>CM073573.1:3732823-5130681 GCA_037074715.1 Magnolia kwangsiensis
TGTGACCTTCTGCATAGGTTGGATGGCAAACAAACACCATGGGTCGACTGGAGCGTTTCAATGGTGCGTTCCGTTACCCCCTGTTTCATATGGTTTAGTTCACTTAAAACGTGCTAGAGTCATAAATACATCACATGAGAGGTTCGCCCCAATCTATAGATACATTGGGACTTAGTCTTTGAATCTGAGCCATATTCCAGACGGTTTCTCATAGCTGGTATGTCATATGCCAGTTGTACAATTTGTAATTGCTGCCATGTCCGGATATCAAATAACTCTTGCGTTGCCAAAAAGAAATAGCCTTGTGGTATTTTTAAGAAAGAGAAGAAATTTGATATCATGGCAGGGTGTGATGGTTGATACCTTGGCTCTAAGAAATTGTACACGCCAGCATATAACTTAAATTTAACCATCCAAATCGTGTGCCTAAATTAGATAGATCATTTCGAACTGGTTACATTTTTCTAATTCGGT
This sequence comes from Magnolia kwangsiensis, assembly GCA_037074715.1. NCBI lineage: Eukaryota > Viridiplantae > Streptophyta > Magnoliopsida > Magnoliales > Magnoliaceae > Magnolia > Magnolia kwangsiensis. The sequence goes on from CM073573.1 coordinate 3,733,298, forward strand.
TGGTGGGAATGTAGTGGACGGTTGAAATAAAAACAATCTCAATCTCCCAATTTTTCAAATAAATACACATTAATTGTAGGATCAGATTGTGAATTTGATTTTAGGGTGATGACCTATCACTGGCGGGACCTGCCGTTTGGGGTTGATTTGAGTTAACACTTGCAGTGTAAACAATTTCCCAGTGCTTGCGTATCAATTGTCGTACTATAACTGAGTATCAAATCAATTGTCACACGTGTTAGTTCATGGTGTGCCGTTCGGATTCACGTGTCATCGCATGCTTCACGGACAATATGATCATCCATCAGAGGATGTGTAATATCATCTTGACCTCGGCTACCTACTGAGGCGCACACGGTTCGGTGATTCAGACCGTTGATCTCCCAAAAAGAGAAAAGCCCAATTCTTCCATCCGTCAATGGCCTGAAATTAACAGTTATGGAAATGACACCTCGGCTATCCACATTTCGTGGAAAATGGAAGAATTGGATTGATGGAGTATTTCCACATTGGAGAAGTCAAGGCATCATCCATCCACATTGCGGCCCATCAGATGGACGGCCTTATCACTGAACCATGTACGATGCCCAAAGGGACAAGTACACACTGAGGACGAAAAATGGGCAGGATCCTACAGTTGAAGCATGTCCGGTCGGTCCCATGATCTAAGAACGTGAGCCCAAGGCCATCCGAACCTTTACTGGACTCCATCTGGGCCCGACCCCAGATCCACCTGATATTTGCTTTCTCCCTTCATCCTGGTGGAACTCATTGATGGGTGGAATGGCGTACAAAATATCACAGAGGGCCCAGGAAGGTTCCAATGGTGTGCCGCGTGCCTACTTGAGATTCGGGTCTGATTTTTAGGCTCGCTTCCTAGCATGAGCTGACCGACTGATGGGCAGTGGATGTCACACGGATAAAGTAGTGGACCCCACAGGGCCTTTGGTTGCACGTCGAGTTAATTCGCGTCCTAGAGATTCTCCACTGTGCATGAAACGCCTATAGATGGACTGTTCCCCAGTTTAATGCGGACATCGACTTGGCCAGTTGTAAAACGTCCCTGTGAATGACCCTGGCTGGATGTCATGAATCATCATATTCAAACAACGCAATTTTAGAGAATGATCTATCTACTGTAGTGGACATCAGATGGACCATTCAGATCGTTTGAACTTGCAGCCACGTGGGCCACCCAGCAACTCACCCAAAATGAATTGTTCTCTGGGTGCCAGAGCATACACAAGGGCATTTCATTTGCGTGCTTTCCTCGCTGTTTGAACTAGGCTTTTTGGTCATCGCCACCACGAGTTATTTGGGGGACTTGGCTATTCTACTTCGAGGCCATTTGGTGTGGACCTAGCGCAGGAACTGCACCAGCTCGAACCATCCTGCCACCACAGTCGGACTGAAATAGATAGTTAATGACTTGAAGAATAGTCCTGTGTTTTTTTAAACCGCCCATTTGTAGGTCGATGCCACCCATTCACGGCCTGCATCCGTTCTATCCATGTGGACATCTGCACCCCTTTACAACAACGCCATGCAATCCAATAGCAAAAGCTGTTGGCTGTATTTTAAACTGCGGCCCCCTTATGACCCTCACCCAGTTCATATTGTTGCCACTCTCCCATGGCAAGGCCCACAACCCAAGTCTCCTTACCAGGTGTTTGTAAAGGCAGTAGCCCGACGCTCTGCCAAAAAAAAAAATCAATAACAGAATGCCAGGGTCTCCATGGGAAGGCAAACAATTGGCATTACTTTTCCAGCCAGATCAATATCCAATGCATTTCAGGTTCACCCTCGACGCCTCATCATGAATTACCAAGTCTAGGAGCACTACTACTCACAAAGATCAAACAATTCTGTGCTTGGATTTGATGTTTTTAATATCCAACTCAATATCCAGTACATTTCAGGTCCTGCCTGATAAACACGTCTCTTTAGGGCAAAAAAGCAAGAGAGCATACACTCCATGCATCCATACCGTCCATTCGGCCACAATATTCAATCTGCCTAGTGATTTCAGAGGGTAGTGATTAATTGACTTCTGCAAGCTTCAGATAATGCCAGACTTCCTCATGCATAACCTAACCCATCTATCACAATCTGCTGCATGCATGGTTCCTCTTACTAGCTACAAATATACAATTTGAATTCCAAAAGGAATCAGATGTGAACATGTACCAGAGGTTAATGGTCAGGAAGTCTTTAAGCGCCAAAATATTCCTCGGGAAGATGAAATTGCAAGCCAACAGCCTATAAACACAACAGGAACAGATACCGTCAACAAAAAGCTTTTAGCAAAGATAGCAACAAGAAGATGTTGCAACCATAAATCAAAATTTAGGATGTTATGGAAGATCTTCCTGATCTTCTAGTCAGGAAGTCTTTAAGCTTTAAGATGCACTGTTTAATTCGAATTGCAATTGTTGATATAACAAAGCCATGGATTTATGTAGCAGCTTTGGAGTGCAAGTTGCCTGGGGACCGAAACTGGCACAAACCGGTCCAACTCATTCCGTTTCCATACAAAACCTATGTGACTTGAACAATACCAAACCATATCAGAAGATATTTCAAACCATGAATGAAGTCCCTATGACCAAATTGTGATTTGCTTCCCAAGCACTCGTATTGAGAGTAGGAAGTTCCAAACTGCAATTATGTCACAAGTTGGACTTGAAAAATTAAAGGACACGGGATGCATTTGAGGCTATGGCCATGCTAGGATTACTAGTTAACATCGTTAGCTTTTGTCATTTCATATAGATTAAAATAAATGTTCACAATTCAAATTGCGTCCAAATGCATCCTAAAGGAGAACTTTGAATGGTACCTGAGCAAATTTAATATCCGCATCACTATGATCATTGACTCTCCCAGCTGCATCACCAACATAAAAAGATCTGTGTGCAAAGGTAACTTTTATCAAACCAGTATTCCGATCCCATTGGGAGTAATTCGCAATCGGACAACATTTGCTCTCAAAAGGAATTACGAAAGACATGTCAATCTAAAACACAACAAAAGGGCATGAAGCATCATGACTACAGAGTCCACAAATGAAGCCCTTTTTTTTTTTACCTTTTTCCTGTTTCCAAAGGGAAATGATCTCTGTAAGCAGACAACTGAAAGCAAACTGGCTAATTCCCACTGACTAAAAATCTTAAAAAGTTAAAACTGTAGAGCAAGCTAAGGAAGACTGAGAAAAGAGAAATAACTGATCCATATCAATTGCAATGCCGGAGTTGAAATTTTGCTCCATTATTCTCCACATTCCAGGCTTCGGTTTGCGAAATGGATCATCTCCTTGACCCTTAGTTTTCCCTAACCCGCAAGCAATAAAAACCTGCACTCAAATGTATGAAAAGTGAGAACCAATGCAGACTTTCCTGGACTTCCGATTCAAATGATGATATTCAACTAGAACGTTCATACTATAATCTGATACTTTGGAGAACTTAACCAATGGTAAGACATGCATGCATAGCATAAGCACACAGCACAAAAATCACTTTCAATCTAACACAAAAGCAGATTCAGACACTTGCTGCAGACTTTCCTGGACTTCTGGTTCAACTGATGATATTCAACTAAAACGTTCATGCTATAATCAGATACTTTGGAGAACTCAACCAGTGTTAAGACATGCATGCACACAGCACAAAAATCACTTTCAATCAAACACAAAAGCAGATTCAGACGCTGCATCAGTCGACAACATCACATTGAATGGAAATAACATTCTCAACACTGTTGCATAATACCTGGATTGGGACTTTGACACACTTGATGAAATTGTTGAGACGTCCAATTTTGGAGTCAACAGCTTGCTGTCTTTTATTCTTCCAGCGCTCAATGTTGGATTCATTAGTGAAGATTACCTGATGTTAAAAGGAAAAAACTAAACTGATGACATACACTACCTCTTCAATTTATGAGAAGAATTGACTTCGTTAGCTGGCCACAAGAAACACTATTACGTGATAACAGCTTCACAAGGTAACACATTCTTGAAAAATAAAAACCCGCCATCTTCACATTGAGGATTCCAGTAGGTAGAATGTAAATGCGTTTACAGTGCAACAAGAAACAAATAAGAGAAACAAACCAGTTTATAGCCATCGTTGTACAAGCTTTGCAGCTTGTCTGGTATTGATGGATACATAAGAGACCAAGCATCCGCACCAACTCTGCAGTTGAAAAAGTATCAAACCATTAGGTTGTGGATCACATGTTTGATTGGTATTTTTCAGTTAAGAGGCCCGATAATGGGGACATCATGTGCACACGCACGCCCGCACACCACCACCCCTACGCACGTAGGTACGCAGAAGGAAGACCCCACCATCGATCTGGCTCGATGACGACGTCTAGGGAGGGTTTCCTATGTAAAAGACAAGTTTTTGTTCAAAAAAAAGTGGGCCCGATAGTCAAGAAAAGCCCATTATGGGATCTCATGATCGTGGCCCACTCATCGGATTGATTTCATATTTTAGATTTTGCTTATTGTTATTATTTAGAACATTTTGAACGCTTTAGATTTCTCTGTTTGATTTTTATTTTAGTTTACTTCGTCGCCAAATAATAGATTGCGCACATGGTGCGAGTTTTGGGGTGTAAGATTTTTCCTATAAATAGGCACCCCTTGTAGTTCTTTTGATTCATTGAAGTTAATAAAAAAATTCCTGTTTTATTTTTCTGCTCTCTTCGTGAGTTGTGGAAGAATTCAAAAGTGGGTGCGAAGCCTTTTCGAAGGGCTAACTACCGTGGTGCGAAGCCACATCGACCCCGATTCACCCTCATCCTCCATCATCTTCTTTTCCATCTTCCACCACCATCCATACTTCGAATTCGTCCCTTTTGTTGCATCAAATTTCTTCATTACAGCAGATTTTCGGATTTCGGCCCACCGGCGAGCTAAAACTTCGGCGGAGCACCACGCACAAACCGTACATCGGTTCGAATTGATATTTGGGAGTTTTGGAGTCCATCCCTGGCCGACCAGGGCCAAGGTAGCCTTTTTCTGAATAGTGGGCCCCACACACGTGCGGCCGTGATCACACGCACATGCATCTGTGCCATTGTTGTTGTCCACACGTGGGATCGTCTTTTGATTCAGGTTTTGTTATCTTCTTTTATCCTCTCATAGCTGTTTTTTTCATGAATCCTAGTCCTAGATTACGTTTTTCCTAAGCTATTTGTCAATTTTCTTACCCTAGGGTTTCCCGAATTGGAATTTCTGAATCCCTTGGATTAAGGACCGATTACTATGCATGTGTGGGTGATTATTTCTTATCTTTGAGTATCGTTTGGTTCATAATTCTTATTGTTCCAGCCTTATCATGTGTAGGCCTCGACCCGCATAGATTTTCCTTAATTGAATGTTTGGATTTTTTATGTGGGATATGGAATTTGTGTAATTATTTCTGAACTAACGTGATCTTAAGCCTGAAATCTCGCATATCATATTTAATTTTCCATGTCCTGCATCAAATTTGGTATCAGAGCCTAGGGTTCTTGTAGGGGAATTCACCACATATTTAGGGTTTAGTTTGTTTGAATCCTTCATGCATCCACTCCATCATATATAGCTGCTAGAAAACCGTACTCCTTGATATATATATATATAGCTGAATTTTCGTAACGGTGTAGTCTTCTTCATATGGAGTCTCGCAGGGTCATTTAGTTTTTAGACGCATATAGTCGTCATAGAAAGTCCTTAGGTTGAGTTGGCCAGTGTATGTTCACACATACGAGTCATGGTTTTGGCTTGCACCCTACACTAAACATGGAGCAACTACTAGAGTCATTGAACAAGTTATCCCAGCAGATTGAGTATTTGGGTAAGCGCTATGAACAATATATAGACCAATGCTTTGATCAATTTGATGCGCGCATTACCCAACTAAAAGCCTCCGCCGGGACAAATCCCAGCATTGGGATAAATGTCCAATCTCAGGCAGGTGGCCAGGAGGATAGCCCAATGAATGGAAGTGGCCAAGGAATCAGTCATAGGTGTGCACCCGTACCCCCACCCCATGAGGGACATCAAGAGCATTATTTTGAGGGTTGCAACATGTGCGGCCTCGTGGCTAGAGAGAGTGCACCAGAGGCTAGTGTAGAGTTACCCACTGAGGCCATTTTGGTAGTGGATGAGTTTCGTGATGTCATTCCTGATGATCTACCAGATGAGTCTCCCCCTATGAGGGATATATAGCACACTAGAACATGGGACACCGTAATACCCAAAGCCAAGTTTACGTTTAATAGTTCTGTCGATAAGTCCACAGGTCTTAGTCCTTATGAAGTCGCTACTGGTTATAAACAAGAGAAACCTATTGATCTTGTCCTTATGTCACTGTTTCATATGCCGTCAGAACCTGCAGAGTTTTTTGTGCATCACATTCATTCATGGCATCAAAAAATCAGGCAAAAGATCATGACTAGGCATGAATATTACTCATTTTCTGCAGACCAACATAAATGTTTCAAAGAATTCAATGTAAGGAACTCTGTCATGATCTGCATCAGGCCAGAGCGGTACCCTCAGGGAGCTGTTCGAAAATTACACATGTATAGCGCCGGACCATTCAAAATTTTAAAACGAAACGGTCTCAATGCGTATGTGGCAAATCTTCCACCCTCGATGGGAATTAGTTCCACATTGAATGTGGAGGATTTAATTGCATTTAAAGGGGTCATTAATGCATTGTCCAACTTTTTGCCTAACCATCTTAATTCCTCAAACCTTTTTCTTAATCCATGGCCCCTTCCAGACCTATTTTCTCAGTCTCTACGTCACATTCTTACCCATCTCGACCCATTTTTCCAGCCTCTACCTCTCATACCTACCTATCCTGACCCATTTTCCCAGCCTCTACCTCTCATATATACCCCTCCCAACCCGTTTTTTCAGCTTCTACGTCCCATATCTACCCGTCCCGACCTATTTTCTCAGCCTTTACCTCTCATACCTACTCTTTTCGACCTTTCTTCCCAGCATTTACCTCGCATACCTAACTTTCACACACCTAGAGAGGAAATAAAAGATATCCTGGACCATCAGGTAGTTTCAACGTCGGACGGCGGGTTTCAGAAGTACCTGGTTAAATGAAAGTTATGTCGAGCTGTAGACGGCACGTGGCTCACTGAGGAGGAGCTTTAGAGACTTGATCCTGACATCTTAGATCGGTTCAAGAGTTTTATTTCGCCAGTGGCGAAATCTTCGCAGCCGAGGAGAATTGATGGGGACATCATGTGCACACGCACGCCCGCACACCACCACCCCTACGCACGTAAGTGCGCAAAAGGAGGATCTCACCATCGATCTGGCTCAATGACGACGTCTAGGGAGGGTCTCCTAAGTAGAAGACAAGTTTTGGTTCAAAAAAAGTGGGTCCGATAGTCAAGAAAAGGCCATCATGGGATCTCATGATCGTGGCCCACTCGTCGGATTGATTTCATATCTTAGATTTTGTTTATTGTTATTATTTAGAACATTGTGAACGCTTTAGATTTCTCTGTTTGATTTTTATTTTAGTTTACTTCGTCGCCAAGTAATAGATTGCGCACATGGTGCGAGTTTTGGGGTATAGGATTTTTCCTATAAATAGGCACCCCTTGTAGTTTTTTTGATTCATTGAAGTTAATAAAAAAATTTCTGCTTTATTTTTCTGCTCTCTTCGTGAGTTGTGGAAGAATTCAAAAGTGGGTGCGAAGCCCTCCCTTTTCGAAGAGCTAACTACCGTGGTGCGAAGCCACATCGACCCCGATTCACCCCCATCCTCCATCATCTTCTTTTCCATCTTCCACCACCATCCATACTTCGAATTCGTCCCTTTTGTTGCATCAAATTTCTTCATTACAGCAGATTTTCGGATTTCGGCCCGCCGGCAAGCTGAAACTTCGGCGGAGCACCACGCACAAACCGTACATCGGATCGAGCTGATATTTGGGGATTTTGGAGTCCATCCCTGGCCAACCAGGGCCAAGGTGGCCTTTTTCTGAATAGTGGTCCCCACACACGTGCGACCTGATCACACGCACGTGCGTCTGGGCCATTGTTGTTGTCCACACGCGGGATCGTCTTTTGGTTCAGATTTTTTTATCTTCTTTTATCCTCTCATAGCTATTTTTTTCATGAATCATATCCCTAGATTACGTTTTTCCTAAGCTATTTGCCAATTTTCTTACCCTAAGGTTCATCGAATTAGAATTTCTGAATTCCTTAGATTAAGGGCTGATTACTATGCATGTGTGGGTGATTATTTCTTATCTTTGAATATCGTTTGGTTCATAATTCTTATTGTTTCAGCCTTATCATGTGTAGGCCTGGACCCGCATAGATTCCCCTTAATTGAATGTTTGAATTTTTATGTGGGATATGGAATTTGTGTAATTATTTCTGAACTAACGCGATCTTAAGCCTGAAATCTCGCATATCATATTTAATTTTCCATGTCCTGCATCACCCGACAAATCTGCATACCAATAAACTTTCCTCAGAATTCCCTTTTCGCAAATTGTATCATCAGCAACAATCATCATCTAAGCCTTATCCCAATTAAATGGGATCGGCTACATGAATCCTATTCCACCATTCCACTCTAATTTTTCATCAATTCATCAAAAATTGTTTTGCAAATTCTTTTGTTTTGCAGGCACCTGAAATACCTAGGTTTGCGATCTCTCAGAGAAAAAAAAAAAAAAAAACTAGGTTTATGGATTTAGAACAGCATGCCAAAAGATTGTAAAATTTGCAAGAAAGTCATTTTGAGTTGTGATTGGTGATCTCCACAACACTGGTGACTGCCAAAGATGGTAAGGCTTCCCAAAATGCACGTCTCTTGGATCTTTCATGATTTTTCAAATAGGATGTACAGCAAGCACCAAGCTTGCCATATGAAACTCCTAACTTTTTATATTACTCGATGTCCAGGGTACAACAATGTTCCACTTTTGAATCCAGCGGTGAATGTAAGTTTGTGAAAAGCTTCAAAATGGATTTGAATTAATGCTAAAAGATTTGAAAAGAAAAAAATAAGTACTTTTAGAAACTAAACTATTAGTGTCATTAGATGGAGATTTCCTAGGATTCCTCCACAAATAAACAATAACACCAGCACCAAGGTAAAATATTTTAATTAGTGTATATCAGCAGGTATTTCGTGCAGAGTGTGTGCCATGCAACAGAAATAGCATGTTAGCCAATTTCCAAACATTAATGAACTTGTTTAACAATCAATACCTCAAGCATTTAAAATCATGGTACCTTTTAACAGATGTATTAACGAGACACCCATCAAAATCAAATGCAGCAATTTTTCCTGAATCATGAAGCCCTTCGTCCTACGTAAATATGGAAATTGAAGAACATGAGATAGAATAAAAAATGCCGAGTGATAGTAATAGTATCATGCAGACTGATTTCATTCCAAGAAAAGAAAAGGAAGTACATGTCTGCATTAGTGCCACAAAAATAAATAAAATAATATGCTCCATTGACAGATCAAAGTAGAAGAAAGCAATGAGAGAAGCAAGTAACAAGCTCGATAAATTCAGTAGACCCTGTGGGTTTCAACACTGAGGTGGTAGACCCTACTCATGGCTCAGTGCTAGACCCTATGGGTTTCAACACTGAGGTGGTCAACCCTACTCATGGCTCAGTGCTAGACCCTGTGGGTTTCAATACTGAGGTCGTGGGATCGAGTACCCATGTGGTGTGTGTGAGTGTGAGTCTGAGTGTGAGGGTGTGTAAAAAAAAAAAAAATCGATAAATTTGGTGAAACAAAACATGCACGCACATCCACGCACGCAGGCATACATACACACAGATACATTTGTGTGTGTGTGTACCAGATGAACAGCATAATTACTAAAATAACATCCAGTCTCACCTACAAAAGAACTAATGCACAAATAGATAGCAGATTATAATCACAATTCTGACTCAGGAAACAATCCAAAAAGTGAAAAAGCTGGCAAAGCATAAAACAGTTTCCATCTCCTATGTAAAAATATAAAAAGAAAAAAAAGGGACACCTTAAAATAAACATCCAGTTCTCTCTTACAAACGAACTACTTCATAAATAGCTAACAGTTTATATTTGCACAAAGAAGAACCCATCTCACCCGTTCGAGAAAGATAATTGTTTGGAAAGCCTTCCATGTTGGTAGAAGTGTAGCATCCTGAACCAGAAATGAGAATTAAATGAATGATCTAACAATGTATATAAGGGAAGGTGCAGTCAAACAGGAATGCTAAAGATGAATGAATGCTGCCTCAGTAAGCAAGTTGCATATTCTGTAAATATGTGGGGAAAAAATCAAATAAACTAAGAAAAAAGAAAACCTTGTACTTGTTCTTGACATCAGAGGTAGAGAAAACTATCTCCAGCTCAGCTCCATTGTTAGAGGCAGACAACTGGGATCAATTCCATGGAAAAGATATGATCAGTTTCTACAAGCAATGAACCACCGTAAGAAATATCATAGAAAAACATTAGGGCCTTGTTGATTTGCTGTAATTCATGTGAATTGAGGGTAAAAATGTAATTATGGTTTTTTCACAAGTGTTTGGAAGGGAGGTAGAATTCCACATTAAAAATTGGGCAAGTTTCAAATTCATAAGACGTGTTTCGAAACAAAACTTTGTGAGGCCCACCATGATGTATATGTCATATCCATGCCGTTCATTTTTCAGATCATTTTAGGGCATAAGCCCAAAAATGAGGCAGATTCGAAGCTCAAGTGGACCACACCGCAGAAAACAGTGGGGATTGAATGATAACCATTGAAAACTTCTAGGGGGCTAAAGAAGTTTGGGATCAATTTCGTCCATGCATGTGTGACCTTATGAACACATTGGATTTCAAATAAACATTATGGTGGGACCTATGTAGGTTTCAATGGTGGGTGTCATTATTCCCACTATTTCTTGTGGTGTGATCCACCTAAGTTTTGGATCTGCCTCAATTTTGAGTTCATGCCCTCTGGCAAAATGAATGGATGGCTTGGATAAAACACATACAACATGGTGGGGCCCACAGAGTTTTGCCACCTATTATTTAGGGCCTTGTTTTCCAAGTCGGCCTACCAAAGGAAGTGGATTGCATGGGTGCCACACACCACCGACCTTGGTGGTATGTTAACATCGCCAAGTTATGTGGGCCCCACCATGATGTATGTATTATATCCACATTGTCCATCCATTTTTCAAGATCATTTTAGAGCATGGGCCCAAAAATGAGGTAGATTCAAAGCTCAAGTGGACTACACCATAGAAAGTTGTGGGGACAATGACGCCCATCATTGAAAACTTCTTAGGGCCCACTGTGATGTTTATTTTCCATCCAAACCGTTCATAAGGTCACACAAACCGGGATGAAGGGAAAACACAACTATCAACTTGATCCAAAACTTATGTGGTCCCCAAGAAGTTTTCAATGGTAGATGTTCAACCCCCACTACTTTCTATGGTGTGGACCACTTGAGCCTTGGATTTGCCTCATTTTTGGGCCCATGCTCTAAAATGACCTCGCAAAATGGATGGACAATGTGAATATAACACATACATCATGGTCAGGCCCACAGAACTTGGTGATGTCAACACACAACTCAGGTCGGTGGTATGTGGCACACCACACAATCTGCTTCCCTACCAAAGATGTCAACATTTTACATCCAATTTTACCAAGGTAAGTAATAAATGCTAAATTCCAGTCAAATTCTATGTAAATACAGCAAATCAAACAGGACCTAAGTTGAGATACATAATAGTACGGAAGTAAATGGAGAAATAGTATTTATACGGCTAAGGTCAACTGTCACAAAAACCAACGACAGTTAAATAGCTAGACTTATGAAACTGTGCTAGTGGTTTGGCAGAGAAGCATGTAAAAGATTCAGCCTCAGATATAATTGTTAAAATCAGTATAACTGCAGGATTATTAAAAAAAAAAAAAAAAGGCCAAGTGGGACAACCTTGTGATAAATTTCAGGGCTATTCCCCTTCACCAAAAGAAAAGCATTAATAACTAAAAAAGTACAGTTTGACAACCAATATCCAAATTGCATGTGAAATTCAACTAGGTCCGAAGAACTTGAGAGAAAACAGTAATGAGTGGAAAGAAAAATCCACTATCAATAACTTCACCCCAAAAGTGGAGTTTCGCACAATGTTAAAATTAATCAAAATTGGTATAGATTTAGAAAAAGGCAGCGTATCTACCTTTGGTTTCTTAGAATTCCCATCCTTGAGTTTATCTTTCACGGCTTCATCTATTTTATGAACCTTAAACAAATAAAAATGACAATGAAAACCACAAGGATATGTAGAACTAGAACCACAGGTTTGCATGTGTTAAATGGCTACATAGTGCTAATCTTGAGGGCCTATGAGAAGCTACAATGAGAAGAAGAAGAAATGTGGAAGAGGGAAACAATGTGAGAGAGAGAGAGAGAGACAGATAGTAAGAACATGAGATGCTTAGGATGTATTAAAACCCTAGCCCTCTACTCTTATTTATAATAGTAAAAACATAAATGGGCCCTATAGGCCTTATGACATGGACTTGTGAATGGCCTCTATGGGACTTATTACAAGGACTTAGGCCCAATGGGCCTTATTCAACCATCAACCTTTCAACAATATGGATAATTTGTATACCTTCGTTTCCTTTGAACTCCTTTCCTCACTACCATCAATCCCAGCTTCAACAGCATCACATGCCTGAAAATAATGACAGTAGCCCCACAAACAAAGTTGCAGAAGAGAATTAACATTGTGGCATCTCACATTGTGGGCCCTTGCGTAAATCAAGGGTGGTAGTCCACTCTCACATTTTCCTTGGCCCACTTGAGTTTTGGGTTAGGCTGTTGTTTAACAACTGGGGGTACTTCGAAGTGATGCATCTGATGGACTGATTGGATGGCCTTCATACATCACATGGGCCACAAATCCACCAGGAACTACCGTAAGCTTACCATGGTGCCGGTACCACTCATGCACACCCTTTATTTTGTAGGGAACTGAAGCACCCACTCCAATTGATTCACATACACCCATTTTCATTTTGGGAATTAAGATAGCAGACCAAGTAGCATACTTCGGTTCCCAAAATGGAGAATTGCCATAGGCAAATGAAGGGGGGGTGAAAATAAAAGCCACATGTTTGTCTTTTTTTCATTTTTCAACTCCTCTTTTACTGCATAAGGAAAACGAAGACAGCAAAAATTTCATTCAAACCTCTTTGGGAGACAAATTCCCTCCTTCCTCCAACTTCTTCAATGCCTCCTGATCGCAATTCTAGAAAGCCCGTATAAAAACAAAGAGAAGGTTATTTTTTCAATGAATCATAATCGAACATGAAGAATAACCAAAGCGTAAAAATAAAATAACTCCACTATCCAAACCTTCAGAGAATCGAAACCCTTGATTTTCTCCACGTAAACGATCGGTTGAGATTCCCTCGGAAAGCAATCCAAATGATGCCATTTCGTAGAATCGAACCCTCGAGGGTCTCTGCTGACCAGGCCCAGCCTCAGAGAATCTGCAGGAATCGATTTCGAACACTTCTTGCAGGAAGAACGGCTGGATTTTGCGTACTCGACAACGATCTTCGAAGAAGCCATAGAAGATCTGAGGCCGGATGAGGATCGACGGTGACGATGAAGGAACGACGGGACCCAACGGCGGGATTGAAATGACAGGTGAGGTGAGGGGTTAGGGTTTTGCGGGAGGAGAAGGAGACTGCGAGATTTCAGCATATAAGGAAATGAGGATCTGTTGGAGAAAGCTAGGGTTTTGTTGCGGTTGGAGAGAGAAGGGTTCGACTTGGAAGATCATCTCCCGCCATTTTCGTCTCGAGCGCGTGCGGAAGTTTCAGACCGTTGGAGATGGTCCTCTGCTCATTTGGAGAACCTCTATGGACAGATAGAACATGATCTTTTGGGCTCCATCGTGGGCCCCATTATTCGGCAATCCAGACCATTGATATTTTGGGCTCCATCGTGGATCGAACATGCCCCTAGAATCTCCTCTATAATAAAACCCCAGCTATTGTATGTGGGGCTAAAAAACGGACGGATAAGAAGATAAATACACGAATGGACTCGGACTGGTGGCTGGGATCACTCTCTTTTTAGGGAGTGCTCTTTAACGACGAGGCACCAACAGACCAGTGGCGTAGAACACTGCCCCACGCACTATGGACTCGGATTGTTGTAGGTGGGTTGACGTGGTGAAGTTCTGTGGGGGTCACCATTATGTATGCGTTATATCCACGCGGGCCATCCATTTTCTCATATCATTTTAGGGCATGATCACAAAAATGATGCGGATCCAAAGCTCAAGTGTACCACACCACAGAAATCAATGGGACAATGACACCTACTGTTGAAACATTACGGTGGGGACTTAGCAAGTTTTTAATGATGAACGTTGTTTCCTCTGTTGTGGGCCACCTGAAATTTATGTTTACTTTATTTTTTGGATTAGTGTACTAGAATGAGTCAGCAAAACGGATGGATGGCATAGATATACAGCATACAACGAGGTCGACCCCACGGTCGGGTCCCAACCACTACGCTGGATCCCGTGTGGCAGGAAAGGGCCAGTTTGGGAGCGTGGATTTGGAACCCTGTAACTCTCTCCCGCCATCACCGTGCAATTCAAAACCCGTCACCCACAGTTAATTTACACGGCCAAACAATCAAAAGATTTGAAACCCCTCAAATCCCCTCAACCCACGGTGCCAAACGTCCCCTAAGTCGCGTCCCTCGGGTCGAGATATTTATGATGTTGTACGAGCACATGGGCGTGGTGTCCTGGCGATCCGCGAGCAAGCACACGTGCCTAAGTGGCATGCTTGTAAAATCCGAGCGTTTCTTCAGGTGGCCCCATTTAGATCTTCTAGCCAAAAAATGAGGCCGCTTCATTACTCATACGGGTCAGATTGTACAGCCAAGACAAACGGCTAAATCATTTTCCTAGCCACCCAACTGTTTTGTACAACGAGGCCCAACTCGATAGCGAAACATCCTGATTTTCAAGAGAGGGAACCAAGCCAGCCCCGGATCTCGTCATGATTTCATACTAGCACGTGTGCTCTCGTGTGGGTGGACAGGGCTCCACACGCGTGTGGTCTTAGCTAAGCACGCAGCGGTCGTTGAACACGTTTAAGTCCCACTCCTGCCATTATTGGGTGGATGCAACGGTGAGAGGACTGTTTAAATGTCGACCACACGATTGATGCACCCATATTGTAGTGATCGAGACCTATGATATCATGGGATCCACCTTGGATGGAGGATGGCCTAGTAGGGGGGTCGGGCCACGCTGATATAGAAAGGCTTTGGATCGGAATCGCATACAGCAGCTTTTCTGCAGAGATTGGAATACCCAACTCTGTTGGGCCCGCCATGCTGTATCAGTAAAATCACTCCGTTCGTCATGGAATATCCTCACTGCTAGACCATGGGGCGAAAAATTAGCCAGATCCACGACTCATCTGAGCCACACCAGAGAGAACAACAGGGGATGTGATGCAAACCATACTGAATGTAGGGCCACCATGGTGTCTATCTTTCCTCTAACCTCTTGATCACGTGTAATTCACAGGGATGAAGAGAATATAACCAAAATAAAAAATAAAAAATCACCAGCTCCAAAATTTAGGCAGACCACGTCACTCGAACTTAAAAGGCTTTAAAAGCAATTTTACGCATTGTTGATGTGCCCCACCCACTTTTGTCAGTATGGTTTGCTTCTCGCCTGACGAACTGCGTGTATCTTACATACACACCATGGCTTCACAAAAAATTGGGTATTTTTTTCACCGTCTAAAACAGGTGCAGCTTTGATGCATGTACACAATTAATGAAATATGCTTTGATTCATGGCTAGGATCTCAGGGTTGTTTTGGGAGCATTTAATCGCTGGTAAATTATGGAATTTGGATTGTGTTTGAGTCAATTCGCTTCAAATATGGGAAAGTATCTGATGATTTCATTTCAAGTGGATTCACATTCGCACATAGATTCAAGTTATTATCTCTCCCTACTAATGTATTTTAGATACAAGTTGTTCGGGAAAAATGTGTCGGTCTCGGGTAAAGTCCCGAGGTTCGTAGGAGAGTAGGTCGACTTTGCCGACACTGCTTGAAGAAACCGAGACAACACTGACAGGGCAGATGGCGGGCCGTCAGGTGTAAGCAAAGACGAGTAAAGTCGCTCTGTCAGTGTGATAACCTCGCCTGCATCACCCCACTGAAGGCCGGGCGTGTGAAAGCCATTTAACCGATAGAGTAAAGATCCCTTCAGGGAGTTAATTCTGTCGGGCACGGCTCAGAACCCGTCCTCCTGCATCGGCCGAGACTCCCCCGGTGTCGGTCATGAATTGGCCGAGACTCCCCCGGAGTCGGTCGAGATCCAACCGAGACAGGTAATGACGGAGCAAGGACAGATGCAGATCTACGAAAATCCAGGGATATTGATAGCGGATCCCGAGATTCTCGGGATCCTGAGCGATCCCAGGAGGAGAATCCTCCGAAGATAAGGATTGACAGATTGTATAAATCTCCAAGCTTGGAACAGTAAAAGGTACGCAAATACTAACTGAGAAAAGCTCTGAGCCAGAGACGAGATTACTGACTTAAGCATCGGAGGTTCCCCGGCCCTAGCCAGGGTTCCCTTGACATTGTTTCTGTGCAGGTGAAGGAGGGTTCGTCGCGAAGGGAAACCGTCCCAAAAAATACCGCAACAGTTTGGCGCCGTCTGTGGGAACCGGACAAAAAGCCGCTTTCTCCAACCATTCAAATGGCAAGAACAAGAAGGACGGACCCAGATGAAGTGAGGGAGGCCGCCGCTAGCGTCGCTCAGGGAGCTCCCCCGGCGGCGCCGCCTGCGACTATAAGCCAGCCCAACCACGGGAACGCATACCTGGATCGTGAGGTTCAGGAAATGCGTTCCGAGATGGCCACCATGAAACACATGCTGGAACAACTGTGCAACCAGCAGATGCAGCGACAAGAGTCGACGCCAGCTCATCCACCAGCATCCGTAGCGCAGCCGCCCGCGTCACTGTCTCCTAGACGACCGAGTCAGCCCCGAGAACCCAGTCACCCGGCACCTGCTCGTTCGGCAACAGCCGTTCTGCCTCCCTCTGACCTGAGGCATAGAATAGATCAGAGGAGGCGCAGTCGGCTACCGGCAGACGCTGAAGAAACGGCAGAGAGCGCCGAACCCTGGAAGGCCGACATGCAGGACTTCAAAAACGAAGTCCGAGAGAAGATGGCGAAGGAAATGGCAGATATAAAGCATGGTCGGAACTCAGATCCGACCAAACACGAAGAAAAAGCCTCTCCGTTCGTGGACGAGGTAATGCGGGCCCGCTTGCCGGAAAGGTTCCGCTTACCCCAGATTACTCCATTTTCTAGGAAGACCGATCCTACAGAGCATCTTGAATGCTTCAGGACTTACATGGAATTGCACGACGCTTCGGATGCTGTTATGTGCCGAGCGTTTTCTCTGACCTTGACGGACGTTGCCCGACTTTGGTTTAAGCAACTGAAATCCGGGTCAATAAAGTCGTTCGCCGAACTCAGCGACGCCTTCCTCAGCAATTTCATTGGTGGAAAGAAGAAACTGAAGCCTCCCGCGCATCTGAACAACATAGTTCAGAGGGAAGGAGAATTACTCAAGGACTACATTAAACGCTTCAATTTCGAGTCTCTCCAGGTTCGAAAACATTCTGAGGAAACGGCACTCAACGCTCTCATGCAGGGAGTCAGAGACAAGCCTTTTCTGGCATCACTGGATAAAAACCCGCCTGATACTTTGGGCGAGTTTATGGTTCGATCGGACAAATACGCCGATGCAGAGGAAACGCGACTCCTAAGAGAGAAAAACCAGAACACGAAACCTTCGGCAAAAGAGTCGGCCAAAAAGGGGGCCGACTCGGCCGGAGGGAAGAAGCGAAAAGACGACCGGGAGCGAGACGACAGCAGGTCAGGGAAGCGACCCGACAGGAAATTCTCTGCATATACCCCGCTGAACAAATCTCCTGAACAAGTGCCGATGGAGATCAAAACCGAGGGCTTCGTCAACTGACCTCGAAAAATGCGAGGGAATCCTGGTCATCGGAACAAGGACAAGTATTGCCACTACCATCGCGATCACGGTCACAACACGAGTGACTACTATCATCTGAAGGACGAGATTGAGCGGCTGATTAAAGAAGGCCGGCTAAGAGAACACACGGCTGGGACCGACGCCGTCGCGGGACCGAGTGTAGACCGGCCCCAGGAAGAAATTCGAACGATTGTCGGGGGTCATCGAGGCGGCGGGGATTCGAATAACACCCGAAAAAACCACGCCAGAAGCCTCGACCGCCCCGAGTCCGAGGTTCTCCTGCTATCTCGGCCTCCCAAAGAGAAAAAACGAGAGAAGTATTGCATCTCGTTTACTGAAGAAGATGCTCGAGGCATTCATCATCCTCACGATGATGCGCTAGTGGTCACCCTCACCATCGCGAACAGAAAGGTGTTCCGGATACTGGTGGATACAGAGTCATCAGCGGACGTCCTATTCACTACAGCATTCGATAAAATGGACATAGGTCGGTCGGTACTACGGCCTGTCCGGACGCCGCTCATCGGTTTCTCAGGCGGACAGGTACTCCCAGAAGGAATCGTCTCGTTGCCGCTCACCGCGGGGACTGCGCCCTACCAAAGGACCGGGATGGTCGACTTCCTGGTCGTGGACCAACCTTCAGTGTACAACGCCATCCTTGGCCGACCGTCTCTCAGCCTCCTTCAGGCCATAGTGTCTACCTACCACCTCTCCATGAAATTCCCGACTGAGTCGGGAGTAGGGGTGGTGAAAGGAGACCAGCAAGAGTCTAGGAAGTGCTACGCCACCGCAGTAAAAGCCCCGGCAGAAATTTCGATGATCGAATCACTGGACCCGCGTATCGGATTGCACGAGCGGGGAGAACCGCTGGAAGAGCTCATCTCGGTGCCGTTAACCGAGACGGACGTTTCAAAAGTAGTCCGAATCGGCTCATCCTTGAGCCTGTCTTTTAGAGAACGAATAATTACTTTGCTTCAGAGGTATGCCGATGTCTTCGCTTGGAGTCACGAAGACATGCCTGGGATTGATTCCTCAGTCATGACGCACCGACTCAACATCGACCCGACCTACAGGCCCATCCGGCAGAAACGTCGACCTCTCGGCCCGGAGAGATACATTATCATAGGAGAGGAGGTCGGCAAGCTTCTTAAAGCTAAGTTTATCGAAGAGGTGTACTATCCGGAATGGGTAGCTAATGTCGTGCTAGTGAAGAAAGCTAATGGGAAGTGGCGAGTCTGTATAGACTATACGGACCTAAACAAAGCCTGCCCCAAGGATAGCTTCCCTCTTCCTCGTATCGACCAGTTGGTTGATAGTACGGCGGGTCATGAATTGCTCAGTTTTATGGACGCCTATTCAGGCTATAATCAAATTGTAATGCATGAAAATGACAAATCAAAAACTGCCTTTGTCACCAACAAAGGCCTTTATTGTTACCGAGTGATGCCATTTGGGTTAAAGAATGCCGGAGCGACTTATCAGCGGTTGGTGAACAAAATGTTCTCCAAGCAAATTGGCCGAACGATGGAAGTTTATATTGATGATATGCTCGTCAAGAGTAAACAGGCATCCGACCATGAGAAAGACTTGGAAGAAATGTTTTTAATTCTACGTAAGTATAAAATGAAGCTAAACCCTATCAAGTGCGCGTTCGGTGTGAGCTCGGGAAAGTTCCTCGGTTTCCTCGTTAGTCAACGAGGAATCGAAGCAAACCCGGAGAAGATCAAAGCCTTACTCGAAATGAAGTCTCCCAAAACTATCAAAGACGTTCAACGGTTAACTGGAAGAGTGGCCGCGCTCAATCGCTTCCTTTCCCGAGCCACAGACAAGTGTCTCCCGTTCTTCAAGCAATTGAAGGGACGATAGACTATGATGTGGACGGAGGAATGTGAGAGAGCGTTTCGAGAATTGAAGGTTTACCTCGGATCTCCACCGCTGTTATCTAAGCCCGAGCCTGGTGAAGTGTTATTGTTGTACTTGGCCGTGTCTGAAGCCGCAGTAAGCTCAGCGTTAATACGCGAGAGTCAAGGGAAGCAGCTGCCAGTCTACTACGTTAGCAAAGCCTTGTTGCCCGCCGAGACAAGGTATCCTCAGCTTGAGAAAGTAGCCTTCACCCTAGTAGTTTCATCACGACGCCTTCGGCCATATTTTCAGGCCCACACCATCGCCGTTGTGACCGACCTACCACTCCGCCAGGTTCTCCAAAAGCCGGAAGCCTCTGGCCGACTTACAAAGTGGGCAGTCGAATTAAGCGAGTTTGACATACATTACCGGCCCAGGGCTGCTTTAAAAGGACAGGCCGTCGCCGATTTCCTTATCGAAGTGGTTCCTAATCCCAATAATCCGCCCGAACCAGAGGGAGTTAATGTACCCGAGGGTCCCTCTTCTCTCGGGCCTACACCTTGGAAGCTATTTGTCGACGGCTCGTCCAACTCGAAGGCAAGCGGGGCAGGGGTAGTATTAGAAACTCCCGATCAAACTTGTATGCAGTATGCCTTGCGACTCGACTTTCAAGCGTCCAACAACACAGCAGAATACGAAGCTTTATTACTAGGCCTCAGACTAGCCGCGAGCCTGGGCGCGACCCATTTGAGCGTTTTCAGCGACTCACAATTGGTTGTTAACCAAGTTTCCGGCGTCTATCAGACTCGGAAAGAACAGTTAAAGGCGTACATGGAGAAGGCTAAAGAATTGATCAGCGGATTCCAGAAGTGTGAAATAATTCGAATACCCAGAACCGACAACGCCAAAGCCGACCTACTAACAAGGCTGGCCTCAGCAGACGAGAAAGACATACCTCGGTCAGTTCCAATTGAACATGTCCCTGAACCCAGCGTGAACGAGCCGACAGTCTCGGTCCTGTTTCCAATCGATCCGGCGGCCGCTTGGTTCGACCCGCTCGTCCGCTACCTTAACAATGGTGAACTGCCAGAAGATCGCGCCGAGGCACGGCGATTAAAAACTCGAGCCTCGCGCTACACTGTCCTCAATGAGATTCTGTATAAAAAAGGCTTTCATACTCCTCTACTAAGGTGCGTTGACTCCCAAGAAGCCGACTATGTCTTACGGGAGATACACGACGGAATATGCGGAAACCATTCGGGAGGACGCTCGCTCGCCAACAAAGTGTTGCGGCAGGGATATTACTGGCCGACCATACAACATGACTCCAAACGATTCGTCCAAAGGTGTGACAAGTGTCAGCGGTGAGGAGCTGACTCCAATGTCGGGACCCTGGCCTTTCGCGCAATGGGGAATAGACATAATCGGGCCCTTTCCATTGGGGAAGGGCCAAACTAAGTTTGCCGTGGTGGCAGTGGACTACTTCACGAAGTGGGCCGAAGCAGAACCGTTGGCGAAAATTACCGAGCAAAAGGTCACGAGTTTCATATGGAAAAATATCATATGTCGGTTCGGAATACCCCGGACGATAGTAACAGACAATGGCAGGCAGTTCGATAACAGACAATTCCGGGAGATGTGCGGCAACCTCGAGATTCGTAATGTATACGCCTCACCTCATCACCCTCAGACGAATGGACAGGTCGAGACGATCAACAAAATCATAAAGCAGCATCTCCGGACAAGACTTGACAAGGCAAAGGGAGCATGGGCCGAAGAACTTCCGAATATACTGTGTGCTTATCGAACCACGGCACGAACCGCGACGGGAGAAACCCCCTTCTCTCTATGTTATGGCGCGGAAGCGGTCGTGCCGGTCGAGATCGGTATCGGTTCAGCCCGAGTCAACTTATATGATGAACGAGAGAACGGTGAACTCCTCTCATTTGCACTTGATTCGTTAGAAGAAAGAAGAGAAAATGCACGACTGAAAGTGATGGCTCGACAGAGACAGGTGTCTCGGTTTTACAATCGTCGAGTCAAAGTCTGACGATTCCGAACCGGGGACATGGTCCTCCGAAGGACCTTCCCAAACACTAAGGAAATTGGGTCGGGTACGTTAGGCCCGAATTGGGAAGGCCCCTATGTCGTCTCAGGTATCATCCGACCTGGAACCTACCAGCTGGAAGACCTGAACGGGCAGCTGTTGCCTCATCCTTGAAACGCCGAGAATCTTAAAGTTTATTATCCGTAAGATACAATCACTCTTACTGTAATTGAAGACGACTCAATAAAAGCTCTATTTCATTCAAGTACCCAATGTCGGGCCAGTTACAGAAAGTCAGTTACAAAAATTTTGATTACAAAAAGAAAAAATACAATCCTAAGAGGCGCCCGAGGGACCGGCTTCGTCGGCAACAGCAACGGCAGCGTCTCCTTCAGCGGCGTCGCCCTCGGCAGTCTCGGCGGGAGGACTGTCAACCTCGAAAGCGGAGAGATCGAGCTCAGGGAAGGCCGCCCTCATTTCCAGAACGCAGGCCTTGTAGCCGCCTTGGTAAAGGTGGTCCCTTTCTTCCTCAAATTCGGTAGACTCCAGGAAGGCCTCTACAGCTCGGTCTCGCTCCTCCTGGGCTCGACGCGTCTCTCCCTGGGCCTCCCGAACAAGCTCGCCGGCCTCGGCCTTCGCGCAAGCGAGGGCGCCATCGCACTCGCCGTGAACCTGGCGAAGAAGCCGCTCCCTCTCCTCGGCCTCTTGAAGGAGCAGAGTAAGGCGAGCATTGTCGGCCTTCACGCCTTCGAGAGCCTCGCGGGCGTCAGCGGCCATCTTCCGGGCGATAGAAAGATCACCGGTCATGATGCCGATTCGGCCCTCGGCGATCTCCCTACGGCCCTCAGCCTCGGCCGCGACCCTCTTCGCAGTCTCTGCCTCGGACGCGAGTTTCTGAGAGGCGACCAGCTCCGAGCTTACCTTAACGAGGCAAGGCGCCAGCTGCAATACAGAGACGGTGAGTTGCCTTGGAAAACCCAGACAAAAAGCAACACGAGAATGAAGAAGATTTTACCTCAAAAAGCAGCCTTACCGCATGCCCGAGGGTCTGGGCCGTCGGAGCGTTGTAGTAGTTGGCAAAGTCTCTCTCGCTCCCGTGGGCAAGCGCCCAAGGCACCATCCCCGCAATAATCTTCGAGAAGGGGGACTCCGCCTGAGTCATCTCCCTTCTCGGGGACTCTTCGCGAAGGACCTCCCTCGGCCCTAAGACCTCCACTACGGCGGGCCCCGACTCAGGTGTCGCCTGAGTGATTGGATGGATAGGCCCCGCCTCCTCGGCCCTCTCATCAGGGTCAGAGAGGACGACCACCTGGGGAACGGCGGGCACGGCAGCAGGTGGAGCGACCGTGTCCTTCCCCTTGCCCGCGATCTTCTGCTGCTTTGAGGGTCGGGACCCAGACAGCAGAGTCGATCTTGGGGGAGCCTTCACCTTGGAAACAGGCTTCAAGGCGGGTTGGGGCTCGGCCATGCTCTCTGGGGTAGGTCTCAAAATTGGGCGAGCTTCGGGGAGATCTGCAACAACGAGTGTAAAGGTTAAGCAAGCAAACTAAAAACCAAGGAGACAAACATAAGGAAGAGCGAAATACCTGAAACGAACGAGTCAAGACCGGCGAGGTGAAGACGCTCGGGTTGCAGGAGCAACTTCCAAGATCGCTCCGCCGCGCTCAGCTTCTTCAACTCTCTTATCCGAGTCAAAGCCCCGGACTCGAGCTTCCCCCTACTCTTTAAGATATCTGCAAGACACGATAGAGTCCAGATCAGTGGAAGAGAATATATAAAAGGAGGATAAGAAAAGGGATAAGCCGAGGCGCCGAGTCACCTGCTCTACAGAACGTGCGGGGTACTTGAGGCTCGTACGGCCACGAGTCGGCCGACTCCCACCGACCGCACGCCCAAAACCACCTCTCCTTTCAGAACTTGTTCGAAGTAGGTGGGTCGGTTATCAGAGATCCCCCTTGCCTCTCCACGCACTTAGAAAGTATAGGCCAGGGAAGTTGGGGTTTGGTCGGACTTGATACAAGTAGAGGAACTCGTCGACCGTGAGAGAAGGTTGTTCTAGCTCGGACCAAAGCACGGCACACCCGAACAAGTTTCTCCACGCGTTTGGGACGATTTGGCCGGGGGCTATTTTGACTCGAGAGAGGAAGTCACGGGCAATGGGCTGGAGTGGCAGGCACAGGCCGCACTGCATCGAGACTTGGAAAATTGCTACCATCCCTGCGGGGGGATGGTCGGGCAAATCACCCGGACGAGGAAGATGAAGGATGACCGAATCAGGTACATGGTAACCAGCCCTGATTCGGTTTAAATCGGATTCGGTGAGGGTAGAAGCTACGAGACCGCTGGGCTCGTCTCCTTCTCCTTTCGAAGACGATCCAGAAGCCTCCGCAGTTCGCGTCACAGGGTATGGAACGGCCATTCCCTCGCCTGTGACTAAATCGTCCTCTCCCTCTCCCTCCTCGTCTTCCATCTGGTCCGCCCACGGGTTAGGTCTCCCTGGACGAGTCACCAGAGATGTCCCACCACTTGATGGACCTGTCTGGGCGGGATGCTCAGCCGAAGGGCTGCCGGATTCTCTGACAAGCCGAAATGCGACGTCAGCTCCGACGGCGAACTCCGTCAACAGAGATGGTGGGTCTGTAATATCCCAGAGGTGTTGGGACACGCCCTCATCTACTGACATTTCCTCCCGAGGGCTTTGAGAGCCGTGTGCGGCCATTAAAGCTAATTAAAGGAGAAGGGAAAGACTAAAGACTCACCGAAGGGATCGACGGTGATTGCAAGGAATGGCTGACGAGGAAAGACGCGACAGCGGAGGAGAGGAAGAAGAGAGCAAAAATTCAGACACGGACGGGAGGAAGGAGGATGAAAACAAAGTTCGAACCGTCCTCCCGCCCGGGCTTTTTATAGCCGTGCCACGTAGGCGGGTCATTATGGCGGAGGCGAAGCGACGTTCGCCTCGGCTCCCCCTTCCGACGCGTGGCGACTGTTGATTGATTGCGCTGAAATCGTGGCCACGCGTCCGCCACTTATACGCGGACGGAGCGAGTTGACAGCTGGCCGCACGTGCGACCTTGGAAGGCGCAACGACGCACGCTAAGAACGACTCAAAGAACATTAAATGCCTCATGATTGTCTCGGATGCTAACGCCAACCGACCGATAAAATCGTGCTCCTTGCTGCCATAGACGGCACCAGGAGCAGGGGGGCTCACTGTTGGGGAAAAATGTGTCGGTCTCGGGTAAAGTCCCGAGGTTCGTAGGAGAGTAGGTCGACTTTGCCGACACTGCTTGAAGAAACCGAGACAACACTGACAGGGCAGATGGCGGGCCGTCAGGTGTAAGCAAAGACGAGTAAAGTCGCTCTGTCAGTGTGATAACCTCGCTTGCATCCCCCCACTGAAGGCCGGGCGTGTGAAAGCCATTTAACCGATAGAGTAAAGATCCCTTCAGGGAGTTAATTCTGTCGGGCACGGCTCAGAACCCGTCCTCCTGCATCGGCCGAGACTCCCCGGTGTCGGTCATGAATTGGCCGAGACTCCCCCGGAGTCGGTCGAGATCCAACCGAGACAGATAATGACGGAGCAAGGACAGATGCAGATCTACGAAAATCCAGGGATATTGATAGCGGATCCCGAGATTCTCGGGATCCTGAGCGATCCCAGGAGGAGAATCCTCCGAAGATAAGGATTGACAGATTGTATAAATCTCCAAGCTTGGAACAGTAAAAGGTACGCAAATACTAACTGAGAAAAGCTCTGAGCCAGAGACGAGATTACTGACTTAAGCATCGGAGGTTCCCCGGCCCTAGCCAGGGTTCCCTTGACATTGTTTCTGTGCAGGTGAAGGAGGGTTCGTCGCGAAGGGAAACCGTCCCAAAAAACACCGCAACACAAGTTATTATCTATATTTATAATTTTTAACTAAATATAAGTTGTCCAATACATACACATGAATTTCAATGAAATCTAATTATGTGGACTGTCCACTATGTGAGCCCCATATTAGACATGGACAGTCCATCACATGGGGACTCTTTTGATATGGACTTGATAGAGTCTTATTTGACAAGGGCAGTGGGAGATAAGTAAAAAAGTCATAATAAGTTTAAAAGCTAAAAGAAATTATTTATTAAAATAAGTGGTTTTTTGTATATAAGTTATTTTTATTATAATACTTATCAAACTAATTTAAGTAAAATAGCTACTTATTTATTAAAAGTTAAAAGGTAACTTATTTAGTAGTATCCAAGCGGACTGGATCTTTAACCTATGTACCATGATGGCAAACTGTGCTTTATGTATGTGTTGTATTTCACCTTATGGGAATTTAACAAATGTCATATCTTATGGTAGACTCACAAGAGTTTCAACATGAGGATACGGTTTAAGTGGCCACTATAGTGAAATCCCAAGTGTGGTGTGGGTGTATTAGAGTGAGACCAGACTTTCTTGTACCCCCACTTGCAGCGGTAACTGGTCATCCATTCATTTCATGGTAAAATGTTTAAGTATTACTCAAAAAATGAGATAGATGCAAGACTCAAGTGAGCAATGTCATGTGAAGTAATGGGATTCATCAACACAATCTTGAAGCATTTGTGGGGATATTGTTTGTCTTGTACATGTTTATGAAATATGCATTTTTTCACAAAAAGCAATTCTTAGTGAATCAATATGCTTTCCTTTCAATTTTTGCAACATTTGGTCGGTTTAAGACTTTATCATTTTTTGGGCAAAAGAATTCCACTGGGATCTACTAATTGCAAAATCTGTAGATGTAATGCAGCTCGCTTTATATAATTATGGAATCAACAAAGCTTTTATCATGCTCTTGGACAAACACATGGATTAAGTGGTATCCCTTGCCCATGGGATGGTTTAAGCATAATTTCAATGGCATGGCATGGGAGAATTGAAGGAGCTCCGGGGCTGTTTGGTTTGGTGTGGATACAGGTAAAGCATGATAAACACAGCCACTGTTTGAAATATTAGTCAAATTTCGTGGTGAATTTTGAGCAAAACTCATCCTCCTAAAAGTTTTTTAAAAAAATTATATAAGGCCCACTATGACACGTGTTATATCTACACGGTCCATTCATTTCCTCGTATCATTATAAGGCATGAACCCCTAAAACAAAGCAAATCCTCAAATCAAGTAGACCACACCAAATAAAATGGTGGGTTCGATGATGGCATCATTATTCCCATTACTTCTTTTGGTGTGGTCCACCTGAGCCTTGAATCTATCTCATTGTTTAGCTCAAGTCCTAAAATGATTTGACAAAATAAATGGATAACATGGATAAAACACATTCATCACCATGGGACTCATAGAGTTTTGTCATGTATACTTGACAAGGACATCATGCAATTCAAGTGAACCTATGAATTACCGTACTTTTTGAATTTTGCTGAGGGAAGTAAACCTTTGAATTACCATGCCTATCAAAATTTGCTAGCAGAAATGCAAGATTAAACAACTATTACTTGTTTACTTTAATTAATCAGTAATTATGTGGAACCAAACAAGCCCATGGGGTTAATCTGAAAACATGCGAATGAGTTACCAGTTATAGTTTTTCTCTTCTTTTTTTATGCGCACGCATAAAAAAAGAAGAGAAAACATGCGGTAATGTAGCAAATATGATATCTTCCCACCATGAGCCGAATATATAGAAATTAATGCATTAATAAGTACATCTTCGAAAAGTCATGGTGCTTGTGCATATCCATTAAGACTGCATGCACTGAGATAATGACGTATTCAATGAAGGCAAGACACAATAATATAAAGATAATGGTCACTTTACTATTAATAATATCCGATATTGTCACGTAAGTAACAATTATTCTCACAAAATTATTTTTTATTTCGATGCGGGGTCGATGACATTTGGTTTAAATTGATTATAAAATGCTTGTAAATCTAAAGTATGTATCAAGTGATCAAATTCTAAATCACACGGACGTCACATGGGCACTTGAACCCATGACCTTGGTGTTGAAACACAATTTACCTATCACCGTGCCGGGTTAGAGCCATGGGTTGGAACTCAGTTATAAATTATAAGTTATGACTTAAAAAAGAAGTGATTTTCCCTTCACATGAAACTTAATATAACTTGTTTAACTTGAAATGGCACAGGCATCTAAATGACTCTAAAAAGAAAAAGTTGCCTGCATTTTTAGAAAATCAAATATTACTAAAGTATGTTTGCCGGAAGAAAGGGCAAGCCGTCGAAGCTATCTTGTAAATATTACTAAAGTACGCTTGTATGCATTGCTTTGTTAGTAATAGAGGGCAGGGGACTGTTTTCATTAAAAGACTCTACAATGGTTAAAATGGTGGTTGTTGATGCAAAAATCTGGTCGGCCCTCCTTCCATGCTTTCAAGGTCCTCTGCGTGCCGTCCCTGAAGCCTGCACCAAGAGAAGAGGCAAAGGTGACCCTGGCTAAGCCGGGGGACCCTTCGATGCCTAAGTCAGGACAAGGGAATCAGGGTCTGTGTCGAGTGTAGAGGAGAGCTCAATTTCACGTACCTGTAGACATAGCACTGCGGGCTATTTATACTTACCTGTGGGGCGGTCCGGATCCGATGATCTCGGCACGATCAGAGGGATTCTGGGATCATGGAGATACTGCTCGCAATCTATTGATTACGCAGCGTATCTGGCGGATTGTGCACATCTGCGAGCGAAGTTATCGGCCACGTTTGGTTATATCAGTTTTCATGTTTAGCAAGTGGGATACGCACGTCAAAAGGTCTGCTCAGCTTGGCTTGCCAGGCCATATCAAAGAACGCTCCGAGTAGGATGTCATCCGATCAGTCATACCGAATCCGATCTGACTGACTTAAGCGCTTCGGAGTTGGGGGGTAGCGGGTTATCTGATCTGACAATTAGGACCAACTCCGACCTAACTTTGACTCGAAGACGTCCGCGTGTTGTTGTTACGATGTTGTAGTCTTGATCAGATGGATCATGCCTTGGGCGCCTCAGATCGGACTTCAAGTCCGATTAACGTTTTGGCACGGGCTTGGATCTTTTCATAACAGAAGCCCCCCACTCTTCGAGCTTGCTTGCGGGCTTGAAGAGTACTTATACAGGAAATCTCCCGCCCTTATCGCAATGATGACGGGTCTCGAATTGCGCGTGTTGGTCGCTTTGGTTAACGCATGGCGACGGTTATAATCCTTGATCTTCTCCCAGCCTATGAGAAGTTGCCATGTAAGCTTGAGGTGGCGTATTTATGATGGCTCCGACTGTTGGGGCGTCGCTTCGTATGCTGAGGTACACTGCCCGATGTCAGAGTCGTACCGTCAGTTCGATTCTTATCCAATGCAGTGTTGCCATGTGTGCTCGGAGATCGGCTCGTGCCGATTCGACTACTGTCATTAAAGCTTGCCATCAATACGAAAATTCTTCGCTGCCTATATAAGGCGCCCCGAACTTTCGTTTGTCATTTTACGTTCTGATTTCTAAGAGCACACTGGAGGAGGCAATTTCCGATGAGAGGCGATTCCGGTCGAATTCGAAGTTTTCAGCAAAAGACGATTTTCGGCAGTCACTCGGTGAGTCTCGCTGACCTTCGTCCTTCTTTCTGCCATGTCTTCCGATCTAAAAATAGTTAGCGAATACGGCGATGACTTCGAGCCGGGGACTACTGAAAGTGAGAGTGGGTCTTCCAAAGGCCCTTTTGAGACCACTTTCCTGTACCCCCGCCTCGAAAATAAAAAATGTTGGCTTCTAAGACCAAGCATCCCGGCAAGAAGATAGCCTCCTGAGCCCGCTGCGTTGAGACAACTACCACCACAGAAATGCCTGCGAGTCTGCGTACCGCAGAGGTAGTTCCCGAAGGTTCTGTCATGTCAGAATCTCAAATGGAGTGGATTCGCTAGGAGTTTTAGATCCCGGACTCCGTTCAGATAAGGGCTCCCGGTCCTTTGGACGCTGTTGGTGCTCCTACCAAGGGAAAAGTGGCTATCTTCCTTTGTGCACTGCAATGCGGGATCCGGCTCCCTCTACACCCCTTCATCAGGAAGGTTGTGGCTCACCTCGGATTAGCCCCCGGAAAGTTTACTCCGAATGCCTGGAGGGTGATGATCTCCGTCTACATTATCTGAAAGCAAGTTGGTAATTTCGAGCTGACCCCAGAGGAGCTACTGAGCTTGTACCTGGTCAAGCATGATAGCAACGATCCATGGTACTATTTTGAGACTCGGGTGAGTAAGGGGTCAGGATTAGTGATGCACCTGCCGTCTTCCAACAAGGACTGGAAGAATAAGTAGTTCTGGGCGGCAGGTGACTGGGAGGCACCACCGGCTGAGCTTAGGGCCTCGACGGCTCGTATTCCGACCCACTTTATGAAACCAGGTCGGACTTCATCTGGTATCCAGGTTGTTGCCTTAGTTTTCATATGTTTCCGTTGAAGTGACATCTCTTTTCTTTTTTTTTACAACTTTCGCAAAGGGGTTGCCGCTCATTGACTCGGACCAGAAAAATCAGATTGCAAAGGCCAGAGCACGGTTGGAGACGCTTCGCTCCTGGGCTGATCTAATCACTGCGGCCAACCTCCATTGGTTTGGGCTCTGTAAATCCCAACCTTCGTTCACATCCCTCAGTAAGCTGTCCAGATCTCTTCGATGAACTTTCCTTCAGTTATTTAGTAGCTGACATGATCTTCTTTTTCGCAGGTATGGCCGAGGCGTCCGGGGCTAAGAAGAGGAAAGTGGCTCCGACAGCGGTGGAGTTGTTAAAAGAAGCCTCTAGAGTGAAAATCACTCGGAAGAAAGGCGGCTCCCTCTCTTGTGGGGGAATCTTCCACTGCGCCGACCCCAGCAGCCCCAACACCGAAGCCAGTTGGCTCGTCCTTCGCACCGCCAACTCCGGATCGCCCTAGCACTGTCGCGGCTCCCTCAGCAGTCTTGCGCCCATTGATACGTCCTCCACCAGGACTCGTCGAAACGATTGTGGTCGGCACCGCAATCGTGCCGAGCTCCGTTGCTCCTCGAGCTCCCGCCGTCGCTGTTCCCTCCTCCTCCGAACGGGAGGAGACCAATAAAATGGCCGACAATACGCTTCCCTCCCTCCCCCCCCCCCCCCCCCCCCCCCCCCCGAGGTTGGGGGAAAGGTCCGTGCCGAGGGTCAGAACTCGGTCGGCAGCAGGGTAGGGGTCGAGGGGGCTGAGGCCTTGCCCCAGGCGGGCACAAGTGGTGGGAGGTTTGAGCCCGGCTATCATATGGCGTGCTTGGCTCCGTGGGCTGCCAAGCATGACAAGGAAAAGGATATCGCTCAAACCCTCGAGCGGTCGAAGGGCGGCTTCCTGAATGACTTCGCCTCCGTGTGCTATATGGTATATCTCTGAGAAGACTCCCTTTTTTTCATATCGTTATATATGTTTTACGGATTCTGACCTTTGTTTTCTGTTCAGGCCGTCCCGGTGCTGCTCTCGATTCGGCAGAAAGTGCGGGAGCACAAGAGGAGGGAGGCAGAGTTAGAGGCTCTTCAGGCCGAGGCAGCGGCCTTGAAGTCTAAGCAAACTAATCTGAGCCAACAACTCACGAGCGAGAGGGTCAGGGTTAGGCGACTGCAGGGAGCCGTCATCGATTTGTAAGTCAGGGAACTACGTCTGCAGGACAAGGCAGATAACTTTAAGAAGAGCAGCGACGCAGCAACAGTCGATCCGACCCGCGTCAGGGCCCACGCGGACTCTTTGGCCATGGAGACTGCTCGGCTCGGTGAAGCCCTAAACCGTGCCAAGGTCGAGGCGGCTGCAGAACCGACACGAGCCATGAATCAGGCCGTGGAAGCTCAGCGGGCTAAGGACGAGGCTTCTTTGACCGTAGCGGTTGCCACTGCAGTTGAAAGTTTCAATACCTCCAAGGAGAGGGACGCTGAAGCTACAACGTTCTACAACTGCGGCTTCGACTCTTGTCTCGAGGCAGTTCTGAGTTTATACCCAGACCTCGATCTTGATTTCCTCCTGCCTGACGACTCCGAAGATGCCTCGACCGAAGTCGTCTGTTCGGACCAAGCCCCTGACGCCCAAGCTCCTCCTCCGGCCTGAAGACATTTTATCGTTTTGGTTTTTTTTTTTTTTTTTAGACACCATCGATGTATCTTAACCAATGTACTTTTGTCCCTCCGAGAGGATTCAATGAAAATCATTTTTTTTTACATTGTGTCAACTTACTGTGAGATGCTGTCGAGCTGATTTCTTTTTACGGGTCTAGTCCCTTGTTTGTTGCTTAATCCGTTTTCGGCCCAAGTCTTAGTTGGGTCCGATCTTTTGGAGTGCACGGTTAGTAGCTCTTCAGGCGAGAGCTTTTCATTATCGTATGTCGAGCCGAATACTCTACTGGAGAATCTGATTATGATTAGGCTTTTTCCCGCAAAGGGATGCCTTATCGATCTTTGTAGGATTAGGCTCCGACCCCTTGGGGGTCGGACCATTAGGTTATAGTCGTACTAACCAAAACAGTTAAGTAAACATCCGAAGCCGAATTGAAATTTTTATTAAGAGCTTTAAATGCTAGTCGCTTTGAGACACTTTATTATGAGCCTTAAAGGCTAGTTCCTCATGGGTAGTAGATCTTCAGATGTTCAACATTTCAGGGATGAGGGAGCTGGCGGCTTTCGAGATCTTTCAGGTAGTACGAGCCTGATTTGGTAGATCTGACCACACGATATGGTCCCACCAGTTGGGTCCGAGTGCTCATGCCCCCGGCTCAGCCGTGTTCTGGAAGACCCGTCGGAGGACTAAATCCCCTGGTCGGAAGCGCCTGACTTTGACCTTTGAATTGTAGAAGCGCGCTACCTGTTGGTGCCGAGTTGCCGTTCGGAGCTTGAAAACCTCTCTAAGTTCTTCGAGCAAATCCAGATTAGCAGCAATCTGCTCGAAGTTCTGATTTTCTTCAAAGCTCCTAACCCGCGCTGTAGGGAGTCCAATTTCTACTGGCATCATTGCTTCCGAGCCATATGATAATGAAAATGGGGTTTCACCCGTCGAAGTCTGTGCTGTGGTCCTGTAGGCCCAGAGGATGTGGGGGAGCTCTTCGGCCCAACTTCCCTTTACTTTTTCGAGCTTTGTCTTGAAGTGATGCTTGATGATTTTATTGACGGCTTCAACCTGCCCGTTTGATTGTGGGTGTCAAGACGATGAATAGGCGTTCACAATGTCAAGTCTTCTGTACATACCGCGGAACTTATCATTATCGAACTGGCAACCGTTGTCAGAAACAATGCTATGTGGGATTCCGAACCGGCAAATGATATTTTTCCACAAAAAGTCGATCACTTTCCGCTTGGTGATCTTGGCAACTGGCTCGGCCTTAGCCCACTTAGTGAAATAGTCGACCGCAATTATGGCAAACTTGACCTGTCCCTTCCCTGTAGGAAAAGGACCGATGATGTCGATCCCCCATTGGGCGAACGGTCAGGGCCCCCTCATGAGAGTTATTTCTCCTGCCGGTTGCCTCGGCATAACCGCGAAGCGCTGACACTTGTCGCACTTCTGAACAAAGTCTTTTGAATCCTGCTTAAGAGTGGGCCAGAAATACCCTTGGTGAAGTATCTTCAGGGAGAGGGCTCGGCTGCCAGAATGGTTCCTACAAATTTTCTCGTGAATTTCTCGAATCACGTAGTCGGCCTCGTCCGGTCGGAGGCATCTAAGGTAAGGCTGAGAATGCTCCTTCTTGTATAGCACTCCGTCCAACACGATATACGGAGCTGCCCTGACTCTGAGTCGCCTTGCCTCTAACTTGTCTGCGGAGATTTCGCCGAGCGACAAATAATTGAAGATCGGGTCCATCCAACTAGAAATGAACTGGACGGGGTTGACCTTATCCGACTGACCGATACTTGGATGCTCAATAAACTCGACGGGAATAAAACGCGGTATTTTTTTCTCATAGGCTGAGGCGAGTCTTGCTAGGGCATCAGCCCAGGAGTTCTCGGCTCTAGGGATCTACCGGATAGTACAGCTCCAAAATTTCTCGATTAATTTCTTTGCTTCTTCGAGGTAAGTGATCATTCTGACCTCTTTAGCTTCGTACCCCGAGGAGATGTGGTTTACCACCAGCTGTGAGTCGCAGCGGACTTGTAGGGTCTGAATACCTAGGCTCGCTGCCAGCCTAAGCCTAGCTAACAACGCTTCATACTCGTCCTCATTGTTTGAAACTTTGAATCCGAGTCTGATTGCGTATTGGATTGTGGTTGAATCAGGGGCGACCAGGACTATCCCGGCTCCTGCCCCTTTAACATTGGAAGACCCATCAACATAAAGGACCCATCCCGGATCCGACACTGCCTCTTGGTCGCTCAACGGGACGGGAGGCGTCATCTCAACTTCTTTACTGATCTGTTCCTCACTTGGAGCCGTGAACTCAGCGATGAAGTCGGCTACCGTTTGACCTTTGACTGCCACCCTATGTCGGAACTGAATGTCGAATTCTCCGAGCTCCACGGCCCACTTGGTGATCCGACCTGACACTTCAGGCCTCTGGTGGACCTGCCTTAGAGGAGAGTCTGTTAGCACAACTATGGAGTGGGCTTGAAAATATGGCCGCAGTCTTCTGGCCGCTACGACAAGGCAGAGCGCTAGTTTTTTCAAGGACCGGTACCTTGTTTCAGTTGGTATCATGACTTTGCTTACGTAGTACACGGGATACTGCTTGCTTCCAACCTCTCTAATCAGATCTGAACTGACAGCTGAAGTCGAGACTGCGAGGTAGAGGAACAGGGGCTCCCCTTCTTCAGGCTTGGACAATAGAGGCGGTGAACCCAAGTACTGTTTCAACTGCTGAAAAGCTCGCTCGCACTCTGGCATCCACTCCGCCTTCTTATGGCCCTTCAACTGCTGGAAGAAGGGAAGACATTTATCTGTAGCCCTGGATATGAAGCGTCCGAGGACGACAACTCTTCCCGTGAGACACTGCATCTCCTTAAGAGTCCAAGGCGAGTTCATGTCGAGGAGGGCCTTAATTTTATCCGGGTTGCCCTCGATTCCTCGCTGGCTGACTTGAAAGCTAAGGAACTTCCTTAACTGAACTCCGAACGTGCACTTGGCATGGTTAAGTTTCATCTGATACTCTCGGAGGACGTTGAACGTTCCTTCGAGGTCTGTAAGGTGGTCAGAGGCTTTGACACTTTTTACTAGCATTTCGTCTACGTACACCTCCATGGTGCACCCGATCTGTTTGGTGAACATTTGATTCACCAGCCTCTGGTATGTTGCCCCGGCATTTTTCAGGCCGAATGACATGACCCGGTAACAGTAGAGTCCTCTGTCCGTGATAAAGGTTGTCTTCTGCCTGTCTGAGGGATACATAGCAATATGATTATACCCGAAATAAGCGTCCAGTAACGAGAGCAGCTTATACCCGGCTGTGTTGTCCACCAGTTGGTCGATCCGAGACAACGGGAAGCTATCTTTAGGGCATGCTTTATTCAGACCCGTCACTTCCCGTTGGACTTCCTGACGAGCACAACATTTGTTATCCAATCGGGGTAATACACTTCTTCTATGAAGCCCGCATCCAGCAAAACGGAGACCTCCTCGGCAATGGCTTCATATCGTTCGGCCTCAAACGACCTTCTCTTTTGCTTGACCGGCTTATGATCTGGGTCCACGTTCAACCTGTGAACCAGTACGTCAGGAGAAATTTCCGGCATATCCGCATGCGACCATGCGAAGACATCTCGATGTTGCCTCAAGAAGGCTAGTAGTTCGTTCCTCCGCTAGGAATTCAATGAGGACCCGAGCTGGACAGTCTTGCCTGGGTCTGATTCATCGAGGGAAACTTTTTCCAGATCCTTAACGGATGAATTTTTTGCTAGTCCTCGAGGGTCCAAGGCGTCCACGACGAGAGCTTGTTTAGCGGCTCCTTTCCTAACCGTTATATCATAACATCTTCGGGCCTCGCGTTGATCACCTCGGAGATAGCCGATCCCTTCCTCGGCTGGGAACTTCATCATCAGATGGTAAGTTGAGACGACGGCTCTCATTGCATTGAGGGAGGGTTGACCAAGGATTACATTGTGGACAGATGGAAATTGACAACCAAAAAGTCCACCAGAAGTGTGACTTGATGTTGCCCTTCTTCCGCTGTTACTGGGAGGGAGATAGCTCCTTCGGAGATTACTCTCTCTCCGGCAAAGCCGTGTAAGGGAGTCTTCACGGGTCGGAGCCGAGATCGTGGAATTTTCATTCTTTCGAATACCTCAAAATACATGACATCAGCCGAACTCCCGGTGTCGACCAGGATACGGAATACCTTGTGATTCGGTATGATCATGGTAACCACCAGCGCGTCATCCTATGGATGCTGGATCCCGCGCGCATCGTCTTCCGAGAAGGTCAGGCTGCACGGAGCGACTCGCAGTTCCTTGATGGGACGTTCCGTCAGGTGAACGTGATGCTCCGACTCGGATATCGGGGAATGGGCTTTTCGAGCCCTGTTTGAATCCCCTCCCCCAATTGATCCCCTGAAGATGGTACGAATTTCGGCGGGTTCCTCTGGAGGGTTATTTGGCTTTTCTCATGGCTGCTCCTCTCTCCGAACAGATCTTTCTCTTTTGGTGTAACGACGCAGATGTTCCTTACGGATGAGGGACTCGATCTTGTCTTTTAGGTCCACGCAGTCATCCGTGTTATGGCCATGATCTCGGTGAAAGCTGCAGAATTTTTACTTGTCCCGTTGTTCGGGGTTGGCCCTCATGCAGACCGGCCAATTAAGTAACCTGTCTCCTTGGATATCTAGCAGAATCTGCTCGGCAGATGTGTTGAGAGAAGTATAGGAACGAAAATTTTCCTCTGGCATACGGCTCGGTCGACGATCGCGGGGAGAGCGGTCATCGGTCCCTTTGCCGTTCGGCTAGGAGTCTTCGTTCCCTGGCCTCTTCTCTTTGTTTGCCGAGTCAGCGACTTGTAGTCCTTTACGGGCGTTAGTGAACTCCTTGGCGTTGGTGTACTTTTGAGCCTTCACCATGAAGTCCGCTAGTGTTTTCGGAGGATTTTTACCGATGGAGAAGGTGAACTTTCCTTCCTTCGGTCCGCTCAGGATGGCAGCGAGAGCCATCTTATCATCATAGTCTTCGACATGCAACGCCTCTTCATTGAAACGGGCGATGTAGTCTTTTAACGACTCCTTCGGAGCCTGCTTGATGGTAAGCAGGTGGGTGTTAGGTTTCTGACTTCTCTTACCACTTATAAATTGTGTAAGGAATAGTCGGCTTAGCTCTGCGAAGGAGTCCATGGAGTTTGGCTTGAGCTGGCGAGACCAAATCCGAACGGATCTCGTGAGGGTGATGGAAAACTCCGTGCACATCATTGCGTCCGTTGCAGTCTAGATCTGCATTCACGATCGGTAGGACTTCAGGTGTTTGGATGGATCCCCAGATCCTAAATACTGGATGACGGGAGGCATCCGAAACCTCTACGACATCACTTCAGCTATGATGGCAGAGGTGAAGGGAGGCTCGGTCTTTTCCATCATCGCCTGGATCGTGGCTGGAACTGTAGATTGTTATTGTTTCTTCTCCAATGTAAGGAACTTGTCTTTCAACTTTGCAAATCGTGCCTCCCATGGGTCCCTATTTTTCACGACGACCTCTAGGGTATCCTCGCCCTCCGGCATTCTCCCTTCTCTCCTCCGTTCTAACTGATGTCGGAGGTCCGTGGGCGGCAGAGCTGATGTAGCGGAATGAACGGTTGTGGGAACCCGGGTAGTGGTATTCCGCGCGGATCCCTCGTCATGCACCGCAGGAGGGTTCTGTCCTTAACGCGGCACCCCTGAATGCTGGGGGCTTCAGGTCTTACACTCCTTGGTGCAGAACGGGTCTCTACGAAGAGTCCCACCGGTTCGAGAACAGGCTGTTCCTAAACTGGACGTGGCTCTGGTTCCCTCTGCTGCTTCATCTTGTTGATCTCGTCGCGCAGGGCCTGGATCTCGTTTTGCATGACACGGTATTTACCCGATCGGTTATGAGAACGTTGAGAAGGTCGTGGTGCGGACTCGGCATGAAGTGTTGATAATGACTGAGCCTGCTCGCTTGGTACCGGTTCCATCACTACAGCTTTCTTCTTCCTCGTCATTACTTAGGTGAATGAGAACTTGACTTCTAGTTTCAGGTTCCTACAGATGGCGCAAAAAAATGTTGATGTAAAAATCTGGTCGGTCCTCCCTCCATGCTTTCAAGGTCCTTTGTGTGTAGTTCCTAAAGCCTGCACCAAGAGAAGAGGCAAATGTGACCCTGACTAAGCCGGAGGACCCTCCGATGCCTAAGTCAGGACAAGGGAATCAGGGTCTATGTCGAGTGTAGAGGAGAGCTCGATTTTGCATACCTGTAGACATAACACTGCGGGCTATTTATACTTACCTTTGGGGCGGTCCAGATCCGATGATCTTGACATGATCAGAGGGATTCTGGGATAATGGAGATACTGCCCGCATTCTATTGATTGCGCAGCATATCTGGCGGATCGTGCACATCTGCGAGCGAAGTTATCGGCTACCTTTGGTTATGGCAGTTTACATGTTTAGCGAATGGGATACGCACGTCAGAAGGTCTGCTCGGCTCGGCTTGCCAGGCCATATCAAAAAATGCTCCGAGTAGGACGCCATCCGACCAGTCATACCGAATCCGATCTGACTGACTTAAGTGCTTCGGAGTTGGGGGGTAGTGAGTTATCTGATCTGACAATTAGGACCAACTCCGAGCTGGCTTTGACTCGAAGACGTTCGCGTGTTGTTGTTGCGATGTTGTGGTCTTGATCAAATGGATCATGTCTTGGTCGCCTCAGCTCGAACTTCAAGTCCGATTAACATTTTGCCACGGGCTCGGATCTTTCCATAACAGTGGTGACTCATATTTTTCAATGCAATCCAGAGCGTACAAATCTTCAAACAAGGGCAACACACCCTGACAGAAAACTTATAATGATAAAATGACGGCAACCATTTTATTCTTCCCTCGGATTGAGACAACTCATTATTTTATTTTCAACCGTTCATTTGTTAGCTATTAATTCAATGCGTAGGATTTATTGATCAATGTGCATCCACAATATTTATTATAGTTATGCTCTAGTGGTCTGTTAAGTTATATTGCTCCATAGGTTCACTTGGACAGTTCAACCCATCGATCCGAACCGTCTATGAAGTCCAGGTTACATTTCACAGCCTATCACACAAAATTTAAACTGAGAAGGTCCATTAATCTTTGATTAGGCCTTATTTCTATAGCCCTCTGATTTTTAAGTCATGGATGGGATGATTACAACTGCCAAAAAAATTGATCCTCTAGAATCATAAGCAATCCAGGATGGGCCGGAACAGATAGATGGATCACATTGTCAAGGAAACCTTTTATTTACGGTGATCTTAACCGTCAATATTAAATACCATTTATCAAAAGATCAATGTTCTTTTTCCTTCTTTTTTTCTTTTGTTTTTTTCAGATCAGTGTTTTGAATGGCAACCCTTGAAATAAGGTAATCAACAGTCTAGATCGAAGGATTGGCAGTCTAAGAAACAATGTAAAATCTGTCCAATACCTCTGAATTTACGTGGTGTCGTCCACTTGAATTTCCAAACAGTTTATAAGAATCGATTAGATGGTTTTTATAGAGGGCGGGCGCAGATTGGGTACCACCCCCACCGGGACCTAGCTAGAGACGGACGGTCCTGTTGGGAGATCTGTGGAGCCACCACGATACATGTGGTGGTCGATCCAAGCCGTACATCCATTTTTAAAGATCATTTTAAAGCACAACTCCAAAAAAAGAGATAAATCAAAGGCTTGAGTGGACCACACCACAGGAAGTAGTGGTGACAATCACCCCACCGTTGAAACGTTCCTAGCCCACTAGGATGTTTCTTACCTTTTCATATGTCCACATGGATATGGGTGAAGAGAAAACATAAATATCTACTTGATCCAGAACTTATGCACCGCCTAGAGATTTTCAGCTGTATGCATTCAATCCTCACTGTATTCTTTGATGGGGCTAATTGAGCATTTGAATTTGATTTACCTCATCTTTTCTGGTTCGTAGTCTAAAATGAATTTTCAAAATAAATGGAAGCAGAGAAAAAACAGGTATACTTAGAGCTATGCACAAACCGAGCTATCTCAGTTAGCTAGCTTGAATTGACTTGGAAAAACTCGACTCAACTCGGATAGAAATTGTGTTCAAGCCAAGTCGAGTCAGTTTTATCGAGCTCGAAAAATTTCGAGTCAAGTCCGACATATACCAAGCTGGACTCAACTCCGTCCTGAGCTCAAACCCGGCTCGGTTTGGCTTGATTCGCTTTTTTGATTGAGTATATATATTTCAAAACATTTTGTTTTTTACCCTAACCCACTTGAATCTCGACTGTTCTCCAGCGCTCGATCCTAAAAACCCTAACCCACTCCAGCCGTCTGGCGGTAACACTTGACCCAAACCTTATCAATTTCTCTCCTCTCATCTCTCTCTTTCACGATTCTTTAGCGCTCGAACGCTTGCTTGGCACGGTCCTACGAGAAACTCACCGCTTCTGAAACTAGAGCTGAGACTAATGGAACTTTTCCCATGCCTTTGGGACTGTTGTCAGCCCTGCTTCCGATGCACCTACTTCTCATGCACTAATCCACTTCTTTCCCGGCTTGCTATCAATGTCTTCATGTCGCACGACCTCTTAACATTACACCATTGAATACCCAATCCTTTGCTTATTGTGCAGTGATAGTACCAATATCCACTAATCGTTGTTTTCAGATATGGTTGCCGGTTGACATCTCTTTCAAATCATCGATACGAGAAGCAAATTGTTGTGTGGATGATTTTTTAGCCTGCTGCATGCTTGCTTACGCATGCCCTGTAGTTTGATTCGCTTGATCCTAAA
Organism: Magnolia kwangsiensis; assembly: GCA_037074715.1. Classification (NCBI taxonomy): domain Eukaryota; kingdom Viridiplantae; phylum Streptophyta; class Magnoliopsida; order Magnoliales; family Magnoliaceae; genus Magnolia; species Magnolia kwangsiensis. The sequence continues at coordinate 3,774,209 of CM073573.1, forward strand.
TACTTCCATTCATCCATCAATTTGCCTGACAACATAGGGCATTTGCGAAAGAGTGTTGCCAAGTCCACTCATCTATAGAGAAGACTGGATTTGCAGCAGTCAACGATCTGTATACACGTTCAAATTGGTGCCCTCGTACCTGTTCTAGTTCTGGCAAGGCTCATGTTCCATCTAAGCGGGAGCAGGGTTCAATTGAAGGAAGGGCAATCGACGACTACTCTCCTTTACCCTGTCTCTCTATTCTCCAGCGTCCTCCTGTATGACCAGCAACTAAAAGGTATTCACTCCTACTTCTCTCTTCATTTCTCTATTCTCCAGCGTTTGTCCAATTATCGGACCCCACCTGGCCACTGGTTTGGCACCTATGGCCCAACTAGATGGTTAGACTCCATCTGAAAACTCGAACTCAAACTTGGCTCGAACTCGTATCGAATTGGACAGAGTCGTTGACCGAGTCAAGTTAAGCTATCAATCCAGGCTCGATGACCGAGCTGAGCAGAGTTTGAGCTGAGGTATCTTGTTGGTCGAGTCAAGTCAAGCTAGACAAAACTTGACTCATATCAACTCATATACACCTCTACATATACTATGGCAGACCCCACGGGCCCTTGACAGAACTGATCATCTCTAGGTAGGTTGTGGTGGGGGTGGTGCCTAATCCATATCCATATATAAGCTATGGCAAGCCCACATATAGGATTAACAGCGGCACCCCATCTTAAAGGGCAGATTGTGTGCTGAGTAATTCAACCAGCTTTAGGGTACTAAGTAAACTCTGTTGGGCTATCATTATGCATGCATCTTGTTCATGTCGCCTATACATATTGTTTGATCATTTTAAATCATGAGCCCAAAATTAAAGGAAATTCAAAATTTAAGCCTACACACCATGAAAAAACAATGGGAATTGAATGTCTAATGTTGAAAACATTTTGAAGCTGGCACACCTTATGTGGTTCCTATCCATTGAAGTAGGTGGGACCCTTGAATGTGTGCCCTTCATGATGTATGAGACTACATCCATACATACTGTCCATCCTATTGAAAGCTAATTTTAAGGCATGGACTAAAAAATAGGGCAATTCAAATCTTAGATGAACCATAATATGGGAAACAATAGTAATTAATCATAAAAATATTATTATGAGCCACAAAAGCCTTGGACTAAGATGATATTTATGTAGGCCTCTGTGGTCTTATCAATAAGTTGGATAGCAAATAAGCATTTCAGTGGAATCCATGATGTTCTAATGGTGAAGATTTAATAGCTACTGTTGGTAGGGTTAAGTTGTAGGTCAACTTCATTTTTAGGATAATGTCCAAAAATAAGCTGTAAATATGGTTGGACAAATTGATTTTAAGCCACATGCAATCCCATGAGGGACGCGGATTAGCTGATGATAGGTTGAGTTACGAGACTGACGTCACAAAGTTCTTTGGGCCCACCATGATGTATCATTTGTATCCACACCGTTCATCCATTTGGAGAGAACATATTAGGTCATGATTCAAAGAAGAGTCAGATCCAAAGCTTGAGTCGACCCCACCAAGGGAGAGTGACGCCCACCATTAAAAATTTCTAAGGGCCATGGAAGTCTTTGATCAACTTAGTATTTGTGTTTTCCCTTCTTTCGCGTCTGCTACACTGACGTGCAAATAGTTTGAATCTCAAATAAACATCACGGTAGACCTTAGGAAGGTTTCAACTGTGGGCATCATTCTCCCCTCTATTTTCTGTGGTGGGGTTCACTCCAAATTTAAATTTGCCTCATTCTTTGGATCATGCTCTAAAATGAACTCTCAACATGTATGAACTGTATGGATATGACATATCCATCATGGTGGCCCATGAAACTTGGTGACGTCCCTTGAGTCTCCTTAGTCAACCTGTCAGTAGATAATCCGCGCCCTCCATGGCCAGCGGTCCCACCAAAGTGGGTTTGTGGATCACGAGGCCGCACGATGACAAATAAACATTAATGTGGGCCCCAGGAAGGTTTCAACAGTAGACCCATTATTTTAACTGTTTATGTGATGTCCAAGGTTAACTTGAGCTTTGGATGAGCTTTAATTTTGGTATCATGACTTAAAAGAAGTCCATAAAGCTAGTGGACATAACGCGTGGGCCCCACAAAGTTAACTCAGTACGGTACTGCGTTAAAGCGTACCGCAAGTACGCGATCCACTCTCCCCATCTCAACTCTTCCCAATGTTGTGGGACAGGAGGCTTATTTGATACCTAGGCACTATATGACACTTAATACATAGGCACCAAAAATTTGCATTCGTGGCGTATGTTAACTCAAAAGGAACCGCCTATATTATGTAACCCAATGTAGTTAACTCACACCCCCAAAATCAAATTGCTTGAACAATACTAATCTCTGATTTGTGGCCATCTATTTGTTAAAATAGCACCATTGGATGCTTTTCATCTTTTTACCATCCGATCAATCTCCGCTAATCTGAACAGTCGTATCATCAAGTCATCTTAATTTCTGATCCATGGTAGATTTAGACGGGAACTCATGATTTAGAGTGATTTCTAAGTGCCTGTGTATCACACATCACATTGCCACCCAAAAGCATCAGGGGCATCTTGGTCATTTACTTCACAAACCTCGGGCAGTTGCCGAGTTCCGCTGACATTGTTACTCTGCTCTCGGACCAGTCTATCCCAGTCCAGCGCTCGGTCTGGAACAAGTCTTCCCCGAAGACCTACTCGTTTTGCTCATCCACAAATGGCATTAAACCGACGCGCGATATTCCGTATATCATAGGTACATGATCAGGTAATCCGCACTGTTCATCCAACGGGCCCCACATTTGATGTTACAAAAACATGAAATCTCACAGATTGTAAGATCCTAAACATTTCACATCTGCACTTTTACAATTGAACGTGGACAGTTACAAAACCTTTTTAAATTTTTTTTTTTTTTTTTTAAAAACCATCTATAAGCAGGCTAACGTAACAAAGGTTCGTAACAAAGGTTCAGGATCTTCCAATCTGATAAATTCCACGGGCACAAACGAGTTACTGCTAGGTCCATCCGATGAACGGTTTGGACCGCATGACATGAACCCCACGTGTGTAAGCCACATTTGCTGATGAGAAAGGAGGCTATGATGGGACCAGTTCGCTTTCCCTCCGTCGTGACTCAAAACCACCATGTGTCGTCGCCGAATGGGGCCCAGATACTGAGTGATTCAATGATCAGAACTGTCCAAGTTTTGTGATGTATATTTTAATCGATAAATATAGAAATTTACTATGGAAATATGATCATCACCATCACTATCTGTATGTGAATTTACACTTAACAAGAAAAGTTCTAACGGATCGTATTCAACTCTAAAAAATCAAAGACTAGAATTATAGGCTAGTAGCTCATTTATGGTAATGCAAATAATATGGACGGTTCAAATCATTGGAATAAATCAACACGTGGACCCCGGTGGCCGGCAACGCACACTTGATTCTAAACCGCGACAGAGACAAAATGGACTGTAAACGCAATTTTTGCTAGCGTCTGTCCGAACCACCGCGTTTAAAACCCACCAAGCGCAACCCAAGCCGACATAGAAACCACCAACATGGGCAACTGCAACGGCCTTCCGTCCGACAGTGACCATCATCAACTCCATACATCGCCCCAGGTCGTCGTCTCCGGGCAAGATGCAGGAGGGGGCGCAAATCATCCCCGACCCCAAACCGCCACCAATCATAACGTGCGCCCCCCTAATCCTACGCACCCCTCCCAACTCTCACGGCCACCACCGCCCGTCCCCCCCCTCTCCGGCATCGGGCGCGTCCTCGGCCGTCAAATGGAGGACGTGCGTTCCACCTACATTTTCGGCCGCGAGCTCGGCCGCGGGCAGTTCGGCGTCACCTACCTCTGCACCCACCGCGAGACGAAGCAGGTCTTCGCCTGCAAGTCAATCGCCACCCGCAAGCTCATCAACCGCGATGATATCGACGACGTCCGTCGCGAGGTCCAGATCATGTACCACCTGACGGGCCACCGCAATATCGTCGAGCTGAAGGGGGCCTACGAGGACCGCCAATCAGTCAACCTTGTGATGGAGCTTTGTGCCGGCGGGGAGCTCTTCGATCGGATCATTGCCAAGGGGCATTACTCGGAGCGGGCTGCCGCCGCGCTGTGCAGGGAGATCGTCACTGTCGTCCACTACTGCCACTCCATGGGGGTGATGCACCGAGACCTGAAGCCGGAGAATTTCCTGTTCTTGAGCACGGATGAGGATTCACCGCTCAAGGCAACGGATTTTGGGCTATCGGTTTTCTTCAAGCCGGGTAATGACAGCTCTCCCACCCACCCACCCCCCCTATTTTTCCTGGTTTCTCTTTGACGACTAAGTGAAAGCAGTGCCAGTGAATTCTCTTTGTGGAATTTTATTGAACAGCTGTGAAATGTTGTTTGAGGGATTTTATCGAACTATTAGCAGTAACTGAAAAGCAGTGCCATGGAATTCTCTTTGTGGGATTTTATCAAACAACTGTGAAATGTTGTTTGAGGGATTTTATTAAACAGATTTAGTTTTTGAGAACCTGCAGTAGAAGACTCCCTGGCTGAGGAAGGGGTCTTTTGTTCTTCTTTTTTATTGGAAATTCTTATCCATTGCCTTAATGGATCTTTGTAGCTTTTTGTGCAGTGGGCACTTCTAACAAATCTCCTTGTTATCAATGAAAAACCAGAAGTGTCTCTATTGTTTAACATAATTGGAATAATGTAAAGTAAATCCGATGAGAAGCACAGATTAATTTTAAAATAGATACATTGATTTGGAAGAAAATGTGAAAACCAGAAAAATGTGGAAACCAGATTTCGGTGTTTTACTTAATCCAAAATACGAGATTAATGGTGGCGGATTAATTAGTTGGTAATTGCACATGATGGCATGACTTATAAATATCCATTTTATGATCATTAATTTGGTACACGCACAATGGTAATGTGAGGACTCTATGCACCTCTTAAAAAAGGAGTTGATCAGGAATGAATGAGACCTTGATCTTTCTTGGGAACAGTTTTTTTTTTTTTTTGGAAGGCGATGACTTTATTAAAAAATGAGAAACAAAATACAGATGGCTAAAAACAACCCACTTGTCACTCCGTTATCCAGCCTTACAAAACAAGGACGAAAGTACAACGTCAAAGCCCAGACGAAGGCTCCCAACCAAAATCGCTACCGACTTTGGTCAGCCCTTGCCCAGGAATAGTCCCTCAATAGATCGGCCACAGAACATCCTTGGAACTCTTTCCTCAGCAATGGCCAATTGGAAATGATGTGCAATATTTTATTGACAAGGCCTGGATCGAAATGACTGTTCCTCCAGGTTAATTTTGTGGTTTCACCGGGATCTAGTGATCATTGTCTTCATAAGTGATTGTTAGCACTATTCGCTTGCCCTAGTTATTAGGAACTTAGTGAAATCCATGTCATATTTATGACTTCAACTAGAAGTAGATGTTGGCATCGTTGAGGAACCCAGGACAAGTTTAACAAACTGAAGGTCTAAATTGAAAACAGAGCTTTTGTGGGAGGAGCCATTTACAGTGGTGGAATGAGCAACAATGCCTGGGAGCTGCCTTAAGACGATCGTGATGATCCGACGTATATCTAGATATCGGAGATTTGGTTGTAACCAAAGCTTTATGAATGGACATAATTAAGGAAACATGGAGAAAGGCTGGAGAGGGGAAGATGTTGCATGGCAATTTCAAAAATTTTATCGTCCAGTTTCACTGGATAAATAAATTTTTCCCCTTACAAATTCCTCCACCACCCTGTAATGGAGAGTTTTGCGATAGAATGAACCAAACTCCAGAAATCATGGGCCTTTAAATTTGCGTCATATTGGCCAATATGGCCGTATTTTACACATATTGGCTGAAGCTGATAAGGTGATACTTGAAACGGGGATGAAACATTCTAATCCACCACATCGATACTGTTTAACCCTTCGTATTGCTTGTGGTTCAATACACGTGTAAAGGCCCATAGATTATTTTTTTCTCGCTGTATCCCCTTTTCTTCACTTCAACCTTATAGGAAGTTTAATGCTCATTTTCTACTAGATCTAGGCCTGTTTTGGAGACAAAACACAAGATTTCAGTGGGATTTGATGAATCGAAGCAAAATGTACCATTTTGGGAATTGCTTCGCTAGTTGAATAATTATATTTTGTGAACCTATGTCTATATGCACCAATTCAATAAACTTTAAATTCTAAGTAGTGAGCATATAACAAAAATGCCAAATAATTTGCATTGGATGGAGATGCTAATTACTAGATGATGTCATGATAATCATTGTTTGAAGTATCCCCAATATTATCCGTATCTCCAACTTGGCAATACTGATAACACTGGTAACGATACTACTGGTAGTATAAAAAATTCCACCTATCAATGGTGTGTCTCTAAGTTTCGCCAATGTATTGATATCATCAATATTTTCGATTATGTAAATTCCAGGCGTCACTTATATTGCTAGTATATTGATATTGCCAATGTATAACCAATATTTTTGATTGTGCAAATTTTAGGTGTCGTTTGTATCGCCAATGTATCGGTGATATTTCGATAATATTGCCAAAAAATTGTTTATTAAAAAAAAATTTTATTTCAAAATTTTCAATGGGTGCATGGTTGTATGCAATGTTCAATTTTGTTGATGATAATATCACGATATTATCGTTATCGGAACATGGGAGATATCGAGAGTCTGCGTTTGAAATATCGGTATCACGCTATGTATCACACCCTTGGGATATAGATACGTATCGGTTATCGCACGGGATATATCATTTGTATCACATAATTTATCGCACTTTTTGGGAAACATGGGGAAACATTGGAAAAATGGTTGAATTTTTCAATGAAACTTCATGGATTGTTAAAAAGGACCTTAATACGCACTTTTAAATCACAAAATCTCGATTCGAGACCACACATTTTCATCTCCTTTTCAATTGTCAATGATTTCTCAGCAAAATGTCGTGTGTTGTTGATATTCTGAAATATCGGTGGATGTTCGGACGGAAGGTTGGATGGATAGATGGGATTGGTGGACTAATTTCTTACGACATCACATGCTTTTAGGCTCCAATGAAATGGAAACTTATTACATATGTGTTCTTTTTTATAATATTTTATTCCTAATACGCAAATATGTGTATTTTAGCGTCTCCTGAAGTTTCACTAAAAATTCCATTGTTTTCTCAATGTTTCCCTCATTTCTGGTTATCGGCGATATCGATATTGTTTCCGTATGCCTGACCAGCAAAACTTGTAGCGATACCGATATTTCGAACACTGGATGGACCATAGGTCATTAAGTCTTTTCTTGCTACCTTCATCTACGTCCTATTCGGCTTTCCCTTGCCCTTTTAGAACCTTCAACTTGTACCAACTCACTCTTTCAAACGGGTGCATTTGTTGGTCTCTGTACCACGTGACCAGACCATCTAAGTGTGCTTCCCCTCATCTTATAAACTATTTGTGGTTGTTTTGTGCTCTTATTGCCGATTCCCAGCCTGGATAAGGGAGGAGGGTTGTGTTAGGTTGGCAGTGTCAAACTTATGCCATAACTTTCATCACAAATTCGAACAATATCAGTTATAAGAATCATTAAAAGGTCAAAGAGTCAACAACTCAGCTTTCAGCCAGTCAGCTCGATTGATAGTATTCTTATCAAAGAATGGTTCGATACACCATTGAATATATGTCCAAGGCACGGAAAAATATAGATTCTCATCTCTTCATTCTTCGTTTTCCTGTTGTCTAATATACAATTTTGCAATTCTCTGGCTACAAAAACTTCTGACTGACACGGGTCTAATATGGCCCATATCACATTAGCTTTGGGCTGTGCGAATATGCTCGCCCAATCTATATTCAGTTCCTTGACAGAAATGTTTCCAAGAACTAGGCACATAAGTGAGTTCTAAAGATATTAATCCAGACTACCTTACCTCCAAGATTTATATCATTGAACCAATAAAGAATCACTGATAATCATCCTTCGAGCAGAAGTTCCTTCACATAATTGAAGCCTCTTGGTCTGATGAAGACTCAACAAAATGTGATGGCATTGCAGCTTAAGAATTTTCACCTTATTTTTTAGTCACAACCTGGCCCAAATTCAATTACTTAGTTTCATTAGGAAACCCTCTTCGACCATCTCCTTGGTCACCCCTATGAGACTGTAGTAGTTTCTTCTTTACTTTTGTTGTAGCACTGTCTGTTGGATATGGCCCTGGGTGGCCCACTTGTGGGCAACTAGTAGTGGGTGGGTCCCACATAGATGTCCCCCCAGTTGGATATCCCCTTTTTCAACCCTTTTCTCTCGAAATTCAAATTCAAACGAGAGAGAAAATAGTGATAAAGGAGAGTTCGGATGTGATAGGGATAAGCCTTTAAAGGAGAGTTCGGATGTGATAGGGATAAGCCTTATTGTATCCGAACTCTTCCTAGTTCTCTCTAATTCTCCCGTTATAAAAATGGGTGGCGTTCCCTCAGTAAAGGCATCCACCCAAATTTTTGTAGAGAAATTTGAAAGAGGAATAACAAGAGAATATCTAATGTCCATTAGGTTGCCTTTAGACAAACTAAATCGTTAATTATGTTCGGTGGCCATCCTAACCATAGGATCGAAAAGGTGATTTACTCCTTTCTACTTCTGCAGTAGCTAGGTGGATCATTGGATGTGGGCCATCCATCTTTGGATTTGTGCATAGGTCCTAAAATCGTGTAGATACCATCAGATACTGGGACCCCACCCATCTAGGCCTTTCAAAGCCTATCAACCTGAACCCTCCTTGCCTCAATGTTACTCTAGGATCTACCACTTGAATGTTGGAACATGGAAATGCTGAGTTAGCATGATGGTCAAGATATCATCCGAAACCAAGTGGACTCATCTGAGTTCTCTTGGTTTAGATGAGTACTAAAACAAGTCACTAGACCGAAACAGGACTAAGTTGGTCTGAGTCATACTGGTTCTGGTCTCTAGGTGAGTCACACTCGGAACTCTTATCTTCTCATCATTCTGACCTTCACCCTGGCTACCGACTAGGATAAGAGTTCTTACCTCTTCATTACATGCTTATCCAACTCAGTAACCTTTCTCCACATTATTGTTGTTCTCTATGCCCTTTCTTGCAATAGAGGCCACCCCCTTTTCCCAACCTAACTTGGAAAGGTCCACCCCTATTCTTTTTCCGTGGAACTCAGTTCACTCTGGTTTCAATAGCTCCAACACCTTCTTGCCAGTTTCTGAAAAACACGAATGCAACACTTCTTTATCTTTTGGAATATATGTGTCCTTAACCTGCTGCATTCCTCAAATATGTTTTTCATTTCTTCCACCTTTGCTTGGATTGGGAGATGTGTGACATAAAGAGTCACCGGGTTCGTGAAGTCTACTGCTACTGGGTTCTGAGTTGTTTCTTTCTCCGTACTCGGATCCACTCTTCCAATTTACTATCTTTTGAAAAAAGGGTCTTCCATTTTTCTGTGGCAAAAATCGCGACCCAAAACCTTGCATAGCCTGACAGATCTGTTCAGCTACTTGAGGTAAAGAGTCATGCCGTCCTTCCCCAACACTTAGAGAGCTACGAAGGGATGCAGTTAGAGTTGCCGGAAGGCAAAGCATGGTTTTTCAGATCAGCAGCCAAGAACACAAGACTTGCGCTAGGTCACCGGTGCTATAGGTTCCCTAGGTCATGCCATGTTCTGCTTCAGAGTGTTTTTTTTTTTTTTTTTTTTTTGAAGAAATTTCAGCTGTTTTTGTTTCTTCATTTCTCAAAGTCAACTTTAAACCGGCACAGGGTTTGGGCGAATGGCAAGCATTGCGGGTGTGCTCCCCACAAACGTGAGTTCGATTCTCCTCCCTTGGATTACCCAATGCACGTGGTTTGCGGTTGATTGCGTGTATCCGCAGGGAATAGTCTCACCCCAAAATGGGGCAGTGACACCCCGATATCATTAAAAAATAGTGAACTTTAAATAATATGCTTCACCACTAACACTGCAATATCTTTGTTGATTATATCTCATTTGCAATTCACAATATGATATATGACTAGGCTCTTCATGATGCCTCTGTTCACAATATGATATATACTTAGGCCCTTAAGAATATGATTCATAAAAAAAAGGAAGAATCGTTGTTACCTTTGCTTTTTATGTATTGACTGCGGTGGTTCGCGTTGACAGTCAAGGTAAAAGAAATGTCATTGTTTGCAAGCATTTATCATTAACCCCCTGTTCTTATTTGATGAAAATTAGAAGAGCTATAGAAACATATGTAACGTGTATGAATTGGAATGGTGGTACAGGAGATGTATTTAAAGATCTTGTTGGGAGCGCATATTATGTAGCTCCTGAAGTGCTCAGACGACATTATGGAGCAGAAGCCGATATTTGGAGTGCTGGAGTAATACTTTATATTCTCCTTAGCGGCGTCCCTCCTTTCTGGGCAGGTGTGTGTTTTGGCTGAACAAGCAAATGGATTTTGTTTTGAACAATAGCCTTGGGAATTTGGATCCTGTTGGTGGTTCACTTCCCCCTTTTTATGCAGAGAATGAGCAGGGTATATTTGATGCTGTTTTACGTGGGCGTATCGATTTCTCTTCTGACCCATGGCCTTCCATATCTAGTGCCGCCAAAGAATTAATAAAGAAGATGCTACGGGCAGATCCGAAAGAACGGCTTTCTGCTGTTGAAATTCTAAGTAAGCTTCAAGCCTGCAAAACCACAGTCAAGACAACAGTTCTTTGCAGATTGACTGTATGTGTGTGTCTACATGTATGCATGATTATGTATAACTCAGCTATACAATATCATTCCTTTGGTATGGTTGAAATAATGCCATGATGGTATCCTGTGTGACCTTTGTACATGGAGAACACTGTCGTTAAAATTGGCCACATGCTTCCATGTCCATAAAACATGCTAAAACATATAAAATCATCGGTATTTTTATATGAATTCAGCAAAGTAAAAAAATAAAGAACGCTAACTTAAAAGTACCCAATGTGCTGCCATTTCCAGAAAAAAAAAAAAAAAAACATTAAAGAAAGAGGAAAAATAGTGGAAACTAGGAGAGAAACTGGAGCACTGTTTAGTGATTTCAGCATACATGGCCATGTTATTACAAATTGATGAAAATAACTAAAAGTGCTACGCCCTCTTTCACCAGTGGTGCGAGTTATAAGATGGTATCATTTTATTTCTTTTCTTCCCATTCACCTTATGTCGAGGCTTCCAAAGTTTGTTTTTGGAAGGATACATCTCAAGTTGAAATGAAAATGAAAACAGAAGAAAATAAAGGAAAAGGAAACAATTTTCCTGTGATGGGACATTTCACTATATTTGTATAGCAAAAATAGTAGTGGATTTCACATAGCAATCATTATACATTTCCATAGTCAATTTCCCTAGCACAAGACACAAGGTGAGTATTGTCTTACACAAGTGAGATTTCCACTTTCTATTCAAACAAGATCCTCAAAAATAACATCCATGGTTTAATAGTGCCATGGAATCCTTAAGATTCCATCATTGGATCATCATTGCACTTTTCTTTTCCTTTCTCTTGTTTTCCCCCAATCCAAACGTGTATGGGTATTAGGAAAACAAATTTGGAAACCTCTTGTTGAAGATACTCATTCATCTCCATGAATGGTGCACACATGTCAACTTGGGTATTAGGAAACAAATTTCATTATCTCCCACTTTTGGTTTTGTATACTATTTGTACAGTTCTGATGTAATTCTTTCAACATTGATGCATCGTTCTATGTCTTCAATTTTCTAAGTTGATAATTTTTACATGATATAGCCTTGATATTGTTGCTATTCCAAAAGAACAAAAAATGAAGCTTTGATGTTGTCATATAGTTGACATATTGTCAACTTTTCCAGAATTATCAATGCCTCATATTTGTGTTCCAAATCTTGTGTCAGCATAGAGATTGCATCGATTTCATGTTGATGTATTTATTCATGATTCCAAAAGCACCTTAAGAGGGGCCCTATGTTTCTAGTGCCAGAAATGATGTGGACTGACAGTGCCTTGGTTTAAGAAGGATCAATGTTAAGAAGACATGTGGCAGAAGTGTCAAGTTTCGATGTCCTAAAGTCTTCGGCATGACAAACTTCAAAATCTCGGCACATGGACATTGTTGGGCGTGGAAGCAACCTTAGATCAAATCAAACAATGCAATAGAGAAAGAAAAAATTCAAGCAACCACAGAGAACACATACTTTACGTAGAAAACCCTTGCGGGAAAAGAAAACCACGGCACAAAGCGACGATCAATCCACTATTAATTAGAAGAATACAAGAGATGAAACAACTTATAGATGGAAACCCTAGTTTCCCCCTTTCGAAACCCATGAATTCGTGCTAGTTCTAGTCGTCTTCTTACTTTAATCCCCAATTGGGGGTCGCATTTATACACTCCGTACAGAATTAGAAACAAAACCCACACTTACGCCTACAAGAGATGGAACAACTTACAGATGGAAACCCTCGTTTTCCCCTTTCGAAACCCTTGAATTCGTGTTAGCTCTAGTTGTCTTCTTATTTTAATCCCCAATTAGGGGTCATATTTATACACTCCGTACAAAATCATAAACAAAACCCGCACTTACACATACCAATTAGTCAAACCGTGTAACCTTTGGTCGGACTGAATCGAAAACGTGTAAAGCATCACTGCGAGCAATAGGGCCAAAACTGGAATATTCGGTCAAACTGACAAAGGCTTCGGTCGAATAAAAAATTGCCTTCTCTGCATAAGATTAAAGGCACTCGATCAATAATCTCCATCGTGGCTTTAATCCTCCAACTCTACTGTTCCAAGTTGCTTTCATCATCCCTAACCATCTTCAATAGTTATACCATTGTCATCACTTCTCATGCACACTCTGTCTTCATTTCTTCTTTGCCAAGCCCAGATAAGTTGAGCAAAACTTGAACTTTTCTACAAGAAGATCCTTCATAAACATGTTTGTTGGATTCACACTAGTGTGAATCTTCTTATGAGTAATACATCCTTCCTGTAGCATCTGCTGGATAAAACTATGACGCACATCATTATGTTTAGTCCGAAAGTAATGCTTCGAGTTATTTGCCATATTAGTCGTGCTCTCGTTGTCACAATGCACAAACATAACTTTTTGTTAAAACCCTAACTCATTCATCATCCATTTCAACCAAACAACTTCCTTGAATGCTTCCATCACTGCCATATATTCCGCTTTAGTTGTGGAAAGTGCAACCATAGATTGAAGCTTCGACATGCAAGTGCTAGCTCCACCTGTTAACACAAACGAGTAATCAGAAGTCGACCTTCTATTATCCACATTCCTTGCATAATCCGCATCCATATATCCTACAAGTTTCTTTTCAGATTTTTCGAAAACCAAGACCGTTCTTCGTACTTAATATGTACCGAAGTAACCATTTCACTGCCTCTCAATATTGCATGATGGGGTTTGACATGTATCTGCTCACAACATCCACTGTATATGAAATATCTAGTATCGTACAGACCGTGACATACGTAAGTCTGCCAACTGCGCTCGAGTAGGGCACACGAGACATACTGCTTTTCTTCATCTAATGTAGGACATAGCTCCGAAGAAAGCCAAAAGTGAGCAGCGTGTAGTGTGCTAATCAGTTTAGCGTTTTCCAGTCCAAACTTGACCGAGATCTTCTTAAAATGTTCCTTCTGAGACAACCATAGCCTATTCATTTTCCTGTATCTGTGTATATCGATGCCGAGAATCTTCTTTACAACCCCCAGATCTTTGATCTCAAATGTCCTAGATAACTGAGTCTTCAATATGTTAATTTCAGACATACTATGGCTGGTGGTAAGTATATCATCAACATATAACACCAAAATAATGAATTCCTCATCACTCAATGATCTAAAATAGATATAATGATTGAATTTACTTATGATAAACCGCTGAGTCAACATGAAAGAATCAATCTTCTTGTACCACTACTTAGGCGATTGTTTTAGGCCGTACAACTACCTTTTTAACTTGCAAACTTTATTCTCCTCTCCCTACACTTCGAATCTTTCAAGTTGCTTTATGTAGATATGCTCTTTTAGTTCCCTGTGTAGAAACACAGTCTTCACATTTAACTCTTCCAATTTCAAATTATATTGGGCGACCAAAGCTAGTACAAATTTGATAAATACCTGCTTGATCACTGGCGTAAATATCTCATTGAAGTTGACATCCTCCTTTTGAGCATAACCCTTCGCTACCAATTTAGCCTTGTACCTATCTGGTTTCTTCCAATAAATCCACTTGCAACCAATCGCTTTTTGCCCGACGGGTAGCTCCACCAGCTCAAAACGTTTCATTCTTGTATAGAGAGCCCATCTCATCATACATCGCTACCATTCAGTTCTCTGCATCTTTTGTCTTCCAGAGCTTTCTGAAAAGTAGACAGATCCTCCTCATTTGCAATGATAGTAAATGCAACGTTTGAGTCATCCCTGTATCTTAACGGTAACCTCTGATCTATTGATGGATTTCTCCTAACAGGTGGTGCAACCGCCTCTTTTTGTACCTCTGTTTGCAACTTAGGTTCTTCAAGTGTTTCACCTTTTGTCTGTTTCAACATCAATCACCGATTTTTCCATTTTCTTATGCTCATCCTTCTGAAACAAGGAACCTTAATCAAACTTGATGTCCCAGCTAAATGTGATTTTCCTCGAAATCCGGTCATACAATTTGTATCATTTCACCCAATCACGATAGCTGACAAAAGTGCACTTCTTAGCCCTTTAGTTTAGCTTATCTCTCTCAACTGATAGTACATGAGAGTAAGCATCACAACCAAATATCCGCAACCTCGAGTAATCAACTTCCTGACCACTTCATATTTCTTCTGAAATTTTACAATCAATCGGTGTAGACAGAGATCGATTTACTAAATAATAAGCCGTGTTTATAGCCTTAACCCATTGCTCCTTGCCCAACCCAACATTACTCAACATATTTCGGGCTTTTCCCAACAGAGTCCGATTCACACGTTTAGCCACACCATTCTGCTCTGGTGTATGCGTCACAATCCACTCATCCTTGCAGTATTGATTAGATTCTCTAGAAATAAATTCTCTGCCGTTGTTTATTCTCAGAATTTTCAACTTTTGCCCTGTCTGCTTTTCAACCATTGCCTTCCATGCCTTGAAAGTGGAGAAAACATTAGATGTATGCTTCAAGAAGTAAACCCAAACGTTTCTAGAGAAGTTGTCAATGAATCTAACAAAGAATGGTGACTGTCCATAAACAACGGGCGATAGCCCCCACACATCCCAATGCACATAATCAAGCTGTCATTTACTAATATGTTTCCTAGGTTTAAAACTCAAACTTTGCTCCTTTTTTTTTTTTTTTTTTTTCGCATATGCAGTGCTCACATATATCTAAATAAAAAAATTTTAAATTAGGAATTAAATCACTATCAGGAAGTACCTTCATACCACGCTCGCTCGTGTGGCCTAGGCGTGCGTGCCACAAACATGCTGACGTAGAATCCGCTAAGGACATTGCAACTCCACTTGTTATAGCATTCCCAATCAGCCTGTAAAGAATTTTGCTCCTCTGTGCTTTCATAATAGTGAGTGCCCCTTTAGAAACTTTTAGGACACCTTCGTAACCGACGAATTTACACCCGAGTGCATCTTGACCTCTTAAAGATATCAAATTCTTCTTTAAGTCCAGAACGTGCCTCACATCGGTCAGTGTATGCTCCACTCCATGAAACATTCTGATGTGGACCGAACTAATTCCTATCATCTTACATGCATGCTCATTGCCCATAAGAACCAGGCTGCCATCATACTCACTATATGTGGTGAACCAACTCCGATGAGAACACATGTGGTATGATACTCCTGTATCTAAAATCCACTCATTATACAAGTGATTGACCTTGGACACTGACAACATGTCACAACCACTCTTCCATTCACTGAATTTCGTTGAATTGGCTTCCTTTGGCGAATCATCTGATTTCTCCTCATTACGGATTTTGAGATTTGTACAGTCCTTTATATGTCCTATCTTACCACAATTCTAACACTTCAACTTTTATTTTCCTTTGTACTTGGACCTCGATCGTGACTTTCCCTTCTCTTGCTCAGACTGTCTTCCACTAGCAACCAGTGCACATATAGAAGTACATTCCCCTCCATTATTCCTTCTCAACTGCTTCGACTAAAGGGATGAAATGCCGATATCAAGGTCCAGGGTATTCCTATCATGGCACAGAGTATCCACCAGATACTTATTGTACTCCGAGAGAGACGTCAACAAAATTAGGGCTTTGTCTTCTTTATTGATATTCATCTCCACGCTTGTCAGTTTACAAAGTAGTTTGTCGAAGACATTGATGTGCTCGGAGAGATCCGACGCTTCTGCCATCTTCATATTATAACATTGTTTCTTTAGATATAGGCGATTGGAGAGCGATTTCGTCATGTAAATGCTCTCCAACTTCGCCCACAATCTTGCGGTGGTCGACTTATCAGTGGCATTGTACATGACTTCATCGGCCAATGATCAAGTTCATCCCAATCCTCTTCCTTTATCGATTTAGGACATTTTGCTTTTTCAAGGTGTGCGTGCTGCAACCCTTGCATAATTAGGAGGGCTTTCATTTTCAACCTCCATAATTCAAAATTGTTTTTACCTGTGAACTTCTTTGTCTCAAACTTCACATTTGATCTCCTCAATGCCGTGTTTTCAAATTCAATCTGAAAAACCCAACGTACACTATGATACCATTTGTTTGGCCTGGAAGCAACTTCAGTTCAAATCAAACAACGCAATAGAGAAAGAAAAAATTCAATTAACCATAAAGAACACATAGATTTTATGTGGAAAACCCTTGCGGGAAAAAAAACCACGGCACAAAGCAATGATCAATCTACTATTAATCAAAAGAATACAAGAGATGAAACAACTTACAGCTGAAAACTCTAGTTTCCCCCTTTCGAAACCTTTGATTTCGTGCTAGCTCTATTCTTCTTCTAACCCTAATCCCCAATTAGGAGTTGTATTTATACACTCTGTACGGAATTAGAAACAAAACCCACACTTATGCAGAAATTGCATGAGTTGTCGATCGGACTGTTGATCTAATCGACTGTAATGGACAGACCATCGATTGAATCAACATAGCTATCGTCCAAAAGTGTCCAGAGCAAACTGGAATTTCCGGATTTTCTCGATTGAATTGACAAGGGCTCTTGATCGAATAAAAAATCCTGTTTCAGCAACAGATTAAAGGCACTTCAATCAACATACACTTTCATATAGAAATAAATTTATTAAAATGAATATATTGATAACAACAATAAAATAAAAGAACATAATGAAAACATTAAATCAAAGGATTTTTTTAATGGATAGAAAACCAAAGGTAATTTAAGAAGACCATTCACATAATTCTAATAAAAACCAATTAGTAGTAATCTAAAGGTTCTAAACTAAAAAAATTAATTTACAAATGTCAAAATCATGCAATATTCATGTCAAGCAGTAGCTCATGTGAGTATTAAAATGAATATCACCTGCTTTCTTAAAAGATTCAGAGAACCACAACAAAAGAACAAAAAAAGAAGCAAAAAGACCACAACTTCCAATTTTTAATTTTTAATTTTTTATTTTACATGGTCAATCTCGTAATAAAAATGAACTTAAACCTAGAGTTTTAGTTTCTTTCACCCCCAAGAGAATGGAGGCAACAAGTCTTCAGTTTGACAGAAGAAAATTTCACAACTCATTGGAAAAGATGCAAGAAAACTTTATGGAGAACATGTCTGGACACCTCAATGTGTTCAACACATGGAACTTTTCATTGAAATCACTAAGACACTTTGTCAATATAAATTTTGAAGTTTCGTGTCATGTCAATGTCAAGAAGTGACCGTGTGTCCTAAGTGTCCAGCATGGGAACAAAACCAAAAGAAGAAAAAAGATGTCCAGGTAACAATGAGAAGGATAGTTATTGCTAAAAGTTTCTTCTGTCTAGCTCTTCAACATCATGGTCTGGCAATGTCTAGGACTCTACTGTTACATTATAGCTTCCATACTTGCAGCCACTTTGGGACACAGTCTCACAGATGATTCCTTGTTGACAACAGTTGCTCAGTCTAAGATTCACAAGCAGTGATTGTCATGTGTGTGTTGTTTGAGAGTGGTAGAGAAGAGAGACTGTGAATGAGGGAGATGGGTGAGAACTCTCTTTACTCTCTTTTCCACTTTGTTATTAGTTGTAAACACAAGCCAGTTTTCTTCTCATTTTCCTTGTGGGTTCTTCTCATTTTTATTTTTCATATGGTTGTGTCCATGTGCTTTCTTATTTATGCAAACATGTCTTTTGGATGTGGTTTTTCTGGGGTTTCACTGTTAAGTGAGCAGTTTTTGTTAATGATTGAATAGGAGTTGGGATATAAGCTTTTTTCTTTCCAGAAATCTAGATCTAACCTTTTTGAAAATGGAAAAAAAATACAGATCATCCATGGGTCAGAGAAGACGGCGATGCATCCGACAAGCCAATTGATATTGCAGTCCTAACTAGAATGAAGCAGTTCAGGGCAATGAACAAGCTTAAGAAAGTAGCTTTGAAGGTAAGATCCTGTTGTTTTTTTTTTTTTTCCTCTCCTCTATGCCAAATGCAATCCTTGCAACCTAATTGTGGTATCTTGGTTTTGTTTCTTTTCAGGTAATTGCAGAAAATCTTTCTGAAGAAGAAATTGTGGGCTTGAAAGAAATGTTCAAATCTATGGACACAGATAACAGTGGAACAATCACTTTCGAAGAATTGAAAGCAGGGCTTCCGAAATTGGGCACCAAGCTTTCCGAATCTGAAGTGAGGCAGTTGATGGAAGCGGTATGCTCTCAATGCTTTCATTTTAGGTTTCTGGTTGGGTTTCCTGGTGATTTTAGTAGGTTTTCTACCTTTCTTATACCTTCCATTCATTTATTCTCTGCTCAGAACTCCATGAACATTCACATAGTGAAGATATCTAGTATGTTCCTTGAAACAGTGATAAAAATGTGTCGCATTGTTATTTCTTGTATCTTCCATTCATTTTCTCTGCTCAGAACTCCATGAACATTTACATAGTGAAGATATCTAGTATGTTCCTTCAAATTAGTAAGAAACACATCATTATTTCTTGAATGCGTAAATAAAGAAGCATGTATTTGATAACTAGAAATAACCTGAATGTATAGATAGTGAATGGTAAAATTTCTCCAAATAGTTGTGTTGACATGTACAGAAATTCCCTGTACGGATTTAGGGCAAGGCTTAGAACAACAGTGCTAACCATTACTGCTAAAGCTACTGTTCACTTCCTAATCAGTTTGGATGCTTGCGTCTTCTTCTTCGTGTTTACGTCGCGCGCGCACACACACACATGCACACACTTTGGCATTTGTGAATGCTCCCTTCTGTAAAGACTTCTTTACTTCTTTAACGTAAAATTTTCTGATAAAGTTCAGTATCTGCTAATTTCTCCCGTGAATTCACCTGTTCTTCGAAGCTGCTGACTCTTTAAGGATCCCTTTACTCTGCGTCAACTTCATATTTCATGGTTTAATAAAAATAGGAATGCTTATGGTCTTTCAGGCTGATGTGGATGGAAATGGGACCATCGATTATATTGAATTTATAACAGCCACGATGCACATGAATAGAATGGAAAAGGAGGACCACTTGTACACTGCCTTTGAGTATTTTGACAAGGACAAGAGCGGGTATTCTTTTCGTTAATCAGTTTTGGTTCTGTGTTTAAACCTTTTGTATTCTTACCAGCAATTATTAAGCATGTCACAATTCCTTTCTTCTACTTCTTTTCTTTACCAGATACATCACAATGGAGGAACTGGAACAAGCCCTCAAGAAGTATAATATGGGCGACGAAAAAACAATTAAAGAGATTATTGCAGAAGTAGACACGGATAATGTACGTTTTATATAATGCAGAGTTTGTTTCACCTCCTCTCCTTCTTTTTTTTTTTTTTTTTTGTCTTCCCTTACAGTTAATTAGGTTGGTTGTATGCTAAAACTTTTCTTTTGCCTTCACAATTTTTATTTCCAAATTTTCCCATGCAAGTTTCATATATATTTCAATGGAAACTGGTTGTGATAATAGACGGACGTTAACCTAACTGACAATCGGTTGTAGGTGATCATTCTCAACTGATTATAGGTTAAATGGAGGCACTATTTTGATTTGCTTACGCCCATTTCTATTCCCAAAGTGGAAAATGGCTGTAGGCAAATCAATCAGTGCAGGTGATTATATCTAACTTCCTAATGAAGTTCATATTTTTAGAGAAAATGCTTTCAAACTTCTTAATGTGTCTAGAGCACCCAAAGATCAGGGTTTACCAATGTAGATATTGACTTGGACTTCATGAGGGCTTGAGTCCGAGTTTACTTGGAGATCTTGGTTGAATACTTTATCGATTCTCATGTACTTGATCAAGTCTCATGCTACTTTTAAGTTTCTGGGAACATGCTTGAGGTTTTTAAGTACTTGACCAACTTTTTGAAATAGTTCGAATCTTTTAGGACTATTGAGGAAAGAACTTGGCTACCCCTTTTGATTCGACTTGGGTGTTTGAACACTAAGCCAAATTGTTTTTTCTTTTTCTTTTTCTTTTTCTTTTTCCAAGCACTCGATTGAGTATTTAAACACTAATCCAAATTGATGAAGTCTTATATCTTTCCGGATAGCTATTCCCAGAACTGTCAGACAGAAATCTAAAACATACTGTGCATGGATATCCAGTTGGCCTGCTTGGGTTGAGGTTTACTGTCAATTCTGAAAAATCAAGGATGCAGCCTCATAATTTTAACTTTTGGCCTGGCTGGCTTCTTAGTCGGCTGTTTATGCATATGCAGAAAAAGGTCCGGCTCAGTTAGTTATTGGGATTAAAAACTCATGCTTGGGTCTGGGTCTCTAGCTTCAGCCAAAATGCAGGCGTACATGTGTGTGTCTGGCTGTTGTTTGTGGCTGCATGGGTGTGTGTTATATGCAGAAAAAAAGGGTTTCAAAATGGTCTGGCCAACTGTTTGTGTGCATGCATATGTGCATGCGTGCACTTGTGTGTGTTCATTTTGATGCTCCATCGGGACATCATACCTGTTCAGAGTCTTTTGCTCTCTACCACAACATTTTCCCCCAATCTCTTCAGTCTTCTCTCTTCTACTCGTCTCTTCTCAAGTCTTTCCCCATGCCACGCAAAGTAGGGACGAGTAATGGTTCCCAGCATGACCCATGACATACCAAAGGAGACCAATACTCTCCCCCACACCTTAGAGAAGGAACAATGGATAAGTAAGTAGTAGTCCACTGTCTCCACATCCCACATACACGACATGCAGCAATTAGGCATCATCATTGACCTCTCTTGGAGATTATCAATCATTGAAACCCGATTCCTCCCACCCAACTATGGAAACACCCCGACCTTGGTGGGGCCCTATCAGGCCAAACGGATGGCAACTGAAGGGGAGCTTGCAACCATACCGAGAATGAACGGACCGAGAAGCGGCCAGACTTGTCTAAAGACCACACTTCAGTATCCCTTTCACCCGTAGTGGGTGTTAAAGCCATGAATGCACTCATGTATGGTACCTAGTGCATAGTTGGTACTGGAAACAAAATTAAGGCACAGTTTGGTAGATGCCTAAAAATGAGTTCACCTCATTTTAGTTATCGGTAATCTTGATGTCTAATACATAACTAGTTCATGTCACAGGAACCATGTATTAGAGATCAAGAGCTCTAACACCTTATTGTTAATTAGAATGAGATGAACTCTTTTTAGTCATCCACCTAACAGGGACTGAGGATTTCTCTTAAATAAATTTTGATAGCCACGCCAACTTGCATTTGGTATGGCTTTTTATCTTATTTATTTATTGCTAAATGGAGTGACTTCTACCTGTTCATTGCAGGATGGAAGAATTAATTATGATGAGTTTGTTGCTATGATGAAGAAAGGGAACCCAGACGTTCCGAACAGGCGGCGTAAGTAACAGGTTAGAACAACTGGAAGTATGATGTAGCAAGGATTGTGATTTATGGTTTCAGCTATCAGTGTTGGCAAAAAAGAAAAAAAAAGGCCATTCTGGTTCCGCTGTTATGCATTTTGTATAATTATCAATGTTGCCAGCCCGATAGTATTGTTTTTGCTGTTGTTGGTTTTTCCTTTTTCCTTTTGTTTTTGGGCAAGGTTGGATGGTAGTTATGGTGCCAATGCTGCAGCCCTTGGGTCATAACCACTTCAGCAAAGATTCATGGGCATTGCTTGTTTTCTTTGCTAAGAACAATATAGAATTGCAGACGAGCTGAAAAGCATCTTGTGCTTTTGGCTAGAGACTTGCACTATGTGCATTTGGGCGGTAGTGTTTTTGTTTTTGTTTTTCTTCATGTATTATTTGAAAGCCTAAGGGCCTGTTTGGGTGCCATTAAAAATTAGTTAATGTCATTTCAGTTAATTCATAATTATGTATTAGATATCTTTTTGGGTCAGGATTAAAATCTGATGACTGACAATTTGTACCAACGGGCATTTGGTTGCATGAGATATGAAATTTGCACCAAATGAGACCGATTAATCATGAAATATTACGAAATTTGGTGTGACCAAACACACCTGAAACCAGGTGAACTCATTTTTAACTGGCACCCAAATGGCTCTAAGGTAAATTCCAGTTAGTTTTGTAGGCAGCATCGGTGAAATGAGTGCATTCATTATATCAGGCCAGCTAAAGGGAATCCGTTTACTGTCTCTTGGATTTTCTTTCTTCTGGGTTACCCATACAACTGAGACCGTCGGATGTGATGGGATCCATGCTTGGCAACCGTTTCAAATTGAACAAGGGATCTTCATCCAAAGGCTGTAGTAAATTCAGTGTCGGATTGTTATTATTATTTTTTGAGTGGGATGGGATATCGGATCATTTTGCTGAAAGCGAAGAAGAGAAGCGTCCGATGATTTGTTCATGTAATAGATTACTCAGGTAAGTCGAGTGGATACGTAGTCCGTATCTTCAAACGGTGTACGTGGGAGTTTTCAAATTCTGTCAAGAGAGACCATGGTACGTAATCCAGACCATTGCTCTGTTCTGCTGCGCTGTAAGATGGCTATGATTGTTTTATCGGTGTGGTTTTTTAATCACGGGCCATCTAAGGTAGAGCTCACTAGGTGTACGGTTGGATCGGCAGGTTCGATGGACAGTTTATGCCTACACGTCGATGGACTGGCTTATGGCATCGTTTCCTTCAAAGTCTTATTCTCAACCAAAATCACGAGGCCTTTTGGGGCCAGCATGAGCCATTACTCATTCACACCATTCGTTTGTGAGGTCCACTGCGGATTTACCAGGGTGGAAGTCGCATTGATCTGGTGGATTCTTGTGGGGCTCACCTTGATGTATGTGCCTTGCATCAACGCCGTCCATATGTTTTGAAAGATCATTATAGGGTAAGATCCCAAAAGTGAAGCAGATCTAAATCTTAGTGGACCACACCACAGGAAACAGTGGTGATTGAATACCTACCATTAAAAACTTCATAGGGGCCACCGGAATGTTTATTTGCCATCCAACTTGTTGATAAGGTCATAAAGATCTGAATGAAGGGACCGTACAATATCAGCTTAATCCAAAATTTTCTGTGGCTCACGAGAAGTTTTTAATGGTCAATCAGTGGATTTGAAGTGCATATCGCGGTGGGCCCCACAATCGGTGGGTGCGGATCCCCGAAGCCGCACCCCATTTATCCATCATGTGACCGAAGAACAGTTGCGAGTTGAACATGAATGGTTATACCATCCATTAGTGGGCCATCTGTCAGGAAGCCTATCTTACTGGTTCTAAGGTTGTGGCATCTCCATCGAGGTTCATTCTCAATATCTACCCCACGGGACAATCCCAACCCTGTAATAAGACTGCTTGCCAGTAGAGGCATTGAATGGAAAAGGCCCAAATCTCTGATGGCTAGGATCTCCAGTCAGGGAGGTTTTTGAAGTACGTTACCTCCACACTGCTACCTATCAGACCAACGGTCTGGATCGAAAGACGGCCCCACATGATTCCTTTTCTAGGCGTGCAGTGCAGTAGAATAGGCCCCATTGGACGGTCAAGGGAGAAATGAACGGATGGTCCATGCTCAACAGGCGCTTGTGGCCACCTGATGAGCACGCCGTCCTATCTTTTAGGGGATGAATCTAATGCGGTAGGGCCCACATGAGCGGGCTCAGATCTAGTAGGTGGGCTTAGATTATTTGTGGCACATCTGATCCGTCCATAAGACGGGATTGACGGTGAAGATGATCGGACGCGTAACTCAGGTACTGTGGTCCTCTCCTTTGGATAACAATGGAAGGTTACCAATAAATAAATAAATAAATAAATCCAACGGTGGACATTCCATGTAAAATTATGGCTCTGCAGAATTTATGGATGGGCCTGAGTTTTCTGTAATAGGATCTTCACGCTGCGTCCTATCTGATTAACGGATGAGATTTTCCAGACGTGAAAGTGCTAACATGATCTGTCCTACCGTTCACCACTTTTTCAGTGGTATGGTCCACCGTAGATTTGGATCTGCTTAAAATTTGGCATAACGTCCTAAAATGAACTGAAAACACGGATGGACGGCGTGGATATAAAACACATTCATCAAGGTCACCCCCACACGGTAAGGTAACACCTAATCTGCTAAGTGCGGTGCTTTGTGGCCCACCATGATGTATGTGTTTTATCCGGCGCCGTCCATCAGTTTTTCCAGATCATTTTAGGCCATGATCCAAAAAATGAGTCAGATCCATATCTCACGTGGACCACACTACAGGAAACAGTGGTGATTGAACAACCACCATTAAAAAATTCTCAGGGCTGCAAAAGTTTTGAATGAAGGTGGTATTTATGTTTCCCTTCGATATTCCTCCAGCCCTAAAATAATCGTCAAAATGGATGGACGGCGTGGATAAAACAAATCCATCACGGTGGGCCCCGCAGAGCCCATGTCAGGACCGTCCGCCTCTAGCTAGGTCCCGGTGGCGGTAGTACCCAATCCGAGTCCTGGTTCTGTGGTTGCGGCCAAGTCGCACTCATTCTTCCATGAGTGAGAAGGCGAACAGAAACTTGGGCAATTAATCGGGGCCGTGAATCTATGAAATATTTGAACTCCAAACTCATTGCTGCCGTCCATATCTTGGAATTGTTGCTTACGTTATTCCAGAATCCTCTCTCTGACATAGATTTCCTGGAGACGGAGGTAATTTCCGAAACCCTAGTTTGCAGCTTCTTTTCTTACCTTTTCTGCTTCTTGTGATATTTCATTACTTAGATTGTAATTCTCGGTTTCGATGGTAGAGGGAGGTTTTAGCGATTCTATTGTAGAGAAATGATCAGATACAACTTGTATCCTGAGTTGTGATACCGCCCTTTTTTTCTCCCTGCCAACATGTCATAATGTCCAATCCGTGCAGCGAACTAGAACTAGAAGTCGAGCTCTTAAAAATTTCGAAACGATTTTTTTTTTGTTTTCAGATTTGATTTTCAGGCCTTAAACCCCGTCTGAGCTGGATGAGAAACCCCAAGATGTCTTAGCTTCAATTCCGTGATGGGAAGATCTTAGCCATCCAAGGTAGCCTTTGTTCAGTTGAATGTGGAATGACTGCAATTTTTGATGCATGTACCTCCACAGTCAGTTCCATAAATAATTAATGGTCTGGATCTGTCAACCTTGGGCCCCACTTGGGAAAAAATAAAGAGCAAAGATACTACAGGGAGAGTTTGTTGTTGTAGATTTGACCCTTGGGCCCCACTTGCAGTTGCAGATTTGACCCTTTTATGGTTGAATGTGGCCATGTGGTCTTTGTTGTTTTAACCTTTGTAGCCCACTATTTGCTGGCCAGCAGTTGAAGGGTTGAGGATTTTCCCACTTAAAGAGACGTTTGCTGGATGAACCATCGAAATGGGGCCCATAGTTTCAACTATTTGACTCACTGAACCATTGTGCTCTGCATCCAAGAAATGGAAACTCAAGCAAGCTAAGACACACCCTTAGGCTGAGCATTGTGGAAGAGCTCACTATGCAGGTTGAATTTTAGGTGACGATGGATGCACAAAGGTGGTGTCGGAAGTAGGATGATAATGAGAGTGAGAATGGGTGGCGGTGTTCTTTGATTTGGCAAGAAGTGAATGGAACGGGAAAGAAGAGTGTAGTAAGAAGAGAATTATGGTGGTGGTAGCGATAGTGAATGAGGAAAAAGGAGACGGTATAGGAGCCGTTAATTTGTCGGGTCTTATGTGGGTGTCCAAATGACATAACAGATAATATATATTTAAAGTATCAAGACTTGAGTTTCATATTTGTTTGTTTTCAATCTCTATGTAATATCTTGTCCCTCAAGCTGTGGATCAGCCATGAAACAATATCTTCCAGATTGGAAGATCCTAGCCCCAAGAGTCAGGCCAATTTTTAATTGAATTTGGAATGTGAAACAACTTTTGTTCTGAGCTTTACAGGTGCAGAATAGGATGTGGACAGGCCATGGCCTGAATAGCTTCCAGGTTTGAAGAAACCAGCCTTAATTTGTAGGCCTATTTTAGTTGAACTTGGAATGTGAAGTAATGATTAATTGTAGGACTGAATATATGCAGTAGTGTTGATAATTGCATCATGCTGCATTCTTTTCAAAAATTGATTTTTTTTTTTTTTTTTCTAGACACTAGCATCCAAACATCATTGTAAGGAAAAAACAGTAAAATAGACAATGCCATCCAAACAACACACTTTCAAATGTCAACTTTGAGAAACTATTTCACAGATAACAGATATTTGTTCCAAGCTAAACACTTAACCCGAGTGGAATTGCCTAAAATAAGCCCTAAAACGAAATTAAAAATTAAGTTTAATTTCTGTTTAAGACGTGGATTACTGAAAGCGAGTCCCGCTAGTTTATTTTGGATATCAGTATTTGATGGTAATGTTCTCCATTCAGCTGGTTGATCAACCTGGATCATCCATCGATTCTCAGAAACTCTTCATAGGTCACCATGTAGAAATCACAAACACCATGTAGAAATCACATTGTTTGAGCGATCCTAACCATCTGATGATCCGATCGATAACCTGTGAAATGGGTGTTAGAGATTGTTCATAAGAAATACAGTCTAATCATCAATCTAGGCAATCTTCAGGTTGGCCCCACCTTAGATGGTTAAGATCATCCATCTCGTGTGTCTTTTACACTTTCATCCATGAAGAGTGTACTTGACCCAATGTATAGTCCAGATCACTGAGCACACTGTTCACATGTCCAAACACTCCTAGTTGCATTGTAGCCTGTGGTGCATTTATTTTTACTGGATCTTTTCTCAATTTCTCAACCGTAATTGTTAGTTATATCATTGTCGTTTCAAGTTCTTGTGATCTTTGCCTATTGACTTGCACTTCTCTTGAAATTTCTTTCCATTTGATTTATCTCTTGCTGTATCTTCAGTTGATATTGTTTATTGTAGGAAGTTTTACAGGTTTATGTTTCTTTCTCTCAATTTCTCTGTAATTTGTATCAAGGCGAATATACAACGTGAGTCACTTCTTTTGTCGCTAATTTCTCAGTCTTTTTTAACCGATATGATGTTTCTTTCTTGCAATTGGTGTGAATTACCCTTAAAAAAGGTGTAAATTTCTAGAGGAATTATATTATCCTTAATCCGAGATATGTACAGTATCCTCGGATCCTTGGTTTGCACGAGTGGAGCACATGGTTTGGCTATTCAAACCATTGATCTAATGGAACCGACAGTGGATGGATCATGCCCTAAGAACTTGGATGGGAAAATCCCGACCCTTTTATTGATGCCTTGGAAGTTGATGGCCAATAAAAGATGTAGTAGCTGCACATACCAAATGGAGAAAGGCCAAAGATTGGGTGGCTGAGATTCTTCTTGTTTGGGCTAATTTTCTCATATAGACTACTTTTACATTTTGTTTTATAGATCTTTGGTTTTTTCCTTTCTGCAAATTCTTCCTTGCTCTTTGGGGAACCTTGGAAGCGGCTGACCGCTGATAATCTGGCTTATGATTGTTTTACTTCGGAGGAGGCTGCCTCTCTCGAGGTGCCTGTTCATGAGGAAGAGGTAAAGGCCGCGTTATGGATTTGGAGAGGGACAAAGCTCCGGGTTGGCTTTCTTCCAGTCTTTTTGGGAGCTGATCAAGACAGATTTAGGGCGTGTTTGGATTACCAAATACTATGGTGATGTGTAGTAAAAGGGGTCATTATTACTTTTTAACCATGCTTGGATAGGATGCAAATCTCAATGGATTTCGGTCACCCGTTTACAGTCTAGTCACATCAATGTAAATCAATGACTCTCAGCCAAATCCAACGCAAATTACCACCATATCTCTCTGACGAGAGAAGTGACCGTTGAATGGGTCTGGTGCATTCATGTACACTGAAATAGAGATGCTCCATCAAGCTCTTCCTATTAAATTGGTGATGCTCTTGGTCTTAATCTCACAGACCATTTTGTACAGAGAAGGAGAGAGTTCCATTCTAGTTTAGCCCCTCCACCTCCTTGCTGGTGACCATGCAATTACCTTCCTCATACCTCCCTCCCTCTCATCTTGGTTTGCCTTTGTGCTTAGGCAAGCCAACGAAACATTTTTGGGACTTGGTGATTGAACACATGGAGAGGAAATTCTTGCCTTGGAAAGTTAAACTTCTATCCTTAGGTGGAAGAGTTACTCTGATTAAGGTGACCCTTTCTAATCTCCCTCTTTACTTCATGTCGATGTTTTGGTGCCCTAAGTTAGTCCAAGAGAGGATTGATAAGCGCTAGAGGATTTTGTTTTTCAAGGGGGGGGGGGGGGGGGGGGGGGGGGTTGACTTCTAAAGGTAAGGTGATGGTATTTTTAGGTTCAAGGAGGTGAATTCGGCCCTTCTGGGTAAATGGGTCTAGAGATTTGTGGTGGAGGTGGGCAGCTGGTGGAAATCTATTATAGCTGGGGAAATGCGGGTTATCTGTTAGGGGTTGGTGGATAAAGGATTCTTCTTTATATTGTGCATCTTTTGTCTAGAAAGCGGTTGTTTGTTGGCTGTCTTGGTGTTTTCAAGCGTGGGCTTTTTGATAGGTGAGGGGTCAGGTTCTTGAAGGATGTTTGGTGTGGGGACTCTTTGTTTCACGCTTCCTTCCCTTTTTTGGCCTACCTCTACCTTGTTGTAGACATTTCAGTAGCCAACTGTTTCTTGGCCTTTGGGAATGGGGTTATTTAGAGCCCTCCTTGTCGTTGGAATCAACTGGACTCCAAGTTTGATGAATTCTTGCTGCTTCTTTCTTGGTTACAGGGCTTTCATCCTTCACTAGGAGTTGTCGATTCTCAGGTGTGGTTGAAGGATAAATCAGGGACTGATGTAGGACAATTAACCACTTGCTCTAAAAGCTCCAACTGTTAGAGCATGGCGAATTAATCCTTTTATCTAATAGCCAGGCCCCAAGTCCATGGGTTAGGTCCTTGGCCGAACCCTCCTCATGAGCTCCAAATCCATGGGTTCCGCCCCCTCATGGGCCCCAAATCCATGGGTTATGTGGGCCACCCACCCCGAGTGTGCTACTGCATCCCACAGGCCACCCCACTCGAGCCCGATGTGAAAATGCCTCCGCATTAATCACTCCCGATGAGGAGTCTCGAACACGAGACCTCCTGCTCTGATACCAATTTAATGCAGGACAATTAACCACTTGCTCTAAAAGCTCAAATTGTTTGAGCATGGCAAATTCATCCCTTTATCTCATGGCCCAGGCCCCAAGTCCATGGGTTAGGTCCTCGCCCGAACCCTCCTCATGAGCCCCAAATCCATGAGTTCTACCCTACACGAGCCACCTGTCTCACACGGGCCCCAAATCCATGGCTTATGCGGGCCACCCGCCCCGAGTGTCCCTGCATCCCAAATGTCACCCCACTCGAGCCCGGTGTGAAAATGCCCCCGTATTAGGGACCTTCTTGGTGAAATCTCTTTATAGGCTCGTGGCTTAGATTGGGACTTCCGAAGCATGGTCCCATACTGGTCATGTCTGGTATTATGGAGCACCTCCAAAGGTGGTAGCATTTGCATGGCTTGCGGGTAGGAATGGAATCCTAATCATCAACAATCTTCGCAAGAGAGTAATGGTGTTGCTAACTCTTGCCTCTTATGCCTTAGGGATTTAGAATCGGTGGATCATTTGTTTATCCCATTTGTTCATCCACTACCCTTTTTTTACTTCGGAAGTTTTGGATGCTGTCATATCTTCTTTTAAGGTGAGTTGGATGATGCTATTCTCCATTGAAGGCTTGTTTTGGTCTTAGCACGGTGGTGGGATTGGTTAAAGGAGCACATCGCGGTGGAGGGTCACTCTCCTTGTTGTTCTTTGGGCAATCTGGTGTGAGAGGAATACCCATTGTTTTTGTAATAGGAGTAGTTCGCCTAGGGGGTATATCAGGTCTATTTATATATTGGGGATTGGGCTCCCTAAATGGGTGTTTTTTTTGCCTTTTTTTCCTTTCCTTTGTTTTTCCATTGTTCTGTGTTGGCATTTTGGCCTTCTAATAAATTGCATTATCTTTTAAAAAAGAAAAAATCAATTCACCAATTGCTTTCTTTTACGGGAGATAATATAGTAGATTTGGCAAAACCGGAATATGGTAGAGCCATCTGCACACAGGATGCATGGCATGGTGACTTATCATTTCGGTCTATCCATCTTTTTACCTACTGCAGATGTCAAATGGTTGAACGTAAACAGTAAATTGGATGATCCTAGTAATTTGATCAGTGGCCGTCAAAGTACTGATATAGCGAAGAAAGGAGATTTGTTATGGCAAATTGTCCCAAGTACACAGCGATCAGATGTCCTATTAATCCAATCAATGGCCCTCAAGTACTGAGATAGTGAAGAGAGGTTATAGATTGGATTGTTTAATAGGTTTGATTTTGAAAAGAGCTATCCATGATAGGGCCACTAGCTGGACAACCCCGATTTACGCATCACCTTGTCATGTGTACTGTGGAGAGAACCATTTTCTGGTTCTTCCAGCTCTAAGGCATAATCGCCCATTTTTTTACTTGTTTCTTCTTGTTTAGGTATTTTTCTTATAGATCGATGTCATATATGGGGTTTTTTTTTTTTTTATTTTTATTTTTATTTTAAATATACTGATTTCGATGTTTTTTATTTCTAGCAATTGAAGGTGCTAATGTCCTTAGGAGTTATATGATCCTTGACTGCTAGATATGCAATTGTATCCTTATGCTTCAGTTTGCAAAAGTGGGGTTCATGGTTTGTCAATCTTAGATATTGATTTGACATGGCCGCACATTGGATTGATCATGCTCTGAATCGTCCTAGATGGAACAAGTCATAATCCTGACCTTGTTGGTTTCCTGCAATGGATTCTTAAGAGGGGAAAAGGTGGCTTTGGATCACATTGAACAAAAAAGGGGCCAAACATCGGATGTCTAGGATCATCCATTCTAGGAGCTGTTTGTGCACCTTCCATCCGTGCTGGGGCCTATTAGATTGATATTTTGGATTATTAAACATTGGGCCCTCTTATCCAAAATGAAAAGTGATTGAACTCTTCCTTCTATGGCTTAAGATCTAGGAATTTTCAGACAGTTCTAGGATTAATACCAAGTAATTATAATTTGGTCCTCTTTCACCTCAGGAGATAAATGATGGGTGACGAGAAAGGAGGTGATGAACTGAAGCCACCATCTATCGATTGGAAGCAGAAGATCGAAGACAAATATCGTAGCATCAAAGAACACGCGGAGGCTTATCCCTATGTATGGGCTTCATATATCGTTGTATATGGGGGCCTCTTTGTGTATACAACATATAGATGGAGAAAGCTCCGTAAAACTGAAGACAGGGTTCGAGTCCTCCAAGAGCGTCTGCGGAAGCTTGTTGAATCTGAACAAGAATCATCATCCTCAGCAAAGCCCACTTCATCCAATGGCTCAGGTCATTCACAGAAATAATGATGTGTATTTTACCAACTGAGATATTATACTTGTTTGCCATAGGCTGGAAGATTATAGGTCTTTTTTTTTTTTTTTAAATTTAAATTTTGCATTGTGTCGGTGAGAATTCAAAAGAAATCCTTTTTTTTTTTTGTTCTTCTTTCTTTCCCTTTTTGTTATCGAGTTTCTTGTTTTAACTGAAATTGCAAGATATTTCATATGTTTAGCGTAAAACGGCCATTAATAGAGAAAACTGTTGTAATGTTTTAAATCTTTTGTTACACTGATCAAATGAGAAGAAAAAAATTGTTTGGACAGATGAGAAGCTTGTGATTGCAGCAGTATGATGATGGATTCATAGGGAAGTATCTTGCTCTGTGTAATGAGTTTGTTTTGCCAAAGTGCGACTCAGGATCATCATCATGTGCCACGCTACATTTAGGCCTGATATTCATGGCCCAATTTAGGCACGTCAAAAACTGATTTAGAGAATGGTCACAAGGTTTTCTGGCCACGTACAGCTTAATCTAATCATCTTTCTAAGATCGTGCGTTAATATAGGATGTTTGATACTCTTATCATGAATATGCATTGCTAGTGGAAACTCAAAGGGCCTTCTTGAACAAAAGCATTGGAATGTGTCTGGCATCAAAACCACTTAGTGTCTGGCATCTGATTGGATATTTTCAAATCTGGACTGTCCATAATGACAGACAGATTTGGACTGTCCTTTATTGGAATTTCTGCTTGAGATGTCAATCAAGGAAGGCCAAAAACCGATGAAATGAATGTATTATTGATATTTCCAATTGGCTGCGCCTGGCTTGAGGGCAGGAATTGAGTTCTCACAATGAACAATCTTTGCAAGCGGCAAATGATTCCTCAATATTTGTCTTCTCTGTAGGGACATGGAATCAGTGGTCCACTTCTTCATCTCCTGAACTTTGGCTACTGGGCTGTGGGACAACATTTTGGAATTCTTCAACATTCCTTGGGTGATGCTGAACTCAATAGAGGAGTTGTTCTCTTCCTGGCACGTCATTATGCCGGTGAGAAATGCAAATAGTCTTGCCAGCCGTTTTATGTTCCATCTGGGCAAAAGGAACAACCATTGTTTTAGCAACTCTTGTGTGTCTATGCTACCAGCAATTTGGAAGGTCTTTCTGTACATCAGGGATTGGCTCCCTGATTAGGGGTTTTGTTGCTTTCTGTTTTTTGCTTGTATTCTTTGCCTTCTGGTGTTTTTTAATATAATTCTCAACCTATCAAAAAAATAAAATAAAATTCAATTGGCTTCTGCAATGCCTAAGATTAAATCATTCTCCATGGCCAGTGTGTCACTTAAGGGTTTTAGAAATATATTGTGGATCCTGATTATTCAAGTATTTGAATGTAGGGGCCATCTGGATGTCTAATCCACTCATCAGTAATGGGGCTTGATTTTTTTATTTTTATTTTTATTATTTGCCCAGGCAACTACTAACACGATTCCAGTAGATGCCGCTACATGTCAAATACCCCAGATTCACTCAGCACCTACCATGTTGCCTGGATCTTATGCACTTCTGGAAGGGTTCATCCAAACATAAAAGCAACATCCAAGGACACTGCCTACACACCCAAAAGCAATTGATGGATGTCCATGTTATTTTCTCATGCGAGATGGCCATGTATCTGTAGGCAATATACAGATGTCCATGTTGTTGTCTTGAGTATGTTCTGTCAAACATGCCGTGATTTTGAGGTGCTTAAATCGATGAAGATGTCACTGTAGTTTGCATCTTTGATGAACAAATAAGAAACTTGCTCTCTGCAGTCAATGGAAGCCTGTCTTTCTCTAGGATGGCAGTGATGAAAGGAGAGGTGAAGATGCAATATCCCTCTTGGCTGTATGGGTACTCCGATACAACTGAAGCCATTGGATTAATGGGTTTTCCAGAGATGGAGAATTGATGAAAATCAACATAATTCTGCATTCTGAACCCATTCATCCAGATGCTAGCTTTGTGAGAAATGCTGGTAAATTTCAAATGAGCTAAGATTCTACTAGTGGAAACATTGCAAATGTAAGAGAGAATCAGCTTCTCTCTCACTTTATTATGAGACTCTTTCTTTTCTATTTTATTGCTCCTCCGAGTTGACTCACTGAGTTTTTAGTGGTAGGGAATGCATTATTATTGAATGTGAGAAAGTGTCCTTTCAAGAAAAGAATTTATTGTCTCCGTTTTCTTCTCCTTTGGACCTTGCCCTTGTGATGAATGGTTGTGCATCCAAATCCTTTTCATGCATGTTATGAAGAAGAGAACATCATGTTCTTTTAGCTTGAAACATTAGGATTTAAATGATCTCTTCAGAAGGCAACAATATTATCCCTATGGAACTATTTCATGGACTGCCTGACCAAACATCCACATCGGACATTTTCAAGGCCATTGATCAAAGATCGAATGTTGGAACATTTTCTACAGGGAAACAAATGAGAAAAAATCAGGATCTTGACATTGGTATAGTGAATGATCAAATACAAAACTTGAGTAGACATTTGCTGTCAGCTCTTCCAGAAATGCATAAATCTCATTACAATGGGGATGATCTCTATCTTCCACACAGAACACATGAACAGTGTTCTTCACCTCAATCCAACTACACCCAGGGCCCTTCTTCACCTCCATGCTTCTCAATCTCTTCCTCACCTTCACCACCTCCTCCCACCTCCCTACTCCTGCATAAATGTTCGACATAATCACATATGCGGAAATCTGCTTGGGTTCTAAGCTGAACATCCTCTCAGCCACCCGCTCACCCACTTCCATGTCCATGAAGAACCAGCAAGCGCTGAGCAGAGCTCCCCAGACGACACTGTCGGTGTCAATCGGCATTCCTTTAACAAATTCCTCTGCTTCCCGCAGATAGCCTGATCGGCCAAGAAGATCGACCACGCAAGCGTAGTGTTCTAGAGTGGGCACTAAGCCATACTTCTCCATTGACTGAAAAAATTCCATCCCCTCATTGACAAGACCTGCCCGGCCGCAAGCTGTTAGAAGCCCTACAAAAGTCACAACGTTTGGTTCTATTCCTTGCTCTAACATCTGGTGGAAGAGTGAAATAGCTTTGTTTCCAAGGCCGTGATGCGCATAACCATTAATCAAAGCCGTCCAAGCAGCAACATTAGGTGAAGAGATGTTACTAAATGAGGTCTGAGCATTGGATATGCTCCCACATTTGGCGTACATGTCCACAAGAGATGTTCCTACATAGACATTTGACTCAAATGGTGTTTTTGTCACATGGGCGTGAAGTGATTTTCCTTGCTGAAGAGCTCCGATGCTGGAACAGGCACGGAATAGAGTTGAAAAAGTCGACCTGTTGTGCTCTACTCCTAGTCTGTGCATACTCACATAGAGCTTCAAGGCCTCTTCAGCTTGCTCGTTTTGAACAAACCCCGAAATCATGGAATTCCAGGTCACAGTGTTCTTCTCCCCTTTTGTGCTCTCGAAAAGCTTCAAAGCTTCATTGAACTGGCCGCTCCAGCAGTACACCGAGATCATGGTATTTGAAGACACAAGAGTTCTTTGAGGCATTTCCCGAAACAATCTTTTTGAGTCCTCGATTCGACCGCTCTGCCCATATCCTTTAATCATCAGATTATATGACTCTGGATTTGGTTCACCCATTCCATTAAAAACTGACTCCGCATCTCCAATCCTACCCATCGAGATGAATCCTTCAATTAGTAAATTTGAAGCGTTTTGACATGGTTCAACCAATCTATCATACACACTCTTAGCATCTTCCACAGCATCACATTTGCAGTAAAATTCGATAAGTCCGCCACAGATGGATTGATCAGGTTCAAATCCATATCTGATCAGAAGTCCATGAATCATCTTCCCTCTATTCAAAGTTCCCAATCTACCACAAACCCTTACGACACTATCAAATGTAAACTCATTTGGGTCCGCTTCGCCACTCGCTCTCATCAAATGAAAGAACTCCAAAGACCTCTTACACTGCTCTTCACTCTTCGAATAACCCGAAATCAGAGTCGTCCAGGAGACAACATCTCGGTTCGGCATTTTCATAAATACATTCAACGCATCACTCATCAAGTTACATTGAACATAACCCACAAGCATCAAACTCCACACCAAGGGATTCCTTCCACGCAATATGTCAAACACCCGGCGCGCATTGTCTATCTTGAGACAAGATGAATACATATTCAGCAAAGAGCTCCCTACCAGCTCAAAATCTTCATACCCAGATTTCAGAACAAGGCAATGTATTTGCTCCCCATGATCTAACGATCTTAAACGAGAGCATGAGCTCAAAGCCGTAGAAAAGCTACTCTCGTTGAGATTGGTTCCGGACCAATGCATCTTGGAAACTACATCCAAGGCTTCTGTGGTCCTGCCCCACTTGGAATACCCGGAAATCAGGGTGTTCCAAGATACGACTGTTCGCTGAGGCATTCCGTCGAACATCTGGCGCGCGGTGTCTAAATCGCCTTTGCAGGCGTGCTCTGTTATCCAGATGTTCCAGGAAACCACGTCTGGGAGATGCTTGTCGGGGCTGCTGTGGAAGGTGGCGTGGGATTTGGGGTTCCTCCATCGGCGACGACGCTTCCAGTTCCTGGAAGCTGAAGTTCTTACGAGCATTTTTACAGACAGACAAGAGGAAGAGCAGTTAGATGTTCCTATCCTTCGAATGGGCGATCTTTCCTCCATGACCGTTGGTTGGCTTTTTTCCTAACCGCACGTATGTAATCCATCGCCTAGTGTGATTTTGGGTGCATCGTATCCACAACGGGGCCCAGCGGATGAAAGGTTTGAATCTCGTACATGTGCACCTCAAATACGGATAGTCACTGATTCGTAACTGATGGGGAACTGCTTTGGTACTCTGGCAGAGTGTGATGGTTGATACTCAGGAATTGTACACGTGCCGTAGATTAACTCAGATCGAACCATCGGAAGATGGAATTGTTTGAACAGATGAATCCAGACCATTGGCTATTTTTCACTTGTGCAATAAAGGTCCACCAGTCCGCTACTTAGATAATCAAATCAATATAATTTGTGGTTTTTGATCCATCTGAATTGGGGTCCACAAGTTAAACGGTTTAATTTGATTTATATTGGTACGCCACGTGTATAAACTCTCGTGCCTGCGTATCAACCATCACACTCTCCAGGGGTATCAAAGTTTACACGCGCCCACACGAGGGCCGCCAACACCTGTTGAAGGAAGCGCGGGCAATACACGAGCTCTGTTGGGCTTAGGTGATGTGTGTGTGACATCCACTCCGTCCAGCAGTTGCACCACCTCATGACCACCGTAAATATCTAAAGTCCGCTTTATTTGAAACTCACGTGGGCCACACCAGAGGAAAAATGTAAAATGTCTACTAAAACCTCTAAATTCACATCGTGTGGTAAGCATGAGGTTCTGATGAGGCTGATTTTTAGGATGTCTCTTAATCCTGATGGGGCTCACCTGATGAACGGGTTGGATGGAGTATAAACAAGACAGTGGGCCCCAGGAAGATTTTGATGTTTGGCGTCCCATTCCCACAGTTCCCTTTGGTGTGGCCCAACTGAGTAATAGATAGGGCTGATTATTGGGCTCAGATCTTAAGACGAGGTGTCACAACCGACGGACAGAGGGGATGCCACACAAACATCATATATGACCGGTGCTTGGGTGTTGCATGCTCTTCCTAGAACAGGTGGACCCAAATGCAGACGGGAGGATGCGAGCGCTGATCGCTCCTATCCACAGACAAATGACAAACATGAGATTGTCACGATAAACGGCTCAGATTCATTGTGCCTACATTCTTAATTTAGGCAATGGACACCAATTCAGGGGTCCATTACCATCACATTCTTAACTTTTCAAGGCTAGATCAAAAACTTGGAAAACTCGACTCAGACTCGATGTCTAGCCGTGTCGAGTTGACTCGACCGAGTCTTTACTTGACACGACTCTATACTTCTTAATTAAAATTTAGAATATCCATAATTCAATATTAAAATTACTTATCATAAGGATAAAGGCACAAACAAAAGCGAAATGGAAAAAAATAAAAATAAATAAAAAACAGCAGTCATGGTTCCCTCGGCTAACGGACGGCTTACCTCTACAATTTTAACTCATCAGGAGGTGTGGGACTCGTCTCCAGTCAAGGTGAGTCGTGCTGAGGCAACCGACTCATTGAGCCGACTTGATGAGTCTTGTCGAGTTGAGACCAACCCAAACTCAAGAGCAAGTTTCCTAATGACTTGGATTTAAAAAAGAAAAGAAAAACTCACTGAGTCAAGTTGACTCAAATGAGTTTCGAGCCGAGTCACTGAGTTTTAGAATTATGGTTTTAGGTAACCTGTTAGATCTTGAGTTAAAATTGATATTGGAAACAGAAACTAGTTAGGAATACAAAACCAATGTTTCATATAGACCATACAAAGCTAATTACAAACAAACATACTCTACCATGCCTGATGTACTAGTTCCAAACTTTACATGGACAAACAACATTAGGAAAAAGAATAAGATTCAACAGCACTACAAAACAGCATGATTAGGACTTATTCATGGTACCTTAATCTTATCTCTATACTAGAATCCCTTGCAAGGACAACAACTTTCTACAAATATGAAAAGCTTAAGCAATTCACGGAACATCTTTTGACATTTTTCCTGGCCAGACCAATGCCTGTTGCAATATGTAATGCAATGTGGAGTTGTTCTTCAAGGCTGTGAAGGAGATGGAGATGTTGGGGGTTTGAAATCTGGATACTGCACACACAAAGATGAGGCAGATGAAACTAAAAATAAATAAATCATGATTGAAAAGCGTTTGGATGTGGAAGTGAATCGAATTGTGAACATTTGGATATATTCAAAGAGGAAACAAAAAAAACTATGAGGAAGTAGCCCTCGAATTTGCACTTACGCTTCTTTTGTCCAACTAGAAAGAAATTTAATTGAAATTTGGAGACCAGATCCTCAATGTTGATGCTGAGGGGTCATTTGGCAGCATGGAATTGGAGAGATTTGCTGTTTTTTTGGGGTGTTTGGCAGCTAGGAATTGGACAAAATAGCTTTCTGAACTGCCACCTCAGAGCTCTGATTTCAAAAGCACTTGATTCTGTGCAGACTAAAATCCACTCTATTCCACCGGGGTTCAAATCCATGCTGCCAATTGCACCCCAAGAGAATCTCAATTTGGAGATTTCAACTTTATTAGACTAGCAAATGAATTTGATCTGATAGTGCAACCAAATTCAGCCTCTGGTACAGATCTGTTGGGGGTCATTTACACATATTAGTGTTTGACACTGGCCCCAAAAAGCCTGACATGCTGATGCCGCTGTACAGTTACATGATAAAACTGGAATGATATTGTGATAGTAATTTGTAAGCACACTACTTATAAAAATGCATCATCAATAGCACTAAATTGAAACTACATAGATTTTATATTAACACGAGCAAATTAGGGGGGAAAAAGGTGAATAAAGGTTTGCCTAATAGCTGCATAGGCATGTGTCCGATACAATTATCCACTGGATTTTTTTTTTCCCTTTAATTTTCATAGGGTCTGTTTGGGTGCCACTTAAAAATGAGTTCATCTCATTTTAGTTAATCATAGTTATATATTAGAGATTATGATTGTTGGTTATCAAGATTATTTTTAATCCTTACCCCCAAAAAAAAAGTGATCTCTAATGCAAAATTATGATTATCGACAAAGAACTCATTTTTAAGTGGCACCCAAACAGGCCCTTAAATATTGCAAATTCCATTTTATGAAACGCTTTGAAATGGGTTTATCCCGAGTTGATAGTCTTTATATGGTTAGAGCCGGCTTCTTGAGCATTTTATTTTGGATTTGTTGAAGAGTGGTCCAATACTTGAAATTTTATCAATTCTGCTATAGTTCTCCTTATACGTTCTTGGATTTAGCAAATCTTGTACTAAAAACCTACAAAAATATTAGGTAGCTGTGTTTTATCCGTCTCTAGAAACTTAAAAGATTTTCAATTACTGAAAAATGTACAAAATGCATGTGAAGGTATATAAAAGCAGATGAGGATGAACACTACATATGGGTATGGTGAAAGTGGTCTTTGCAACCCAGAAATTGTATCTGCCTTGACTTCTTCCTTTGGCATCGAATTGATTTGAGGAGGTTTAGTGGCTGCCTCAGGTTTCACCTCGGGAACTTCCGTACTTGGGCTTGCCTCTGCAGGGGATGGTGGAAGAGCCTTTTGCTCCAAAGGTGCTGGTAGAAGAGCCTTGCCAATCATCTGCATGTCCAATAAAAATTCAGGGGGCAAAAGGCATAATAATCAAGTTCTTTGCAGTAATCAATTCCCCAAAATGGAAAGTGTGTAAGCAAATTAATGAGGGTGGCTAAACAGGGGGTCTGTTTTATCCATCACAGAATGAAAATGACCCAAACAGCACTCCATGCTCCTTGTAATAAAAAGGCTATTATCCTAGCCTTCAATACACACCTTTCTCCACATGGACCTTTATGCACAGCACACATGCCAACCTAGCAAGTCCACGGGACATCTGAAGGTGCACAAGGTGGGCCTACTATCAAGCTGATGATACTAGAAAGAAAGGTAACTTGTAAGGTGGGACACACATTGAATATGGACTGTTGGCAAGGTCTACTTAAATTGTCCATTCTTCTTATAACCTGTCATGTGAAGGTGGGGGGCCATATTATGCACCAATCAGGTGTCCAACACACTTTGCTAGGTTGGCATGTGTGGAGATGGTGTATCCTCTATATGCTTCATGCACCCTTAAGAACACAGTCTATTCCCTCCAATAAGCTTCATGCACCCTTGAAATACACCTTCCAAAGCACAATAAAAGGAAGGATTGCTCTGAATGACAGCTGATAGTTCCAGCTGAAAGAGTTGATGGTCATTGTATTGGGAATGTAGCAGATGTAAACCTCCTAAAATCAGTATGATGCCTCTCGACCTAACCTTGGCCTCTTCGAGATCTCATTTTTTGTTGTTTCTCTCGGTCTTCAAGACCCATTATATAGCTCTCTGAGGCCAAATGGCTGGAAGCAATTTCCAAGTGAGGTTAAATTGGGGGATTTAAAAAAAAAAACACCAGTCCAATATAGAGATCTATTGAGAAAACAGATTTCCTCACTAATGTCTTTTAAAAAAAATAAAAAAATGTCATTATTTTAACACCTGAAAATTGTAAAAATGAGCTGTACCTTTATCTCATCAAGAAGTTCCCCAGGAGCGACCTTTGTAGTCAAGAACTCGTCAACTTGTTGCACAGTTTGCTTGCGATCCTGTCAGCAGAAGAAATGAATGTATGTTGGCTTCCAACATAACATTTCAATCGCATATTATCTATTATAGATGAAAAACTTATGTGCATGCTTTGCGAAAATTAGGCTACATCTGGGTGTTTGTGGTTCCCAAGGCTGACTGGATTCACTAGCATTGATCATGGTTCTGATAAGAATGGGACCTTCACAATTAGATTCCAACCACGATTTGGGGTGAAAAAAACACGTTGATGCCAGCACTGTTGATACATGTGGTGTCATCTGTGCCAGCCCAAAACATCAATATCACTAGGGCCTGTTGGATGCTACAAATTGTTGGAAATGAAATCGATTTCCATAGACATGGTGCTTTCAGCTGTTTTTTAGTACAAAAAGTAACTGTAGTAATCGATTGTCACTATTACGCCTTTTCTTTGAAACCTAGTGAATTGATGTCTCCCAAAAAAGCTAATCCATGGGCATTTCCTCTTTTTTACTGGGGATACCAACTGATTCTTGAGAGATCTTTTTGGTTTTCAACACTGGAAGAACTTCAATCAAAACAATGGCAAATGAACAACAATCAATTTCCATGGAAAATTTAGTTGCAAAACAAATAGTGGACTATGGATTCTTTTTCATGACTTTCCACATTTTTAGTTTTCCATGGAGGTTTTCAATATCCACAATTTGGGTGCTTCCTATCCAAACATTCCCTATGGACACTTAGGAAGTGCAATCAACTACGATTCTGGTACTACACCCAAATGCTACCTTAAGAATACATTGTCATTGTAAACCAGTAAAAGTAGAGAAGAAATGTAACTAACTTCCGCAAATAGGAGTTTCTTAGTTGCAAACTGAAGAAGTGCAACCGAACCTAAGACCTGGAGAACTGTTTCGACCTGGACAATTACATTTAGGCAATGAGTATATCAAGTTCTCAAAAAATCATGCTACTTAAAATAATTAAAAATGCCAAATTAATGGGAAATGTTTCCCACTTCCCAACCTCTGTAAATGCCAATAAACCTAAGCCGGTAGCTGCTGCTAACCCAACTGTAAGAGACAAACCATCAGCACCGTCCTGCATACAGTTATCACCATGATCATCATCATCATCTAACAGAAAAAATCAATTAAAAATTTGAAGGAAAATCATACAAGTTGAACATCTCCTATTTCTGACAAACCAATAACTTGCCACCACACCGAGCATAATCAGACAGTTGATTCATCAGTAAGAAATGGAAGGTCACATTATATGATCCCCAAACAAAGCATATGTTAAATTGGGGCCATGGACCCTCAATGTGAAATCCTAGCCCTTCATGTGGTGGCCTGCAAATAGGTGCACATTGAAACCTAGAAAAGCCACAGACTGGGTGGCCATGTTCTGCCAATTTCCATCTTGGTTGGGCCAATCTATTTATGACAATTTTACTAAAGAAAGATAATTTTACATACTCCGAGGGCGCCAGAAATTGAATCCTTTAAATCCTCAAAATCAATACTCAGTGCTTTTTTCGGCTGCAGCCAGGGAAGCCCACTATTCTGCAACAGTGAAATTATGGTGTCTAAGATTCTTAATACATATAATTTACATTGACTAAAACTCAGATTCTCAAAAGAATAAAAGGGAAAAGAAAAGAAAAGAAAAGGAAGGAAAAGGAGAAATACAATCCATCCTCGAGGCCCTTCCGCACCATCTTTTATTGCAAAAGCAGCTTTGAAACCATTGATTGTAACCAATTCGGCTACGAGTTCAGAATTCCCATCAAACCTGGCTTTCATCCCAGTTTCAATGGAATTAGTCTTGAATGCTAGACTCAAGCACCAGAAAAAGAAAAGGAAAGGAAAGGGAAAAAAAAAAACATTGTGGGCTGTAATAAGGGTGAGTACGAAAGATCAATCGTCCAAATTCGACAAACAAATTGTGCGGCCAACTATGCTGGTAAATGGGTGCATGCATGTATTCCTTCATGAATGCATATCAACCGCGGCCCACCTAAATGCCCAAATAGTTGGCACTACAACAGATAGGGCATTGCTGAAAAATTACAATTTTCGAATGACCTTAGCTGTCCAATCATGTTTTTCATTGTAGTTGTGGACCAGTGTAATTGCATGGGTTTCTGCTAGTTCTGATATAAGAAGATAGCAATGATCAAAAGAATCAAACAAAGTTGAAATAAAAGAAGATAGCATCAATTTCAAAGAGCAAAGTTACCAAAAGTTACCAAAACAAGTCCATAGATTGAATGGCTAGAAATCATTAATTCTTGGCAAATGGCCTATCCATGAGGTGCCTATCAGTTGAACTGTTTGGATTGTGTTAGATCAAGAAAATTTATAAGTTTATTTATTATTATTATTATTTATAAATTATTAAGTTTCCTGAAAATTTCTAAGTGATAGAAGGTTGACGCGGCCTGATCATGATTTGCAAGGTAGACACGACCAAGATCGTAACTTAGGCAGTTGATGCAGCCGCATAAACTGGTCTGTTGGCAGAATGGCCGTGTCAACACCCTTTTATGCCTATTTCCTTTGATTCCTTCTCGTATTGACAAATTTGCTAAGTTTCAAGTGTAACTCACGATAACGCGGCCGTGTCAACCCTCTTTGCCACGTGGAGAAAGCTAAGTTATCACTCTGCCACGTCATCAAATCAGAAGTGTAACATGGACCGTCACTTTGACGAATTAGGAAGCAACACGTCGTTAACAAAGCCCTCCATATGCTTATAAATACCCATTCAAGCCTTTCATTTGCACTTCACTTCATTTTTTCAGCCTAAGTCCTTCTCTTTAGTTAATGCAGCCATCCCAGGTTAACGCGGTTGTGTCAACTAGCCACCTAGAAGGTTGGTCGTGCCAACCCCCTCCAATGACCATTTTGGGCCCAGATGCTACCAAAATGTTTAGTAGGACCACATCAACCTCTCCAATGGCCGGTTTTATGTCCGGATGATGTCCATTTTCCTCACAAGGCTGCGTCAACCACTATTTGACCCCC
Source organism: Magnolia kwangsiensis (assembly GCA_037074715.1). NCBI lineage: Eukaryota > Viridiplantae > Streptophyta > Magnoliopsida > Magnoliales > Magnoliaceae > Magnolia > Magnolia kwangsiensis. Next base: position 3,818,657 of record CM073573.1, read on the forward strand.
AAAACCTCTTTTTTTTTTACCATATTAATTCATTAGAAAGGCTGATTAATTCCATTTTTATTCATTTTAAAAGCTTCTTTCTCAATTATACCAAGGATTCATTACCTTTTGGAGGGTTTAAACCCCTAAATACTCTAATTCTCTTTTAGGAATGAGCTACATTTCTTGATCATGCAAGTCTAGTTCCATGACGACTCACATGGCGATCAAACATATGCCATTACATGAGATGCTCATTCTCTCCTACACTAGTTTGGATTCCAGGATACTATTCTACATATCCATTATAGTGCAAAATCACTATTCCTCATAAAGGGGGTTGCAATGACCATGCCTTTCTTTTCCACAAATATGGATTTTACCGATCAGGCCCTTTGATATGCGAACAATATGCTCTCCGATAGAGACAAAACACTTCACTCCCTGTCTTGGAGATACATACGCAGACTGTGCATGCTAAAGAGGAGAATACCAAAGAATGACACTCATATCCAAATATCTCATCATGTGAGGAGGCCATAGAGCCCAGATTAATGATCGCAAATACTATTTGTGGATTGTCTGAAGATAGTCACACCCATTGTTTTAAATATAGACAATATTGGCCGATATATCCCACGATATATCTTGTATCTCACCTGTGCGATACAAAATGCATAGGTAGTGCTGATATATCCTACATGTTCGATCTGGTGAGCATTTTCAATTTTCGATCCACTTTTTCTTTTTGAAATTATGTTAAATATGTGTCAAATGGTTACAAAACCATTGGTTCTTCATGTTTTGTATGAAAAAATCATGAAGTTGGAGATTTGATTTCGATGTCCATTGGTTCTTCATGTTCTCCATTTTTATTTTTTATTTTTTTGAAAATTTCCTTCAACTAGCTGTCAATTGAGACTAATTTCAAAATATTTAGGAATATTTGATGAAATAATCATCACATATACTCTAATTTCGAAATTTGAGGGTAGGCGGTCCAATTTGGGGAAAATTCAAAATTTTCCCAATTTCTCCCAAATTGCTTGCAATGTTGCACTCCAAACATGAAATCAAGCATGTATGAGGACCGATCTACTTATTTGTTAAGTCCTCGTCAATTTTTGAAAAATAAAAATAATTTTTTAATTAAAAATTATTAAATAATTATTATTTTTTGAAATTTTCCTTCAACTAGTTGTCAATTGAGACTAATTTCGAAGTATTTAGGAGCGTTTGATGAAATGATCATCACATATACTCTAAATGTTATGTATTCAATTTGAATATAGTTGCATTAGTTCAATCAAACAACATTTAGCTTAGGACCCTATACAAAGGAAACATATTATGTGCACTTCTTTTTTGAGATGTTATGATTTAAAAGTATGTATTAAGGTCTTTTTTAACAATTCCTGAAGTTTCATTGAAAGATTCAACCATTTTTCCAATGTTTCCCCAAAAGTGCGATAAATTGCTTAATACAAATGATGTACCCCGTGCAATTACCAATACGTATATGTATCCCAAGGATGCGATATGTAACACAATGCCGATATTTTGAACACTGGTCACACCGTGCATGCATGTTTGCATTACATGAATCTCTTGCATTTTGTTGCATATCACCCTTTCGCCTTTTATCACAGTTTTGTCATGATATTGTACCTTAAAATCAAGGCTTATTCCCTAGAATGTAATTAAGGGTATGTGATATACCACTACCTGGAATGTAAGAAGAATCCAGATAATTATAAAAGCATTCCAACTATATGCATTCTTGTCTCTCTTGTATGAATGTGCCAATGTTGTGAAAATTTTTTGCAAATGAATGGAAATGAATGTGATTCCCTATGCAATATTTATATCTGATCCAATTATATTATTCAGAGGGTTGATTCTGTTTGCTCAATGCTATTGAAGAATCAATTTCACCAACCATTAACATCTCTAAAATTCCCAGCAAGGTATTTCTTCAAATCTAGCAAAAATAAATACAGAATTGCACCCAAAAAATCTTTCCTTCTCCAAACACAAAGCAGAAGATAGAGAAATAAAAAAGAAGAAAAGCAAAGTGAAAAGTAACAGAAAGACTGAAACTAGAGATTCCATGTCTTACTTGTCGAGAATGAACAATGTGGTATTCTCCGGTTCCTTGAATTTCAAAGACAGCTTCTTCAAGAACACTTGCTTGTCGTCACCTCTGTACTCGATCAAAACCGCCTTCTTCTTCAAACTCCGGAGATCAGGGCTACCTACTCCTTGAATGTCCTTCGCCGACCTTATATCAAGCAGTAGAGCACCACCATCTTCCGACAACTTCGAATATGCATTCCTCGCAGATTCAATTCCATACGACTTTGGTTTCTTCAGAACCTGAGATAAAACCAACGGAACCGCCAAAACAGCGAAGCCGCCAATTACGATCGGCGGATTGTCGGTTGCAAACTTCAAAAAACTGTCGATCAAACTACCCAAATCAAAATCAACCGAACCTCCAGATGTGAAGGAGCTCATAGACTGTTTTAGAGCTTCCTCATATGTCAGAGCTCCAGCAGATCCGCTTCTGCTCAAAACAGAAGAGAGGAGTGCTAAGCTGCTACCTAAAGTAGCAGGTTTTGAGAATTTGAGTGGAGAAGATGGTGGGAGTGACAGAATCTTTCTGTGTTCTGTTCTTCTGTCAGAGAAGGTGGAGGGTTTGTGAACTGAGACTGGTGTAAGGCTTGCTGCATTGAGAACTTCCATTTTGAGGGATTCTTGGATCTTTTTCGAACGAAATGGGAATTGGGCTTTCAAGAGATTGCCTTGGGGGACTGAATTTCCATGGAATTTGAAGATTTTTGCACAGAGAGAGAGAGAGAGAGAGAGAGAGAGAGAGAGTGCTCAGCTAGGGGGAAATTGGGAGGGGCTGTTTGGTCCAAACATGTAGATGATGAGGTGGAAAGAGAGATGTAAATATCACCAGTGGGAGGATGCCACGTGGCGTATGAGGATGAGACGTTGGTTCTGCCGTGGTGATGATGAGTTAGAACGGAAGAAGCGGAGTATGTTAAATGCTTCTCTCTACAGTACACTTGGAAGATTGATATCAAAATCGGGTCCATTCATATGCTTTTTCTTAGCATGGATGGCTTATATTTCAAACATTAAGACTATATTTCTTTCTAGTCAACTGATCGATGGACATTAAATCCACGGTTAGTATTCAGTAAAATAAAAAGAATAAGAAATAATGAATTCCATTATCGATAAGGTTTGATTTTCTTAAAATTAACCACATTTTCTAGATTCAAGTGCTTGGATTGATTTTTCAACATGCCACGTGGTCAGTGGAGAGAGATGGCTGTTCCATGTTCCAGTTCTTCCGGCTCCACTGCATCATTAAAAATGCAGGAATTGGTACGGTAGATCTGGTACAAGCTTAATATGGTAGAGGATATCTCTCTTCAGTACATATATCAGAGTTACGTATAAATCTTATCCGTCCACATGTTGCGGCATGATACGAATGAAGGATTATTTGAAAACCACTTTGATCGAATGATTTAGGATGACTGATCTTTGGCCTTCAAGGGGACGGTTAGAAACAAAAACATAAAGGAAAGTGCAGAAAAGTGATAGATGGAAATATTTATTGGCAGGTTTTCAAATCATGGCCTACCCATGATAGTGTTAATTGATAGACGGTCCAGATTTCTAGATGACTCTGTCACGTGTACTGCAGAGAGATGATTTTATTATAATCTTACATGACTGGATGGATGGTCGAGATTACTTCTTTAAAACTCACGCGAACTTCATTTTTAAATTTTTTTTTCTGGATGGGAATGCTCGGCGACCCAAGTGTCGGAGTACAGAAGTAATGGTACGACGCGAGGAATGCTACTCCATGGTAAGAAAAAATTAGCATGGTATATACTTACCCTGTAAGCGTTCTGGTTTTTTTTTTGTTTTTTTTTTTCACGGCCGAAAACTTACGACGAAGAAAGTAAATTTTTATAGGTTCGAAAACAGGTTTGGGATAAAAGTATTTTTAACTTTGAGATAAAAGTAGCTGAAAAAGGATAAAGATATTTTCATCCTTACTGATTTATCCGTACAAATAAGGGTCTGAATTGCCAAGGAAGCTATCAGTTCAAGAAAAGAAAGGTGGATAGTAGGTTACGTCTACGGTACAAAATTACCCGATCGTAATGGTACTCGGAGTTGGAAAAGCTCTGCAGGCCCACCATGATGTATGTATTTTATCATGCTGTCTATCCATTTTTTCACTCATTTCAGAGCGTAAGCTAGGAAAATGAGGCAGATTCAAATTTCGGGCGGACCACACCACAGGAAACAATAATGATTAAATGCCTAACATTAAAAAAATTATAAAGTCCATTGTAATGGTTATTTGCCACCCACCCTGCTGATTTAGTCACACCGAAGTGAGTGAAGGTAAAACACAAATATCAGCTTAACTTTTGTCGTCCCTAAGAAGTTTTTAACCGTGGGTGTTCAATCGATACTGTTTCCTGTGGTGTGGCCTATTTGACATTTGGACCTACCTTAATTTTGAGCTTTTACCCAAAAATGATCTGGAAAAAAGGATAGACGGCGTGGTGGGGCAAATGGAGCTTTTTCAGCCCCGAACAGCACCCCTGTCCGTACTGGAGGGGTCACTGCCGAATCCGAGTCCCATCTTCCAACGTTAAAAACGAACGCACCACATGTGCCAAGTTGGCATATGTTTGCATCTAGAACGTTCATAGGGTGGTACCTGCAGTGAAGGTTCCTTATCCCAGAAATAAGGCCCATATATCTCTCAAGTGAGCCGCAAGCTCAGAAAGAAATGGACGGTTTGAAAAAAAAAGTTACAAAGAAAACCTTTGATACTCTGGTATTGTGTGAAGTCTATACTCATGCACTGAGAAATTGTACCATGTGGCATGCAAGTAAATCAATCTATCCGTCCGAGACGTGGGCCACAATTTCTATGGATCACCAACAGAAAACTACAAGATTTCTATTCGCCATTTGGCAGGTTGGTGAGCATTTAATAAATGGCTGACTGAAGAAAAAATAATAATAATAAAAAATCCTCTAAATCCAACAAACAAATGTCCATTAATTAGAGTTTAAAATCTTTCGATTTATGTTAAGTGTGCAATTTCTCATCGCTCTCAATATATATCAACCATCATACTCTAGCAGAGTATTACCAATCCTAAAATCTACACCACACATCCAAAGTGCATGTGTCGCTCACCTCGGGTGGGATACACCGCATGGAACAACGGGGAACAAAGGAGAAGTTGACACCTACCTTTTAAAAACTCTCAAATCGTGCATGTTTGTATATATGCGATATAACAATCCATTCATCAGATGTGCCCCACTCTAAAAATGGGGCCATTTCCTAACTCAGTGGGCCACACCACTTGAATTTAGAGGATTTACGGATTATTTTACATTGTTCCCTGTACTGTGGCTCACCTGAGGCATCGCACTCAATGAACGGTTTGGATCCCACACAAACAACATGGTGATTCCCACAGAAGCTCGGATGTATGGTAAATCATGTACATGCGATTACATAGGGTCATTCCCTCAATGTCCGAGCCCCTTTCGTGCCTATGTGATTTTCGTGTGGGGCACTCTGGAAAAGCAAAATTAAGCGATTGAACGACTATCCCAAACCTTTTTTGTTTTATTTTTTTTGGTTTTTTGTTAGCTTGTTAGTACACCCCCCTGTCAGTTCACATGACTGTCCCAAACCTGTGTACGTGCGTGGGTTGTTCGATGATCATATTTTCCTGATTTCATATGCATCAAATCCACACAATGAGTATGTACACGTGTGGTTCATTTCACGTGTGAGGCAAGCGAGCTTTCAAAGGCAATTCTCGAGATTGCTTCATGGTTGGTGGGTTACACACCATCCATCAGGCAGCCCCCCGCGTTCGGTTACACTCCAAAATTTGTAACTTGATAGATCTTAACCACCCGATCAATGGACTTTAATGTAGACCGCTGCATATCTTTGGGCGGTCAGGATCATCAGAACTGGGTGCCAATTTCGGACCGTGTATTTGGTAATGGGTCTCTAACGAAGATGGGCTGGGGGAACCTCGTAATTGAAACAGACACTGCAGCAGTGTATGTAAAAGAGGGCTATGATGCATGAACAAGCGTAGAAGATACAAACCATGGGCCCAATCGTGCACGGACACTGATCAGACAATCCTAACCATCCAATTGGTAGGTGGTCTAAATTCAACAGATGAAACCTGATTGTTAAGATGGCCTGTTTTATCTGGACCAATGTCACAGCCAGAGTGTTGCTCGAGCCATTACTGTGCAGCACTTGATTCGAATACACTCTGTGGAGGCATCACCCAAGTGTTTGCAAGGCTATTTTGAGATGGAAGAGGGCATACGAGAGAGATTTGAAGGAACGGCTTGCATTACTAGAACACGAGAGCTTACACGAGTACTTGGTTAAGGGTAACGACTTGCTAGATAGCAACGCTAGTTGGGAGCATGCCAAAACGTCGTGGCATTCGAAGATCAGATCAGGATGTTCCATGAGGAACAATGAGGGCATCGCCATATTACGAGACAGATATTGTCATGGGCCTGGCATCTCCATTAAGCTAACCCATTTCATTAGCAGTGTCAAGAATTCTGGAAAAGATAAATAATCGTGTAGAGATTGCTAGAATATTCTATATTTCTCTAGTGCTTTCTTGTAGCTGTAATATAGAATAAATCTAAAAAAGTATTCCTAGCCATTGGATGATCACCACTTGATTCGTCCTAGACATTAATGGAAAGTAGGTAGAAGATTATTGTGCCTATATGAGAGATGGATCCTCATCTGGGAGGCACCCTCTTAAGTTCCGGTGCACTTGACGCCTTCTTCAACTCTCTTGTCGGTTCTCTGTTTCTCAAGTTAGCTTAGCTAACTCATCCATGGGGGGTTGTGAGTAGAGTGGGCATCGTCTTACACTTGAGAAACACTAAGGCATCAACATATAAGTGTTTGGTTCCATGAGAAACACACAAATTTGTAATGCCTAAAAGCATCAGCAAAAGTGCAGGGACCCACTTGAGATGGTGGGACCACCTGCCCCAACCCTTCAATTCCCCCCAGGCTTTGGCAAACACGATTTGTTGTTTGGAACTAAGCACCATGTCAGTCGTTTGTCAAATATAAGATGGCCATAACAAGGATCATCCGTGAAAGGTATTGTAGACCCTTTAACCGCAAGAAGTGAAACTATAACTAGATTTTTTTTAAAAAATCATGTTACATTGTCCAACGTAGGAGATGATAAGGGTGAAATCAGAGAAGATCGAAAAAATAGTCCAAACCTTGCCCGATTTCCCAAATTGAAAGACTAACACCCCACTTTCGAGCTTCTGCCAGCCGCATGTAAATCGACAGCAATGATGGATAGAAAACGGCATGCCTGTTGTGATCCTCAGAATACAGAAAGAAGTGCTCAGCAATGTCCTCCTTCCATTGCAACACAGGCTTGTGCTTCTTCAACAAAGACAGGTACTCCTTGCCAGTGATAGCTCCACCACCTGAACCTGCAAAACCCAAAAACATTTTAACACCCAATTGAGGTTTAATAATCTCCTTTGAATATATAAAATCTTTTTTTTTTTCATTGCATGGAGAATATACATAATTTATTATAGACATGTTTGTATGCACAAGTGAATTGAATTGTGAATATTCAGAGGAAACGGTCATGGAGCAATGACATTCCCCTATTATTCATGATGAGGAAGAGGTCTCAAATTTAAGAGTCATACATTTTCAAGTCCAATTTGGAGCATAATCCATCAAAATTCACGCCTAGGAAGGCAATTACAATTTGGTTATTTCCCCTTATCATACTAATAATTGCAATTCAATTGGATAGTGAATCCAAATGCACGTTTAAATGGAGACATCGATTCTATAGTTGAATGTCATTTACATTTAGGGGCTGTTTAGATTGGTGGAAAATAGGATTCAACCATGGAAAGGAAATCGATTTCATCAAATGTGACCTTTTTGACCGTTTGTGAAAATAAAAGCAGCTAAGCAAATTAGTTTTTTTCTTTCCACAGTTTTCCTCAAGAAAGGGCCATTTCCATCTCCGAAAAGCACCTAAAAGTAAACATGGAGATTTCCATGTTTTTTTTTTTTTTTTTCTGAGAGACGAGCTCTCATTTTTTACCATTGACTTTTCCACATTTCCATGAAAATCACATGTGCTAAAACAAACAGGTTATTTGGGATTCTTTTCCACAGGTTTCTATTTACAAAGATTTCCTCCAATGTCATGTTTTCCTTTCCAAATCTACTTTTTGGATTCCACAAATCAAAACAGGCCCTAAAGAAATACAATTGGCAATTAAGCATGGAAAGTACTCCTTGAATTCGATTTTCTTAAGCGTCAAAGCACAAACCTCCAGAAAGCACAAAATCATTCCCATAGAAATTGATGCCGAGGAAGATCTTGAGTGCATGGCTCCGAGCACCATCATCAGTGTTACCAAGAATTAGCTGAAGGGAGGACCTAATCCAGTTCAAAGGAGCATTTGGCCCAGGTCTCTGAGGGCCCGAGAAGTCGTAAGTCATGAGAGAGAAACCATCCACATCATCTCTCAAGCTTTGAAAATCTTCCAGGCCGAAATCATGCTTTTCAAGATTTTCTGAACTTGGTGGAGTGATAACAAAAACCAACTGTAAAGGGAGGTTGGAATTCCTCTCCGAACGCACTGAATGCAAGTCCTGTCCTAGTTGTTTGATGAACTGCAGTGCCTGTAATTGCACCAAGAAAGGTCCATCAGCTTGACACATTAACAACAACAAAAGCAGCAGCATCAACAACAGCAATGCCGCCGCCGCCGCCGCCGACGATAATAGAGAACTGTCAGATAAAGGAAAGGTACCTTGACCTCTGGTACTGTACTGTCTTTCCAGCTAACATGCCACTTCTGTAGGACACATCAGTAACATGGAAACTGTATGCCCCACCATGAAGATCACCTGGGACAAAAATCATGTTGTTCCTCTCATCAGGTAGGCCAAAGCTTTGGAATCAATGGACAACTGACAGTCTCACTCAAATACAGTTGTTGGCCACCTAATGAAAGGGATCAGCTTGATTTTCAAGGAGGAGAATTGTCGTGGAGGTACCTAGTGTTTTCAAGAAACTGGTGTTCTACACGCGTGGTATGTTGGCGGGAAAGATGATACGGTACCACTAGTTACGGTACCGTGGCCTGTATGTGATCAGTTCCCATAATAATAAAAGCAAATCTGCCCTTAGAAGGATGGAAGGAAATTAATAACTAATCGCACAGTCGGCTTCAAATTTCTTTGGACCACAGTCACAAGTTTCAAATGCACATATACAAAGCAACCATCAGATCTAGGGCCACCAATAGGCTGGATCCAACTTGGACTGCTCCGAGATTTTTAATTAGGCTGCCAGGCTGGTCAGATTGGTCTGGCCTGATCAAAAGTTTCAACTTGCAGGGCATAGCCCACCGATAACCCTAATCCTTAGTTTGCACAAAGCATGAGAATAAGCTTATGCAAGTGTAAAAGCCTTGGAAGCGGGAGTGGTAACAAAGAACGAGTTTGAAGCAGAAGATGCACCTTGTAGGCTTTTATTCGATATACATACATACTGGCACACATGTACATCAAGCAAGCGGGAACATGTTCCCAATATGCATGTTAGATCACAATATCACATCATACATCTTTGTGATTGAAAATTTGGATCTATTGGGCATGGTCTGCTCATAACCAGATGCTGAAACAATACTGAAAAAAATCAAACGGCACCAAAAAACACCTATATTAATCATTGAAACACAGTGCCTGCAGCCAAGAGACACGTAGAAGGCGGTTTCTACCATGGTGCATTTACAAGAAGTATGAGCAGCCCAACACACTTTGACATAAACGCTGAAACTCGGGCACAATACAACACAGACACTGCTATATATCGCTTGCTAGAAATACGCATCTGGAGATTCTGGACTTCCTTCCGCCAGAGGGTAAAACACACATGCCCAATTGCATTTATTGAAAGCAAAAGACAAATTCTATAATATTCAAGTTAGCACAACTCATCGAAGCTTGTATTTACCATGCTGCGCATATCTGGGTCATGCAAGACGCCATAACCTGCCCACCTCGACCACGATTCTAGCACAATACCATCATATCCAATTTCCCTAACCATTAATGAGTGAATGCTCAAGAAATGAGAAAAGAAGTTTTGATAAAGAAATGCCAATGTATGGAGGGGAACGAATCCACTAAGGCTTACTTGCACTCTGTTACTATGAGATCAATTGCCTTCTTCCACTGCTTCTTCTTTCTAAGCAGTTGATTGGGAAGGGCTTCCAGCACAACTCTGGGTAACACCTATGACACAGATGGATACAGACTGTAAGATCAGACAATCAATATTAGTAGGAAACAATGGGAATAAAGCACAATATCAATGGAATGAAGAAATAAATTAAGAAAATCATGAGCATATGGTTATAAACTACACATGAGAAGATCCATTACATCTCTTTGAGCAAAATACCACAACCTGATCACATGAATCTGAGCATTTGACAAGCCCAGAAAAGATGAGGAATTAGAGGGTTACCTTTCAAAAGAAAAAGAAAAAGAAAAAGACTTAAGAGGATCCTGAGCCTGAGCTTTGATAAGCACATACATGTGTGCAATAAATAAAGCTCATGTACATGCCACACATTTGCCAAAACGACACAGTTGTGAGATCCATTCCATCCATCAGGTTGGTCCACTCAGCAGATGGCCCCCATATTGGAAATAGGTGGATGGGTTAAAAAAACTTCAGCCAAGTTTTACAAACTGTGGGCCACCTGAGCGGTGGATCAACGTGATTCTAGGGCCAGGATATCAATATAGTGGTTCCTTCTAATGTATGGATTGGATCTCGGACCTATTGTGCAATGCCGGAATATGTGTGGCGTGTACATGAACTTTATAGGTGCATACAAAGCTTCCTTGAGCCTTAGTACATAATTTTTTTGCTCCCAATTCTGTTTACCCATGGTTCACGGCTTCACAATGCTGATTGATGGCAGTGTGGATGGGGGATCGCCACAAAGGCACACCACAATGGGAGATCCTAAGCATTCAATCTGTTGCCTACAAATTGAAATTTAAGAAAGAAGAACAGTGCTGGTCCATATTCAAGAGAAAGAAAAAGGACTAATATTTACCAATCTAGTATATCCTGCACCTACAGCCAAACCATCAGATCAATGGTCTGGATAGGCAAACCATGGGCCCACATGCACAGAAATGGAGGTCTTAGCAAACTGTACATTTACTGAGGCCGGAGACCCTATATTTCCTCTAAAAAATATACACCAACTAAAAATATGTTCTGAAGATATGAATTGTCAAGAATTCAATCTCCCTTAGAACTCTACCCTAGAACACATCTGAAGTCCAAAGTCCAACCCTCAAAGCAGCAATTTAATAAAAATTGTGGGTTATAGCTAATGGTTTTACCAAAGAATTCCCATTCCTTCTAAGCTCAGAAATCCATCCAGTATCGGCATTATGCCGTCCCTCCAGTAATAACTGGGACCCATCACTGAGAAAAAAAAAAGGCACAACAAGCTTACAAAAACAATACTGGTGACATATTAAATAACTATATCAGTATTAATTACTTCATCATACCTCTTTAGGTTATACCAGACAGGCGACACATGTGTAATCTTGGAAGTGAATCTCTTTGCCATCTCATAACCTTTGGAATTCCTGCATAAAACAACGTGTCAAAAGGACATCATAAATGTCATGTAGAATGCCGTAGCCTGAGAGCAGGCTGCTCCACTCATCGGGTGAGCCGCAGGTGTATGAAAACAGTGAATTATTATAAAATGGCTAATGGCAAATTTTTGGGCTGGGCATCTAAATAGTGGGGGCCACCTCGGCTTGGATTTGTCACAGATATTACAAGTTGGCACATGCGCCTATGTGTGAAGGTCCGTGTGGAATTAGCAAAACTTAACAGAACTGAAATTCTTGTAACCTACTAATGAATGGTACAAGACTCTTTCCCAGTTTATCTTAGCTTGTTAGCAGCTTCATTTGCGTATATATTACACCAGAAAATTGTGAATTCAATCAGTGCTGTTTTTACCCATGGGTGATGACATTTGAACCTGTTCATCAAGTTTGTATAGACATTTACGCATGGGAACATGATGAGATCTTTGCAGATGAGATCTTTGCAGATACCACTAGGGTAACAGATCGGTCACTCTGGAATGTGGTTAAGGAAAGGGTATGCAGTATGCAAGTTCCTTGGATACATGGTAAACTAGGGGTTGGATCATGTGAGTCACTCCAATACATAACTATAAGGGTTTGTCTAGGTGCTTGGAAAATCCTTAAGTGGTAAATATTTTACATATAATATTTGGATGGGAGAAAAATGCTATAAAGTGTTTATAATCTGTAAAGTGTTTAGAGCTTTTGCCCCACTTCTTTTCCTACAGAAAAGGAGACATTCAGATTACAAGTAAAGAGTTCGCATGCTAAAAATTTACATACTTAGGCGGAGTGCAATGTTTGATACACACGCAGCCTTGTGTGCGAGCGCACCATGATGGGTGAAGGACATCCAAACCGTCCATCATGTGTGCCCCCATATGGGAGCCTTTCCCCAAAAACAGGCTGTTTGAAAAATTAGGTGGCCCGCATAATGGGGAACAGTTTGGATCAGGACGTGCACCATTAAAAACCTTCAAATATTTCATAGGCCCCACCGTGATGGATGCAAAACATCCAATCCATCCATCATAGGTGTTGAAGTTGGCTTAACCCAATGACATATCTTATTTCAAGTTCTTTTATGTGATTTGAAGAATTTGGTAAGATCCGAAACAGCTACTGGAACTACTGATGCTGGTGGTGCTGGTAGCCATAATGCTAAGTAGCCGTGATCCACCAGCTCTTGCTTATGTTAGTCTTGGGAATCAGAGTAGGAAAGCCATATGCAAGCAAAGGGAACGGAGTGACCGACTGAAGATTTGGAGTTGCGTCTACTGCTCTGAGGGGTCATTTGGTACCGTGGATTGGGGGGGTTTGGAGGGTCATTTGGCAGCGTGGATTGGAGGGTATTACAAATCCAAGTGATTGCCAATTCTCATTTTTGAAGAGTTTTGCATTTACCAATCCTCTCCCTTTTTTGCTCATTTTTAAAGACATGAGAGTCACACGAGTAACATAGGTATCACTAGGCTACTAATATATTGTGCATGTGGCCTGTTGATGATCTCCCAAAACAACCAAATATCAACTACATCACTAAAATTACATTAATAGAATGATCTGGGCAGTCCAATCCTTCGTTGACCATGTAAATCAAAGGTTAAAAAACATTGGTTAGTCGCTCGGTTGTGATCCTACACTTGTGGTCCATCCGAGGCTTGAAATTTCATCATTTTTTGCCAAAGGATATATTTCAATGGGCTTAGTATAATCATTGTGTCAAACATCACATATGTAAACTAATTAAGGATATTAAAGTTGATTTAGCAATTAAATTCAAACTCCTATAAATATACTACCTAATTGCAATGCATGGCTATTTTTGGATTACAAGGGATTCCAAATCCAGGGTGCCAAACACAATTGGTGTATTTCGAATCTACGATGCGAAGTGAGGCTTAGGGCCTGTTTGGATGCCTGTAAGTTGGGTAAGTGGGAAGTGACTTATAGGGAAGTCACTTACAGCTGGTGTTTGGGGGAGAGAAATCACCTGTAAGTAACTTACAACCTGTAAGTCACTTAAAGGCAAATCTACCAAAAAACTGCAGGGGGATGGGGGTGGGAAGTCACTTCTCTGTAAGTGACTTACAGGCTCAACGGTCAGATTTTTAAAAAGAGGGGAAGAGGGAGAAACGCACCAACCCACCAAATCTCTCTCCGTCTTTGCAATCTCTCGCTGCAGTTACCGCCTTCCGTCTCTTCTGATGGGGACATCATGTGTACACGCGCATGCACACCACCCCTACGCACGTACGTAAGCAAAAGGAAGGCCCCACCATCGATCTAGCTCGATGGCGACGTCCAGGGAGGGCTTGCTAGCTAGAAGACGAAGTTATGGTTCAAAAAAGTGAGCCCGATAGTCAAGAAAAGCCCATCATGGGATCTCATGATCATGGCCCACTTGTCGGATTGATGTCATATTTTAGGTTTTACTTATTGTTATTATTTAGAACATCATGAACGCTTTGAATTTCTTTGTTTGGTTTTAATTTTAGTTTACTTCACCGCTAAGTAATAGGTTACGCACATGGTGCGAGTTTTGGGATATAAGATTTTTCCTATAAATAGGCACCCCTTGTAGTTCTTTTCATTGATGGAAGATTAATAAAAATTCTGCGTTTTCCTACTCTCTGAGTTGTGAAGCCTAATTGGGTGCGAAGCCCTCCCTTCATCGAAGGGTTAACTACCGTGGTGCGAAGCCACATCGACCTCGATTCACCCCCATCCTCCATCATCTTCTTTTCCATCTTCCACCACCATCCATACTTCGAATTCGTCCCTTTTGCTGCATCAAATTTCTTCATTACAACAGATTTTCAGATTTCGACCCGCCGGCGAGCTGAAACTTCGGCAGAGCACCACACACAAACCGTACATCGGATTGAGCTGATATTTGGGAGTTTTGGAGTCCATCCCTGGCCGACCAGGACCAAGGTGGCCTTTTCTGAATAGTGGGCCCCACACATGTGCGGCCGTGATCACACGCACGTGCATCTGGGCCATTGTTGCTGTCAACACGCAGGATCGTCTTTTGGTTCAGGTTTTTATCTTATTTTATCCTCTCATAGCTGTTTTTTCATGAATCCTAGCCCTAGATTACGTTTTTCCTAAGCTATTTGTCAATTTTCTTACCCTAGGGTTCCTCGAATTGAAATTTCTGAATCCCTTGGATTAGGGGCTGATTACTATGCATGTGTGGGTGATTATTTCTTATTTTTGAGTATCGGTTGGTTCATAATTCTTATTGATCCAGCCTTATCATGTGTAGGCCTGGACCCGCATAGATTCCCCTTAATTGAATGTTTGGATTTTTATGTGAGATATGAAATTTGTGTAATTATTTCTGAACTAACGTGATCTTAAGCCTGAAATCTCGCATATCATATTTAATTTTTCATGTCCTGCATCAAATTTGGTATCAGAGCCTAGGGTTCTTGTAGGGGAATTCACCACATATTTAGGGTTTAGTTTGTTTGAGTCCTTCATGCATTTAGTCCATCATATATAACTGAATTTTAGTAACAGTGTAGTTTCTTTCATATAGAGTCTCGTAGGGTCATTTAGTTTTTAGACGCATATAGTTGTCGTAGCAGGTCCTTAGGTTGAGCAATTCAGTGTATGCCTACACGTACGGGTCGCGGCTTCGGTTTGCACCCTACAGTAAACATGGAAAAATTGCAAGAGTCACTAAACAAGATATCTCAGACGTTGGAGTCTATGATTAAGCGCTTGAAAATGGACCAATGCGATGTACACATTACCCGAATAAAGACCATCGCCAGGACAAATCCCACCGTTGGAGTAGATGTCCAATCTCAAGCAGGTGGCCAGGAGGATAGAATAATGAATGGAGGTGGCCAAGGAATCAGTCATGGGCATGCACCCGTACCCCCACCCCATGAGGGACATTAAGACCATTATTTTGAGGGGTACAACATGTGCGGCCTCGTGGCTAGAGAGAGTGCACCAGAGGCTAGTGTAGAGTTACCTACTGAGGTCGTTCCGGTAGTAGATGAGTTTCGTGATGTCATTCCTAATGATCTACCGAATGAGTCTCCCCCTAAGAAGGATATAGAGCACACCAGAACATGGGACACTTTAATACCTAAAGCCGAGTTTATGTTTAATAGTTCTATCGATAGGTCCACAGGTCTCAGTCCTTATGAAGTCGTTACTGGTTATAAACAAGGGAAACCTATTGATCTTGTCCCTATGTTACTGTCTCATATGCCGTCAGAGCTTGCAGAGTCTTTTGCGTATCACATTCATTCATGGCATCAAGAAATCAGACAGAAGATCATGACTATTAATGAACATTACTCACTTTCTGCAGACCAACATAAATGTTTCCAGGAATTCAATGAAAGGGATTCTGTAATGATCCGCATCACGCCAGAGTGGTACCCTCGGGGAGCCGTTCGAAAATTACATGTGTATAGCGCTGGACCATTCAAAATTATAAAACGAAACGGTCTCAACGCTTATATGGAAAATCTTCCACCCTCCATGGGAATTAGTTCCACATTCAATGTGGAGCATCTAGTTACATTTCAAGGGGTCATTGATGCATTGCCCAGCCTTTCGCCTAACCATCTTGATTCCTTAAACTTTTTCCTTGATTCATGGCCCCCTCTAGACCCATTTTCTCAGCCTCTACGTCTCATTCCTACCCGTCCCGACCCATTTTCGCAGCCTCTACCTCCCATACGTACCTATCCTGACCCATTTTCGCAGCCTCTACCTCCCATACCTACCCCTCCCAACCTGTTTTCCCAGCCTCTACATCCCATATCTACCCGTCCCGACCTATTTTCCCAGCCTCTACCTCTCATACCTACTCTTCCCGACCTTTCTTCACAGCCTTTACCTCTCATACCTAACCTTCACACACCCAGAGAGGAAATAAAAGATATCCTGAACCATCAGATAGTTTCAACGTCGGACGGCGGGTTTCAGAAGTACCTGGTTAAATGGAAGTTATGTCGAGCTTCAGACGGCACGTGGCTCACTGAGGAGGAGCTTTAGAGACTTGATCCTGACATCTTGGATCGGTTCAGGAGTTTTATTTCGCCAGTGGCGAAATCTTCGCAGCCGGGGAGAATTGATGGGGACATCATGTGCACACGCGCATGCATACCACCCCTACGCACGTACATAAGCAAAAGGAGGGCCTCACCATCGATCTGGCTCGATGGCGACGTCCAGGGAGGGCTTGCTAGCTAGAAGACGAAGTTTTGGTTCAAAAAAGTGGGTCCGATAGTCAAGAAAAGCCCATCATGGGATCTCATGATCATGAACCACTTGTCGGATTGATGTCATATTTTAGGTTTTACTTATTGTTATTATTTAGAACATTGTGAACGCTTTAGATTTCTTTGTTTGGTTTTAATTTTAGTTTACTTCACCGCTAAGTAATAGGTTACGCACATGGTGCGAGTTTTGGGATATACGATTTTTCCTATAAATAGGCACCCTTTGTAGTTCTTTTCATTGATGGAAGATTAATAAAAATTCTGCGTTTTCCTACTCTCTGAGTTGTGAAGCCTAATTGGGTGCGAAACCCTCCCTTCATCGAAGGGTTAACTACCGTGGTGCGAAGCCACATCGACCTCGATTCACCCCCATCCTCCATCATCTTCTTTTCCATCTTCCACCACCATCCATACTTCGAATTCGTCCCTTTTGTTGCATCAAATTTCTTCATTACAGCAGATTTTCAGATTTCGACCCGCCGGCGAGCTGAAACTTCAGCGGAGCACCACGCACAAACCGTACATCGGATTGAGCTGATATTTGCAGTCCATCCTTGGCCGACCAGGACCAAGGTGGCCTTTTTCTGAATAGTGGGCCCCACACATGTGCGGCCGCGATCACACGCACGTGCATCTGGGCCATTGTTGCTGTCCACACGCAGGATCGTCTTTTGGTTCAGGTTTTTATCTTCTTTTATCCTTTCATATCTGTTTTTTCATGAATCCTAGCCCTAGATTACGTTTTTCCTAAGCTATTTGCCAATTTTCTTACCCTAGGGTTCCCCGAATTGGAATTTTTGAATCCCTTGGATTAGGGGCTGATTACTATACATGTGTGGGTGATTATTTCTTATTTTTGAGTATCGTTTGGTTCATAATTCTTATTGATCCAGCCTTATCATGTGTAGGCCTAGACCCACATAGATTCCCCTTAATTGAATGTTTGGATTTTTATGTGGGATATGGAATTTGTGTAATTATTTATGAACTAACGTGATCTTAATCCTGAAATCTTGCATATCATATTTAATTTTTCATGTCCTGCATCATCTTCTCCTCCTAAAACGGTAGGGTTTCATCTACCCTTTTTTTCTCCTTTAAAAACGGGAGTAGTTTGACGCTTCTCTATAAGGCACGCTGGTGTCCAAACAGTCACCTATATCCTGTAGATCATTTATCTGATTGGTCTCACTGTCTGTGGCCTGTGGTTGGTGATTCTGTGATGTACTCGTAGTGTTGGTGAATCTCTTAGATTGCACAGTTCAAATGCAAGTAATTTAATGATCTAGATCAGTGTTGGTGAATCTCTTAGATCCTGAGCATCAAACTCCTCGTTAGAGAATGAGAAAAACTTTGATGATAGAGGGGGATTGATGATACGCTGGCCCTTGAAAATTACAACAGATTGCACAGTTGGAATGCAAGTAATTTAATTATTAGATTTTTTATTAATGTTTTTAAGTTTATTGTCAATGCTTAAATTAAGTTATTACTCCATATTATAGATATTTTGAATTCATTGGCTCACTTTTATAGCCCACTTGATGATTGGTTTAGCTTAATAATTATCTCAAATATTCATCTTGATGGGCTTAACAAAATAACATATTTGATCCCATGTTTTTTATATATATGATTATAACATTTTAGAATGATTGTGCAATCTAAGCTCTGCTCGTTGTGAATATACAGCTTTCTACCTGTAAGTAACTTACAGGTTATCCAAACAGAAAAACTAACTTACCTGTAAGTGACTTACAACTTATATCCAAACAGGTTACCTGTAAGTAACTTTCACCTGTAAGTGACTTACAGGTAAGTTACTTACAACTTGAAAGAACTTACAGGCATCCATACAGGCCCTTAAGATCTGTCTGGTGCGGAAATATACTTTTTACCCAATAAACACTATATACAAGCTAACAGAACATAGATAACTGTTTACTGTAAACACTTCACTGATTAAGGCCAAATAAAACAGAATGTAGACCCGGACCTCAAATGATCAATAATCAGCATTGACAAACATGTATGCCACATAGATGGTGTATGAATTGACACAATTTATTAAATAGTGGCAAAAGCACACAATTGTCTGATCCAAGAAGAAGAGACATACGGTGTATACGTACCATGGAGTGACGTATGCCAATACCGGATGCGGAAAGTGCCGAAAAGACGTATTTTCTGAAGTCTTCGAATTTTCCTGAATTTCTTGGAAGAGGGAAAAATCGGAAAATATAGAAAATTAGAATCATTCAAGGAAAAAATAAAATACAAACGGAGGGCAAAATCGGAAGATTAATTGCTTACAGCGAGTATTTCTTGAAAACCGATATTCGGTTTGACGAGGCCCCTTTCGAGTACTGAGAGGACCGTATGTGTCTGAGTCGGAGGATATTTGAGGCGGTATACAGCGATGGGTACGATGGGGATGAGGAGGAATAGGAAGAAGAAGAAGTAGGAGATGCGGGTGTGAGAGGCGGCATCGCTGGTTCTCGCTACTGGGGCTGCCGGTTCGGATCGGTTCTGGCTCGGCTCGGCGGCGAGCCGACGGCCTCGTCTTTTCGTCATCCGAACATATGACGGTGTTTTTGTGGGATTTCGGACGGCGGCTGGGAACAATTTCACTAGCGGCGAAGATGGAATTCGGGATCCAAGAGGCCTAGGCGCCATCAGGGTTTTGACGAAGCATACTGCGCACACGAGTGCCCTGTGACTGGGTGAAGGTCCATGCATACGAGTGGCGTGTATGTCAAATCCAATCCACCCAAATAGTGGGACCTACTTTAGATTGGTTATTTACTCAATACTAGATACATGTGAGACAAAACTAGGTAAGAGTGGCATGTATGTCAAAACCAATACTCCCAAGTAATGGGACCTACCTAAGATTGGCCATTTAATCAAAACTAGACAGGCCTCACCACTTTAGAGAATCCGGATCATTTACTTGTCATGAATAAAAAACTTCCTTTAGACAATGTTAATTAGAGGTGTTCACAGGTGTAGTCGAGTTTGTGCCAAGCTCGACTCGGCGCGGCCACTAGTTGACCCCAGCTCGAACTCGGCTTAGTCCTCGAGCTTGATTAGTCAGCTCGGCTCAGCACAGTCAGCAACTCAGGCTAGTTTGAGCCGAGATCGAGCTAAGTTTGCTTGTGCAGCATTTTCACAAACACATAGACTACACATTCAAATTTTCACTGTATGTAAAACAGCAACAACAGTTTTACAAGTATTTCATCAAACACCTTGTAGGCAACGTTTAAAAAAAAAAAAAGGTATTTCTTTCATATACATACCTTTCTTGCACCAGTCAACACTTCATTGAGTCATTTCATCAAACACTTGGTGAGCAACATCAATGTCAAAGTAATTGAGTCGCCGGACTGGTTCAATCTGAGTTTAATTCAAGTTGGGGTTTGATCTGAGTTGAGTCGAGCTCAGCCAAGCTCGAACTCGGTTCGAAATTTTTTCGAGCTCAAGAAATCAGCTCGACTCGGCTTAAACTCGAAATTAAAAATTAGCTCGACTCGGCTCGAACTCAATTTCGAACCAAGTCAAATTGAGCTTTTTCGAGTCGAGTCGAGCGAGCCAACCAAGCTAATTTAGTTCGTGTACAACTCTAATGTTAATTGAATCAATTACTGTGCAGGAAAATAACAATTTCCATTTATGGTAAGTTTAGGATCTAAATTCCACTTTAGATTGGCCGTTTAATCAAAATTAGATATGCCTCCCCACTTGAGATTGGCCTTATCAATCAAAACTGGATACACCTCCTAACCAATGGGATATATTGTGACCAATCCCAGTGATAAGTCTAAACGATTTTCCTCTCATAAATTTCAGATTTATTTTTCACATGCACTCCACGTGGGCACTTAAACTCATTATCTTAATGTCAAAATGCACTCTCTACAACTACAACTAAGCCATTAGGTTGGAGCCATCGCTCGTATATTAATATTTCTTTCTTCTGATTTTTTTTAATTTTTTTTTTTCAAATCCAAATAATTGTGAAGAGATAAATGAGTTTGGATGTGACAGGGATAAAACCCTTATCCCTATTATAATCATGTTCTCTTCATGATCCTTTCATTTTAGATAAACTCTCTTTGGGCATAAGCATTTAAAAAAAATTAACAAATTGAGAAAAATAACTATAGAATATGTGATGCTCCATTAAGCTCTCATTATATAATTGATTGTATCTAATGGTCATCCTAACTATGAATTAAGCAAGTGATTAGTATCACTATAATTACTTTTATACAATGATCCATGTCATCCAAACATTGTCCATATAAATCAACGGTTAAAAATTATTGGTTAGTCACTCAGATGTGATCTTGAGCTTGTGGCCATTCGAGACTTGAAATTTCATCATTTTCGAGCAAAGTATATATTTCAATAGACTAAGTACAACCATTATGTCAAACATTACATACGTACACTAATCATAGATATTAAAGTGTATTTAGTAATCAAATACAAACCTCTGTAAAAATATTATGCATGGCTACTTTTGGATAGTAGGAGATTTTGAATCCAAGGTGCCAAACACAACAGGGGGATTTCAAATCCACGGGGTTCGGAATTTGGGGGACTCCAAATCTGCTCCCAAATAGGCCCTTAGATATTGTGGGCCCAACCATTTAGATATTTCAAAATTGAGACCCACTTTATTTAATCTATGCTAATTCATACAAAAAATAAAAATTTAAAATTACTTGTTGAATTTGAGTAATGAGGTCGGACTCTTGACAAACATACAAGAACGTGTTACTTGAATGTAAAAGTTATTAACACGTGTGTGAAAACCATTATATGCATGGAAAGTATTTACCTTCACGTAAGTGTTGTTTAAGTATCTATGTGAGATTCACTTTGTTGTTTATATGCTGTCCAAACCCACAAATCAAGTGAGTCCAGCCATGATAATAGGTGCCTCAAAAATTAGCTTTGTATAATCATTTGGCTTGTTTAGTTTTTTAAATTTCTATCAAATAGAAAGTAAATGAGTCATTATTATTATTTTAAGTGTTTGTTTAGACAAGAATTATAGGTGTTTAGGCAAGAATTATAGGTAGTAAATTGATAATTAAATAGACTTGTAAAAAAAAGTAAATATAGTAAATTATGATAATTAAAATTTCACTTTATAAAATTATCATTTTTATAATAAATTTTCGGTGAAACAAACACTATAGTAAAATCATCGTTACAGTCAAATGTAATTGATATTAGCTAACAATTACAAAAGTAAATAATCATTATCTATTTACAATTATTTATCATTGTAATTGGAAAACTCAACAAGCTCTAAACAGGTAATACTATAGAAAACAATAAACACGTCTAAAATCTTTCAAATTCACATAGTGATGCACGTGATGGTTGGATTAGCCTCATTTTTTTTAGACATCCCACTTTCTTAATATGGTGACTCCTCTTCCTTTAAACTAGTTTGGATTGATGCAGAGCCATAGAAAAATGCTTTTGTACAGAAATTGCAGCAGATCCAACATCTTGTAGAAGATATTATTCTACTCTTTCCTTCCATGTGGCCTATAAAAACTGATGCATGGCAATTAACCACTTGCTCTAAAAGCTTGAACTGTTAGAGCATGTTGAATTAATCCATTTATCTCATAACCCTGGCCTTACGTCTCATGGGTTAGGACCTCGGCCGAACCCCCCTCATGGGCCCCAAATCATATGGGTACCGCCTCACACGGGCCGCCCACCCCGAGTGTGTTCCCGCATCCCACAGGCCACCCCACTCAAGTCTGGTGTGAAATACACATTAATCACCCCTGGTGAGGAGTCTCGAACATGAGACCTCCCTTGTGAGCCCCGTCCACCCCGAATGTGCCCCTGCATCCCACAGGTGACCTCAATCAATCCCGGTGTGAAAATACCCTTGCATTAGAAATTCGACCGAGTCAACTCAACAAATTTGGATTTTGAGTATAGTCAAGGTGAACTTGCTACTATAGTTGTGTATGGCATTGTTAGGTAGGCTATTTTAACATACTACTAAAAGGATGCATGTGCAAGCACATGTGGCAGCGCATGCATGGTTTAAAAAATCAAGAACTTGACTCAATAGTCAACTAGGTTGGGTTGACTTAAAGATTCAGTTAGGCTTAACTCAATATTAAATAATTAAATTATGAATTTAATGATGTAATAATAAATATTTAAAACAATATTAGTATAAAACTAGCCCGTAAAATACAAGAAGTCTTTGGTCAGATGGTAAATGCTAACTTCCAGCACAGTTAAGGTCATGAGTTAGAGCCTGTTGACAAAAGCAAGTGACTCTGTTTGAGTCATGCCGAGTTGAGTGAGTTGTGTTGAGTTGACTGAGTAGGTGAGTCAACTCAATGGGTCGAGTCTGAACTGAGTTAGACTCCTCGGCAGTTTCATAGTGACTTCGTGATGTACGTTGGCACATGTGGTGTATGTATGCATGACACTTTGGCATGTGCGGCACATATGGGTGCAGGTGGACCAATGGCTTGGCCTGATATTGAGTCCCTTGCTAGCGCATGGAGGCAGTGACCAACTCCTTGCCTAAGCTTTGCCAAGCGAACTCGAGCTAATTAATACGCCTTTATGGCGCTAGCCATAGGCCTGTTTAGGAGCGTGGATTTCAAACCCTCGATTCAGAACCCCCAGGGTTTGAAATCCCCTGGATTTGAAATCCTTCTAGTGTGTTTAGCACTCTGTATTGTGAATCAACTTTAATCCTGTAGACAATGAAAATCAGCACCTACGCTGATTTAAATGTTATATTTTTAGTGGTGGGGGTGACAAGCTGATTGTGGATGTTGGAGTCGCCACTAGCCGAAAAAATCTCAAAATCCAGCGGTCGGCTGGAACCACGGAATACATAAGGTGGGGGGAAATCCGAAGACTTCCCTACCTTAAATTGACTCCTGGTATACGATCCGAGATTCTGGGTAAGGGACCTCGGTTACAAAGAGGGAAGGTGTTAGGCACCCTCTCTGCCCGTACAAACGTACCGTCTTTACTTTGTGTGGTAAAATAATCTCAAGGGATGAATGATGTGGTCGGGATAGGACTAAGCACACACGTGGATTTTTGATGTGACAAGATCCGAGGTTTCAGCAAGCCACACAGCATACGTCCAACGACGTGTCTAAAAGGCGGATATGATGATGCTTATGCAAAGATTTAAAAAAGGACTAGGTCATTAGGAATTTCTGATGTGATGGAATCTGATGTACGGCAAGCCACAGAGCATACGTTCACTAGAGATCTAGAGAAGCAGGGGGGTTGAGAAGGGAGTAAATGTCATGATGGATGCTTGTTTGTAAATGGATCCTCGACTTGATCTTGAGTAGGCTAGGATGTGGGTTGAACCATGATCAACTGGGTTAGGTTGGGAGGTTAAGATGGCTAAAAGGCAAGGATTGGGCTAAGAAGGTAGCTGAAAAATCTAGACCTTGAGGCTTGGGAGCACCTCTTCACCCTCACTCTCTTCCTGCCTCTCTCCCTCTCACTTAAACTTGGAAGTGAGGAGTGGTTGATAAAAATTATGAAGAGGAGAGGGCTATTTATAGCCTTCTCCAATGGCATTACTGTAATTGCTGAGTTTGAGAGGGGTAGAAGATGACATGCCAGCATGTGAGTGGTTGAGGAGAGAAGAATGCCATATGACATGCTCTCATTAGTTGTTGAGATTGGTAAAAAGGTAAATAGTGAAGGCTGGATGGGTAAATTAAGAGAAAAGTTGACTTTTGGGCGCTGGGACAATTGTCCACATGGGGGCCGTGAGCGGCGACACTCGAAGTACCGCAGGCGGTAGTCAAACTACCTCCCATGGCAATCAGACTACCGCTTGGGCTCCATTCGGGCCGGGTTCGCGCGTGCGGGCTTTGTACATCGTGCGGGTTCACCCAAAAGTCTCCTTTTGGGGTTTTCGACTCAGAAAAGTGGGATTCAGCTTGGGTGAAGGGGGTTTTGGTCAAGGTATAGGGTATAAGCGGGGTTGCATATGTGTTGAATGGTTTAGATCGTGGTTTTGGGTTGCAGATTGAGGACTTTTGGGTCAGGTTCGGTTTGAGCTGCGATTCTAGTTCAAGGTATGATCATGGTTCCCGGATGGTTTTAACCTTCTCAAGATGTAGCCTGGGTGGGGTGTCTACAGATACCCCTCTTTGGCCGAGGTTGCGAGCAACCGAAGGTCAAAACGAGTGGATACCCCACCCTTCTGGTCAGAAAAAAGGGTAGTGACTCGAATTTGTTGCTTACCATTGTATCATTGTCAGTCGATTGTTTGGAAAAGAGATGACTTGCATATATCATAAGGGTTGAGGAAAACGTTGTGATTACCTCTTACGCATTTGTCGTAGCTTTACGAATCACTAATTACAACCCTTTCACGTCTGATTGTTAATAGCATTGGAGGGTAAGTCTAAAAAGTAAGGGCCTCTGTGCATTCGTCACGACTTTACGAGGATTCTCGTACTATTTAGTCTGTCGTTCCTTTGCTACGTAATCACCCTAGGAGTATTCGGTCTGTTTGATTGTCAAAGTGGTTAGCTGCCCTGCGCGTTGGTGCGTACGAGGAACTCACTACGCCGACTTGGACTCAATCAAATTTTCTAAACATCCCCGACTAGGTATATGTAGGCAATCTGTTGTCATGCAGTCTGCTGATTCTGATACTTTGGTTACAATGAATTGTTGTCATTTCGAGTTTGATGGTTCTTTCCAGAGATAGATCCACTCATTTTATTAGCATTAGTACGACTGTCCAGATATAAAGATCGGGCCAATCGTACATGTATCATGTACAGATTTGATCGTCCTTTGGGAAAATCAGAAAAGATCAAATCTTATTTAGCTGTTTGCACTGACCGTAACTGGAGAATATGGAAGATTCCTCAGTTTACTGCGTACCGCGTGCGGAGTTGAAAACTTTGTATGAAAACTATTCCCTTTGGAGCTAGACTCCTTGGGGATTTTATTTAAGAATATATTTTTTGGATTTTTTGAAAAATATCCGTTCGATTTTGCGGGTGGACGTCGTCGTTTGATTTTTATTTGTAGAAAAGTCAGATGACCTCCACTAATAAATTAATGGGGTTAATGGTTGGGAATATTTTTAGATTTATAAAAGATCCATCCGATCTCGCGAGAGGGCGTCATCGTTCAATTTTTTATTGTACAAGTTAAGTAAACAGTCGTGTTGCTTCCACTGATGAGCTGGTGGGGCTAACGGTTTTTATTTGAGGTATTTTTTAAAATTTTGAAACATCCGTCCGATCTCGCGAGAGGGCGTCGTCATCCGGTGTTTATTGTACAGTCTGGATTAAATAGCCAGATAGCCTCCACTAATGACTTAATGGGACAATTGAGGAACATGGGCCTGATTTGGACATGTGGGCCTAGGACCATGGGCCTTGAAATAGGGTTTGTGAAGTGGGCCTTGCTTTGGATATGTTGGCCTAGGAATTGGGCTTAAAAACATGGGCCTTGAACCATGGGCCTTTGAACAATGAGCTTGGTGGGCTTTTGACATGTGGGACTTGTGGCCTTGGAATTTTTGGGCCTTGTGAGTTTTGAAATGTGGGCCTCTGAGGCTTTGAACTTGTGGGCCTTGTGAGCTTTGAAATGTGGGCCTCTAGGGCTTTAAACTTGTAGGCCTTGTAGGCTTTGTGAGCTTTGAAATGTGGGCCTTTCGGGGCTTTTAAACTTATGGGCCTTATGGGTTTTGAAATGTGGGCTTATGGGGCTTTGAAATGTGGGCTTTTTGGGTTTTGAAATGTGGGTCTCTAGGGCTTTGAAATGTGGGCCTTTTGGAGCTTTGACCTTAACTTTGTGGATCCCGGACTTTGTTGGCTGCTTGTCCTGTATATGCATGAATTTTTTATTTTTTATTGTAAAGAAAGGAAAGCGATGTATAAAAAGACTTTTTTGAAAGGAATGAAATTTTTTTTTTGTGCCAAATTTGTCGATGTTTGCTTGTGTTTGAATTTGTGCTTTGGATGGTGGAATCAAAACATTGAACTTAGCCCATGTCGAATCCAGTATTCTGAGTTGTTTACTAGGGATCTTGGTTCCCTGAGAGTAGCGCATACTTGGATCATGCCCCTTGGATTTGGGTAGAGTTTGACAGAATTTTGATCCGGGACATATCTTTTCCTTGTGTTTCTTCACTCTGCTTGTTGCCTTGGCTTCTCCTGTTCCTACACCTTTTGTTTTCCTTATTTTTTTTAAGCTATTTTTGTCCGTAGCGCCTTTTCAAGTTTTCACCACGACTGACTTTCTCGTCATTTTTTCCCGTGGCGTTGTCACGCCCCAAACTCGGAAACCGGGCTCACAAAATTTTCGATCGCCGAATCCGGCGCCGACAGCCTCCGTAGAACCCCATTCTCGGCTCCTAGCTCCCATTCGCCAGGTTCCGATCCTGGGATGCTACGAGGAGGATTTTCAATGTCAGTTTGATTCGTAATAAGCATAACCAAAAGCATAACCCACAAACAACAACCAACCACTCCATTACATTTTCACTATGATAAAAAACTATACAAGTACAATGAGCATAAAGGGAAATACAATGGTAAAGAACAAAAACTCCAAAATGCTCTGCAACGTGCTCCTGTCTCAACGCTGCTGCGAACCAACGTCACCTGCACGCAACGGTCGTGCATAAGCTTACAGAAAGCTTAGAGGGTGGTGAAAGTATGTGCGCAAGGTAGTAATATGAACATGCAATATCAGAGTAATGCGGAATATGCAGATGGAACTATGATATCATGAGCCGTACCAAGGCTTATGCGGTGCAAGACATGAATGGTATCGGTCATCCCAAGGCCATGCGATGTGCAATGCAACTCAAGCATACAGATCCTCATCTATGTCCATATATCAGTACAGCTCAAATATGGAATATCACCGGGGTCTAGTACACTCTAAACCAGATTGCCGTCACATCCCGCGCAATAAGGTAAGTGGAAGAGACCTCACTATCCGTCTGTCAATATCGGGCACGACTCATCGATAGCGGACCCATTCCTCGAGCTGGTCAAACTCAGCCTAGCAATTGCCCCCTACACTTGGGCGGGTAAAGCCGCACCCCCTTCCAACCGACCACGACACAGTGGAGAGCACAGCCAACTGGTATTCGGCACTTAGTGCTCATCTACCCACTCGGTCTAGACGTTGGAGTAACCTCTTGGTACCATAAGGGTTTAGGGACTTTCACCCAGGGATATCTATGGTACCCCATGTAGAACAAGATTTTCGATATCCAATCCTGCCAACCACGATGCGTTTGTGGAGGCTATGGCCCTGATGTTGCTAGGGCGTACAATAACCATGTCACACAAGTGCGAAATGCATGATTCACGCTGTCCAGTCATGCAACAATTCATGTGCATATCGTGCGCTCATGTAGGGCAATACTGCCTAACCAGGAGCCCATAAACAACCTGCCTGAAGGCATATGCTATGATCAGACAATCCCCATATCAAGCATACATATGATGCGTATGATCATGAGTCATGAAACTATACTAACATGTAAATGAGTGATGAATCAACCTTACAGCGTAGATGGGCCTGGACGGCCGAAATACAACAAGTACGGCCCAGTAATGGGCCCTAAGGAGAGTCGTAATGTGGACATCCAACCAACATTACACTCGCAATGTGGACGTCAAACCAACATTGCACCCAAGTCACGATCTTTGTAAACATCAGTACTTAGTCTGTAATGGATTTACACATTGCAATGGACCGTAGGTTGTCCCCATTGGACCTCACATATATATCAAATGGGCCATATCCTATGGGCCTTTTATTCATCAGATGGGCCACATAAATGGGCCACACCAATGGGTCTTATGTGCATTGCAATGGGTCAAACCCGTGGGCCTTGGATTGCATCAATTGGACCTAGTTATATGAGTCTAATATGTATCAAATGGGCCACCCCCAAATGTATATCAAATGGGCCTCAACCAAGAGACCTTATATGAGTCGAATGGGCCTAAATCCTTAGGCCTTAAACAATTCTAATGGGCCTAATCCATGAGCTTGCATGCATATCAAAGTGGGCCTAATCCCATGGACCCTTTCTTAATCAAATGGGTGTAGTCCCATGGGTCTTACAATATAACAAATGGGTCCACTTCCATGGGCCTAGAAGTACATCAAAGGGCCTAGTCACATGGCCTTAGATCATATCCATTGGGCCTAAAACCATAGGCCTTAAATATCAAGTTAAGCCCATAGGTTTTACATATCAAGTGGGCCCAAGCTGTTGGGCCTTAAATGAATCAAATGGGCCTAGCCCATAAGCCTTTCATAACTCAAATGGGTCTAACCCATAGGCCCTTTGTAAAGCAAAAGGGCTTAACCCAAAGGCCTTAAACAATTCAAATGGATCGACGGTTTGGATGCATCACATGCATCATAGTGGGTCCCACTGTCCAGTGGACAGTGCTAATAAGGCACATATGCCACAAGGGGGCCTCACCGTCCGCTGGACGGTGGAGTATAACACATATATCATGGTGGGAGTCCACCGTCCACAGCCGTGGACGGTGTATTAAGACACATACATTAATGGTGGGGTCCACGGATGTGGCCCACCATGATACCCAAATGCCATCCGAGCCATTTATAAGGCCTATCGGGCCTAGGTGGAGGGAAAACAAAAATTTCAGCTTGATTCAATACTTCTGTGGGCCCTAAACAGATTTTTAATGGAAGACGTTCATTCACACTGTTTCACATGGTGTGGGCCACCAGAGTTTTGGATCTGTTTCATCTTTGGAGGGGGACCCACCACTGGGGTGGCCCACCTAATGGGTAGGTCGGATGACAAATAAACATTATGGTGGGGCCCACACGCAGGGCCGTGGGCCCCCCCTACGTCCGTCCGCCCGTGCCCGCATGCGCAGGCAGCGCTGCTGCCTTCCTATTTTTTTTATTTTTTTTTTTTTGTGTACTTAAAAAAAAACACAGGTGGGGTCCACTGATGAGAAATCCACTCCGCCCACTTGATTCTAGGGCCCAAACAGGCCACACCAACCTCATCTCTGGCACTGATTTGGAGTGTAGAAACTACAAAATGGGCATTACCAGGCTTGGAAGTGTGAAAGTACCATTTTCTCTGGTATGGCCCGCCTGATCATTGGATTGAGATCATTCCTTGGCTCAACGCCTAAAATATTCCAAGAAAAGTGGTGAACGGCGTGGATTGAACATAAACATCAGGGTGGGGTCTATATAAGGGGACCACCCAAGTCCCTTCCTTTCTTCTTTTTTTTTTTTTCTTTACAACGTCCAGCGTCTGGGACGCTGGACGGCTCTACATAACAATTTTTTTGAAAAGAATGGTGGGCCCTGATGAAGTGGGCCACCACAAGATGGATGTCATGGGTTAACGTTTAAGGTGGGCCCCACTTGAATAAAAATAATTACATCAGGGTGGGGTCCATTCAAGCGGGCCACAATCCTATAGCATATATAAAATAAAAAAAATAAAAAATAAAATAAAATAAAATCAATATAAGAGAGAGAGAGAGACATGGAGAGTGGGACACGGCTTGTGATGGAGGGACCCCGTCATTATGGGCCCTCCCTTGCAATGAAACATACAATAAATGGATCCCTTGCACATGGGACCATTAAAAATGTAAATCAACGGTGGAGATCCGTTCTCCACCGATATGGACGGTCTAGATGACCTTTCCAAATGAAAATAAACATCATGATGGGGTTCATGGAGAATGGTCTCATCATGGAATGATCATGATGATCCAAGTGGTCCATCGGCCACAAATAAGGGTCTCAAGTGAGATCCACACCATGGATCGGTGGGCCTCACTTGGTCCACCATAAAAATAATAAAAACTACCCTATAGAGGCACCCACCGTCCGATCTTCTTACTCCTAGAGGTTCCTTGGCACCTTGGCTTCAACTTCAACGGTTAAGATGAAGAATGGAGGGTTGAGATGGGAGATTTTAGGGTAGGAAGGTGGGCCACTTGAAGCTTAGGAGAGTTGAAAAATTCCATACGTATGGAGCTCCCTTTGCTTGGAATTTTGCAAATGAGAAAGAGAGAAAGAGAGAGAGTGATGTAAAGGGAGAGAGAGAGAGAGAGTGATGGATGGATGGGTGAGTGATGGTTGTGTAAGAAAAGCTTGACTTTTGAGACTTTTGTGTAAGAGAGGTATGGGATGTAAAGACTTTTGTGGCTTTTTGTATAAGAGAGGTATGGGATGTGAAGACTTTTGTGGTTGCTTGGGAAAATGGGTGAGCGTGATGTGTACTTGACATGTGATGGCTTGATGGATGATTGATTGATGGGATTGATGTGATTGATGTGACACATCGTTGAGATTTCCTTGATTTTTGCAACGCGCGGCGTTTTCTCGCACCGAATGTTGGCCCATATCTCTTGATCAGGGTATCGCCTCGGAGCGCGAGTCGCGGTATCGGAACCGCAACGACGGCGCGGTCGCTATGGTATTGGTCGCGGGTTGAGTCGACTCGGATTGTCGGCATAAGATTCAGGATCGCGCGTCGATACTGGTTAAGGACAGAAAGTTGCCGAAATTCGACCGGTAAGACCGCGGAAGTGTACGGAAAGGTACGGACCAAGATACGGGTCTTACAGCTCTCCCCTCCTTATAAAAATTTCATCCTCGAAATTTACGCAAGCATCACAACTAAGCATCACTCGCGAGGAATAAGAAACATAACGTCATCATATAGAATCAGGGACAGCGTACAAAATATAATACATGATCAACCATCAAAGAGATGAGGATAACGCTCTCGAATCTCAGCCTCACGCTCCCAAGAAGCCTCCTCTATAGAATGGTGACCCCACTGCACCTTCACCAACGGAATGACTTTGGTTCTGAGGACCTGATCCTTCCGATCAATGATACGAACTGGCTGCTCAATGTAAGAAGCGTCCTCACGAACCTCCAACGGCTGCCAATCAATGACGGAAATTATGTCTGACCTACACTTCCTCAACATGGAGACGTGAAAAATGTCGTGGACGCCAGACAACTGTGATGGCAGGGCAAGCCGATAGGCCACTGCGTCAAAGCGCCCAGTGATCTTAAAAGGTCCTATGAATCTTGGGGCAAGCTTGCCCTTCGCTCCAAATCGAAATACGCCCTTCATGGGCGAGACCTTGAGATACACATGGTCCCCTACATCAAACTCCAAGGGACGACGCCGACGATCAGCAGAACTCTTCTGTCGGCTCTGAGCTGTGCGCATCCTCTGCCTGATGATGTCAATAGCCTCTAAAGTCTCCTGCACAAGCTCGGGACATAGGAGACGGTGCTCTCCAACCTCGGTCCAACAACTCGGTGATCTGCATGGTCTGCCATATAGTGCCTCAAAAGGAGTCATGCCGATGGTCGCCTGATAGCTGTTATTGTACGTGAACTCAGCCAATCGCAGATGCTCATCCCAGCTACCCCCGCAGTCAATCGCGCAGGCCCGAAGCATATCCTCAAGTATCTGATTGACCCTCTCGGTCTGGCCATCGGTCTGCGGATGGTACGCGGTGCTGAGCTGCAAATCAGTCCCCATCGCACGCTGGAAGCTCCCCCAAAACTGAGACGTGAACCTCGAGTCTCGGTCAGAAACGATCGAGACTGAAACGCCATGTAGTCTCACAATCTCCTCGATAAATAATCTCGCAAGCCGGTCCATAGACCAAGTCGCACGCATCGCAAGAAAATGTGCCGACTTCGTCAGACGATCCACAACAACCTAAATGGCGTCATGACCGCGCTGAGTCCTCGGCAAACCCATAATGAAATCGGTCGACACGTGCTCCCACTTCCACATCGGGACGCTCAACGGCTGCAACAGACCAGGAGGTCTCTGATGATCGGCCTTGACACGCTGGCACGTGTCACACTCGGCCACAAAACTGGTTATCTGGCGCTTCATCCCTACCCAAAAATACTGTCGCCTCATGTCACGGTATATCTTCGTCGAGCCCGGGTGGATAGAAAATTGTGATCGATGTGCCTCGGTCATAAGATCTCTGCGTAACTCTGGAATATCCGGGACACATAATCGGCCTCTGAAGCGAAGCCCACCGTCTGTACCGATCTGCCAATCTGCCTGACCCTCAGATGCTGCCTCAGCCATATAACTCTTTAATGACTGATCAGCCTGCTGAGCCTCGATCACCCTAGCGACAAGAGAGGGTTGAATCGACAAGCTCGATAACTGTACAATGGAAGACTGCAGGCCGAACTCAAAGTCATACGCTGCGATATCCTCAAGCATCCGTCACTCCTGAATTATCATATGCGCCACTAGGCCTCGTGGCTGACGGCTGAGGGCATCTACCACCACGTTCGCCTTGCCCGGGTGGTACTGGAGGTCGAAATCATAGTCCTTCAGGAGCTCCATCCAGCGCCTCTGTCTCATATTCAACTCAGACTGCGAGAAGAGGTACTTCAAGCTCTTGTGATCAGAGAAGAGCTTGAACCTAACCCCGTAAAGATAGTGCCTCCACACCTTCAGTGCGAAGACAACTGCAGCCAGCTCCAGATCATGTGTAGGACAGTTCAGCTCATGGACCTTGAGCTGACGAGACGCAAAGGCCACTGGTCTCCCGTGCTGCATCAGGACAGCACCCAAACCGATATGCGAGGCATCAGTGAATACAATGAAGCCGTCACTTTCAGAGGGAAGAGTGAGGACAGGAGCGGACGTCAGACGGTCCTTCAACTCCATAAATGCTCGCTCGCAGGCATCACTCCAAATAAACTCTGCGCCCTTCCGAGTCAGCCTGGTCAGCGGGGCTGCAATACGAGAGAAGCCCTCAATGAAACGTCGGTAGTAGCCCGCCAAACTAAGGAAACTACGGATCTCTGTCGCAGTCGTGGGCTGGCCCTACTGGTGCACTGCCTCGACCTTCGAGGGGTCCACTGCGACACCCTCCCTCGTCACCACGTGACCGAGGAACTTCACCTCCTCCTGCCAGAACTCGCACTTCTCCAGCTTCGCATACAGCTGGTGTGCGCGAAGGGTCTGTAAAGTAATCTCTAAATGCTGCTCGTGCTCCTCACGGGTCCTCGAGTAGATCAGAATATCGTCGATGAAGACTACAACAAACTGATCCAGATATGGGCGAAAAACCTCGTTCATCAGCTGCATGAAGACCGCGGGTGCATTGGTCAGTCCGAAGGACATGACCTGAAACTCAAAATAACCGTAACGCATCCTGAATGCCGTCTTCGGAATGTCCTCATCTCGGACCCGAATCTGATGATAACCGGAACGCAGGTCAATCTTCGAAAAGAACTGTGCACCCTGCAGTTGGTCGAACAAATCATCAATCCTAGGGAGCGGGTACTTGTTCTTGATCGTGACTTTGTTGAGCTCGCGATAGTCAATGCAGAGCCTCAACGAGCCATCCTTCTTCTTCACGAAGAGTACCGACGCTCCCCACGGCGAACTGCTCGGACGAATAAAACTCAACTCTCGCAACTCGTCCAACTACTTCTGCAGTTCCCGTAACTCTAACGGTGCCATACGATACGGGGCCTTCGAAATAGGCGCGGTACCAGGCACGAGATCGATCTGGAACTCGGTGAGTCGACGAGGCGATAATCCCGAAATCTCCTGGAATACATCGAAAAAATCGCAAACTATCGGTAAATGGTCGATGCAAACGGCGACAGGCTCCTCTATGGCGCAAGACATCAAACAAGACAACCGCTCTCCTCTGGCTTCTGCAACGAACTGGAACTGTGGCACGCCGAGTATACAGAACGTGACGGTCCTCGCGGTGCAGTCCAAAATGGCATAGTACTCGGTGAGCCAATCCATGCCCAAGATGACGTCGAACTCGGACATCGGCAAAACAAACAAATCAGCAGGCAGGAAGGTATCCCCAACTAGAACGGGGCATGACGAGCAAAATCGTCCTAACGCTGCAGTCCTCCCCAAGGGAATAGATACTGATAGGCTCTCACCAGCAGACTCCAACGGTAAGCCAACCGATCGACAGAAGCTCTCGGCCACAAAAGAATGCGATGCACCAGAATCAAACAATACACG
Organism: Magnolia kwangsiensis; assembly: GCA_037074715.1. Taxonomy (NCBI): domain Eukaryota; kingdom Viridiplantae; phylum Streptophyta; class Magnoliopsida; order Magnoliales; family Magnoliaceae; genus Magnolia; species Magnolia kwangsiensis. The sequence goes on from CM073573.1 coordinate 3,853,821, forward strand.
TGCAATGCATGCAGAAACTAACAGTATACCCTCAACGACTCTTCCGGATGACTGCGGATCCTGCTGAGCCGCATAAAATCTAGCCTGAGCTGGCTGGGGAGGTGCCTGTCCCCTCTGAGCTTGTTGCTGGGGTCGCTGAGGCGGTCGAAACTGCTGCCTCTGCTGCTGTGGCCTCTGAGGCTGGTGCTGATGCTGATGCTGCTGCTGAGGTGGCTTCGGTGGTAGAGGCTACTGTAGCTGCTGCTGTGGGGGTCTCTGCTGCTGCGGTGGAGGTCTCTGCTGCTGCGGTGGAGGTCTCTGCTGCTATGGGCCTCTCTGCTGCTGCCGGGGGCTGGAACACTCCCATGAACGGTGTCCCGTCGCACCGCACCTGAAGCAAGTGCAGGTGAACTGCCTCTGAGGTGGTGGTGGAGGTGCTGCTGGTGCTGATAGTGCTCGGAAAGCTGGGCGACCTGTGCGCCTCTGCTGCTGTGGTCGACGCTGCTGGGAAGGACTGGAAGAAGCCTGCCTCTTCCGGTCTCTCCTCTGACCACGCTCAGACTGAGAACCGGCCCACTCAGTCTCGTAAATCTGAGTTCTCCGCACTACTGCTTGGAAAGTAGGGAGCTCATGCCCAATAACACGACCTCGAAGGCCGTAACGTAAGCCGTGCTCGAAACGGCGGGCCTTCCGCCCCTCGTCATCAACCATGTATGGCGCAAATCTGGATAGAGCCACAAAACGGGCCGCGTACTGTGCCACCGTCATGTCTCCCTGCACCAGAGTCTCGAACTCTAAAGCTCGCTGACGACAAATATGGTCGGGGAAGTACTGCTCCTCGAATCGGTCCACAAAGTCCTCCCATGTCCAGACATAATCGAGTCCGGCAACACGGGTAACAGAGGTCCACCAATGCTCGGCCTCACCCTGAAAGAGAAATACTGCAAGCCGGATGCGCTGCTCGGTCGTACATGACATGGTATCGAAGATCTTCTCCACATCAGAGCGCCATCTCTCTGCTGCAGTCGGATCTGGCTCGCCCTGGAAACGTGGAGGATCAAGCCGTCTGAACTCACGTAGTAAGGCGCTCGCGCGCTCCTGCTCTGCCTGAGCTGGTGAAACAGCTGGACGCCTGCCCTGTCCCTGTAGTGCGGCTGTCACAGCTTATAACATCTGCTGTAACTGTGAGGCACTAACGGTCACAGTTGGCTCCTCATCGGCCTCAGGTGGAGGAATGTCATCCTCATGGGAAGAAGCAGGGATCTCTGAGGGTGGAACGGGAGACGCAGGGGGTAAAGTTGGAGCCTCCGATGGTGAAGCAGAATCCTCAGGTGGTGGTGCGGGAGTCGATCGAGTAACTCTCACAGGCGCCATATCATACAGGAAAGAGCGAAGGTGCCGATCAACTTCAAAACTTTCGAAGGTACCCACGTTAACGGTCTGTATTAGAAGGTCGCGAAACTATCCGAACTTCGGGACTTAGTCATTCCACACTCATAGCAGACATGTAATGTTATTCTTGGTTATTCCCAAGTTATGCTCTGATACCAACTTCTGTCACGCCCCAAACTCGAAAACCGGGCTCACAAAATTTTCGATCGCCGAATCCGGCGCCGACAGCCTCCGTAGAACCCTATTCTAGGCTCCTAGCTCCCATTCGTCAGGTTCCGATCCTGGGATGCTACGAGGAGGATTTTCAATGTCAGTTTAATTCGTAATAAGCATAACCAAAAGCATAACCCACAAACAACAACCAAGCACTCCATTACATTTCCACTATGATCAAAAACTTTACAAGTACAATGAGCATAAAGGGAAATACAATGGTAAAGAACAAAAACTCCAAAATGCTCTGCAACGTGCTCCTGTCTCAATGCTGCTGCGAACCAACGTCACCTGCACGCAACGGTCGTGCATAAGCTTACAGAAAGCTTAGAGGGTGGTGAAAGTGTGTGCGTAAGGTAGTAATATGAACATGCAATATCAGAGTAGTGCGAAATATGCAGATGGAACTATGATATCATGAGCCGTACCAAGGCTTATGCGGTGCAAGACATGAATGGTATCGGCCATCCCAAGGCCATGCGATGTGCAATGCAACTCAAGCATATAGATCCTCATCTATGTCCACATATCAGTACAGCTCAAATATGGAATATCACCGGGGTCTAGTACACTCTAAACCAGATTGCCGCCACATCGCGCACAATAAGGTAAGTGAAAGAGACCTCACTATCCGTCTGCCAATATCGGGCACAACTCATCGATAGCGGACCCATTCCTTGAGCTGGTCAAACTCAGCCTAGCAATTGCCCCCTACACTCGGGCGGGTAAGGCCGCACCCCCTTCCAACTGACCACGACACAGTGGAGAGCACAGCCAACTGGTATTCGGCACTCAGTGCTCATCTACCCACTCGGTCTAGACGTTGGAGCAACCTCTTGGTACCATAAGGGTTTAGGGACTTTCACCCAGGGATATCTATGGTACCCCATGTAGAACAAGATTTCCAGTATCCAATCCTGTCAACCACGATGCGTTTGTGGAGGCTATGGCCCTGATGTTGCTAGGGCGTACAATAACCATGTCACACAAGTGTGAAATGCATGATTCACACTGTCCAGTCATGCAACAATTCATGCGCATATCGTGCGCTCATGTAGGGTAATACTGCCTAACCAGGAGCCCATAAACAACCTGCCTGAAGGCATATGCTATGATCAGACAATCCCCATATCAAGCATACATATGATGCGTATGATCATGAGTCATGAAACTATACTAACATGTAAATGAGTGATGAATCAACCTTACAACGTAGATGGGCCTGGACGGCCGAAATACAACAAGTACGGCCCAGTAATGGGCCCTAAGGAGAGTCGTAATGTGGACATCCAACCAACATTACACTCGTAATGTGGACGTCAAACCAACATTGCACCCAAGTCACGATCTTTGTAAACATCAGTACTTAGTCTATAATGGATTTACACATTGCAATGGACCGTAGGTTGTCCCCATTGGACCTCACATATATATCAAATGGGCCATATCCTATGGGCCTTTTATTCATCAGATGGGCCACATAAATGGGCCACACCAATGGGTCTTATGTGCATTGCAATGGGTCAAACCCGTGGGCCTTGGATTGCATCAATTGGACCTAGTCATATGAGTCTAATATGTATCAAATGGGTCACACCAATTAGGCCCCCAAATGTATATCAAATGGGCCTCAACCAAGAGACCTTATATGAGTCGAATGAGCCTAAATCCTTAGGCCTTAAACAATTCTAATAGGCCTAATCCATGAGCTTGCATGCATATCAAAGTGGGCCTAATCCCATGGACCCTTTCTTAATCAAATGGGTGTAGTCCCATGGGTCTTACAATATAACAAATGGGTCCACTTCCATGGGCCTAGAAGTACATCAAAGGGCCTAGTCACATGGCCTTAGATCATATCCATTGGGCCTAAAACCATAGGCCTTAAATATCAAGTTAAGCCCATAGGTTTTACATATCAAGTGGGCCCAAGCTGTTGGGCCTTAAATGAATCAAATGGGCCTAGCCCATAAGCCTTTCATAACTCAAATGGGTCTAACCCATAGGCCCTTTGTAAAGCAAAAGGGCTTAACCCAAAGGCCTTAAACAATTCAAATGGATCGACGGTTTGGATGCATCACATGCATCATAGTGGGTCCCACTGTCCAGTGGACAGTGCTAATAAGGCACATATGCCACAAGGGGGCCTCACCGTCCGCTGGACGGTGGAGTATAACACATATCATGGTGGGAGTCCACCGTCCACAGCCGTGGACGGTGTATTAAGACACATACATTAATGGTGAGGTCCACAGATGTGGCCCACCATGATACCCAAATGCCATCCGAGCCATTCATAAGGCCTCTCGGGCCTAGGTGGAGGGAAAACAAAAATTTCAGCTTGATTCAATACTTCTGTGGGCCCTAAACAGATTTTTAATGGAAGACGTTCATTCACACTGTTTCACATGGTGTGGGCCACCAGAGTTTTGGATCTGTTTCATCTTTGGAGGGGGACCCACCACTGGGATGGCCCACCTAATGGGTAGGTCGGATGACAAATAAACATTATGGTGGGGCCCACACGCAGGGCCGTGGCCCCCCCTACGTCCGTCCGCCCGTGCCCGCATGCGCAGGCAGCGCCTGCTGCCTTCAAAAGGTGGCAGCGCTGCTGCCTTCCTATTTTTTTTTTTTTTTTGTGTACTTAAAAAAAACACAGGTGGGGTCCACTGATGAGAAATCCACTCCGCCCACTTGATTCTAGGGCCCAAACAGGCCACACCAACCTCATCTCTGGCACTGATTTGGAGTGTAGAAACCACAAAATGGGCATTACCAGGCTTGGAAGTGTGAAAGTACCATTTTCTCTGGTACGGCCCGCCTGATCATTGGATTGAGCTCATTCCTTGGCTCAACGCCTAAAATATTCCAGGAAAAGTGGTGAACGGCATGGATTGAACATAAACATCAGGGTGGGGTCCATGTAAGGGGACCACCCAAGTCCCTTCCTTTCTTCTTTTTTTTTTTTCTTTACAACGTCCAGCGTCTGGGACGCTGGACGAGTCTACATAACAATTTTTTTGAAAAGAATGGTGGGCCCTGATGAAGTGGGCCACCACAAGATGGATGTCATGGGTTAACGTTTAAGGTGGGCCCCACTTGAATAAAAATAATTACATCAGGGTGGGGTCCATTCAAGCGGGCCACAATCCTATGACATATATAAAATAAAAAAAATAAAAAATAAAATAAAATAAAATAAAATAAAATAAATTAAATCAATATAAGAGAGAGAGAGAGACATGGAGAGTGGGACACGACTTGTGATGGAGGGACCCCGTCATTATGGGCCCTTCCTTGTAATGAAACATACAATAAATGGATCCCTTGCACATGGGACCATTAAAAATGTAAATCAACGGTGGAGATACATTCTCCATCGATATGGACGGTCTAGATGACCTTTCCAAATGAAAATAAACATCATGATGGGGTCCATGGAGAATGGTCCCATCATGGAATGATCATGATAATCCAAGTGGTCCATCGGCCACAAATAAGGGTCTCAAGTGAGATCCACACCATAGATCGGTGGGCCTCACTTGGTCCACCATAAAAATAATAAAAACTACCCTATAGAGGCACCCACCGTTCGATCTTCTTGCTCCTAGAGGTTCCTTGGCACCTTGGCTTCAACTTCAACGGTTAAGATGAAGAATGGAGGGTTGAGATGGAAGATTTTGGGGTAGGAAGGTGGGCCACTTGAAGCTTAGGAGAGTTGGAAAATTCCATACGTATGGAGCTCCCTTTGCTTGGAATTTTGTAAATGAGAAAGAGAGAAAGAGAGAGTGTGATGTAAAGGGAGAGAGAGAGAGAGTGATGGATGGATGGGTGAGTGATGGTTGTGTAAGAAAAGCTTGACTTTTGAGGCTTTTGTGTAAGAGAGGTATGGGATGTGAAGACTTTTGTGGCTTTTTGTGTAAGAGAGGTATGGGATGTGAAGACTTTTGTGGTTGCTTGGGAAAATGGGTGAGAGTGATGTGTACTTAACATGTGATGGCTTGATGGATGATTGATTGATGGGATTGATGTGACACATCGTTGAGATTCCCTTGGTTTTCGCAACGCGCGGCGTTTTCTCGCACCGAACGTTGGCCCATATCTCTTGATCAGGGTATCGCCTCGGCGCGCGAGTCGCGGTATCGGAACTGCAACCACGGCGCGGTCGCTATGGTATTGGTCGCGGGTTGAGTCGACTCGGATTGTCGGCATAAGATTCAGGATCGCGCGTCGATACTGGTTAAGGATCGAAAGTTATCGGAATTCGACCGGTAAGACTGCGGAAGTGTATGGAAAGGTACAGACCAAGATACGGGTCTTACAGGCGTCCTTTCAGATTTTCACCATGTCCCGAGTTTTTGCTCTTGCCTGCCCCTTGGCAGCTATGCTCTTTTTACCCTTGGTGCCTTTTCAAGTTTTCACCAAGTCCGCTACATGCACGCTGTTTTTACTCGCAGCGCCCTTTCCGATTTTCACCTCGCCCGTTTTGCTTAGGTACGTTACTTTTCTTTTAATTTTTCTTGTACAGAAGAAGAAGGCTAGACTCCATTCATTGCCGGCCGACTGGTGAACTGTCTGACTTTGTCTTCAATCACGTTCGTGAAGCTGTTGACATTGGGTTAAACTATCCTGAGGAAAAATGGGTTGGTGAATTGTGTTCTCACTCATTGGGTTCAACTCTTCTTATTTTTTTTAATTACTTTTTTTTCTCTTTTTTTTTTTTTGGGGGGGGGGGAGGCTGCACACTTTATCCATCCATTTTTTTTGAACCCTTTATTTTTTGAAACACTTATTGGAGGGAAGGAATGATGATAGAATGTACCTCAAGATGCTAACCTTTTGTCATTTGACTTTACCTTTACGATTGTGGTTGTTGACATAGTCAGGTAAGATTACTCATGTTATCGGCGTTGATGGGCTCTAGAAGATCTGCCCCTAATGATGGTGAGACGAATGACACCTCCCGGAAGGACCTCGCGGATGATCAACGGACCGTCTCAGGATGGCCTGGAGTTGCCTCTTGGATCTAGTAGGCGCAATGATAAGATGTGCACTGTTACCATATTGCTAACCTTTCTTTCAGACTTGTTTGTCGTTGGTCTTGGCGATAGTTGTGTGCTTTACGTCTGCAAGATGTAGTTGGTTGCATCGAGCTTATCGCCAATCATTTTCCTTGACTTCTTGCTTCATTCGTACCGATGGTGTAGGATGTTGTTGCCGCCTGCTTTTGTCTACCACGAAAATGCACTCATGACCATTGGATGCATTTGGGCTCATTCTTTCAATGATGTCCACATCCCATAATAAAGAAGGGTTAATGGGTTGCCAAGTTATAAAGACTCGAAGCATGCACATGGATCCGTTGTACAAACTTTAGATACTTGAAGCACTTCCTGAAATATTACAATAGCTTATCTCCATCGTTCATCAATAGTACTCCATCATGGACCTCAGACATAATCTTCACAGCTTTGCTTGATGGGATTGACTTCTAGCTTCATAAGAGATGGTGTATGAATGGCTCTTCATTCGATTTAGGTAAGGCTTCATAGGAGAACGCAAGGTTGGATAGCCTCTGACTTCAGGAATTCTATCATCCTCTGTGTGTATTTAGGAGGTGAGGATCTCTTGATGCGTACCGTTCTAGGGAGCTCAAAGGATCCCAAGTTCACAATTTTAAAATCATCCGTCACGACATTAGCCTTTGTTTCGAGCTTTCGGAGAGAATCCTTTATCTCGAAAGTCAGATCATCATTTTCCCTATCTTGGGCTTCGTCCAAATTCATAAGTTTGAAGTCTAACTTTAGATCGAAATCATATGAGTTGACTTTAAACTTTATAACAGACGCATTTGACACATTATTGCTTATGAGTTTTGAAAGATTTTCTATCGTTTTTGTGTTTTGAGAAATTTTTATTATTTTTTAGATTTTGGCAAATATATGATTTTTGGCATTTTGACAAGTATCTAAATTTTTTTGGCATTTTGAAAATATCTAATGTTTTTGGCTTTTGGAAAATTTCTATTTTTTTTGACAAGTATCTGATTTTTTTTGGCATTTCGAAAATATCTAATGTTTTTGGCTTTTTGAAATTTTCTGATTTTTTTTTCTTTAGAACAACGGCAATGTGAACCAGGGATTGCTTGATTCGGCTTTGAGGAGTCAAACATTGCTTTTATTGTGTCGTCTTGGGGATTGCGAACCAACTATTGCCCTGCACTCTCTCCTCTCAAGAGGCAGGGCCAGACAGATCAGTAGGTAGGCCCTCATTGTTATACCCAAATGTCGTGATGAGTTTAGGATTGGGCTCTGAGTTTCTTCCTGCTCAGGTGGGACGTAGACTGTGGTCTAGTCAATCAGAGAAAATTCTTTCCCCTTACCCGAGTCATTTCCAAACAGTTCAGTTGGGTTCATTCTGTTCACTTGATCCTCCATGGTGGATCTCGGCCTGCCAACTGGATGATGATCCCTTCTCCGATGGATTTGATTAATGCATGGATGAGAGGATCATCCTCTTCTTACTAGCTTACTCTCATCCGATCCATTTGTGCTTTGGTATCTTACCCATAGGAGGCAAATATTTCAGTCCTCTCATGCCTGTATTCTCTTTATATTCGAGCTGATAATAAAAATGTTGGTGCTTGACTGGAGGGAAGACATAGTTTGATCTGATGGGACATGCAAGAGGTATGCAATTCACAGTCTCGAACTTAAGACTATGGTATGTGATATCTTCATCAAAGCATTGTATGTCTGTGATCGGGATATCTAGCTCTCGACGTTTGACTGCTTCAATCAGAAAGATTTGTTCGGAATCATCTAGAACGGTCAGCGCCTTGTCTTCGAAATTGTATTTTGCCTTTTGATGAAGAGTCAAAGAGAGAGCCTTAATTCTATGGATCCAAGATCGATCGGGGAGGAGATAAAATGGAGCTGTGATGTCAAAGACCTAAAAAGTGATGGTTGATGCTTTGGGGCTAATCATGATCTCGACGTTAATCTCTTCCTCGACCTTTCTCATAGGGGCGGGAACCACTCGCCCCAGACTCTTCTCTTAAAGGATTGAAGACTGAGTAGAGCTAGGAAAAATCCTTTGAGTAGCAGAATGTCCTTCTTGGAAAGTTACCGTATGATTGAAGCTGAGCCCTGATTTTGTTAGGGCATGCGGTATGTTGATCGGGGAAGGAGCATTTTCTTAAATCACGAGGTTAAAGTAGGAGCTGAATAGGCAAGTGGTGCCCCTTATAAGTTAAAGGATGTATGGACTGGATTGATCGGTGGTGGCTCCTGTAGACTTGGGGGCATGAAAATTGGACTGGATGGAGATACCCCTTGCATATTTGAGAGCGAAGAGATTGGACTGGCAAGGTGTGCCCCTTGTAGACTCGGGGGCATGGAGACTACACCTACTGGAGATGCCGCTTGCATATTTGAGAGCGAAGAGATTGGATTGGTAGAGAGTACCCCTTGTAGACTTGGGAGTATTGTTGTTGGGCTGGCGGTGATTGAATTGATGCATTGAACTAGATTGACCGGGGATGGCTCTCCTTGATTGATATTGTTAATAAGAGTTCTTGATGAACTGGGGCATACTTGATACGATGGCAGAGGATTCTGGAGAGTGTAATTAGTGGTAGCAACAGCAGGAGAGGTAACCACAATCGTTTGGTTGTCAATCAGATCTTGGATCACATGTTTCAGGGCGAAACAACGGTCCGTTGTGTGGCCTTGCGATTGGTGGTATGCACAGTACTCATTCTCATTATAATTTGGTGGCAGAGGGTTTGGGGGGAGCCTAGGCAGTAGCGGTGTAAGTATTTACCTTTGGACTAGCATGGCTAGTACCTCACTGTAAGTTTGGGCTATCGGTGTAAACTGCCTAGGTTCCCAAGTCATCCTCATCTGCTGATCAGGATTGGGGTACTGAGGAATCTCCATTTGTTATTGTTGTTGCCATTATCCTTCTTGAGGAGAAAATTGAGCACCTTGGGTAGAGTCGACGAGATTGTCTTCTTCTGTTAGATGGAAGTCAGGAATCTCCATTTGTTGTTGTTGTTACCATTCTCGTATCCAGTAGGCCTTCCTTCCACTGTCCGTTGCACTGGGGAGGTCTGATGATGCCACCAAGGGGAGATCGTTCCAGCCCTTATTCCGGCTTCAACTTGTTCCCCAGCACGGATGAGTTGGGTGAAGTTGGCATATGGATACGATACGAGGTATCCAGATATACTCGGGTTTACCGAGTGGATGATTATGTAGATTTGCTCCTCGTCATCAATGAGTGTTTTCATTTTAGCGGCCATGGCCCGCCACCGTCCAACACAGGCTGACAACGACTCATTATTCATCTGCCTTAAGGCAGTACGATCTGTCCTTTTGGGCATTACATTAAGATTATACACATAATGATCAATGAAAGCTTAAGAAAGTTGTTCCCAAGTTTTGATTGGATGGTAGTTTAATGACGTGTACTAATCTAACACATCGCCTTTCAAGGATTTTTGAAACAAACGGATCAACGCTCCGTTATTACCTGCCAGAGTTTTAAGCTCCCCACAGAATACTCTTAAATGGTCCATAGGACACCCTGTACCATCATACCTTTTGAATTTTGGTACCTCAAAGTTTTGAGGTACCATTGCATCAGGGAAGGGACAAAGATCCCTGAACTTGATGGATGAGAGATCCACCCCCTATTGCTTCCATAACTTCCTTTGCATATCTTGCAATTGCTCTCGAAGCTCTTCAATTTCAGAGGGACTGGTAAAGAGGGGTTTTGCCCCTTGGAATTGATTGGATCTCCTATTAGGAGGAAGATGTGTGGCAAGGTTGCTCACGTTTGTATGTTGGGTTGATTCTGCAGGAAGAGGGAGAACATGATTTATTGGAGGAATGAGGGAGAAAACAAAAGGAGTTTGTGGGAGTGAACTGTTTTATACACTAGGTTGGGTTGCCTGTGTATTCGGTGTGACATTTGGCACTAAGCGAAGTAGTATCTCTTGCATTGTTCGAAGTAGTAGCTCTTGCGTGGTTGTATTGGCCTGTGGGTCTATTGGATCTACTAATAGCAACGCGGGTGTCGGTGACGGTGCCGGTACCGGTGTCGATGCTTCAGGAGCTGGCAGAGTTGCCAGCTCTTTTTCATGGGTAGCCATAGCTGCATGGGATTGAGTAGTCGTGGCTAGGATTGATGCCCAGATAAGTATAAGCCAAAGATATTATTTTTTTTGTATGAATGCAGTGATGATGTCCCTTGAGATTAAAGTACTACACACTTTCGAGTCGGGTCTCAGCTAGTGCGAGCAAGCATTTCCCCAGCGAAGTCGCCATTCTGTAGACACTGAAAATCGACACCCACGCTGATTTAAATGTTATATTTTTAGCGGTGGGGGTGACAGGCTGATTGTGGATGTTGGAATCGCCACTAGCCGAAAAAATCTCAAAATCCAGCAGTCGGCTAGAACCACAGAATACGTAAGGTGGGGGGAAATCCGAAGACTTTCCTACTTTAAATTGACTCCTGATCTGCGATCCGGGATTCCGAGTAAGGGACCTCGGTTACAAAGAGGGAAGGTGTTAGGTACCCTCTCTGCCCGTACAAACGTACAGTCTCTACTTTGTGTGGTAAAACAATCTCAAGAGATGGATGATGTGGTCGGGATAGGACTAGGCACACACGTGAATTTCTGATGTGACAAGATCAGAGGTTTCGGCAAGCCACAGAGCATACGTCTAACAGCGTGTCTAAAAGGCGGATGTTATGATGCTTATGCAAAGATTTAAAAAAGGACTAGGTCACTAGGAATTTCTGATGTGACAGGATCCGATGTATGGCAAGCCACAGAGCATACATTCACTAGAGATCTAGAGAAACAGGGGGGTTGAGAAGGGAGTAAATGTCATGATGGATGCTTGTATGTACATGGATCATCGGCTTGATCTTGAGTAGGCTAGGATGTGGGTTGAACCATGATCAACTGGATTAGGTTGGGAGGTTAAGATGACTAAAAGGCAAGGAGTGAGCTAAGAAGGTGGGTGAAAAATCTAGACTTTGAGGCTTGGGAGCAACTCTCACTCTCTTCCTGCCTCTCTCCCTCTCACTCTCCTTCTCACTTAAACTTGGAAGTGAGGAGTGGTTGATTAAAATTGTGAAGAGGAGAGGGCTATTTATAGCCTTCTCCAATGACATTGCTGTAATTGCTGAGTTTGAGAGAGGTAAAAGATGACATGACAGCATGTGAGTGGTTGAGGAGAGAAGAATGCCACATGGCATGCTCTCATTAGTTGTTGGGGTTGGTAAAAAGGTAAATAGTGAAGGCTGAATGGGTAAATTCAGAGGAAAGTTGACTTTTGGGCGTTGGGACAGCTGTCCACACGCGGGCCACGAGCGGCGGCACTCGAAGTACCGCAGGCAGTAGTCAGACTACCGCCTGGGCTCCGTTTGGGCTGGGTTCGCGCGTGCGGGTTTTGTACATCGTGCGGGTTCACCCGGAAGTCTCCTTTTGGAGTTTTCGACTCAGAAAAGTGGATTTCGGCTTGGGTGAAGGGGGTTTTGGTCAGGGTATAGGGTATAGGCGGGGTTGCATATGTGTTGAATGGTTTGGATCGCGGTTTTGGGTTGTGGATTGGAGACTTTTGGGTCAGGTTCGGTTTGGGCTGCGATTCTAGTTCAAGGTATGATCATGGTTCCCGGATAGTTTTAGTCTTCTCAAGATGTAGCGTAGGTGGGGTGTCTACAAATCCAAAAGTAGCTATGCATGGTATATTTATGGATGTTTGAATTTAATTACTAAATCAACTTTAATATCTCTAATTAGTGAGATATGTAATTTTTGACACAATAGTTGTGATTAGCCCGCTGAAATATATGTTTTGCTCGAAAATGATGAAATTCCCAATCTCGGATGGGCCACAAGCACAAGATCATGTCTGAGTGACTAGCCAATGATTTTTAGTCATTGATTAACATGGATAATGTTTGGATGGTGCTGGACAATGTTTGAACGGTGTTGATTTATATGAATAATGTTTGGACGGTGTTGATCATCATTAGTGGGCGATGAGCCCAATAGAATAGTGACACACATTTACACATGCAACTATTGAAATGATTTTAAGTGTAAAATAAGCTCTATTTGAAACCCCCTGTGGCCCCTCAAATCCCCTCCAATCCACGATGCCAAACGACCCCATAGCCTCTGGCACGTGAAAACATGGATCGCGTGTAAAATATCCAAGCCATTCATTAAATGGGCTTCATTTTTATAGACTCTCTATATAGAAAATAAGTACAATATGACTATCACGTGGATAAGGGATGTTTAGATACATGGACGGCCAGGAGGAACCCGATCCGACGCTTTGGATTCACCTGTACCCCATATGGCTCTGAACTTCGAACTGGGCATCTACCCTATATAATGATCATATGGCTCTGAACTTCGAGCAGGGTATCTACACTAAAGGATGCAACCGATGAGCGGCTTGGATCCTGCACTAGTATCCTACATGTGAGAAGCTATTCCAAAATGGTGGATTCGCTGGTGGACCACATAGCTCCGGACGGACCAGCCCAGTCTAGCCCTAGCCAGCATCCGCTGCATTCGTTTAGCACTGCGCTATCCTGACTTGCAGTAGCTGATCGCTGTATGGGAAAATCATGCATCAGATCCACTTCATCCATCATGTGAATTGTCATGTTTGCACCATGGATCCTGAGAGTCAGTCAAATTCAAGAGTTAGGTCGGCCACACCATAGGGAACCGTGTAAAATCATGCCTAAAACACTTAAATTCACGTGGTGTGGTCCACATAAATATTGGAATGTAGATTTTCGGCAAAACCATCCATCCTTGTGTGGCACATTAGATGAATGGATTGGATGACACATACACAATATAGTCGGCCGCCTGATTTTGGGGTTCTTTACAACATCAGTAAATGTAACACCCCCATATGTTCAATTAGGCCTTGTTTGGCTGCCATTTAAAAATGATTTGATCTTATTTTAACAAAATACTGAATATGCATCTGATGATTGCGATATCTAATACATTCATTAGGTTGGTGTGACCTTCTACATGTTTTCCAGAAATAGATATGGTCCACTTAGCATGTGGGCCCCAGTATTTGAAACAAGTGGATAAGCTAGAAAACCTCGACCAAGTTTTTCAGAGCCGTCCATTCGTTTCCCTTAGTGTGGCCTACCTGGCTAGTAGATCAACCTGATTCTTTGTCTAGGATATCAACATAGCCATACATTCTGATGGGGGGATTGGATCTTGGACTTATCATGCCATGCTGACACATGTATGATGTGCCAAATGAGCTCATGTGGGCCCAGAAAAGCTCGTATTAGAGGACCTAGTTTAGTGTGGATTTTGGTCACACCAAATTTCATGGTTTCATGATTAATCAGTCTAATCAGGTGCAAAGATTGATAATATTTTAAGAAATTTGCCGCAACCAAACATGCCCTTTCATAAATTGTGAGTAATCAGGATTATTTTTGGTCCTCATCAAAATCTTCAATACATGGTTACAGTTAACTAAAATGAGATGAGCTTATTTTTAAGTGGCAATCAAATGGAGCCTTAAGTGATGCACCTTAAGCTTAATAGCATCTCAATTACTATCATCAAACTCAAGGAATTACTTTTGGAACTGACATATAATTCCTTGTTGTCTTCTTCGATAGCGCCATCAATGACCTTAAAATCAAATAAGTGAACCAAACATGATAATTCGATTCGAAGAAGATAATGTGCATTGCTTTATGGAGAATAGAATCTAGAGGGCATTTTGGCCCACAGTAAAAAGATGCAAAGCATGCATATAATGCAAGTGAAAGAATCCCAATTCCATGGCTATAAATCTACCCTCACCCCGTTCAAGCAATCCCAAGAAATAGAAGCCCTGCCTTCAGCATTTGCCTTAGTTTCCATGGCTACAACCCAAGTTGAGAGGCCTACTGAAGAAGCGACACTTAAATCGAACGACAATGGGAAGCATTCTGAGAACAACATGGCTTCTGTTATGAAAGGGGTGGCTGTGGATGTAATCAAGGGATTGGTGGATCAAAAGCACAATGGTCAAGAGGCCAAGCAAGAAGTGATCAAGAAGCCTGATTTGGGTCCCACCCAAGATGTTACTGGCACCCATACGCATGTGTCTAAGCATGCTAGTGCTACAAGTGAGAAGAAGAAGAAAGAGAAAAAAGAGGATAAAAAGAAGGGATCGACTATTGGGTCCGGTCATAGTCACATTAGTGTGCAAAAGCCTGTAAAACTGGGCCATAAGACGAAGGAGAAGAAGAAGAAGAAACAAAACAAGGGCAGTGATGATAGCAGTAGCAGCAGCAGTGAGAGTGACAACGATTCTCATGACAAGAAGAAGGTATGTGCTTTTGGTTCATCTAAATAGATATATGCGTGGATGTTGTACATACGTGTATGATTGCAGTATTACATGGTGCATTTTTTAAACAATGATGATTTGGTTTGTTATTTGTGCAGAAGATGGACAAGGAGAAGAAGAAACACAAGTGAGAAGTGAAAAAGAATTACAGTAATATGAGGAATAAAAGTCCATATGAAGTGGCATATCTGATCATGTAATTGATGATTCCAAGGGCTTGTCACCTTTCTAGATGTCTTTACTGAATGAATATTAAGTCTACGATCTCTCCCTGTGTGTGTGTGTGAGCATACTTACACTTATGTATAAGGGTTTTGGCAAGGTAAGATTCAACCCTCAACACATTACTTACTTAGAATCATCTAAATTGCTCATGTAGGCGTTACTATCGTATAGAAGCTATGATCGTTGAATCATACTTCATTGACAGTTCGACCTTTGAATCTTGGACTTCAATATCAGTCATTAAATATCCATATTCACACACACTACTATTTCAATAAATGCTTGTTATGATGAAACAAAGTAGCATAGAGTCCATAACTTGAATGGTTCATATTTTCATTTAAGATGCAATCGGGGGTGGAATCCTGCTCCCTATCACTCTGTGGTAAGGTGGCACCATATCTTATAAAAACTGCTACGTGTGCTGACACTAAAACGATAAATGGTTGAAGGCAAACCCTAGGCTAATGACACAATAATCTCTACGAGTTACTAGGGCCAAGCAAAATTAATATCTTGAATCGGCTAAGCACGACTTGTCTTGACGAACAGACATATATATTATTGGAGAGTGACGCACTTTTAAAGGGAAAAGAAATTAGATTGTGAATATTGTCTTGTCTCTACAATTTTTGAGCCATACTCTATTCATGGTGGTGTCAAAAGTTTGGATAATATGTATCAGCATGCAACCATCATTTGAGTGAAAGTCAGTGCTGAAGAGTGAGCCCTGTGAATCCAACAATCTACATGATATGGAACCTTTACAAAAGATTGATAAATGATGCAGGTCCAATGGTTCACTTAACCACTAGTAATAGAGTGGATTGGTCTAACCATGCCTCTGAATCTATGATTAGCTGGCTCCAAATTAATTATTCTTATTTATAGAGAATGATTGGATATTTATCTCCTTGTCTAAATTTCTGTTTAAAATTAAATTTGTAATTCGACTTCAAACAAGAGAGAGAAAAACCGATTAAAAAATCAGAGGCTAATTAAACTTGACACACCCACTAGAAATTGCCATAAGTGGACCCCACATCCAACATTGAGTACATTTGAAACCCCACCATCCTTTTTTAAATGGTGCAGAACAAATATATCAGTCAATAATACATAGTGTGGAAGCCAAATAAATCAAATTTGATTTACTTTCAAACATGCATAAATTAACCGGATTGAGAAATATTAAATCCAAGTCAACTAGACAAATCCCCATTGATACTGCATGACCCTTGTGATTTGGCCCAACCAGAAGACTGCAGGATATCTCCGCTGTCCATCAGATGGGGCCTTGTAATGGAGAGCCACGGTCTAAAATATAATTACACCTACTCGACAATATTATAACAGTTGCATCGCATCAGTCATGACCCACGATTAAGAAAGGAGATTCATAGTCCGCATTCAAGGACATGGATCGAATGGCTAGGATGGTCTGATCAGTGCCAGTTAAGCCTGTGGCATCCCCGAGCGGAAACAATGTATTCTACTTCAAGTGGGACCATTTCTTTTAGTAGCGAATCATTTATCCTAGGGATTAATCACAAGGCCTCACAGCATTGATAAGTGCAATTTCCAAGAACTCCGCCGCTCACGTGTGAAAATACAGCACACGTGTGACTAATCCTTGCTTCTCATCAGACGAGATTGCTCATCGGGTTTGCATTGGTTGATGACTAAAAGAAATTGTCATGCTCCACACTCGAGGGCTACGTGGGGTCCACCCAAAATTGCGGACGCCTGATGTTGTGCCGAAGGTAACCATGCGGTAGGGCTGAAAGTCCGGTGGGCTGAGTTGGGTTGGCGCCCAACACTAGCCCAACCCAAGGTTCCTATTCTTCAATCCTAATCCAACCAATGTAACCTCGAATTAGGAATTCTCAACCCAAGCTCAACTCAAGCGGACTCAAGTGGGTCGAATTGATACATGCTAATATTTTTGTTGTTACATTAGCCTATTATATTTTCAAAACACATTAATTTTTATACTTACAATTTTATTAATTATATATATATAGTTATTTATTGTAAAGAGCTTTATTTTTTTCTAAACAAATAAACTAAAATAGAGGACAGTTGCTCCTTTAAGAGCCAGTATTGTGTAGCACACAATCTATTTGAGAGAGAAATCTACCTGTCTTGTTAGCTCGAGTCATTGAAAATGACACGGACCAATGAAACTCAATGACATTGAAATTTCTTGTGCATTCAACACGGACTATCCACACTCAATAATAATTTATAATCAGCTTATATATCGATCGGATTCAGGTTGAGTCGGGCAACCTGAGCCCAACCCAAGTTTTATTGGGTTGGTATTTGTATAGCCCAAGCTTGAGACTGACTAGATACATCCTGCTCAAGCCCAACCCAATGTCTGGACGGGTAAGCCAGGTTGAACCAGCCTGACTTTCAGCCCTACTAGGTAGTGGGTCCAGCTGATGAGAATTCAAAACAGAGAACGACAAACCGTGCATGAACCATCCACTATCTAATCTCAGAATTTGGGCTGTTCACCTGATGGAGGGCTCCACTAGCACAGGAGTCAGTAGTTGCAAATGATCTTAACCATGCATTCTGTTGAAACACTTCAAATGGTCACATGTTATTGTTCTGGACGGCTACGTTAACATCCACATTCAACGTATACAATTGAGGCCCAGAACAAGCTAACCCCACTTCTCATTTTTAGCCATGAAAGAGTAAATGGGTCGGCACCACCCCTAAACACTGCAGCATTGCTTGGCTAGCCACATATCCTGCCGTCAGTGTGACTAATATCACCCAGATCTTGAATATGGCCACAGTACACTGAAGGATACTGTGTGATATCATCACAATATTTTCAAAATATCAGCATATTTAAAATTTTCATATTTAATCACAATATTAATTCGAAAATGTTAACAAATTTAAAGAATATAATATATAGAGAGATGCTCACCATTGCACACCACACCTTTGCACACGTGTCGTGAACCCAAAACTTGAATGGTTCATGTGATGCAAAATCACATGAAATCCTTAGGGACCAATATTAAGCTTGATCCAAACCTCTAAAGGGTCATAACAAAGAGAAATGCAAATTACCGAAAGAAATTGTTTGATTTTGCTATAGCTCTCTAAAATTTTGAACCGGAACAGAAGTTGGGCTCTAAGAGTTTCATGGGTGCTCGCATGAACCATACAGATTTCAGGCTTACATCAATCTTGTGAGTACTTATCACATATGATAGGAGCCCAAAATTTGAATGGCCCGTATGATGCAAAACCTTAAGGTCTCAACTTTTGCCTTGTTTCAAAACTTTGGTAGGCCATTAAAAAAAAACAGAAAAAAACAGCTTTTTTCATTTATTTACATCTCTCTTTGCCATATCCCACCATAGTTTGAATTAGGGTGAAATTGGGTACAAATTATTTTCAATAATATGACCCACTTGATGAGTGGATGAGAGTGACTTTTGCATAAAATGATATCCACGGTGTGCCTAACCTATGGGAAGGGTTGGACATAGCATGCACATGATAGAATGGAAGTTAATCACTGGGTTAACATTAAATAAATTGTGGTAGTGAGTCTTTAATTTTTAAATTTATTTATTAATTTATAATAAATATTTTTAAATTTTTTCTGCAAGCTATTAACGAGAAAAAGGTTAAAATGGAAAATATCTAGAGAAAATTCCGGGCCTGTAAAAACAAGAGTTGTCATTATGCCCGTCTATGACATGGGCCTAACCAGTGTCATACCAACTTTCCAGCAAACATGCCACTTGCGTAGGACATCATCTGTACCGTTAAAATGAAAATCACGCTTCTCTAAAGTCAGGTTGATTAACTAGCTAGGTGGGCCACACCTATAATTTGAGCCAAACCATCGGTTTGCCAACGTTTGCATTGGTGTGGCCCATCTATGAGAATACTGGCTTGATCTTTTCTAGTATGGCAGGTAATCTCCGTGGTGGGGCCTACCGTTGTCCTACACAAGTGGCGAGTTGTGGTGCCGTTGCCTCGAGGTGATGAGTAATATGTAGGTGCGCAGGTTAAGCTCCGTACGCATAAATTTCAAATTAGCAATACAGCGCTCCATGTCGGGATGGATATCATCTTCAAATTAGCCAAACAGGCTTCATGTGGGTGGCGGATTAGTTGTTACCCATATCGTAGGGCCCACCTTGATGATTTGTTATATATCCACTCCGTCCATCCGTTTCTCCAACTCATTTTATAAGGCGGTCCCAAAAATTAAGCAGATCCAAGTATTAAGAGGACCACACCACAGGAATCCGTGGTGTTAGAGTGCCTCACCATTAAAATTTTCAAAGGGCACATAGTAAGGTTTTCGTAATGTTTATTTGCCATACAACCTATTGATAATGTAAAGAATACCTATATGAATTGAAAATATAAAAATCAGCTTGATCCAAAACTTTTGTGGCCCAGAAAAATATTTTCAATGGTCATTCGTCGCCGTTTCTAGTGGTGTGGTCCACCTGTAATTTAGATCTTCTTAAGGTTTCAGATCTCAAACTAAAATGAGATGGTAAAATATACGTACGGAGTAGATATACCCAAAAAAAAAAAAAAAACCCATTAAGGGGGGCCCTACACGGTTGGAGTGGGTGTTACCGGGTAACAGCTAATCTGGCAAAAGATTAGTCAGCAAAAGCCATTTAAAAAGGAAAAGGCTATATCTATTCCTTTGTCGTTACTGGCCGTGGCTGGTAGGCTGGTTTATGTTCAAATGACCGAAATGCCCTCGACTTATCAAAGAATAACGGGAATAATCTCATGTGGAGACTCGGGAATTGATAAGGACTACGTGAGACAAACATGCGTCAGATCTTCCCCGTCCATCAGATGCATCGGCTTATTTTCACCATAGATTCTAAAACTAACACAACTAAAAGATTTATATGGGCCACACATAAGCAAAAGATGTAAATTTGTGCCAAAAAGACCTCTAAATTCACATGGTGTGGTGTGGATCACATGAGTCTCGGAATGTCGTCTTGGAATGTCATGATTTGCAGGTCATCAGTTCATCTGGTGTGAAGCATCAGATGAGTGCATTGAATGAAATATACCCACCACAGTGGGCCCCACACAATTCTAGATGATTTTATTAAGTGGACTTACCATCTCAATTGTTTCCCATCGTGTCACCCACTTGAGTATTGAATGGACCTGATTTTTTAGGCTCTAATCCAAACACAGGGCGTCTCACTTGATGGACGGCTTAGATCTCACCCACACGAAGTTATCCGCCCACGTCAGCGAAAGTTACACTCTCTATCCGTACAAAAGTCACGTTTTCGAATTGCTAACATGCACATGCACGTGACAATAGGGACGGCTAACATATCCTTTGCTTTTGGTGTCAAGGTAAAGTAAGATAACATACACGCAACAGCTTTCCACTAACATGCCACTTGTGTAGGAAATCAGTACCATGAAAAAGATAAGTCGGTCGTGAAGATAACTCTTCACGAAAATCAGGCAGATCCACCCGTTAAATGGGCCAATTAGACCATTGGTTATCCAATAATCCAATAGTGGGCCCCTCCTTATGAGCAACTGGCCTTATTCTCATGCCATGCGTTGTATGTTTGAGTCAACATACAGATTTGGCTCATTAATTATTTGATATAAGTGTATGAAAAGAAATTTCTCGACACCAATTTTATAATAAAATAAAATAAAATAAGTGTATGTTGGTGGGAAAGATATATCTCAAAGTTGTGACATCATTGTTGGTAGGTGACATCTAGGCTTACCAAGATTAAACAGATGCCTTTTTAGAAAATAATAATAATAATTAATTAGTTCCATAACACTTCATTTATTTTTCCTTAATTTGTAATAAAAAATATTTATCAAACACTATGAGAAAATAATAATAATAATAATGTGGAGTTGTCCAGCAAAAGAGTTGGTGAAATATCCTTCCATTCCATATGGTTAGCCTCTATGGATTGAAATAAATGTCCACAATCATGTTAGTTCTTCCATGGACATGATTCGTAGAAGTCGGCAGCTTTGTTGTGGGTTACACTACTGTTGCTAGGGCATAGTTTCAAAATGTGATTGGTTAAACAATCCTAACCTCTAATCTACTTTTTGAATGGCTAAGGTGAGTTAAGTACTGATAAGGATAGACTCTAAATCCACACGTGTGGTGCATTGATCAAATTCTTCTTTTCAAATTCTCCTCCTCTCAAACTCTCTTCTTTCTTCCTTTCTACTCTTTTTCTCCAATTTCAATTAATTTTTTCTTGTAAAAGAGTTATTATAAATAAACAGTGCAAAGAGGACTCTCTTCCTCTCTCCCTCTCTACTTTAGAAATTCTTTAAGCACTATGCTATTTTCTTAATTTTTTTCGTGAGAACTTTTATATTTTAATCATCTATATGCTAGCAATCATTTGAAGGGTTAGATTATCCTAACTTCGAGATGTTTATGCATGGGGCATAAACAAAAAGGTTGATAACATTGGTAGTTGAGTCCCAATGAATTTTCTTGCACAATGTCGGTACGTATTCTTGGGGCCCACAAAGCTGCCCATGGTATTAAGGTATCAATGTCCAAGTTGTAAAAATGCATATGATACATGAAGAGTATGCAAATGGCAGGAATTAGGAGAATGTCAAAAGGAATCGTCCTTCCAGGACGTGGTTTTGGGATATGGCTAAGATGGAATTACATAATACACAACCCCACTCTTTTCATTATATACGGTGTGCGTTTCTATTCCGACATGTGGGCCACCTGATTCAGTGATCAAAACTGTTAGTCTGTTTTTGTCTAACAGTAATGTTTTATTTGCCCGAAAAATTCATTGTTAGAACAGTCGTAACCCTTCTGATTTATGGCCTAAATGTAGTAACAGTCCAAATTCAACTGAAAAAATGTTGAAACATTATTCGCTGTAGTCATCCAAAGTGAAAGGATTTTTCATGGCATGACCCATCCATGGTGGGACACAACAGATAAACGGACTGGATTACCAAGATCGGCCCACATGTAATGCTGAAAGCTGTGTGCGGAGCATCAAGTAATTCGTTGCGGCTAAGATTCTTAATCAATCGAATTTATTCCTCTGGCTGGAGAAATGCCCTGTCAAGGCTCTAAGAGGCAAGAGCCAATTCTTTCCGTAGATTTGTGGGACCCACCTGGGAAACAAAGCAATCTTTCTTTGCCAATAATGCCAAACGTCAAAGATATGTGGGCCCCACCATACAACTAGTCAATCCATCTGATCCACTCATGTGGCGTATAAGTAGGGGTCATTAGTGAAGTTAGAAGAGTCAGGCCAACAAGCAATTATCGCTTGTGATGGATTATAGGGGCGTTCGTTGTGCACTCTCCCTCAAGGGCTTCCGGTCTTGCCACGTAGGATTCAGCTGATTTGTGAAGGTGAATGAAATAGACCGGAAGCTCTTAGGGAGGGCGGACAAATCCCGCCCCACCAACGTAGCATGTTGGAGTTGAAGCTTGTGGGGTATGTTGTCATACTTTCATGCCGTGGACCGTCTTTTGTAGTTCAAGGTTTGCTCTTAATCTTATCCAAAAATTCAATTTCATACTATTATTATTATTACTTCTTATCTAATTTTATTTTTTTTATCATTTGCAAATATGATAACAATGAAAATTGAAATGGTAGAAAAGACTCCGGAGAAAGTAAAACAACCTACGGGAATGTATACCATATCCAAGTAACACACATAATATATGAAAGTAGAGAATTCTTCTTAAGTTGCTTAAGATAAATTACTTATGCTATAAGTAACTAACTTATCTTAGTTCCTACTTATTAAGAACATAAATATGTTACTTCTCAGCTTCTCCTGAGCTTTTCTTTAGTAACTTGTAAAAAGTAGAAAAGTTATAAGAAAAAATTAATTAAAATAATTAAGCACTTTTAAATAAAAAATCATTTGTAACTAATCATAAACCAAACTTACTTATCTGAAATAAGTTATTTACGTGCTGCTGTAAGTAGCAAAAGTAACTTATTCGGTGGTATTCAAATGGGCCCTTCTTAACTTTATAGGAAGTTTTATTGCATCCTTCACAAAAAAAAGAAATAAATAGAAGAAGAGGTAGATCATAATAGTTGGAATCAAGGTTAGATGATAATGATCTATATATCATATATAATGCAGCAAGCTTTTGGTCTTCTATTTTCTTACAAATAATTTTGAAAATTAAAATGACATGGAAAAAATATTTTAAATGAAATCGAGAGTATTTTAAAAACTTCAAAAATATGGTCGTCATCTTGTGTATGGTTTTCATTTGATTGGCAAAAACTTTCAAAACAATCAATTCTTTTATATGAGTAGCCTACTCTTATCTTCTTAGCTAGAAAACCATGTAATAAACACCACGCGCAGCCTACTTTAATGACGATATAAAATTTAGTTAATTCATCTATTGTGCACATCATATTAGGATATTAATTCAAAAAGGAGTGTAATAAAAAATAAAATTAAAAAAAAAACTCAAGTAGGCTACAATATTAGAAAAAGTAGAAATGAGTCCCTATCATTTAAGACATTCATATTTTTATCTCAATGTGCAGAAGCCGCAGCCTTTCTGTCTCTCTGGCGTTTTTCTTTTTATCTTTTCTTCTCTCCCCTCTCTATTTATATGTACAATGTAGGTGCTATACATACTCCTATATATATGTAGTGTGAGTGGCAAGGGACAATTCTACCTATGCAATTAATTTACAGAATGCACAAAAGTTTGAATATTAAAGGGACATTGCAAGGAATGCATTCTAAAAAGATGAAGAGATTTACATATGGCTGCTTAGCAACCTAGCATTTAAATTTCACCTATATAAAATAATAATAATAATAATAATAATAATAAACCCCATAAATGTCATAAATTTTACTAATTTAGACTCTCCATGAGAGTAGCCTGTAATTTTCTGCTTTGCGAATGGCCAGAGCCCTCTCTATTTCACTCTCTTTGCGTGTTGTGTTGCCTGCATCTTTTCCTTTTTCTACGTATATATCCAGCATGGATTTTTTAAGTCAAGGCGAGGAAGTTTTGGAGCTGTGCTCAAGGGACGCGCAATGCGTCCTATCCCCGCCCATCTCTAGGCCCGAACGGGCAGTTCTGTGGGTGGGCCCACTGTGATGTATCTGTTTATCCAAGCCATCCATTTCTTTTCTCAGATCAGTTCAAGGTATGAGCATAAAAATGAGGCAGATCCAACGCTCAAGTGGACCACCCCATAGATAACTCTTGCATTTAATGCTTTGAGCATTTAATGCAACCAAACTTATTATTTGGTGCGGTCTACTTGAGAGTTGGATCTGCCTCATTTGTTTAGCTCATGCCTTAAAATGATACGAGAAAAAAGATAAACAGCTTAGATAAACAGATACATCACGGTGGACCCGCCCACTGTACGTCCCGTTCGGGGCTAGAGACGGGCGGGGTAGGACGCAATCCGCGTCCTTGCTCAAGGGTGGTGATTGGTAAAGTCAACCAGTCCCATATGTGGGCCCCACCCATCACAGACCCAGCTTGGGTCAGGTCCATAGGCCATCAGATCAGTTTCGACCAGACTAGAATGGGCCTTAAAAAATTCTCAGTTGGGTCATGCTCAAGTTAAGAAAAGTAGGCCATCTCCGTCTAGGATAAGGCCTGGGCCCCATTTTTGCAACAAAAATGGGCCTGGGTTGACTCTAATCCGGCCCGTTGGAACCTCATGAGAAGGGTGAATATGTTGTTATTTTGAACTGGTAATTGCACTCGTCTCACACGTGTACATGAGTCATACATGTGTGAGATCCGACTGGATAGTCAGGTGATTTTCATTATGCATTTCATCAGTTGACCTTATACATGCAAAAGAATGGGCCACCTATATACACTGAATCTGAAACATTGCCTAAGTTCTATTAATCTTTCCTTCTGTTTTTTTTTTTTTTTTCATACTGGTGTGGCCCAGCCTACAGATCATATAGGCCTTGTTTTCTGTCTGGGATTGTCTGATGATCGGTTTGGATCTCGCACATTTGTGCCTTGTTTCCACGTGTGGCGAATGTGCAGTAGAGGACTGCAATTCATTTCATGCAGCTTGCGGAGAGAAATGAGGAATGATCACCTACGGGCGCTGTAAATGTGAAATGTGCAAAGGACATGCGAGAAAAGAGATGGTCCTGAAAATGAAAATCAACTGGCATGAATATCAGACAGACCCACTTGTTAAGTGCCATAACCGTACATTGAGTCAGATCATCAGCCGTCAATTGGTTTAGTCAATGTGGCTTGCTCGATTAGTGGTTCAGCTTGATTTTCAACAAAGATGATCTTCACGGAGTGGCCAACCTTTTCTACGGCGCAGATTTCTGATACAAGTGGCACGTGGCAGTAAAGAAAGGGTTGTATGTGAAAGTTCGCATGCAGTACATGCAACGCATCATTTCTCATTTGTAAATGTATAAGCTCGTTTGTGGAAGATAATATAAACTAAAAACAATGTTTTTTATTTTATTTTTTTTACGGTGACATCCGTACCTGGGTCCCATAAATCTTGACAAAAGGTGATTGAATCAATGGACCTATTCGAATCTTTAGCGGGGCCCACAAATTGAATGATTAGGCTCATCTGCGCATTTAAAATAGCTGAAGTCTTGTGGGTAACTTTCGTCTTTGTGGTCCAATCATCGAGTGTGGCCTTTTGTTCAGTTTTTGTTTTAAACCACCCACTTGAAAAGGCTATTCATTGGATGGATGACATTGTCCCGCCAATGTGAGATCCATATAATCATCCAATCACTGCAGGGTCCATCAACTGGACAGTTTAGATCAACCATTCAAACAACCACATGCAGCCATCAAGGATAAACCAAGCAACAGAACATCCAGGACCGTTCATAAGCTTTCACTTCATCAATCTCTATCGCTGGCCACGGACAAGATGTCCCTCTTTCTTAATCCAATCAGGTAGATATCATGTTTGCAAATCGGCTTTTGCGTCTGGAATAGTCCACCACCGATACCGGCTGTATGGCCCTTATAACAAGATAATTCATGGATGATGGCGGTCTAAGTGTGACGTAGAGCGGGTCACGGAAGGCCCGGTTGGAAGTGGAAGTGATCTGAACCGTCAGACCTTCAAAAGAACTATCTGGCAATCCGTATTGAGCTATGGAATGTACCATTTATGATTTTAAGGTAGGACGAGCTACATTAGCCATCCAATCCTACTATGCTAGGTTCACCTAGTCCTCTTATGCTGGGTTGCCCATGCCAAATTTACAAAATATCATCATATCTAAGAGTGCACATTTAACTGTTGAAACCATGTAACCGGAGCAGAACCGTTGGATCGATCCGGTTTAGTCTAGTTCTAGGGTGCTAATGGTCTGGTTCCGATTTCTAAATTTTGAAAACTATTGATTACGGATCAGTTCCGTTTTAGGGTCCGGTAGAACTGAACCGTTATCCGAACTGTTAACCAAACTATATATCCGAATCGTAGAACTATAGTCTTTACTTTCTTCTTTGAACTATAATTTGGCCATAAATATTGCAGTATTATATTTTCCTCTGAAGTACCAAGGGTTAGGTACAATTATATTAGTTTCTGGTTTTGAAAATTCATTAAAAAAAAAAAAAACATAGGTTTTCTATTTTCTCAATTCTACTTTAAAATCATTGTTACCTGTTGTAATTTCTATATTTAGAATTCCATTGAAACATGGGTTCTAAACTACGAATCTCAAAATTAGGATTTCGAGGCAATTGGGTATATATATATATATATATTAATTCCTCTACTTCAATATTTTGAACCAGGCTGAGATTGTGAAAGTGGTTGAATTTGGGGCTCTTGTGAGGTACCACGGTAATTTATGAGTCCTAAGAATGAATAAAGAAACATGGTGTTTTGATATTGGAATAGGGTTCTCTCTTTGAAAGGATGTTTTCTTTTAATTTTTATCATTTTTGACCTGTAGTTAGTGAATTTAGATCTGTGTGTTCCTGAAAACCATTAGTTTTGAGCCCATACCTGTTCAATTTTGCTTTGTTCATCATAAGCATTGATTACCATGCTTTGGATTCATTTCTTCAAAAAATAAAAAATAAAAAATTGGGTTTTCACTGCCACCTCCAAGGGAATCCCATTCTTTGGTAGTCCTTTTTTGTTGGTCATAATGCTAGAGAAGCAGCAGAGCTTCCACGAGAAACAAATGTACAACTCTGAAAAGCTTGGTTAAAGTTTTCTAACCCATCTTTTAGGTGGAAGATCCTAACCTTTTTTTACTATTAGGGTGAATTATTCATTTTCTTCTGTTTCATCTTCTTTTTTGGTTTTTTTTTTTTTTTTTCAAATCAACTAATTGGGTTGGATTTTTAAAAGCCTATAACCGTGGATCCGATCTGGGATCGAACCGTTCTTCACGGTTCGGTTCCAATTCTGTTTTACGATGCTAACGGTTAGGTTTTGGTTCCAATATTCGAAGAACCGTTAGGAACGGTTCGGTTCCGATTTCACCCCAAGACCGGACCAAACCGACCCATGTGCACCCCTAATTATATCTACAGTCTAAATCTTGTTTTATTTTTGTTTTTACTCTTTATAATAAGTTTTTTGAGTACAACTCTTCACCAATTGAGCTTTAGGAATTGCGCCCAACGTGAAAAGTGTTGTCTAGTAAATTCACTATTTATAGGAAGCCACGATTTCTGGGAGTTTTAGTTGTAGTTTGATTAAAAACAACTTCTCCAATGGCTTAAAATTATGAACTTGTTTATTTAAACAATCAATCAAATTATTAATTTTATAAATTTATTTTTTATTTTCCTTGTTTTTTCTCTCATGAATTTAAAAAGTCTCTATGAAGAGTACAAAGAAGCTCCGTGAATTCAGGAAAGTTGATCTGTATAACATATTGTATACTATGTCAAACAATACCTCCAATCCAAACATTGATTAGTATCTAATTGATTTGGATGTATTTTGTAAACGGTCCAATGTATACATGAACAGTATCCAAATACAATACAATACAATACTATACGCGAATCCAAACAGGTCCTTGAGGAAGATGGTGAGCGACCTCATCACGTTCATCCCTGGGTCAAAGTGGCCATGAAAATGTTCATGTGGACTATATTTTTCCCATCTTGTAATTACCCATTTATACATAATAGCTAAACCCACCCACATGTACTAATAAACTATGTATATACAACCACGTACACACATGCTTACATGGCAGATAGGTGCCATCCATCCATCAGGTGGGCCTCACTGTGTAGATTTATTGTCCAAAGATATGAGTGGTCCACCCAAAACGTATGTGATCATATAGAAATGCATAAATGGATTAGAAACTTTGGGCTGATATTTTCAAAACTGTAAATTTGTTCAGTTTATTGGGGTCCAACTGACTAGTGTATTGACATGATTCAAGCTGTACATCATATATTTTGCTTCCCTATCAGTGTTTTTTGCATGATAATTACACATCTTTCATTGTTCCAATTTCTATCACCATGCAGCAGCATTCTTTAGTGTGGTCACTCAATGATTCCCTGCGGCAGTTTTCATTTTCTAAACACATCTTATGAATGGTGAGTGCTCACTCTTTTATCATGAACATTATACTTATAAAATAAGATGAAGAATACACAAAAATGGAAATAAGGGCATAGGTAGGTTTTTCTTTTTTCTAAAGGTATAATTTTCATTTACATTTTAAGATAATTTTAATTCTTTTATAAATTTTCAGTATGTATGTATCAAACATATATTTGGCTACTATGAGTCAACATGAGATATTGGAGTAAATTAAGGGAGTGTTTGGTGCATGAAATCAAGTAGGATTATATGGGATATAATTACAATTAAATTAATAATTATGGATGTCATGTCGGCGGATTAGGGAGTAACACAGCAAATTTCGTTTTCTTGTTTGGGATATATGATCTTGCATTGTGATTTAAGGATACGAGGGATATACATTTGAATGTTACATAGTATTCATGGAAACGGTTGAGTGATGCGCACCACCATTTTCGGTTGGATTAATGCTACAAAGGTTTACAGTAACACGTTTGAAATTAAATCAATTGTTGGAGTTACAAGATAATGCTAATCAGTTAGAAAGGACCCCAATTCAAATATAGTGTAAAATTTGAATGCAGATGATGTTTAATTAATTTCAATATTAATATATTACCTCTGCTATATATAATGAGAAACTCTTACAAGTATATTACTTACTTAAAAGATAAGTTTAGCTGCGATAAATTTCCACAGAAATTAAATATTTAGAAAAATGTTTACAAAAGTTGATTACTTAATTATTTAATTTACAACTTCACAGCTTTTTAGAAAAATATTGATTCAATTGCATCATTAATTTAGATAATTTTAAATCTATCTTCTTCTGATTTACAAAGATTGGCCATGGCCGTTGAGAAAGATGGGCTGCCAAAAGAAAATAATTATAAATTCCATACTCAAAATATACGGATGGCATGCATGATGAGTGGGCCATTATGGATGATAAATGGAACAAAAATGAGGATGGTCCACTCATCAAATGGACAGAATTAGAAACATGCTTACAGTTTAGGAAAATCAGATCCACCATTTTTTATTTATACCACTTGTTTTATAAAGTATACGGTTTACATGGTAAGTGGACAGGCCTATAATTCTTTATCTATGTACACAAGATGTGGGACCCACCTTTCACCTATAAATTTCATCGCCATCGAGTAGTTAGGAATGTAATGTGAATTTCTGTCCATTTAGACTTGCCAGTTTAGGAACCGCACTGAACAAATAATCCCGAGCGTCTGATAGGAGTCTGCGGTATGTGTAATTTCACATTCGCAGATTATTCCATCCAAGCAAAAAGTGGGCCACACATGATGATCACCTAGCCTGAAAATAGGAAAATCCAGTGATTTGGTGTCACCCCAGTACTGTGGGCCATGCCCAGGGGTCCTGCTCAACAGATGGACCGTCCTGATTTTTGCCGTATTTGGTCATTGTGGTGTGGACCATCTTTTTTAATTACGAAGCTCATACCATACATACCCAACACCCCCTATCTACATGGTGTAAGGACTCTGTGGTGTGGACCATCTTTTTTAATTACGAAGCTCATTTTAAGCCATGAGTTCGAAATTAAAGTTTATCTAAAGTTCAAGTGTACCACACCACCACAGGAGACAGTAGGGATTTGAAGGCCTTGGTACCACAGAAGTTTTGGATCAAGCTGTTATAGTTACAAATCTGATATTGTCATACACACATCACGGTGAGCCCCACCACCATTTTTGCTGCACGTGAACATGATGCATGATTACACCCGACAAGAGTACATGACATACACATCAGCCTTTAAATCTAGCATAGTTGAAAAGCATCCATTTCCTTCACTTTTCTACCTTATGCAGCCAGGGAGATGAAACAGTACAACCATCTTATCAAACTACACCTTTGCGATGTGATGTGTAGATCTAAACCGTCCATCCTAACACCCCTACAGTTTATGGAAAATTTTAGAAAATAAGTATGGATCGGATGATCCTAGACGTCTATACAGTGGGCTTGAGTGAAATGGAAAATTTTAGAAAATAAGTATGGATCGGATGATCCTAGACGTCTATACAGTGGGCTTGAGTGAAATGGTTAACCTGCAGTGTTTAGAGTGAAGTGAAGAACATGGATGGATAGGATTGTGCAAAGGTCGAGAATTTGATATATGGGGCATGGAGGGTGGGGCCCAACGGATGGATGGCGCAGATTGGTATGTAACCCTGCCACGTGTGCTGTGGAAGGATGTCTCTACCATGACCCACCAAGATATCCTGTCTTTTAGCTTAACAGACAACGCGCTGTGATGTGTGCATAAAATCCACTCCGTCCATCATGTATGCCCCCTCGTGTTCTCCTCGGTAGCCAAAAATCAGGAGGATCCAAAGCTCAGTTGGGTTACACCACAAGGAAATTTTAGATTGGACGTTATATATATATGAACCTTTCAGATATTATGTTGGTTCCCATGTGCTTATAATATTCCATCCAATACATTCAGAAGCTGGGCCCCACAATTTTGCTTGCCCATGATATAAGAGGTAGTCTGTCCTGCTGAGTTTTCCAGATTGGTCGGTTTGGACCGTCTAGATGTCTCAACGGAACCAGGAACACCATAACTAATGGTGCTCTTAGAGCACTGGATCATTTTTCATGGTCCAACTTTCAAGTACCAAAGGTACGTTCTTGAAAGCCTAGACCCATTCAATGCATGTGAAGATGTCTAACTTGCCCACATTGCAACAAGCAAAGGCCAGATTTTGGATATCACCGTAATTTTTAGAAAAATTCATCAAATGATATTATTGCAGGAGTATTGGAAGATTTTTAAATTTTTGGCAGTTTTAAAGTTTTTGTAATTTGTTTAAAATCGTTGCAATCTTAATATATATATTTTTAAAAAAAAAACATTTAAAAGTTAAATTAATTCATTTTATCCATATTATAAAAAATTTAAACTTATTACTAATTTCCCATAAATATTTTATTTCAGTGAGATTTTTCTTATAATACTAACAATAAAGAGGTCAAATTCTGAAAATGTGCCAAGAAATTCTTGTGCCCAGAAATTGCAAAGAACGAAACTGTTACCACCACAAATATCTCCAAAATTTTGAAAATCCGGCAATATTGACATAGGAAATCATTTGGATGATATGCACTAATAATATTGTGAGATTTTCAAAATATAAGTTGTTTTCAATCTTTGATAATTTTTCACAAAATTATTTCAATATTAACTTAAAATTTATTGAAGATTTTAACTAATTTAATATACAATTATATATTAAAGTAGTACTTTGCTGGTGACCCACATGAAAGTTTTAACTTGTACATTAGATGACCTATTGGAGAGTTAACCATTTGCTTATTTATACAATTAGGAACAAGCTCTAATGCAAAAATTATGCCAATCAGATAATCCTAAACATATGATGAATAGCATGAAAATAGACAATCAAGATTGAAAGTAAAAACACACTACATCCCATCAATATCTTGAAATGTCAATTAGATAGATGTTACTTCATGTTGCTTATAATTCAAAGTAGCACTTTATATGATAGCTCTAGTGATCTGATACACGGCTTGTAAATAACAAATTATTATAATAAATTAACCTCATGCAAAGGGTTAGGATGGTTGTATTTGCATTGCTCTTCTGTAAGGGCTTACTCTCTCGCTGAATAATGTTTTATAAATCCTTACGGTTGATGATTAAATACACCATATGCCGTTCAAAAGCTTTGGAAAGATTGCTAATGTTCTCATAGCTAGCACATTTAAGTATCATAATCAAGGGCTTTGGTAGGGTCCCAGAAAATCAGGACTGATCATTCAACAACAAGCCATGGTGCAAAAATCATGGGATTAGATAATCCTAACCCTATGATAGGCCAAATAATTAAAATTGTTTATTTTATATGATCCCATGATTGGCCAAATAATTAGAAACATCTATTTTTTATGACCCATTAATCACATGGTTAAAATCATCCAACCAAAATACTACTTTGAAATCATAATCAATACAAAGTGAAATCTACAAGATTGATAGTTAACAATGATGGTTAAAGCCATTTTGTCTATTGCTCAATCAGTGAGATCTACAGCATTTTGTCTATTGCTCAATCTTGACTATCTATTCTTCAAGCTATTTGATCGAATACTTAGATCATCCCAATTGGATAATTTTTGCACCATATGCTTCGCTTTAGCTGTGTGAATGAATGGCCGGTTCAAATCGGCAATTGAATACCACATGTGTTAGTCGGAAGCTTTGGGACCATTTGGTGAAGGTGGGGATGCTGGCTACACCCTATAACTATCAATAATTTTATTATAAATATTTTAAATATATTTTTTTCAGTCAGATTCTCCAAATGATAACCAAAGAAAATCTCCACATTTTAAAATTTTAAATTTAGAGCCAATAACGAGATTTGTCCACTCATCAGGTGGATTACGCATGTACTTTGTA
Organism: Magnolia kwangsiensis; assembly: GCA_037074715.1. Taxonomy (NCBI): domain Eukaryota; kingdom Viridiplantae; phylum Streptophyta; class Magnoliopsida; order Magnoliales; family Magnoliaceae; genus Magnolia; species Magnolia kwangsiensis. The sequence continues at coordinate 3,887,126 of CM073573.1, forward strand.
CCAGATCAATGGTTGTCCTTTTTTTGTATGGTGTGGCCCACATGATAAATAGATCACTCTACTGTTTGTAATATGTGTTCTTCATGGTAGAGCCTACATTTTGAGCAGGTTGGATGTGGTGTACAGTTGACACTCTGATGACTATGTGCTAATTGGATCGGTAATACTAAAATCCAACTGTTGTATACATAACACAAAGATCCTTGACTCTCGTATGCACTGTCGGAGAGATAAATACACACAAGCGAAAATAGTACCACACCGGGAGCGGATTAGGTGAGACCCCGGATCCACATAGGTGAGTGGGACCCCTGACTGTGGGGCCCACTGTGATGTATATGACTACATCCATGCCGTCCATCCGTATTGAAAGCTCATTTTAAGGTATAATTAAAATAATGAAGTAAATCCCAATCTCAGATGGACCATAATACAGGAAACAGTGGTATTCAACCATTAAAAACTTCTCGTGGGCCACAAACGTTTTGGATCAAGCTGATATTTGTGTATTCATCCAGACCTTTGTGACCTTATCAACAGGTTGGATGGCAAATGAACATTCCGGTGGCCCCATCAAGTTTTTAATGGTGGGGATTCAATCACTACTGTTTCTTGCGGTATTGTCCACGTAGGATTTGGATCTGCTTCATTTTTAGGGTCATGACTAAAATGAGTTTTCAAAACGGTTGGACGGTGTGGATTTAAGGCACATACATCATTATGAGACCCACAGTCAGGGGTCCCACCCACCTAAGTGTATCCGGGGTCTCACCTAATCCGCTCCCCTGACACCGTAGTCTCGGAGACCCGACAACCAATCCGAGCGCCTGGAGTCGACACGTGGCATGCAAAAGGCCAACCATGAAAACGACCGCCACATTAGTTTTCCATCATTTCACAGGCTCTCCATACTCTCTGAAAAAAATAAGAAAATTCCAAATATAGCCCCAGATATTCTTTATGTATACAGATAGATAGCGAGTCAAATAAACTCCTTCATCCACACATTTAATCACCAAAATCATTAAAGTAGTAGGAAAACCCCAACCTTTTTCTTCTCTTTCTCTGAAGATTTCATCTCATCCGTCAATCAAGCTCTTGGTTCTTCTCTACAACTCTCACTCCCTTTGTAGATCTAAGCACCTCAGCCTGTTTTACAATATACATTAATATTAAAAACAAAAACGAATATTCACAAGCGTTCTAATGAAAACGATTGATGTTTAACTTATAGGCCACAAGGGTGGATGATCAGATGATCCAAACCGTCCATTCAATGGAATATACTGATTATGAGCAACTATCCACAAAAAATCACATTGATCAGATGCCCAATTTCTCTTTTTCCCTCCTATGCAATGGACATTGCTCTCTTCTTTTTCTTTTTTTTTTTCAAGATTGTCTAACCAATGTGATATTTAAATGGTTTCCCATCAACTGCTAGACCCATCAGATGAACGGTTGATATTATCCATCCAGGAAGCAATGGATCAGAACCGATAATAGATGGTCTAAATGAAAAATAAAACAAAGGTCTTCAAAACATCAGATTTTATTAACCATAGATTACCTGATCATCAGTGATTTCTACGGCGAATCCATCCACAATGACCCAAGAAAACCTCTTCTTGTAAGTGCCTGTTTGGAGTGTGCTTGCAAGCAACTCATCATGCTTGTTGCTCAGGTACAGGTCCAGCTCATATGCGCCTTGTTTTGTTCTATCACACATATCCAACATTAGCAAAAAATGCCCACATTACACTCTCTTCAAGAGAAATGATCAAATACTATGAAATACATGTACAAAATCGAATTAAAATGTTGGTGTTGGATGAAAGATGACAGACCGGTCGGTGCGAAGACGCTCATATTCGGGATCGAAGTTCATGAAGACGAAATATAGTTCGGTTGCACCTGTTCCCATCACCACTACCTTCTTCTTCTTCTTTATTTTTCTATAGCGAGTCTTTTTAGAAAAAGCCAAGAAGAAGTTTGTTTTTTCTATGCATGTTGGACAGGAGATGAAATGAAGTCAAGAAGCCACATTTCTCTTTTGGATCCAAAGATGCATTTCCTCTCTCTCTCTCTCTCTCTCTCTCTCTCTCTCTCTCTCTGTTTGGCATCATTTGAAAAAAGATCTAAGTCCAACCGATTGGATACAAGTTACGGTCCAGCCCAACGATATATTTCAACAGATTAAGTGGATAGACATCAAACCCTTCGAATAGGTTGGTCCCAATGTATTGGACGGGTTGGATGTCGCCCACATACCAAATGTTGGAAGTCATCCCCTGGGTGGACCATAGCTTATAGTCCAACCGGTTGGGCTTGAGACCTATCTTTTAAAAGTTGCAGTGACCTTCAACCGTACACATGGCATGATTGTACGGCAATCCAGACTGTCCAACCACTGACGCAACTTTGGATGGAGCATGACCCACAAAATACACTGAGAATATGGTAGTGATCATGTGATTTAAGCTTCGAATTTGGATGGCTCAGTATTTAATTTTAACCATTCATTTGATATCCATCAGCTGGATGGTTAGGATTGCTTAATCACTTTGATTTTATATGATCCAACCACAATTTGGATAATTTGAATAGATGCACATGAGATTCACGTGAGAATGTGTTGTAGTGTAGCTACTGAAAAGCTGTCACAAGACGGTCCCTTAATTGGACAGGTCCATCTTCTATGGTTCTATCATAGAATAACTATGATGCAATAATCTCATTCTAAAACGATCTTGACCTTTGATTTTTTTTTTTTTGAGTTGAATGTGAGTCATTGAAAATGGTCTTTCGGAGTTATATATTCATCCACAAATGGGGAAGATCAGAATCTCACCCATTCAGTGTAACACGCGACACGAAAGGTTCATGTCATCAAGCATTGTATGTTTAAATCACCTAGTATGGCCCACCTAGAATGTGGCATTTGAGGGGATTTTAAATCGCCTGATATGTATAGCACAATAAAGCAACCGCGGGTTTCAAATTCCCTAAAAGATGGGTTTAAAATCCAAAGTAAAAGTTTAGATTACCTCTACAAGAGTTGCATGTGTAACATGTGTGTCATTAGGCTATCAATTTATTGGGGACATGGCCAATCGATGATATCCCAAAACAATTATATTATCAATTGCATCACTAGTGTTGTTCAAAAATTGTCTATGTAAATCAATGGTTAAAAATCACTAGTTAGTCACTCAGATGTTACCTTGTCCTTGTGGCCCATCCACAACTTAGAATTTCATCATTTTTGGGTAAAGTATATATTTCAACATGCTTATTATAACCATTGTGTGAAACATTACATACCTACACTAATTAAAGATATTAAAGTTGATTTAATAATTAAGAAAAATTGACCATGCTAGCCTTGATGTATGGTCAAATTTTCTAAAGAAATTTAACCTTTCAAATATTCTATACGTGGCCTTCTAATATTCCTTTGAAAATTACTTGGACTAAAAAGCCCTAATCTTTATTTTAGTAGTTGTATGGCATTTTAGGAAATAATAAGTTACGACGTATTTAACGTCAAGAAAGTAATGTGTACGGAACTCTTTTTTACACGTGGGCAAGAACAAAACTCATGAGGCCCAAATTGATGTATGTGTATAATTCATGCCGCTCATTCTTTTTGTCATGTCATTTTAGAGTTATGGCCTAAATATCAACCTAATCTAGAGCTTTTGTAAGTCACATGTTAGGAAATAATGATGACAATGGAACTCACTGTTGAAATTTTACAGGCTCACTTGATGTTTGTTAAAAGTGAACACTATCCAAGTCAGGACTTTTTAGGCCCATGACGAGCTGGCCAACAAGGTGGATGGAACAAATCACCCCATTGTGAGCCTTAGGTTATTGTACCAATGGTCATCCTTACATTGGTAGTAAAGGAAGTGAATATATAATAACCACGACCCATATAACATGATACCTATGACCCATGACAACTATGACCTATATAACATGACAACCACAACCCATAACAACTACGACTCTTACCACATTACAACCATGACCCTTTAAGCATTACAACCACGACACGGGTATAGGTCGTGGTTGCCATATTATATGGCTCATGGTTTTTATGAGGTAAGGGTCGTGGTTGTCATGCTATACAGGTCGTAGTATTCATTTTATAGGCCTTGGCAAGGATCAACCAATGGGGCCTACATTAATGTATGTGAATAATTCATGCCGCTCATCCTTTTTGTTGTGTCATTTTAGGGTTAGATTCCAAATATCAGCCTCATTCAGAGCTCGTCGTGAGCCACATAATAGAAAATAATGGTGACAATGGCACTCACTGTTAATATTTGAGACCACATGAGCTCTGGATCAAGCTAATATTTGAGTCCTAGCCCTAAAATGACACGGCAAAAAGGATGGGAGACATGGATTATTCACATACATTAATCTAGGCCCCACTAAATGATCATTGACAAGGCCATTTAAAATGAAGACTACGACCCATATAATATGACAACCACGACCCTTACCTCATGAAAACCATGACCCATACAACATAGCAACCAAGACCCATACTCGGGTCATGGTTGTAATGTAGTAAGGGTCGTAGTTGTCATGGGTTGTGGTTGTCATGTTATATAGGTCGTGATTGTCATGGGTCGTAATTATCATGCTATATGGGTCATGGTTGTCATGTTATATGAGACGCAGTTGTCACATGTTCACTTCCTTTACTATCAAATGAAAGGATATCCATTATTACAATAGTCTAAGGCCTACAATGGGATGATCTGTTCCGTCCACCTTGTCAGCCAGCTCATCGTAGGCCCAAAAAGTCCTGACTTGGACAGTGTCCACTTCTAACAAACATCACAGTAAACCTAAAAAGTTTCAACTGTGGGTTTCATTGCCATCATTATTTTCTATTATGTGATTCACATAAGCTTTGCATTATGCTGATATTTGGGCTTTAGCCTTAAAATGACACGGCAAAAAGGATGGGCGGCATGGATTATACACATACATCAATCTGGGCCCTACTAGTTTGGTCCTTGCTCACGTGCAAAATAGGGTTCCGTGCGCATCACTTTCGTGACATTAAATACAATGTAACTTCTTATCCCCTAAAAAATCATATAACTCCCGAAACAAGGATAAGGGCATTTTGGTCAGAGTAAATTTGGAAGGCGTGTCAGAAGGCCACCTATATAATATTTTAAAGGTCGAATCTCTTTAGGGAATTTAACCATGCATCGAGGTCAGTACAATCAATTTTTCAATAATTAACTTCTAAGTTATATAAATGTATCATGCATACCTACTTTTGTATTACAAGGAATTTTGAATCTAAGATGCCAAACACAATTAAAGAATTGCAAATCCAAGAAGATTTTTAATTCAATGGACCCGAATCCGTGCTCCCAAACAGGCCCTAACTTTTATTTTTCTGCCCAGGGCATAAGCATTAAGGGCCTGTTTAGCCAGGTAGATCCCACGGTATTAGGAGGGATGGGAACGGCAATATCCTTGGATAGGCATGACGAGTCAAACAGGTCCAGTGAACTTGTCCCGGGATATATGTCATCCCATGGATCTCAAGACAATCTACTGACATCACCATCATTACCTTAAAATTGATCATATCCCTTGATTGAATGGATTGGAAGGTAAAATCCCAGGATATGTGGGGCGTGCCAAACAGACCCATTGAACTTGTCCCGGGATATAAGCAATTCCATGGATCTTAAGACAATCCACTGACACCGCCATCAGTACCTTTGATACCATCCCTCCTAATACGATGGGATCTGCCCGGCCAAACAGGCCCTAAGGAGCGCACCCGAAGGACAGTGGATTTCAGGTTTACAGCATGATGGCCCAAAAAGCACATGTCAGCACATTTCATGAAGGGATGGATCAATCCATTTCATGTCGATGAGATTCACATACCATCACCATCTGTTTCAACCAGGCCCAACGATCAAGCTAACTCAAAAGTCAACCGAACAACACCATGGGAAACATTTGAGAAGTGGACACCCACCAATAAAATCATCCAAATTGTGTGTGGGGTCCACCATGGTGATATATGTCATCCAATCTATTCGTATGACCAGGCCTACCAGGATGAGGAGACTCTCCAAAAATCAAGACATTCCAAATGTCTTGTTGGCCACATCAATTGAATTTAGAAAATTGTGCATGATTTTACATTGTTCCTTATCCAACACAAGTCTTAGATGGACTGATTTTTAGAATCTATTATGAAAATGTGGTGGGGGCATTTGATGCAAGTGGTGGATCTGATGCATGTTCCTCCCACGTGGTGGTTATTCAACGTAAGTCAGGCGCCCTATGAATAATGCCTATGGGTAGTCTGACTAGCAAAATACTCTACCAAAACCCACAACACCCACCTTGTTGTCTCTAGGATATCCACTCCGTCCATTAGGTGTGTTCCTCAGAGCTTGGCTATGTGGCCAAATTCCAAACGGATCCATAACTTAGGTGGACCACATCATAAAGACAGTGGTAGGGGATGCAAACAATAGGTATATGTATATTTCATCAAAACCGTTCATTAGGTGTGACCCATCACGGTCTACAGAGAATTTAAAAAAATAAATAAATAAATAGCATAATCTTAAACACGAACGGAAAAATGTTTTCGGCTTCAGATTGAATAGAATGTGAGTGAGTTTAAATAGTTTAATTAAAACGGGTGTTTTGGTTATTTGCATGAATTTAGTTTGCTAGCTTTGACCGAGTGTATAGAAAAACATTTTATAAATTGGGGGCTAATTGTTATTAGATGATTAATAGGTGGCTAAATGTAATTATAAAATGATGATGGCCGTTTGGCTGTAATTTCCTTAAGATATAAAATGAGGTCTGAAGGTTCCTTGATAAAGAGCGGAAAGAGCGGTCGAGACTGGAATCTTTTCGGGCTCACAGGCACGGATTTCCAAGCCGGACATGCGGTTTTGCTTTCACATGATATATCTTCGTGAGGGGGAGCTTCATGTGGGGACCACGCCCAGTCTTTCCATCCTTCCTACTCATCTTCGGGTGGGCCCCACTCCCTTCCTGGCGCTGTAGAAAACGAGAGGAGCCGTGATGATATCTTGACCTACCCGAGAGGAGCCGTTTTCTTACACCTCTCCCGGTGGGAAAACCAGAGGTGGAGAGAGTCCGATTATGGTACCTCGACCTCTCTACAGTACACGTGGCCAATTGATGAACCAATCTCGATCGTCCATCAAGTTGGACCTATCTTCGATACCCACTTTCTTAATTGTAGAACATATTAGATAATCCTGTCCTTTACTTTCCTCACTTCCCAGAACCACATGTTGGCCGTTCATCAAGTTTGTTTACATCAGATAGCTAGGGTCATCTGATTTATGTGTATTTTGAACTATGTTCCATCCACAGCCCAGGAAGCTATATGGACGCTCCAGAATGAAAAGTCCCCTGCCACGTGTACTGCGAACCGATGGCTTGATCATGTGTTTTGTCCCACCTAGCCCCACGTTAGAAAGAGGAATAACCGATGGCTCCTTGAATCTTCTACACACCGTCGAAACGTGAGTGCCACACCGTAAGTGCAAGCTGTAACTGCCAACCCTGTTGTTTGGACAAAGGTCCACACTTTCACGTTCTAGCTTTTATTTTTATTTTTTTTACTTCCCTTTTTTGACGTGTCCCAATCTCCACCCTACAGTGCTCCACCCCAGTGATCGAGCAGTTCGTCTGGTGGGATCCAGCGATGGATGGCTCAGTGTGAAACAAGTGCACCCATCCATTGGTCATACGGCTAGGATTGTTTGTCGATTTTTTTATTTTTTTTATGAGTTAGCTTGTTGGTACACACGACACTATCAGTCCATTCTACAATGTTAGCCACCCAGGGAATCGTTATCATGACCTCAGGTGTTGAAACGACCACTTGAGATATAGATCAGGGCTAGGATTGTCTGTCTATGGTTATATGGTATTTCGCTGGACGCATTCGGCAGCATATAGGCATGCTTTCTGACTAATCTACTCGACGAACTGTGTGATATGCGATCCTGACCATTGTACGTTTGCATCCTAACACCAGCCCCACCGGTGGTGTGTTGATGTGTTGGGTGCTTTGGGGCCCAACGTGAAGTATGTGTTTTAAATCCACGCCGTCCTTTCGTTTTTACAGTTCATTTTAGGAAACCAACCCAAACATGAATCAGATAATAAGCTAATGTGAACCACACCACAGGAAAAGCGGAGTTATTAAAACCTTTCTAGGGCCAGCTGTAATGTTTATTTGTCATCCTGTTGATATGGTCACTCAGACCTGGATAAAGGGAAAATATAAATATCAGACAGATCCATAACTTTTGTGACCCCGTGAAGAAAATTTTAATTGCGAGCGTTAAATCACCACTGCTTCCTGTAGTGTGGTCATGTTATGCATCGGATCTACTACATTTTTGGGTTCATGCTCTAAAATGAGGAGGGTAGATGGTTGGACGGCATGGATATAAAACATATACATTACGTTGGGCCCACCACCGCTGGGGTTGGTGCATGGCAACACCACCTGATCCGCGTTCCCCAAAAAGTCTCTTTTTACCGATACCAGCGGCCAATCATGGGAGCTCTTTTTAGTTAAATTAGTTGCATCTCTTTTTAACCGTCTATCTGTAGGCCATAATCGAGTGGATAAGATATACTATTAAGGAGATCTTTTGGGAACTATCCATCCACTGCGAAGCGCAACAGATCAGTGGTGTGGATTATCATACGATTGGCCCCTTTTTAGGAATTGAAGATTCAGGTGTACTCCGCCTAGGACCGGTTGCCTATATATACTCTTCACCTACGAATGTGCCGGATGCGAATTACCTAAAGCTGTGGTCCCACCGTGTGACATCTAATCCGTCCATCAGTTGCATTAGCTCATTTGAGGACCTGCGCCCAAAAATTAGGCATATCCAAAACTCAAGTGGGTCCCACCACAGGAGGCAGTGGAGATGAGGACGCCCACCAATGAAACCTTCAACAGGCCACTGTGATATTTATACGCCATCCAAATCGCTCATAAGATGATTTCCAACGGGATAATGACAAAAAACAAATATGAGATTGATCATGGCCCCAAGAACGTTTAAAAAGTGGGTCCCTACTCATAGCTCAGTAGTAGACCTGGTGCGTTTCAACGCTTACGTCATGGCTTCGAGTTTCCATGCGATGTGCGTGTGTGCATTAAAAAAAAATGTTTAAATGGTTGGCGCCGCCACCCCACGTTTTCCTGCGGTGTGGACAACTTGAGTTCTGTATCTTACACGAGTTTAGGCCTCAATGTACTCAGGACTATGGACGGAGGAATATCACACAGACATGACGGTGGGCCACAGAGGTTTTTGTTGCTGGGGCTGCCTACAACAATTGCTGGAAATTCGCGTCCGACTACACCACGCGTGGTCAAAATTAGAGATGCTTTCAGTTGGTGAAGCGAGTCTGCATACATGTATGCTCCCTTTATTTTATTTCGAAAACAAAAGTAAATAAAAAATAAAAAAGGTAGAGAGAGTCAACGTTCATGTATGCTCACCTTATTATATATTTACGAAGGAAAAAGAAAAGAAAAGAATCAAAGGCGTAAATGCATGCACCGAAATCATCTTGTACTCTTATTCGGTAACAACTTAGATGGGCAATACACAAAATATGATCCGGATAATCGTAGCCATTCATATGGACGTCTACAGGGAGGGGCAAATGGACGGTCAATTCAAGTCTCATTGACCAATTAAAAAAGTCCTCTGGTAGGAGGATTAGGAAGAGACAAATGTATATCAATTTCATCTGATAGTACATGGCCGTCTTTGGGCCATATCGCAAAATTCATAGATTGGACGGTCCTGATTATTGGATTGGAAGATATTTAGGAAGAAAAATGAACGGTCAAAGAGACTTCGGATTACTTTTCCATGATCATTTATTTTCTTTCACCTCATCTAATAGGAACATGGACCATCCGGTCATCCGATCATCTTTACACGTGCCTCCCAACACCCACGGTACAAAAGCTTGCAAGCCTGAGTTTGTTTTACTATGTGTCACCCCACTGGGGCCCACACACTGACAAGATCTGATGATCGGAACTGTCCATATTATGGATGCTATTCTCTGGGACCACAGTGAGAAACTTAGGCTGAAAAAGTAGGGTCTAACCAATATAGAACATTCGAAGACCATTTTCAATGGCTTGGATTCAATTTCAAAGATCAAAGTTCCGTATATCTTGAGAATCTCTATTATTGCACCATGGCTTATTTTCTATACTCAATAGCACCAAGAAGATGGACAGTTCCAATCCTGGATACATTTATGCATTTCAGCCCTAATGAGCTAGCGACCCTTCTCTCATCCACTCGGCAGGATGAACGGTGGATCGGGACGGTGCACCTACTGCACCCCACCACGAACGTTCTATGGTTGAAACTTCAACCAAAACCGATGACTCTACTCATCCGATTGCTTGACTCCAAATGGATGTCTATAAAGAAGAAATAAACGGTTGATAGTTCACATTCGTGGGTGAAGATGAGAGGAAGTGATAGATGAACGGTGGAGATCCACCGTGTACCATTCCACGTATGTGATAGAATGGAGATACACCATGTACCCTTCCACGTATGTGATGGAATGGGAGCTGTATCATCATATTACGAGAGAGCCTGCTCCATCGTATTATTTTGCAGCTGTTGCGTGTTCTACTTATACAATTCGAAGAAGCTCGGTTCATCGTCCGACAGCTTTTGTTTTCTTTGTTTTGTTTCACTTTTGTATGGACGATATGCGCCTACTGTTTGTACGTTTTACTCTTTGGCCCACATTGAATTTGGAATGACATGATTTGGGTAGTCTGCTTTAATCCTGATGGGACCCCTCTGATGTATGGGTTGAATGGCATATAAACAACACCGTGGACCCCACATTCCATCTCAAAATCTCTACGGTAGACATCCCTTCCCCAATGTCCTCCATTGTTGGCTTTGGTCGGGTCCACCCCCACATGACTGATAAGGTGGTTGCGATTTTAAAATCTAGGCCTTACATTCAGGAGCATCTAATGAAAAGGGTAGATGGAACCCACGCATCCCAGCCGCCCCACACAGTTCAAATATACCGTAATTATCATGTAATGCAAATGCATGTCATCGTTTACCAATAATAGCTTTGCTAGGATATAGGCCAAAGAGAAAATGGCGAGTATCTTTTGATTTCAGGATGATCTTAACCATTTGATCGGGGGAATTGCATGTAGAAGGCTATGAAGAAATAGAGAAGTTAGTTGATACTCTTGCTATATATGACCACGATATCCAGGCATATGGGATTGGCACACATGACATATATTAACTAAAGTTTAATCGATAAAAGGTTATTTGAATGAAAGATGAGCTAAACAATGTAAGGAAGAGAAAGGACAGGCGTTAACAAGATGTAAAATGACAAAAAGACTGGAGTAAACCTTTTACACTGGAACTTTAAAATTTTTAAAAAAAAGGAAAAAATTAGAGTCCGGTAGAGGGCATTTGGATGGTAATTAAGGTACCTAAGAAAATCTATTTATTTCTAAAGTAATGTAGCTTGGTTTTTATTAATTAGACAAAAGTGATTAAGTAACTTTAAGTAAAAAGAAATCTTATAAATAATCTTCAAGGAAACTTACTTATCTCAAATAAGTTATCTATTATTATAAGTAGAAAAAGGCAACTTATTCGGTGGAATCCAAATTGCCCGTAAAATATTTTTGATACATATTTACTGTCGAGGTATTTTTATGGGACGGCTTCTTTGAGACGGATCTTCAGCCACCTGCACAATCAATAATATCAAGGAGACCCTGGCTAGAGCCGGGTAGCCTCCGATGTTTAAGTCAGTCATCTGATCAATGGCAAAGGATTTTCTCTTAGTTTTGTATTGCGTACCTTCCTCTGTAAAGGGTTAGGATATTTATAGATCTTAAGAATTCTCATCATACGAGGATTCTTCTCCTGATTATCTGGAGATTTAATCCTCTTTACAGATTGCGCCCGATTCCGAGATCCTCGGGATCGGACACCTGTATTCCTGAATTTTCGGAGCAGTATTTGAATTCATACTGCCTTCTTTTATCTTGGCTCAGCCGTTACCGACTCTAGGAAAGTCTCGGCCGGCTATCGATCATAAGTTTTCTGCCTTTCCATGGACGAAATAGTCTCGATTTTACCCATCATCCTTCCTTACGTCGTGGCCGACAGAACCAATTCGTTAGGTCGGTTTTATTCTATCGATCGGGTGGCTTATAATATGTTTGGGCTTATGCAGACGAGGTTATCTCTCCGACAGAGTAACTTTAGTCGTCTTGTGCTTATGCCTCTTAGTCTATCCCCTATTCTCTCGGCTCTGACCGCTGTCTTGGACTCTTCGGGCAGTGCCGGCGGAGCCGACCTACTTGAAATCCGAGTCTCGGGACTTAACATATTTTTTCCTAACATTTACAATGCTTCAAAATGCAATATTGTGTGGAGAAACTTTACTCTTATAATTACCATTTAAAATGCTATATCAAAGATAATCATTTTCAAACCAAGTTACTTTTTCAAAAATAGAGATTTGCCATTGTTTGAGCTCTACTCAATTGGGCCTTGCTTACGGGTCATTACCCTTACCTCGGTGGTAGGTTTACAAGAGTTTAAATGCCAAGTAAAGCGTTCTAATACCTATATGTGGTGAAATCCCTCTACAGTGTATGTGTGTAAAAAAATTATCAAAAATAAAAAAATAAAAAAATAAAAAGAAAACTCTAAACTGATCCTTGCTTACAGCTTAGTGGCAGACCCGTAAGAATTTCAACACTATGAATTAGATAACCATATAATGGTATTTATTTTTCATGAGGTCGGTATCTACAGTTGGAACTATTTATTTGAACTACTTTTGAATGCCGCGTATGTAATTTCTCATAAATTTCTAATTACCCGCTCATCATCCACCACACTCAACCAAATTATCAAAGTCTTTGTCCATGATATAGGGGTAGAGATCAGCAAGCAAAAGCACATTAATAGACGGTTGGGGTTCATTCAAGCCGGTTATGTAGGCACATTTGTGGTAATCAGGGATACTTAAGCCACCATTTGAGGTGGTCCACCGGTACTTCCGTTTACCCGAAAACAGTGTCTCTGGACTGAAGTACCATTTGTCCGGAACCGGAATTGTCTACACCGCAAGTGAAACTTGGCACGAGAAACACCTAAACTTTGTGGGGTCCACCATGATTTATATGTAAAATCCACTCCATCCGTCGGGTGAGAACCATTATTTCAAATGTAAACACACAAAAAATTCTAGATTAAAAACTCATACGGGCTAAAGCAACTGTAACTATATAAATTTGATCACAAAGTGTGGCCCGCATGAGTTGTATATCAGGCTGAATTATTTATGTTTTAGTTATACTGCTGAATTACACGTGATTAACGGGTTTGATGAAATGAAAATATCATAGTGCCCCACACAATTCTACTATTGTCATCCCATCCCATTGTTCCACGTGGTGTGGACCATCCAAGTTATTGATCTACCTTATTTTTGTTGTCAGTACCCAGCATTGACGATAGAACCTGATAGACTGAATGGATTGTATAAATACAACATGTGGGCTCCACAGACCTGGATGTTTATGCACAGGGTAAAACAGGTGTTCTAGTACCGGACTCCAGTGGAGTCCGTTTGTCCTCATCCGTCCACTTGGCAGTATATGGCTGACAAAAGCTATCATCTCTGTCCACGTCAGCACCATACCCACACCGTCTCACAGCTGTAACCGAGATTCTCTCGTCATCAAAAGCCTACGGCTACGGACGCTCGTCAGCATCTTAAGGTGGGCCCGGATGCACGTATCATCACAGACGCCTCACAGCTACTCGGTCCCACCGGCCGGCTCGTGCGCCCAGATACCTTAGAGGAGGATGACCGATAACTGACACATACGTCTAGCGAAGTCCTTTCTTCCTCTGTATCTTTGCTGCAAGCTGTCAATCGCTGGCGGTAGATTTCCGCACGTGAGGAGGTGCTGCCATTGGTTCTACACCAGTCGATGCGTTGCTGTCACACAATCACAGAGAAGATTTCTTTTTGGTAATTACACCACCGGGAATTCTCGGATCCTCGGCTCGAGCTTTTGCACAGTGACACAGATAAATTGGGAACAGACTCTGTGCGCTCGGTGTACACCTAGATCCCGTACGCTCAAGTTTCAGCCTTCTGGGCGGGAATCTCAACAGCGTTTCGAAATTCCAAATGAGAGTACAGGGATTCCGGATTTTGAAATGCTCGCGAGAAAATGATGTATGAACCACCTCTCGGGCCTCGTGGTGCGCACTGTAGTCATTCTCAAATGAATGAAGGGAAAAATTGGAAAGTGAAAATCTACACGAGAGCCTATGTTGCAACTTGCAAGTCAATATTACATGAGTCGATTGGGTCAGCAACTCGTCCGGTTTGAACTTAGATCAAGCATGGGCGGTATTTTCACGAACACATGGAATACACTTTTAAGTTTTTACTGTACGTAAAGCAATAATACTATTTAGAAGTATTTCATTCAACACTTTGTAGCAGTATCAAAATTAAGAAAAATAGTAATTATTTCATGTACACACCTTCATTGTCATCAGCCAATATTGCGTTAAATCATTTCATCAAATACTTGATGAAACATCAGTATTAAAGTAACCGAATTGCCAAATTAGTTCAACCTGAGTTCAATCCAAGTTGGGGTTTGATCCGAACCAATTTGAACTCGGGGAAACTCAAAATCAGTTTGAAACTTTTTCAAGCTCAAAAAATCAGCCCCGCTCAGCTCAAACTCAGTTTTGAACCGAGTTGAAGTGAGCTAACCGAGCTAACTGAGTTAGTGTAAAGCCCTATTACTTGCAATTTGAGAGCTATCGATCTAGGATCGGATTCTTCCGGGCCCAGGCCCAATCCTAGTTACAGGCAAGTGTATGCAAACCTTTCCATGCACATGGTTGCATCTCAGGGCAACCTATTCATAGGCTGCCCTGAAAAAAATGTACCGATCGGATTATCCGAACCATCCAATTAGTGGCATGCGAAAATAGATGGACAATATGGTTCTAGAAAATAGGCTATATGTTTAGGACCATCCTAATGCACTGATTTTTTCCCCAAAAGAGTAACAGTTGATTTAATCTACGGCTCAGATACCTGATGTGAATTCTAGAAGATAGGGTATATGTTTAGGCGCATGGGAAGGTTTCATACACTGACAGGCGACAATTTCTATCCTGACATCTGTGTACATCCAAAAAGTGCCATCCTCACCATGAGGATAGCCTTTCTGGAATTCACCCATCATGTGGGCTACACCTATATATTTCGTTATATAAGCAAATATCTATGGTTTGGCCCCATGATGAGTGGATCGGAATGATTTGATCAATTGGTGATCCTCATGGTGGACCCAACTTAGTGGACGGTTTGGATACTGTGCACACATGACCGGTTGGAACTCATCGGTGTTGATCCAACCGGTTGTGTACGAGCATTCCCTTTCACCTTTATAACTTGTAGAGAAATGTTCCCGTGCTATGGCCTCTGAGCACTTTTAAGTTATAGTGCTCCTAGTTGCATCAGCTCACTTGGACAGTCCAGTCAATGGATCTAAACCGTCCATCAAGTTAAGAACACATTTCATAAGCTACATGGAAAAAATAAGAAGATTGGTTGATTTAATCCATCTTTGATTTGACCTTAGTTTTGCAGCCGTCCTTATGCATTGAACCTAATGAACAGTTTAGATCAAGGAATGGATTGTCTAAGTGTCTCAGTCCAATTAGATGCAGTAATGTAACTTGAAGCACTGGCCTCAGAGGCTTAGAGAGAAATTCTATACTTATCTTTTTCAAGCCTGGCCCAAAAGCTAAATGGACTGGCCTGAACCATTTGCAACCCTAGTTGCAAATAGGCCAGCTCCAACCCTTGAGCCAGGGAGCTAAGTCCAATGCGAACCAAGCCGACTATAAAAATGTGCCCTGGCTCGATTGGTCCACTAAAACAAAATTTCCCAACATGGTTTACCATATAGGATTTCTTACCATGCCCAATGCCATGCGTTAATAATAATAGAGAAAATGACCACTGTAGACAAAACCTTTTACCCAGCGGTTTTTATCGCGGAATACAAACTTAAGTTACCAACTTAGACTAGCACGTGCGGACAGCGACTTTGAAGACGAAACTACCCCTCCTTTTTACTGCCGTTGCTTTTCCTCTCCCTCACTTCTCCCGCTCCATTTTAAAAAAAAACAAGGACGAAAACTCCACCGCTACATCTGTTGCTTGGATCGCACTACGCTCTAGCTGGATCCCACCTTCTCTATTCATCAACATTAGGGGTGTACACGAACCGAGCAAGGGGGGTTAGCTCGCTCGACTCGAGTTGAAAAAACTTGATTCAACTCGGTTCAAAGCTAAGTTCAAGCTGAGTTGAGCTGATTTTTTGAGCTCGAAAATGAGTTCGAGCAAGCCTCAGCTCGACTCAACTTGGACAGAATCCAGCTCGAATCGGACCAGTTCAATGAATCGGTTACTCTGCCATTGATGTTGCTCACCAACTGTATGATAAAATGACTCAACGAAATGTGGCCGGTGGCAAGGAAAGTATGTACATGAAACAAATACCTTTTTTCTCTTTGTTTTTCTTAGTTTTTATGTTACTTAGAAGGTATTTGATAAAATACCTATAAAACAATTGCATTTGTTTGTAAAATAGTGAGATTTTGAAGTTGCAACTCAGGTGTTTGTGAAAATGCCTCAATGGCGAACTCAGCTCGAGCTGCTGACTAAACCAAGCTGAGATGGCCAGTCAGGCTCAAGGACCCAGCCTAGCCGAGTTCGAGCTAAGGTCAGCCAGTGGCCGAGCCAAGTCGACATGAGGCTAGCTTTACTCGGTTTGACTCGATGTACACCCCTAATCAACATTATCTCGTTTTTCCTGAAAATGTTCCCTCCACGGAAGACAATACGCATGACAGGTATGATATACATTTACCTAAACGGCGTAAATTTTTTGTGGGCCATTGAAATGCCGAATGAAGCTCCCATCTTGGTTTTCGGTTCATCCATGCGAAAATCATCCTATGAACATGATGGATTACAAGTAAAACATCATTGTAGGGGCACAACAAGGTTTCCACAGTGGAAACAATGTTTCCTGTGGTGTGATCCACTTGATATTTCAATATGCCACCATTTTGGGCTAAAACCCTTGCTTTAGGTGGAAAAATGGATGAACGTCATGGATAGTCCACATACATTCAAGGTGGGCCCAACTCAATATTTTTAATTTTTTAATTTTTTAAATATTTTACTATTAATTTTTTAAAAAAGTTTTTTTAAGTTAGCTTGTTAGTACACACCCATGTCAATACACACAGTCCATGTTAGCCACCCCCGCTAGGACCTCAAGTGTTGACATGAGGTATCTCTACTCAGTCTGCCAATTGAGCTATGGATCTAGGTGTGCCAAACTTAGTTAACTCAGCACTATAAGTGCGTACTGAAAATTTTATGAATCGCTCGGTCAATTTCATTAATTGCTCGATCAAATTCACCGAAGAGAATTTCATGTAAATCTTGGTCAATTTCATTAACTGATCGGTCAAATTCAACAAAGCAAATTGTTAGGATAGGTCAATTACATTTAAAGTTCATTCCAATTCATGTTAGCCTCACCTAATTTCAAGCTTGCCTCGCTCAAATTGATGTTTCCCTTGCTCAATTTCTCGGTTGCTTTATTGAATTTTTTTCATTGCCTTGCTCAACTCCTAGGTTGCCTCGCTCAATTTCTAAGTTCCCTTGCTCAATCCTCGCTCCAATTTCTACGTTGCCTCGCTCGCCTCGCTCAATTTCTAGCTTCCCTCGCTCAATTCCTAAGTTGTCTCGCTTCAATTTTGATGTTCCCCCACTCAAATCCTAGGTTGCCTCGCTCAATTTCTAGCTTCTTCGCTCAATTCGTAGCTTGCCTCTCTCAATTTCTAGGTTCCCTCGCACAATTTGTAGCTTCCCTCGCCTCCCTCAAATCCTAGGTTGCCTTTTACAGTGTGGTCCACTTGATAGTTAGATCTATCTTATTTTTCGTCTCAAGCCTTAATATGAGCTCGTAAAATATATGGACAGTTTGGATATAACACATA
Source organism: Magnolia kwangsiensis (assembly GCA_037074715.1). Lineage (NCBI taxonomy): Eukaryota > Viridiplantae > Streptophyta > Magnoliopsida > Magnoliales > Magnoliaceae > Magnolia > Magnolia kwangsiensis. Next base: position 3,905,371 of record CM073573.1, read on the forward strand.
CATCATGATGGGACCCACAAAAGTAGCATAACAAAAAAAAATAATAATTTAATTTGCCCCGTTCAATTTCTAGTTTGCCCCGCTCAATTTTCAGTTTGCCCCGCTCAATTTTTAGTTTGCCCGCTCAATTTCAATTTCCAGTTTACCCCGCTCAATTTTCAGTTTGCCCCGTTCAATTTCTAGTTTACCCCGCTCAATTTTCAGTTTATCCCGCTCAATTGAGCGTTTACCCCACTAAATTTCCAGTTTACCCCGCTCAATTTTCAGTTTGTCCCGCTCAATTTCCAGTTTACCCCACTCAATTGAGCGTTTACCCCGCTCAATTTTCAATTTGCCCCGCTCAATTTTCAGTTTGCCTCGCTTAATTTCCAGTTTGCCCCGCTCAATTTCCAGTTTGCCCCGCTCAATTTGCCCCACTCAGTTTGCCCCGCTGAATTTTCAGTTTGCCCCGCTCAATTTTCAGTTTGCCACGCTTAATTTCCAGTTTGCCCCGCTCAATTTTCAGTTTGCCACGCTCAATTTTCAGTTTGCCCCGCTCAATTTCCAGTTTACCCCGCTCAGTTTGCCAATTTCCAGTTTGCCTCGCTCAATTTCCAGTTTGCCCTGCTCAATTTTCAGTTTGCCCTGCTCAATTTCCGTTTAGCCCGCTCAATTTTCAGTTTATCCCGCTCAATTTCTAGTTTGCCCCGCTCAATTTCCAGTTTGCCCCGCTCAATTTTCAGTTTATCCAGCTCAAACTGAAATTTTTTTTTTCTTTTGTGGGTCCCATCATGATGTATGTGTTATATCCAAACCGTTCATATATGCGCGGGGCAAACTGAAAATTAAGCGGGGCAAATTGAAATTTTGGTTATATATTTTAGTTTAGGTTTAAGTTAAGGTTTAGGTTTAGGTTTAGGTTATAGGTTCTAGGTTATAGGTTAAAGCTTTAGGGAATTGAGAATAGGTTAAGGTTTAGGTTTAGGGAATTAGGTTCAGGTTTGAGATCGGGTTTAGTTTGGGTTTTCAAGTTTAGGTTTAAGTTAAGGAGTTGATATTAGGATTAGGTGTAGGTTTAGGTTTAAGGATTTGAGAATACATTTAAGTTTTTAGGTTTAGGTTAAGGTTTTAGGTTTAGGTTTAGGTTATAGGTTTAGGTTAGGTTTAGGTGTAGGTTATAGGTAATAGCTTTAGGGAATTGAGAATACGTTAAAGTTTAGGTTTAGGAAATTAGGTTCGAGTTTGGGATAATCCCTAAAAAATAAAAATAAAAAAAGAAAAAATAAAAAATAAAAAATAAAAAAAGTGCATTGCATTGACCCGGTCGACCCTAACTCGCTGGCTTCTTTTTCATTTTTTTTTTTTCCTTTTCCCTGTTGTAATTCCCGCTGGGATTTGAGTTTAGGTTATAGGTATAGATTTAGGTTATAGGCTATAGGTTTATGATAAGGTTTAGGTTTAGGTTTAGGTTATAGGTTTTGGGATTTGAGAATGGGTTCGGGTTAGGTTACAGGTTTTGGTTTTGGTTTAGGTTATAGGTTATAGGTTTAGGATAAGGTTTAGGTTTAGGTTTAGGTTATAGGTTTTGGGATTTGAGAATGGGTTCGAGTTTATGTTATACGTTTGGGTTTCGGTTTAGGTTATAGGTTTTGAGATTTGAGAATGGATTTGGGTTTATGTTATAGGTTTTGGTTTTGGTTTAGGTTATAGGTTTTGGTCTAGGTTATAGGTTATAGTTTTAGGATAAGGTTTAGGTTTAGGTTTATGTTATAAGTTTTGGGATTTGAGAATGGGTTCGGGTTAGGTTATAGGTTTTGGTTTTGGTTTAGGTTATAGGTTTTGGGATTTGGGAATAGTTTTAGGTTATAAGTATAGGTTTAGGTTAGGTTATAGGTTTTGGGATTTGAGAATGGGTTCGGGTTTAGGTTATAGGTTCTGGTTTAGGTTATAGGTTCTGGGATTTGAGAATGGATTTGGGTTTAGGTTATAAGTTTTGGTTTTGGTTTAGGTTATAGGTTTAGGTTTAGGTTTGGGTTTGAGTTTTGGGATTTGAGAATGGGTTCGGGTTTAGGTTATAGGTTTTGGAATTTAAGAATGGGTTCGGATTTAGGTTATAGGTTTTAGTTTTGGTTTAGGTTATAGGTTTTAGGATTTGAGAATGGGTTCGGGTTTATGTTATAGGTTTGGTTTTGGTTTAGGTTATAGGTTTTTGGATTTGAGAATGGGTTCGGGTTTAGGTCACAGGTTTTGGAATTTAAGAATCGGTTTGGGTTTAGGTTATAGGTTTTAGTTTTGGTTTAGGTTATAGGTTTGGGGATTTGAGAATGGGTTCGGGTTTATGTTATAGGTTTGGTTTTAGTTTAGGTTATAGGTTTTGGGATTTGAGAATGGGTTCGGGTTTAGGTTATAGGTTTTGGTTTAGATTATAGATTCTGGGATTTGAGAATGGATTTGGGTTTAGGTTATAGGTTTTGGTTTTAGTTTTGGTTCTGGTTTAGGTTATAGGTTTAGGTTTAGGTTTGGGTTTGAGTTTTGGGATTTGAGAATGGGTTCGGGTTTAGGTTACAGGTTTTGGAATTTAAGAATGGGTTCGAGTTTAAGTTATAGGTTTTAGTTTTGGTTTAGGTCATAGGTTTTGGGATTTGAGAATGGGTTCGGGTTTATGTTATAGGTTTGGTTTTGGTTCAGGTTATAGGTTTTGGGATTTGAGAATGGGTTCGGGTTTATGTTATAGGTTTGGGTTTCGGTTTAGGTTATAGGTTTGGGGATTTGAGAATGGGCTTGGGTTTAGGTTATAGGTTTTGGTTTTGGTTTAGGTTATAGGTTTTGGTCTAGGTTATAGGTTATAGGTTTAGGATAAGGTTTAGGTTTAGGTTATAGGTTATAGGTTTAGGATAAGGTTTAGGTTTAGGTTATAGATTTTGGGATTTGAGAATGGGTTCGGGTTAGGTTATAGGTTTTGATTTTGGCTTAGGTTATTGGTTTTAGAATTTGAGAATGGGTTCTTGGGCTTCATGCACTCATTTATAGCCTATTTCATCAACTCATTTGTGTAACTGATTGACTTTTCCTTATTGCAACAGATCGTAGACTTTTGTAACTAATGCACATGCTTGTGAAGTGATGCAGATCGATGGATGGTTGTGAAGTGATTCATTGACTTGTTCTGTGATTGCAGTGATAGATTGTAGATTTTTGTGAAGTGATGCATATTAATGGTTTTTTTTCCAAATCAATGGTTACTTTTCTTTCTTACACTCATTTATAAACTGATTCATGCACTCATGTGAACTGGATTGTATTATGTGATTGCAGCAGATCCTAATCTAATTTGTCAACTGATTCATATACTAAACTCCAGACAAATCTGTGAACTGGAACTCATTTGTGAACTGAACTTGAACTGGAATGCGGACCGTAGCTTGAACTAAACATTTTGTTGAAGTCCATACCATTGGAATTTCAGGTGGATGTTGCATGTGGGAGGATTGGAGCTGCATATTTCAGATTCAAGCATCTGGTACATCTCTTGTCAAGAATGCACATGTATAGTTATCATTGTGGTTATAATTATTCATTATGTGACAGGTTTTCAGGTGAGATGAACGAGTTTCAAAAGAAAACAGTCTGCGATTTTGAGAAGCGATTCTCAATGTCATTTTATGTTTAAATGCATATTTCAGATTTAAGCATCTGGTACGTCTTTTGACTCAAGAATGCACATGATTGGAGTGGTTTGGCTATTTGGACAGACCGTGTTTATTATTTGCTCGAAATTGATGGAGCAGACCCGGATGTGCGTCGGAGCTATCCGGAAGAGCGGGGGTCCCTGGAAGGTGGGAACCGTTGTTATGACCATGATGAAGTTGTCCATTTTCTATGGACAGTATTAGAAGGGCCTGACCATTTGGACAAGCCGTGTTTATGTATTTGCTCGAAATTAATGGAGCAGACCCGGTTTAGGTTATAGGGTATAGGTTTAGGATAAGGTTTAGGCTTAGGTTTAGGTTTTAAGTTTTAGGATTTGAGAATGGGTTTGGATTTATGTCATAGGTTTTGGTTTTAGTTTAGGTTATAGGTTTAGGTCAATTTCCGGTTTATCCCGCTCAATTTCTAATTTGCCCCGCTCAATTTCTAGTTTGTCCCGCTCAATTTCGAGTTTGCCCTACTCAATTTTGAGTTTACCCTGCTCAATTTTGAATTTGCCCCGCTCAATTTCGAGTTTGCCCCGCTCAATTTCTAGTTTGCCCCGTTCAATTTCCAATTTACCCCGCTCAATTTCTAGTTTGCCCCGCTCAATTTCCAGTTTGCCCCGCTCAATTGAGCGGGGCAAACTATCAATTGAGCGGGACAAACTAGAAATTGAGCAGGGCAAACTGGAAATTGAGCGAGGCAAACTAGAAATTGAGCGGGGTAAATTGAAAATTGAGCAGGGCAAACTAGAAATTAAGAGGGGTAAACGGGGCAAACTGAAAATTGAGCGGGGCAAACTGAAAATTAAGCGGGACAAACTGAAAATTGAGCGGGACAAACATGAAATTGACATAAACCTATAACCTAAACTAAAACCAAAACCTATGACCTAAACCCGAACCCATTCTCAAATCTCAAAACCTATAACCTAAACCTAAACCTAAACCTTATCCTAAACCTATTACTTATAACCTAAACCAAAACCAGAACCTATAACCTAAACCCGAACCCATTATTAAATTCCAAAACCTATAACCTAAACCAAAACCAAAACCTATAACCTAAACCCGAACCCATTCTCAAATCCAAAAATATATAACATAAACCTAAACCTTAACATAAACCTATAACCTATAACCTAAACCAAAATCTATAACATAAACCTAAACCAAAACCTATAACCTAAACCTAAATAAAAACCTATAACCTAAACCAAAACCAAAACCTATACCCTAAACCAAAACCCATTATCAAATCCCAAAACCTATAACCTAAACCCGAACCCATTCTCAAATCCAAAAACCTATAACCTAAACCTAAACCTTAACATAAACCTATAACCTAAACCAAAACCTATAACTTAAACCTAAATCAAAACCTATAGCCTAAACCAAAACCAAAACCTATAACCTAAACCGGAACCTATTATGAAATCTCAAAACCTATAACTTAAACTAAAACCAAAACCTATAACCTAAACCCGAACCCATTCTCAAATCCCAAAACCTAAACCTGCAACCTAAACTCAAATCCCTAAACCTAAACCTAAACCTAATCCTATAACCTAAACTCAAATCCCTAAACCTTAACCTATAACCTAAACTAAACTTATACTTATAACCTAAAACTATTCACAAATCCCAAAACCTATAACCTAAACTTGAAAACCCACACTTAAACCCGATCCCGAACCCGAACCTGATTTCCACTACCTAAACTTTAACCTATTCTCAATTCCCTAAAGTTATTACCTATAACCTACACCTAAACCTAACCTAAACTTATAACCTTAACCTAAACCTAAACCTAAACCTATAACCTTAAGCTGCAAATAGTGTTCCTCATAAACAATTATGATATGACTATTGATGTATTAAAGGTGAGAATCAGATGTTTTGTGAGTGCTCATTGTTTTCTCTCATGAATTCATTTAAATTTTGGTCATGTATGTTGCTAGCATTTGTGCACTTCTATAATTGTTTTAGTGAAATTTTATTTCCCAGGAAGTAGGTACAGAAGCTGGGAAGGCACAGAAACAAAACCTTACAGCTAATGCACAAAGATGTCATTACTTCTTTCAGCAACTTCTTGTGCAGCATGGAGATTTTAAGAGCCGCACTGATGCAGCTACTTCTTTATTACTTCCTGGTTGAAGGGAAATTTTTTTTAAAAATAATATTTTATTAATTTTTAATTAAAAATAATTTTTATTTTCCAAAAATTGACAAGGACTTGACAAATCAGTAGATCATCCCTCATGCTTGCTTGATTTCATGTTCGGAGTGCAACAATGCAGGCAATTTGGGAGAATGGGGAAAATTTGAATTTTTTCCAAATTGGACTGCCTATACTCAAAATTCCAAATTAGAGAGTATGTGAGAATCATTTCCTCAGATACTCTAAATACTGCAGAATTAGTCTCAATTGATTGCTAGCTGAAGGAAAATTTTGAAAAAAACATGAAGAACTTGAAGAACTAATGGATATCAAAATCAAAGCTTCAACTCCATGATTTTTCATGCAAAACATGAAAGAACCAATGGATTTAAAACCATTTGACACTGATTTAACATAATTTCAATGAAAAAAAAAAAGAATTGGAAATTGAAAATGATCACCGGATCGAACATGTGGGATATATCGGCACTACTTATGCGTTTCGTATCGCACATGTGGGTTACAACATATATCGTGGGATATATCGGTTGATATCATCAATATTTAAAACATTGCCTGCAGAAGCTCTTAAGCTGTACTTTTGTAGGTGTTCTCTTGTAAAGGAGATCTTTTGTGGGTTGAGCCTAGTGGAGTGGCCTATTAGAGCTCTTATCCTGATGAGGTGAAATCAAAGGCTTTCCTGAAAACTGCAGGATCCTCAGATAATTGAAGTGAGCTACAGCTAATTCATTCAATGTTGAAGGTTACTAACTGCTATTTGGTGTGGACCTGTAACTGTGTGACTTCATTGACATTGATACATATTGAGGTTTTTTGCTCTTCGTGAGCCATTATACATTTCTGTCTATCATGTATGTTCTTCAGGAGGCTGTTGAGATTGCAGACTCGGCAAAAGAAGATGTGATGCAAGCTGCTTATAATGTGATCTTAGGATCTTTATCTTTTGCCTTTTTGTTTGTGTATGACTGTATTCTGACTAACTAGCCACTTCAGCTGGCATTAACACTATTCAGATGGAACCTTGTTGTCTATTATACTGTTTCAGTTACATTTGGGGCTGTTTGGATTTGTGGAATCCTATTTTCAACCATGGACAAGAAATCGATTTCTTCCAATATGATGTTTCTCTTGTTTCTTAAAACAGTGTGATTGTAGAAATCGATTTTCATTTCCATTATTTTCCTTGAAAAGGGTGATTTCCATGTCCTCAAAATAATCTGTTACATGACAATTTCCACTGTTACGAGAGGCGGCTTTTGCTTTTTGACCATGGACTTTTTAACATTTCCTTGGAAATCACGTGCTAGAAAAACAAGTTAACGCAGATTCTTTTCCACACATTTCCCTTTCCTCTTATGTGACGTTTGGTTTTCCATATCCACATTTTGGTTTCCACCAATCCAAACTGGCCCAATAGGTCCAGAACTTGCCCTTTTGAAGTAGAACACTACTTAGATTGTTATTTGTTTCATGATTTCAATTCATGTTGTGCACAGATTCAATTCCTTTGGAACCTGGAAATACCAATCCATGGATGTTACTTTCTCCCCATATTTGTCATGTAAAAAAGTTTGCATCATCATAACACTTAATTGGAAAGGAGTGTTACACTTCACCAAGTAATGGCAGTGCACTTTCTCCTATTTTTTTATTCTCTTTTTCTAGTTTTAGCATCGGCATTAAGCTCTAATATCTGGTGTGCTCATCTATATGCATTTTATGCCATTTTATTGATGCTTGTCAGAGATTCAATTATAGAACTTATTGCTCCCCAAAAAATTATCTATAGAATTTAATCATTCGTTTGCCTTGGACAACCTCATACTTTTCAACAAATGCGAGCTGAGCTTGCATATATGTGGAATGCTAGCAATAGGATAAAAAATCTTAGGAGAGTATCTGCAAAAGCATGCTTGCTTGTACCTTTGCATGAGAATAATGTTATTCCCAACCATGAAGATTCTTTAACAACTGATGACGATAAAACAACCATGAAGGTGAGGACTTCACCAAACTAATTCCTTTATGTCTGCTGGTGCTTCTTAAGTCTACCGAGAGTGAGTCCTCTTAATGATTAAAACATTTTGTATATTCGATACTTAGAAACTAAAACAAATAAATCATGCTCTTACAAAATGATATTAATGAGAGGCATTATCATTTATTTATACAACTCATTGCTTCTTTACTATTTGTTTTGGAACATAAATATTTTTTAAACTTCTTAGTGAACATTGGTCTTTTACTATTTGTAGTTTTGTTCATTTTGGAATCTAGACATTTTTAAACTCTGCAACAAATGCAACACTTAATTAGTTATTTATTTAATGTTATTTAAATAGATACATTGTAGCTTTGGTTGTTTTAGAATCTAGATAGTTTTGGAACTCCATAATAAACAGTCATTAAATAAGTTATTTTCAGCCACAACAAATAAGATTCTGACTCTGGAAAATCTGCAGAAAAGTCAATTTTATTTCCCAAACATTTTGTACATGCATTGGGAGGATGAGGAGTCCATCAACCATTACATTGTCCTTTGATGAAGGTGTGGTACCATTTTTTATATGTTTGGGATTGAGATGGTTTTTAGCAGATCATTAAAGGACATTATTTGTGGATGGGCTTTCATGTGGTTTATGTCGAAAGAAATGGAAGGATCATTAGAAGAAGGATTTTGACTGCGATTATGGATTGGGTGATGGTGAGAATGGAATTTCCTGGTGCTTCAAGAGAGGACTTTCTGTGATTGGAGAAGAGCGAGCAATGGAGATATGAAAGCGGATAATCCTTTTGGGCTCTCTCTTGGGTGTTAACTTGTGTTTGTGCTCAGCTTGTCTTTGTTTTGGGCTCTCAAGATATTGCTATTGTTCTTTTTGGTTTTTGTTACAGAATTGCTATTGAGGAATATTACTATGGAGTGATGAGAATATTACTCATTGTGCAGGCTCTTTGGCATTTTTGTCCCTTTGCCTAGTGTTTTTTTTTAGCTCTCTATTGTTCTTATCTTTTAATAAATTCATGGTTATCATTCAAAAAATAATGTTTGTGATATATATCTGCTAAGGAATCTACACATTTATATGTTGTTTTCTTAATATATATGCAAACTTCCTAGGCTATCTTGGTCTCTTTCTATTTTGGGAATGATCACTTCTTTGATCCTTTGTTGATGCCCCCATTGTTCCCACTTCATGTGATTCTAATTCATCCACTAATAAGTTATCCTCTGAATTTCAACTTGTACAAGTGGGCTCTTGTGATTCAATTGTATGCAATCCTTGATGTGATTGGGCCCTTGTGACTCAATTGTATGCAATCATTGATGTGATTGGGCCCTTCTGATTCCATTGTGTTCCAAAGATATGGTTGTTAAATAAATAGATAGAGAAATGAATTAAAAGATATCAAAATATTTTGGTTTACTTATATATAGATATTTACATAATTATGTATTATAGAAAAATGTAATTGGGAAAATTTTCTCCAAGTAAAAAATAAAAAATAACAAGAGAGAAAAGTTCATTCCATTATAGTTATGGCTACGGTTCTAATCCGTAGTGAATGAACTACTCGGACCCGGTCGACCGGCTCTCAACCCGGTCGACCCCAACTCGCTGTCCAAACTTTTTCTTTAGGATTGTGAATTTACTGTTTCTATAGCTGCAGATAATAACTGTAGCCATAGGTACCACTAATCCGTATCCATAGGTACCTTAGTCCGGCCATCTCTCTGTCATGCCTTAGCTACTCTTTGCAATTTTCTCACTTCCTTTCACCTTGTAACAGGCCCGAAGCCCGATCGATACCCACATTAAATCACCGTAGACCCATTGCCTAAAACCCACTTCCTCTTCTTCCACATGCCTTCTCTCCAACAAAACACTTCCCCTTCTTCCACAATCTTAAACCCATCATCATTTTCACTCCATTCTCTATAAATCCAAAAACAAATCATCATTTTCATTTCATTCCACACTTGCTCTCCTTCCACAATCCACAAACCCATCATCTTTCCTTCTATTTTCTAAAATCTCTCTACAAATCCTCCATAAATCCAAAAATCGGCCGTGCGTCGATTTTCCGTTGCAATGGAACTTAGTTGAAAAAAAGCGCATGTGTTTTTTGTTAAAGGGAGTCGAAAAGCAACGGCAGTAAAAAGTAAAAAAGGAGGGGTAGTTTCGTCCTCAAAGTCGTTGTCCGCACGTGCTAGTCTAACTTGGTAACTTAAGTTTGTATTCCGCGGTAAAAACCGCTGGGTAAAAGGTTTTGTCTACAGTGATCATTTTCTCATAATAATATCTACGAATAGATTTTAAGATAGTCTTAGATATATTAAGAAAATTGTTATATAGAAGTTTTACACAGGTTAGTCGTGCTTTTAATAAGTGTTATATATAAATTAGTATTGCTTTAGATAGATTTCAAGTCAAGGAAACTTATATTCAAAAATATTTTTGTTTGATTGTAAATTATGAATGAAATCACTTATTACATAACTAGTTGGGTAGTTATAGATAAAAATTAACTTCTTATCAGCCTGGGCCAGAATTGGACACGTTATTAAAATACTCAGCAATTTGGTTAGTTGTAGATAAAACTTACCCACGCACATTCATACAACAGTAGTTTTTCACTAGAGTGAGTACTTTAACCCATGACCTCATGTTGTAACTCTTATAAGTCTATCATTGAGGCATGAGTAAGGACCTAAACAAAAAATAAATTCTCATCAAGCCTTGTCAGAGATAGACTTATGATTAAAAAACTTGCAATTCGGTTTCAATGATTCATGATATAAGGATCAGGTTATACTAAGTTGATCCTTACACTTACTCTGATGGTAGACTCTCAGGAGTTTCCACACCGGGTCAAGGGTTAAGTATCCATTGGTGGTGAAATCACACTACAATGTCAGTGTGTGTAAGGGTATGTTAAAATACAATAAATAAATAAAAGTCATGCTAAGTTTGGCTTGACTTGACATGAATGACCATCGTGAAATTCATCCCAATCTTAAAACCATAAGGCCAAGTGGACCACCCATCGGGCCCTTAGGCCCAAGCTTCACCCAATTACTTATGAGTCTTCAAAAGATGCACACACGTCAAACTTGCAAGACTTTGCGCTCCACCAAGCTCGGCCCAATGCAAGTTGGATCATCCAGGGCCTAGGCCAGCTCAGCCCACTTGCAACATAGTTACGGGCATGTGGAATGCCACTTGCAAGTTGGGATGTTCTTATGAACCTGATGTTCTCCGTTTAAAAAGAGACCGATACTTTTTATAATCATATAACAAGCAATCCATCTCAACAATTTTCTTATGGGTGTGATGTTCTCCATTTATCTATCTGGCGCTTGTGGCAGCCCACCCTGTAATTGTAGCTTGTGACATACCACAATTCCTATTTTAAATCTCAAGGCTAATTTAATTTTGGCCTAAAGTACCCAGTAACCCTCTCAACTGGGGAGAGTCATTTGATACTCTGATGTTGTGATGGTTCATATACATGTATTTGGAAATTGTACAAGTGACGCATGCAACTCAAATTTTACAAATCACGGGACCCACGTAGACTGGTAGATTAGTCACAAACCCCCAAAATCTGATTGACTTCACCATAACTGCCTTTGATCAGTTGACATTTATCCGTTGAATCCATGCTGTTGATCTTTTGCATTTTGATCGTTCTTTAGGTGTCCAATCGGGCAGTTAGGAGAACAGTTCGCTGTAATTTTGGTTTAGAACTTATCTAAAGTGGGCCCCACTATTTGGATGGCTTCGGGTTATTCACATGCATGACACGTGCAATTTCTGAGTGTGCTTGTGGGAACGATCTCCCTGGTAATGTATCAGAGTCCACCAACTTAGGCACTAGGTGGAAGTGGCTAATGATCACATGTTTGTGGCCACCTAATTTTTCTAATAATTTCAAGTTTCAGGGCATCCGTTAATCTTGGTGGGGCATACCTGATGACTGGGTTGGATGACATATACAAAACACGGTGAACTCCCCATTCCCTCTAGAAGTTTCTATAGTTTGCATCTCCTCTGCAATGCCCTCAATTGTTCCATTTGGTGCGGCCCACCTAAATTCTGAAGCAGGATGGGTAGGCCTAACATTGGGGCGCATATAATGAATAGGTTAGATTGCACCCGCACATGATGGTGGGCCATCCAGCCTAGTTTAGGCTGGGTTTGGGCTTAGTCTACAGGCCCATGGGTTAGGTCTTCAGTGTACTTTCGCACAAAGGTACTAGTGTCATTGGAAACTGGTATGTATCGCCAGCATGTAGCAATATCGGCTGTATGGACCTGATGTGGGTGGTATTGGTGGTGAACGAGGTCAATTTAGAGGTGTCCATGAACCGAGCTAGATCCGTTAGCTCCCTCAACTCGACTCGAAAAAGCTCGATTCGACTTACTTCGAAGTTGAGTTTGAGCCAAGTCAAGCTGATTTTTTGTGCTCAAAAATGAGTTTGAGCTGGCCCTAGCTTGACTCAACTCGGATCGAACCCAGCTCGAATTGAACTCAAATCGAACCAATTCGGTGACTCGATTACTTTGATATTGATGTTGCTCACCCAGTGTTTGATGAAATGACTCAATGACGTGTGGTGGGTAGCAAGGAAGGTATGTACATGAAACAAATATCATTTTTTTTCTTGGTTTTTATGTTGCTTAGAAAGTATTTGATAAAATACCTGTAAAACTACCTTTCAAGGACCTTATCTCACTCATCCGAAATCTATTGTGGAAAACAAAGAAAAGCTTTTGATTCATTGCAGGGTGAAAGAGAATCAACGATAGCTTGTGGCTCGTTATCATAACAGATCTTCAAGAGCAAATGAGAGATTATATGAGATATGACTGTGGTTTAACCTTACAAGGTGGATAAGTCCTATTAAATAGTTCTGAAAATTCAAGATCAAAACAACAAACGGCTAACTATAAGCCATAACACTATCATCTCAGGTGATCTCTAGCTCCAGAAAACATACAATGAGATTTCGAATGTGTAGTCCAAGTGTTTGTGAAAATATAGCATAAGTGAACTTAGCTTGATCTTGGTTTGAACTCGGCTCGAAATAGCCTACTAACCGAATCGAGCTGAGCTAGCCAGTCAAGCTCGAGAACGGAGCTAAGCCAAGTTTAAGTTGAGGTCAGCTAGTGGCCGAGCCAAGTCGAGTTGAGGCCAACTCAACTCGATCTGACTCAATGTACATCCCTAGATGTCATACCCGAGATAGGTTGATTTAAAACCCTCGTTTCAAGCTAAATGGCAGATCGGGCTTGGTTTAGCTTCGAGTGCACCCTTAGGGCTGATGTAACCTAGCCTACTGATTTAATATTTAATATAATTTTGTTAATTCCACACATATGAGAGCCGTATGATGGAGATTTTTCCTCGTGCTTGATCGGTCGTGAGCTCTACTCGACCAGTTGTGGGCTAGTGTTTAATCCGTCGAAGGTTTGAGTCATGATACGACTCAAAGTTTAGCAAGTTTAGATGATTTTTCTCTGGGGTGTTCAACCAGTCGCGGGTGGTTCACGACCGGTCATAGGTGGTGCTTGACCGGTCGTGAGTGGCGTACGACCAGTTGTGGTTACGCAGATTCGTTCAGCGATTTTGCACGAATTTCGTGTCGCAAGTCCTTTGGCAGTAGGAACACAGAAGGGAGTTTTTTAAAATTATAAAAAGGGGTCCCTAGGATTTTTTTAGGGTATACTGTGTGAAGAAAAAGCACAAGATGGTTTCCTAAAGAGTTTAGGCCTATCAAAGGGGTGAAAAGAGAGAGAGAGATGAAGCTTGTAAAAGAGAGGTTATGCTTGTGGAGGTGATCTACCATATCTCAGCGCTTATACGTCATCGTAATCGATAACATCTCTCAGTTTTTCTTTGTTCTCTTACTGTTTATCCACTCCTGCATGAGTAATGAAGGTTTGATTATAGTAATGTGTGCTTGTGATTGGTTGTAACGTTCTGCTTTATAATGCCTTGTTGATCTGTACGAGGTCTCGTGGTTTTTACCTCTTTGAGGTTTTTTCACATAAAAATTTCTTATATGGTGTGTAATTGTTGCTTTGATTGTATTCATTACTTTTATTATCTTATAATTCTGATTTGTTCGGGAGGCTAGATCCTAAAGTTTTGTACAAGCCTCCCAACCATGTACACATTCACTTGGGGATATATGTTTCTTGATGTGACACGTGAAGGAGATTTGAACTTTTCATCAAGTGAGATACATTGTTTGAATTTTCTTTTATAAAAATTAGGCCATTTTACACCTCAAGTAGGCCACAAAATCTAAAAAATAAATCAATGGCTAATAAAATTGACCATCAATTTACTTTGTGCCTTGTAGGGCACCTGAAGGATGAAGTCGTCTAATTTGCTAAGCTTTATTTCCAACCTCATTTGAGAGTTCATATCTCACATATGTGTTTGTATGTGCACATGTGGATGCAACAACGCATACATACTGTTGGGCCAAGAGGGTTTTATTTATTTATTTATTTAATTTTTTAAAATTTTACAAATTTTGGTTGGGATCATCCCACAACTGTGGTTTCGAGGGTATTGTTAAATCATGAATGGCTCAAAATAACTACATGGGAGATTGGCTTGCGCTCATCATCCAACCAGTAGATAATTTTCATTTTGTTATTATTGTACCACGTGTATCTTGTTCAAAAGCTCCGACCCACCGACAAGATCACCTAATTAAAAAAAATCAAACCAATCAACTCATCAAGTGAGCATAGCCCTAAATTTCTTTATTTTATAAATAAATATCTATTGTTTTCTATAATGTGGCCTACCTGATTGATGAGTTCACAGCAAGTAATCATTACAGTGGTATTTTAGTCATCTAATCCCATGTTTGAGATAAATTTCTTGCTGCAAATTAATAATGGATGTCCTTTTTTCTCTCTCTCTCTCTCTCACACAAACATATATATATATATATATATAAGTAAACCCAACCTATGACATCCTTCCCAAATACCGGATGGAATTTGAATGAACCAAATGAAATTCTATCACACCTAATCACATTTAATCGCCTGCACCAAATGCCCCTTAAATATGTATCAGCCATCCAGAACTTCCTGGACCCAAGAAAGTTTCATTGGTGGCCACCCGATCCATATTATTTCTTGTGTGAGACCCACGTGAGTTTTGGATATGCCTTGTCTTCGGATTACGTCCTAACATTATATTTAGAAACTTGCGAACGGAGTGGATGTTTCGTGGACGTCAGGGTGGGACCCACAAAAGCTTTAGGTTGTCGTACAGGGAGCATCGCCGACTCGGAAACCGGAATGCTCCTAAAATACGCCGGGTGCCTCCGCGGCTATCCGAGCCCCTAATCCATCTTGCACCTCAACCGCTTCCCGCTGCCTCCCGATTACCAACAGACGGCAATCGGATATAAATTCCCCCTAACAACATAAACCTCAAGAATCCAAAAACAGAAAAGAGGCGAAAAAGCTCCAGCTACTTTTCTATTTGCAGCCGTTTTTCGGAGCCCTAGATCGAGAAAACGACGGGAGATTTCTCCGTTTCAGGTGCGTTTCGCTCTTCAAGTCCATGAATCTGCCATCGATTTTCCATTACAGCTCATGAGATTTCTATGATTTTTTAGCTTTTGGTGTTAATTTATGGTATATGTGGATCGAGATTTTCGTTTTCCTGAGATCTGCTCCGTTAGTTTCTGTTCGATTTTCTCGCTTTTGATTTTGGTGTGGAAATTGAAATCCTGCATCTGGAAAGGCGTCGGAAGAGGTCGGTAGCTCGAAGATCAGCGAAAGTGTAGCCAGTGGGCAATTCCATCGTCTGTGGGCCCGCCCTCCGTGGGCAGAACCATTCGTCCTGCCAGCCTCACCGCTGATGAGACGTGGTGCGGAATCCTACCAATTGGATGATCCGGCATGTTCTGCGATATCATACAAATGGATGATTCAGTTGTAAGTCCTTCAACTGGATGGGCAGTGTTGCCGATTGGTACAACTTCTGTGCTGTGGGTCATCCATGGTGGGACCCATCAGATATCAGTTGTCATCATGGAGGATGGGTTCCGTGGACTGTGGAGGGGGCTATCAACTACCGCTGTAATGGATAGATTACTGTCATTCTCACCATTTTTGTAGGGCTTGTTTGGGAGCTTGTATTTGGAACGCATTGGAATCCAAATCACAATTACACTGGAATCAAGGCGATTCCAGATCCTCGGATGTGTTTGGCAGCTTGTATTGTGTTTAGATGCTTGTAATTGGAACACATTGGAATTCTTTAGTATATTCACAGGAACCTGTATTTGATTAACTAAATCAGTTTTAATATCCCGAATTAGTACACATATGTGATATTCGACACAATGGTTGTAATAAGCCCATTGAAATTTATACTTTGGCCAAAAATGAGTAAATTCCTAGCCCCAGGTGGGCCACAAAGGAGCAACTCACCAACCCTTTTTAACCATCCATTTAGATGGCCAATGTTTTGACAATTTAGATCATTCTATTAGTGTAATTTTAGTGATGCAGCCGATAATTGAAATATTTAAGAGGTTTGGGAGAACGGCTAGCTTTGTTGGTTTGCTCCCCACAACCGCGAGTTCAATTCCCCTCCTTGGGATTATCACGTGGTTTGCAGGTGATTGCATGCATCTACAGGGATTACTCTCATCTTTAAAAGGGGTGGGGACACCCTGTTGTCATAAAAAATTGAATTATTTAAGGGTATTTAACATCAGCATGCCACGTGCACAACAAATTAATAGCCTAAGACACCTTTTTTTATACGTGCAATACTCTTGCCTTCAAAAAGGGAGCCAAAAAAGGCATTTCACTGCAATTACACTGGAATTACAACACTAAGGTTTGATTTCAAAACACATTAAAACTGTGTATTTCATTTACCCCCAAATTGACATAGTCAAATGATGGATTTGTAGCAAAATTTACCCAAATCCTCTCAAATCGCCTCAAATACATCCAAATACAAGGTGCCAGACAGTCCATTATTATCATCTTTGTTTCGAAGTTGGAATATATTTTGATGAGAAGGAAATTCTTTCTATATCCATTTGCCCCTATTGGAGATTGAAATTTCTGCAGTTGATCAACATCAACGTGTTGTGTTCTATCCCAGCATACTATAAAAAAGAACATTGCACTTGATTGTCGCTATGCCATAAGATTTCGATATTATCCATGCTCTCATTCAAATATATATGGAGCAGGGTTTCACATTGAACAGACATCATAAAGTGTTGTTCTTCAGAAGGTTCTTGATTTTCTCTGTCAGCTGTTTTTATTATGTGTAGCAGTACTTGCAGTCAGGCATCTGTTTATGTGGAACCTAGATACCTCTACATGTGCCTCAGTAGCACACACGTCCTCATCCAAATCATCAAAGTCATATGGCAGGCAGGCCATTGTTGCGCCTTAGCCTAAATTCATGCTGGTCCCCTTATCAGGTTGATACATGTGTGCTGGAAAAAAAAGGTGTGGTGGCTGAAAAAGGATAACTAGTCATCCACCTTCAATGCACATATGCAGCCATCCAACAAGCAGAACAGCCTTTTTTGTTTGACCTATTGCATGTTAATGGTATGGCCTGCCTGATGGGCCATGTGGATTGCGCATGTGTGGTAGCATTCCTCCTTTATTACTAGCACTGTTGTTATTGTTTGTTCTCCATTGTTTCAAAGTCCAAATTGAAATATATTGTGAGAGTATTAATCATTATTTAAGCTTTATCCCAGCTAATTGGGGTTAGCTACATGAATCCTTTTCTGCCATTCCACTCTATCAATGGTCATAACTTTAGTTAGATCATAAATCATCGAGTCTTTTCTTACTTCATCCACCTATGTCCTTTTGGGCCTTCCCCTTGCTCTTTTAGAGCCTTCAACTTGTACCATCTCACAACTAACAAGTACAGTTCTTAGTCTCCGTTGCACATGACCAAACCATTTAGGTCTAGTTTCCATCGTCTTATTACCCGTTGGTGCTACTCTTAAATTCCCTTTAATGCATTCATTTCTAATTCTATCCTTCCTTGTCTTGCCACTCATTCATCTCAACATCCTCATTTCAGATACAATGATCCTATTCTATGAACATATTGTTCCTTGACTGTTCAACATTGTCCCATAAAGCATAGCTGGCCTTATAGTCATGCTATAAAATTTCCCTTTCAGTTTGAGTGGTATACGACGATCACATAAAACACCAAAGGCACATCTCCATTTCTACCATCCTACTTGAATTCTATGGGTAACATCTTTCTCAATCTCTCCACTCATGACTTATCGACCCAAGATACTGAAAGTAATCATTTTGTGAAACTTGTGGGTCAACAATCCTAACTAGTTCCTCGTTCCCACTCCCATTGTCACTAAACTTTAGTCTATATACTTTGTTTTAGTCCAACTAATTTTAAATCCTTTAGATTCGAAAGCACCCCTACATAAATCTTGCTTTGTGTTCACGCCCTCCGTCGTCTTGTCGATCAAAACCATGTCATTTGCAAACAACATACACCATGGGATCTGTAAGGAGGCAGGCATAAGAGTTCTTTTAATGGATATCTTGAGATTTTAATAAGAAACAAAGAGAAAAGGAAATGGTAACAAGCATAAAAGTAAATTTTCATGAAGGGCCTGTTGGATTAGTGGGAAAAGAAAATGTAATAATTATCTAATAATAATTTACATGAGCACTATTGAATCATGAATTCCATTTTTAGGGTAGTTTGAATAGCAAGTGAGAATCTTATATATGTGAGAAAATGGTCACCTTGTATCTTGTGCATGGGTATTTGACTATGGAAAGAGTAATAATTTCTCTGTGGACTATTATTTTCTTTGCTAACCAAACATTGTGAAATGTCCCATCACGGGAAAGGTGCTTCATTTTCCTTTCTTTTCCCGCTTATCAAGCAGGCCTTAATAGACATTATACTTAAACACTTAAGTTCACATATGCATGGTTTTGATTTTATCCACAAAGTGGCTTTTCTCAGTCTTGCTGTATCTGTAGGATAGTAGAATATCTATCTGATTCGTGGCCTTTAAAATAAATTATATGGAGGGTGATCTAGTGAGGGGCACGAGTTTGTACGTGTGGTGCATTAGAAAGAATCACTTTTGGAGCTTATTGGGATGTTGCCATCTGTATTCTGTTATGTAAATTTGCGTTTCTTAGACTTGTTTTATGAGCTTTCAAGTGGACAACTTGGTTGTGTAGCTGTTGAATCACAGATTTAGATCTCATGGAGAGGGACCATACAATTGCTTCTTTTTTTTTCTTTTTTGGCAAGCAAGCTGGAACTGAACCCATTACGTCATCGTTGCAGCAAAGATCTTTTGTGCTGTTTAAGAGGACGAACGCAGTTTTTCAGTAAAGTTTGGGGACTGAGTGCAATGACTTCCGTATCCAGTCAGCCCCAGTTTCGGTACACTCAACCACCTTCTAAGGTGCTTCATCTGAGAAATTTACCATGGGAATGCACGGAGGAGGAATTGATTGAACTGGGGAAGCCCTTTGGTAAAATTGTGAACACTAAATGCAATGTTGGTGCAAACCGCAACCAGGCTTTTGTTGAATTTGTGGGTACAATATAAATTTGACTTAATATACTTGTTTCCCTTTGTTTAATTTATTCTGAGCGACATTTTTCCATTTTTTCATAAATTCTTATAGGCAGATTTAAATCAAGCAATTGCAATGATATCCCATTATGCTTCCTCATTAGAGCCGGCTCAGGTACGGGGGAAAACTGTCTACCTTCAATATTCAAACAGGCAAGAAATCGTCAATAACAAATCAACCGGCGACATTGCTAGTAACGTGTTGCTGGTTACCATCGAGGGTGTCGAGGCAAGCGATGTCAGCATTGATGTTTTACACTTGGTAAGCAAATCACTAGCTTATTTATGATGGAGAGAGGTATACCTGTCCCCAGTAATATGCTTTGATTTATAGGAGGATGACATGTGAGAATTTTATACGATTAGCTTATAATTGTTGCAAGGCTTTTCTTTGACATGCATCTAAATGGATCAGCAGGTCCATGTCACACGGAAACATCTTCGATGGCAGCCTATTGCATCGGGAGAAAGCGCATGTGTGTTTGTCTCGTCTCCCTAATGCTGCCTCTTACCCTATCCCTCCTCCTATCCTTACCATCTAAATAGTTGGAGTTTCTCTGATTTCTTCTCTCCTCTCTATCCCTCAAACCTTAGCTCCCAATTCTAAATCCATGAAATTGGATAAATGAAACTCATCTATGTTTCTTTTATCTATATGAAACTTTTGAATTTAAGGATCAATGTGTTTATTGATTTGTTCTTTTGCATTCTCCAAACTGGGAATCTTGTGCTTATTGCCAGTGATGTAGGATATCTATGTGATACTCATCATCATCTACGCCTTATCCCAGCTACTTGGGGTCGGCATATCTATGCCATGCTATTGGTTCTAACTTCTAAATTTGTTGCTACATCTGATTTTTTTTTTTTTTTTTACCACATGCACACACACCCCCACACACTCACGCTAGCGGAATTTCTCCACTTACGGATACTCGAACCCTTGACTAGGTGTTGAAACTCCTGAGAGTCTACCACCCGAGCAAGAGTAAGGATCCATCTGATATGTATTTGTTCCTATATCTGATATGTTCGTTATATGTTGATTATCTTCTTCTTCGTCTTCTTCAGTCGGTCAATGTTGATTATCAGATGATGGCTCTTACTCACTTTTTGGCTTCCCTTTTCACAACTTTGCTTTTACAAACCGTTAGATGGGGGAGGAAATTCCCAATGCAGAGATCCAAATGACTAGAGTCTTCGATCACAAGAGCAATAGTATGAATCATGTGAATAGTAATCATATGAATCCTAGGAATCTTAACCAATTGAATCCTATGAATCTCTTCACGTTGTTGTTAAAATCTCTTTGCTTTGGCAACTGAAGAGAAAAGGTTGATTTGTCCATATGGGGCGAACTGTCTTGTAGCAATAATTGCATCATAGGGCATGAAAATAATTTAATTCATTATTTATGCTGCTGATTGTAAGGCGAATTCTGCTGATTCTTAAAGTGTATGCAGCGATGCCTTCTGATTTGTTCTTTTCCTTATTTGGATGTGTTCATATGGTTGCTCTATTTTTTGTGAGTTTGTAGGTATTTCACGTAGCTGCATCGATGAAACTATATGCCGGATTTTAAACCAGACTTTGTCCATAATGGTTTATATCGTGGTTCAGGCCACATTGCCTATCATACTTGTTCGCATGTTTCCCAATTTCCTTCACTGATCTTCATGCAACAGCGTTGCTGCCTGTTATGTGCATACATATGTTATTGATGTCCATAAGCTGTTCAAGTTTCACATGACTATTGTTATATGCGTCAAAGGGCCTGTAACACCTGTTGGCAGTTGGCAGTCGGCAGTGGAACATTCTGCTTGCTGGACTTTCTTCACTTGCTTTCAATTCTTTAATTTTTAGGGTGAAGGAAAAAAGAAAAGAAAAGAAAACAATGGATGAACATTGTCTTCTCAATTTTATCCAAAAAAATTGCTCACTCAAAATTGCACTTCAGAATTTGTTTTGAAGAACTTATAATTGTGCTGATGCAGGTTTTCTCAGCTTTTGGATTTGTACACAAAATTGCCACCTTTGAGAAGACAGCAGGTTTCCAGGTATTCTACTTATTTATTGTAATCTATTAAGCTTAGGGTCTGTTTGGTTTGATGTAATTACATGTAATTTCTCTCAAATCAGCGTTAAATGCATACATCAAACAACAACCCCTGCGATTTGAAAGTTAAGAGGAGTTGCCTCATGTTAGATTTCGCGATAATTTGAAGCCAAAGCTTGGGGGGGGGCCCTTACCATGATATATATGTGTTATATCCACTCCATTCATTCATTAGTAAAGATCATTTTAGGGCATGGGCCTAAAAATGAGGCAGATTTAAAGATCAAGTCAACCACACTACATAAAACACTGGAGATTGAATGTCAACCATTTAAATGTTCTTCCCATAGTGTGGTCCACCTGAGCTTTGGATCTGTCTCATTTTTGGAGGCATACTCTAGAATGATCTGGCCAAATGAATGGATGGCATGGCTAAAACATTTACATCATGGTGGGACTCACAGAGTCTATCTCGTTTTCTGTACCTAAAAGTTGTGGTTGTCAATGTCATGCTGCACCCTTCCATCACAAATTCCTATAGCGTGTAATTAATGCTTAAAAAGTGTAAAATACACTGCAATTCACCTGAATACATCCACCAAACAGGCCCTTAACTGGTTGTTCAACAAGTTTTTGTGAACCTCTGCCATGGTTGATTCCAGAGCCCAGGTAAACTAGGAAAGTTGATGTCTGGTCAGCAGCCAATCATAAAACTTCGCTGATCTACCATATAAAAGATGACCCCAAATTGATGGGAGGAAGGCCAACATGACGTTGTAAATTAGTACCACATCAGTTTTTTATCATTCCCAAACACGCCTATCCTTTTAATATAATAATACCTGCTCTTCAGGCACTGGTGCAATTTTCTGATGCGGGAACTGCATCTACAGCAAAAAATGCTCTGGAAGGGAGAATCATTCCTAGGTGACATTGAATATCTTGTATCATTCTCTTGGCGTTTTTTTTTTTTTTCCAAAAAGGTATCCTTTTAGGTGTTTCTTGAAAAGTAAAATTTCAATATTTTATGTGTTTGCCTATAATGACAGATACTTGCTTCCGGAGCACTTTGGGCCATGTACTCTCAAGATAAATTTTTCTGGACATACAGATTTAAATGTGAAATTTCAGAGCCACCGGAGTAGGTAAGGCAATGCTCTTGAACCATTAGTATCTGAGTGCAACTCTGTCACAATCATTGTTCCAAGCATCGGTAATATTATCGATATTGCTAGCTCGATGATACCGATATCATTGGTAGTATAAAAAATTCTAGGTATCGATGATATATCGCGAAGTATCGCCAATGTTTTCGACTGTGTAAATTCCAAGTGTCACTTATATTGTCAATGTATTAGGGATAATTCAATAATATTGCTAATGTATCACCAATGTATCAATATTGCCCAAAAAAATGTTTATTACAAAAAAAATTCCATGTTAATTTTTTTATGGGTGCATGCTTGTCAGAATTTTCATGTCAAAATTTCCATGCCGCCAAGGGAAACCTATAATTTATGTCTTTTTCGCAATTATTTGATTCCAAAGTATGCAGATATGTATATTTTAGCATTTCTTGAAGTTTCCTTGAGAAATTCCTCCATTTTTCTCATCTTTCCTCAATGAACAATACATTTGTGGGTATAAGCGATAATATTGGCAATATGAACACTTGTTTCCGCATCCCCAGCCATTAATGCACATAATGATAACGATACCACGAACACTGCTCATAATATGGCCTATGAAAATGTAGCTAGGATTGACACCACACAGTCGTGGAAACAAGGGACTACCACAACTTTTGTGCCTAGTTTTATAGGAATACTGTTTAGAACTACTAAACCCTAGAAAAGCATAAATATGACACCTAAACATAATTGTCGTCGTCATCACCATCTAAACCTTGACCCACCTGATTGAGGTTAGCTACACAGATCCTGTTTCACCATTCCTTAAACCATAGGTCCTCGGGTCTTTCCTTACTACCTTTGCGCGCGTCTTTTTGGGCCCTTCCCATTGCTCTGTTAGAGCCTTTAACTTGAACCAATTCACTTCTTCTAACTAGTGTAGCTCTTGGTCTCCGTTGCACATGGCCAAACCATCAGTCTACTTTCCCTCATGTTATTACCTATTAGTGCTACTCTTTAAGTTCCCTCAAATGCATTCATTTCCAATTCCATCCTTCCTCATCTTCCTGCTTATCTATCTCAACATCCTTATTGCGGCTACTCTCATCTTATGAGCATGTTGTTCCTTAACTGCCCAACATTTTGTCACATAAAGCATGGCTAGTCTTATAGCTATCTTGTAAAATTTCTCTTTCAGTTTGATTGGTATGTGACAAGCACATAAAACTTGAGAGACACATCTCCACTTCTGATACCAAGCTTTAATTCTATGTGCAACATCCTTCTCCATGTCATGAGTTATTGACCCAAGATATTGAAAATGGTCAATATAGGGTACTTCTTGGTCAGTAAACTTAATTAATTCTTCGATTCCACTCCTATTGTTGCCAAGATTGCATTCCATATACTCTGTTTTAGTTCTACTAGTTTTAAAATCTTTAGATTCTAAGGGATCCTACCATAGTTCTAACATTGTGTTTATGCTCTCCCTTGTCTCATCAATCAAAACTATGACATCTACAAACAATATTCACTACGGAACATCTTCTTGTAAATGCCTCGTTAGCTCATCTATAAACAATGCAAAAAGATATGGGGTCAATGCCAACTCTTGGCGTAAGACTACAGTAATTGGAAACTCACTTGTCTCTTCCCTATTGGTCCTCCCATTTGTTATTGTTCGCTCGTACATATCCTTAATCATGTCAATATATCCTCTTGAGACTCTTTTCTTTCCCAGCTCCCACCAAATTAACTCTCTAGTGCTCTATCAGATACTTTTAGTCAATAAAAACCATGAAGAGATCCTTCCTCCTCTCCCTATATCTCTCCATCAGCTGTCTAATTGAGAAAATAGCCTCAGTAATTAACCTTCCTAGTGTAAATCCAATGGTTTCTGATACATTCATCTCACGCCTAAACCTTTGCTCGATCACTCTCCCAAAGTTTCATAGCATGACTTGTAATATTACATCCTACAATAGTTAGTGCAGCCTCTATATGTTTCATTTATCTATCATGGGTGGGACCCATCTGATGGTCCCAACAGTCCACTGTTGATTGTGGGCCACTCTTGAGTTGCATCGAGGATTTTTCTTGTGGATCATGGGTGGATGCAAGTCATACTTGCTACTCATATTCTTATATATTTGAGGCCTCAAAACAAGATTAACACAGGCAAACCGTAATTTACCACATGCACTATGTATTTGTAAATGTATATTTGAGTGTGTGAATCAGTGATGCTTCCTACTTGCTTCACATTCTTTTATTGACACATACAGAGTAGAAGCTATAAGACCGCCTCAAGCTTCGCTCAAGGAGTGTATAACATTTGAGATTGAAGTTGAATTCTGTATAATTAATTGAAGTCACATTTAAAATTTTGCTCTGCATTCTCTAGTGGAGACCCCGGTGCCTCTATATGCTAGGACAGTATTAGTGGCTAACTATTTCTTCCTTTGGAGGTGTTTGGAGGTTGGCTAGAAGGGACTCATTTGGTCAAATGGGTCTGACCCTTTCTTCTTTTCATCTGAAAGATCAGTCAAAAGCTGTATTTGGCCAATGCTCCTGAGGAGTTCTCACACCAGCGAGAATCTGCATTTTGTGGCATTAGGAATTCCAGAACTGCTCATTTGTGGCATTAAGAATTCCAGAACTGCTCATTTGTGGCTAACTAGGCCTCTCAAACATTTGATGAGTCAGTCTCATTAAAACAAGTTTGAGATAAATCATCATCATAGCCTTGTCCTCACTACTTGGGTGTTGGTCTTATCTGTGATTGCTTGCTATAAGGTTTTAGAATCAGCTGATGTTGGACAGATGAAAAAGAAGAAAAGAAGAGAAGAAAGGATTTTTACACAAACACACAATTCAAAGATGTTGGTTTTGTACGGTTTCCTCCCTTTGCAAGAGTATTATCTCCCTAAGCTCACACTTTTTTTGTTCCAATCTCAACATTAGACTTTATTCATGCAAATGACCTTTGGGTGCTTATATGCATCAGAATACAAAAGATAAAGATTCAAAGAGATCTTATAGATCTTCTCTAATTTAGATCTAAGTCATGTACTAAGGATTGACATCGAAAGTTCAAGTATGTTTTTGGAAATATAAAAACTAAAAGGATTTCTAATCTAAAAAGATATTACGAAAATAGAAAACTGCTACTGACTTAATGGCACTAAGATACCTATTAATGATTCCCCAAGATAGCACCAATGACTTGATGACAAATAAGATCCTATTAGAGATCTCCCCAAAATCTTTACCATATAAAGACTCCAAAGAATCAAGCTACAACCACATTTGGATCTATATCTTCTATATAAAAAAAATCCTGTAAACATGACTCCAAAAGTGGGGCGCACGTCATGGGTTGTAGGACCCTCAAATTTGGGTTTTGGGGCCCTTGTCTTCTTCACACACTTCTCGTTATCTTTCTCAGTTGCATTATTCCTTGCGGCTGAAAAATACTTATTGTGCAATTGATAAATGGTATCTATCCATGGCCAACATCTACCTTTGTCTCACTCCTACGTATGCTTTGATTGGAGTTGATGTTTAGGGGTGTCAATGGGCCAGGCTAGCCTGTTGGGCTTCCGTGCCTAGCCCGTCTCTGGCTGGGCTTTGGGCTGGAGTATCAGGTCCGAGGACTGGGCTCATGCTCAAAAATCAAGCCCGTCTGAAAATAGGGCCGGGCTTGGATGTGTAGATGCTCATTTGACTTGGCCTGTTAGGGTTTACAACATCTCTCTTTCTCAAAAATTTCATCCCTCCGTCTATTCCACTGCCACACCTGACGCACCATTAATTCAAACCCCCCTTTCCCTTTCCCTTCTTATAACAACCTTGTTTAAAACCCCAAACAAGCAAAAGAAGAAAAACCCACCTCCCTCTCCCGCTTGGGATCTCCCGATAATGGAAGCATTCAACTTTAGTACTGGAGATGAGGACCTGGTGCTAACATGCACACCTCTAACACCAACACCAAGACCATCACCATTGTCATGCGATTAACAGTGGCTGAAACAAACCACAATGAAGATGAAGGGAGAAGAGGATGAGAGAAGGATGAAGATGGATATTAAGAAGAAGAGGGATCAAACTAAATGGACAGAGAGGGAGGGTCAGATTTATGGGTTTCGTCTGGCTAGAATATTCCCCCCTCCATCAAACCATCTTTTCTTCAAGGGGAGTGTCATGCCAATCCAGCCATCCTTGGTTGTCTTTGGCCCTTCCAAGAGGCGATTCCCCATGTCTTTCCTTGGAGGGATCTGCAACCAGAGAGAGATCTGAAGTCGAAAAGCTTTCTCACCTATTCAGGGGTCGGGCTCGGATTGGGCTGGGGTCACGCCTTGTATGTACAGTCCAGGCCAGGCTCAGGCTGGACCATTTTGGCCTGTCATGGGCTCGGACCGGGTTTGTACTTTCATTCAACAATGCGGGCCAGGCTTAGACAAAGCTTGGCCTGGCCCGTTGACACCCCTACTGATGATGGAGGCCAATGTGCCTACCATGAACTGCTTTTACCTATTGGATTGGTAGAGCACGCCGCTTCTCCTTTCACTAATTCTTGTTTCATTTCCTTTAGGATGCAAGCAAGGTGTTCCGTAACGGTAACGGTGGCTGTTAACGGTCACCACCGTTATCCTTATGATACGAGGCTTAACGGCTGTTACGTCCTTGTAACGGCCGTTACGGTCTCTCTTTTTAAAATTTTTATTTATTGAAAAAATTCCCAAAAAACCTATATTTGCCCCGTAATGTTGATTAAAAAAAAAAGTATGAAAAACCCATATATGTCCTGTAATAGACCATTATGGGGCTATTATGGCCTTTATAAGGGATGTAACATGCCGTTAACAACAATTACGGGTCATTTTTTTCCATAACGGCTGTTACGGTCGTTACGACCCCATAACGTGTAACGGTTGCCACCGTTACCTTTACGTAACGGCCTTTACGGCCCCGTAATGGCTTTTACGGCACACCATGGATGCAAGGCATCTCTTCTTCAATAGTAGAACTTCTTGCTTCAAACTTTGGATTGACAATTGTGCTTTCTTTCCCTACGCTTGGTTTGTTTCATGATTTCACTATATAGTTTCTTTTGTCACAAGCTTTCGCTCCGCACTCTTAGGGTGTGTTTGGCGGAGCGTTTTACAGTAGATTAGAGCGTTTTACAGTAGATTAGATGGGATGAGATACGGTTTAAGGTAATTGATGGGTTGTCAGAGTTTGTCCATTGATCCCATGGATTTGGGATAGCCCATGGTAGACACAACAGCGTGTTTGGACGGCACGTGGGATTGGATATTGCCCCTGTAATAGATGGTTGGCATGTTTGGTATTGCATGGATTGCTGGTACACGTCCTGCCGGTTGGCGTGTTTGGTGCAACAATCGTCTGACTGTAGTAAAACCATGCTATTGATGTTAGTAGGAAATCCGATTGCCTACTGGGTAACCACACTGCTGTGGGGGCCCACTGTGATGGCTGAACGTGCAGTTAGTCGTTTTTCTTCCTCAACATTGGCAAGCAGGGTGGAAACTCACCATTTGAAGGTAAGTATCCGGTAGTAACCAAATAATGGGGATTGTAGATTTTGAATCTGTAATACAGTTTGTATGCATCAATTGGGTGGGGGACTTGTAGGGCAAAGGATGGGTCTTTGACTGGTGGAGCCTCAGCAGCAAGGAGGTTTTGATGAAATTGAAATAGGGATTTTCGTGGGTTTGGCCCTGGTGTGATCTTCAGCCCTTGGATCCATAGTGTGCCATCGTTTGATCATGAAAATTTGCTGCTTTTCTAAGTTTTCTTGAAGGATTGCTTTTTTGTCCATATATTCATTTGTTTGTATTAAAGAGTGCTTTTATATGCTGGCCAACAATGAATGGACATTGTGGATAAGCTACATACACATCACAATGGGCCCAACAACAGTGTGGTTACCCAATAGACAATCGGATTTTCTACTAACATCAATAGCATGGTTTTACCATAGTCGGACGGTTGTTGCACCAAACACGCTAACTGGCAGGACATGTACTAGCAATCCATGCAATACCAAACACGCCAACTGTCTATTACTGGGGCAATAGCCAATCCCACGAGCCGTCCAAACGCACTACTGTGTCCACCATGGACTATCCCAAATCCATGGGATCAATGGACAAACTCTGACAGCCCATCGGTTACCTTAATCCATATCCCATCCCATCTAATCTACTGTAAAATGCCCGGCCAAACACGCCCTTATGAGGGTGACAGGGCTAAAGTACAAGCGCATCCCAAACAATAGATGGGATGGAACCGTCCATCATAACCCTCCTAATACAGTGTAAAACCATCCAGTGTGTTGGGCCAAACACGCCCTTATTGCCATTGGGATGGTACTAATGCATCCATCTCAACTTCAAACATCTCTTCCCTTTCTGGCAATCTAAGATGTGCTGTTTGTTCCATCAGCTGATGCATCCAGTGATCTGTTGATGGATACCTCATTTGATCTAACATTGGACTCTTCATGTGTATATTCTTAGAATGTGATGCTTTGTCCAGGCATGTCATCTGTCAGCTGTCACACACTACCGGAGTATCAAAGTTCTTCATTACTATGTACTTTGGTATACGAACTTAATAGTCTACATTACTAATACCTATGTACAAAATAGTATATGCTAGGGCAATGAGCTGGGCCAGGCTATTCATCACTGGCCCTAGCCTAGCCAACCTAGACATCAGGCCTACATTTCAAGCCCTAGCTCAGCCCTCAGGCCCAGTTTAGTGGCCCAAGCACTGGCTCTTCAGGGCTGGGTAACCTAGACCATTGCCACCACTAGTGGAGAATATAGATAAACAAGAAACCCTCTAGGAAAAAAGAAGGTTTATTTTCCCAAAAGAAACACTTTCTATATTTGCAAGTAACTTTAAAGGTTTTTTTTTTTTTTTTTTTTTTGTTTTTTAAAGACAATTCGAGATAAATAAAATAAAGTTCCAAAGGACAATATGCCATTTTTAATTTGTTCAAGATGTGTTGTGGAGCAATCAACCCAAACAGGTGGGACAAGGCTATGATGGTGATGATGATCTTTTGGCCTTAGCCGTTGCATTTGCGGTATTCTATTCAAGTACCTTTTTCTCTCTTGTTGAGGTTTTTCCTGTTAAATCACATTCACAGATGATTATTGACTCTTCTGTCCTTTTGAGCTCTTTTTTCCTTCTTTTTTTTTGTTCTTTTTTTAACAGTGATCTTTATGGTGCTTACTTTTGCCATCTTTCGCAGGGATTATACTAATCCATACCTTCCCGTTGCTCCTTCAGCTATAGATGGCAGTGGTCTGGTAAGGCACTGGCAGTAGGCAATCCATGGGAACACACATGCACACACATGCCAAACACAGACACGTACACAATAGAGATATTAGTTATTTCTAAATTCATCTCTGTTCTCTTTAAATCCACATCTTTGTCATCATTGCAGGCCGGTGTGGGTCTTGATGGTAAAAAACAAGAAGTGGAGAGTAATGTTCTTCTTGCATCTATCGAGAACATGCAGTATGCAGTGACTGTCGACGTATTACATAAGGTATTCAATTACTATATCTGACACTTACGTTGCTAACAGTTAAGAAATGCTTTTAAGTCCGGCTCCAATTACCATGCTTGTTTTGTTTGCTGGCCAGGTCTTTTCTACTTTTGGTCCTGTTCAGAAAATTGCCATTTTTGAGAAGAACGCGGGATGTCAAGCTTTAGTTCAGTACCCTGGTAATCCCTAACTTACGACTCAGGTTAAAACTGTACTTTTTTCTTCCAGCAGAATTTTGGCCTGACTACCACGTTTCAGAAATGATGAATACATGTGTAGTTTTGCTTGGCCCCTTGGAAGCTGCAACAGTAGCTTTGCATCCTTGGGATATTAGTCGTTAATGCAAGAGGACAAATGTTTCGCAGAATCCAAGCCGTGCTATTGACTTCCATTAGTGGAACTTTCAACTGTTCCAAAGTTCTACTCCATGCAAGTTCATTGATCTCCTTTTTTAAATTGATCGAGTCTTAGTTGAGATATTTCATTCTGAAATAATGTTTTTCTTTTCGAGTTTCATGCTCTCTTTCAACATGAATGTTGTCAGATAAATTCTAATCTCTGGAGCTGGTTTCCGTTCATTTTTGCCCGTCCACTATTGCAGATTTCTAAGATTTCACCTGGATTATTACATGGTTTCTTCTGTCAGAAAATGGAAATGCTTGTGTTTGTCTGCACTTGTAGATCCCTGTGGTGCACCACTTAAATAGGCAATTAAACTCATTTAGTATGCCAGATGTGTGGATTCTTCAATGACATTGGTTGTATTGCAGATGTTCAGAAGGCCATCATCTCCAAGGAAGCCTGTCATTTTTGCTTGTCCACCATTGCAAATTTCTAAGATGGCACCTGGCTTATTACATGGTTTCTTCTGTCAGAAATTGGAAATGCTTGTGTTTGTCTGCACTTCTAGATCCCTGTAGTGCGCCATTCCAATAGGCAATTAAACTCATATAGTACATCAGACATGTGGATCCTTCGATGACATTGGTTGTATTGCAGATGTTCAGACGGCCATCATCGCCAAGGAAGCCTTGGAAGGACACTGCATCTATGACGGAGGATATTGCAAGCTTCACCTCACCTATTCTCGTCATACCGATCTTAATGTAAAGGTATTCTTTCCCTGTACTGTAGAGCTGTTACATTATTAAGTTGCGCCATCTTCGGTTTGAGTAAGTATAGAACTCTGCCCGATAGTGATGCTCCAGCTGGTCCCAATCCAAGGTATTTGTACTATTGGCCCACTGCCTGTCCATGGTGGGCCTACTGATTAATAGTATGTCTTGGTGACAACCATCCATATACTGAAAGTCTAAATGTTACCTTGGACCTTATTTGTACTGTGTTAACATTTTTTGCTTTCTGCTGCTGCCGCCAGGGTTAAAATATCAACCATTGGGCTCCCACCTGTAGAATCAGGGCATTGTCTGGGCTTGGTTTTAGAAACCAGCCAAGATGACTCTAGGGCCAATTTTATGGTTTGATAACCAATTTGAATCATATAAGGAATTCAGGGGATTGTCTGGGTTTGGTTTTAGAAACCAGCCAAGATGACTTTGGGGCTGATTTGCCAGTTGGACGACCAATTTGAATAATGTAAGGACAAGTCGCATGTAGGAGTTGCAACAGGTGAGGTCTGGACTGGGTCAGGGTCAGTCCGAGTCTGACAGTCATTAATCAAGCCAAAAATTGTCCTACCAGGGTCCTGGCCTGTTTAATAATCAAGCCTTTAGGTTCAGGCCAAAGTCCACCCATTAGGATCCTAAGTGGGCCTATGCCCTAATTAACAAACCTCAGTGTTAATCCAAGCCCTGCCTGTGGCAGGCTAATCCGAGCCAAAGTTCCATCATGCAAGCCTGACCTGTCGCCAACCTTATTTTGGATCTGCCTCTGATCTTCCCATTTAGCTTTCTTTTGGTTTCCTGAGAGGAGAGTGCTATGTGCTTATAAATGGATCTTCTAAGTTTCAGGCAAACAATGAACGAAGCAGAGACTACACCAACCCAAATGTAGCTATCTCAAACAGCCAGCCTTCAATTCTGGGGCAGCAGCCACTTCAGGTGCCGGGATCTGCAACTTCTCAGTACAGCAACATCCCCTTCGTACAAACAACCACTGGGATAATGGCCTCTCAACCCATGGGGCAATGGGATGCTGGTGTTGGAGCACCAGCACCTTTGCCTTCCCATCTGCCTAATCACATGTACATGTTGCCTGTAACCAACCTGCCTTCCGAGATGGGTCCTGCTGGAATGATGCAGCTTCCCAACCAAGGTGGCCTACTACCTGCCATGCATTCAATGCCACCTTATGGCCACTGACCAACTTTGGTAATGGATTGCTCTTTTACTCCTTTTTGTCCATTCTTTCTTCTTCTTCTTCTTCTATTTTGTGATTACTTCTTTACAGCAGGAGGGATGGAATGTGTAGGATACTGCAGTCTGCTAGACTGTGTCTTACCATGGTATGGCAGTCTGCAAGACTGTATCTTATCATGGTATGTTCTGATTGTCCTTATTTCCATGGTTTTGGAAGGGGTGCCACTCGTCTGAGTGGGATGTGCACTCGGCTGGACCAATCTGATTTGTACCATGAGTCCCTCAACTCAGACCCAACTCAGGCGAGTTGGGATTTGACTTGGGGCCAAACTAGTCGGGGGCAATTATCAGAGTTTGTAATCCATGCTTGTTTCTTTCATAGCAATGCATGTCTTTGAACTGTAAATTTTCAGAAAATTCATTATTAGTGTATGACCCTCATGAGAGCAGCGCATATGTTGTCTCATGTGACGAGTCCATCCGTGCGGATCTCATGGTTTCGTGATCCAGGCTGTTGATTTGATGGGCTGTGCTGTGGTGGGACTCCATGATTGCCTGATCTTAACCCTTCCATCTGCATCTTGCAAGCAGATGGCTACAAGAAAAGTACACCAACAATCCACAGCCAGAGATTTAAAAAAAGAAAAGGTCCAGCACTGAATGGCGGACTTCTAATCAAGGCCTGGCTCTCAAACCATCCTACTCCGGAGTTGTACTGGTGGACGCCTTACACGTCCTCGATGCAATCTGTCCTCTCTATTCAATTGGATGAATAGGGTCAATATTAGAGCTGTCAATGGGCTGGGTCGGGCTTGAAAAATCAGAATTTTGAAGAGTCTGGGCCCGACGTCTCGGCCTAAACATTTCAAAATCCAGGCTGAGACCTACTCCAGGCCCGGCCCGTTGGCAGGCCTAGTCAACATCTAGCTCACTGAAGTAATGGCCAGACCCATCAAAATGTGCATGAAGGCCCAGTTCCATGATTGGTATCAATTATTCTACCGGTGTAGTTTGTAGCAAATCTCCTCCCTTGAACCTAGCTCGATTTTCTGGGTCCCACAATGTCACGATCCAGATTGTTCATCTACAAGTCCCTATGGAAGGTTCATGCAGAGAGAGAGAGAGAGAGAGAGAGAGAGATCACCGATGAGAGAGAGTCATCGGTGATCTCATCATCCTTACAAAATTGAATCAGAAAGCAGGTCCAGAAAAGTGCATTTTGACCTGCTGTCTCGTGAATGCTGATGATCTTCAATCAGCCAGATTCTTTCCATGGAGATTGCCTGCTACAGGAGCTTCCTGATGAATGGTCAGGACCATCGGGTTGTAGGGGTGAGCCTCTAGGGAGAGCTAGCCGGCAAACTTCTTTGTAACCATCGCTGTCCGGCTATTAGGATGGTGGGAAATGATGTTTGCTTGCTCTTCTCTAAATTATCCCCCTTCGATGAATTACTGTTAATACGTTCAACAGCAGAAGTGTGTTTTTTTGTCGCCTCCGTGTGGGCCTTGAGTTTGGACTGTCCATCCAGTGGGCCCCACTGACTATGGAACATTTGTTGCTTTCATGATTATTATTTTTTAACCGGTTGAATGTGGGCCTTATTGTTTGTTAACTTCTCAAATTGTTATTATTGTGCCGTTGCCGTCTCTGTTGGATGGCCTACAGAACATGGGGGAGCCAATCAGCATTTATATGGCTGCTTATCTATTTGCAGCAATCTGATCGGACTCTCATGATTGCCTGATTGGTGTATCGTGGCTCTATAGCCTATGTGATGTGTGGGCTGGGCGAAGAGGTTTGGTATTTGAACATGTGTCAACTGCCAGTTGTCAAAACTAATCCTTGGAGATGAAGTTTCAAGGGGAAAAAAAAAAAGAAGGTGCGGTTTCACATGGGAGAACATATCCTTTGTAGGGCTTGGATGGACCCAAATATGATAATAAACAAATTGTTGAATTGGTGGGGCCGACCCATGATCAGATGATTAATTGCATGAACATCGACACTTGGAATGAAAATGTAAATTGTTCCTACCGTCCACTGTGGGCTGTTTGCTGGATTCCCATTCAATCGTAGTCGTTTTTATGGTAATGTGAAATCCATAATGGAGATCATGGAGCTCATTTGTCCCGTCATGATAGTAGATGGGGCCATATTTGGAACCGAAGATTTCAAAGTTGGCTCAATTTTTAATCTCTTCAAATGAGGCTCAAATGTATTATTGAAGCACCTTTATTATGATTTTATACCATTTGTTTAATGCAGTTGTAATAAGAGAGACCAGCAAAGGAAGTTGTAATCATTATAAATTTACATTATGTTATAATGAAAATCTCTCATATAAGCATGCACATTAGGTAATATAAAAGTATCTTCTTTACAATTTTATTGCGTTTGTCCAAACTTGGAAATTGACAGTCAAATTACTTTTTCAAAGAGCTGGGTATTGTAATTCGTAATCATCGTACTTTTACTGTACATTTATCATTGTAATTTGCAAACCAAATAGGTTCTTAAATTAAGTAAACCAAACACAAAGTGTACTTAAGTGCTTATCTCCAATGATTTTGAAACGATCTCCTTAGTCTAAACTCAGATACAGACCCAGCTTGTGTGGAGTTGCACCTGGGCTGCATACAGTGGATCATGAGACCTATTATTAAATTGGTCCCATCTGAAACTCTCCTCAACGCTGTATATTCACATTGACCAGGGAGTTGCACCTGGACCAGCACAACAGTTGTGCTGGGCCATCCATCATTGACCAGGGCCCGAACCTCAAGCCGAGTATAGGGGTCCAAGCCATCCCTCTACAGGAGCGGCTACAATGGCCATACCGGATGGCGATGGCCCCACCATGGATAAGTGACCTTTCCAGATAGATTAGTTGGCTAAAAACCTATGGTTTAAATGAAAGTGATTGCCATTTCAGTTCCATAAAGAAGGGAGCCAAACTAATCAACTGTCCGCGTTCAGAAGACAAAAACTTTACGGATTGAATGATTTAAATATGCTGGTTTTTAAATCTATGGCCGCAACATTAAGGCCTACTCGATGGACGGTTCAGATCAGTATAAGGATCTTCGAGATGCAAGCTACTGGTGCGGAGTGCACATTCTGATTATAAGGCGGAGTACAAACTAAAACCAGACCTCCAGCCACAAAGACGGTTTCCACGCTCGACTATGGGAGTGATGGGAGCGGATCAAGTGTTATACGTTAATCGGTGTTGCCCTGACCGTCGGGCCACCTTGATGTATATGTTATATATCCACGCCGTCCATCCGTTTTTCAGATCGTTGTCGGAGGCATTCCCAAAACTTAACCAAATGCAAATCTAAGGTGGACC
Organism: Magnolia kwangsiensis; assembly: GCA_037074715.1. Lineage (NCBI taxonomy): Eukaryota > Viridiplantae > Streptophyta > Magnoliopsida > Magnoliales > Magnoliaceae > Magnolia > Magnolia kwangsiensis. The sequence goes on from CM073573.1 coordinate 3,941,335, forward strand.
ATACCACAGGAAACAGTTGTTATTGAATTACCACCACTAGAAACCACCTAGGACCCACCGTAACGTTTATTTTCCATCCACCCTGTTGATAAGGTTAAACAGACTGGATGAAGGGAAGATCAGCTTGATCCAAAAACTTTTATGGCCTACGATAAGTTTTTGATGGTCAATCACCAGTTTCAAGTAGTATGGTCCACTTGATATTTGAATCTTCTTAAGTCTTGAAATCAATTCCTAAAATCAGATGGGAAATCGGATGGACAGCGTGGATACACGACATTAATCAAGGTGGGCTCTAAACGGTCAGGGTAACACCTAATCCGCTCCCAAGGTGGGCCCCGTACGTTAATTGGGTTTGAATATTCTCGGAAGAAAATAGTACTTTACTGGGAGTCATTAGACGCGGATTTCCTGCGAAAGGCTTTCGCACGAAGTTCCTGCACCGGGAAATTAGGTGGGGCCCATTGTGATGTTGATGAGAAATCCTCCCTGTCCATCCGCTTTGTGAGTTCATTTTAGGACATATTACCAAAAATGAACCGTATCCAAAGCTTAAGTGAGCTGAAAATGTGATAATTAAATGTTCACAGTTGAAATATTTATGGGGCTGCAGAAGTTTTGATTATAAGAATAACGTTATTAACGGTATGGATGGCATCTAAACATCACTGTTGAAAGGTTTCAACGGTAGGAATTTTTCTAACCACATTTTCCTTTTGTACTGCTCACTCAAGCTTTGGATCTGGTTAATTTTTTAAGACGTGTACTAAAATGAAATCACGAAACGCATGGACAGTGAATATTTCTCACAAACATTACAGTAGGCCCCACCTAAGTTCCCAGCGCAGGAAATTCCTGCCAAAGGCTCTCGCAGGAAATCCGCGTCCGGACTTTTTGGCTATTGCGCATTCGATGTTTCGGACTTTTCAAAGAGTAATCACTGCCCCCAACTACCACATGCCTACCGTACGTACCGCCAATGGGCACAGGTATATTAAACGCGGATTAGCTACTGATAGGTTGAGTAGCTATGCTGGCTACTGAAGTCAAGTTATATGATGTGTGTGCACCGTCCAACCATTTGGGGAGATCCGATTAGGGCATGAGCCAAAGATTGGGGCCGATCCAAAGCTCAAGTGGACCCCACCACAGAAAACATGGGTAGAGTGACACCCACCGTTAAAAATTTCTTTCACGTCTGCGTTAACTTATGAACAAGTGGGTTCCAAATAAACATCATGGTGGACCCTAGGAAGGTTTCAACGGTAGGCATCACTCTACCAATTTTTTTCTGTGGTGGGTCCACTAGAGTTTTAGATCTGCCTCATTGTTTGGATCTTGCCCTAAGATGATCTCTCCAAGATGGATGGACGGTGTGGATACAAGGCATACATCATAGTAGGGCCTACAGAAATTGGTGACGTCACTTCAGTAGGCTGTAAGTAGCTAATCCGCGTCCATGCAATCCCAAAGCTGAGGCGAGTATGGACGGACCGGAACCGGAGTCTCCGTGCAACACCTGCAACAAAGAACGCGTGCAACATACGAGATTTATGGGATCCACTGTTATGTTAGTATGAGATCGACTCCGTCAATTAGTTTATTAATATCATTTTAACCGTAAAAAAAATATCAGATATACCCTAACTCAGGTAAGCCATTCAACGGGAACAATGTAAAGTGGCACCCACGTATCTAAATTCTCACGTTTTGACCCACTTAATTTTTTGATCAGGTATTTTAGGATGTATCTTCATTGTAGTGGGTCATCGAATGAACGTTTGAGATGTCATATAAATAACCCTGTGGCCCAGGGAATGTTTCTACCGTGTGCGTCCTCATTCCAACTTTTACTTATGGTGTGAATCATATGAGTTTTGGATCATAATGATTTTTGGGTTGACCCCTGAAAATGAGGGGATGGAACTGATGGACGGAATGGATTTTCACCAAAACATGAAGGTGAGCCCACAAAACTTGGGTGTTGCCCGACTCTTTCTAAGAGGATTTCGGTTCGGTGTCTCTCCAGCTGTCTACCACGACTTGGATCACGCTCCATTAGGTGGAACGGCGTATTAGTTCACGTGAGATGGAGGGTGGGGATCGCGTCGCATGTGCGAACATGAAATGCTTGTGTAAGATCCCGTTTGTTTATCAGGTAGGCACAATTTAAGAATATTCAGGAGCCAAAAATATTACTTTTCGACTATCACTTAGATCAGTTGTGTGAGAAAAATTGGACGGCTAGGAAAAATGACAATCGATTCCATGTTTAATGTACTAGTGTGGCCTTTATTGTGTGATAACCAATCTATTTTGATACTATACGAATTTCAAAATTGTGTTGTACCGTATGAATGGTCAGATCTTGTACATAGATTCCATGTATGCATGTGAACAGCGTTGTCCATTATCCATCTCACGCTAGCGAATACACTTTTTTGTAATAGTAAACCTCCACCTCAAGATTCCTCGCTCTAACGTCGCGATCGGCCCACCACGGCGATGATCACGATAATCTTCATCTCCACTTTTTTTAATTATAATTACAAAATTGCCCTTCCCATGGCACATACTCTCGCTGCTTCGATTTACTCCAACGCGGCAGCACATACACTGTACGTACACAGCCATCGGGACAATTCAACATGTTGGCAGCTCCCGACCTTAGCTCAATTGGTAGAGCGGACGACTGTAGTCGTCGAATTCGTATAGTTTATGGATCCAGTGGTAGACTCTCAGGTGAGCGTGTGAGTGTGTGTGCGTGTGTGAAAAAATAAAATAAAATAAAAATACATGTAGGCCCCATTGAGACGGAAGATGGCCCAAAAATCACATTGAGCAAATGATCTTAACCATCTGACTTCGCCCACTGATAACTTTCTGTGAACCATTCACTTGATAGTCACCAATTGAACGGTTAAATCAGTGATATTTTCGGGCAAAAAATGAGATAAATCTAAATCTCATGTGACCACACCATACGAAAAAAAGTAGTGATTGAATGTATACCACTAAAAATTCCCAGGGTTATTTGACATCTAACCCTATCATTAGGTCATAAGGATTTAGATGAAGGGAAATATATATATATATATATATATATATATATATATATATATATATATATATATATATATTCAACACTTTTTTGGCGGCCAATAAGTTTTTAACGTTGGGCGTTCAATCAAAACTGTGCGGTCCACTTTAGATTTGGATTAACCTCATTTTTAGAATCACATGTTAAAATGAAACGGAAGAATGGATGGACGGCATGGATGAAACACATACATCATGTTGGGGCCCACAGAGCACCGACCACTGGCGAGTAGCGGACAATGTCCGTAGCCAAGTCATTCCCCTTCAAGGTTTGTATCAATTGCACTCCGTTCGCGGGTGTACATGCGCACGTTACGGCACACGCCGTGCAGTGCCTACCGTTGCTTTAAAGAAGACTAATCAGACAGATACGTTCATTATATCTATTCTTATTTTGGAGAGTTACCATCTACCGTATGAGTGACAATGTGGATGGTCCTGAATGGTAATCCACACTCCCACGTGTACTGTTGACAGATAGATCTACCATATTAGTGTTACACCTCTAGCACTCGAGATTCACGCGTGAAAGAGAGGAAATTTCTGTAATTGTGGGTCGAGTGCGAAGTGGGAATACAGACAGATACTTGATACGGACGTTTGTGGAAAGTCAATGAAATGCCGTGTAAGCTGAAAAAGTAGCAATATCTACCGAGACGATCCAAAACTCAAAGTAGGCAGTAGCGTTGCGACAAGAAACTGTGGGAATTAATTAACGTTCGTTTGATATGTGGACTGAGTCGTGACCAAAATACCACCAACCACCGTGGTGTGTTGACATGGCAAAGTTCTGGTAGCCCACCGTGATGTTTGTTATATCTACGCTGTTTATCCACTCTGCGAGATCACTTTGGTGCATGAAGAGGATCCAAACCATGAGGTGAACCACGCATCCAAAGAAACACCCGTGATCGAAAGTGTTGGGGAAAAAATACGTTTAGTCTGGAGATTTGGATTATAAGTAGGTCGGCTCCGCTGGCACTGCCCGAAGAGTCCGAGACAACGGCTAAAGTCAAGAGAATAAGGGATGGACCGAGAGACATAAGCAAGAGACGATTAAAGTTACTCTGTCGGAGAGATAACCTCGTCTGCATAAGCTTATAGAAGGCCGAGTATGTTATAAGCCACCCGACCGATAGAATAAAACCGACCGAATGACTTGGTTCTGTCGGCCACGGAGTAAAAAAGGATGACGGATAATCACCGAGACTATTCCATCCGTGAGAAGGTAGAAAACTTATATTCCCGACTCGGCCGAGACTCCCCTTGAGTCGGTAGCGACTGAGCCGAGACAAGAGAAGGCGGTATAAATGCAAATACCGCACCAAAAATCCAGGAATACGGGTATCCGATCCCGAGATTCTCGGGATCGGAAGCAATCAGTGAAATCTCCGGATAATCAGGAGAAGAATCCTCGTATGATGAGGATTCTCAAGACTTATAAAGATCGAAGCTTTCTACAGAGAAAGGTACGAGATACAAAAACTGAGAAAACTCTTTGCTATCGAAAAAATGACTGACTTAAGCATCGGAGGCTCCCCCTCGGCTCTAGCCAGGGTCCCCTTGATAGTGTTGATTGTGCGGGTGGAAGAAGATCCGATCCAGAGGAGCCGTTCCATAAAACTACACCAACAGTTTGGCGCCATCTGTGGGAATCAGACAAAAAACCATTTTCTGCAATTCATTGAATGACAAGAACTAGGAGGACGGATCCAGATGAAGCGGGGGAGGCCGCTGCTATCACAGCTCAGAGAGCTCCCCCAACAGCACCACCTGCGACTACCAGCCAGCCTAGCCGAGGGAACGCGCACTTGGATCAGGAAGTCCAAGAGATGCGTTTCGAGATGGCAGTTATGAAACACATGCTGGAACAACTGTGTAATTAGCAGATGCAACAGCGTCACGAGTTGGCACAGGTTCTCCCGCCAACATCTGTAGCGCAGCCTGCTGCTCCACAGTCGCCTCAACAGCCGATTCAACCCCAGGGACCGAGTCAGCATCAAGGACCGAGTTAGCCAACGCTGGCTCGCTTTGCAACAGCCGTTCTGCCTTCCACTGATCTACGATATAGAATAGATCAGAGGAGGCGAAGTCGGCTCCCTGTAAAAGAAATGACGGAAAGTACGGAACCATGGAAAGCCGATTGTAAGATTTCAAGAACGAGGTCCATAAAAAGATGGAAAAAGAGATGGTAGGCATGAAGCACGGTCGGAACTCAAACCCGACCAAATCTGCGGAAAAGGCTTCTCCGTTTGTGGAAGAGGTGATGCAGGTGCAGTTGCCGGAAAGGTTTCGTCTACCTCAGATAATTCCCTTTTTCGGAAAAACCGATCCGACAGAGCATCTTGAATGCTTCAGAACCTATATGGAGTTGCACGATGCCTCGGACGCTGTTATGTATCAGGCCTTCTTTCTTACCCTGACTGATGTGGCCCGAATTTGATTTAAGCAATTAAAACCGAGGTCAATCAAGTCGTTCCCCGAGCTCAGTGACGCCTTCCTCAATAATTTTATCGGCGGAAAGAAGAATTTAAAGCCGCCCGCACATCTGAACAACATAGTTCAGAAGAAAGGAGAGCTGTTAAAGGACTATATCAAGCGCTTCAACTTCGAATCTCTGCAGGTTCAAAAGTATTCTGAGGAGACAGCTCTTAACGCTCTCATATAAGGTGTGAGAGATAAACCCTTTTTGGCGTCATTAGACAAGAATCCGCCCGAGACCCTGGGCGAATTCATGGTTCGGTCAGACAAATACGCCGACGCTGAAGAGACCCGACTCTTACGAGAGAAGGTCTAGAATGCGAAACCCTCGGCTAAAGAGTCAGCCAAGAAAGAAGCTGACTCAGCTGGGGGGAAGAAGCGAAAAGATGACAGGACGCGAGACGAAGGTAGGTCGGGAAAGCCACCCGACAAGAGATTTTCCACATGCACCCCCCTGAACAAATCTTAGGAACAAGTGTTGATGGAAATCAAGAACGAAGGTTTCATCAACTGGCCCGGAAAGCTCCAAGGGAATCCGAATCGACGAAACAAGAACAAATACTGCCACTATCATCGTGATCACGGTCACAATACGAGTGACTGTTACCATTTGAAGGATGAGATCGAGCGGCTAATTAAAGAAGGCCGACTCAGATAACATACAGAAGGACCTGGTGTTCTAGCAGGACCAAGTGAAGATCGTTTCACGGAAGAAATCCGAACGATCATTTGAGGGCATCAGGGCGGCGGAGATTCAAATAACGCCAGAAGCATCGATCGCCCGGAGTCTGAAATTCTTCTGCTGTCCCGACCTTCCAAGGAGCAGAAGAGAGAACGATATTGCATCTCATTCACTGAGGATGATGCCCGAGGCATTCATCATCCCCATGATGATGCACTTGTCGTTGCTCTCACCATCACCAACAGAAAGGTGTTCCGAATACTGGTAGACACTAGGTCATCGGCGGATATACTGTTCACCCAAGTATTTGACAAAATGGGCATCGGACGATCGACCTTACGGCCGGTCTGAACCCCACTGATAGGATTCTCGGGTGGACAGGTACTTCCCAATGAAATCGCCTCACCACCACTCACTACCGGGACTGCACCTCATCAGACTACTATAATGGTTGATTTCCTGGTTGTGGACCAACCATTGGTGTATAATGCTATACTCGGTCGACCTTCCCTAAGCCTCCTTCAAGCCGTGGTATCCACTTACCACCTTTCCATGAAATTTTTGACTGAGTCGGGAGTAGGAATTGTGAAAGGAGATCAACAAGATTCTCGAAGATGCTATGCCACCGCAGTCAAGGCGCCGACGGAAGTATCGATGATCGAATCGCTGGACCCTCGAATCGAATCTCATGAACGAGGGCAACCGATGGAAGAACTCATCTCGAAACCGTTAACCAAGACAGACACGTTGAAAGTAGTGCAAATCGGCTCGTCTCTGAGTCCACCTCTTAGGGAACGAGTGATCGCCTTGCTTCGGCGGTACGCCGATATATTTTCTTGGAGCCACGAAGACATGCCCGGGATCTATCCCTCGGTCATTACGCACGGACTCAACATCGACCCGACTTACAATCCCGTCCGACAGCAACGTCGCCCTTTCGGCCCGGAAAGGTACACTGTCATTGAGGAGGAAGTCGGTAAGCTCCTTAAAGCTAAATTCGTCGAAGAGATATACTATCAAGAGTGGATAACAAATGTTATAATCGTGAAAAAAGTCAATGGGAAGTGACGAATCTGTATAGATTATACAGATTTGAACAAAGCCTGCCCTAAGGACAGCTTCCCTCTTCCTCGCATTGATCAGCTGGAAGACAGTACTGCGGGTCATGAATTGCTTAGTTTTATGAACGCTTACTCAGGTTACAATCAAATTGTAATACACGAAAATGATAAATCAAAAACTACCTTTGTCACTGACAAAGGCCTTTACTGTTATCGAGTGATGTCATTTGGTTTGAAGAACGCCGGGGTAACCTATCAAAGGTTGGTGAAAAAAATGTTCACTTGAAAAATTGGCCGAATGATGTAAGTATATATCGACGATATGCTCGTTAAAAGCGTACAAGCAGCCGACCATGTGGCGGACCTGGAAGAAATGTTCCTGACCTTATGTAAGTATAGAATGAAGTTGAATCCAAGCAAGTGTGCTTTCGATGTAAGCTCTGAAAAATTCCTCGATTTCCTCGTTAGCCAGCGAGGAATTGAAGCGAATCCTGAGAAAATCAAAGCTTTACTTGATATGGAGTCTCCAAAAATAATCAAAGACATCCAAAAGTTGACAGAGAGAGTAGCCGCGCTTAACCGCTTCCTGTTCCGAGCCACAGACAAATGTCTCCCGTTCTTCAACCAATTAAAGGGACGACAGACGATAGAGTGGACGGACGAATGTGAGAAAGCATTTTAAGAACTAAAGACTTACCTCGGGTCCCCACCACTGCTGTCTAAGCCCGAGCCACGAGAAGCTTTATTATTATATCTGGCTGTATCCGATGCAGCAGTCAGCTCGGCCTTAATACGAGAGAACGAAAGGAGGCAATTGCCAGTGTACTATGTTAGTAAAGTTTTACTACCGACAGAGACGACGTATCCTCAGCTCGAGAAAGTAGCCTTAACTCTAGTTGTATCTTCGCGGCAACTCCGACCATATTTTTAAGCTCACACCATCATTGTTGTGACTGACTTACTACTGCACCAGGTTCTTCAAAAGTCAGAAGCTTTCGGCCGACTTACAAAGTGGGTTGTCGAATTGAGTGAATTCGATATACAGTACAGGCCGAGAATGGCCATAAAAGGACAAGCTGTTGCTAATTTTCTTGTTGAAGTAACCTCCAACCATAACACAGCACATGATTCTGAGCAGGTTACTGAACCAGTGGCTTCTTCCTCTCTCGACCCCTTGCCTGGCCCGGCACCCTAGAAGCTATTCGTCGACGGTTCCTCCAACTCCAAAGCAAGTGGGGCCGGGGTGGTATTAGAAACTCCCGATCAAACTTGTATGCAGTATGCTTTGCGACTTGGATTTCAAGCGTCGAACAATACAAAAGAATACGAGACCTTGTTACTTGGCCTTAGACTCGTGCGAGCTTAGGCGCCACTCATCTTAACGTTTTTATTGACTCGCAGTTAGTCGTTAACCAAGTTTCCGGCGTTTATCAAACTCCCGATCAAACTTGTATGCAGTATACTTTGTGACTTGGATTTCAAGCGTCGAACAATACAGCAGAGTACGAGGCCTTGTTACTCGGCCTTAGACTCGCCGCGAGCTTAGGCGCCACTCATCTCAACGTTTTTAGTGACTCGCAGTTGGTCGTTAACCAAGTTTTAGGCGTTTATCAAACTCGGAAAGAACAACTGAAGGCGTATATGGAAAAAGCCAAAGAATTAATCAGCAAGTTTCAGGAATGCAAAGTTATTCGGATACCCAGGGCCGACAATGCCAAAGCTGACTTGTTAGCCAAGCTCGCTTCGGCCGACGAAGGCACCATACCCCGGTCGGTTCCAATCGAGTTTGTAGCAAAACCAAGTACAAATGAGCCGACAAACTCGGCCATACTTCCTATCATGTCGGAACCCACTTGGTTTGATTCAATCGTTCGTTATCTCAATGATGGTGAACTACCAGAGGATCGCGCCGAGGCACGGCGTCTGAAGGTACGAGCGTCGCATTATACCATCTTGAACGGTGTACTGTACAAGAAAGGGTTTCACGCTCCCCTATTAAGATGTGTGGACTCCTATGAAGCTGACTATATCTTACGGGAGATACACGAAGGAATATGTGGGAATCACTCAGGCGGACGTTGGCTCACCAACAAAGTGTTACGGTAAGGGTATTATTGGCCGACGATACAACATGATTCTAAGAGGTTCGTCTAAAAGTGCGACAAGTGTCAGCGATTTGCGGTTGTCCCGGGACAACCCCCAAGGAACTCACTCCGATGTCCGGACCGTGGCCTTTCGCACAGTGGGGGATCGACATCATTGGGCCCTTCCCTTTGGAGAAGGGTCAGACCAAATTTGTTGTGGTTGCAATAGATTATTTCACGAAGTGGGCCGAGGCTGAGCCATTAGAGAAGATTATCGAGCAAAGGATCACTAGCTTTGTTTGGAAAAATATCGTCTGTCGGTTCAGAATACCTCGGACTATCATTACCGATAATGGGAGGCAGTTCGATAATAAGCAATTTGGTGAGATGTGCAGCAATCTCGGGATTTGAAATGTGTACGCCTCGCCTCATCATCCTCAGACAACTGGACAGTCGAGGCCGTTAATAATTATAAAGCAACATCTCCGAATGAAGCTCGATGAAGTAAAAGGAGCATGGGCCGAGGAACTTTCCAATATATTGTGGGCCTATCGAACTACAGCTCGGACTGCCATGGGAGAAACTCCCTTATTCCTATGTTTTGGCTTAGAAGCTATGGCCCCAGTTGAGATCGGTATTAGCTCGGCCCGAGTCAATACATTCGGCGAAAAAGAAAATGATGAACTTTTATCAGTCGGGCTCGATCTGTTGGAAGAGAAAAGAGAAGGAGCTCCATTACGAATGATGGCTCGACAGAGGCAAGTGTCTCGGTTTTACAACAAACGAGTCAATGTCAGATGATTCCAAGCCGGTGATATGGTCCTCCGAAAGACATTCCCAAATACGAAGGAAGTTGGGGCGGGCACATCGGGATCCAATTGAGAAGGTCCCTATGTCGTCTCCAGCACTATCCGCCCTAGAATGTATCCCCTTGAAGACCTAAATGGGCAACTGTTGCCTCACCCGTGGAATGCCGAACATCTCAAGGTCTATTACCCATGAAACAGAATAGAAAGCGCTAAAGAATAATGGAAGAGATATGTAATTGAAATCGATTCAATAAAAATAAAGAAATTTCTTTTTTTTCTAAAGTGTTTGGCATCGGGTTACAGATTAGTTTAAAGATACAACGTAACTGCCAACAGAGAGAGTTATCTCCCTCGGTCAAGAACCGTTCTTCAAGCAGTCCCGGAAGGGTCGGCCCCGTCAGCAGCAGCAGGGGCTCCCCCGTCAGTGGTGTCGTCGCCAGTAGCCTCGGCCTCAGGACTGTCGGCATCGAAAGTAAAGAGATCAAGGTCGAGGAAGGCAGCCTTCATTTTCAAAACGCAAGCCCTGTAACCGCCTTGATAAAGGCAGTCCCTTTCTTCTGCAAGCTCTGATGACTGAAGGAAGGCGTCTACGGCGCGCTCTTCTGCCTCCTTGGTTCGGCGGGTTTCTTCCTACATTTCATGGATGAGGGTCACGGCCTCAGCCTTAGCCTGGGCGAGAGTGCCCTCGCTGGCATTGTGAACTCGGAGAAGATGCCGATGCTTTTCTTCAACCTCCTTCAGAAGTGAGGTCAAGTGGACATTGTCAGCTTTGGCTCCTTTGAGAACCATCCTGGTATCTTCTACCGCCTTCCGAGCGATTGACAGATCACCAGTCATGATGCCGATGCGACCCTCGGCAATCTCTCTACGACCCTCCGCCTCGGCCGTAATCCTCCTTGCAGTCTCTGTCTCGGCCGCAAGTTTTTGAGCAGCAGTTAGCTCCGAGCAGGCTTTAACAAGGCAAGGAGCTAGATGCGGGCAGGAGACTGTAATTTATGAACAAGGATGTAGTCAAAAATAATGAAAAAGTAAAGAGAAAGGATTTTACCTCAAAGAGCAACCTCACCGTATGCCCGAGACTCTGCACAGCTGGGGCATTGTAGTAGCTGGCGAAGTCTTTCTCACCCCCATGTGCGAGAGCCCAAGGAATCATCCCCGAGATGACTTTGGCTAAGGGAGACTCCTGTTGAGTCGTCTCTCCTCTCGAGGACTCCGCGTAAGGTACCTCTCTCGGCCTCGGGGCCTCTTCTGCCATGGGTCCCGGCTCAGAAACCGACTGAGAGATCGGAAGGCTCGGCTCCGCTTCCTCCATCCTCTCATCAGGGTCAGAAAACACGACCACTTGTGGGGCGACAGAGACGGGAGCAGGCGAGGCAGTTGGCTCATTGGCTTTTGTAGCAGTCTTCTGCTGCTTTGAAGGTCGAGGCCCTGACAAAATAGCCGACATCGGAGGGGTCCTCACTTTGGATATCGGCTTTAGGGACGGACGAGATCCGGCCATGCTATCAGAAGCAGGAGTCGACTTGAGAAATGAACGAGCCTGGGGAAGGTCTGCAAAGATAAATGAAGAAGAATGAAGAGTTGGACAGGAAACCAAAAGGACGAAGCAGAGCGGGACGAGTTACCTGAGACGAATGAGCATAGACCCGCGAGATGGAGGCGCTCGGGTTGCAGCAGCAACTTCCAAGACCATTCCTCTGCGCTCAGCTTTCTCAGCTCTTTTATCTGAGTTAGAGACCCGGACTCGAGTTTCCCCTTCTTCAAAATATCTGCAAGACATTATGAGGTTAGATCAACTATTAAAAAAAAGGAGAGAGATTATAGGGACGGGTCACCGAATCACCTGCTATTCAGAACATGCGAGAGACTTGAGGCTCGTACGGGCACGTATCGGCCGACTTCCACTGACTGCACTTCCAAAACCACCTCTCCTTCCAGTACTTGTTAGAAGTGGGTGGGTCGGTTATCAAAGACCCCCATTTGCCTCTCCACGCACTTAGGAAGTAGAGGCCAGAGAAGTTTGGATTTAGTCTGACTTGGTAGAGGTAGAGAAACTCGTCGACTGTTAGCGGAGGTTGTTCTAACTCGGCCCACAACATGGCACACCCGAACAAACTCCTCACGCATTCGAGACAATTTGACCGGGAGCTATTTTGACTCGGGACAAGAAATCACAAGCAATGAGCTGAAGTGGTAAGCGCAAGCCACATTGCATTGCGACTTAAAAAATTATGACCATCCCCGCAGGAGGATGGTCGAGCAAATCTCCCGAACGAGGGAAACGGAGTACGACCAACTTAGGGACATGATATCCAGCCCCGATCCGGTTTAGGTCGAATTCGGTTAAAATTGAGCCGATGAGGCCACTCAGCTCGTCTTCACCTTCTTTTCCCTTCGAAGAGGATTCAGAGGCTTCCATAGTTTGGTTCACAGGGTCTGGAACAGCCACCCCTTCGCCTATAACAATGTCATCTACTTCTTCTTCCTCCTGCTAATCCATCCCGAGGTTAGATCTCCCTGGACGGGTTACCAGAGAGACTCCACCACTGGACGGACTGGCCTGAGCGGGGCACTCAGCCGATGAGTCATCGACCTCCCTTACAATTCGGAATGCGACATCAGCGCCGACGGAAAACTCGTCAGTAGGGATGGCGGTTCCGCAACGTCCCAAAGATGTTGGGACACACCCTCATCGTCGAAAATCCCCTCTTGGGAGCTCTGAGAGCCACGTGCAGCCATTAAAGTTTAAAGAAATGGGAGGAAAGAACTCACCGGAAAAAATGACAGCGAACGCAAAGGAAGTTGACGAAGTAAGAAACGACAGCGGAGGGATGAAGGAATAAGAGAAAGAAGACTCGGAAGCGGATACGAGCGGGAGGGAGGAACGCAAAAATAAAATTTACACAGTCCTCCCGCCTGGCCTTTTTATAGCTGTGCCACGTGGCAGGGCTTTTAATGAAAAAGTGAATTGTCGTTCATCTCGTCTCCCCCGCTCGACACGTGGCGTACGCTGACTGACAGCGGTAACGTCTTCGTCACGCGTCCAAATCTCATACGCGGACGGAAACACCTGACGGCTGGCCGCACGTGCGGCCTCGGGGAACGCAACGTCATACGTTAGAGACGACTTAAGGAGCATTAAACGCTTCATCATAACCTCAGACTCTAACATGAACCAACCTAAAAACTCGTTACCCCTTGATGCCGCGAACGACACAAGGAGTAAGGGGGGCTTACTGTTGGGGTAAAAATACGTTCAGTCCAGAGACTCGGATTATAAGTAGGTCGGCTCCGCTGGCACTGCCCGAAGAGTCCGAGATAATGGCCAAAGCCGAGAGAATAAGGGATGGGATGAGAGGCATAAGCAAGAGACGATTAAAGTTACTCTGTCGGAGAGATAACCTCGTCTGCATAAGCCTACAGAAGGCCGAGTATGTTATAAGCCACCCGACCGATAGAATAAAACCGACCGAACGACTTGGTTCTGTCGGCCACGGAGTAAGGAAGGACGACGGATAATCACTGAGACTATTTCACCCGTGAGAAGTTAGAAAACTTATGTTCCCGACTCGGCCGAGGCTCCCCTTGATTTGGTAGCGACTGAGCCGAGACAAGAGAAGGCGGTATGAATGCAAATACTGCACCGAAAATTCAGGAATACGGGTATCCGATCCCGAGATTCTCGGGATCGGGAGCAATCAATGAAATCTCTGGATAATTAGGAGAAGAATCCTCGTATGATGAGGATTCCCAAGACTTATAAAGATCAAAGCTTTCTACAGAGAAAGGTACGAGATACAAAAACTGAGAAAACTCTTTGCTATCAAAAAAATGACTGACTTAAGCATTGGAGGCTCCCCGACTCTAGCTAGGGTCCCCTTGATAGTGTTGATTGTGCAGGTGAAAAAAGATCCGATCCAGAGGAGCCGTTGCATAAAACTACACCAACAGAGAATAAGGGATAGGCCTAGAGGCATAAGCAGAAGACGATTAAAGTCGCTCTATCGGAGTGATAACCTTGTCTGCATAAGCCTACTGAAGGCTGAGCATGTTATAAGCCACCCGACCGATAGAATAAAACCGACCTAATGAGTTGGTTCTGTCGGTCACGGCGTAAGGAAGGATAACGAGTAAAACCGAGACTATTCCGTCCATGGAAGGGCAGAAAACTTATGCTCGATAGCCGGTCGAGACTCTCCTAGAGTCGGTAACGGCCAAGCCGAGATAAAAGAAGGCAGTATGAACTCAAATACTATTCCGAAAATTCAGGAATACGGCTGTCCGATCCCGAGGATCTCAGGATCGGGCGCAATCAGTGAAGAAGATTCAAATCTCCGGATAATCAGGAGAAGAATCCTCAAACGATGAGGACCCCTGAGATCTATAAATATCCAAGCTTTTTACAGAAGCAGGTACGCTATACAGAACTGAGAAAACCCTTTGCTATTGATCAAACGAATGACTTATGCATTAGAGGCTCCCCGGCTCTAGCCAGGGTCCCCTTGATACTGTTAATCGTGTAGGTGGAAGAAGATCCGCCCAGGAGAAGCCGTTCCATAATAATACACCAACAGTTTGGCACCGTCTGTGGGAAACGGACAAAAACCTAGGGCAACGTATCAAAGGTTAGTGAACAAAATGTTCACTCGACAAATCGGTCGAAAGATAGAAGTATATATCGACGATATGCTCGTCAAAAGTGTACAAGCAGCTGACCATGTGACGGACCTGGAAGAAATGTTCTTGACTTTATGTAAGTATAAAATGAAGTTGAATCCTAACAAGTGTGATTTTGGTGTAAGCTCAGGAAAATTTCTCGATTTTCTCGTTAGCCAGCGATGAATTGAAGCGAATTCTGAGAAAATCAAAGCTTTACTTGATATCGAGTCTCCGAAAATAATCAAAGACATTCAAAGGTTGACAGGGAGAGTAGCCGCACTTAATCGCTTCTTTTCCCGAGCCACAGACAAATGTCTCCCGTTCTTCAAGTAATTGAAGGGATGACAGACGATGGAGTGGACGGAAGAATGTGAAAAAGCGTTTCAATAACTAAAGACTTACCTCGGGTCCCCACCACTGCTGTCTAAGCCCGAGCCAGGAGAAGCTCTATTATTATATCTGGTTGTATCCGATACAGCAGTCAGCTCGGCCTTAATATGAGAGAAAGAAGGGAGGCAACTACCAGTGTACTATGTTAGCAAAGCCTTACTACCGGCAGAGATAAGGTATCCTCAGCTCGAGAAAGTAGCATTAACTCTGGTAGTATCTTCGCGGCGACTCCGGCCGTATTTTTAAGCTCACACCATCACTATTGTGACCGACTTACCACTGCGTCAGATTCTTCAAAAGTCAGACGCTTCCGGCCTACTTACGAAGTGGGCTGTTGAATTGAGTGAATTCGACATAGAGTACAGGCCGAGAGTAGCCATAAAAGGACAAGCTGTTGCTGATTTCCTTGTTGAAGTAACTTCCAACTATAACACAGTACCTGATTCCGAAGAGATTACTAACGCGACGACTTCTTCTTCCGGCCTAGTACCTGACCCGACTCCCTGGAAGCTCTTCGTCCACGGTTCATCCAACTCCAAGGCAAGCAGGGCCGGGGTGGTATTAGAAACTCCCGATCAAACTTGTATGCAGTATGCTTTGTGACTTGGATTCCAAGCGTCGAACAATACAGCCGAGTAAGAGGCCTTATTACTTTGCCTTAGACTCGCCGCAAGTTTAGGTGGAACTCATCTTAATGTTTTTAGTGACTCGCAGCTGGTCGTCAATCAAATCTCTGGCATTTATCAAACTCGGAAAGAACAACTGAAGGCGTACATGGAAAAAGTTAAAGAATTAATCAGCAAGTTCCAAAAATGTGAAGTTATTCGGATACCCAGGGCCGACAATGTCAAAGCTGACTTGTTAGTCAAGCTCGCTTCAGCCGACGAAGACACCATACCTCGGTCGGTTCCGATCGAGTATGTAGCAAAACTGAGTATAAATGAGCCGACAGACTCGGCTATACTTCCTATCAATTCGGAACCCACTTGATTTGATCCAAGCTTTCGTTATCTCAATGATGGAGAACTACTAGAGGATCACACCGAGGCACGACGGCTAAAGGTTCGAGCGTCGCGTTATACCATCTTTAATGGTGTACTGTATAAGAATGAGTTTTACGCTCCCCTACTAAGAAGTGTGGACTCCCATGAATCCGACTATGTCTTACGGGAGATACACGAGGGAATATATGGGAACCACTCAGGTGAATGTTCACTTGCCAACAAAGTGTTACGGCAAGGGTATTATTGGCCAACGATACAACATGATTCTAAGAGATTCGTCCAAAGGTGCGACAAGTGTCAGCGATTTGCGGTTGTCCCGAGGCAACCCCCCGAGGAATTGACCCCGCTGTCCGGACCGTGGCCCTTCGCACAGTGGGGGATCGACATCATTAGATCCTTCCCTCTAGGGAAGGGTCAGACCAAATTTGTTGTGGTTGCAGTAGATTATTTCACGAAGTGGGCCGATGCCGAGCCATTAGCGAAGATTACCGAACAAAGAAGCACAGGCTTTGTTTGGAAAAATATCGTCTGTCGGTTCGGAATACCTCGGACTATCATTACCGACAATGGGAGGCAGTTCGATAATAAGCAATTCCGCGAGATGTGCAGCAATATCGGGATCCAAAACGTGTACGTCTCGCCTCATCATTCTCAGACGAATGGACAGGTCGAGGCCATTAACAAAATTATAAAGCAGTATCTCCAAATGAAGCTCGATGAAGCAAAGGGAGCATGGGCCGAGAAACTCCTAAATATATTGTGGGCCTATCGAACTACAGCTCGGACTGCCACAGGAGAAACTCCCTTCTCCCTTTGTTTTGGCTCTGAAGCAGTGGCCCCGGTTGAGATCGGTATTAGCTCAGCCCGAGTCAATACATTCAGCGAATAAGAAAATGATGAACTCCTATCAGTCGGGCTCGATTTGTTGGAAGAAAGAAGAGAGGGAGCTCGATTACGGATGATAGCTCGACAGAGGCAAGTGTCTTGATTTTACAACAGACGAGTCAAGGTCAGACGATTCCGAGCAGGTGATATGGTCCTCCGAAAGACATTCCCAAACACGAAGGAAGTTGGAGCGGGCACATTGGGACCTAATTGGGAAGGTCCTTATGTCGTCTCCAGCACTATTCGCCCTTGAACGTATCGACTGGAAGACCTAAATGGGCAACTGTTGCCTCACCCGTGGAACGCCGAACATCTCAAGATCTATTACCCATGAAACAGAATAAAAAGCGCTAAAGAATAATGGAAGAGAGATGTAATTGAAGTCAAGTCAATAAAAATAAAGAAATTTCATTTTTTCCTAAAGTGTTTAGCGTCGGGTTACTAATTATGGTAAAGTTACATGAAAGATGGACGACATAATTGCCGACAGAAAGAGAGTTATCTCCCTCAGTCGACGACCATTCTTCAAGCAGTCCCAGAAGGACCGGCCCCGTCAGCAGCAGCGTTCGCAGCGGGGGTTTCCCCGTCATCGGTGTCAACGCCAATAGCCTCAGCCTCCGGACTATCGGCATCGAAAGCAGAGAGATCAAGGTGAGGGAAGGCAGCCTTCATCTCTAAAATGCAGGCCCTGTAACCGCCTTGGTAGAGGCGGTCCCTTTCTTACGCAAGCTCCGATGATTGAAGGAAGGCGTCTACGGCCCGCTCCACTGCCTCCTTGGCTCAGCGGGTCTCTTCCCGTGCTTCCTGGATGAGAGCCGCAGCCTCAGCCTTAGCCCGGACGAGAGTGCCCTTGCAGGCGTCGTGAACTCGGATACGATGCTGATGCTTTTCCTTAGCCTCCTTTAGAAGTGAGGTCAAGTGGGCAATGTCAGCTTTAGCTCCTTCGAGAACCATCCTTACATCTTCCGCTGCTTTCCTGGCGTCTTCTGTCGCCTTCCTGGCAATTGACAGATCTCCAGTCATAATACCGATATGACCCTCAGTGATCTCTTTGCGACCCTCTGCCTCGGCCGCAATCCTCTTCGCTGTCTCTGTCTCGGTCGCGAGTTTTTGAGCAGCGGTCAGTTCTGCGTAGGCCTTAACAATGTAGGGGGCCAACTGCGAACGGGAGATGATAAGTTATGACCAAGAACTTCGCCTAAGATAACAGAGAATTAAGAACTAAGGATTTTACCTCAAAGAGTATGCTCACCGTATGTCCGAGAGTCTGCACAGTCGGGGCATTGTAGAAGATGGCGAAGTCCGTCTCTCCCCCATGAGCAATGGCATAAGGGATCATCCCCGAGATGACCTTGGAAAAGGGAGACAACTCTTGTTGAGTCATCTCCCCTCTCGAGGATTCTCCGCTTGGTGTCTCTCTCTGTCTTGGGACCTCGTCTACCACAGGTCCTGATTCAGGAGCCGACTGAGAGACCGGGAGGCTCGGCTCCACGTCTTCCACCCTCTCATCAGGGTCAGAGAGCACGACCACTTGCGGGGCGGCGGAGACATGAGCTGGAGCAGGCGGGGCAGCTGACTCCTTGGCCTTTGCAGCGGTCTTCTGCTACTTCGAAGGCCGAGACCCTGATAAAAGGGCCGACATCAGAGGAGCCCTAACCTTAGAGATTGGCTTTAGGGTTGGACGAGACCCGGCCATGCTATCAGAAACCGACGTAAGAAATGGACGAGCCTCGGGGAGATCTGAAAAGAAGAATGAAGACGGATTAGATAAAAAACTGAGAGAATGAAACAGAGCGGAATGAATTACCTGAGACAAACGAGTCTAAACCCGCGAGATGAAGACGTTCGGGTTGTAGCAGCAGCTTCCAAGATCGGTCTCCTGCACTCAGCTTCCTCAGTTCTCTGATCCGAGCTAAAGCGCCGGACCCGAGCTTTCCTCTTTTCTTCAAAAGATCTGCAAGGCATCATGGAATCATGATTAGCACGAAACAATGAGGGAGAATAAAAATTATCGGGCCGAGTCACCGAATCACCTGCTTTCCTGAACGAACGAGAGACTCGAGGTTCGTACGGCCACGCATCGGCTGACTCTCATTGTCCGCATGCCCAAAACCACCTCTCCTTCTAGTATTTATTAGAAGTGGGTGGGTCGGTTATCAGAGACCCACCTTTGCCTCTCCATGCACTCAGAAAGTATAGGCCAAGAAAATTTGGGCTTGGTCTAACTTGATAAAGGTAGAGGAACTCGTCGACTGTTAGCGGAGGCTACTCTAACTCGGCCCACAGCACGGCGCACCCAAACAAATTCCTCCACCCGTTTGGAACAATCTGACCGGGAGCGAGTTTGACTCGAGACAAGAAGTCAAGAGCAATGGGCTGAAGTGGTAAGCGCAGGCCACATTGCATCGCGACCTGAAAAATAGCGACCATCCCCGCAGGGGGATGGTCGGGTAGATCATCCGAATGAGGAAGACAAAGAACGACCGAGTAAGGGACATGAAATTCAACCCGCATTCGATTTAGGTGGCCCTCAGTTAAAATTAAGGTGACCAAACCGCTCGAATCGTCTTCAATTCCTTCTCCCTTGGAAGAGGATTCAGAAGCTTCTACAGCCGAGTTTATAGGATCTGGAATA
This sequence comes from Magnolia kwangsiensis, assembly GCA_037074715.1. Classification (NCBI taxonomy): domain Eukaryota; kingdom Viridiplantae; phylum Streptophyta; class Magnoliopsida; order Magnoliales; family Magnoliaceae; genus Magnolia; species Magnolia kwangsiensis. Next base: position 3,961,124 of record CM073573.1, read on the forward strand.
TCCGCCCCTTCAGCTATAATAATTTCATCTTCTCCCTCTTCCTCCAATTAATCCATCCCGAGATTAGGTCTCCCTGGACGGGTTACCAGAGACACTCCACTACCGGAAGGACCGGCTTGGGCGAGGCGTTCAGCTGACAAATCGCCGGCCCCCCTTACAAGCCGGAATGCGGCATCAGCACCGACGGAAAATCCCGTCAGTAGGAAGGGTGGTTCCGCAACATTCCAAAGATGTCGGGACACACCCTTATCTCCGGACATCCCCTCCAGGGGCTTTAAGAGCTACGCGCAGCCATTAATGACTATAGAAGTGGAGGGAAAGAACTCACCGGGAAAGATGACAACGGATGCAAAGAAAGTTGACGGAGGAGGAGACGACAGCGAAGGGAAGAAAGAAGATGACCAAAGATAGATTTGGAAGAGGACACAGGGACGGGAGGAATGAAGGCGAAAATAAAATTCATACGCTCCTCCCGCCCGGCCTTTTTATAGCCGTGCCACGTGGCAGAGCATTTAATGAAAAAGGTGAAACGGCGCTCGTTTCGACTCCCCCGATCGACACGTGGCGCACGCCGACTGACAGAGGTAACGCCATCGCCACGCGTCCAATTCCCATAAGAGGACGAAACGACCTGACGGCTGGCCGCACGTGCAACCTCGGGAGACGTACCGTCACATGATAGGGACGACGCAAAAGGCATTAAATTCCTCATCATGACCTCGGACTCTAATACGAACCGACCTAAAAACTCGTTACCCCTTAATGCCGCGAACGACATAAGGAATAAGGGGGCTTACTGTTAGGGAAAAATATGTCAAGTCTGGAGACTCGGATTCTAAATAGGTCGGCTCTGCTGACGCTGCTCGAAAAGTCCGAGACAATAGTCAGAGCCGAAAGAATAAGGGATAGGCCTAGAGGCATAAGCAGAAGACGATTAAAGTCGCTCTGTCGGAGTGATAACCTTGTCTGTATAAGCCTACTGAAGGCTGAGCATGTTATAAGCCACCCGACCGATAGAATAAAACTGACCTAACGAGTTGGTTCTATCGGCCACGGCATAAGGAAGGATAACGAGTAAAACCGAGACTATTCCGTCCGTGGAAAGGCAGAAAACTTATGCTCGATAGCCGGCCGAGACTCTCTTAGAGTCGGTAACGGCCAAGCCGAGATAAAAGAAGGCAGTATGAACTCAAATACTGCTCCGAAAATTCAGGAATACGGCTGTCCGATCCCGAGGATCTCGGGATCGGGCGCAATCAGTGAAGAAGATTTAAATCTCCGGATAATCAGGAGAAGAATCCTCAAACGATGAGGATCCCTGAGATCTATAAATATCTAAGCTTTTTACAGAAGCAGGTACGCGATACAGAACTGGAAAAACCCTTTGCTATTGATCAAACGACTGACTTAAGCATCAGAGGCTCCCGGCTCTATCCAGGGTCCCCTTGATACTGTTAATCGTGCAGGTGGAAGAAGATCCGCCCGGGAAAAGCCGTTCCATAATAATACACCAACATGTATCATAAAATAAGAATTCAATACCTATTGTTATCAGTAGAAATGAAATAACTAAGTCAATTGTAATGAGAGAGAACACAACGTACAAGTAAAGGAGGTTGGATAAGAGCTTGGCCTCGACAACCAAGCACGAACTGCACGATCAGCTCGAGCATCGACTACCATAACTGGGTTTGACCCTGGTTGACATCTTGCTATTGTGACCAACGAACAATTATAAGTATCAATATTACTTGTCTCGAAGAGAGGCCCGACCACGGTCGACAGTACAACTAATCAATAATCTAGCTCGGTGTATAAGACTTCGGCTAATCCAACTTGAAAGTCAACCTCGGCCATCTATCGCGATCTCCTCTAAAGCCAACCACTAGAAGATCTTCTTATAATGCATTGGGTTCTGGAGGATCAATCCCTAAGATATTCGCCAAGAATAATGCGTTGGGTTCTGGAGATGATCTCCTTTATGATACGCAATTGAATGACAGATTCATTGCCAAGTAATTAGCACTAAACAACTATAAATAAGTATCGTGCCTATGGAGAAAGGTATACACTAGAAACTCTAAAAGTTCTATTAAAGCCAGATTCCCTGCCCTAACTTAGGCATTGGAGGATTCCCTAGTATGGTGAGGGTTTCCATTATCATTCACTTTTGCAAGTGCACGGTGCACTTGTGAGGACATCCAGATTACAACATCAATACCTATTATTAAAAACTTTTTGGGGATCATAGAAGTTTTGATTCGAGCTGATATTTATGTTTCCTTTTCATCCCGATCTATGTAACCTTACGAGCATGTTAGACTGCAATTAAATATCACGGTGGGCCCTAGTAAGGTGTCGACGGTAGATGTCATTATCACTACTACTTCTTGTGGTGTGGTCCACTTGAACCCTAGATCTGCTTCATTTACGTGCTTGTACTGATATGGAAAAATGAATAGATGGTGTGGATAAAACTCATACATCACGGTGACCCCTCAAAGCCCTTGTCTATTCCAACCTACTGATTAACACAATATGACCTGGATGTGCTTCAATTAACTCAATTTTAAGCTCCTGAGGGACGGTAAAAATGGATGGACGACATGGATAAGATACATACATCACGTGTGGGCCCTACAGAGATGCTAAGGGCCTGTTTGGATGGGATGAATTTTAAGGTAATGATGGTGGTGTCAGTGGATTGGTTTAATATCTATGGGTTTGTTATATCTCGGGACAAGTTCACCGAGTCTGTTTGGCACGCCCAGCATATTTCAGGATTTTACCATCCAATCCCTTCCAATCTGTCCACTCAACACGCCCCAGGCACGACTGATGGTTGGAATGCAATCCCTGCTATGTGATCCACTTGACATGTATCTGCTTTTATTTTTGTGACAGTATTTTAAATTAGTTGGAAAGACAGATGGACCACGTGATATACAACACAGCCATCCAGGTGGCCCCACGGTCAAAGCCGCACCACTTGGCTGGAGGTTACGCTTAATCGGCGTTCCTTTTTTCAAGTCGTACCATGAGCCGTAGAAATGGAAATCGGATCGCCTACCGAATTACTCAGTGCCGTCTTATCTTACTGAGTAAACTCAGTTGAGCCATGTACGTAGTCTATCCTGTCCAGCCGTTTTTCTTCCACCTTTGTATCCAACATATTCATAAAATCACACAACATGGATGCAAGGAAAACACAAATATAAGCCTGATTCAAAACTTTTGTTGCCCCCAAGAATTTTTCAACAGTAGGTGACCGATTCAACTGTTTCCTGTAGAGTGGTCCATTTGAACACTGGATATGCTTCATTTTTGGGCTCAAATATTAAAATTATCTGATAAAATGGATGGGCCGATTGGATAAAATACATAAATCATGACGAACCTCATAGAGTTTACTCAGTATGCCAACTGTAGTGAGTTACTGCAATCTGGTTCCATAGAAATGAACGCGCGGAGTTAATATCACATGTGGGGCCCATCCTGATGTATTTTCCTTAGATCAGTGTCGTCCATCCGTTTTAAAAGTTTATTTTAGATAATGATCTCAAAAATGAAGAATATCCAAATCTTAGATAAACTACACCACAGGAAAAGTGATAATCGAGTACCCACCATTAAAATCTTCATGGGGCCATCGAAATGTTTATTTTCCATCCAAACTGTTGATAAGGTCAAAAGGATCTAGATGAAGAGACCACATTAATATCAGATGTATCCGAAAATTTGGTGGCCTACAAGAAGTTTCTAATGGTCCAATTACAACTATTTACTCTGGTATGTTCCACATGAGATTTGGATACTCTTCAGTTTTTGAATCATGCTGTAAAATGGCATGATGTAAGTCACACACATCATGGTGCGCCCACAGCCGGTGATACACCTATTGATATCCACTCAAGCCGCACTCGGACAGTGTGACCCGTGTGGTCCGAAATTCGGTTCCGTTGCGCCTCATGCTGCCCGCTCTTCCCTATCACTAATTGTTGATATACATTGATTTTAATATATTTTTAATTAAAAAAATATTATATATATATATATATATATATATGTGGTTTGTAAAAACTCATTCGTATGTGTTTTGAGGATAGTCTCACATTGAAAAAAGATGAGATTTTTTAGTATATATGAGAATGGTAGAATATTGTAATATTTACACACCTCGTACGAGATGCACAGACACGAGCTCGGTACAAAGGTGTGGGCATGTGAGACCGTATGGTGGTAGAAGCGCTAATGGCGCACTTTGCACTTCGGGTCGCAGAGGATCGTTCCTTTGCATAAGAGTACGATAAAGAGTTATGGCATATAAACGCTGAAATTGTAGCCATTGGAATGAAGTGTAACTCCTCACGCACATAAATGCTGACCATACAAAAACTGTTGCATATGGTTAGCCCAACAGCTAGAAACAATTAACCAATGAGTCTAAATGGTCAACATGTAACAGTTATTACACCATATGTAGAACGATCAGAAACTGCCAATTACGGCTAGTTTCTCACAATAACTAGAAAATTGTCATTTCGATTAAATTCCTTGGACCAAAACTGCTAGCTACCATAGCCTATATATACTGAGCTTGGATGGGTTTCCAAACCATCACAAACACACTCCAACAGATTCATACGAACCAAATCTTCTTTTACAACCAAAAATTCTAGCAAGAAAGTAAGGTTCATCTGAACTATTGCCTAAAGAACAAACCAATAGTGTGGTTTAGAATGGTTCATCTGAACCATTAGTTGAAGAACAAACTAGTGCAATGGTCTAACTCATATTTCTTCTTATTATTTTTTTTGAAATTTTTTCTTTGTTCTAGTTTTGTCAGACAATTGTAACAAAATTTCATTATATTAGTGGATCTTCATGTTTACTGAATGTAGATTTACATCAAGCTTGTCGTATCCTAGAAGTGATTTACCTGTAACCTTTTTGTATACTTAATCTATTTGAGTTGAGGCAAATTACGCTTTAAGGACTGCGTTTTATACATGCTTCATCCTGTCTTGATTCTATATTATTTTCAATTTTTTATAATTTATAGAAAATAATTATTTCTATATTAATTTCAACACCGATAAAGTAGTTAAAAAAGGATGTGCATGTACTTACTGCTACAGTAATGATAGATAGGTCCACCATAATGTTTGTAAATTGTAAGAAATTCTTCATATTTATCTGTTTTGCTAGATCTGCTGGGAAATGTGCCCAAACATGGGAAAATAGACCCCACGACAGGAAACAATAAAGGTTGAATGTGCACGGACAAAACATTTGTGGAGTGATCAGGCTAATAGTTTTTATGTTTCCATTCATCTGATTGGGAATGATATTATAATCGGTATGCATTGCATATAAGCATAATGGTCACTTTTTAATATCTTGCGGCTATTTTAGTTCTGAATCTGATTTATTTTTGACTCGTGTCTTAACGCAATTTGAAGAAACAATTGAACAAGGTGGATTTGTTAAAAACCGATGAACGGTTTGGATATATCACATACATCGCACGGCGCCACCTAACCTCTCCACGGGTTTGTGGGCAATTGGCTTCGTGTTTACAATTGCGCCGAATGTAATTGGTTTGAGAAATCAATGGACGTGGTTTTGGCCAATGACGCTGTGCTATGTGGACCCAGCATGATGTATGAGTTTTATCCACGCCGTCCATCCAATTTGAAAGATAATTTTAGGATTTGATCCCAAAAATGAGGTAGATCTAAATCTCAAGTGGACCACACCATGGAAAAAAATTACTGATTGAATGTCCACCATTAAAAATATCTTAGGGACTCCTGTAATGGTTATTTGACATTTAGCCTGTTGATTAGGTCATACAGACTTGGATGAAGGAAAAAAAAATAATATATCAGATTGATACAAAACTTTTGTGGCCCCCGATAAGTTTTTAATTGTGGGCGTTCAATCAACACTGTGCGGTCCACTTGAGATTTAGATCAACCTCATTTTTTGGCTCATATAATAAAATGATCTGGAAGAATGGGTGGACGGAATGGATGAAACACATACATCATGGTGGGGCCCACAGAGCACCGACACCAAGGCCAGTGACCAATCCGTTTACGAAATCAAGCGGGTGCGTTCTCACCTCGCCCACAAGTATATAGGTATGAGAGGAATTACGTGAGCCGTAAGCAGTGGGCCTATGGTTCAATTGACTGGGCCATTGATCTAATATGGTCTGAGGTAGCATCTAGCCACTTGGATAGGAATTGTAGGATCTTTGACAGTGGATGTGAAGTTTAGACAAATGAGGTAGGGGGTTAAGGAATCTATGCCGTTGGTCCATTTGGGCCCGACATATCATCCGATCAACTGTCTGCATCACTTATCAATGGGCATCCTAGGCTCAAAGGTTGTATAAATTCTCTAAAAGTGGTGTAAAGTGCACTCACTAAAGGTTCATATATTCAAAGTGCATAGGTGAATATTCTAATAATTAAATCAGGATTATATTTTTCATTTGCCTGTTTTCACTAAGGGCCCGCTTGATCAACGGTCCAGATCTTAAATAGTTATGCCAACCTGGCATATGCGAGCCGCCAATATTTGGCGCTTGCAGATGCGCGGCTGCAAGCGCTGCTCCTGATGCCCGACAAGCCGAAACTAATTCTGCCCGGTCTGCCCGAAACTGCCACGAGTCTATAAATACCCCATCTTTCTCAGTCTCTGTCTCTTCAACCCTCCGTCGCGATGGCCAGAATCGCCGTTACCATCTCCGTTATCTTTTCTATCTTTCTTCTCGCTCACGCCCGTAATCCGTCAAATCTACCAGAGCGGTCCGTTTCGCAAGCGTTTCCGATCTCCGTCGTGACGGAAGATGACGCAGAGACTCTCCTCCTCCCGAGCGAGAAGCCGGAATCTGACGCCATTACCGCAGAGAAATCGGAATTCGACATCCTCCCCACGGAGATGCGGGAATCTGACGCCATTCCCTTAGAGAAATCGGAATCCGACACCCTCCCCACGGAGAAGCCGGAATCTGACGCTGTTTCCGTCAGCAGCATCTCACTTCCCACGATGGCATCATTCGACGTCAGGTTCCGTACGATCAACCGCCACTTCCCCCATCCACACGGTAAACGACCGTTTCTCTTCCGTTTCCCCCACAGGCACCGGTGCCTTCACCACCCCCACATCCGCGGGCCCCATGTACGGATCCCTTACGGGAACGACATGATTCTAGCGCAGGGCTTCGGTGGCGGCGTGCGTCAGATCCCGGCGGGAGTGGCTCGATTTCCCGGCGTGGGGGCGGATTACAGAAGACCGAGGCACATGCATGTGAAGGAGGAGGAAGATCGGAATGAGAAAGGCGGTTTTGTGAAGTGGTTTCGGGAGATTGCAAACCGCTTTTGAAATACTATGGTAGTTCTAGTTTCTGGTTTTAAGCTTTTATACGTATGTTGTATACCGTTCTAGTCTGTGAATTTTTTGTATTTTGAGAAATATATATATACTTATATCTCAAACCCCTATATATATATAGTATTTGTTGTGGATTTTGTTTGATTTGAGTGTTTGGTGTCTGTCAAAATCACCTTGATTGAGAGCTTAAAACGCGAAGGATGGATAAATGGTTGGACGGTTGTGGCCAATGAAGAGCGAGTTACATGGCGATGACTTAGACTCGAGATCTCTACCCTAGCCAACTTAAATTGACTCGATCATATTTTCAAAACTCAAAAATCTTCCGTTGGACAGCTCAAAAGATTCATCCCAAATAATATTATTAATCTTCTGTTAGAGATGTGACTCATAAAAGAATGCCATTTCTCCGCTAGGATGAGATTTGACTGGGCAGCTGCTACTGCTGGATATAGCCCATTGTAGTGTGGGGCCTTCTCCTGTGCCAGTTCTGAGAGCAGATTAAGTACGCACCTAGCCTTACCCAATAAAGTGGGAAACGGATTGCTACTCCCCGTGACGTCCATCTATTTTTAGGTATCATTTTACAGCGTGAAACTAAAAATGAAGTATATGCCGATCTTAAGTGGACCACATTATAGGAAACAGTGTGGAATTCTTTGACCATTAAAAAACATTTTCGGCCATGAAAGTTTTGGATGAATCTGATTTTTGCTTTTTTCCTTCATCTCCGTTATCTTTTCTATCTTTCCTCTCGCTCACGCCCGTAATCCGTCAAATCTACCAGAGCGGTCCGTTTCGCAAGCGTTTCCGATCTCCGTCATGACGGAAGATGATGCAGAGACTCTCCTCCTCCCGAGCGAGAAGCCAGAATCTGACGCCATTACCACAGAGAAATCGGAATCCGACATCCTCCCCACGGAGAAGCGGGAATCTGACGCCATTCCCTTAGAGAAATCGGAATCCGACACCCTCCCCATGGAGAAGCCGGAATCTGACGCTGTTTCTGTCAGCAGCATCTCACTTCCCACGATGGCATCATTCGACGTCAGGTTCCGTACGATCAACCGCCACTTCCCTCATCCACACGGTAAACGACCGTTTCTCTTCCGTTTCCCCCACAGGCACCGGTGCCTTCACCACCCCCACATCTGCGGGCCAGATGTACGGATCCCTTACGGGAACGACATGATTCTAGCGCAGGGCTTCGGTGGCGGCGTGCGTTAGATCCCGGCGGGAGTGGCTCGATTTCCCAGCGTGGGGGCGAATTACAGAAGACCGAGGCACATGCATGTGAAGGAGGAAGAAGATCGGAATGAGAAAGGCAGTTTTGTGAAGTGGTTTCGGGAGATTGCAAACCGCTTTTGAAATACTATGGTAGTTCTAGTTTCTGGTTTTAAGCTTTTATACGTATGTTGTATACCGTTCTAGTCTGTGAATTTTTTGTATTTTGAGAAATATATATATACTTATTGTTGGGGAAAAATGTGTTAAGTTCGGAGACTCGGATTAAAGTAGGTCGGCTCTGCTGACACTGCCTGAAGAGTCCGAGATAACACCGACGGAACAGAGGATAGGCAAGGATGCATAAGCAAGGGACGATTAAAGTCACTCTATCAGAGTGACTTTCTCGTCTACAAAAGCCCACTAAAGGCCGAGCGTGTTCAAGTCACTCAGCCGATAGAACAAGACCGACTCAACGAGTTGGTTCTGTCAGTCACGGAACAAAAAATGACGGATAGACACCGAGATTATTCCATCCGTGGAAAGGCTGAGAACTCACCCTCCTGCGTCGGCCGAGACTCCCCCAGAGTCGGTCACGACCTGGGCGAGACTCTTTGAGAGTTGGCAACGACCTGGCCGAGACAGCGAGTGGCGGAACGGGAACAGATACTGCTCTACGAAAATCCAAGGATACGGGTAGCAAATCCCGAGATTCTCGGGATTGAGAGCAATTTGTGGAAAGGAGTAAGTCTCCGAATAATCAGGAGGAGAATCTTCGGAGGATGAGGATTGACAAACTGTATAAATCTTCAAGCTTGGGACGGAAGAAGATACGTAGTACGGAACTGAGATAAGCCCTTTGCTACTGATCAGACAACTGACTTAAGCATCGGAGGTTCCCTGGCTCTAGCCAGGATTCCCTTAACGTTGTTGATTGTGCAGGTGGAGGAGGGTCCGCCTTAGGGAAGCCATCCCATAAAAACACGACAACAGTTTGGCGCCGTCTGTGGGAATCGGACAAAAAGTCATTTTCTCCGATTTTTCAAATGGCAAGAACCAGAAGGACGGATCCAGATGAAGCGGGGAAGGCCGCTGCTAGCACGGCTCAGGGAGCTCCCCCGACAGCACCGCCTGCGACTACCAGCCAGCCTAACCAAACAAACGCCAACTTGGATCGCGAGGTCCAAGAAATGCGTTCCGAGATGGCTACCATGAAACATATGCTGGAACAATTGTGTAACCAGCAAATGCAGCGTCATGAGTCGGCGCAAGTCCTCCCACCAGCGTCTGTAGCACAGCCTCCTGTGCCACAGTCGCTCCGACAACCGAACCAACCCCGAGAACCGAGTCACCCAGCGCCGACCCGTTCAGCAACGGCCGTTTTGCCCCCCTCTGATCTGAGACATAGAATAGATCAGAGGAGACGAAGTTGGCTCCCTGTAGAAGAAACGGCGGAGAGCACTGAACCTTAGAAGGCTGACATACAAGACTTCAAAAATGAGGTCCGAAAAAAGATGGAAAAGGAGATGGCGGATATAAAGCACGGCCGGAACTCAAACCCGACCAAATCTGAAAAAAAAGCCTCTCCATTTGTGGATGAAGTAATGTGGGCTCGGTTGCCGGAGAGGTTCCGCTTACCTCAGATAACTCCTTTATCCGGAAAAACTGATCCAACAGATCATCTTGAATGCTTTAAAACCTACATGGAGTTGCACGACGCCTCATATGCTGTTATGTGCCGAGCCTTCTCTCTAACCCTGACCGATGTAGCCCGACTTTGGTTTAAGCAATTAAAACCCAAGTCGATTAAATCGTTCGCCGAACTCAGTGATGCCTTCCTCAGTAATTTTATCGGTGGAAAGAAGAAATTAAAGTCGCTCGCGCATCTGAACAACATAGTTCAGAGGGAAGGAGAGCTATTGAAAGATTACATTAAACGCTTCAATTTCGAGTCTTTGCAAGTTCGAAAGCATTCTGAGGAGACGGCTCTCAATGCTCTCATGCAGGGGGTGAGAGAAACCCTTTTTGGCGTCACTGGACAAGAACCCGCCCCATACTCTGGGCGAGTTTATGGTTCGGTCAGACAAATATGCTAATGCGGAAGAGACGCGACTCTTACAAGAGAAGATCCAGAACACAAAACCATCGGCTAAAGAGTCGGCCAAAAAAGAAGCCGACTCAGCCGGAGGAAAAAAGTGAAAAGAGGACCGGGGGCGAGACGATAGCAGGCCAGGAAAGCGTCCAGACAGAAGATTCTCCACATACAACCCCCCTAAACAAATCTCCTTAACAAATACTAATGGAGATCAAGAGCGAAGGCTTCGTCAACTGGCCCCGGAAACTCCGAGGGAATCCGGATTGTCGGAATAAAAATAAGTATTGTCACTATCATCGTGACCATGGTCACAACACAAGTGATTGTTATCACTTAAAAGACGAGATCGAGCGGCTAATTAAAGAAGGCCGACTAAGAGAACATACAGAAGAGTCCGGCGTTTCAGCAGGACCTAGTGAAGAGCGGCCCCAAGAAGAAATCCAAACGATTGTTGGAGGTCACCGAGGCGGTGGGGACTCAAATAACGCCCGAAGAAACCACGCTAGGAGCCTCGATCGCCCTGAGTCCGAGGTTCTTCTGCTGTCTCGGCCTCCTAAGGAGAAGAAACGAGAAAAATATTGTATCTCGTTCACTGAAGAAGATGCACGAGGCGTTCATCATCCTCATGATGATGCACTCGTGGTCACCCTTACCATCGCCAACAGAAAAGTATTTCGGATACTAGTGGATACAGGATCATCAGCGGACGTCTTGTTCACCCAAGCGTTCGACAAAATGAGCATAGGTCGGTAGGTACTACGACCTGTCCGAACCCCACTCATCGGGTTCTCGGGTGGACAGGTACTTCCTGAGGGAATTGTTTCACTGCCACTTACCGCTAGAACCGTGCCCCATCAAATGACTGCGATGATCGACTTCCTGGTCGTGGACCAACCGTCGGTGTATAACGCCATACTCTGCCGACCGTCTCTAAGCCTCCTTCAAGCTGTGTTATCTACCTACCACCTTTCCATAAAATTTTCGACCGAGTCGGAAGTACGAATTGTGAAAGGAGATCAACAAGATTCTCAAAAATGCTATGCCACCGCAGTCAAGGCTCCGACTGAGGTGTCGACGATTGAATCGCTGGACCCCCATGTCGGATCTCATGAACGGGGGCAGCCGATGGAAAAACTCATCTCGGAGTCGTTAACCGAGACAGACGTCTCAAAAGTAGTCCGAATCGGCTCGTCCCTGAGTCCATCTCTTAAGAAACGAATGATCTCCTTGCTTCGACGGTATGTCGATATCTTCGCTTGGAGCCACGAAGACATGTCTGGGATCGATCCCTCGGTTATAATAGACCGACTCAACATCGACCCGACTTATAGACCCATCCGACAGAAGCATCGTCCTCTCGGCCTGGAAAGGTACGTTATCATTGAAGAGGAAGTCGGCAAGCTCCTTAAAGCCAAATTCATCCAAGAGATATACTATCCGGAATGGATAGCCAATGTCATACTCGTAAAGAAAGCCAATGGGAAGTGGCGAGTCTGTATAGACTATACAGATTTAAACAAAGCCTGCCCCAAGGATAGCTTCCCTCTTCCTCGCATTGATCAGCTGGTAGACAGTACCGCAGGTTATGAATTGCTAAGTTTTATAGATGCCTATGCAGGCTACAATCAAATTGTAATGTACGAGAATGATAAATCAAAAATCGCCTTTGTCACTGACAAAGGCCTTTACTGTTACCGAGTGATGCCATTTGGATTAAAGAACGCCAGAGCAACGTATCAGACGTTAATGAACAAAATGTTCGCTCGGCTAATAGGCCGAACGATGGAAGTTTATATTGACGATATGCTCGTCAAAAGTAAACGAGCGGCCGACCATGAGGCGGACTTGGAAGAAATGTTCTTGACTCTATGTAAATATAAAATGAAGTTGAATCCCAGCAAGTGCGCGTTTGGCGTGAGCTCGGAAAAATTCCTCGGCTTCCTCATTAGTCAGCGAGGAATCGAAGCGAATCCCTAGAAAATCAAAGCTTTACTCGAAATGGAGTCTCCCAAAACAATCGAAGACATTCAAAGGTTGACAGGAAGAGTGGTCGCACTTAATCGTTTCCTGTCCCGAGCCACAGACAAATGTCTCCCTTTCTTCAAGCAATTGAAGGGACGACAGACGATGGAGTGGACAGACGAATGTGAGAAGGCATTTCAAGATCTGAAGACTTACCTCGGATCCCCACCGCTGTTATCCAAGCCCGAACCTGGTGAAGCGTTGTTATTATATTTGGCCGTATCTGAGGCCGCAGTAAGCTCAACTTTAATACGAGAGATTCAAGGGAAGCAACTGCCAGTGTACTACGTCAGCAAAGCCTTGCTACCAGCTGAAACGAGGTATCCTCAGCTCGAGAAAGTAGCCTTAACTCTGGTGGTATCATCACGACGCCTCCGGCTATACTTTCAGGCCCACACCATTGTCGTTGTGACCGACTTACCACTTCGCTAGATTCTCCAAAAGCCGAAGGCTTCCGGCCGACTTACAAAGTGGTCAGTCGAGTTGAGCGAATTTGACATACATTACAGGTCCAGGACAGCTATAAAAGGACAGGTCGTCGCCGATTTCCTTATCGAAGTGACTCCTAATTGTGACAATATACCTGAGTCAGAGGGAATTATTGTACCAGAGGCTTCTTTCTCTCTCGGGCCGGTACCCTGGAAGCTATTTGTCGACGGTTCATCTAATTCCAAGGCAAGCTGGCAGGGGTGGTATTAGAAACTCCCGATCAAACCTGTATGCAATATGCCTTACGACTTAGCTTTCAGGCGTCCAACAATACAGCAGAGTACGAAGCCTTATTATTAGGCCTTAGACTCGCCGCATGTCTAGGCGCGACTCATTTGAATGTTTTTAGCGACTCGCAATTAGTCGTTAACCAGGTTTTCGGTGTTTATCAAACTCGGAAAGAACAACTGAAGGCGTACATGGAAAAGGCTAAAGAATTGATCGATGGATTCCAAAAGTGTGAAGTAATTCGAATACCCAGGACCGACGATGCCAAAGTCGATTTGTTAGCAAGGCTCGCCTCAGCCGACGAGGAAGACATACCTCGGTCGGTTCCGATTGAATACGTCCTTAAACCGAGCGTAGACGAGCCGATAGTCTAGGCCCTATTTCCCATCAACTCAGCGACTGCTTGGTTTGACCCACTCGTCCGCTATCTCAACGATGGAGAACTGCCAAAAGATCGCGCTGAGGCGCGGCGGTTAAAAGTTCGAGCCTCGCGCTACACCATCTTGAATGAGATTCTATATAAAAAAGGCTTTCATGCTCCTCTACTAAGGTGCGTCGACTCCCAAGAAGCCGATTATATCTTACAGGAGATACACGAAGGGATATGTGAAAACCATTCAGGAGGACGCTCGCTCGCCAACAAAATGTTGCGGCAAGGGTATTACTGGCCGACTATACAGCACGATTCTAAACGATTCGTTCAAAGATGGGATAAGTGTCAGCGGTTCGCAGTAATCCCGAGACAACCTCCTGAGGAACTGACTCCAATGTCGGGACCATGTCCCTTTGCGCAGTGGGGGATCGACATCATCGGGCCCTTTCCACTGGGGAAGGGTCAGACTAAATTCACTGTGGTTGCGATGGACTACTTCACGAAGTGGGATGAAGCAGAGCCATTGGCGAAGATCACCGAGCAAAGGATAACAAGCTTCGTTTGAAAGAATATCATCTGTCGGTTCGGGATACCTCGGACTATCATTACCGACAACGGAAGGCAGTTCGATAACAAACAATTACAGGAGATGTGCAGCAACCTCGGGATTCGAAACGTGTACGCCTTGCCTCATCATCCTCAAACGAATGGAAAGGTCGAGGCGGTCAACAAAATTATAAAGCGGTACCTCCGGACGAGGCTCGATGAAGCAAAGGGAGCATGGGCCGAGGAACTTCCGAATATACTGTGGGCCTATCGGACCACAGCACGGACTGCCACGGGAGAAACTCTCTTTTCCCTATGTTACGGCACGGAAGCAGTCGCACCGGTCGAGATCGACGTTGGCTCGGCCCGAGTCAACTTGTACAGTGGACAAGAGAATGAAGAACTCCTCTCATTCGAGCTTGATTCATTGGAAGAGAAAAGAGAAAGGGATCGATTGAGGATGATGGCCCGACAAAGACAGGTGTCTCGGTTTTACAATCGTCGAGTTAAAGTTAGAAGATTTCGAGCCGGGGATATAGTCCTCCGAAAGACCTTCCCAATTACCAAGAAAATTGGGTCGGGTACACTAGGACCTAATTGGGAAGGCCCCTACGTCGTATCAGGTACCATCCGCCCGGGAACCTATCGGTTGGAAGACCTAAATGGACAATTGTTGCCTCATCCTTGGAACACCGAGCATCTCAAGATTTATTACCCGTAAGATTGAATAGAAAATACTATAATTGAAGTCGATTCAATGAAAAGTTCTATTTCGTCCAAGTACCCAATGTCGGGTCATCAATAAAAAAACGATAAAAAAAAGTACAATATCCGACTGCCCCATTCGGTCGAAATTCATCCCCTATACGGCGCCTAAAGGACCGGCTTCGTCAGCAGCAGCATCTCCTTCGGTGGCTTCGCCCTCAGCAATCTCGGCAGACGGACTGTCAACTTCGAAGGTGGAGAGGTCGAGATCGGGGAAGGCCGCCCTCATCTCCAAGACGCAGGCCTTATAACCACCTTGATAAAGGCGGTCCCTCTCCTCTTCAAACTCGGAAGATTCGAGAAAAGCGTATACGGCTCGCTCTTGTTTCTCTTTGGCTCGGCGCACTTCTTCTTGGGCTTCCTGAACGAGGCCGGCGGCCACGGCCTTCGCGCGAGTAAGGGTACTCTAGCACTCGCCATGAACTCGAAGAAGGTGCCGCTGCCTCTCCTCAGCCTCCTGAAGGAGCAAAGTCAGGCGAGCATTATCGGCTTTGACTCCTTCAAGAGCTGCACGGGCATCCTCGGCCGCCTTTCGAGCGATCGACAGATCGCCGGTCATGATGTCAATCCGGCTCTCAGCGATCTCTCTGCGACCTTCAGCCTCGGCAGCGACCCTCCTCGCAGTCTCTGTCTCGGATGCGAGTTTTTGGATGACAGTCAGCTCCGAGCTTGCTTTGACGAGGCAAGGTGCCAGCTGCGATAAAGAGACAGTGAGCTATGCGGTCAAACTTAGTCAGGGACGACACAGGATCGAAGAGAAGTTTACCTCGAAAAGTAACCTCGCCTTATGTCCGAGGGTTTGGGCAGTCGGAGCATTGTAATAACTGGCGAAATCTTTTTCGCCCCCGTGGGCGAGCGCCCAAGGAACCATCCCTGCGATGATTTTCGCGAAGGGGGACTCCTGTTGAGTCATCTCCCTTCTCGGAGATTCCTCTCGCGGAACCTCCCTCGGCCTTGGGACCTCCTCTGCAACAGGTCCCGACTCGATAGTCGCCTGAGTCATTGGAGGAGTTGGCTCCGCTTCTTCGGCCCTCTCGTCAGGATCAGAGAGGACGACCACTTGGGAGGAAGCCGATACAGGAGCGGATGGAACAGTCGTTTCCTTAACCTTGGCCGCAGTCTTCTGCTGCTTCGGGGGCCGAGACCCGGACAGCAGAGCCGATCTCGGGGGGGCCTTCACCTTGGAAAGCGGCTTCAAGGCAGGGCGGGACTCGGCCATGCTGTCAGGCGCAGGTCTCAGAATGGGGCGAGCCTTGGAAAGGTCTGCAAGGATGAATAAAAAAGAATGAGGAGGCGAACAGGGAACCGAAAGAACAAAGCAAAGGAGGACGAGTTACCTGAGACGAACGAATCTAGACCTGTAAGATGGAGGCGCTCGAGTTGCAGTAACAACTTCCAAGACTGTTCCTCCGCGCTCAGCTTCCTCAGCTCCCTTATCCGAGTCAGAGCCCCGGACTCGAGTTTCCCCCTCTTCTTCAAAATATCTACAAGACATTGTGGAGTCGAGATTAGCAGAAGATGGTGTAAAAATAAAGAGGAAGAGAAAGGAAAGACCATCTGACCAAGTCACCGAGTCACTTGCTCTACGGAACGTGCGGGATACTCGAGCCTCGTACGGCCACGTGTCGGCCGACTCCCACCGACCGCACGCCCAGAACCACCTTTCCTTCCAGAACTTATTCGAAGTGGGTGGGTCGGTTATTAAAGACCCCCCTTTGCCTCTCCATGCGCTCAGAAAATAGAGGTTAGGGAAGTTTGAATTTGGTCTGACTTGATACAGGTAAAGGAACTCGTCGACCATGAGGGAAGGCTGCTCTAACTCGGACCAGAGTACGGCACACCTGAACAAATTCCTCCACACATTCGGAACAATTTAACCGCGAGCTATTTTGACTCGGGACAGGAAGTCACGAGTAATGGGCTGGAGTGAAAAACGCAAGCCACACTGCATCGCGACTTGAAAAATAGCGACCATCCCTGCAGGGGGATGATCGGGCAAATCACCCGAACGAGGGAGACGGAGGACGACCGAGTCAGGGACGTGATATCCAGCCCTGATCCGGTTTAAGTCGAATTCAGTTAGAATAGAGGCGACGAGACCGCTAGGTTCGTCTTCTTCCCCTTTTGAAGACGACTCAGAGGCTCCGGTAGTTTGGTTCACAGGGCCTAAGATGGCCGCCCTTCGCCCGTGATTAATTCGTCCTCTCCATCCTCATCCTCCAGTCGATCCACCCAAGGGTTAGGTCTCTCTGGACGAGTCACCAGAGACATCCCACCGCTGGATGGACCGGCCTGAGTAGGATGCCCAGCCGATGAGTCGCCGGTTTCTCTGACAAGCCGAAACGCAGCGTCAGCACCGACAGCAAACTTCGTCAACAGTGAGGGTGGTTCCGTAACGTTCCAAAGGTGTTGAGACGCACCCTCATCTCCGGACATCTCCTCCCAAGGGCTTTGAGAGCCGCGTGCGGCCATTATAGCTTATAAAAAGAGGAGGAAAGGACTCACCACGAAATCGACGGCGAGTGCAAGGGAAGATTGAAGGAGAAAGAAGCGACAGCGAAGGAGGAGGAGGAGAGGAAGCAAAAAGGACCTAGGAAGCGGACATAGGCGGGAGGAAGGAGAGCGAAAATAAAATTCGCACAGTCCTCCCCCCCGAACTCTTTTATATCTGTGCCACGTGGCAAAGCACTTATGGCAAAAGCGAATCGTCGTTCGCTTCGGCTCCCCCGTTCGACGCGTGGCTAACGCTGGCTAACAGCGGCAACTTCGTGGCCACGCGTCCGCATTTCATACACAGACGAAACGAATCGACGGCTGGTCGCGCGTGCGGCCTTGGGAGGCGCAACGTCGAACGCTAGAAACGACTCAAAGAGTATTAAACGCCTCATCATTGTCTCGGATGCTAATACGAACCGACCAAAATAAGATCGTACTCCTTGATGCCGTGGACGACACGAGGAGTAAGGGGGGCTCACTGTTGGGAAAAAATGTGTTAAGTTCAGAGACTCGGATTAAAGTAGGTCGGCTCTGCTGACACTGCCTGAAGAGTCCGAGACAACACCGACGGAACAGAGGATAGGCCAGGAGGCATAAGGAATGGACGATTAAAGTCACTCTGACTTTCTCTTCTGCAAAAGCCCACTAAAGGCCGAGCGTGTTCAAGTCACTCAGCTGATAGAACAAGACCGACTCAACGAGTTGGTTCTGTCGGTCACGGAACAAGGAATGACGGATAGATACCGAGATTATTCCATCCGTGGAAAGGCCGAGAACCCACCCTTCTGCGTCGGCCGAGACTCTCCCAGAGTCGGTCACGACCTGGCCGAGACTCTTTGAAAGTCGGCAACGACCTGGCCGAGACAGCGAGTGGCGGAACGGGAACAAATACCGCTCTACGAAAATCAAGGGATACGGGTAGTGAATCTCGAGATTCACGAGATTGAGAGCAATCTGTGGAAAGGAGTAAATCTCCGAATAATCAGGAGGAGAATTCTCGGAGGATGAGGATTGACAAACTGTATAAATCTCCAAGATTGGGACGGAAGAAGGTATGCAGTACTGAGCTGAGATAAGCCCTTTGCTACTGATCAGACAACTGACTTAAGCATCGGAGGTTCCCCGGCTCTAGCCAGGGTTCCCTTGACGTTGTTGATTGTGCAGGTAGAGGAGGGTCCGCCTTAGGAAAGCCATCTCATAAAAACACGACAACACTTATATCTCAAACCCCTATATATATAGTATTTGTTGTGGATTTTATTTGATTTGAGTGTTTGGTGTCCGTCAAAATCACCTTGATTGAGAGCTTAAAACCCAAAGGATGGATGAATGGTTGGACGGTTGTGGCCAATGAAGAGCGAGTTACATGGCGATGACTTAGACTCGAGATCTCTACCCTAGCCAACTTAAATTGACTCGATCATATATTGAAAACTAAAAAATCTTCCGTTGGACAGCTGAAAACATTCGTCCCAAATAATATTATTATTCTTCTGTTAGAGATGTGACTCATAAAAGAATGCCATTTCTCCACTAGGATGAGATTTGACTGGGCAGCTGCTACTGCTAGATATAGCCCATTGGTCGGTGTAGTGTGGGGCCTTCTCCTATGCCAGTTGTGAGAGCAGATTAAGTAAGGACCTAGCCTCACTTAATAAAGTGGGAAACGGATTGGCTACTCCCCGTTACGTCCATCTATTTTTACGTATCATTTTACAGTATGAAACCAAAAATGAAGTATATGCCGATCTTAAGTGGACCACATTACATTACAGGAAATAGTGTGGATTCTTTTGACCATTAGAAAACATTTTGGGCTATAAAAGTTTTGGATCAATCTGATTTTTGTTTTTTTCCTTCATTTGGCCTGTATGACCTAATCAACATATTGGATGTCAAATAAACAGTACAGTGGGCCTTAGGATGATTTTAACTATGGATATCCAATCACTATTGTTTTCATGTGGTGTGGTGTGGTCTACCTGAGGTTTATATACCTCTCATTTTTGGGATCAAGCTATAAAATTATCTGTAAAATTGGAAGAATGGAATGGATGAAACACATACATCATGGTGGAGCTCACATAGCACTGACCACTAGCCAGGGGGCTGGTGTCAGGGGGAGTAGCCAATCCGTTCTCCTAAAGTGCGGCCTTAACCGTGGGGCCCACCTTGATGTAAGTAGTCTAATATCCACATCATTTATACATATTTCCATGTCATTTTGGACATAAACCTCAAAATGAAACAGATCCAATTCTATGAACCATACTACAGGGAATAGTGTTGATTGACCGTTGTTATTTGTTTTTCCTTCACCGGCTTTCACATTACCTTATCAACAGGTTGGATGATAAAGCATTCGATCACCTACGTTTCCATAGATTTCTTTAGTTTTTGGACTGACGCCTTAAAAATATCTACCAAAACAGGTGGACGGCATGGATACGTAATAAATACATTAAGGTGGGACCATGGTAAGGGCCACACCATCTTGGATGAATCCTATCTATGTATATCAAGGTGGGCCTTTGTTCAATCAAATAATCCCTCCAAGCACACGGAAAGGGGTAGAATCCTATCTATCAATGTCTCCCAATCTTTTAAACGACCGATTGTACGTCCTATCATCTATCTGTATCATTCATCATTCATACAACTATGAGCAAGGATTGGTGTGCAAAAATCACGCCGACGGACTAATCCTAAACATCTAATGAATAGGATAGAAATGAACGGTCAAGATTAAGCAGAGAAATAAAATAAGTTCAATCATGGTCTTGAAAACAGGAGTTATCATCATGTATTGCTTATGATTCCAAAGAATTATTCTAATTTGATGACTCTAATCATGTTACCTATGGCAGGCTCAATAGACAGGTACGACAAATTGACCCCTAACAAAGGTTTGGATTATCCAATCAGTGTGATTCCTAGCTCCTAATTATACTAACGAATGGTCCTGATTTATCGTATTTTAAAGGTTTGGGCATGTTTCTAACCTCTCCGTAAAGGTAAGGCAGGACAGGTCAGCATGACCCGTGATTAAATTTATTATGTATATACATTTACAGGTTACTAATTAAAATAATACCCAAAATAATATATAGCTGTACAATGTAGTGCGATGGTAACATATTTCTTATTTAAAAGAGGAGTTCTTGGACAGACGAAGTCTTATGGCTGGAATGTGACCTGCCACCCATAAACCCTGGCCTGACCTATCATTTTAAAACCCAACACAAGTTTAGTAATGGGATATGGGTGTGAACGTATTACCAACCTCGCTAATGAATGAGCTCATGCATACGTATGTTATAGTTCTATACTCTTCTTTGATTAATTTTAGGGTGCGTTTGGATAGTCAGATACCTAGGATGAGTTCTTTATGTCTTAAATAGCTTATCTTGATTTTTACTTATTAAACTAAAGTGATTAAATGACTTTAAATATAAAAAAATTACTTATAATTGATTATAAACCAAACTTACGTATCTTAAATATAGAAAAAGTAACTTGTTTGGTGGTATCCAAACGGGCCTATAGTGTTAGGTAAGTGAAGGTATTAGGCCGGGTAAGGTTGAATCCAAGCTGAGCCTATTAATTTAAATGAGGTTCATTTCTAGCCTGAGCCTGACCAAATCTAGCTTGGTTTATGCCTATCTTACAACCTGGCCGGATCAACCTGCCGGTTAACCCAACCCATTGCCACCCAACAAGTTAATGGTTGTTCAATAACTCCGAAGACTCAGATAGATGGCAATGAGACCAGCTGAGGCCAGGTGTTGGCCCTAACCATGTCCTAATCCTCTAAGCCGTGGTCCCAATTGGGCTGGAAAGGCCTAGGCACTAGCCCTAGGTCAGCCTGCACTTGAGGAAAAGTGTTAGGTGACCAAAGGTTCGGAATAATTCTCAAATTAAGGGGGCTGTTTGATTATTTATTTATTTATTGTTTGGACTGTGCCGACGTTGGCAGGGAGCTTGTTTGCAAAGCTGTGCAGGGAATACATTCATACAATTTCTGCGTGTAAAATTATGGGACCCATCAGGTGTATATATCTTATCCGCACCCTTCATCCATTCCGCCAGCTCATTTTAGGGCAAAAGGATGAAGCAGATCCAAAGCTAAAATGGACCACACCACAGCTAATTGTGGGAATTGAATGCCTAACATTGAAAACTTTTTGGGGGCCACAGAAATTTTGGATCAAGTTGATATTTGTGTATATTCTTCGTATATGTCCGTGTGATCTTATGAAAAAGTTGGATGAGTGACATGCATCCCTTTTGAGCCCGAGGAAGGAATCATTTTCCCGTGTGATCCACTTGAGCTTCTCTACCTTATCTTTTGGCTCATGTACTAAAATGAGATGCTAAAACGGATGGAAGGTGTGGATCACACACATACATCATGGCAGGACGAGCAGATTTTAACAGTATCCAATCCCTCTATGATTTCATGTGTTTGGACGTGATTTTACCGGCGTAACTATATTTTCCTCTCATTAAAATATCCCAAAAAGTTATTTTAGTTATTTACCACTATGGTAATTGAAAAAACAAATTACCCTTAAGAATTTCCTTTTGGGATGTCCTTCACATATAGTAAATCCTACTTATACAGAGTCTGGGCTTTTGAAATATGACTCCAAACCCAATGATTACAGGTGGGACGAGCTAGGGCTAGTCTCGTAACCCATAGGCCTAGAAATTAGTTAAATAGGCTTCGCCCTGGCTCTAGCCCAACAAGGCCCGCTTATAATAAAATAAAATTATTTAAAAAAAAAAAGAAAAAAAACTAGTGTCACGATCAAGGTTAAATTTTGAAATTAGTCTAAAATTAAGAAGAAAAAATAAATTGCAGTATCCCATGCACCCGCAACAAGTCCCATCAAATGGTTTTTTGATGATAGAAACATACCATGGATTGAAAATGTTCCTTCACAGCCCAAATATTGTTGAACGGGAATTCACAAGCATCTTCAGCCCATCCATCCTTCGATATATTCACTTGATTCTGGGCTAGGGCCATCATAATTAGACCCAGCGGGCTCAGTCACTGGGCCTGAATTTAAGGCCTAGCCCAGCCCTCATGCCAATTTTAGGAGCTAGCTGCTCCTTTACGGTGTGTTTGAATTGAATAGTATTAAATTGTATTAGATGGGATTAATATCATTATTGTACAATAATTGCATGTCTAAAAATACTACGTTATTCTAGCCATCCAGTCTTTGTTTGGAATAAAAATTTTGCTATGTAATTTTATCAATATATCAAATTCACAAAGGATGTGTGGAATATCATGTGTAAAAGGAGGAATATGGATGGATGGCATGAATAAACGCGTGTATCAATGTAGGGCCACATGTGTAGTGGATTTCAAAATTCAAGAAAATTCTGGGACCAAATGTGATTCAATGGGATTAAATGTAATTTCATCCCACCTAATTCCAACCATTTCCACCATCTCTAAATGCTAAATGAAATTGCACAGGATTAAAAATGTAATTCTATCCCACCTAATCGCATCTAATACACTGCCAGGGCCACCCGTACCAATGATTGTCTTGAAACTACGCAACCATGTTGATGAATGCGAATGATTAACAAGTGTCTTTAAACTGTTATAACAGCAGCCCCTAATGTGTAGGTTAGGTTGATGGGTTGGTCGGGGCCATTTATCATTAGCCTGGTCCACTGGCTGGCATCAGGCCTAGATTTCAAGTCTGGTCTTAGCCTTCGGGCCAAGTTTGGGGACCCAAGCTCTGGCCCGACACTGGCCGGGGAGGGTTGTCGGCCCATTGACAGCCCTAGTCAGATGTATTGTTTGATGATGAGTCAACGGTTTTAGTGGTACAAGTGCCTATTTCTAACCGTTGGATCTACAGACCTTTCTTGTTAATGGATGCTTGACCGCATTGTCATGAATGGTTCTGATCCGTCCTCCACTGGGCCATTGGTTTTTTAGGTTTTTTTTTTTTTTTTTTTTTTTTGGTTTTTAAATGATAGTCAACCCACATCTAGACTACCGTGTGATTTTACGCGGAGCTTCGTCCACATTACGCCCACAATTTGGACGGTCAGTATTGACCTTATTGGTGGGCCGTTGCATACTTGCCACGTCCCATTGAGCAAATGTGAAAGAGCACTCCAGATACGGAAAGAAAGCGTGGGAGAGTAATAGATCTACCTGATGAATGGCATAGATCTTTTACATGTGTGCCAGGTTGGCACCTGGCAAGCACACAAATGTTATCTGACACACATGTGAAAGATCTCGTTTCACTGGTCTGGTGGGCATTGCGAACATGACACGTGCGCCAAAAAAAAAAAAAAAAAGGCCAGCCGACTCATCAGGTAGGCCATTCTTGAATGAGAAAAATGGGGTGTAACAAATATAAAAAGGACCAACGCTCCATATCCAATGTGTGGCCTACCTGATGGACAGATCAGATTTGTTGCCTAGCGGATGTTGACAGCTGGCACTTGCCAGAACCTAATGAATGGCCAAGATCCTGCAAACGCGTGTCACGATGCACGTGTACTGTTGAGCCTCCCCTCCGCTTTCACTTGTACCAGTACAGCATCGTTGCACATCATACATCGGTTTTCATTTCTGACAAGTGGGGCCCATCGTTCTGCAATCAAGACCATTGGTACCTTTTGCCCCACAGTAGATAGGAGAATCTTAACCTTTCGATTTATTTCCTACAGAAATAGTTAAGAAGATAAACACCAGAACAGTCCACATTCAACTGATAAAAGTTGTAATATGTGTGGCTGGGATCTTTCAATTTGAGACGGTTTAGGTGAATTCTCCATCCACGGTTGTCCATGACAGATCAACGGTATGGATTCCTATCTAGCACATGATGTACAGAGATGGGGCCACTGTATCTTATAGTTGCACAATACATGAAGAAACCAACCTTATCCACTCTGCAACAAATCCAAACCGTTGAAAATTGAGGAAACTGATCAACTTCCTCTTTCAAACCACCTTACCCGATTCCATTCTCATTCTTTGCTTCTGCTTTCCTTTCCTCTGCTTTTGAATACAACGGTCGGATTTGATGGAAAAAACCATCCCATTTCACTTACATACCTCTCTCCCCCGAATCCCTGTCATCCACAAGAGAAAGAGAAGCAATACCAGCTCTCATGTCCTTGGAGTTGCAGACGTCTCCATGGAAAACCTACTTCCTTCTCTCAGATTTCCCCCTCATTCATGTGATTTTAGTGACACCATGAAGCTAAAATCTCTAAATTCAGCGAAACAGATCCATGCCCAGATCATTAAATCGGCATCTGGGTGGAATTCGGACTCTTTCGTAAGCAAACTGATTTGCGTGTACGCAGAAATGGGAGATTTCCGATCAGCTGCCATGGTTTTCTTTATGGGTTTTGAGAGGAATTCTCTCTCTTGGAGTTCTTTAATGGAAGAATTTGAAAAGAATGGAGGGAGATGGCGTGAATTGCTTGCAATTTTGCACGAATTGCATAGAGAAGAAATGATATTCGACGGCAGAATTCTGACAGCTGTCCTTAGATTATGCACGAGCTTGATGGATTCTCGCTTGGGTGAGGAAATCCATGCTTGCGGGATCAAGAGTGGTTTCGATTCAGATATCCATTTGAAATGTGCTCTGATGGATTTTTATTTGAATTGCTGCGGCTTTGAGTGCATTGCTAAGATGTTTGATGAGATGGATGTGAGGAATCCTCTTCTATGGAAAGAGGGGATAATGTTGAATTCTCGAAACAGTTTGTGGTTGGAGAGCCTTGAATTGTTCCGTCAGATGCAATTCTCATTTGTGGAAGCTGATGGTTTCACGATCGCGAAAGTTCTTCAGGCGTGTGGGAGGGTGGGAGCTCTCGAACAAGGAAAGCAGATCCATGGGTATGTTATCCGGTCTGGTTGCATTTCAGATTTGTTAATATGCAATTCTTTGATTAGCATGTATTCAAAAAATTCCAAATTGGGATTGGCGAGAGCCGTCTTTGATTCGATGGGTAGTCATAGTTCTGTCTCGTGGAATTCGATGATTTCGGGTTATGCTCTCAACGGTTTTATTGATGAAGCATGGAAACTGTTAGATGAAATGGCATTGTCTGAGACGAAACCGGATATTGTCACTTGGAGCTCTCTTGTATCAGGCCATTCTCTTTATGGGCTTCATGATGAAATTCTGAAAGTTTTGTGGAGAATGCAGACTGCAGGCTTCAGGCCGAATTCAAGCTCCATAACGAGCGTTCTTCAAGCGGTTAGTGAATCAGGCTTGCTGAGATTGGGGAAGGAAATCCATGGCAACGCAATAAGAAACGGGATCGAAAATGACATGTATGTTGGAACTTCATTGGTAGACATGTATGTGAAGAAGGGTAGATTAACCGATGCTCGATCAGTCGTTTATAATATGAAATTTAGAAATGTTTTCGCATGGAATTCATTGATTTCGGGATATGCGTATAATGGTTTTTTCGACAAAGCATTGGAGCTATTGAATGAGATGGAGAAGGACGGGATCAAGCCCGATCTGATCACATGGAACAGTTTGATTTCAGGGTATGCGATGAAGGGGCTCAGCAAGCAGGCTCTGGTGTTGATCCGTCAGCTGAGGATGTTGGGCTTGAATCCGAACGTCGTTTCCTGGACTGCTCTCATCTCAGGCTGTTCTCAGACAGGAAATTATGTAGAGTCCCTCGACTTCTTTGTCCAAATGCAGCAAGCAAGAATCAAACCCAACTCGGCCACCATAGCTAGCTCACTTCGAGCCTGCGCTGGCCTGGCTATGTTAGCGAAGGGTACAGAATTACACTGCTCTGCGATTAGGAATGGTTTTGACAGAGATATATTCGTCACTACTGCACTCATTGACATGTATTGTAAATCAGGTAGTTTGCATAATGCTAGTCGAGTGTTTGGGAAGACTCAGAACAAAAATCTTGCCTCTTGGAATGCCATGATCATGGGATTTGCCATTCATGGCCTCGGTGAAGAGGTGATTTTGCTTTTTAATGAAATGTGCAAGATGGGTATTCGTCCAGACGGTATAACATTCACTGCACTGCTCTCGGGTTGTAGACATTCGGGAATGCTTGCTGAAGGATGGAAGTATTTTGACAGCATGAGGACGGAATATGGTATAAACCCAACACTCGAGCATTACGCTTGCATGGTCGATCTTCTTGGACGAGGCGGGTATGTGGACGAAGCTTGGGATTTTCTAAGGACAATGCCATTAGAACCTGATGCTGCCATGTGGGGTGCGCTGCTCGGAGCGTGTAGAATTCATAGGAACTTGGAGCTCGCTGAAATCGCGGCGGAAAATCTGTTCAAACTGGAGCCGGATAATTCAGGGAACTATCTGCTGATGATGAATTTATATGCTGCTGAAAACCGATGGGAAGACGTCGAGAATCTGAGGGATGTGATGAATATTGTTGGGGTGAAGAACAGGCCCGGATGGAGCTGGATACGGATCGATCATATGGTCCATCTTTTCTCTGTAGATGGGAAACCCCACCCAGATGTTGGAGAGATATACTTTGAATTATATCAGCTGGTTCTGAAAATACAGAAAATGGGGTATGAGCCCGATACTAGTTGTGTAGTTCAGAACGTCGACGAGGAGGAAAAGAAGAAGTTGTTGCTTAGTCACACCGAGAAGCTGGCGATTACTTATGGGTTGATCAAGACCGGAGAGGGTGCGCCCATCAGGGTGATAAAGAACACGAGAGTATGCAATGACTGTCATTCGATGGCAAAATACATTTCACAAATAAGCTGCCGTGAGATTTTCCTCAGGGACGGTGTTCGGTTCCATCATTTCGCAGGCGGAAAATGCTCGTGCAATGACTACTGGTAAGGCAAGATGACTCGGAACTGTGTAGAGACCAATACTATCAAGAAAGAACAACCGAAATATCGATCGAGATGGCTATTTCTTGGTGCAAAGACATGCAATGAGATTCAAGAAATGATGAGCCTATATGGTGCGTTTAAGCTTTAAACCGCCAGGCTTTGGATGAGGTGTGAGCGGGCATGAAGATGGAATTGAAGGAATGGTAAATCCATCTTCTGTGAGAATGTGAAAGAAGATTGAACTCACACAGTAGCAATGCATGGAGAGCAGCAGAATGACAGATTGGTATGTTCTCGAACATGTGTGGCTTCAAAACAAAGAAAAAACAAACAAACAGCAAATAGGCGCCTGAAACAGATGACATCGAAATTGAAAGTGCCGGAAATCCATCTAGCTTGACAGGCTCAAAGTTGAAAAGAGCACAGGAGAAACAGAAGAGCTTTTCCTGGATATCCTGAACATACCCTTGTGCAGTTTCATATGGTCAAACTGAGGAGCTTGTAACTGCATCCAAGCTTGCATAGAAATGTTTCACATGCACTGTAAATCATTACAGATTGAATCCAGCTCGTTGAATTGTCAATAAGGACCAGATTGGTTGATGTCTTCTTTCCCTTTCTTTTTCTTTATAGGGTAGGGTGGAATGAAGAACAAAAAGAAAGAATGATTTGCCAGCTTTTCAGAAATGGCTTGTAGAACTATATCTAACAAGGACTTCCAATCTGAAAAGAATCATGTGGTTCATCATTTCCTCAAGGCATATACAACATGGGCAGCGGATGGCCATAACAAGAGAATCATCTGCTCTCACCCAAGAACATTGTCCATGATTGCAAAGTGGAGGGATTTGGAAGGTTTGGAGACGCCGGCTGCATTGTTTAGGAGTCTATGGTGCAAACCACAAGATCTAGAGAACATTGAGATGGTCATCTTTCCATATCGATTGCTGCAGGTTCTTTCCATATTGATTGCAGGATGGAACACAGGCAGCCATAGGAACCATCGATCTTCTGGGTACTGTGCAGGATGGATGACCAAGATCCATCTATTGCACTTTATGGATGGTCCTGACTACCAAATGGTGGTTTTCAAACACAGTTGAAACCAAAAAATAAAAAAAATAAAAAAAAATAGTCAACAGCAAATGGCCCACCAATTGATTGCCAGGACCATCCAGTCAGCTTGATCTTTGGACCATGGCCCCATCCACAGCAGTCAGCTTGATATATACACTAACTGAGAAGGAAATCTGCACTTTATTTCCATACAAAAAGAAGAAAAAAACAATTTTTGTTCTTGTAGAATAGATTCTAATGAATCTTAGCTAGGAACAGAACAGAAGCCAACATTCCCATGGGTGCTGGTCAATTCCGGGCACGGCGATGGCTCTACTCCAAGGGCGGCACCGCTGATGTCTGCACACTTCCATACTGCCCCCGTACCACCCGAACCAACACCACCAAAATTAACATTCGAGAGGCAGATCTGAGTGAATGGAGAGTTCTTTAACCCTTGCATTACACCCGGCTGCTGAATGTTCACACCCCAAATGTTCCTTAATGTAACCCCATCAACGATCGGGAGTGCATTCGGATTGAAATTGTTGTCAGGATGATCACCCACGTCACCTGCTATTTTTATCCCTTTGCGCACATTGTCCATGCGTACATCCTGCACCGTTATATTCCTAATGAACCCTCCCCTGCCAATGTTCGTCTTCACATGGATGCCAACGCCCGTGTTGAAGAGGCTCACATTCTCTGCCAAAACATTCTCTACCCCACCAGATGTTTCACTCCCAATAGCGATCCCGGCAAATGGGGTCGAACCACTCAACCGCCTGATGGTGATGCCAGAGCTTGGACGGCCATAGGCAATGCCATATTCATCCCAACCGCTCTTCACAGCCACCAGATCATCTCCGGTCGCAATGTAGCAGTCCTCTATGCAAACATTGAAGCTGGAATCTGCATGATTCAAATGGAAGTATAGTCAAGTTGAGACACGTCCAGATCTCCAGAATCCAGGAAATAACTATACTTCTTGGTATTGTATATAGGAAGAAGTGTTTTTTTCCATTTAACTACCTGGATCGATTCCATCTGTATTGGGTGAGTCTGGTGGAGCTAAAATGGTGACGTGTCTTATGACAACATTGCTGCAAGTAAAAGTAGTAATTAATGATCTACCTGATCTTGTTTCAGCTTTCATTAAGTATACATACAAAGATACATGCATGTGTGTGCAATGTAGCAAATTTCAGATGATCTGTATCTGGAATCTTTTTGCAGGGAAGAAAATACAAATACCAATTTCACCAATGCTGTGTTTGCATCAGCCAATAATCTTAACCCATGGTTTTTAAATGAGAAGAAAAAAGAACATGATCTTCTCTTCCCTTCTTTTATCAGATAAAACAGCAAACAACTTTTACATTGCAACTATTCATAGAGCTAAAACTGCATTTAAGTTTAAAGATGTTGAAAATATTATCTTTCTCAAAAGAATGGAAAAAATTGCAAACCATTTTCCATTACAATGTGTGAGTATAGACAAAAACATATACTTGAGTGTTTGATTTCCCAACAATATGCTTTTCATAACAGAAAAATTTTGTAACCATTTTCCATTAAAACGTGCTAGTAGTAATTTAACCAAGGATTCTACTGTTATTTTCCAACACAAGATAAAAGAGATGTAACCCGTGGCACAAGGACAATATATGGAGGTGTCTAACATCACCCAGCAAACTCATGTTCAAAAGATGTCTCAGGAAATCAGCCTAGTCAACGGAGTTGCTGGTTCCGATTAGGGAACCCAAACTCCCCTGTTAAAAGAAAGAAGCCAAACCATCATTGACTCAGCCAATTCTTCACAGAATCAGCGAGTTTTTGCTGAAACATCCAAGTTTAACTCAGAAACTGAAAGACCACTTTCCATATAAAATCTAAACAATTGATACACAAGTAAAATCTTATATTTTGTTCTTTACCTGCAATAAACAGGGTGAATATTCCAGAAAGGCGAGTTCTTGAATACCACATTGGAAATGATGATGCCATTGGAATTCACAAGCTCAACCAGATTAGGTCTTGTGAATTGGAGTGATCTTTGCCTCCACATGTTCCACCACACCTCACCTTGCCCATCAATCGTCCCATTCTGGCCTGTGGAAGTACAGGTTAATTAAGTAAAATAGCAAGTTAAAAAATTTCTCAATGCAAATTGAGAGTATATAAGACATGCATCATCCATAAGCAGATATCTTATTTGGGCACATGGACACACTCATGAATCAGTGGGTGGACATAAAGCCTGCATGCACTCTACAAGCCGCACATACCAGTATACATAATGACCACACACAGTCAGTGATGTATACAGACATGCAATTACATACCAATAGTAACAATAATAAAATTCAAAATCCACTTCTGTTTGTGTGTGAGCATACCTGCAGGCGTGGCGAGTATGTGGGTGTGTGTGCACAAGTGCTTTGGCATGCCAGAATAGAAGTTCCAAGAATAGTCAGTTTGCGTTGCTTATGTACTTGCTTTAAATCAATCCACAGCGCATGAGAACGAAAATCACAGCAAGTAGGAACTATACACATGATATGAACCATAGAAGCAGTGCCAAACACATTTGTGGTGTTACCAAATCTTAGACACCTTCTTAAGTGAAGACTAACCAAAAAGAAAAAAGAAAAAGAAAATCATCATTTTTAAATAAATACCTCTAACCTGAGTTCTACTGCCGGGCTTCCTTGTCTTATGCTTTGTTCTAGATTAAAAAGACATTGAAGTTTCTTGAAATAATATCCATCTTTATGCTAATTTATTCCTGTTGATCATGCTTCTTCAAAAATATTTGTAACCAGTACATGTCGTGACTACTTTTGGACAACTTGGGATAATTACCTTTCTTTCTTTTCTTTTCTTTTTCCTTCTTTCTTTTTTTTTTTTTTTTTTAATGAATAGAAAGTTTCATTAAAAGAAGAAAGATAACATAAGCAGCTTCAAACAAACAACTACAACCAAGAAGCACTGATGCGTCCCACACTACTACAACAAATCATGGACTTGCATAAACTTGGGACAATTTCATTGACTCCGCTATAGGGGCTTCAACCTGTGCAGCTTTGCCAGGGGGAGCTATTAAAACATGCATATACAAGGTGAACATATGAAGAAAGGAAAAAATGATTTTCAACATTCTACCAATTCCCTGCAACCTTATGAGGTGACTGGTGCAGAAAAACTGCCAAATACTAATTTCACAGATATGGTTCCAATTCTGACAAGAGAGGCAAACACTTTGGTAATCCAGACCACTGGTCTGTGTATCCCACTGTGGATGGACCATGCGCAAAGATCTCCTTACAATAATGATAACCTTTTGATTTGTGGCCTAAAAATAGACAGTGAAGAAGAGAAATACAGTAACATTCCACAGTCAATTGAAGAGGTCCAAAATTTGTGGCAAAGATCTTTGAATCTGGAAGAATTTTGGGGCCATCCATGGTGGGATGGAACAGAACAGCGGTCTGGTTCACAGCATGGGAACCACTCATTAAGTTGGCAGCCCATGAATGTTGCACCAAAGCCTCTGGGAGCATATCCTACAGTTCCTCTAATAGCATTTAATAGGATTTGTGCTCAAAAGCTATCCATGTGGTAGTAATTTATTGATGTGGGGTCCGGCATTGTAAAACTCAAATGATGCAAATTATAAAGAGTTCATCGTTCTGGATCACTATTGTTGTATCCCGCTATCAAGTTATCTTGCAACACCCTTTCCATTATTCTGTCTTCTTTTACTAGAAAAAAGGGCTAACATATGATGCTAGAAGCACGAAAGAATCCAATTTTACATACTAATATGCATTGCAATCAAGGAAAATGGAGCCATAGAAGTGAGGAAGCACCTGTTATTATCACATCCCGAAGCCCGTCCCCATGAATAAAGCTCATATACCTCCCACCAGGTAGCTCTCTCCCCCTTCCATAGGATGGCAAAGGATCAATTAACGGCCAGTTTGTTGTATCCTGCATGATCCAAGAAGCAGGGAAACAAACACTGCTAAAGCACAGAGTTTAAATGAAAATTGGCGAGCACAGATCACCATCCTGAACATGGACATGATTGAAAAATGAATCATGGTGGATGAGCCAAGGGCAAAACCAACGCTGCTTGTGGCAGGCGTTGAGGAAAATGAATAAGGCAAGAATCCACATTAAACTGGCAAGAATTCAAGTCATCA
The DNA here is from genome assembly GCA_037074715.1 of Magnolia kwangsiensis. Lineage (NCBI taxonomy): Eukaryota > Viridiplantae > Streptophyta > Magnoliopsida > Magnoliales > Magnoliaceae > Magnolia > Magnolia kwangsiensis. The sequence continues at coordinate 3,993,895 of CM073573.1, forward strand.
ACAGCAAGAATGGTTCAACAGATGCAATTTAGGTTTGCAATCATGTGGGCACCACCTTTTGCTGATTTTCAAATGTTGGAGACTGGGGGCTGGTGAGCACTACAAATGGAAAGGCCCTGTGACAATTTCGTGAACAAATTGAAGAAACTGTCCCCAACTTGTAAGAATTTACTCAAATGAAGCAACTTGTAAATGATGAAAGTATCAGTTTGTCAATTTGATCTTTGATGTTCATCACTACGCTATATCAGTTTGAAATTTTAATCAAAGTGGTCCTCTGTGCCATTAGTATCAAGAAAGCCAGACTTGACCAGGACACTAACAGTAGAGCTTGCAACCATTGCTGTACACTTAGAATACATGCACACTGATCTGTGGACCCTGTAAACTGTTGGCCCCGTCATGGATGGAGCATAGCCTGAAATCACAATCTTTAACCATTTCAATTTGTCTGTTAAAATTGAATCATTGCACACTTTCTTTTTTATCATCCGTTCGATGGACAACAACTGGATGGTTAGATTAGTATGTTTGCTGCAATTCAGGCTATGCTCAATGTGCAACAGTGCCCATGATTTCCAAAGCCTAGATTGATGTGCATATATGCTTGTGCACATTAGAGAGGTGGTAGCACCTTAACCACATCTTGCTGGCTGGATTTCGACCTCTCCATTAAAGAAGAAACCACATTTAAAACTTCCACAACTGCATGGCCACCAGAAGAGGGGGCCAACCCATTTTCAGACAGGGCACAAACTTTGCAATTCTCATTTTCTGTGGTAATTTAGGCAATGAGGGTCTCAGAGCTAAGCTTGAAAGCTAGGGAAAATCTCGACTCAGCCCATTAAACTCAAAAACACCTCAATTTGGTGATGAGTCGGTTTTCTTTGTCTAATCAACTGGAGAAACCTTAGCTTAACTGAAAAGGGGCGGATGTGACCACGAGTGAGGATATTCAGTGTACTTGGTTTTCAGTTTGTGCAACTGAGCAAGTGGTACAGTGATCCAGACCGTTGGTCTGACAACATAGATGGACCACTCGGATTTGATTCTACAGATGAAAGGATCCTATCAACCAATCTTTAGTCCTTTTTCAGTTGAATGGGAACCATTGCTGTGTTTTTCTCTCAACAATCTAATTTTATCCCACAAATGGTAAACATAGGACTGTCCTATCAACAAGATTTCGAGGTGAAATCGGTCCACCTATGGTGGATCCAAACAACAGAAAGGTCCCGATTCTGGATCACATGACAATGAGGTCAATTGCACATTGACAGGAGTTTGAAATGTTCCAAGTGTTAGATCCGAGCTTCCAATTAGGGCCTTTTTGGATGCCTGCAACTTTTTTAAGTTGTAAGAAAGTTATATGTAACTTAGTTACAGGTGTAAGTAAGTTACAGGTAATCCTGTTTGGATATAAGTTGTAACTTACTTAAAGGTAACTTACTTTTTGTGTTTGGTTAACTTGTAACTTTATTACATGTAATAAGTTGCATATTCATGCTAAGTAGAGCTTGAAATAGGGAATCGTTGAAAAATCAAATTTACATGTAAAAAAGCTTGGATAAAATTATTCCATTTTATCAAGCCCATGTAAATGAATAGTGTAGTTGATTCTTAGGCTAAACAAATCAACAAGTGGGCTCACGTTTTCAAAATACTTGTAATGTAGGAACCAAAAAAAAAAAAAAACCTTGAGGTAAGATATCCAAGCAAAAATTTCCCACAGGAGTGACTCTTGTTGGCAAGGATCAAGTAAAGAGAAATCACAAGCATAAGAAGCTGCTTCCACCAAATTCTGCCTTAGAAGTTAAAATCTCAAAGTGGGACATTATTAAAATGGACCAATATCAAGGGACTGCTTAAAACCAGATATCTTAACAATCTGATGTACCCTCGATTTCTCACCATTTGACAACAGGCAAGAATCTAGATGCAAATTGAACTTGGGACTGTCTGAAAATGGATATGTTAACAATGCAGTGGGCACTCAATTTCAAAACACCTGAGGACATGTAGGAATCTCAATGCAAAAAGAAATTGGGAGTGTTTAAAAAACCATATGTTAAAACAGATTTGGGACCTACATGGGGACAAGTTGCACTGACCAACAAGCCCCACTTATACAAAATGAACAATGGAATGTGGGCCCCACTATGATGTATTTGTTTTATCCACACCATCTATCCATTATTCTAGATCATTTTAAGAAATCAACCCAAAAATAAGGTACATCAAAATCTCAGGTGGACCAAATCACTAGAAACAATGTTGATTGAATGCCCACCATTAAATACTTTTGGTAGGCCATTGATGTTTTGGATCAAACTGATATTTGTTTTGTTCCCTTCATCCAGGTCTTTCTGACCTAATCAACAGGTTGGATGTGAAACAAACATTACAGTGGCCCAAGGAGTTTTTTAATGGTGGACTTTCAATCATTACTATTTTGTATGGTGTGGTCCACCTGAGATTTAGATATGCCTCATTTTTGGAATCAAGCCCTAAAACAATCCAAAATAATGAATGGACGGCATGGATAAAACAAATACAGGATGGTGGACCCCACAGACCATCGGACATTACCCATGCCTCTAGCCAAACTGCCTCAGTAAACACTGATTGGAAAAAAAAAAAAAAAAAAAAAAGGAAAGAAAGAGAGGGGTTTTCTAACCCTGCTGAAGCTGGATCGAAGAGGGAGAAGGAGACTGGGAGAGGGAGAATGAGACTGAGAGAGGGAAACGGAGGCCTTCACTCCGTCTGAGAAGGTAGGTACGCTTCTTCAATGCAGGTGCGATTCTTCCCAACGATTTTCATTTCAAAATTTTCAACCGTTACCTGTATCAAAGATACAGGTAACTTGAAAAACGACTCAAGTGCATGTAAGATTTTCGTCTCTTTCTCCTGTAAGAAAGTCACAGGTTGAGAGAAAGTTACCTGTGACTTTCCTCCCCCAAACACCAACTGTAACCAAGTCACCTGTAACTTTGTTACATTTTAGAAAAGTTACAGGCATCCAAACTGGCCCTTAGATATTCACAGGCTATAGTATAAGATGCTAAAAACACCCCCTCTCCAGCCATTATTTTTGTGCACTGTGGCCCAACTGAAAGTGGAAACTGAAAAGAACTTTCAGGCCAGGAGATTTGAACAATATTTTCCACCTAATGGAAAGCTCTCGCAAGTGCCATGTGCATGTGTGTGGAATTGGTGGACTTCCGATTCTGGGCGGTAGACATGAGGATTACACTTTGATTTTAGTAGAAGTGGCGCCCATGGTTAAGTGATCCAAACCATTGGTTTATTGGCCATCACCATGGACCAATCCCCCAAAAGATCTTCTCAATGGCACAATCCTAATCCTTCAATCATCCACTGATAATAGAAGGGAGAGAAGCGAAATATAGCAATTGTCCACATTTAACTGCCCAAAAGGCCCATTAGCAGTTAACAAGATACTTCCAAATCAGACATACTCCCGAGCCATGCTTAGCTACAGCGGGCGGAATCAGTCTAATGGTCTAGATCACCAAGCGATGATGGGCTTGTATGGTATCTGAAAAGAGCCTCGCTGGCTTACCCACCAGGAATAGAGAGCCACTTGGGTGTAACTCACATGAGTTTCACCCATGCATCAGGTATGCTGCCTATTTTTAACCCTTGAACGCAGGAATCATGATCATCCAAGACTCATGTAAGCCAAACCATTAGAAACAGTGGGGATGAAATGCCCACCATTAGTTTTGTGTGTAGGACCCGCCGTGTTATTCCTATGCCATCCAATCCATTCGTCTGACTCGCCTCGCCAGGATGAAATCATTTACCAAAACTTACGGTATTCTAAAACTTAGATGGGCCACGTGAATTTGTAGGCTTTAGTTATAAATTTGTTGGGGTGGACCACCAACGTGTTGAATCATCCTAATTTTCGGGATACAGACCAAAAAATGTGTGAAGTACGTGATGGAAGACCTAGATTTCGTGCACGTAAATTGTTTCTCCCACCTCATAGGAAGTAACCCGGCTAGGTACCCAGCGCTTAGATCCCCAAGTGTTTTCCATCTCAAAATCCGAGATTAAGTACGTAACCCAAGGGCAGGGATCCATTTGGAGTAGATCCACACCGTCCATCAGTTGCGCCATCTAAAAATTAAGCCAATTCAAAACTTAGGTGGGCCACACCATGAGGAACAATTGAAATGGGAAGTCCCGCCATTAAAATCGTCCAAATAACGTGAGGGATTCGCCGTGGTTTGTATATGACATCCAATCTATTCATCTGGCACGTCACGCCAGGATGAATGGATTTCCTGGAAACCAGGACATTCCATGACTTAGGTGGGCCACAAAAAGTGGATTTAGAGTTTTCAGTCATGATTGTATGGTATGGTCCACCTAAGTCTTGGATTGGGCTGGTTTTTCGCAATCATGGTGAAAATGTGGCGTCGCGCCTAATGGACGGGGTAGATCTGATGCGCACTGTCTCCCACGTGGTGACTGCAGGCCGCGGCTCCGCGCCAGAACGAAAGGAGGGAATGCGAGTGCACTTTGCCGGCGGACGTGCAAGCGAGAAGCGCGTTTCCGAGATTTGCGCCCCGTATGCCGCTCGTCACACTTTTTCGTCTTATCGACTCCACACGAGAATGAGGTGTTCCGTGCGTGTAAAAAAGAAACGGTTGACAAAAAGTACAGTCATTAAACGAAGGAATCCGTGTGACGGAACGACACGTGCCAGGTTACCGACGAGCGGGGAGCGTGTGTGAAGCGAGTGCACGTGTGAACGATGAGATCCATCCCATAGATCAGGTATACAAGCCTTGTTTGCCCTCGACCACAAAATCAGGCTGATTCAACAAGACTCATAACTAAAACCTCTTAACTCACGTGTTATGGCCCGCCCGAGTTTCAGGATAGGGTGATTTTTGGGAATGCCTGATGCTGATGAGTACGGTTGGAGGGCGTTGCGTAAATGATGAACGGATTGGATCACAAGAAAGTTCAACATACGTGGCGGTAGATACGCGCAAGTCACGCTAGCAGGGTTTCTTCTGAAGGTTAAAATGTAGTACCTGAGTAGCTTTGATAACAGCGTCCTTGGCTAAGTACAATGTCATGTGGCTGGTGAGGTTAAAGCTCCCCGTCAGCCATACCCCCGTCGGTATGTAGAGCAGCGTCCCGCCTCTTTTCCTCATATGCCCGATCCGATATATTGCCGTCCGAAACGCTAACGTATTCAGAGTCTGCCCGTCGCCGTCTCCACCAAAGTCCGTTATTGATATCACCTCCGGCCTGTACCTCATCCGTACATCCCTGGCGCAAGTTAGCACGTCCCCTGCCGACACGCGTTCCAGAAAGAAAGGCGCCGAAACGGAGAAGTAGAGGAAAATCGCCAGCAAAAGATGAGGCATTTTTTCCGGAAACAAATAGAAAAAATCAAAATGTTTTTAAAAAATCGGTAGATCTGAGGATCTTGACGGGGAGAAAGCCCAAAAGGAGCACTTTAAGGGCAGAAAATAGAGAAATAGCTGCGCAGAAGCCGTAAATCTTGCGGAAAAGTCCGGCTGCGGAGAGTCTCAAACAGAAAGGTCCAAAAATCTCTTTAATGGCGGATGATTTGCAGAATCCGCAAGATTATCTGGAGATCCGCAAGTGCGCCAAAGGCAAGTATCCAAACGGTTTTACAATCGCTTTAAAAAAGGCCCGAAACCAGAGATATACACCGAAGATGTGTAAATGCTACAAGGAGAAAGCTCCAAAGGCTTTACCAAACAATAGAAGAGGAAGAGATCTGTAACGGAGGAGATGAAGGGAAAATGCGGTGGGATCTGGGGTTTTTTTATGGAGATGATGGTCGGACGGTGGATATTAGCTCGGAAAACTAAGCTGAAAGTTGTGATTTGTCACCGAGCGATTTGTTTGGAATTTTCTTCAGAGAGAGAAAGAGAGGGGCGGGATTTGAAGGAGAATGGAAGGGAATTTTCCTTTCTATAAAGAGAGTTACTGGGCATCAGTCAATGGCAGCAGACAAGGTGTGTGAACTGCGAGGTATTTTCTATGAGAAAAGCTTAATACTCTGGGAGACTGATAGATGATGCGCAGCACTCAGATATCACTTTAGAAATTACATTCGTAGCATGATATATTCAAAATAAACTGTACATGGCATGGGTTCAGTTTAGATATATTACGAACTAAAAAGTTAGATGCCGAACATTTAAGAGTTAAAAAGATAAAAAGTGCTGATGTTAAAAAAGTCAAAATAAACAGAGGACCCCTGATTCCCAAGGGTGTGAGATGTTGTGTTTACGTTCTTGGCAATATGTTTCATATTTATACATTTTGATTGAAGTGATGGAATTGAAGTGAGTGTATCCACCAATCTTGATACGACCTCTACCATTAAACGAGAGGCGTACGCTGATGTCAGTTGTTAATCGGAGATTGTGTACGGGATGATGCTTCAGACATGCATTACTAGAGTTAATCCCTAAGCATGCGTTGATGTCAGCCATTACCCGAAAATTATGCATGGGATGATGCGCCAGATATGCATTATTAGAGTTAATTCCTTTGCATAATTTTCAGCCATGATCTTATCTGAGCTGAGCAAGTTGATCCTAGTTAGAGTCAATGGGCTATATGTATGAGGGCTTCTTCTAGATGTGTAATGGCTTCTTTCAAATCTCAGGCCAGTGTCAATTGGAAATCAAGTCAGTTTCGGATAAACTACTGTCAGTCCATGACTCTGCTCATCTACTTTTCTAAGTAGACTTCAATCAGGTTCGGATCAAATTTTCCTGTAACAAAAAGTATCCTGTTCTTCCGTTTCCACAAACAAGCATCCAAAAATCTGACTCTGTGAATATGATTTGGAGACACGGTCAATTTCACGATTTAAACGGTTTAATCTGAGTTTGTTTATGCAACGGACACTATTTCTGAGTGCCTGCGTATCATGCTTCATACGCAGCCGGATTATCAAATAACATCCCTTTCTTTAAATCTGCTTCCTTTATTTCGTCTTTTGTCTCGCTCTTCTTTATTTAGATGAAATATTCGGATGCGATTCGCGCGAATAAGGTTGAAAGAGGCGATCCGCATATAAGTACTGACATTTGACAGACGTGCCGGATCCAAACCACTCATCAGGTGGGGTTGGGGTCGGAGAGAAAATTCTGAAAATTAAGAAGGTTAATCCATATTAAGGACTACACATGGGCTACACGTCTATTTTGAGTAAATATCACCGTTAATTTTTCGTTTTGTGTCCATTTGGCTAGTAAGTATATGGCGCATCTGAAAATTCATGATTGAGCATGTTTAGTGGACCCCATCTTGATGGATGCTTCGGATCTAGTACAAGTGTGCCATGTTAGCGCTTGGCGCTTTTGGCGCGGATGTACCTTGAATTCTATATCTCGTCTCGCACTGACATTTGTCTATCCAGCTGTATTCCGATTCCGTCCATCCCATCCTTAAATGTCGCTGCATGCATGCCAAATGACCAAAACAGCTCTTGCTTTTATGAAATTACGAATTTACCCCAAAACCGTCTTTACTTTACCATTAGGATATGATCCTGTGCATTTTATCTTCATTTTGTTAAATGGTGGTGAGTCGTCCATCGCATGCGTAGCATGATAAATGTCAAATCAGGAAGGTCCATGCTCTGGACTCCATTATGGATAGAATGCATCGTAAAATATCACACGCGTCGGGTGATCTTAAATGTCCTATTGGTTTCCATCAGATGGACGGTTAGAAAAGAAATATCAACAATCCAGATACAATGGCTGAATTGGATGGTTAAGATGTCTGCTTGCCGCCATTTTTGCACTCTGCTCCATCTCTTTTGAGGACCAAAGGTTTGAAGGGACATGCATGCATGTTGCATGTGCAACGGGTGACTACAGAGCATATGATGCATATCAGACACCATCGGTTTGTTGGCCGTTGTGAGGCGGAAACGGATTGGCTACTCCCCTGCCACCAGCCAATGACTGGTAGTCGGTGCTCTGTGGGCCACACCATGATGTATATGTTTCATCCATGCCGTCCATCTATTTTTATAGATAATTTTATGGCATGAGACTAAAAACGAGTTATATCCCAAACTAAAGTGGACCACATTATAGGAACCAGTGTTGAATGAACGTTGACCATTAAAAAAAAATTAAGGGCCATACAAGTTTTGGATCAAGGTGATCTTTGTTTTTTCCATTAACCTGGGTCTGTATGACCTAATAAACAGATTGGATGTCAAATAAACAGTACAGTGGGCCTTAGGAGGATTTTAATGGTGGATATCCAATCACTATTATTTTCCTGTGGTGTGGCCCATCTGAGATTTATATTCTTTCATTCTTTTATTAAGCCCTAAAATGATATATATAGATGGATGAACCGAATGGATGAAACATAAACATCATGGTGGGGCCCACAGAGCACCGACTATCAGCCACGGGGACGGTGGCAGGGGGAGTAGCCAATCCGCTCTCGAGTGAGGCGCAGCGGAGCATCACGAACAACGGAGCATATCAAAACCTTGGGTTGTGTTGATGCGGACGGAAGTTATGCCGAGTGAATCTTTTGACTGGTTGTAATTAGGTCGGGCTAGAGCTTGTCATTCATGACCCGATGGTATGGCACCCAGGCCCGAATTCCTGACCCGATTCAGCCTGCAAGCTATAATAATACGTATTTGAGAACGAATTTGGTATTTCATGAAAAGATGGAGCCTTAAATGGTATTTCGTGCTTTCTTAATCGGTCGAAACGAGGCGTTGTGAGTCATTTAACCTTGTAACGTTTGCAGATAAGGCGGCTGTCGTATCTGCAAACTCGCCATGGCGAATGCAATGCTAGACGCGAGAGCAGCCGCCGGATACTGCTCCACCGCTCCCAACACGCGCGCGCGTCGCACGTATTGACGATGCATGCCTTCTTCTTCACTTTCTGATTATAAGGTTGGGCCAGTTGAATGTAAAAACGGACGGTAAAAATTGGTTCCCAGTCGCGACACACGTGCGACCAACGTGATGATCGTGACGGCTCACTTTTGAGACACGCGTAGCATTTGGCCCGACCAGAATAACGGACCGTTTCTCTGCACATTTAATTGCCATTCATTCCTACGGCTGTCAATAGGCCCGCGGTAGGTATCGGCCAGGATTTTGAACAGTTTCGAGCAGCGCCATCGGGCCGGCCCAATTCAAAATTCGGATTTTTCAGACCCGAGCTCGGCCCATTGACATCCCTATTTCCATGGCGTGACACCGTCTCCTGGCTGACGAATGGAGGAACGTCAGAACCTCCAAGCCGGACGCGTATTAGATACGGACAGGTTGAGTAGCGAGTAGGCTACTGAAGTGACGTCACCAAGTTCTGTGGGCCCCACTATGACGTATGTGCTATATCCACACCGTCCATCCATTTTGAGATATCATTTTAAGTCATGAGCCAGAGAATGAAGCGGATAAAAATCTCCAGTGGACCCCACCGTAGAAAACAGTGAGGAGAGTGATTCCCGTTGAAACTTTCCTAAGTCCACCATATGGTTATTTGAAATCTAACCCGTTTAAGGGTCAGTTTGTTTCTTTAAAGAAATGGTAAATACACGGTAAACGACAATTCTCCTAATTTCATGCGTTTGAAAATTCACATGAATTCCTGTCTTTGAAATTGGTTCAAAAGATGTAATTTTAATTTTTGAACCACATGATAATACATATGATATATCCATTCCGTCCATCTATTTTAGTACAATATTTTGAAGTAATATTTTAAAGCATAAGACAAAAAATAAAGTAGATCTAATGCTCAAGTGGCCCACGTTAAAAGAAACAGTAGCCTTACAAAGTTTTTAACGATCAGTATTCAATTTCCGTTTCCGTATGACATGGTCAACTTAAGTTTTAGATATACCTCTTTTTTTACTCATGCTATAAATTCAACTGAAATAATGGATAAATAGTATGGATAAGCAAAATGCATCATAGTGAGATCTACGGATATTTTGCAATATTCTTCGTTCTTGTGTCAAAAAGAAAGCAGTCAAATTATGTATGATATAAATATAAAAGGAAATAATTATTATTTTTTTACCCGATATTTATCATTTCACCCGAAATCAAATATACCTTAAAAGTTAAAAAAGGCATGAAATAAGAGAACACAATATAAAACACATATATCATCTTGATCTAAAACTTTTGTAACCTTTAGGAGTTTTTAACTGTTGACGCAGGGAAGGACGTGAGGTCGAGCACCGTATTCCTCAAGATGATAAATATTCCGAATCCACGGAACTTCTCTGGACTCCTCACAGAGACTCCTCGAATCCACGAGGAAAAAAATCAGAAAATAAAAAGAATTTTTAATAAATTTGAAATTGATTAATGAATAATTGATAATTGTCTAATATGTCTCCTTACACCATTAATATAAAAAAAATAAAATAAAATTCGTAATTACCAAAAATAACAAAATTCTAAATATAATTAAAATCCTAATTCTAATAAAACTCTACTAAGGCCTAATTTCTATAAAAAAAAATTACAAATAAACTTTCTCTAGAAGAGTCCTAGTATAACTAAAATTTATTTCTAAAATGAAAGAAAATCTAAAACTCAAAAAAAATATTTTAAAAATCGAAATTACAAAAAATAGTAAAATTTTCCTAAAAATTCACTTTTGAACTGAAAGCACGCGTTTTCTGACAAAAAAGACAGATGCGACCCACTTTGTGGGTTGGTTCATCTCGGATGGCCCATTTCAATAAAGATTGATAGGTTATGCGCCCCATAACGATGCCCGGATCAAAAGTTATAGTAGATTTACGGTCCACCTCCTTTTGGCTCAACCATGTTGGGAATATCTCTGTAACATGTTCTACATCAGACCCCTCTGCTTAAAAAAAAATTATCCTCGAGTTATTTAAGGGATTTGACTCATGATTCTGAGATAACTTCTGACGTCAATGTTTATTAGTCATTTTCTTATACTTGGCATTAGGCTCTTTAGTTAATACAATACATGTCCTCAGGCCTTTCTTGACTTGACTAGTATCGATCAGTTCTTTCATATCTGCCTTCAAAATCTCATATTATTTCTAATAATGTAGGCAATTAGGCGAACTTGCCCCTGAGACGGGATCAACGTGATTTTGTATATCTTGTATAGAAGGTAATTTATTAGGTAGTTCATCAAGTACAACCTCCTTGAACTCCTGCGATACGGATTTCAAATCCTTTAGGATATTCACAAGCTCTATATATTTTTTATTTTCAACTAATGAATATATATCTTTCATTTCTTCAAAATGTTTAACAAAGGCACGTTCAGTTATGACATATCGCCCCTCCACTTTAAAAGTCTTGGGTTTGTTATCTGTTCTCATAGGGGCCATATGTTTGTCACTGATGAATCATATGGCTTGTCGCGATTCCATTTCAATGAGGTAGTTTCTCGTGGACAAATAATATGATTTTTCTGCAAAACCTTTTACCGATCAACTATCCTGGTAATAATTTTGGTTTTGTTGGAATAATATTGGATCGTAATCTTGAGGGAGGAATTGCATGCACAATAACTTCTTCATCCGTGATCACGTGCGGATTGACGCCTTCATCTGTCTCGTCCGCTCAAGTTGAAATTGTTCCCACCAATCTGAAGCTCTATCCGTCAACTTGTAAGTTACGAGTTTAACTTTCTTTTTTTCTACAATATTCATGTAGTCGAAGAAACGTTCGACTTCAAGCAACCAATCGAGTAAGTCCTTGAAGTAGAGTTGATCATTAAAACTAGGAAGATCGACTTTCATCTTGAATTCTTGAACCATCTTGTAGTTCATTAATAGTATCGCCCTACGATCAATATAATTACGAATTCCAGCAATTTGCGGTAGAGGATTACCACCAAGAATACGGAGTTGCCTTAGATTTTTCGCCAAGAGATCTGCTATATGGTCGATGGAAGCCTGCAGCCCTTGCATGGCTTGTCGATTCTCTTATTGCGTTGCCTCGAAAGCTGCCACCGTTAAAGGTAAATTCCTTGGAGCACCGCGCATAAGATTATTGCCCAATCCGTCATTAGAAGTCATCGATCCGAGGAGAAATCTCGCTCTGATATCAAACTGACGCATGAAAGGACGTAAGGTCGAGCACCGTCTCCCTCAAGATGATAAATATTCTGAATCCACAGATTTCTCTGGACTCCTCACAGAGACTCCTCGAATCCACAAGGAAAGAAAGTAGAAAATAAAAAGAATTTCTAATAAATTTGAAATTAATTAATGAATAATTGATAATTATCTAATATGTCTCCTTACATCATTAATATATAAAAAAATAAACTAAAATTCGTAATTACTAGAAATAGTAAAATTATAAATCCAATAAAAATTCTAATTCTAATAAAACTCTTCTAAAACCTAAATTTTTTTAAAAAAATTGCAAATCAACTTTTTCTAGAAGAGTCTTAGTATAACTAAAATTTATTTTTAAAAGGGAAAAAAATATAAAACTCTAAAAAAATATTTAAAAAATCGGAATTACTAAAAATAGTAAAAAAAATTTAAAAAATTGTTTTTGAACTGAAAGCGCATGTTTTCTGACGAAACAAATAGATGCGGCCCACTTTGTGGGTCGGTTCACCTCGGATGGCCCATTTCAGTAAAGATTGATAGATTATGCACCCCATAACAATACCTGAATCAAAAGTTATGGTCAATTTACGATCCACCTCCTTTTGGCTCAACCATGTTGGGAATATCTCCTTGACATGTTCTACATCAACTGTCCCCGCTGTTTTCTGGGTTGGGTTCACTGGAGCTTTGGATTTAACTCATTCTTTGAATATTGCCTTAAAATTATCTCTCCAAGTGGATGAAATGTGTGGATGCAAAACATACATCATGGTGGGGCCATGGAAGCCGGTGACGTCGCTTCAGTAGCTAGTGTCGCTACTCAACCTGTCAGTAGCTAATCCGCACCCCTCAAAGCCGTTGCCGTCTCGTCTCTGGTGGACGCCGTCATGCTCGGGATTTCGGTTTGACAAGTGGCTGTGGGGCCAGAGCCGTGCTAGCGTCGTGCCACGTCGGTGAAACTTCCATGAGATCCAACCCGTCCATCAGGCACGTTGCGTCATTTTCACTGAAAAGGCCAGAAAACATGATACGTAATGTTCAGGTGAGCCACACCATGGGAAACAGTTCGGATGGGCCGCCGCTATTAGTTCTGTGTACGGGTCATGCTGTTTACGTTCCATCCCATCCGTTCATCTGATGCGCCTCTTCAGATGATAGAACTGCCCAAAAATCACACTATTTTAAAACATGGGTGAGATATGCCACGTGATTTTAGCGGGAGCAGATTAGGTGTGGGCCTTGGCGTGGGCATGGAAGTGGATTGTTTCCGATCTCTGCTCGGACAACAAGCCGTCTGACCAGCGCTCCCGTGGGGCCCACACCGAGTTTTATTTGTTTATCCACACACGCGGTCCATAAAAAAAAGAGTGAGATCCAATGCTTGAGGGGACCATACCACCTAGTGTGTTTGGGTTGCATTAAATTCACAAATCATAAATGCAAGAGATATTTTAGTTTAGTACACTTGAGTATTGAATCTGCCTAATTTTTAGGCCATGTCTTAAATTGATTTGAAAAAAAATAGATGGAACATGCAGCTAAACAGATACATCACGGTGGGATCTTCATAGGAGCATTAATCAGACGGCTTATTAATAAAAATAAAGCGGATCCAATTCTTAGGTGGAGTTTACCATGGGAAGCCGTGGTTATTGACAATTAATGGGTGACAAAAATTTTGGATCAACCATGTATTTATTTCTTCCCTTCATACAGGTTCATCATTGTTTCTTCTAGTATGTTCCACCTAAGATTTTGGATCTCTTCATTTTCGGGCTCGTGCCTGAAATGATCAGGCAAAACGGATGAACAGCCTAGATAGCTAATACATACATCAAGGTGGGCCTCACAGCAAGGGCCGCACAATCCGCTCCCCATTTTAGACGGGTGGGTTTGATGCACATCAAGTGGTTTCCTCGCATTAGAGAAAGTTAACCCTGTAGGTCCGTAGACGAGGCATCCCCAACATTCTATTTCTCCCTAAGGCCATAGCTGGGCGATCCAAACCATGATTGCATGCTGCTTCTTACCGGGATGGACCATCTGATTGCATCTCCTCAATGGAGCAATCCATTATTGGCCTGAAAAGAGACGGCTGAGAAGAGATACATCAACGGAACACATCATTCGAGTGGGAAAACAAAAAAAGTCCTAAGATTTGTCTGGATTGTCGATCCATGGCCCAACTTGTCATGCCATGGGCAGATGATCCTTTCCTTCGAATAGGGGTTAGGTTTATCGAACTTGGGTTTGTTAGGGCCCACGATCATCGTCCCTTACCTAAACTCCAGAATGATATACTCTTCAGGTGGGCTGCGGGTCACACATGTGCATTGAATATGTACCATTGGTTTATATATATATATATATATATATATATATATATATATATATATATGTGTGTGTGTGTGTGTGTGTGTGTGTGTGGGGGGGGGGGGGGGGAGGGGAGGGAGGTACCATGCGCTCGGGCTCACTGCTCCGTCCGATGCGGTCTAGCTGTGTGGGCCCCACCGTGATGCCTTTCGAACATCTACCCAACAGTCAGATGCGCCATTCGATCATGGGCCTAGATCTTAAAAATCAAGTCAATCCGTGACTTTAGTGGGCCACACCACTTACAGAAGTGGAGAGGGGCCTAGCACCATTAAAACATTCATAATCATTTTTGGGGCTCACAAAAGATGTGTTTTGAAAATCCAGCTCATCCATTATGTGTGTCCCACTTGTATGAGGGTTTAAACCAAGTTTCAGCAGCATTCAAAACTCAAGTTGGCCCCACCAAGTGCTTTTATATGTTTTAACGGTGTTTCACATGATTTTAAATTGCATGGCTCACCCGAATTCCGTATACAGCTGATTTTTGGAATATCCTATAATTTAAAGGGCCATCAAATACAGTTTTGATGATCGACACGCATCACAGTGGGGCCTACACAGCTTGACCTCACAAGAGCTGAGGTGAGCACATAGTACCTTTTTCATATATATATATATATATATATATATATATATATATATATATATACACACACCGTGCATTTGATGGTCCTCTTTAAATAATGTGATATCCCAAAAATCATCGTACTCAGGTGGGCTATACCATTTAAAATCATGTGAAGACACCGTTAAAACATATAAAAGTACTTGGTGGGGCATACATGAGTTTTGAATGCTGTTGAAACTTGGTATGACTCCTAATCCTAGTGGGACACACATAATAGATGGGCTGGATTTGCAAACCACATCTAGGTAGGACCCAAAAAATGATTATGAATGTTTTAATGGTGCACGGCCCCTCTCCACTTCTGTATGTGGTGTGGCCCACAAAAGTCACGGATTGACTTGATTTTTGAGACCTATGTCCACTATGGAATGGTGCATCTGACTGATGCTCAAGATGTTCGAAACACACCACCGTGGGGCCCACACAGCTCGACCTCATGTGACGGACGGTCATGCTAAGCTTATCGTGAGGTTGAGCTGTGTGGGCCCCACCGTGATGCATGCCGACCATCAACACCGTGAATTTGATGGGTCCCCTTTAAATAATTGGATATGCCAAAAATCATTTGTATACGAAACTCAGGTGGGCCATACCATCTAAAATCATGTGAAGATACCGTTAAAACATATAAAAGCACTTGGTGGGGCCTACATGAGTTTTGAATGCTGCGGAAACTTGGTATGACCCCTACTCCTAGTGAGACACACATAATGGATGGGCTGAATTTGCAAATCACATCTCGGTGGGATCCAAAAAATGATTATGAATGTTTTAATGGTGCACAGATCCTCTCCACTTCTGTATATGGTGTGGCCACACAAGTCATGAATTGACTTGATTTTTGAGTCCTAGGTCCACGATGGAATGGTTCATCTGACTGATGCTCAAGATGTTTGAAACGCATCACCGTAGGGCCTACACAGCTCGACCTTATGGGACGGACCCATGAGGTCGAGCGCACAGTACCTTTTCCCTATATATATATATATATATACACACACTATATCTTCCTAGCTCGTTGTGCACCTGAAGAGTATTCCATCCTATTTGTTGGGCCAAGGCACATTAGCCGGGACCTGGCTGATTAACGGTCCAACATTCACACGAACTCCCATGCAAGCACATGTGAGTACATGTGGTGTCGGGGCGCTTCTGTTTGGCCTTTTGAATATGGGCACCTGCAAGTACAACACAGAAAGGAAGAAGCGGACCACGTCCAAAGCTTCTTAGGATAAGCTTTGCCTACAAAGCGATTGTGGGGGCCTCCCGTGACATGTGCATAACATCCAATCCGTCCATCATGATCGTCCCCTCATATTCTACCTGGGGTCAAGAAATCAGATCAATCCAAAACACAGGTGGGGCACCATATGAAACTATGTCCAAAACCTTTAAAATCACTCGCCGAGGCCCAAATGAGTTTTCGAATGGCATGAATTTTTGGATATCCGTTCATTCTGGTTGGAGCATCATCTGAATGGATTAGATGGCGTGCAGAAAACACAGTGAGGCATACGTAATCAGAAAAGTTTTCAAATGATGGATGTCCTCATTATAACTGTTCCTTGTGGTTTGACCCACCTCATTTTCCGGTTTTCCTGACTTTTTGCCATCAAGGAGAACATTATAGGATGCAAATGATGCATGGACTAGATGTCATGAAAACATCACGGCGGAACCCATGTGTCTGCTTTTCAGTTTAAGCTTATCCTACAAACTTTTTATTGGATCCAGCCACATCAGTATTCTATATTTCTCGAACCCTACCAGTCTCGCATTTTCGGGCCAGTAAGGTCAGATATTGGGACCATATCATTTAGTGGACCCATCATGCATAGATCATTCCCCAAATCTCTTTCGTCCAGAAATGCTAGCCATATGATTGGTGACCCTTTTTTCGATGCATGTGAACTAAAAAATCCCCCTCATCAGAAAATCTTAGCCGCATGATTGCCGACTTCTTTTGCCATTGCATGTGGACTACTGTTGAAACTCATTACGAGCCAACATATATTGGTGGCCAAAATAGACATTTATCCGCCAGCTGTACAGAATCAATAATAGCATCTTGCAGGTGTTCTTTGTTACCCCGGCAGCGTATGACGCTTGATAGTTGATACACTGGCACTCGGAACTTTTACAACTGGCACATATTAATTCAAATTTAACTGACTAAATCGTGGAACCCACTGTTTCCATGTCACCATCCCTGAATCCTCACCTCTGATTCAGGGACACTTGTCTGTTGAATTAAGAACATTGAATTTATTTTATTTTTAAATGCTCAATGAATGTCCACAAACCGTAAAAATAAACATAATTGTTTATCCGTGATATATCTAATCTGGGACCCTTTATTTGGGCCGTTTAATTTGAATTACTTGTTTCCCACGCATTCAATTTCTAAGCAATATTTAAGTGCCTGCGTATCATCCATAACCTTCCGATGGAGTAGCGAGGTATTAGTCCCAGCATGGAATACGTCCCATTTTATGTGAGGTAGCCCTCTCGTTGTGGCCTAGAAAGCTTGGCAATCGGTGCACTGGCGAGGCGACGACGCAATTCAAGCAGCGCTATCGACTACCTACCCAACAAACTGATATGTGGTGCACGTGGAATGTTAGAAATGTGAATTTGGATACACTGAAGGTATAAAAATAAATATTTAAGAATAACGATTTCACTAGGCTGAATCACGTATATAATACGTTGTCTTTAAAGCGTGATTCACCCTCATATGAACGGTTGATGGGTTACAGACGAATTGCTTCCAAGATAAGACAAGTGTTTTTTGGATCTAATGTGCAGCAATTACGATAGGTTCACTTATGAAACAGTTTAACGTAGCAGATTTCTTCTGACAGATTTAAACGGTAGAGATGATCACAATATTATAAAATGGAGCTTATGTACCGTATTTTTAGAATGAGAGAGATGGTGTGTTGAGATGATATTTTCGGACTGGAATGGTCCAGTTTATATAGGCATCAGGTAGTGGACCGTTGCTAGGTTGCAATCAAAGGTTCAAAACGTTTGAAAAACGTTTCTGTCCGTTGTCCATTAATCACAGACGTTTCTAGTCGTCGAATCAAAGGATCTGACCGTTGGATCATCATGAGCCGTCCGTTTTTGGACCATTTGGCTTTCAAGGCTTAGAGTCGTTTTCTGAAATTGTTGAACGTTTCGGATTTAAGATCCGACCGTTCTCAGTCACCTATAAAACCCAAGCTCATTTTAGATTCTCACCGCCCTAAGGTACTGATCAGACCCATCGCACCGTGATGGCACCGTCTCGCGCCGGTTCGTAAAGGAGCGACCACTCTACAACACGATGCGCATGTGCGGAAGTGAAAATTGCGTCATCTAGCACCACTACGCCACACTGCCCATGCCCTCGCCCATGCCCGAGCGTGCATGTGCGTGCATGTGTTCCAGGTGTATCTCCTTCTCCAAAAGCTCCAAGTAAGAATACTCTATACAACATTTCATATAAACCACAAAAGTTTCTCAACCATTTTCGACGTGGCACAAAGCACACACACCGCACTTTTAATTCAAAATATTTCAAAAAGTATTTTGACGGAAAAATACTAAAAATTTGAAAATTTTAAATTTTTATTTTTTATTTTTTCAAAAACCATTGATTTACAACATGGAATGGACATGGACCATACAACCAATGGCCCACCCGTCGAAATTCATCATTGATCTAAAAATTCTTACAGCACTGGCCTAAAAAATCCGACATTAGAAACGCGAAAGAGAGATGATTACTGAGACTATGAAGATGAGAACATACATGGCCCATGAATTGAAACATGTAGACACGTCTCGTTAGTGACGTGGCTGGTGATGTCTCAAGCAGGGCCATCCAAGTATTCAGCCCTATGATGGACGGCTTGTCCACCGACATATGACTAAAATGACTTGATCTGCGTGTATTTTGGACCGTTTGCAATTAACGCAAAAGTAACCAAATGGATACACTATCTTGCAGCGTGTAATGGGGAGAGATGGCTCTAGTTTATTTGGATTTACACACATGACATGCGTGGATGAGATCAGAACTGTTCATTCAGTGCTTCTAGCAGTGAATTGGATATGGACCAAAAATTACACGGTTTTTGGATTATCCTAGCCATTTAACGGGTGGCGTATGGAATAACTCTCGTTCAGTGAGAAAAGTTCATTCTTATGTGGTTGGGGTATCTTGATCAAGGCCATTCATAATAAGATGCCAATCAGTGGTGGGACCCACAGGATGCATGGCTGGGATCATCATACGAATGCATCAAGTGTTCAGCGCAAGAAATGGAGGGACGAGCGTGGGATTTCTCCCTCTAATTTTTGTTCTATTTTATCATGTGCCTGACAAGACGATAGTTGATGGTTTACAGAAAGTTGCGCGGTATCATCCACTACACAAGCATATCCTGACCATGCAAAATGTAGGACCCACCGTGGATGGAGCATTCCCCTAAAATTACACTGATCGGACAATCCTAACCAAGTGATAGGTGGCTCATAAATGAGCGGTTAGAGCTAAAATGGTCAGGGTTCAAATCATTTAAACTGTCTGTCGGTGTGGATTTTGAGATAGACTCATCCGCAGCGTGGCCCAATATTTGGACAACCCAGATTGCTTCACAGGTGCGTTGTGCGTTGTCGATACTCATGATGGCCGGTATATCCATTGTTATGGCACGTGTATTGCCGACTAGATCCGGTTTTGAATTAGGCTTGATCCGAATTCGACTCGACTCAGTAGTGAGTCTAGCACACCTTACCTTATCTGAGTTCGGTTCTGGCCTGGACTAATCCAAACTGAGTCCAACCGGCCGGTCAAAAGTACCGAGTGATGTAGAGTGGGTCGCGGACAATTTCATGACCAAGATGGATCAGAAAAGGCACGGTTGACAACAGAAGTGATCTGGACCATCAGACCTTAGATCGGGCATATCTCGCAATTCGAAATGATTTATCCGACGTAAAATCTATGATTTTGGGGTAGAACGAGCTACTTTAGCCAACCAACCCTGTTACGCCGGGTTGCGCAGCCCAGATTTGCGAGAAACCCCCTGATCAACGATCATTTCCCCGTTTTAATTTCGTTTTTACTATAAATAGTAAGCTTTAGTTTACTTATAGCTCTTCATCCGTTGGACTTTAAGAGTTGTGTCCAACATGAAAAGTGCTTAGAGTAATTAGGATAACGGTTTGGTGAAGCCAAATAGGGCACTTACTATTTTTGGGCGAAAACCTTGCATACTAGTAGAAATCACAGCCGTCTATAATTAGTAAGTTTACTATTTATAGTAAGTCACGGATTCTAGGAGTTTTAGTTGTAGTTTGAGTCTAATTTCTTTCATATTGCTTGGTTCCCTTATTTAAAGGGGTGTAAACTCGTTTTTATTCATTCAGCAATTAATTTTAAATTTTATTAGAGTTTATTCCTATTCTCTTGCTTTCTTTCCTCGTGGATTCGAGAAGTCTCTGTGAGTCCAGAGAAGCTCCGTGGATTCGGAGTAGTTATCCTTGAGGAAGACAGTGTTCAACCTCATCACGTTCATCCCTGCGTCACTGAGTCGGGTCGAGTTGGCGCTGAATCGGATCAAGAGATGAGGGGGGAGGAAATGGAGAGAGAGAGAGAGATATTTGAGTGCGAGGGTGGTGATGGCAGTGGGTGGTTGTCGAGCTTGGAAGAGGGAGGGAGGGAGGGAGGGAGTGGAGAGGAGAGAGAGGAGGAGGAGGAGGAGGGTGGTGATGGTGGTGGGTGGTTGTTGAGCTTAGAAGAGAAGGATGATGAGGGAGGGAGAGAGAGCGTTTGAGATTGGGTCCGAGTTGAAGTCGAGTACGACGGGTAGGGTTAGAGATACTTAAAAATTATGGTTATTTTATTATACGCACGCGTGCGCGCTCACACACACTTGAATCCGAGTCAAGTCAAATTTCGGATCGAGTCGAGTATGACCAGATCAAGTTTCGGGTCGAGTTACTGGGTAACTCAGACAACTCGGTTTGAGTTTGGATTAGGCAAACCCTGCTCAATTCGGACCGACTCACCCATTCGATTCTAATCAAGTTGGGTTTGAACTTGGATGAGTCAAGTCAGGTGAGTTAAGTTGTCCCGTGCCCAGCTCTAATTGGAAGGTCTAGGCAATTCATACAACAACTAGGTAAAGGTCAACCTGAGCCCAATTTGTTCACCGGATGGGCCAAAAATTATAGCGTGAACCTAACCCACGACCCAATAGCCTACAGCTAAACCTGGCCCACATAAAATTCATCAGTTCTGAGCCCAAGCTAACCCACCTATCTAAATGTAACTGAGTTGGGCTCAACTAAACCTAACCTGACCATGCATGATACAACTCAGATTTACTATGGAATTTTGGGCTCAAGGCATGCCTAAGGCAACCCAAGTGATAAAGGCATATGTGCATACTGTTGGGGAAAAAATACGTTCAGTCCGGAGACTCAGATTATAAGTAGGTCGGCTCTGCTGACGCTGCCCGAAGAGTCCGAGACAACGGTCAGAGCCGAGGGAATAAATGATAGGCTGAGGGGCATAAGCAAAAGATGATAACAGTTGCTCTGTCGGAGTGATAACCTCGTCTGCATAAGCCTACTGAGGGCCGAGCGTGTTCTAAGCCATTCAATCGATAGAATAAAACTGACTTAACAAATTGATTTTATCGGTCACGGAGTAAGGGAGGGTGACGGACAAACGCCGAGAATATCTCGTCCATGAAAAGGCAGAATACGTCCTCTTGAGTCGGTTGGCTCTCCTAGAGTCGGTAACGACCGAGCCGAGACAAGAGAAGGCGGAAGGAATGCAAATGCTGCTCTGAAAATCCAGAAATATGGATATCCGATCTCGAGATTCTCGGGATCGAAAGCAATCAGCAGAGAGGAGTAAATCTTCGGAGAACCAGGAGAAGAATCCTCGTATGATGAGGATTCCCAAGACTTATAAATATCGAAGCTTTCTACAAAGAAAGGTACGAGATACAAAACTGAGAAAACCCTTTGCTATCGAGAAAACGACTGACTTAAGCATCGGAGGCTCCCCGGCTCTAGCCAGGGTCCCCTTGATAGTGTTGATTGTGCAGGTGGAAGAATATCCGATCCAGAGGAGCCGTTCCATAAAAATACACCAACAGTTTGGCGTCGTCTGTGGGAATCGGACAAAAAGCTATTTTTTGCAATTCATTGAATGACAAGAACTAGGAGGACGGATCCAAATGAAGCGGGGGAGGCCGCTGCTAGCACAGCTCAGGGAGCTCTCCCAACAGCACCGCCTTCGACTACTAGCTAGCCTAGCCGAGGGAACGAGCACTTGGATCGGGAAGTCTAAGAGATGCGTTCCGAGATGGCAGCTATGAAACACATGCTGGAACAATTGTGTAATTAGTAGATGCAGCAGCGTCACGAGTCGACACAGGTTCTCCTGCCAACATCTGTAGCACAGCCTACTGCTCCACAGTCGCCTCGACAGCCGAATCAACTCCAGGGACCGAGTCAGCCAGTGCCGGCTCGCTCTGCAACGGCCGTTCTGCCTCCCTCTGATCTACGACATAGAATAGATCAGAGGAGGCGAAGTCGGCTCCCTGTAAAAGAAACGGCGGAAAGTACAGAACCCTGAAAAGCCGATATGCAAGATTTCAAGAACGAGGTCCGTGAAAAGATGGAAAAAGAGATGGCAGGCATGAAGCACGGTCGGAACTCAAACCCGACCAAATCTGATGAAAAGGCTTCTCCGTTTGTGGATGAGGTGATGCAGGCGCGGTTGCCGGAAAGGTTCCGTCTACCTCAGATAACTTCCTTTTCCGAAAAAACCGATCCGACCGAGTATCTTGAATGCTTCAGAACCTATATGGAGTTGCACGATGCATTGGACGTTGTTATGTATCGGGCCTTCTCTCTTACCCTGACTGATGTGGACCGACTTTGGTTTAAGCAATTAAAATCGAGGTCAATCAAGTCGTTCGCAGAGCTCAGTGACGCCTTCCTCAATAATTTTATCGGCGGAAAGAAGAAGCTAAAGCCGCCCGCACATCTGAACAATATAGTTCAGAAGGAAGGAGAGCTGTTGAAGGACTATATTAAGCACTTCAACTTCGAATCTCTGCAGGTTCGAAAGCATTCTAAGGAGACAGCTCTTAACGCTCTCATGCAAGGTGTGAGAGATAAACCCTTTTTGGCATTATTAGACAAGAATCCGCCAAAGACCCTGGGCGAATTCATGGTTCGGTCGGACAAATACGCCGATGCTGAAGAGACCCGACTCCTACGAGAGAAGGTCCAGAATGCGAAACCCTCGGGTAAGGAGCTAGCCAAGAAAGAAGCTGACTCAGCCGGGGGGAAGAAGTGAAAAGATGACAGGACACGAGACGACGGTAGGTCAGGAAAGCGAATTGATATGAGATTTTTCACATACACCCCCCTGAACAAATCTCAGGAACAAGTGTTGATGAAAATCAAGAACGAAGGTTTCGTCAACTGGCCCGGAAAGCTCCGAGGGAACCCGAATCGATGGAACAAGAACAAATACTGCCACTATCATCATGATCACGGTCACAATACGAGTGACTGTTACCATTTGAAGGATGAGATCGAGTGGCTAATTAAAGAAGGCCGACTCAGAGAATATACGGAAGGATCTGGTGTTCCAGCAGGACCAAGTGAAGATCGTCTCACAGAAGAATTCTGAACGATCATTGGAGGGCATCAGGGCGGCGGAGATTCAAATAACGCTAGAAAAAATCACGTCAGAAGCATCGATCGCCCGAAGTTCGAGATTCTTCTATTGTCCCGACCTTCCAAGGAGCAGAAGAGAGAACAATATTGCATCTCATTCACTGAGGATGACGCCCGAGGCATTCATCATCCCCATGATGATGCACTTGTCGTTGCTCTCACTATCGCCAACGAAAAGGTGTTCCGAATACTGGTAGACACTGGGTCATCGGCAGATGTACTGTTCACCCAAGCATTCGACAAAATGGGCATCGGACGATCGACCTTACGGCCGGTCCGAACCCCACTGATAGGATTCTCGGGTGGACAGGTACTTTCCGAGGGAATCGCCTCACTACCACTCACTGCCGGGACTGCACTTCATCAGACAACTACAATGGTTGACTTCCTGGTTGTGGACCAACCATCGGTGTATAATGCTATACTCGGTCGACCTTCCCTAAGCCTCCTTCAAGCCGTGGTATTCACTTACCACCTTTTCATGAAATTCTCGACTGAGTCGGGAGTAGGAATTGTGAAAGGAGATCAACAAGATTCTTGAAGATACTATGCCACAGCAGTTAAGGCGCCGACGGAAGTATCGATAATCGAATTGCTGGACCCTCGAATCGAATCTCATGAACGAGGGCAACCGATGGAAGAACTCATCTTGGAACCGTTAACCGAGACAGATACGTCGAAAGTAGTGCAAATCGGCTCGTCTCTGAGTCCACCTCTTAGGGAACGAGTGATCGCCTTGCTTCGGCGGTACGTCGATATATTTACTTGGAGCCACGAAGACATGCCCGGGATCGATCCCTCGGTCATTACGCACCGACTCAACATCGACCCGATTTACAAGCCTGTCCGACAGAAGCGTCGCCCTCTCGGCCCGGAAAGGTACGCTGTCATAAAAGAGGAAGTCGGTAAGCTCCTTAAAGCCAAATTCGTCAAGGAGATATACTATCCAGAGTGGATAGCCAATGTTGTACTCGTGAAAAAAGCCAATGGGAAGTGGCGAGTCTGTATAAATTATATAGATTTGAATAAAGCCTGCCCTAAGGACAGCTTCCCTCTTCCTCGCATTGATCAGCTGGTAGACAGTACTGTGGGCCATGAATTACTTAGTTTTATAGATGCTTATTCAGGCTACAATCAAATTGTAATGCACGAAAATGATAAATCAAAAACTACCTTTGTCACTGACAAAGGCCTTTGCTGTTACCGAGTGATGCCATTTGGTTTGAAGAACGCCGGGGCAACCTATCAAAGGTTAGTGAACAAAATGTTCGCTCGGCAGATTGGCCGAACGATGGAAGTATATATCGACGATATGCTCGTCAAAAGTGTACAAGCAGCCGACCATGTGGCGGACCTGGAAGAAATGTTCCTGACCTTATATAAGTATAGAATGAAGTTGAATCTAAGCAAGTGTGCTTTTGGTGTAAGCTCGGGAAAATTCTTCGGTTTTCTCGTTAGTCAGCGAGGAATTGGAGCGAATCCCGAGAAAATCAAAGCTTTACTTTATATGGAGTCTCCGAAAATTATCAAAGACATCCAAAGGTTGACAGGGAAAGTAGCCGCGCTTTACCAATTCCTGTCCCGAGCCACAGACAAATGTCTCCCGTTCTTCAAGAAATTAAAGGGACGACAGACGATGGAGTGGACGGACGAATGTGAAAAAGCATTTCAAGAACTAAAGACTTACCTCGGGTCCCCACCACTGCTGTCTAAGCTCGAGCCAGGAGAAGCTTTATTATTATATTTGGCTGTCTCCGATGCAGCAGTCAGCTTGACCTTAATACGAGAGAATAAAAGGAGGCAACTACCAGTATAGTATGTTAACAAAGCTTTACTACCGGAAGAGACGAGGTATCCTTAGCTCGAGAAAGTAGCCTTAACTCTGGTTGTATCTTCGTGGTGACTCCGGCCGTATTTTCAAGCTCACACCATCATTGTTGTGATTGACTTACCACTGCGTCAGATTCTTCAAAAGCCAAAAGCTTTCGACAGACTTACAAAGTGGGCTGTCGAATTGAGTGAATTTGACATACAGTACAGGCCGAGAATGGCCATAAAAGGACAAGCTGTTGCTGATTTTCTTGTTGAAGTAACCTCTAACCATAACACAACACATAATTCTGAGAAGGTTACTGAACCAGTGGCTTCTTCCTCTCTCGACCCCTTGCCTGACCCGGCACCTTGGAAGTTATTCGTCGACGGTTCATCCAACTCCAAAGCAAGTGGGGACAGGGTGGTATTAGAAACTTCCAATCAAACTTGTATGCAGTATGCTTTGCGAGTTGAATTTCAAGCGTTGAACAATACAGCAGAGTACGAGGCCTTGTTACTCGGCCTTAGACTCACCGCGAGCTTAGGTGTCACTCATCTCAACATTTTTAGTGACTTGCAGTTGGTTGTTAACCAAGTTTTCGACGTTTTTCAAACTCGAAAAGAACAAATGAAGGCGTACACGAAAAAAACCAAAAAATTAATCAGCAAGTTCCAGGAATGTAAAGTTATTCGGATACCCAAGGCCGACAATGTCAAAGCTGACTTGTTAGCCAAGCTCGCTTCGGCCGACGAAGACACCATACTTCGGTCGGTTCCGATCGAGTTTGTAGCAAAACCAAGTATAAATGAGCTGGCAGACTCGGCTACCAACTTGGCCATACTTCCTATCATGTCGAAACTCACTTGGTTTGATCTAATCGTTCGTTATCTTAATGATGGAGAACTACCAGAGGACCGCGCCGAGGCACGGCGTCTAAAGGTACGAGTGTCGCGTTACACCATCTTGAATGGTGTACTGTACAAGAAAGGGTTTCACGTTCCCCTATTAAGATGTGTGGACTCCCATGAAGCCGACTATGTCTTACGGGAGATACACGAAGGAATATGTGAGAATCACTCAGGCGGACGTTCGCTCCCCGACAAAGTGTTACGGCAAGGGTATTATTGGCCGACGATATAACATGATTCTAAGAGGTTCGTAAAAAAGTACGACAAGTGTCACCGATTTGCGGTTGTCCAGAGACAACCCCCCGAGGAACTCACTCCGATGTCCGGACCGTGTCCCTTCACACAGTGGGGGATCGACATCATTGAACCCTTCCCTCTGGGGAAGATTCAAACCAAATTTGCTATGGTTATAGTAGATTATTTCACGAAGTGGGTCGAGACTGAGCCATTAGCGAAGATTACCGAGCAAAGGATCACTAGCTTTGTTTGGAAAAATATCGTCTGTCGGTTCGGAATACCTCGGACTATCATTACCGACAATGGGAGGCAGTTCGATAATAAGCAATTCCGCGAGATGTGCAGTAATCTCGGGATTCGAAACGTGTATACCTCACCTCATCATCCTCAGACAAATGGACAGGTCGAGACCGTTAACAAAATTATAAAGCAACTTCTCCGAACGAAGCTCGATGAAGCAAAAGGAGCATGGGCCGAGGAACTCCCGAATATATTGTGGGCCTATCGAACTACAGCTCGAACTGCCACGGGAGAAACTCCCTTCTCCCTTTGTTTTGGCTCAGAAGCTGTGGCCCCAGTTGAGATCGGTATTAGCTCGGCCCGAGTCAATACATTCAGCGAAAAAGAAAATGATGAACTTCTATCAGTCGGGCTCGATCTGTTAGAAGAGAGAAGAGAAGGAGTTCGATTACGAATGATGGCTCGACAAAGGCAAGTGGCTCGGTTTTACAACAGAAGAGTCAAGGTCAGACGATTCCGAGCCGGTGATATGGTCCTCCGAAAGACATTCCCAAACACGAAGGAAGTTGGGGCGAGCACATTGGGACCCAATTAGGAAGGTCCCTATGTCTTCTCTAGCATTATCCGCCCTGGAACGTATCGCCTGGAAGACCTAAATGGACAACTGTTGCCTCACCCGTGGAATGCCGAACATCTCAAGATCTATTACCCGTGAAACAGAATAAAAAGCACTAAAGAATAATGGAAGAGAGATGTAATTGAAGTCAATTCAATAAAAATAAAGAAATTCTATTTTTTCCTAAAGTGTTTAACGTCGGGTTACAGATTAGGTTAAAGATACATGAAAGATGGACGACGTAACTGTCAACAGAGAGAGTTATCTCTCTCGGTCAAGGACCGTTCTTCAAGCAGTCCCGGAAGGGTCGGCCCCGTCAGCAGCAGCAGGGGTTCCCCCGTCAGTGGTATCGTCGCCAGTAGCCTCGGTCTCAGGACTGTCGGCATCGAAAGCAGAGAGATCAAGGTCGGGGAAGGCAGCCTTCATCTCCCAAACGCAAGCCCTGTAACCGCCTTGGTAAAGGCGGTCCCTTTCTTCTGCAAGCTCTGGTGACTGAAGGAAGGCGTCTACGGCGCGCTCTTCTGCCTCCTTGGCTCGGTGGGTTTCTTCCTGCGCTTCATGGATGAGGCCCGCGGCCTCAACCTTAGCCCGGGCGAGAGTGCCCTCGCAGGCGTTGTGAACTCGGAGAAGATGCTGATACTTTTCCTCAGCCTCCTTCAGAAGCGAGGTCAAGTGGGCGTTGTCAGCTTTGGCTCCTTCGAGAACCATCCTGACATCTTATGCCACCTTTCGAACGATTGACAGATCGTCGATCATGATGCCGATGCGACCCTCGGTAATCTCTCTGCGACCCTCCACCTCGGCCGCAATCCTCATTGCAGTCTCTGTCTCGGCCGCAAGTTTTTGAGCAACAGTTAGCTCCGAGCAGGCTTTAACAAGGCAAGGA
This sequence comes from Magnolia kwangsiensis, assembly GCA_037074715.1. Classification (NCBI taxonomy): domain Eukaryota; kingdom Viridiplantae; phylum Streptophyta; class Magnoliopsida; order Magnoliales; family Magnoliaceae; genus Magnolia; species Magnolia kwangsiensis. The sequence goes on from CM073573.1 coordinate 4,022,506, forward strand.
GGCAGCTGCGGGCAGGAGACTGTAAGTTATGAACAAGGACGTAGTCAAAAATAATGAAAAAATAGAGAGAAAGGATTTTACCTCAAAAAATAACCTCGCCGTATGCCCGAGAGTCTGCACAGCCGGGGCATTGTAGTAGCTGGCGAAGTCTTTCTCGCCCCCATGTGCGAGAGCCCCAGGAATCATCCCCGAGATGACCTTGGCTAAGGGAGACTCCTGTTGAGTCGTTTCTTCTCTCGAGGACTCCGCGTAAGGTGCCTCTCTCGGCCTCGGGGCCTCTTCTACCACGAGTCCTGGCTCGGGAACCGACTGAGAGATCGGAAGGCTCGGCTCCGCTTCCTCCACCCTCTCATCGGGGTTAGAAAGCACGACCACTTGTGAGGCGACAGAGACGAGAGCAGGCGAGGCAGTTGGCTCCTTGGCTTTTGCAGCAGTCTTCTGCTGCTTCGAAGGCTGAGACCCTGACAAAAGAGCCAACATCGGAGGGGCCCTCACTTTGGAGATTGGCTTTAGGGACGGACAAGATCCTGCCATGCTATCAGAAGAAGGAGCCGACCTGAGAAATGGACGAGCCTTGGAAAGGTTTGCAAAGAAGAATGAAGAGTTGGACAGGAAACCGAAAGGACGAAGCAGAGCGGGACGAGTTACCTAAGACGAATGAGTCTAAACCCGCGAGATGGAGGCGCTCGGATTGCAGTAGCAACTTCCAAGACCATTCCTCTGTGCTCAGCTTTCTCAGCTCTCTTATCCGAGTTAGAGCCCCGGACTCGAGTTTTTCCCTCTTCTTTAAAATATCTGCAAGACATTTTGAGGTCAGATCAGCTATAAAAAAAAAGGGAGAGAGATTATCGGGACGGGTCACCGAATCACCTACTCTCCGGAACGTGCGAGAGACTTGAGGCTCGTACGGCCACGTATCGGCCGACTCCTACTGACCGCAAGTCCAAAACCACCTCTCCTTCCAGTACTTGTTAGAAGTGGGTGGGTCGGTTATCAAAGACCCCCCTTTGCTTCTCCACTCACTCAGGAGTAAAGGCCAGAGAAGTTTAGATTTGTTCTGACTTGGTAGAGGTAGAGAAACTCGTCGACTGTTAGCGGAGGCTGTTCTAACTCGGCCCACAGCACGGCACACCCGAACAAGCTCCTCCACGCGTTCGGGACAATTTGACCGGGAGCTATTTTGATTCGGGACAAGAAATCTCGAGTAATGGGCTGAAGTGGCAAGCGCAAGCCACATTGCATCACGACTTGAAAAATTGCGACCATCCCAGCAGGAGGATGGTCGGGCAAATCTCCCGAACGAGGGAGACAGTAAAATCGAGTCAGAGACATGATATCCAGCCCTGATCCGGTTTAGGTCGGATTCGGTTAAAATTGAGCCGACGAGGCCACTCGGCTCGTCTTCACCTTCTTTTCCCTTCAAAGAGGATTTAGAGGCTTCCACAGTTTGGTTCACGGGATCTGGAACAGCCACCCCTTCGCATATAACAATGTCGTCTACTTCTTCTTCCTTCTGCTGATCTATCCCGAGGTTAGGTCTCCCTTGACGGGTTACCAGAGACACTCCACCACTGGATGGACCGGCCTGAGCGGGGCACTCAGCCGATGAGTCATCGGCCTCCATTACAAGCCGGAATGCGGCATTAGCGCCGACGGCAAATTCCGTCAGTAGGGAGGGCGGTTCCGCAACGTCCCAAAGATGTTGAGACACACCCTCATCACCGAAAATCCCCTCCCAAGGGCTCTGAGAGCCACGCGCAGCCATTAAAGTTCAAAGAAATGGGAGGAAAGAACTCACCGGAAAAAATGACAGCGAACGTAAAGGAAGTTGACGAAGCAAGAAACGACAGTGGAGGGAAGAAGGAAGAAGAGAAAGAAGACTCGGAAGCGGATACGAGCGGGAGGGAGGAACGCGAAAATAAAATTTGCACAGTCCTCCCGCCCGGCCTTTTTATAGCTGTGCCACGTGGCAGGGCTTTTAATGAAAAAGTGAATCGTCGTTCGTCTCGACTCCCCCGCTCGACACGTGGCGCACGCTGACTGACAGCAGTAACTTCTTCGCCACGCGTCCAAATCTCATATGCGGATGGAACGACCTGACGGCTAGCCGCACGTACGGCCTCGGAAAACGCAACGCCATACGTTAGAGATGACTCAAGGAGCATTAAACGCCTCATCATAACCTCGGACTCTAACATGAACCGACCTAAAAACTCGTTATCCCTTGATGCCGCAAACGACACAAGGAGTAAGGGGGGCTTACTGTTGGAAAAAAAATACGTTCAGTCCGGAGACTCGGATTATAAGTAGGTCGGCTCTGCTGACGCTGCCCGTAGAGTCTGAGACAACGGTCAGAGCCAAGGGAATAAAGGATAGGCCAAGGGGCATAAGCAAAAGACGATAACAGTTGCTCTGTCGGAGTGATAACCTCGTCTGCATAAGCCTACTGAGGGCCGAGCGTGTTCTAAGCCACCCAACCGATAGAATAAAACTGACTTAACAAGTTAGTTCTGTCGGTCACGGAGTAAGGGAGGATGACGGACAAACGCCGAGACTATCTCGTCCGTGAGAAGGCAGAACACGTCCTCTTGAGTCGGTCGGCTCTCCTATAGTCGGTAACGACCGAGCCGAGACAAGAGAAGGCGGAAGGAATGCAAATGCTGCTCCGAAAATCCAGGAATATGGATATCCGATCCCGAGATTCTCGGGATCCAAAGCAATCAGCGGAGAGGAGTAAATCTCCAGAGAATCAGGAGAAGAATCCTCGTATGATGAGGATTCCCAAGACTTATAAATATCGAAGCTTTTTACAAAGAAAGGTACGAGATACAAAACTGAGAAAACCCTTTGCTATCGAGAAAACGACTGACTTAAACATCGGAGGCTCCCCGGCTCTAGCCAGGGTCCCCTTGATAGTGTTGATTGTGCAGGTGGAAGAAGATCCGATCCAGATGAGCCGTTCCATAAAAATACACCAACACATACGATACATTGCATGTTAGTTCTGACCAAGGGATCAATCCATCACCTGTTTTGATTAATGAAATTCAATCTCAGCCTTTCATCTACTCTGTTATGGATTTGGAGTCCTTGAAATGGAAATCCTAATCAATGCAAATCATCGATTGGTCAAATAATTGACCTGGCCTTTTAATGCCATAATCCTAACAACACACGCATCCATTCCATATTCGATTATCATGTTTTCAACTGAGGGAATTATTCTTGCTTGGGAAAAGTGGGCTAAGAGGGTAGGTAAAAGCTATTTGGATATTGATCTTGTTCACTTCATTATGAACTATTTTGAATATATATATATATATATATATATATATATATATATATATATATATATATATATATATGAAGGAATTTGTACCTTTTCTTTCGTATTTATTTTTTTATTTTTTTATCGAATATTACAATTGCGTGGCCCGGCATTTAGGCTACCCTACATTCAAGCCTGTATGGATACCACTAAATAAGTTATTTTTAAGTAACTTTAGATAAGTGACTTATTTCACATAAGTTTGGTTTATAATTATTTATATGTAACTTTTTTACTTAGAAGTACTTGAACACTTTAGTTAATTTTTTAAAATTTTATACTTTTCACGGGTTGTTGAAGAGAGACCTAAGGAGACACAAAAGAGAGGAGAAGCTACTAAGTATGTTTGTCAAAAAAAATTATCTTCTTAATAAGTAAAAATTAAGTAGCTTATCTCAAGCAACTTACGATTCAAACGGGCTCTTAATGTGACTTATTTCATTAATGGATTAGATCTCCAACAAATGTTTGCCATATGTAAATAAACATCTTAAAAAAAACTCTTTACAAAATTTTTCCAGTGCTACTCAAACAAATTTAAAACTTCTTTCTAGGAATTTCCATAGTCTCAACTCTTAGATAAGCAAAATTTAACAAGTCCTGAAAAACCGTTACCTTTTCATAAGTATTTTCCTTGTAAAATAAACACTACAGAATAAAATCCCCCAGCAACTAGACACACAACGAGGGTCAAATCTTTCCTCATCCATGATTTTATTCAGCATGCTATAGCGTGCTGAGTTACTTCGTATGCACTAAGGCAAAGTGCATGCACAAGCAGTAGAACTTGTCTGCCTAGGAGCACAATTACCTAAGTTAAACCAATGAAATTGTGGGGCCAACCATCTCTATTTCACAGTCCCAAAAATAAAGTGGTTGAAAAATTATAACATTTGATTCATGGTCACTTGTTTGTTAAAATAGTGCAGGTGGATTTTTATTTTATTTTTATTATATTAATATTTAATAATTTATTTTTTAAAAAATTATAAAATACTCCAAGTAAGTTGATATGGACATGGTAATACCTATATATGAGTTGCTTAGGGCATGTTTGGTCATGAGATTAAATGGCATGAAATTGCATTAGATAAGATTAACACCATTATTGCACAATGATTGCATGTTTGGAAATACCTTGGTATTTTGGCCATCCAACTCTCATGTTTGGGATAAAATTATTGTCATCGGAAGAACACTAGATTAAGCAAAATCCCTATTAGTGGAGCTCGGTATTGTAATCAATGAACCAAATTCACAACAAATGTTAGTCACTTGTATATGTATATAACTAGAATGTCGTATATAAAGGGTGTATATAAATCTAATGCATAAATAAAATACATGTATCAATGTGGGGTCCATATGTGTAGTAAATTTTGAAATCCACGAAAATCCCGTATGGGACCAAATGCAATTCCATCCCACATAATCCCAATCCATCCCATACTCCCCAAACGCTAGATATAAATTACACGGGACCAAATGCAAATTCATCCCACTTAATCCCATCTAATACCAAATGTTAAACGGCTCCTTCAAAGTCGAGTAAGCAGTTAATTCGTAAAAGATTTATAAATGTATAAAAAAGAGCACATGCCCGAAGCTGATTCTTTTTCCAATTGGATAAGTTAGGTAATTAGTTAAATTGATATCCATTGCCAGCACGGGGCCTTGTAGAGTGGTGCCTTGTAGAGTGGTTGTCCAAAACATGGGTTTGCTTTGTTTAGCTACATTATAGCTTAAAAAAGCTTGTACATAAAGATCATAGCTTGTTTGGGAGCTTGGGATTGAAATCCTTAATTTAAAATCTTGGATTTTCATTTATATTTGATATTATGGATTTTTAATTTCTTGAAATTCAAAAATTGTGTTTGGGAGTTTGGATTTTTAGTTATTAATTTTTAAATTTATTTACGGCATATTTATATAGGATAATGAATGTGACAAAATTAAATGATTTCAAATATTTAAAACATGACATTTGTCTGCAATATAAGAAAACATCACATTGAGCTCATTGTTAAATAATCTTAAGAAAAAATAAATTAAATTTATGCCTTACAAAGGTGGATCTATTAGTTTTATAATTAAAACAAAATCTTATATTCCTTTTAGATTATAAATTTTTTTAAAAAATGTGGCCCACATAATGATTATGCAAGCTTAACCATTATAGTATACCATCATCATAATACAAATGCAAGTGAAAATATTTAATGGCCTGAACAAATACGAATGCCATAAGAGCGGATAAGGCATGGTTACGAGGATTGAAGGTGACTCAAAGATTTTAGATTTTGTAAGACAAGTCTTATTTGAAGTTGAAAAGCATGAAAATCATCAAATTTGAACCATCCAAAATTGAAATGTAAGATTTTCACGGGTGCCAAACACCCCGCTTTACGGATCTTGGATTTAAATCCCCAACTATTCAAAATTTAGATTACAGTGGTTACCAAACGACCCTTAACATATGTGTTTGGGGCAGCTGATGGTATTCAAAAAGGAATACAAGAGTCCATGTTTTTAGCTAAAACAGTTAAACTCCAAAGAAATGGAAACTGTTATCTTTTAACATGGCGATATATTTTGGGCACCTCCATCCACACCGGTACTCAATAGGCCTACATGGATTCCTAATCATACAAGCTCATCAATCCGATGCGTGCAAAAGGTGGGGCCATCATGAAGATCGTCAACTGCCAAAATCAAGTTGATCCAATGATCAAAGGTGGAATAGTTGTCAATCAACTGATTTGATGACGTGGCCCACCTCCTGCATATGAGTCATTGGCATGTGAAGTATTGGTATCATGATAAGCTTCGCATGTCAATCTAGAATCCAGACCGTATGTAATAATTCCTGATTTCATCAAATACCGGAAATGTTATCCAAATTTGGTACATAACATTAACGACACGGATGAACAAATATGTGGGCCGGTCCATTATAGAAAGGCATCCAGAATCATATTAAAACATTTTAATATCAATTATAACAATGAAATGATTACCTTTTACCTTATTTGAAAATTTATTAGAATATTTTAAGTTTCTTTCTAAATGAATTACAGTCTTATTATATATATTATGTCATGAAAATATGATTTTTGTTTGAATTAATTTTATTTTTGTTGCAGAAACAACTAGTTCAATTTCTTTTATTATTTTGATAAATATTTTAAGATGTTTCCAAGGTTGATATATATTTTCTGATAATACTAAGACATCATTTATATATACAATTGTAAAGTAAATATAGGGATTAAATATCTCATTCATTATATTTTGAAATTCTGATAGTACATTTTTTAATTTGAAGGACATAATATTCCATTTAAATTGTCCAAAGAGAATGTAATCTTATATCTATCTACTTATGTTATTTGTATTCGCTGAATTCCTGATTTCATATCAAAATTTAAAAATATATATGCATTAACTAGTCTATTTAATATTTTTTATTTGGTATATGATATATAATTCATTGTAAAGCTTTGTTTAATTATTTATAATTTATAATTAATCTAGGAAATCGTCTTTCAATTTCATAATGTTTGTTGACATAAAAAGTTGAATAGCTTCATGGTGATTTAAATGGTCTAATTAAATTTTTATTTAACAAGTCTTCTATATATTTTTTACAATGTTCTAATAATTCTTAATTCATTTGTATTGGTCTTACTTTAGTGAGAATTTTTAATTCATCAGATTCTTTTATATAAGGCAAATTATATATATATGTGTGTGTGTGTGTGTGTGTGTGTGCGTGTGTATTCCGAAAGACAGAGGGTAATTTTAAACAAATTTCTTGTTTAAGTTTTTCTTATAATGCTTTTATTTTATTTTTTAATTATATCTTTCATAATTGTTGTTCTGTTATAAGATTTTTTAAGTATTCACTTTAAAAAAATATTGTAAAAGGTTAACAATTTTAAAGTACTTGTTTAATTTTAATTCTTATGTACTTATTGTTCGATGATGATTGATAAATTTAAAAATAATATTTTGGTCTAAAATTTTTATATGTATTCGTTGACTATCTACACTAAAAGGTTTTATTAATTATAAGAAAAGTATTATAAGATGATTAATTTATTGATATCTTTAATCAGGAGAAAATCTGTTTTTATGCATATTCCTTTATTACATACTGTTGATGCGAAAAGCTGGATCAGCCTCTTCTTGTACTTCCACCTGCACCACAATGAAAGAGAAAGAGAACCCTGGCTAGAGTCGGGGAACATCTGATGCTTAAGTCAGTAAGGATCCAGGAAGAAGAGCCTTTAGGGTTTTTTCATGCGTACCTTGATCCCTGAAGAGCCCTCTTTTTATAGGAATGAGAGGTCCCGACGTGAGGGGATTCTCTCCTGATTTTTAGGATATTTGATTTAGTTGTCATTTGTTTGTAGATATTCCTCGATCCCGAGATTTTCGCGGTCAGGTATCTTTTACAAAAATATCGAATCGGTGTTTAAGATTACACCGTCTTTCTTTTGCTTAGCTCGGCCTCAATGAACTATACAGTCTCGGCTGACTTACAAAGATGGGGTTATTTACCTACTGTCGGATGAAACAAAATCGATTTAAGACCGATACCCTTTATTAATCTGATAGCCGACACCACAACCAACCTCATATGGGTTGGTTTTATAGTCGGTCAGGTGACTTTTAGTTATAGGGCCTTTAATTGGTCCATTCAGACATAGCTGTCTCTTTAACCGAGTCAACCTCATGTCTTACAAATTTTTCCTGTGGTTCTTGACTCTTTTATACTCGGTCGGGATTAATACTCTGCAGATCCGAGCTAAGTCTCTCTTCTATGCTTTATCTTTGGTCGGCTTTCACAGCTGCATCTGGTTTTGTAAGCAGAGCTAATTCAGCTTACAACCGACCCCCCGGACATGTCATATTTTTCCCCAACAGTAAGCCCCCTACTCCTCGTGTTAACCATGTCAACACAAATGAGTAATGAATTGCTCGGTCAGTTTATATTGGGAATTGAGGTTATGATGGAGCATTTAATACTTCTTGTATCGTCCTTAATATACGACAGTTCGTTACTCGAGGTCGCACGAGCAGACAGCTGTCAGGTCGTTTCGTCCACTTATGAGCGTCAAACACGTGGTGAGGACGTTACCCGCGTCAGTCGATGTGCGCCACGCGTCGGGTGGGGGAGTCGAAGCAAACGTCGATTCGACTCCTCCTTAAATACGGATGCCACGTGGCTCGGTTATAAAAGGGGTGCGGGAGCGCTTTTCACACTTCCGCTCTCCCGCTCGAATTTTCTTATGATTTTTCTTGCTCTGCTGTGCTTGTAATCAATCCGTTATTTTTCCTTCTTCCTCCATCTGTGTGCTCTTTGCCTTTTTCGGTAAGTCTTATCCGTCATTTTTTATTTTTTTTTTCTCCCAGCAATAATGCATCCTCCAAGTCCCCGAGAGGGAGTGTCTGATGATGAGGGCAAAACGAGGCATTTCTGGAATGTCTTAGAATCACCCTCTCTTCTGGCGAAGATGAAAGTGAGTGCCAACGAAGCCTTCCAACTTAGTACCAGGTTGTCCAGTGGGGTTTCAACGGAATGCTCTGCTCTAGTGGGTCTCTCTAGCTTGAGACATGCCCCTGGGAGGCCTACTCCTCATTTTTCCTGGAGACGACTTGGAAGAAGAGGGAGAAGAAACTGTTGAGCCGGCTCTTCCTAGGAAACTGGCAAGGGCTGATCTTGGAGGAACCACTAGGTCAGTTCTCCCACGGAGGTCGGCTTGTTTCATTGAATCAATAACTGAAGAAGGAGAAGCTGCCGAGAGTGAGGGGGCTGGAGAAGAACAAAAGGGACCAGTTCCCTCAATTTTGACTGAGGCAGATTTGGATAGAATTCGAGTCGGGTATCATGTTCACGACTCGGTAATCCTTCGACTTCCACTCCCGAGTGAGTTACCTGATCATCCCCCTCATGAGATGGTCGCAATCTTCCAAGTTGTCATGCAATGTGGCTTGCGCTTTCCCTTGCAACCCATTGCTTGAGATTTCCTTTTCTGACTCAGAATTGCTCTCGGGCAAATAGTTCCGAATAGATGGAGGAACTTATTCGATTGTGCAGTGTTGTGGGCTGAAGCAGAACAACCCCCACTAACCATGGACGAATTATTCTATCTGTATCAAGTTCGGCCGAATACTTCGCAGCCAGGTTGGTATTTTTTGAGCGCTTGGCGGAACAAGGGCGACTCTTTGATAACCGATTCTCCTAGCTCTAACAAACATTGGAGAGAGAGGTGGTTCTCAGCGTGTGGTCATTGGGAGACTGCCGAGTCTGGGTTGTTCGAACCTCGCGTTCCTCGGGCCTTCTTTGAAGCAAGTGACTCGGCATGCCCTTTTCCTCATCTTTTTTTTAATCTCAATCTTTCTAAATCTGACGGATTGTACTTTGCAGAAATCTCCAAGAATAAGCCAAAATTAGGAGCCAACGCTTTAGATCGGATCAAAGATCTGTAAACGATAAGTCTGGAAGATCGATCCTAAAAGTTCCTCTTATAACTAGAGCATTTTCTTCTTTCGGGCTTGGATTCATTTGTAACAAGTATATTTAGGTTACTCTAGTACATCTTTTTAGAATTTTTCTGACTCTGTGTTTTGTCCGACATAGACATGGCCAAAGCTCAACCCCGTTTGAAACCATCGTCCAAGTTGAATGCTCCTCCTAGGTCGGTTCTTCTGTTGGAGCCTCAGCCTTAAAAGAAGGTGAAAATCACTCCCTCAATTATGAAGCCGCCTGCCCCAACCGCCCCTGCTCCGGCCGTCCCGACCGTCGTCATCCTCTTTGACTTCAAGGAAAGGGCATAGGATACAAACACTCTTCCTACCGAGTCCAGGGCTACTTCCGAACTAGGACCTGTTGTAGAGCAGGTCTCGGGACGAAGAAAGGAGCAAAGAGGGGAGACTTCAAGGGGGAAATGACTCAATAGGGGATGTCATCCTTCCGTCGTGCCGTGGGAGACATAGTCCCTTGGGTTGTCACTCATGGGAGTGAGAGAGAATTTTCTTCCCTCTTTGAAGCCAATAGAAGTCGGATACTCTCCCACGTCGCAAAGGTCTTGCTCCAGGTAGGATTTGAACTTATCTCTTTACTTGTTGTCTTTTTCAGTTTTGATCTGACTGTCCCTTTCCTATGTAGCTCGCTCCTTGCCTGCTGAGAGCCAACGGAGATCTATCTGAGGCCGAGAAGGCTCAGAGAGTCGTGGTGGATACTGAAGCGGCTCGGAAGCAGGCAGCAAAGGCAGAGGCTCAACTCGAGATTACCTCGTCTTGTGTTGGCCGACTAACGGGCAAGCTGAGCATAGCTCAAAAGGCGATCAAGGATGTTAGAGCTGAGTGTGCTCGGTCGGCTCAGCTGCTGAAAGAAGCTCATGAGGAGGGCATACAACTTCACCTAGCTTGAGATGCCTCCGAGCAAAAGCTGACTCAATTGAAGGCTGATACAAAAGCGGCACTCGAGCTAGCCAAGAAAGAGGCTGGGGACAAGGCTGTTAAAGACTTCCTCGAGTCTTCGAAGTTTGAAGATGAGAAGGATCGCCTATATGAAAGCGGATACACTGCTTGTATCAAAGTGATGAAGCAATTTTTTTTCGATCTCGATCTCTCTAAATTTGAGGATGGCTCTCCTGAGGATACGATAGCTGAAGTGGCCGAGGCCGATGATGCTGCGACTGGTATCGAGGTCAAGTCTGATGTAGTCCCGGCTCCTGAGGTTGCTCCGAGTGATCCTTGATGGTCTCGGGTCTCGATTTTTGGTACCATTATCATCTCCAATTTGGAACCGTCATCAGCTCTAATTTGGAACCATCATCAGCTCTGAGTAAGCCATTTATAGTTGCGGCTGAGGGAACAGTTCATACGTTTTGACCAATCTTTCATTTACTATTAACCCCTTTTGTCGGACAATGTAATGCTGAGGCAAGATATAACTCAATATAACAAACATAATGATAATTGAATATACTCAATTTTTTCTCATTAATTTTTAACTCAGTTTACATGTTTATCATTTTTTAGTCTTTTTCATTGTTTTGCTATGCCGACTTCAGGGGTAGTAGACTTTTAGATGCTCAGTATTCCATCGATGAGGTAGCATTCGTCCGGTCAGGTCTTTCAATCTGTACGTTCCTGGTCGGATGGTGCTTGAGACGACATAGGGTCCTTCCCAATTGGGTCTCAGTGTGCCGACGCTAACTTTCTCAGTATTGAGGAACGTTTTTTCGGAGGATCATGTCTCCAACTCGAAAGTGTCTAACTTTCACTCGGGCATTATAGAACCGAGCTACCTGTTGCTGTCGAGCTATCATACGTAACCGAGCTTTTTCCCTTTGCTCGTCCACAAGGTCGAGTCCGAGCGCTAGGAGTTCTTTATTTTCTTTCTCATTATATGAGCTGACTCAGGTTGAAGGCAACCCGATCTTAACTGGAGTAACGACTTTCGAGCCATAAGCAAAGGAGAAAGACGTCTCTCCTATAGCGGTCCGAGCTGTGGTTCAGTAGGCCGACGGTATTTTCAGGAGTTCCTCGGCTAATGCTCCTTTAGCTCAGTCAAACTTAGTTCGAAGATGTTGTTCGATGATCTCATTGACTGTTTCAACTTGTCCATTCGTTTGAGGATAATGAGGCGGCAAATGCACGTTTCTGATTTTAAGATTGTTGCACATCTTGCGATAACTTTTATTGTTGAACTGCTTCCCATTGTCGGTTATTATAGTCCGAGGTATGCCGAACCGACAGACAATATTCTTCCATACGAAGTCTGTGATCTTTTGTTCGGTTATCTTTGCTAACAGTTATGCCTCGGCCCACTTCGTAAATTAATCCACTGCTATGACTGCGAACTTGGTTTATCCTTTCCCCACGGGGAGAGGTCCAATAATATCGATTCCCCACTGTGCAAAGGGCCAAGGACCAGTCATAGTAGTCAGTTCTTCAGGAGGCTGTCTCGGAATAGCCGCGAATCGTTGACACTTATCACACCTCTAGACGAGCTTACGAGCATTGTGCTGGATAGTCGGCCAGTAGTATTCTTGACATAAGACTTTATGTGCAAGGGATCGCCCTCCTGAGTGATTTCCACAAATCCCTTCGTAGACTTCCTGCAACACATAGTCGGCTTCATCAAGGTTTAGGCATCGTAGCAACGGAGTGTAATAACCCTTCTTGTACAATGTTCCATTGAGTATGGTGTAACGAGAGGCTGAGATTTTCAATCGTTGAGCTTCGGCACGATCTTCAGGCAATTCCTCACTGCCGAGATATCGGACGATCGAGTCACTTCAAGCAGGTCCTGAATCGATAGGAAGCATGGTCAAGCTAACTGGTTCTATAATACTCGGTTTAGCAACGTACTCGATCGGAACAGACCTGGGTATGTTGTCTTCATCAGGAGAGGCGAGTTTCGCCAGTAGGTCAGCCTTAGCATTCTCCGTTCGAGGGATCCGGGTAACAATACAACGCTGAAATCCGTTGATCAGTTATTTAACTTTTTCTATATAAGCTTTCAGCTATTCTTTCCGTGTTTGATACACACTCATAACCTGATTGACACCAACTGAAAATCGCTGAAAACATTGAGATGTGTAGCGCTAAAACTGGCCATAAGGCGGAGGTCGAGTAATAATACTTCATATTCTGCTGTGTTTTTCAAGGCTTGAAATCCAAGTCTTAAGGCATACTGCATATAGGTTTGATCGAAAGTCTCCAGTACTACTCCTGCCCCGCTTGCCTTCATATCTGCCATCTCTTCCATCACTTTTTTCTTGAAGTCCTGGAGGTCGGCTTTCCAGGGCTCGACGCTTTCTGCCACACCCTCATCGGGAAGCCGGCTGCGCCTCCTCCGGTCTATCTCATGTTGGAGATCTGTGGGAGGCAGTACGGAGGTTGTCGAATGAGCGGATGTTGGTTCGGTTGGGCCATGAGGCTAACTCGGCTGCAGAAGAGATCGCAACACGGTTGACTGAGGGTCGACAACCTGTGTTGGAGCGTTCATCGCTTGACCTTGCTAAAGTTGCTACATTTATTGTTGGTGCATCTGTTCCAACATTTGTTGCATAATATTTATGTCGGCTTTGAGCTCCTTAACCTCTTGATCCAACCGTCCATTATTCTGGTTCCGCTGGTTGTTAGTTGAAGTAGAGGCAGTGGGAACATGTGCGAAACCTTGGTGGTTAGTGGGTTGGTTTTGAGCCCCTTGGGCCGCGCTTGTACCCGGTTGTCCAGCGGCAGCAGCAGCTGGTCCTTTTGTACTCATTATTCGAGTTCTTGCCATTAAAACAAATCAACAGCTCCTAGGGTAGAGTGCAAAAATTGACTTTGTATCGTTTCTCTCATACGACGCTAATCCGTTGATGCGAAAAACTAAATCAACCGCTTCCTGTACATCAGAGGTTCCCTGGCTTTAGCTAAGGTTCTCTTTCCCCGGTCGTCCCGACTTTTGTATCGTTTCCCACAGACGACGCCAAACTGTTGATGCAAAAATCTGGTCCATCCTCTTCAGACCTTTGAGTACCTGCACAAGAAGAAGACAAAGGAGGCCCTGACTAGAGCAGGGGACTCTCCGATGTTAAAGTCAGGCTATGAATCTGGGTCTTATAGTATTGAGAGGTTTTGGGAGAGAGTTTTTACGTACCTTTCACCCTTGGAGTCTCTTCTATTTATAGGAGAGGGAGAATCCCGCCGTACGAGAATTTTTTCTTGATATTTTAGAGATTTGTTGCGATCCTGAATCTCCCCAAGATTATAGGATCCCGTGATTGTCGAGATCTAACGTTATCTTCCGAAGATCTCGAGTAAGATCTCTGATTTTTAGGAAGATCCTTCGGATTCACAGCTCGGTTCTGGGTCGGGTCGACCTCTAACCAGCCTATGACCGACCTATGGGTCAGGTTGATATCTGACCGACCCATGGCCGTGTTGCGCAGCACTCCAACAACGCAGTGGGCCGAGATCCAATCTCAGGCCTCACCCACAAACGATAAACGGATGAAAATATAAATTAGAAACAGATCAAAGCAATCCAAACAACCACAAGACAAGATATACGTGGAAAAACCCCAAACTAGAGTAAAAAACCATGGATGCAAACTTCCACTATGAAGAAGAACAAAGATTACAATGCAATATACTAACCTCTCTCTTGGAAGAACAGAGAAATCCCTTAGCCCACACCTTAGAATTAGTTTTTCCTCTTTCTCATCTACCTAAAAAAGCCCTAATAACCCCTATTTATAGTTTAGGTAACTTCCCTTCCGCACCCTTACGAAAGGCGATACCAAAATTCACAATCCGTATCAGTTTCGGAAACAATCTGCGTAACCTACGACTGGTCCTAGGAGAGCTACGACCGGTCGTAGGATCCCTACGACTGGTCTTACAGTCCCTACGACCAGTCCTAGGGTCCAAAACAATAAAAAACAATATCGCTGGACTTTGAGTCAAGCCGGTCCACGACCGGTCGAGCAGGCCCCTATGACCGGTGGAAGATGTCCTACGACCGGTCGAAGGCGGCCTAGATGTGGCTCCACATTCTCAATAATCTCCCACTTGAAAACACATCACCAAAGCCTTCGTCTTCTTCATCCGGAGTGCACCACCTCCCCGTCTTCAAGCCTGAAGACCAATCAAAGCTGAATAGAGCCTTAGCTTCTCCCTTGTGACCGCCTTGGTCAACATATCTACAGGATTCTTACTTGTATGAATCTTCTCCAGAACAATCGATCCATCTTCCGGTAACGAACGTATGAAGTGATATTTGATGGCAATATGCTTGGTCCTTGAATGAAAGGCTGAATTCTTAGCCAAGTGTATTGCACTCTGACTGTCATGTACAACTTGCAATCTACTTACTTCTTACCCAACTCTTCCATAAAACCTTGCATCCACACCATCTCCTTGTATGCTTCTATAGCTGCAACATATTCTGCTTCTGTCGTACTGATAGATACTATCTTCTGTAACTGAGAGACTCAACTGACTGCAGCACTACCCAGAGTAAACACATAACCTGTAGTGTTTCTTCTGCTGTCGATATCTCCTGCTAAATCTGAATCCACGTAGCCTTGTAGCTTGATTTTCGATCCACCATAACACAGCCTTACATGCTTAGTACCCACCGGGTATCTGAGGATCAATTTCAAAGCTTCCTAATGTTCCTTCCCGGGGTTGTTCATGAACCTGCTAACAACTCCCACTGCTTGAGCAATGTCTGGCCTCGTGCTTACCATAGCATACATGAGACTCCCAATCGCTGACGCATATGCGACTTTGGCCATGTAGTTCCGTTCCTCCTATGTCTTTGCACCTTGTTCCTAAGATAGCTTGAAGTGGTTGGCTAATGGAGTGCTAACCGGCTTAGTACCTCCCATATTGAATCGATCAAGTACCTTGGCTATGTACTTTTCCTGTGACAAAACCAATTTCTTATTTTTCCTGTCACGCTTTATCCTCATGGCTAGGATTTTTTTTGCAGCTCTTAAATCCTTCATGGCAAATTCTCTAGACAGTTGTCTTTTGAGATATGAGATGTCCTTCATGCTTGAACCGGCAACAAGCATATCATCAACATACAGAAGAAGGATGATGTATGACGTATCAAACTTCTTCAAGTAACAACAGTGGTCTGCATGACATCTCTTAAAACCATTTCCCGACATGAAACTATCGAACTTCTTGTACCACTGTCTCGGGACCTGCTTCAGGCCATATAGACTTTTCTTTAATCTGCACACCTTGTTCTCATTACCTGGTGCCACATATCCTGTCGGCTGATGCATATATATTTTTTCTTCAAGGTCCGCATAAAGAAAGGTTGTCTTAACATCTAACTGCTATAGATGTAAATTCTCTGTAGCCACTATACTCAAGACCATGCGAATTGTAGAAATTTTCACTACCGGTGAAAATATTCAGTGAAATCGATACCTGCCTTCTGTTGAAACCCTTTTACAACCGGTCTCGCCTTATACCGTTTCGAACCATCATGCTCCTCCTTCAGTCTGTAAACCCACTTGTTATGAAGAGCTTTCTTACCCTTGGGTAGAGTGACTAGCTCCCATGCACGATTAGACTCAAGAGAGTCCATCTCCTCATCCATGGCTTGCTTCCACTTAACCCGTGTATCTGACTATAATGCCTCTTCAAAACACTCTGGCTCACCATTATCTGTCAGCAGTAGATAATGTAAGGAGGGTGAGTATCGGACCGTGGGTCTCCTCTCCCGAGTAGACCTCCTCACAACCGGTGTCTGTGGCTCTGCCTCATAATGCTCCTGTGCACGATCATCCTGTGGCGTTGTAACACCCATGTCCGGTAACTCTTCCAACTCTACGAATTTCTTTTTCTCGGCCTTATTTTCTTGCACATTGTCCTTTTGCATCACTTTTTCGTTGAAGACTACGTCCTTGCTTCTGATGATTTTCCTTTTTTCTGCATCCCAAAACCTGTAGCCAAAATCATCCTGCCCGTAGCCTATAAACGTGCACCTCCTGGACTTCGCATTCGGCTTGTTTCTGTGCTCCGCATCAATGTGAACATATGAAGTGCAACCGAATACTCTGAGATGTGTAAGGTTCACTTCTTTCTCAGTTTACGTTTCTTCTGGTAGCCCACCATTCAATGGTGCTGAGGGACTTCTATTGATAAGATATACGACAGTATTTACAGCATTTGTCCAAAAGGTCTTGGGCAACCCTACATATAACCTCATGCTCCTGGCGCGCTTAATGATGGTCCTGTTAATGCGCTCAGCTACACCATTCTGCTGCGGTGTCCCTGAAATCGTTTTCTGATGTTTGATTCCACTTGCTGCACAATACTCCTCAAATCTCTTATCACAATACTCTCCCTCATTATCAAATCTGAGACACTTTACTGTTTTACCTGTCTCGTTTTCTACCATAACTTTTCACTTCTTAAACGCATCAAATACATCAGATTTATGCTTTAAGAAATAAACCCATAGTTTTCTACTAGCATCATCAATAAAGGAAACAAAATAACGTGAGCCACTAAGAGATGATACCTGTGCCGGTCCCCACACGTCAGTGTGTACAAGCTCCAATAGATGCGTCTTTGGAGCGCGTCCTATATTCTTGAAGTTTACCCTCTTCTGCTTGCCATACATACAGTCCTCGCAGAATTCCAAGTCAAGAGACTTCAGCCCTGGTAGCTTCCCTTTTGACAACAACACTTTCATCCATTTCTCACTCATATGTCCCAACCTCTGATGCCATAACTGGCCATTCACTCCAGTTGATGTGACTGAGAGTGAACAATACGATCCTAAAGTCACGTACAAAGTGCTTTCCTTTTTGCCTCGAGATATCACCAAGGCACCTTTTGTGATCTTACAGGAATCACTAGTGAATGTCGTCACATAACCGATATCGGCCAACTGCCCCACTGAGATTAGATTCCTTCTCAAACTCGGTACATGTCTGACATCCTTCAGTTTCAAAACCGTTCCGTCTTTCTGATTGACATGAACATCACCCTTTCCAACAATACTGCACGACTCATCATCACCCAGGTAAACTCTCCCAAAGTCACCTAACACATAATCACGCATAACTTCTTTACATGAAGTGGTATAAAACGAAGCACCCGAGTCTATAACCCATGACTCATTCCTTGCATCAAGAGATAAGATCAACGCCTCTGTGTCGCTCTCCTCAGACAGATTCACTGAATCCTTCCCGCCTTGAGAGCTTCATTCTTGTTTCTTGAGCGCCCTGCAATCGCGTTTCATGTGCCCCTTCTTGTCGCAATGCCAACACCCGTTTTTGTCTTTCGGTCCCTTGGACTTCTTCCTTGACTTAGAATACCCGTGTTTATTGCCTCATCTGTTATGCGATCTTCCTCTTCCTTCAACGTTTAGAGCATTCCCTGGATCCCCTGAAACTCCTGATGCCTTTCTTCTAGATTCTTCGCTGAGAATTAGATCGACCACATCATCAAATTTTAGCTTTGTCAACCCTGAAGAATTGCTCACAGCAATCACCAAACTATCCCAATTGTCTGGCAGACTGGATAAGATCAATAATGCCCTGACTTCATCCTCAAAAACGATGCCAACGGATTCCAACTGGCTTGTGACTGTATTGAACTCGTTTAGATGTTCAGCCACGCTCCCATCATCTAACATCTTTATGTTGAATATCTGTTTCAAAAGATGAACTTTGTTGGATGCTGAGGGCTTTTCATACATGGTGGCTAGGGCTTCCATTAATTCTTTTGTCGTTTTCATCTTGGATATATTAAAGGCGATGCTCTTAGACAAAGAGAGTCGGATTGTTCCTAAAGCCTTCCTATCAAGTAAAAACCATTCATCATCTGTCATCTTTTCTGGTTTCTTCTCTTTTCCTTCTAGAGGAATGTAGAGGTCCTTCTGATACAGATAATCTTCCATCTGCATCTTCCAGAAGGCAAAGTTTGAATCATCAAACTTCTCAATTATAGTTTTTCCATCTTCCGCCATTGCTCCCAATAGAACTAAACCAATAGCTCTAATACCAGTTGTTGCGCAGCACGCCAACAACGCAGTGGGCCGAGATCCAATCTCAGGCCTCACCCACAAACGATAAACGAATGAAAATATAAACTAGAAACGGATCAAAGCAATCCAAACAAACCACAAGACAAGATATACGTGGAAAAATCTCAAACTATAGTAAAAAAACCACGGATGCAAACTTCCACTATGAAGAAGAACAAAGATTATAAGACAATATACTAACCTCTCCCTTGGAAGAACAGAGAAATTCCTTAGTCCACACTTTAGAATTATTTTTTTCTTTTTCTCATCTGCCTAGAAAAGTCCTATGAACCCCTATTTATGGTTTAGGTAACTTCCCTTCCGCACCCTTGCGAAAGGCGACACCAAAATTCGCAATCCGTATCAGTTTCGGAAACAATCTGCGTAACCTACGACTGGTCCTAAGAGAGCTACGACTGATCGTAGGATCTCTACGACCGGTCTTACAGTCCCTACGACCGGTCCTAGGGCTCAAAACAGTAAAAAAATAGCATCGCTGGACTTTGAGTCAAGCCGGTCCACGACCGGTCGAGCAGACCCATACGACTGGTCGAAGGCGACCTAGATGTGGCTCCACATTCTCAATAGGCCAACCCATGACCGACCTCTAGCCGATTTATGACCGACTTCTACCTGATCTACGGCCGACCCATGACTGACCTCTGGCCGACCTATGACTCATAGCCTCATTTTCTCCCCAACACATACTTATGCTTTTAATAATTTATAGTTAAGTTGTAATTTTACTTCACTAGGTTTGTTTAATTCTTCAGTTGTTGGTTTAAAATATTGAGATAACGCTGATTATTCTCGTCTACAATTCATGTATGTTCCTGCATCTATTAAAGCTATGGTGTTTATTTAGAATTCTTGATTTATTATTATATTTATTAAAACATGTCATTTTTAGAGTTCTATTTATATGATTATGTTTATATGATTTAAATGAGTACTAGAAATGGTTGGTATTTCTGATGTATTTTTTTTAATTTAATATTACTGATAATTTATTCTTGTAAGTGGACCTATAAATTTTATAAATGAAACAAATCTTATAAAAAAAGTGGCCAACATAATGATTATACAAGCTTAACTTTGGTAGCATCCCATCGTCATAGTACAAATGCAAGTAAAAATATTTAATGGCCTGAATGAATGTGAATGCCATAAGAGAAGATGAGGTATAGCAACGAAGATCGAAGGTGACTCGAATATTCTAGACTTTGCAAGGAAAGTCTCGTCTGAAGTTGAAAACGATGAAAATCTTTAAATTCGAACCATCCAAACACCCCACTTCACGGATCTTGGATTTAAATCTCCATCTATTCAAAATATAGATTACAACCACCAAACGACTCTTAACCTTTGTGTTTGGTGCAGCCGATGGTATTCAAAAAGGAATTATACCGTCCATTTTCTCAGCTAAAATAGTTAAACTCGAGAAACGGTAACTGTTATCTCTTAACATGGGAAGATACTTTGAGCACTTCCATCCACACCGGTACTCAATGGGCTTACATGGATTCCTAACCATACTTGTGCGTGAATCTAATGCCTGCAAAAGGTGGCCCATTATGTAGATCGCCAACTTCCAAAATCAAGCTGATCCAATCGTCAAAGGTGGAATAGTTGTCAATCAACTGATTTGATGGAGTGGCCCACCTTCTGCATGGGAGCCGTTGGTCTGTGAAGTAGTGGTGTATCATGATAAGCTTCGCAAGTCATTTTAGAATCCAGACCGTATGTAATAATACCCGATTTCATCAAATATCAGAAAATTTCATCGGAATTTGGTACATAACATCAACGATACGGATGAACGGATACGTGGGCCGGTCCATTATAGAAACGCATCCTGGCCGAGCATTAAAGTAATTCATCAGCGGAGCATATAAGCTTGCTTCGGAGCACGGCCTCGCTCGCTCTCTCGACCAGTCAACCAAGTAAAACAAAGCCCTCACGCGGGCGCCAACGTGATTTCAATCGCAGATAAGGTTTCTTCGTCTCTTGCTTCTTCCAATCGTGTGGTTGTTAACTTCATATCTCTGAGAGGAGAGAGAGAGAGAGAGAGCATTGCTTTCTCTTTCAGCGAATTCTTCCTATACATAGCCCTAATTCCTTCTCTCTTCTTTGTTTTGTTCGCCATGTCTGCTCTCCAAGCCTCTCTCATCTGCAGGCCTCCATCTCTTCCTTCTCTCTCTTCTAAACACCATCGCCTCTTTCTCTTCAATTCCCGTCTCTGCAATCCCTTGCATCCCCGCTCCTTCTCTCGCCGCCCTCATCCCATCACCGCCCTCGCGTCCCTGCCCGAAAACCCCAATTCCACCCCGGATTCCTCTTTCCCCGGGCATGACTGGATTTCGGATCTCGAAAAAGAAGAAACTACCGATTTATCTGCCGGAAGTGGCAGCGACGGGTTGTCGGCCGATGCGGAACCCGCTGCGGAGGTTGAGGCGGGTCGGGATGATGTTCAGGCCGAGAGTGGGGATTCGGCGGGGAAGCAGGTGGCGGGGAGCAGGTTCCCGTTGGCGGCATTTCTCATGGGAGTGTTCGTTTCGTTGAGGAAGGGGTTCGAGAATCTGGCGACATCGGAGTGGTTGAGCTGGTGGCCATTCTGGCGGCAGGAGAAGAGGCTGGAGCGGCTTATTGCAGAAGCTGATGCAAACCCGAAAGACGCCGCAAAGCAGGGCACACTGCTGGCGGAGCTCAACAAGCACAGGTTTTGTTTGCTTATTTATTTTTTCTATTCACTACTTTATTTACATGATTACCATTTTATTCATTTTCAATGTTATACGCTTGCATTGCTTATGATCTTGGAGTTTTGCAATCGTAACAGTTTCCTAACAGTTTCCTTACTTCTATTGAAGGCATTCTGCTGTAGTAAGATTTTTATTTTTATTTTTTTATTGGTTATGAATGTATTCATTGCCGGTGTATTCTCTTGTTAATACTAATACTGGTGGTATTTGTGTAATAAAAAGTGTGACTAAGAAACTGATGGATGTTCTTACGAGCCACCAATCAAACTATTCTGAAAACTTGGGTTGAACTTGTTAGGAATCGACCGTGTAATAACCATCCTTGGATTAAGGACCTGTTTAGGTATCACCCAAAAAAGGGAATTACGGGGATTTTCAAGAGGGAAAAGTCGACTTCCAAATTGCTTATGTTTGGGGTAGCTCTAAAGCATCAGCTGATTGGTGACAAACGCTTGTCTCTTGCCCAAAATTGCTAGCCAGATAAAAATGGGTCCAGTCTGTTCTTTGTAATTTTATTTAATTTGTTTATTTTTTATCACTTGAGAATTCAGGATGGACGATGTGCTACCACCTACAGCACATAGCCAACCGGACGTATAAGGCATTTATCCAACATTTCTCCTTCTGCTGTGTTTCTCTCTTCAATGTTTTTTCATATCTATAAAGATCTGCTAACCTTTTTACGTTTTCTAAGATAGGGGATGTGATTTTAGAGTTTACTTCACAGGATGTAGACAATTAGATTGTTTTGTATGCTTGTGTGTCTCCTATTGCATACCCATGTTTAGTGGTTGCAGCTCTCATAATAGCATTGCTGTTATATTCTTGGCAGCCCTGAATCTGTGATTAGACGTTTCGAACAAAGGGATCATGCAGTTGATAGTAGGGGAGTTGCAGAATACCTTCGAGCTCTCGTTGTCACTAATGCTCTAGCAGAATATCTCCCAGATGAGCGATCAGGGAAGCCTTCAAATCTTCCTACCTTGGTAACATTCAGCCTTAGCTTGGTTATCCTTTTTTCTTTTGCTTTGTTTGCTATCCTTTCTTCACAACCTAGTGAATGTCAACCTCGACATGACTTTCCCTTCTTTCAATTTCTTGTTACGCTGCATTTCCCATATGCATTCCTCAAATCTGTATCACATGGCTTTATAAAAAAATGTAGAAGATCTAAAATACCAGCCATTTTCCACTGAGGTTGAGGGGTGTATGTGGTGCCTCCTTGAGGATGGGACATGCCACTATGAAGGCCCCTAAAATGCCTCTAGTGTTTGTAGGGGAGGGTGCAGGGCAACTGGGTAATACCCACTACCAGCAAAAATGTCCATGTCACCATTAGCCAAAAGGAAAATGTCCATCTCTGTCACGATTGCCATGGCGATCTGCAATGAAAATCATGGTTTGAAGGACCTTATAATCTGGAAGGCAGTTATCTAAAGTATATGCGACAAAATCATAGTTGGGCATACCCAATAGAGGTTAGGACATCAACAATTAACTTTAATTGAGAGAGATACGTGGACACAAATTTTGATTCTTTAGGTTTTTTGTCTTTGTTTTTTTTGAAGATCATATCGAAGTTGGAGAGCCTTAGCATATGAGATTTTTGGGAAAAGTTGGTTTATTTATTTATTTACTTAAGAAAATGCCAAACATCAAGGGAAGTACTGAAGCCAACGACTTGAGTGAGAATATCGGAGAGATGCATTAAGCTACTCAAAATCAATTGATCAGTTTGAAACTAAGACTGATATTTAGGATTAGGTTTTTGCACATATTTAGAGGAACAATTGGAGGTGTTTTTGGACTCAAATATTGATGAAGAGGAGGTTTCAAGCTTTTAACATAGCCGTACAAGTTTTGACTATTGAGAACAAGGCAAAATTTGCTACTCCAATGCAGGTAATTAAATTCCTTTTAAGTTTAATGGGAATAAGGAAATGGAGTTGGGAGATATTAATTATTCCAACTACTTGGGGTCCACAAAGAGGAGCGCATGTGAGATGGGAGATATTAGGAAAAGCAAAAGAAGAGGCCATGAGAAAGAACAATATGTTTGTGTTCGTGAATGTGTGTGGCAAGGGGAAGGGGATGCTTGTAGCGGGTGATCCAACAATCGTAATAGGCAATCAACAAGGGATCAAAGAAGATCTCAAGTGGAGGTGTTAAGATCAATTGAGAAAGAGTTGTGTAGACTTTTTTTTTTTTCAATTGTTTTGTAGAATGAGGGAGACTAAGAGAGATGAAGAAGACAAAGAAGCCCTAAGTTCGAACTAGGTGCTTTGATACCATGAATGCATGAATGAAGGCATTCAATAATGATGATGGTGGCAGTAACAAACCAATGCTGTTACCGTGATAATATGGGCCGTAACGGACTGTTATTGCCTTCATTTATTATTATTAATATTTTTCACAAAAAAAGTATCAACCCCGTAATGGACCCTTACGAGCATTTTTTTTCCTGCAATGGCTATTACACATAACGGTCCCACTGTTACCATTACGTAACTGTTTTTTAACCTTCGCATGAATACTTTGATATTTGCTGGATTGTAAGACTAGATCTGGAGAGCCTTGGTATGAGATTTTTGTAGGTTGGCAATGGGTGGGC
This sequence comes from Magnolia kwangsiensis, assembly GCA_037074715.1. NCBI lineage: Eukaryota > Viridiplantae > Streptophyta > Magnoliopsida > Magnoliales > Magnoliaceae > Magnolia > Magnolia kwangsiensis. The sequence continues at coordinate 4,046,778 of CM073573.1, forward strand.
TTGGGCTTGTATTTTGAACTGAGCCGAGCTTATTCAAAATACTATTTTGCCTGGCTCATTGCCAGCTCCTAGATTTTTTAATAAGGTTATTTATTATTTATTGAAGAGAATGCCAAAGTCTAGACATCAGGAGTAGTCAAACCAACGGCTTGAATGAGAATAAGAGGCAAAAGAGATGCATTAAGCCAACTCTAAATCTTGATAAATTTGGAACCAATACTAATATTTTGTATTATATTTTTCACATATGCCAAGGACCATTAAAAGCATTTTTGGAGTCATAAATATATGAGGAGGTTTCAAGTTTTCAATATAGCCATATAAGTTTTGGCTATTGAGAAAGGGGAGAAATTGATTCTTCTAAAGCAGGTAATTGGATTCCTCAAGTTCAATGGAAACGATGAAATGAAAATAAGAAAGATTAGGAAGGGTAGAAGAAGAGGATGCTCCGTGAGAGAGAGAGAGAGAGAGAGAGAGAGAGAGAGAGAGGAGAGAGAGAGAGAGAGAGAGAGAGAGATGAGAGAGAGAGAGAGGAGAGAGAGAGAGAGAGAGAGAGAGAGAGAGAGAGAGAGAGAGAGAGAGAGAGAGAGAGAGAGAGAGAGAGAGAGAGAGAGAGAGAGAGAGGAGGAGAGGAGAGAGAGAAGAGAGAGAGAGAAGAGAAGAGAGAGAGAGGAGAGAGAGAGAGAGAGAGAGAGAGAGAGAGAGAGAGCCTAGGTTCGTCCAAAGTGCTAGTGATGGTCGAGATTATGAGTCATACTTTTCTGAATTTGTAGAGATGAATGAAATTTGTCGAAGGCTCTCTTGTCCACATCACCCAAATCAAAATAGCTAAGCTGAGTGGAAACATTCGCATATTCGTGAGATTGGTATCCTAGTTTATAGATCGTCTTGGAATTGAGTAAAGAGATGGAATATCCTGTTAAATTTGGGCTTATAAGGTGCCCTTTAGGGTTTATAAAAAGTGTTGTTTGGTAGAGGGCACTACACTTTTTTGTTTTTTTTGTTTTTCTGGAGTTTTCTGAAGTTGTTATTTAGGTACACCTGTAACTAGTGCATATATTTCAATTTCAATTAGTAGTTCATCCCTCACTACCTGAACATTCTTCTGTGCTGTGTTTACTTCATCTATTCTAGCGATTTGGGTGTTGAATACTTGTTGATTTCACAGCTGGAATGCATTAATCCCCACTATCCTGGAAATGAAGAAGATTGTGTTGCTGAAATCAATACAGCTCATCTAAAATGGGGAAGTGGGGTTAACCCAAACTTTAAAAAAATAATAATAAAGTAAAAAAAAAACTGAAAAAAATAGAAAACGACATGAATAATTTAGGAAAATTCAGAAAAAAAGATTTACACAAATTTAAACCAAATTCACTCAACTCAGGTTAGCAGATGTGTTTGCTTTGAAACAGAGGGCTTTGTGATCCCTTAGTTAATTTCTCTTCTCCGTAACTGCAGAATTGAGAAAACGGTTTGAAATTTAAAATCCACCATTACAAAGTTGTAGCACACTGCTCTATGCAACTCTTCATGACTCGGTGGGACACAGTTACAGCTCAGATTTCTTTTAGGTTGGAGTGGCCTTATTGTTCTAGTAGGATCAACACCGGTACAACTTGTTGGATGATATTTTAAATCATACAGAGGATAGAATAATAGAACCCCATTGTCATTAATGGTGGTGATGTCACTACTTGTACCGGAAGACATGTCCTTGAACGGTAACTTGGTGACTTCTAAAGAACACGGCAGAAAGATACTCTCTTTCAGTTATCTTAAACTTTCATCGGGGAAGTAGAAAGAAACACACTTCCCTTCCTAATTCCTCATGGAGAAAGAACTAGGAAATGAAGTTCTCAGTTGTGTTGGAAGACATTCTCAAACACAAGACTTAAATGGAACCATGTCCAAGAAGGGCTTCACCACTAACATGTTATTTTCTTTTGTTAAGGATGGGAAAGAGAAAAAGAAACAACAGGTTATGAAGTTACAAATTACAAGGAAAATCTGTGGTGCTATTATTTCATGTTTAGCGGGTCAGTCCCTCATTGTTTAAAGTCATTTGAATCTGTTGTCACCTCCATTAAAGGAGCATGGTCCAGTATAGTAGTAAAAGTTCTGAATGTAATGTAGTTTGACCATCCAGATCTATGTTTCTATGTTTAGGTGTACTCATTCAATTTTCTTTTTGAAAATTTGCATCAGGAGATTCACGCTTCATGATTTTGAATCACACTATTTCTTGTTCTAGTATCACATTTCTTAAACATGTATCTGAATATTCAAATCCATCAATGCTTTCTATCTGAGTTTGTTATGATTTTTTATTTTAGAAATTGATTTGTCTACACATAGAAATCCAATGCTGATCTTGGATTTTTTACACAAACAGTTGCAAGAGTTGAAGCAACGTGCATCTGGAAATATGGATGAGCCCTTCTTGAGCCCGGGCATATCTGAGAAGCAGCCTTTACATGTAGTTATGGTGAGGAGTATAACATCTTTAGCTCTAATTAGGTACTCTTACTGCTAGGAAGAACCTGTTTGTTCTTGTTTTGGATGGGACCATCTATTTTTCTGTGTTCAAATTTATAATATTCATATTTTGTTTTGGCTTTATTAGGTTGACCCTAAAGCATCAAACAGATCAGCACGTTTTGCTCAAGAACTCATCTCAACTATCTTATTTACGGTTGTTGTTGGATTGATGTGGTATGGCCCTCTTTACTCTGTTTTACTTTATTATTTAAGTCCTACTAGGGTTTGTCATTTTATTTTCGATTACCCTGTATGTTTAAGATGTTATGGAACTTCTCTCAGCATGAGTACTGTTGGGTAATCCTTACCAAATGTTCTGATTTAAAGAATGGTCCCCTTTCTCTGCACAATCTGCACTTTTTGTGCGGCTCAAGTTTCCAAGGATTATATTGATCTGTTTTAGGGCTTCATAATGCTAGCATCAAAGGAAGTGCAGTAAAATGTCCGTCTCTTATGCAAGTTGATATCTTTATTGGCCTCTTTTAGGGGGTGTTTGTTTTTTTTTTTTTTTTTTTTTGTTTTTATTTACATGTATTTACTGGTAAATAGACAATCATTATTTACATATGTAAGTAGAAAAAAATCCAGCCATGAAATGCACTTTATGGGAGATCAATCGATTTACTGCTAAAAAGCTGTAAATAGTCATCATTTCCAGGTAAAGGTGTTTGTTTCCTACATGTAATTCATGCAGCAAGTTCTTGTGTTGGCTCTCCATGTCTTGCATGAAAAAGGTGGGCTCTATACCTCTGAATTGATACAAACATAGTCCAAGTGGGGCCATTGGACAGGATGGTCCCTGAGTCTTGTGCACGATAAGATCCCTCACATCCATTTATTCCTTTGTGTGATGCGAGGTGTGCCCTGGTCTCCACAAAGATGGTGCGGCCTAAGTTATGGTATGGTCCACCTAAGATGGTGTGGCCGAAGCTATGGTATGGTTCACCTAAGATGGTGTGGCCCTTATTGTCTGGAGTTTTTAATGGTAGGGCTTTGAAGCACTGCTGTTTCTTATGGTTTGGTCCACTTGAGTTGAGGATCTGCATCATTTTTGGGTCATGCTCTAAAATAAATTGAAATAACGGATGGACGACATGGATGAAAAAATTTAGAGGATTAAGGTAGGTCCCATGGCAAGGGCCTCATCGTCTTAGATGAGGCCAGGGGCCGCACCTAAGACGCACAAGAAAAAAAACTACAAGAGTTTATCATGCTTGCTGGTTTAATATCCGGTTTTCACATCATGCCACTAGGCACGTCGCTGACAACAGTGGTTGTGTAAATGATATGAACATCACTGTTGCTGTATCCCCCCTTTCTCGGACAGGTTGTCATATCATGCATCACATAACTCGCCAGACTGCTTCAATTTCTTACCACTATCATGATGATTTTCTTACGAGCATTCTCTACATGTAAGTATATAAACTCCAAATTCTACACCTGTACTCCTCCAAATGCGCCCTCGGGTGATATGAGTGAGTAACCTGTTAAGAGGATATACACATGTGTTGCACATCTTCCCGTGCATGATCGTTGTCCAAAAAGAGTTTAGGCCATGGTAGCAGACCTAAGGTCCATGACAAAGGCAATCATTAGGGTCCTACGCCCATACACCCAAACTAAAAGAAGAAAAAGAAAAAGGCATAAGCATCAAACATCACAATCCTAACAAGAACACTAGTCTATCTACTTCCACAAAAAGCCAACCTACTTTTCACACATCTTGTAGCTTCCCCTGCAATAGAACATCAACTGTATGTCATGATAAATACCAATAAGGCACATACGAACCCAAGCATTTCACATCCATCATCCCCTGCACGACTATCACCAACCTCGAAATGCGTAGGGGTACTGACAGCAAGGTGTTCCATTGCGGTGTCAGTGGGCGTAACGGTTCCCACCGTTAGAGCTGGGCATCGGACCGAGTTGGATTGGATTGGGTCCAACTAGATCTGATCCGAATGCTCAATAGTCTGACCTGAACTCGATCTGATCTGGGACCGAGTCCGGGCCGCTTGACTCGGACCGATCCGAAGTGTGTATTGTCTGATCCGACCCGAGTTCGACTTGGTCAGGGAAACCGAGTCGGGTCGGATTGGCCATGGTCCAGTTTCCACTCGATGTGCAAAGACATCGTATCAATACCCCTCTAGTTCGCAATATTTACTTATTTGCCCGATCGCTCCAGTACAGAGTACTTCGAATTCACGTGCTGCGCGCAGTGCAGGAACGGAAGCCTCAACAATACCTATTTTACGCAGCACGTGAAACACCCAAGTCTTGTGGGGCTCACCATGTATATTTAAAACCCACTCCATCTATCAGGTTCTTTCCTCAATTCTATTTCGTTGAGATAAAAATCAAATGGATCAAAATCTCAGTAGGATTACAGAGGAGACAATGGAAATGGGATGCCGACCATACGTTTGTATGGAAACCACCATGGTTTTTATATTTCATCAAATCCATTAAGAATGTGTAAATGACGACAATGAAGTCAAACTAAAAAAATTAGCGTGATCCAAAATTAAGAATGTCCACACCACATGAACTTATAGGTTTTAAAAGCAATTTACATTATTCCCATTCGTGTGTCCTGTCTGTGTTTTAAATTTATCTAATATTTTGTATATACGGTGAATATAATGGTTCTCACCTGATGGATGGAGTATAATTACATATAAAACATTATAGGCCCCACGTAGCTCTGGTATGTTGCGCAGCTGCGTGAAACAACTATGGTAGACAATTTCGGACTGATGAAAATCTGACATGAAAGTGGGTTTCATTGCAGACTGCAAGAGGCAGGAGGCAGTGACTTTAGTGGGTTTTTTTTTTTTCATCATCATTTCTACTATTTTTTTTGTTCCTTTTCCTTTTCAAGCTCTTGTAGCACTGGGTTTTTTGTTCTTGTTGAAGAGAACATGTCCAATTTGACAACTGCATCAGGCGAAGCTAGCGTATCTCCAGGTAACAGAGCTGAAAATGGCAGCATCTACCCTCAGTCCTTCCCTTCTCCAACTCCACCTCCACCAAAGAAGAAGAGAAACCTTCCAAGAATCCAGGTCTCTCTCTCTCGCTCTCTCTCTCTCTCTCTCTCTCTCTCTTTCTCTATCTATCTAATCAATCTTTCATGACTTGGGTTCATTTCATTTGGGTATGTGATTTTTCTTGGTTTTGGAACAGACCCAAATGCTGCACCCGAAGTGATTGCTTTATCTCCCAAGACTCTGATGGCTACAAACCGGTTTGTTTGTGAGATATGCAACGAGGGGTTTAAGAGAGACCGGAACCTTCAGCGACATAGCAGAGGGCACAACCTGCCATGAAAACTGAGGCAGAGAACAAGCAAGGAGGTGAAGAAGAGGGTGTAAATGTACATTATACATACTTTATCTGGATCGAATCGGATCGGTCCGAATCAGATCTAATCGTATCGGATTCCGGATCGGATCGGCCCAGATTAGTATTTATCCAAACTTGACCCGGAACTATTTCAGATCTGGATTGCCAGACTCGATCCTGACCAATCCAGGCCGTCGGATCGGACCTGGTCGGATCTACCGGATTGGGTCAAGATTGCCCAGCTCTACCCATCGTTACCGATGCGGATACAGCCTGTATCAGCCGATACGGGGCTGTAATGGGGTGTGTAATGGTGCAATTTTTTTTTTTGTCAAAAAATAATGAAAAAATATCCATTAAATCTGGAATATTCTAAATATTCCAAATATGCATTCATTTATAATTTGGAACATGTTTATGGTGGTGTAACAGTCCACTCTTTGGTGAGAAGTTGTATCGGACTGCCTGATGAATTTATGAACCTGACAACCTAGTATTGACTATAGATCTTTTATATTTAATTATCTAACTATATAATATCAATATGAATTAATTAGAATGAATCTAAAACCAAAATATCTCATATTTGTAGGTATTGGTGTATTACATACCTTGTGACTTGTGTACATTTTATTTCAACACATAATCTAGGGACTTTTATGTCCAATTATGTGATTCATATATCTAACAAATTAATATAAAATTTCCCAATAAATCTTAAGGAAAAAATTTGAAATTATATTCAAGTAAATAGTGTTGTCGATTTAGAGTTGATTTGGTGGACCATTTGATGCCCCAAATCAACGTTATATTCATGCAATCTATTGTCACTTGTCTCACTAATGGATTGGTGGATATTTATTGAACAATGAAGAATGAAAAATATCAAATGATCCTATTTCAGAAAAACAAGTGTTTGCAAATTAACAGTGACAATCATTTAAATAATTTAATTTTGGAATTGTGACAGGGCAACAATAGTGCCATAATTTAATTTATTAATTTTGAGTTAATTTATGCCTCATGGACAATTTTTACGGCCATGTACATAGGGCCCGCCACGATGTATGTATTGTATATCAATGACATCCATTTGTTTTATCAAATCGTTTTAAGGCATGATCCAAAAATGAGGTAGATCCATATCCAAGGTGGACCACTAGTGGGTGAGGCCTTGAAATTGGGGTCCACCTTGATGTATTTGTATATACGTGTTGTCAATCTATTTTGCTAGCTCATTTTAAAGCATGATCCAAAAAAACAAGTAGATTTAAACCTTAGGTGGATCGCTAGTGAATGACGCCCTGAACATAGGACTGACCTTGATGCATTTGTTGTATATCCATGCTGTCCATCCTTTTTGCCAACTCATTTTAGGGTATGGTCCAATACATGAGGCAAATCCATATCTTTGGTGGACCACTCAGTAGGGATTGAATTCCCACAATTAAAACTTCTATTATATATATATTATTTTTAAGCTGCGACTTGTGTTTTCCTTGATCCAGGTCCATGTAACCTTATCAACAGTTTCAATGGTAAATAAACATTATAGTGGGCCATAATAAGTTTTTAACAGTGGGCATTCAATCTTATTGTGCGGTCCACTTGAGATCTGGATCTGCATCATTTTAGGGACTGTGCCTTGAAATGATCAGGAAAAACTGATGGGTGGCATGGATATATAATACAACACATAAATCAAGGTGGGCCACATGCACCAAAACAATGCAAGTGCACGGTGGGCCTTCAATCCTACTGTGTGGTCCACTTGAGATCTGGATCTGCATCATTTTAGGGACCATACCTTGAAATGATCAGGAAAAACTGTTGGGTGGCATGGATATATAATACAATACATAAATCAAGGTGGGCCGCATGCACAAAAATAGTGCAAGTGTCACTTAAAAAAAAAGGTGCGTGGCTGTTTTATAACCACGCCACCCGTTCATTTTTTCGAGACCAAGAGAGGGAGAGAGAAATGAGAGGGAAAAAGAAAAAATGAGATGGAAAGAAAGGGAAAAAGAGAGAAGGAGAAAACGAGAGGGAAAGAAAGGAAAAAAGGGAGAGAAGGAGAAAACGAGAGGGGGAGCCGCACCATGGGAAAAGAAGAAGAAGAAGCAGGAGTAGCAGTTGCAGGGGCGCCGACGGGAGCTGTAGTAAGAAGAAGAAGAAGTTGCAGCGGCGTTCATGTTAGGTTTTTTGTTTTTTGTTTTTAAATTCTAATTTCTTTAGGGTTACTGCCCGTAACGGCGGTTATGCCTTGTAACGGCCGTTATGGCCCCCATAATGGCTGTTTTGGTTTCGTTTTCTGGACCTCATCGATTCAACCCCCGTATCGCATAATGGTAGCCGCCGTTACGACCGATACGTAACCAATTTAGGATACCCTGACTGGCGGATGCATGCATGGATAAAAAAATGTGCGAAGGGGGGGGGGGCGCTCTCCTCTCATGCAATGCCATGTTGGTGTGGTTGGAACGATTATCCGGCAGCTCTCCCACCAGAATATTGGGGGATATTCATATATCTTGGTGAATGCTCCCCATGCAATAAAATGCTTCATCAATAGTCCAATATGACTTAAACCTTGCCCTGCTGTAACCCTTGACCTGAGCTTTGCACTCTTCCTATGTATGGTAGATACCAGGAATCCTTCCGTTGAACACGACGTACACTTTCCCCATCTGCTAGTGCCATATTCAAGATAATTAGGAATTGACCAATAAGTGAGTGTTCTCCAATATCAAACGCTATTATAATCTGTTTCAAATTCATTTCATCATCAATATACAAATCAAAGCATGCAACAGAAAGTCGGGCGGATGCAAACGTTGACGTAATAAGGAATTTAATTACATGAGGAAATAAATACCTGAGGCAAAAATTAATACTACAAGTGCACAGTTGATATACCATGTATGATCATTATGGCTAATTTCCATGTACTAACATATCTTCAATCACGGGAGTGTGAGGCTTTCAGTTATCCACCTTTGAATATTCCTTCTTAGTTCGAGCCTCGAGGTATTTTGTTGAAATCTTTTCTGTTCTTTTCCCAAACCATCGAAAACCTTTCAAACACCTTCCTTCATTCTTCATTAGCCTATCCATCAAAACCCCACAGTTACGGACCAAACCCAAGCCGACCGGACCCCACACGTGTGACCGTATGGCCACACGTGCGAGCCCCACGGCTGGTCCATATGGCCCACTTTTCCTTTCTCCCTGCACCTTTGATCATTCCTTTCAAACCCCCATCATCACTTGTCCAAAACCCTAACCCTAACCCTAAAATCCCATATCTCCCAAATCCTATATCTCCAAATCCTTCAATTAACCTAAAATCCTTAATTTCCCTACATCCAAAACCCTAATTCCCATCTCATAACCTTCATCCAATTTCCCAATTTAACCCTAATTTCACCATTTCCCGTAAAGTTTCCTAATCCTAGTTTCACCCACACCCAAATCTAGTAAACCCTAGGTAGTATTAGACATTTTTCCTTACAATAAACCTAACCATATGCTATTTGGATGTTCCTATATCCATTAGATCCTAGTTTTTTATGTTTAATGATCTTGTAGGACAATACTTGACAACTTAGGCTTAAACTATGCATGCTTTCCTCTTAGAATCTTGATATTTGTGATGATGTTAGCAAGATTTGTGGTTTTTATTAATTAATTTAATTTTGCTGATTGATCTCTCACATTATTTGAGTTCATGCATTGGTCCTGCATCAATAGTCGTGCAGGAGACGATAGATGTGAAGTGCTTGGGTTCGTATGTGCCTTATTGGTATTATCTTGACCATACAGTTGATGTTCTACTGCTGGGGGAGGTACAATATGTGTGGAAAGTGGGGTGACTTTTTGTGAAAGTTGACAGACGAGTATTTTTGTTAGGGTTGTGATGTTTGATGCTTATGCCTTTTTTGTTGGTTTGGGTATATGTGTATATGACCCTAATGACTATCTTTTCCATGGACCTTAGGTTTGCTATCATGGCTTGAACTATTTTTGAACAATGATCATGCACAGGTAGCTATGCAACATGTGTATATATCCTCTAAACAAGTTACTTGTATCACCTCAGGGTGCATTTGGAGGAGTATAAGTGTGGAACTTAGAGTTCGTATACTTACATGTCGGGAATGCTAGTAAGAAAATCATCGTGATGGTGGTAAGAAATTGAAGTAGCCTGACATGTTATGTGATGCATGATATGAGAACCTGACCGAGAAAAAGGGGACACAACAACAATGATGTTCCCATCCTTTATACAACCACCGTTGACAATGTCATGCCTAGTGGCATGAAGTTGAAAATCGAATATTAAACTGGCATGATAAACTCTTGCAATTATTTTTAGGACGTCATAGGTGTATACCTAGCCTCATCCAAGATGGTGCGGCCATTGCTGTGGGACCTACTCTAGTTCTCTAAATATTTTCATCAACGCCGTCCATCCGTTATTTCAGTTGATTTTAGAGCATGATCCAAAAATGATGGAGATCCTCCACTCAGGTGGACCAAACCATAAGAAACAGTGGTGCTTCAAAGCCCTACCATTAAAAACTTCATACCATAAGTAAGGGCTGCACCATCTTAGGTGAACCATACCATAGCTTAGGCCGCATCATCTTAGGTTGACCATACCATAGCTTAGGTCACACCATCTTTGTGGAGACCAGGGTGCACCTTGCATCACACAAAGGAATAAATGGACGTGTAGGATCTTATCGTGCACATGACTGAGGGGCCATCCCCCTCCAATGGCCCCACTTGGACTACATTTGTATTAGTTCGGAGGTATAGAGCCCATCTTTTTGATGCAAGACATGGAGAGTTAGGACATGAACTTGCTGCATGAATTACATGTAGGAAGCAAACACCTTTATCTGGAAATGATGACCATTTACAACTTTTTAGCAGTAAATAAAAGTATCCCATAAAGTGCATTTCATGGCTGGATTTTTTTCTATTTACATATGTAAATAATGATTGTCAATTTACCGGTAACTACATATGTAAATAAAAAAAAACAAACACCCCCTAATGGTGCATCCATGGTTGAATGCCTCATGTACGGCCTTATTGGTCCATATATCAATGATTCATGTTTATGCATAATGATGCCTATTTAACGTGAGATGTTTTCTTTCACATTGAAATTCTATTAAATCATTTGGATTTACCTTTATCAATGAATTTCCTGTTTTGTGTATGAACTTATTGGCCTGTAAGTCAGTGAATCATGGTTTTTTTTTTTTCAATATGAGATTGATTCTTTCACATTAAAACCGTATTAGATCCTCGCGAGTTTCATATTAAATAAATTTTGTAGTTCAGGACCTTCAATTTACACGGTCACTACTGAAGTCTAGGAAGGGATCAAGTTGCAACCAGCCTTGGGGTTGTGCCAAGTCAATTTGAACAAGTCCAGGAAAGGGTCAAGTTGCAACCAGCCTTGGGGCCATGCCACGTCAACTTGAGCAAGTCCCAACCAGAATTAAGTTTTCAACGCTCATTGAAAATTGGATGCACGCTTATCATCTTTACGTGATACCGGAGTTTTTGAAAGAAATTTATGTACATATCAACTTGAATTGCTTGTTGATTGTTATTAATGTACTTTTTATCGCCAGGGTAATGGGTGCAGCAGCACTTCAAAAGTATGTGGGCAGCCTAGGTGGGATAGGTGCTTCTGGTGTTGGTTCAAGTTCTTCATATGCCCCAAAGGAGCTGAATAAAGAAGTCATGCCAGAGAAGGTAAGATAACCTTTTCATGTGTTCTGGTATCTAGGGTTCTATTTATATCTTCTTTAGTTACCCTGTACATGAGATGTAAATAGTCTGAACTTTGTTTTAGAAACTTCTCTCCTTTATTTTTATAGTATTGCCATGCTGTGTGCAATATAGTTTAAGTTAGAGATCAGAAAGGCATCAGTACTGTTTACATCCTAGAATTTTGCATAAATAAACTAAAAAAATATAAAGAGGAAATTTAGATAGCATGAACTTTGTCTAGATTTAAATAATCTTTGTTCCATTATTCTCTAGTGCTTGAAAAACTTGCTCATGGCCTGAAAGTCTCCTGATGGCAGATCCGGAGACTACTTTCGTTCGGAAAATACCAACTGCAGAGGAGAAAGGAAAATCCATTCCTTACGCTAATATATCCCTCTCGAGAGGAGAGGGAGAGGAGAGTTGGGTGCAAGTCCAGTCTAGAAGGAAGCAGAGGAATCAGGTCCCATCGGGGCGAAGCAAATACTTCTCATACCCGACTCTTTTTGTCAAAGGATATCCTCCTAGATGGTTTCCTCTCAACCTCGAGAGAATCTTTGGGAGAGCGGGAGCAGTGATGGATGTTGTCATGCCCAGGGATAGAGTTACTGGACTCTATCGGGGATTTGCCCTGGTTCGGATGGGCAGCGAGGCTGAGCTCGCTAGAGCAGTTAGCATTATTCATGGAATGAGCTTTCGAGGGTAAGAAGCTACTCGTGCAAAGGGCGCGATATGGCCCTGAATCATTATCTTCTTTCTAGGATCCTCCTAAGCAAGCTCCGGCTCCCAAATCTAGGCAATCCATCGTCCGGTTCAGGAACAACCTACAACGACAGCTCCTCAATCGTTTAAAAATGATCTGCTCCTCGGTGCTCCTGTTAGCCCTCTTTTACAAGGGTCAGATAAAGGGGAGTCCTTAGACTATGGCATTTCTGGGAGTTCTTCTCCCCAGAACAATCCTCATGATGCTGGTTCGGAAGCCACAGTCGATGTTGACCATGATACGTTTCTAAAAAACAGTGCGGACCTAGCTAAGTCGGTAGTTCTCATAACAAGAGATGGTGCTACTATTAGTTGGTTCGTCATTGGATCTTTCTCAGTACCGGTGTTTAGTTTGGAATGTTGGACTTCAAACCCCTGGGGTATAATGTCCTTCGGGTTAGGTGGGGGGCTAGCCTTCACCCCGACTCAGTTTTGATGGATAAGCTTCTATCCTCTCTGAGTCCGGTCATTAAAATATTGCCTTGGGAAGAGTTCTCCATTTTTGGTAAAGAAAACTTATGGGTCCTCATTTGGGACATCCCCTTAGAGTGTTGGTATGATGAATTCTTGATAGCTGCAGCCTCTTCCCTGGGTTTTTTGCTGGAAATGGACTCGAAGACGAAGCTCGGCTCTGAACTGGGAGTTATTAGAGCCAGGATCAGGAGGAGGAAAGGTTTCCCTTTGCCAACAGCAGTAAAGGTTAGGGTGGATAATTGCACTATCCTTCTACTAGTTCAACAAGAAATTTTAGGGGCTGTCCATCCTCGGTGGGGAGAAATCTGGAGTTATAGACAATCGGTGCATCATTCTCTCAGGGAGGAGACAGTCGTAGAAGACGGAGTACCTCAGTCTGGCTCCTGCGGACTATCGGATGGGCTTGAGGCGGGAACGGGAGCGTCGGCCCATCAATGTCTTCTCAGCGGCAGCAGGTGGGGGACAGGTGGCAGCCGCGCAGCTGTTTGAGCGCTGTCGTTGGCAGAAAATTTTTTGAAAATTGTTTCTACGGGATCGCCTGCGTTGGAGGTCCAGACACGTGGAGCTACCCCTATCAAAAACCGTAACCTCAACCAGCTCTCTCTGCTGAAGCCTTCTCCTGAGAAGACACGTATCTGCAGCCCATCCTTAAGCATTTATGAGGGAGGTACGCCAGCTGGTCCCTTGTTTGAGACATCTTCCATTGCCTCAGCCCCTATCATTCCCGTACACGTGGACGACTCTGCTTCACGCCCGGGTCTTTCAACGGTCCTCGAATTCGGGTCCAGTGTTTCGGGTCCGGGTTCGATCCGTCTTAATATTTCCCCCACCAGGTGGGGCCCGACTCCAATCTCGGACGCCCTACCTGCTAACCCAACTTCATTCCTCATTCCCTCCCCTCCATTCTATTCAGGGCCCCCACTCTCAGACAACGGGACAGGCGTCTTCAGACGGGGACGAATCCGATAATTTCTGTTTAGAAACGGAGATGGTCTCTCCACAATTTGTACCTGACTCCCCCTTCTCAAATAGGGACTGGGCTGTTATGGGCCCTCTTACTCTGTTCCAGGATGCTGCTTCCACTGAAGTTTTAGAAGTCGAACCTTTGCAGGTGTGCCCTAATCTCCCAAGTCAGCAACAAGGAATCTGTATCTCTCCTTCCCAGTTGGTGCGCTACCCTGAGGGCAAAAGTAGGGAGGAAGTTTTTGAAGAAATTCAGGAGAAGAAATGGATTCGTGATGCGGTCGGACATGTAGGGAGGTCGCTGGGGCTGTCCTTTGGAAATCGGACTGAAGACTACATTAGTCTGTTTCAGTTCATAGAAAACAGGGTTAGACCCCTCCCTCCTCCCAGATCCCCAACCTCAACAGTTAAGCGGTTGACTAACAGGGAACTATACTGCCTCCAACCGACTCCAGAATTACCGTCCTCTTTGGTGGGTCGCCGTGGGCGCAAGGGAATCCGGGGCAGCAAGGTTCCCCGATGAATGTTAGCTCCTGGAATGTGAGGGGGGTGGGATCAAAGCAAAAGAGAGGGCTGATCAAGGATTCAATAAGTAGAAAGAACTCGGAGGTTGTTTGCCTTCAGGAAACCAAAGTCCCCTGTTTTTTCGATAGGTTGATGGCGGCGTTATGGAGAGCCAATGATATCCAGCGTGTTACTTTGGACGCTTCGGGGTCCTCGGGCGGTATTCTGATTGCCTGGAAAAGCTCTAGATGGGCGTTGTTGTCTACGGCTACCGGAAACTTCTCCCTCTCTGTCACGCTGCAAGATAAGTTATCCTCTTTTTCCTGTAGCATTATCTCTGTTTATGGTCCCAACGAGGATGCCCTTAGGGCTTCCTTTTGGGACGAACCGACTTCGTCCCGTCATTCTCTCCCAGGCCCGTGCTGTATTGTTGGGGACTTTAACGTCACCCGCTTTTTTGAAGATCACTCTCATATCAGGAGAACTTCGGCTGCTATGCATCAATTCTCTGACTGGATCCAAGCTCAGGAGTTGATTGATCTCCCGATGTCAGGTGCTTCATTTACCTGGTCTAATTGTCGTAGAAGCCCCATTCAATCGCGGTTGGATAGATTCCTGATTTCCTCAGATTGGCTTGAGGCGTTTCCAGCGGTTCATCAGGTTGCTCTCCCTAGAACTACTTCAGATCATTGTCCGATCATGCTAGCCATGGAAGACCTCAACTGGGGCCCTAAACCTTTTAAGTTTAACCCGGCGTGGCTCAAAGTGGATGGATTCAAAGAAAAGATAGTGGAATGGTGGCACTCTTTTCACATTGAAGGATTTGCTGGTCATCGTCTAATGTGTAAGTTGAGACGTCTTAAAGAGAAAATCAAAGAATGGAAGGCCAACGACCTGATGAACAGAGAGAAGGAAACGACATCTCTTTTGGCTGAGCTGCAACATATTGATGTGTCGTTTACTGACGAAGAAATCCCAGTCGAATCTTTGGTCAGAAGGATCCACATCATCCAGACGCTTTCTAACAGATCCTTGGAAGACGAAATCAATTGGAAGACAAAGTCTAGAGTGAAGTGGTTGAAAGAAGGAGATAGAAACACCAAATATTTTCAGAATATAGCTAACATGAGGGCCCGCAGTAAATCTATCCGTCTTATTACGGTGGACGACAGACAGATAGATGATAAAGAGGAGATTGCGAAATGTGCGATCGATCATTTTAGCTCTATCCTCTCGGCTGATAGGTGGCCTCGTCCCCGTCTGGATGGTATTGCTTTTTTTGCAATCCAAAGGGCTGAGGCGGACCTCTTGGAAGCCCCCTTTTCGGTTGAAGAAACCAAGGCGGCCATTGCTACGTTGTCGGGAGAGAAATCTCCGGGCCCGGACGGGTTCACCATGTCATTCTTCCATGTTTTCTGGGATATCCTGCAAGTCGAATTTATGGCTTTTCTCGAAGAGTTTCACGAACAGGGGATTCTTTCCAAAAGCTTAGGTGCTTCCTTCATATCAATGATTCCTAAAGTTCCAGGTGCTTCCTCTCTCTCAGATTTCAGGCCTATCAGTCTTATCGGTGGTCCGTATAAAATTCTGGCTAGAATCCTGTCTTCCCGCCTAGTTCCAGTTATGAGGGGCCTTATCTCCTATCATCAAAATGCTTTCATCAAAGGGAGACAAATTGTTGATGGTGCGCTAATCGCTAATGAATGTTTGCACTCCTGTCATAGATTAGGTACGAAGTCAGTCTTCTATAAATTGGATATCGAAAAGGCTTATGATCATGTAGACTGGGATTTCTTGCAATATATGCTTATGCGTATGGGTTTTGGGGTTAAATGGCGTACATGGATTGGATCCTGTGTTAAGTCCGTGCATTTCTCCATTTTGCTTAATGGCTCTCCGAAAGGCTTCTTCCAAGGTTCGCGAGGCTTACGTCAGGGTGATCCTCTCTCCCCCCTCCTCTTCCTCCTTATTGGTGAGGCTCTGTCTCAGATGATTTCTAGTGGCCAGAACGCAGGGCTGTTCAGTGGTATCTCCACATCGGAGGTGCTTCCCCCCATCTCTCACATTCAATTCGCAGATGATACGTTGATCATGATCGGGGCTGATGTCAATTCTGTTAACAATCTCCACACGGCTCTAAGATGTTTTGAGGCAGTTTCTGGTATGAAAATAAATTTATCCAAATCTAAACTGTATGGAGTTAACGTTTCGGACTAGGAGCTTTCACTTGTAGCAGATATTTTGGGCTGTTCTTCTGGTTTCTTTCCGACAACATTTGTGGGTCTCCCCTTAACGCTGGGCCCGCCCCTGATTGAGATGTGGGACAATGTTGTTGCCAAAATCCATAAGAAACTGGCCACCTGGCAATACCGGTACTTGTCGATTGGAGGTCGGATCACTCTTATTAAGGCAGTGCTGTCCAACATCCCGCTCTACTTCATGTCCCTCTTCAGATGTCCGTCACCCATTTTGGATCGCATTGATGCGCTTAGACGTAACTTTCTCTGGTGCAGTAAGGATTCCCATAGGAAATTTCATCTTATGGATTGGGCTAAAGTGTGCAGCCACTTCAAGTATGGGGGTGCTAACATCAAGAATCTCAACCTCATGAATTCCGCGTTGTTGGGCAAGTGGACCTGGCGTTTGGGCAATGAACCCGAAGCGTTGTGGAATATCCTTGTCAAGGGTAAATATGGGCAGTCGCCAGGTGGATGGTGGACCAAGGATTTGTCGATATACAGGGCATCGTCTGTGTGGAAAGGTATCCATCGCCACAAATCAGCAGTTATACCTCACATAGGCTTTGCCCTGGGCAATGGTTCGTCTATCAGATTTTGGGAAGACCAGTGGCTGGGAGATTGCTCCCTGAAAAGTATATTTCCTTCTCTCTATCGTATAGCTGCTAACAAAGAAGGCTCGGTGGCAGCGCATTACCCTCAAGGGGGTACATCCAGGGTCTGGGAAATCAATTGTTATAGGAATCTTCAAGATCGTGAGGCCGACGAATTCATTCAGCTGCTCCAAGCTCTCTCCTTAGTCTCTCTCGATCCAGCTTCTCCTGACAAGCTGCTGTGGTTGCGGCACAAGTCCGGGACTTTTGCTGTTAAATCCCTATATAGGCTGCTGGCCCCTGCCCCACCCGTTGCTGTGCAACCTTGCACGTTTCTCTGGAAGTACCCAGCTCCCCCTAAATGTATTTGTTTCGGGTGGCTGGCAGCAGCCAACCAGATCCTCACCATCGATAATCTCAGAAAACGTGGGATGCAGATTGTCAATATTTGCCTCTGTTGTATGCGTAGTGAGGAGACGGTTGATCACCTCTTTGTTCATTGCCCTTTTATTTCCCAGATCTGGTGTGATTTCTGGCCTCGTTTCAATATAGTTGGGTGTAGTCCTTTCTTGGCTGCCTCCTTTCTGGCCGTTTGGCAGGGTCATAAGTTTGGCAAAGTGCAAACAAAAATATGGAGAATGACAATCGTTGCAATTTGGTGGGCCGTGTGGAAGGAAAGGAATGAGAGATGCTTCAATGACGCTCAGAATACTTCGAAAGAAGTGGGATCCTTTGCCAAAAAGTTGATTTTTGAATGGGTGTATAATGTTTTGGGTCTTAAAGACTTTGATCTAGCTTTTTTGGGTGCTTAGGTTGCTGTCTGGCTGCTATCTCAGCAGTCCTTTGTATTTCCTTTCGTTTTTCTTAATATATTTTCTTCGTTACTTAAAAAAAAAATAAAAAATTCTCTAGTGCTTCGTCATAGTTAATTTATTCACAATTTCCTAAAGATGGTTAATTCTTGTAGAAATTAATCTAACCAACATTAGCAATTTTTGTTTTATGTCGTCTTCAATAGCAAATAGATCTGCTAATGAATGCTGTCACCATGAAGAAAATCATCCAATCATTTCCGTGGAAAGGTAACACTACCAGGGATTGAACCCTGGATCATTCATACACACTACACCCTCTACCAGCTCATCTAACGATCAGGAGACTTGCTCAACACACGTTGATGAATAGAATGATCCCTCCTATGTTGACTTGCGTTTTCTGGTAATTTTGTTAACTTGCATTTATTTTTTCAGCATTATTAATGGATCTAGATGTTGAAATAGTTCTACAGTTTCTGTATATATATAATGAGTTGATCTTGTATCCAAACCCTACTGATTAAATTTTCAATATTGCTATCTCTTCATGTGTACGGCAACCAACATGAATGTACTGCTATGCTGTGTGCTGACCTGTCTTCATTCTTATTTGAGTGGATTAACAAATGAATAGTATCATTTTTATGTGTTGGAGCATTCCACAACCGCCATTCACTTCCTGCAGAATGTGAAAACCTTTAAAGATGTTAAAGGATGTGATGATGCAAAGCAAGAGCTCGAGGAAGTAGTTGAGTATCTTAAAAACCCAACAAAGTTTACTCGCCTCGGAGGGAAGTTACCCAAGGTTTGTTCAACTTTTAACTAATTTTCTGTGACCGTACTTTTATCTGTTATCTTTGCATGTATAATTTTTGGTATATAGTTGCTGACTTTCCTGAATGGAACTCTTGGTGTTTTATTCCGACCAAGTAGACATTTCACATGGAATTAAATCCTGTAAATCTGTAGCCATGCGTCATCAGTAAAAAGGAAAGAAAAAATGGATATAGAGTGTTTTTACTAGACTTGTGCCTTTCCATCATTAGATGAAACTCTTAGTAGGGCTCTACCATGCACTTATATACTATAGAATTTTCATTAGGACCTTGAAAAGAATTTGGTTTTGCATTGCTGTGGTGGAGCATGTGGACCTTGTTCAAAGGGATGATGTTGAGGTTTGGTCCCATCTATATTCTATAGTGGTGGAGAGCTGTTAAGGATTTTTTTTGGAAGAAATTCAAGTGCAGGCCTGAAAGTGTGAATTCCCTCTCACAGAAGCTAACCCTAGGTAACTGCAGAGAACTCGAGCATTGATTACTGTTTTACTAAGGAAGATATCTTTAGTTATGTCAATGTTGATGAACATGATGCCAACGATTGTGCCTGTACAGTCTTGCATTCACTTTATCTGCATCTTTTGTTCATTGCCCTTTAGTCGTGTATGGTTCACTAATTGTAATAAGTCAGGGGCACTGTTGTCATTTTTTTTGCATTTATTACTTAAAAGGTTATTTTTGGGGGAGGGGGGTTTGTAGGAATGTTTCTCTTTTCTCCCGTTCTTCTTCTCTCTCTATTTTCTCTTATTCTTTCATTATCTGCAACACTACCAGTTACAATGAAGGGGATATTTGGAAAGGGTATCTGCCAATGTTAGAACCTGTAATAATCACCATAATGTGTGATGAGTTTGATGACATTTAGAACCCTTTGTGGGTGATTCACCAAAGCAGCAAAAGATTCGGATGTGGAAGCAGGAAAGCGTCTGTTTCAAAATGTAAACAAGTAGAAATAGATAGGAAGCGGGAGTGCGAGCGATGGTCCAAAGTGTGATCCGAAGGAGCAGCACCTAGTTAGAAGGATCCTGCAAGTCATGCAAGCAAAGGCCCTATCCTTAATTTTATATATTTACTTCAATTTAAAATTTATCGTTAATAATCTCTCTCTCTCTCTCTCTCTCGATGCTAGCCTGCACCATCCTTTTACTATTACTTGCTTTTGTTGTTTTGCATATCAAGTGGATGGTTAGGTTAACTCATGCTATTCATTTGCTGTTGCATTGTCCTCTTCACCATCTTAAGCATTGTATGTTTTGTTTCTTCATTATTTTGTTAGAGCAATTTTTATTATATTTGCAGGGAATTCTCCTGACTGGAGCACCTGGGACAGGAAAGACTCTGCTTGCCAAGGTAAGAGATTATCTACATGCTGCATAGAAATGTTTTCTGTTTGTCTTTGTCTTCTTCTTTCTACCTTATGTCCTGAAGTTATGATAGGTAATCTGTAGTTATTTGAGTATTGACCATTTTTTACACCTTGAACACTGAGGCCTTTGCAGTTCTCAGAATGATTCTGTTGCTTATTTTTTAGTTGGAAAGGTAGTGTTCTCTACCATGCCATCAGTCACCAAAATTTTACGAGAACTTCGGTTTTCAATACTTTGGGCACCATGTTTCGAAAGTGAATCATGGGAACTCTCCTACCATCTACAATTTGAACCTGATCTTATCTTTGTGTGAGTATCTGGAATGTTCTATTATCCTCCTAATGGACCTTAATCACATATATCAGTTCCCACGTAGGAAACTCATCCAGAAAAGAAGTTTTGACATTATTTACTTTTGATATTTGACTTAATGCTATTCAAAGAAACAAGTGAGAAAGATACACTGTGGAAGAGGCAAGTGCGAGCAAATAAAAAGTGAATCTCCTTTTCTCTCGACTCTGTCTCGGGAGTTAGCAATATTTCTGGCTTGCCATATAAGTGTACAAAAGATGCATCTTCCCTCAATGCCAAATCTCTAATCTCATCCTCTATAATTCGGCTACTTGCATTGAGGGTCATGACATTTTTCCAATCTTCCTCCACTTTTAATACGAAGTATGGCAAGTGGGTGTGTCATGTGTGTGAGAGCGATCAATAAGATGGGCATGTTAGGTGTTCTGCAGGCGCGATGACAGATGGAAGGATTTTCAATAATAAACTTTGGCAGATACAATAAAAGATGACTCATCTCTATGATTACTGCTATTGGTCTGTTGGTGCACATGTCGTGATGTTCTCTTTTTACTCTTGAATAAAATTTTTGTTGCCTTTCAAAAAAAAAAAAAAAAAAACCAGATATGACACCCTATGACTGATTGAATCTATGAATTAAATTCAAGAGGATCTGTTGCCCATTCTTGTTTTGTACTGACCATCAATGTTTCAGAACTCTAACAAATCACAAAGCACGCTGTTTCCTGTTTGGAAAATCTGTTTGGCTGTAAGGTGGGATCCTTTCCCATGTCAAATCTCCTACTACTCTTCGGGACAAAATCTTGGAGAAGATTCATAGTAGACTATCTGCGTGGAAAGGTTAAACAATGTCTCTCGGTGGTGGGCTAACTTTTCTTAAAGCATGTCTATCTAACCTTCCAGTTTACTTTATGTCTCTCTTTAAATGTTCTAATTCAGTAGTTCAAAAGATAGATAGAATGCGCAGAGCTTTTCTTTGGGAAGGGGGTTCTGTTGCAAAAAAATTCCATGTCTTAAACTGGAAAGAGGCTTGTTCTCCTATTTCCCAAGGAGGAGCGGGTATCAAGAGGCTTGATTTGGTGAATTCTTCACTTATGGGAAAATGGGTTTGGCGGTTTTCCTTTGAAGATGGGGGGCTGTGGAAATCTATTTTGGTGGCTAAATACGGGACATCTTTGGGTTGGTGGATCAAACAATCCTCTGTGTACAGGATGTCTTATATTTGGAAAACCATTAATAGGAGTGCCCCTCAAATATTTGACAGATCCAAATTTAAGGTTGGTATAGGAAACATAATCAGGTTTTGGGCTAATCCTTGGATCTTCGAGCAACCGATGCAGACCTTATATTCGGATCTCATGGCCCTTTCTACAGATAGAGACACACTGATTGAATCCTGCTTCTCTTGGGAAGGGTAAGAAAGAATTTGGTTTCCTCCCTTAAGGAGGAATCTGAAGGATACTGAGTTAGAATCTTTAATATCCCTTCTTTCAAAATTGCAGGGATATAAGTTCGATCCGGATTCTCAAGATTCAATTGTATGGAAGATATCAGTGTTTGGTCTATTCTCTGTTCATTCTTTCTATGTGGATCTTGTAAAATCTGGAGAAAGGAGTCTCTGCCCTACAACAGAAGTCTGGAAATATGGAGCTCTCCCAAAAGTTGCAGCCTTTGCATGGCTAGCACGAAGGAAAAGAATCCTCATGCTTGATAATTTGCAAAAAAAAGGGAATGTTTCTTCCAAATGTTTGTCTGTTGCGCTTTAGGGAAGCGGAGTCAATCGATCATATCTTCATTTATTGTTCTTTCGCCACGAGAGTCTGGAATGGGATTCTTCATCTGGCTTTGGTTTCTTGGACCATGCCGTCCTCTATCGACAATCTCTTCTTGTCTTGGCACGAACCGGATGGGGAAAAGATGTGGAGGAGATGGTGTGCTGCTCTGTTAGCGATTCTGTGGGCTATATGGGCAGAAAGGAATGATCGCTGCTTCTGCAACAAGAGGAGAGGAGGCGGGCGTTTTCGGCGGGGTTCTTCAGTATTTGTGGGATTGGGCTCCATAGGGTGGCCTGTGGGTTGTTCCAGCGTAAGCGCTGGATGTTGTATTTTAGTTCCTAGGTTTTCCCTAGTTTTTTTTTCCATTCCATTGGGTGTGCTTGTTTTTCTCTTTTTTTTTTTTGTTTCCTTTTGGTTCTTTTTAATAAAATTTCACCCTTCAAAAATAAAAAATAAAAATTTAGTGAATAGTGTGTAGCATTGCATGCTTCCCTCTGAAGTTTGAGGCGTAAGCTACATAGCATGTAGCATAAGCTACACACTACTTCTAGATTTTTAATCAAGATTGTGCTTAGTTGCACCTAGAGATGTACACGAGTCGAGTTAGCTCGATCAGCTCGCTCGAAATTGAATTCGGACTGAGTCGAGTTGGTTTTTGAAGCACAAAAAAATTTCAAGCTGAGTTCGAGCTTCCTCGAGCTCGACTCGGATCGAATCGGCTTGCTGACTTGGTTATTTTGATATTGATGCTGTTCGCCGAGTGTTTGATGAAATGATTCAACGACGTGTTGTTTCGGGTGCGTACATTCTCCGTGAGATCGGTTGGTGGCGAGGAAGGAATGGATACGAAACAAATCACTACAAAAAAAAAAAAAAAAACTTTACATTATAAGTCTGCTATCATATCTTGATTTTGATGCTGCTCGTTAAGCGTTTAATGAAATACTTGTAAAGTGCTGTTAATGTTTTGCATTATGCGAGAAATTGAAGATGCATTCTGTGTTTGAGAAAATGTCGCATAGGCTCAAACTGGCCCGAGTTGCTGATCGAACCGAGCCGAGCTGGCCAGTCAGGCTTGAGGATTGAGCCAAGCCGAGTTGAGCCGAGCTGAGCTGTGCCAAGCTTGACTTGGTTCGACTCGTGTACAGCTCTAGTTGCACCAATTCATTGTATTATGCACCAAATTACACTGATTAACAATGAAATTTAACAAAATTTCATAATATTTGGTGCAACCAAGTGCAACCTAAGGTAATAGGAAATGACAATGATTGAGTAGAAATGTATAGAAAGAGCAATGAAACTAATTTAATATTGTTACTCGTATTATTTTATTAAAAGCGTTAAAAAGATTAACTAAATTTTATTGAAAAAAAAAACATAACAAATCATTGAAAATATTAATGGATTTTAATGTTACAGTGAAAAATAACTTGTCATGTGAGCTATGTAGCATGTAGTGTATAGGCTTTATGCTATTTTCATGAGCAATGTAGCATTAAGGCTAAGCTACACTACGTAGCATAAGCTACATGCTACATAGCATAGCTATTTAAAACATTGCAAATGCTAAGGAACTCCTACAAATCTCTGTGGAGGATTACATTTGGAGTTTCTACTTCAGAAATATGTCTAATATAGATAAACAATTCTTCCACCTCTTTCCTGTTGCTCATATTGAAATTACAGCGTCCCACTAATTTTTATGTTTTCTTGGTTAATGCATGAGTGGTGCCAATTAAAAAAGAAGAATGTGAATGGCATCAGCTGTGCACATATGCATGATTTGAGTGTCTGAGATCTGATTCTGAAGTAATTTACCACGATTGAAACTTGTGGTCTATTGACTTCTATATAAACATGTCTCTTTTCATCTAGCCTGCCATTTTGTTTGTCAATTTATATGCTGCCTTTATTTTGTTTCTATGGCTGAAGCTGGATCACTGCAGGCTATTGCTGGAGAAGCTGGGGTGCCATTCTTCTATCGAGCAGGTTCTGAATTTGAGGAAATGTATGTTCGCTGCCTTGCAGTTTTTAATTGCCTTGTATGTTCGCGCGTGCGTGTTTTAACAGTGATATGCCTCGTAATGTAACTGTTAGAGGCGTAAGTGGTGTTCTGCAATTACCTGTCTTTAATTTGAATAAAAGAATTTTAATTAGGATAAAAGGAGTAGCCAAAACCAGATTATTGAACCCAAGGATAATGAATGAACAAGCCTTTTGTAATCAGAAAATAACATACTTTATTAAGATAGGGGAGCCGAAGGTCAAAAGATACAAAAGCTACAGAATGCAGCTGATCAAGGAGGAGTAACCCCAGAAGCAACTGGGAGACAAAATTGGTGAACTTGTCAGAAGGGGGAACAACCGCGTCGTCATCTTCTTTAAGTTAGCGAACGTTTTTTTTTTTTTTTCTTTTTTGAGAGAAACGTTCCCGAATCTGAGAATACCATGCTAGGAAATCTGCGCAAATTCCTACCGATTAAGTGATCCCAAAAATAAACCAGTTAACAAGTAAATCTGAAGTCATGCTGATCAAACCAGCAAGCATGGCAATTTTTTTTTTTTTTTTTTGTGTGTGAAAGATGATGAAGTCCAATTAAAGCAAGTGAAGGAGAAACTCCTTGATGACCACCGTCAACATTCCTTCTAACTCTTATTTCAGGCCTTCAACTTAACCTTCTGAGCCATATTCAAGTTCCCTTTGCGAGATGCTACAGCTTACTTTCTTACAGGCTTCAAGGCTCACCGATCTAGGAGTGGGCCCAGGTGTCTTCTTCACCTGGCTCTTCAGTCCCCTCCCTTGAACTTCTATTTTATTTATAATTTTCAGGGTTTGCAGTCAATTTTGAACTTCCTTTCTTCCATTCAACACTTCAGTAACATTATTTGCTTCAACCTTGTATTTGAGTCACATAAAGTCGAACCTCCCCTGTCCTCCTGTATCCCTATTTCTAGGGATCACAGTCTTGGTAGTTCCCCAAAATCCTAGAACAGAGGTGATGCATCAATAGCCTCTGACAATCGGTGAAAACCTGCTACAAAAATGCTGAAGATATCTCCCTCCTCATCCATTGGATCTTCCCCTACCTGTCTTCTGAATGGAATATCTTACGTTCCTTTTTCAAGTCAACACACTCACCGTCTTCCATTTTCAGCAAACTCTCATAAGCACCTACATCTTCCGAATTCTCTGTGCTCCCTGGGTGTGTGGAAGTTATGCTCTTGTGGAAGTCAACATTTAGATAGTGTGAATCGTTACCTTTTGCCAAGTTTTATGAAAGTAAGGAAGAGGAATGATTCTCCTGATTGTTTGCTTCACTTTGTGTTTGTAGGGAGTTCAGGTTGCATTCAGTTCAGGTTTTGCAAATGTGATTACTTTTCTAGAGGCCATTTGATCTTAACAACCTTCTGGAAAGAAGGCATCGGATGTTGCTAAATTTGTAGGGAGTCTCAGTCAGAAACTGTTGCTATTTCTGATTAGACAAAAGTCAGCCAACAATTATAGTTCTTAGAATCATCTCATGATTTGCTTTTATGTTTGTTCTCTTTTAGTTATGCCAGCCCTAATTAATTGTTATAAGGCTTACATGACTACGATGAAATTTCAAAATGGCAAACATGCTGGTGTAGGAGCTCACATATAACTCTAAAACTGTCTCAGTTGGCACTTTTTTGAAATCTGCAAAATCCGAGTACATTCGTCCCTAGAGGAGACCATCAATCTTGAATCTCCTGTCTTTCATGGTTTAGTGCATGCAGTATGGCATTGACACTTTGGGACATTTTGGTTGAGTTTGTAACTGAAGAAAGTTTTGGTTAGCTTATCATTTTCAATTTTGTATGGCAGGTTTGTTGGAGTTGGTGCTCGGCGTGTACGGTCTTTATTTCAAGCTGCTAAAAAAAAGGTTGGATATTCCTGCACGTGTGACTGCTGCACTCTGTCCAATAATTCAATTTAGCAAAAAATATATCTAACCATTTTGAAATTCATGTGAACTGTCTTATGCTTGTATGAGTACGGACTGCTTTGTCTACTTGTAAACTTATAACGGATTGTGTATAGTTATGGAATCAGCATGATGCAAAAGAATTGAGCGGTGCCGAAAAGTCTGAATGTTTCCTACCAAATGTTGTGGCTGCTGGTGATTTTTGGATATGCCAAGAATTTTAACCTTCACAATGTGAGTTTGCTAAAATGCACATCCACCATGCGATTGTCTTTGACTTTTGCTGATGTTTATGAAGGTCTCAGGTGTAGGTAATGAGTGTTCTTCTTAATTCCCACATTTTGGAACGAAAAGGCAAAACGTAAAAGATTGTGGAGAATGAGCAATGAGGATCAATTTCACAATGTGTGATTGATTTCTGAATGTCAATTGGCCACCAGCTGGGCATCTTAAATCAAGCCTCAATTGACATAGTAACAAAATGTTGTCTCAATTACCAAAGAAAATGCTGGAAACCAATTTTTTCTTAGTATTTCTTGAGATAGGAAGAAACTTGCTGTCAAAAAGCAAAGGCTTGACATTCCCGAGGAAGGATCTTGAGGTTACAAGTTCAAAGATTTGAAGATGTTCTACAGGGATGCATCCTTTGTTGAGAGCATATAAGAAACTTGGATTTGGTATTGTGTAATAGTTCTTATTAATCTTGAATGAAGTTAAAGGTCTTGTTTCCTACACAGTGAATGGGTAAAAAAGAGAATGCTCTTCAGCAATTGAGATCAATATACAATTACGGAATTCACATAAGGATGAAGTTACCTGATAAGAACGATGTGGAGTAGAAGGGCACTTAGTCTATCCTAAATGATTTTTTCTGCATGCATCAGGATGAACTCTCAAGATAGCCCATTTGCGAATGCCAAATGGTTGTACCTTTTTTTTTTTCTCCCTAAAATTGTTATCTTCCTCAGAAATCAGGTTAACAGTTCCCATTCTACATGTTTAATACTTACAATGTTTTCTATTGAGCCTTTTATCTGCAGTCATTTCTTGATTGTATTCCTATCTGTTCTTGTTATTAAAGCAACTGCTTAATCCATATTAAATCTGTATTTGCTGTAACTTTGGTATATAAATGTTCCTAGGCACCTTGCATCATTTTCATTGATGAAATAGATGCCGTGGGATCCACTCGAAAGCAATGGGAAGGTCATACAAAGAAGACATTACATCAGCTGCTTGTTGAAATGGATGGGTTTGAGCAGAATGAGGTACATCTTTACAAACTAAGTACTTTGTTTGATTCCTATATTTATTTGTTCACCTATTTAACATTCTCTTATTTAGGGCATAATATTGATGGCTGCAACAAACTTGCCGGATATTCTGGATCCTGCTTTGACAAGGCCTGGTAGATTTGACAGGCATGTAAGTTTCTTTCTACTACCCTTTTTTGGCCATTGTACTGGTGACCATTTCTATACATATAAATATATGCATATTTTAGTCATATTTGCTTGTTGATCTATCAGTATGCTCATATTATACCGTGGTCTAAATGGTCATCCCTTCTATAATTGGTCACATGCACACGTGGGTTGGTATGCATGTGCATATCATAACATATAATATGCACTCATAAGTGGATGTGTTCACACCATGTTTGTGTGCTTTTTTATTGGAGGTTTCTGTTCTCTTAGATATGCTTCTGTTGTTGAGATGCGCTAAACTTTAACAAAATCTTGTTATAGATTGTTGTCCCAAATCCTGATGTGCGAGGCCGGCAAGAGATTTTGGAGCTCTATTTGCAGGACAAGCCTTTGGAAGATGATATAGATGTCAAAGCAATTGCACGCGGTACTCCTGGCTTCAATGGGGCAGGTGTACTTTCTTACTCTATTCTGCGCCAAGAGTATTTAGTGCATTCACAAAATCAATGGTTTCTTTTCTCCTGTTTGATGACAGAATATGGATTCCTAGCTGTGAAAAATGTTTTGAAATAAATAGTGGAACCCGCATCTTTTTTTTTTTTTGGTTAGATCTGGCGAACTTGGTAAACATTGCAGCCATTAAGGCTGCAGTAGAAGGTGTCGAGAAGCTAACTGCTGCACAGTTGGAGTTTGCGAAAGACAGGATAATTATGGGTACAGAGCGGAAAACAATGTTCGTATCAGAAGAGTCGAAGAAGGTCAGCATGTTATCCACTCCTTTTTTGTTACAGTATTGCTAGTGTTGTCTTGTACCTTGGTATGAAAACTATATCTTTGGTTGCATTGTTTGACCCCTTTGCAGAATTCAGCAAGGCATTATGTTATCGGGTAACGGTGGTATTCTTTGTTTTTTCAGCTCACTGCATATCATGAGAGTGGTCATGCCATTGTTGCATTCAATACTGATGGCGCACATCCTATTCACAAGGCAACTATAATGCCAAGGGGATCTGCTCTGGGGATGGTTACCCAGCTTCCTTCTAATGATGAAACATCGGTCAGCAAGAAGCAGTTATTAGCACGTCTTGATGTTTGTATGGGAGGGAGGGTTGCTGAAGAACTTATCTTTGGTCAGGAGCACGTTACAACTGGTGCAAGTAGCGATCTTCATCAAGCTACGGAGCTTGCTCAATACATGGTATTGCCTCTGGGTTCATTTGAAAGGCCAATATTCTTGTTCACCGTCAATTTCTTAGAATTTTCTGGTGTACGTTTTCTATGCCAGGTGTCAACATGTGGGATGAGTGATGCCATTGGGCCAGTATATATCAAAGAGCGGCCTGGTACAGAGATGCAGTCACGCATTGATGCGGAAGTATGTCTTATGAATCTTTATTTTTATTTTGTTTTCAAAGATGCTAGATATGATGTGGTTGTGACCAGTGATAAATGTCTTTGAAATACTTCAGGTGATGAGACTGCTAAGAGAAGCTTATGATCGTGTTAAAGGCCTGCTAAAGAAGGTTCGTCTCTGAGACAATCCTCCATGACTAGATGGCATATATTAAAACTTTATAGATGTAATTTTAGTATCCCTCAGCATATACAAAATTTTCAAATTACATCCCACTAGTAAAACTGGCTCGAGAGAGATGGTTTGCAATGGAGCAAGGGGAGGGGGAAGTGGTTAGAAAGTAGGATTCCTTTAGTGGGGAAGAGTCATGGAATAGCCTCACCATAGAGCTTCTCCTTAAATTACATAAATGCCTTTCAGTTTCCTGAAATTCATCGTAATATCATTTGATATTGCACGGTTTATCCGTTTTCAATAACTAATCCTGACACAACTGGTGGAACAGGATTCATGCAGCCGACCCCAATTAGTTAGGATAAGGCTGAGATGATAATAATGATGGATTGCAGATATTATTTGTAATGCAGGGGCATTTCCATACCGGGCTCGAGTTGGGTAGCCCGTAGGATCCGGGGACACACTCGGGGTGGGTGACCCATGTGATTTGGGGCCCACGGGGGAGGTCTTGTGTTTCAGACTCCTCACCGGGTTTATTAATGCAGGGGCATTTCACACCGGGCTCGAGTAGGGTAGCCCATAGGATGCGGGGACACACTCGGGGTGGGCAGCCCATGTGATTTGGGGCCCCCGAGCCTACGAGGGGGGTTCGGCTGAAGTCCTAACCCATGAGATGTGGGGCCTGGGCTATAAGATAAAGAGATTAATTCACCATATTCTGATAGTTCGAGCTTTTAAAGCAAGTGGTTAATTGTCCTGCATCAATTTGCCTCTCACTGATCTCGTTATGCATAGTAGAGATGAGATCATGAGAGAGTACGCGCATCTTAATTTCTTGCCATTGTATAATTCCATTTGTTTATTTATGATGTATTTTTGAAGCTTAGGCACTGCTTATATTCACAAAGTTCCACTCAATATTTGTGAGAAATGTTTTTTAATGGGACACTTCTCGGTTTAGTGGATGTCATAATTGAAATTAGAATTTTTAGCTATAATCCAACTCAAAAATGACATCCTAGCATGCCATTGTTGCATGGGACTTTGTTATCTCAGTTGATTTCCCTCGTTGTAGCACCCTGCTTTAGTAGTAGTTCTCAGTAATAATAATCCTCAAGGATTATGACCCCCATATTGTCTGCTAAAATAGTGGACCCCGTGTACATATCCATTATGGTCATTGAGTGCTATGAACCCCCTCTCAATTATTTTCAATACTTGTTGTCCATGAGGCATGAAGTGTTCTTTTTAAGATGTCCATAGGTAGATTGATGTAATATGAATTCCACAAGCATCTGCTCTACAGTGTTTTCTATTTTCTACCTTTAAATTGTGTTATCTGTGACCCTGGTTTGGCATTCTTTTTCTTTCAGCACGAAAATGCATTACATGCCCTGGCGAATGCGCTGCTTGAATATGAGACGCTAAATGCAGAAGACATCAAACAGATCCTCAATCCTCACCGAGAAATAGAGCTTTCTGAACAGCAGGAAGAGCTCGCATTGAGTTAGGGTGCATGTACCTGTATATTTATATCTTCTCCAGCTGCAGAAGGGGCAGTGTACAGTGTATGCAAATTATACAGGTAATTTATAAAATTATTCAAAATTTTCCTCTTACTCCTCTCCCTCATAAGGAAAATGATATGCATGTAGGACGAACCATATGGTCCCTTGGCCAGCGGATATCGATGATGTCCTTGGCTCTTGGCTCCTGGGTTCATAAAACCGAGGCCCATGGTTTGGTGATCCATCCAATCAGATCAACGGTCTACATTGCCAAACCACCAGCACCAGCTGTATGAACTCAGAACCCAAGGATGTTATTCTTATTGAGGTCGAGGATTCCTATAAATGCCTCATTCTGTGTCTGAATTTAACTTTGTTGTACGCACTCTTGAGGACCTGTTTCTAAATTCGTGAACTGGAAGGTTATTAAATTGTCCTATCAATGGATTGGGATGGAATTTTTATTTCATTTGGATTTCCATCATGCATTTGTTGAATGTGCAGGAGTACAAACCATAGTTTAGAAACTCAAAAACTTGACTCAATAGCCAGTTGGGTTCGGGTTGACTCCAAGGCTCAATTCAACTAGACTCGATATTTAATAACTAGGAATTTAATCACACTAATAATAAACTCTTCAAACTAATATGAATATAAATATGCTACTTAAAACTCAAAAACTCAACTTGATAGCCAGTTGGGTTCGGGTTGACTTGAAGGCTCGATTCAATTGGACTTGATATTTAATAACTAGGAATTTAATTACACTAATAATAAACACTTCAAACTAATATGAATATAAAAATATGCTACTTAAAAACTCAAAAACTCGACTTGATAGCCAGTTGGGTTCGGGTTGACTTGAAGGCTCGATTCAACTAGACTCGATATTTAATAACTAGGAATTTAATTACACTATAAAAATATGCAACTTATAACCCAAAAGCTCTAACTCGATAGCCAATTGGGTTTGGGTTGACTCGATGGCTCGATTCAACTAGACTCAATATTTAATAACTAGGAATTTAATTACACTAATAATAAAACATTCCAAACTAATATGAATATAAAAATATGCAACTTAAAATGCAGCAGTCTTGGTCAGGTGGTAAAAGCTAATTGCCAGCTTAGTTGAGGTCATGAGTTTGAATCATACGATCTGCATTTTTTATAATAGAAAGTCTGTTGATTCAAGTGAGTGATTCGTTTCGAGTTGACCAAGTTGTCAAGTCGACTTGATGACTCAAGCCACGTCTTTACTGGGTCAGATTCCCCAGCTAGTTTCACAGTGACTCGCCCGAGTTTTGAGTCGAGTCAGCGAGTTTTAGAACTATGGTATAATCACAACCCAAGGATCTGCGAGTTTTAGAACTATGGTATAATCACAACCTAAGGATCTGCATGGGATGCACACCAAAATTGAAGGGCATGACTCCAACAACCAGGATGAGGATGGAATAATGACTGACTGGACTGGTTTGTCAGATTTGCTCAATGACCCTCAATCGAGTGGTCCTTTTCTTATATAGAAATAATTTTCTCTAATTACAATATATCCCTTAATTATAATATCCCTAATTATAGCATAATATCTCCTAATTACAACATCTATATCCCCTAATTAGCATAATATCTCATAATTACAGCATATCCCCTAATTACAGCATCTAGCATCTCCTAACATTAAGCATTGACCCCTAATTCAGGAAAGATACTTACAGATATGTTTCCTAAATAACTATACAACAATATATGGCAGGTTTGACAGATTTGTTTCCTAAATAAATGTAGAACAATTTATTTATGGTAAGTTTGTTGTCTATCCTACTAACATACCCCCTCAAATTGATGTTGGTCGATCAAGAAGCATCAATTTGCCAACAAGAAACTAATGACGTAGTCGTGTCATAGCTTTGGTGAAGACGTCTGCTATCTGAAGGTTGCTTGAGACATGTGGAAGAGAGATAACCCGAGTATCAACAGCTAATAGAATGACAGTCCACCTCGATATGTTTGGTACGCTCGTGATAGACGGGATTAGTAGCGATTTGAATAGCACTCGTATTATCAGCATGAAGAGGAGTGGGAGTAGACCGAGGAAAACCTATTTCAGCAAGTAAGCCACAGAGTCACATAATCTCCGAGCAGGCTGTCGACATGGCACGGTACTTGGACTCGGTTGTAGATTTGGAAACACGATCCTGTTTCTTACTCTTCCAAGAGAAGTGAATCACCAAGAAACATACACAACCTGGTGACAGATCGGCGAGTATCAGGACATCTTGCCCAGTTAACATCACTAAAAGCCACAAGGCGAAGATGAGTACCAGTAGAGAAGAACAAGCCACGGTGAGAGGAACTCCGAAGATATTGAGTAATTCGGCGGACTGCGGCAAGATGAAGGTGGCGAGGAGACTGCATAAATTGACTGACTTGCTGGACAACAAAGGAGATGTCAGGCCGTGTAATAGTGAGATAATTGATACTACCAACTAACTGTTGAAACACCATGGGATCAGGAAGGAGATCCCCCTCCTCACGTCGATAATTGACATTTACTTCCAAAGGGGTATTCACTGAAGAGGAGTCCTGCAAACCAGATAAGGAAATCAAGTCCTTCGTGTATTTATGCTGATGCAAGAAAACCCTAGAGGAATCAGGCTGAACTTTCAAACCGAGGAAGTACCGGAGAGAACCAAGATCCGTCATATGGAATGAATCATGAAGATGTTGCTTGAGTTGATCAATGAGGGCAGAATCACTCCTAGTGATGACAATGTCGTCGACATAAACCAGAAGAAGAACGATACCAACAAAAGTCATACGAAGAATCATACTGGCTTTGGATGAAAGAAAATCGAAGTAAGGTAGCTTGGAATTTATTAAACCATGCCCAGAGAGCCTGTTTCAAACCATGCAGAGAGCGCTTCAGCTTACACACATTCGATGTCGATGACGAGCAGAGGCCAGGAGGAGGTGTCATGTAAACATCTTCCTACAAATCACCATGAAGAAATGCGTTCTTCACATCCATCTGGCAAAGGGACCATCCCTAAGAGGCTGCAATGGCAATAATAGTACGCACGGTGGTCATTTTAGCGACAGGAGCAAAGGTCTCTTCATAGTCAACCCCATACTCCTGGCGGTTACCAAGGGCAATCAAACGAGCCTTATAACGGTCCACAGACCCATTAGGCTGAAGTTTCACAGAAAAAATCCACTTACACCCAATTAGCTTGACATGAGAAGGACAAGGGACCATGTCCCAAGTCTGATTTTCTTGAAGAGCTTGAAGTTCTTCCTGTATAGCCTTTCTCCAACACTCATGTTTATCAGCTTGTGAGTAGGAATTAGAAATCGACACAGTTGATAAGGTAGCCGTGAAGGAGGTATGAGGGAAACAATACCTATCCAGTTGATGAGAAGTATGGCCAGATCGTCGATGAGGATGCAAAACGGGATCAGGTGGCAGATTAGACTCAGGAAGGGGTAGAGTTGGTCGATGATGTTCATACACAAAACTAGGCTTGAAGTGTTCAGGAGGGCCCATCAAATCATTAAAGTGAGGTAGAACAGAAACTGCAGGAGATGATGTAATAGAACTAGGAAAGAAATATTAATGCTCAAAGAAAACGACATTACGAGATATATGAAATTTATTGGAAGAATCATCATAGCACACAAATCCTTTTTGAGATAAGTTATATCCTATAAAGACACATTTCACAAATTACGCAGAGAGTTTGTGACGTTGATGCGGAGGTAGATGCACAAAATAGACACAACCAAAAGTGTGTAAGCCAAGAAAGCTAGGGTGCTGTTTATGCAGGTGATAGTATGGAGAGTCGAAGTTTAGCACTTTAGAAGGCAACCTATTAATCAAATATATTGCTGTAGCTAAAGCTTCAACCCAAAATTTAGGGGGAACAGAAGATGCAAGTAACAAGGTCCTAGCAACATCTAACAAATGTTGATTTTTGCGCTCAACCACGCCATTCTGTTGAGGCGTATAAGGACACGAGCAATGAGAAACAATTCCGTTGTGACGAAGAAACTCAAGAAATTCATGAGACATATATTCTCCACCAGAATCAGATCGTAAAGTCTTAATGTTAGTGGTAAATTAATTCTCAACATATGCTAGAAACGATTTGAAAACAACAAAGACTTCAGACTTATAGCGTAGAAAATATACCCAAGTATGCCGACTATGGTCATCTATGAATGTCACAAAATATTTATAATGAGCATAAGAAATGACAGGAGTAATGCCCTATACATCACTATGAACAAGGTCAAATCAATTCTTTGCTCTACTCCTAGAAGAAGGGAAGGGAAGAATCGTACTTTTTTCGATTTTACACGTAGAACATTCAAAAGACACAGCATGAGGCAAAGAAGAATCTTTTTTTTCCAACGAACCAGAATTCAACAAATGAGATAAAACAACATTGTTTGGATGGCCTAAACATTTGTGCCATACTTCACAATTATTGGAGATAGTAGTACAAGCCAAAGAAATGATACTAGGAATGGAAAAGTATAATGGAAACAGTCTCCCAACTTTAGGCCCCTTCGCTATTGTCCTCCCCAACACCAGATCCTGCACATGACAACCATCACGAGAAAATTGAACATTATAATTATCATCCACTAATTGTCCAACCGAGATAAGACTTGTAGAAAGCCCAAGTGATACAAAAATATTAGTAAGTGATGGTGCGATATCACCAACCCCAGTAATCGGTAAACGATGACCATTAACAACTTGAATATTGGAAGAACCAGTGTACTTACGAACATTGCTAAGCATATCAGGAGAACTGGTCATGTGATTGGATGTAGCGGAGTCAACAAGCCAAGATTGAGAGGGTATAGTACGTATAGTACCATTACCTTGCAGCCATAAAGCGGGAAATGCCGATACAATCATTTGCTGCACAATTTCTGGTATAAGGGCAGGTGTAGCAGTAGTGGAAGATGACACTGTAGCGAGATTTTGAGTGTTGGTTACCCCATCCGAAGTGTGGCTAGTAGCAGTAGCATGATAAGCATTCACGGGTCGGTTTTTAGGATGTGTTGGGCATTCTTTGATGATGTGCCTCTTCTGTTTACAGTACCTGCAAAATTTTTTAGCACAATGGGCAGCAATATGCCCATAATCTTTGCAACTGTAGCACTGAACTGTACGCATGTCTCGAACCCTTCCTTTGCATTGAGCAGCGCATGCGATAACATTCTCTTGCAGAAGCGAAGATTGAGTAAGAAGACGTTCCTCTCGAAGAAGTGCTCCAAAACACATGTCAAGAGATTGTAAAGGATCCCTGTGCATCAGGTTGGAGCGAATAGACTCGAATTTTGGCTTTAGTTTCATTAAAAACTGGTCTCTTTTGCTGACTTCATGGACTGCTTGAACAGCAGAGAGGGACTCGGCCGACACGTCGTGATGATAGACCTTTTTCAAGTACTCCCACATCGATTTAGCTGTCTTGTGCGGCCTTAAATTGAGTACAAGCAGTGGATCAATTGACCCAAGAATCCAAGTCATCACGCGAGCATCTTTCACCTTCCATTGAACCAACGTTGTAGGATCGGTAGGTGTTGGATCACTCTCATCAACATGACTCCACAACTCCTTTCTTATGACAAAAAGTTGAAACCGAAACTCCCAGGTAGCATAATTCTTTCCTGTAAACCGAGTTTGAAAGACTTATGAGTTGGAGTTGTTAGTCATAACTAGAATCTCTCGAAATGCACCAAAAAAACTATAAACCAGAACCCGTACCCAAGAAACTAGCAAACCAGAGCCTATAACCACGAAAATTGGACCAAAGACGAGGTTGCAGAGAGTGGCTCTGATACCATGTCAGATTTGCTCAATGACCCTCAATCGAGTGGTCCTTTTCTTATATAGAAATCATTTTCCCTAATTACAATATATCCCTTAATTACAGTATCCCCTAATTATAGCATAATATCTCCTGATTACAGCATCCATATCCCCTAATTACAACATAATATCTCCTAATTACAGCATATCCCCTAATTACAGCATCTAGCTTCTCCTAACATTAAGCATTGACCCTTAATTCAGGAAAGATATGTACAGATCTTTTTCCTAAATAACTATACAACAATATATGGTAGGTTTGATAGATTTGTTTCCTAGATAAATGTAGAACAATTTATTTATGGTAAGTTTGTTGTCTATCCTACTAACAAGGTTTTTCATCCTATTCTCATGTTGGGGCACATTTGCAGACAGGAACATCTAGCTCATCTCGCCATCCGCATTTTGTAGGATGTGTCAAATGTCTCCATTCCTGCAGGATGTTCATGGGCAGGGATGCACATTCATTTCCATTCTCGTTCTGGGGTACATCCAAACTGACCCTAGGCATTCACATGTGCCTGCTAACTGCCCGTGGCTGCCTGTTTCCTTGTGTGATGTTTTCCTGTTATAAAACCCTTTTGCGTACAAGGCCAGGAGTCTTAGAGAACCCTCACTCATAATTCTTTTATTGATATACGATGAATAGGATATCAATGGAGTAGGTACAATTGCTCAGTTTCATAATAAACATCTCTCATGGACAGTAAATCAGTAATGGGGTTACTATAATTACAGGATTTGACAAACCCTTTTGATGACTCTTTGCTTGTTTATATCTTTCTTCGGGAGAACCTGTAGGAGCATGGTGTTCTGTAACGGAAATGATGGCCATAATGGCCACCACCATTACCTTTACGATATGGGTCATAACGGCTGTTACGGCCCCTGTAATGGCCGTTGCAGTCTCTCCTTCTTTTCTTTTTTTTTTTTTAATTATTGAAAAAAAAATAAAAAATGAAAAACCTGTATCTGCCCCGTAACAGACCATCATGGGGCTGTTATGGTCTTTATAAGTGACGTAACGTGCCATTAATGGCGGTTCCATGTCTTTTTCCTTTTTCTTTTTTTCTTTTTTTTTTTTGTTTGTTTTCCATAATGGCTGTTACGGCCATTACAATCCCATAACGTGTAACAATTGCCACTGTTGCCTTTATGTAACGGCCTCTATGGCACACCATGTGTAGGAGGATTGTGATGCACCATAATTGCTTGTGGAAAAGCTGTAGTGCGTGTGCTGATCGGTCCATTTAAGGGAAAAATTTGTTCTAACCGAAAAGCCCCCAGAGGCCTTGATTTGTTCGGGTCCTTTTCTTGGGTGGACCAATCAGCGGAGGTTTGTTTTCATTTCTCCAATCGCATGGTCATACGTAGATGGGATTTAATTGCCAAACCTGTAATTGATTGAGCAGGTTGTTTAATGGGGCTGTCACTTTTGGAGATGCAATTGCAAAAGATTGACACGGTATTCTTACAGAGGTATGATCCACTACAAATTCTTCTTGTCTTATTATGGTGCAAAATCGCATGTGGGCCTTAAGTGGGCCACCTATGATCGACAATGACCAGTGGATAGCAATCAGATTGCACATGATCCATAGAAAATCAAGATTGGATTCTCATAATGGCACAATTAAAGGCATTCACCATGACAGCACTAGTAAAGATGGTCTAACCATCCATTTTGCTGGCCTGATTGGGGTTAAATTGAAGTTATGTGCAGTCCACGAAGGACCCATCCTATCCAATGTGGACCATGATCATAGGTGGGCCACCCACTTGCCCAAAAAAAATCTGGACCTTCATAAGGTAAGAAGAATGTGTTCTTGGATCAAGGCTTTTCGGTCATGGAAACACCCATGTTGATTCATGCAAGGAGGACATTTTTTTTAACTATCGATCTTAAGCACGTATGGCATTTTACTCAAGAAGAGTAATGATCTAGTGGGTTGTGCATTGGAACCTTACCATGCACATAGTTGCATTTGGACTCATTTCCATCCATATCAGCAGTTTGGACTGTCCATGAGAGCTCTTCAGAGGCAGCCATGAAAAAATCACACTGATTGGATGATACAATCCATCCCTCATGTCTGATGAGGGGCTTGCAAAGAAGGGTGATGAACAAGATAGATCCAGTCACGGATGTTTAGAACCCATGTCCTTGGTGTGGTTTTTACGGGTAATGAAAGAAGACTAGATTAGAACTAATGGATGGACAAGATAGGTGATGTGAATGATCATGCTGTGGTTTTCATACGTACGGTCCCTAAGATAATCTCTCTTAAAACACTGTGGCATTTTTTTTTGGCAGTTGTTTTTATTGATAGACATTGATAAAAAAATACAAACTCTAATATTTTCGAAAGCGAGTCTAGTCTCTAAACCAAGAGTGTTGTTGGATTACCCTGCCTTTTAGTTCCCATCCCTCTTGGCCAGAGCAGATTTTTGGAATGGATTCTTTCTAACAAGGCAAGGTATTTGACACTTCGGCACAACTTGATTATTTATGGGCATACTCATAGGTTATATACTTGGCATAAAAACTATCTCAAAATTAAACTGTCCAAATCGTGGGACCCCTGATGTAGGTAGGTCATCATACATGAATCATGTCCGTTGGACAATCTTGTTCTCTTGTTTCCTGGACTTGGACCCTCACCTATTTTTCATCTCAGCCGTATGATAATTGTCCACCACCAATTGACTAGTCAAGCAATCAAATCAGTACAGATTTTGGTTTATGATCCATCCCGCCGGCTGTTGGGAGTATGGATTTTAATTTTGACTTCCCTGCAGTTGCTTTTTTAACCCACTTGGTGCAATTTCTCAGTGCCTGTGTATCAACCATCTCATCCTGCCGGCGTATCAAAGTGTTTGTCTTCATCCAAGGTGCTCCATTGGCAGGTCCTAACAGGTGGAACAATTTACCAGTTGAACTTGATGTGAGATACTAAACTGCAGGTGTGCGCACATGATATCATGGGGTGACCGTGAGTGGGGCCCACGGTTGGTGGTCCAGACCGTAGAATCTTGCGAGCTGACAGGGGTGGGTGGTAACGAAAGTTTCCCAAGTTGGAAGATAATAACATTCAAATAGGTGAAATATAAATAAGTAGGTCACCAGTGCAACAGGTTTGCCCACAAGTTATAGTCCACCCACTGGATAAAACCTATGAAGTGCAAAATAGCCA
The DNA here is from genome assembly GCA_037074715.1 of Magnolia kwangsiensis. Taxonomy (NCBI): domain Eukaryota; kingdom Viridiplantae; phylum Streptophyta; class Magnoliopsida; order Magnoliales; family Magnoliaceae; genus Magnolia; species Magnolia kwangsiensis. The sequence goes on from CM073573.1 coordinate 4,086,598, forward strand.
TTATCCATTCATCGAGTGGGGGCCGCACTAGTATTTTGTTATTTATCAATGACTAGACAATGTTTTTTATGGTGTTGGGCTGATCTTTTTGAAGAGGTGAACCTTATGGTGGAGCCAACCTATTGGAAGGTTTATTAGATGTCACATGCACTAAAAACAGGGTGAAAGTCCTTCGCCGGTTGGAACATAGACTTGAAACCTTCTCAATGAGTTACGAACCCCACGCAGCCACACCACTAATTTCATTAGATAAAAATGGGCCTCAAGATTGGAGGGTGCTCCAACATGCAACAAATTTACAAGTTGGGAGAAACTTGGTGGGGCCAGCACGAAAGAAATCCAATGATAAAACGTTCCTAACCATTGAATTCATTAGAACACACGTGAAGACCATTGGTCGAAGAAACAGGTCCAGACATCAAGTTGCGTCATTCGTTAGGTACGTCTCTCTCACCTTATTAGAATCTGCGTTTTATCCAAAAAAAAAAACACCTGCCAAGACTTCCACCTAACAAAAGAAAATTTCGATCAAGCCAACAGAGAAATGCGTAGAGTCCCACGCACGTCTGCCTTTAACACATAATAGCCCGAATGCAAGCGCCAACCTGCCATGCGAATGAGAGACCACTTTGAAGATGACCCGGCCCAGAAATCGGGCCACCACACTCATGAGGCGGGCAATTTCCACATTTTATCTGGACCTACGCAAGTGTTCTTGGACCGTCCATTCTTAGGTATGTGGGGGTGGCCCACCTGATAACCGGCCCAAAATTTTCGTGGTCATCTTCAAATAGTGTACGTGGCAAAATACCCAGGTAAAATAGCTTAGGCAATGGTTCCCTATCATCCCTGAAATGTCGGTGAAAAGCCGAGCATAGTAAATTAGAACTGCGCGTAACCTCAGCTCTAAGGATCACACATTTATTTGTGGATGCTTATTTCAACTAGAGCATGGCCAAGCATACACGCGTGGTACAAAGCTCTTTTGCGTGCCACACGTGCCAGCGTGGCAAGATGGGTCTGAGATCCAATCCATACATCAGAAAGGCACCACTAATATTTAATGCCCTAGCCTAAGAATCGGGTTGATCCACTGGTCAGGTGGGCCACAGTTTGCAAAACAAAGGTACGGCCCTGGAAAACTTGGCTGAAGTTTCCGAATCCAACCACCTATTTCCAATATTGGGGCACGGATGCTGAGCGGACATGATATGTTTTTGGGAAAACGTGTAAATTATCTGATGGATGGATTGGATCTCGCACCTACGTGCCATGCTGTCAAATGCCTGGAATTAGCTAAAGCTCATTCTGACTTATCTATCAATCAGTGAAAAGGCATCAAAAATTATTATTTTTTCCCGAATTCACTCTCCAAAAACCATCCAATCTCTCCAAGGACCATCATATCATGAGACTCCAAAGTCCAAAACCTCCCCTCTTCTGCAATACAAAGGGATTTTTTCATATGACCACTCATCGTTTAGTGCATGTACAGAAAACCCGACTACTAAAGTTTTTTAAATAAATGTATAAAGTATGATTTTTTTTAAATGACTAAAAAGCTGATTATTAACTTCCCCTCAACTCACCTACCTAGCTAATCCAGGGTTAAATGTCATATACCGTGTCATCTAGACATGCCGGGTGTGACATATAGGCCCTGTAACCCGAAGCTCCATGGAACACACCCCTATGACCTTGTGACATCCACTACATCCATCAGTTCACCAACTCACTATAGGACCAAAAAAAAAAAAAACACGCACACACATGGCAGAAACAAAAATCAAGTGAAACGCCCACAGCTGAAACCTTCAGGGACCCACCACGATGTCTCTATGACATCCACTCCATCCATCAGTTTCGCGAGCTACCATATGGTTGGAGGTGAGCCAAAACCTAGGCAGATCCAAAACTCATACAGGCCACACCACGGGAAAGAGGTGGGGGATGGAAATGCCCATGATATCTTCATGGGCCCCACCATCATCTATATGTTTCATCAAATCTGTTCATAAGGTGATGCCAACGAGGATGAAAGGAAAATACAAATATCAACCTCATTTGAAACTTGAGGATCCCAAAAAATTTCAATGATATGCGTTTAATTCCACTGTTCTACAATATGGCTTTACCTGAGTTTTGAATCTACCTAGTTTGGAGCTCATGTCCTGCTATGAGCTCAGGAAACTAATGGACAGAGAGGATGTGACAAGGACATTGCAGTGAGCCCCACCAAACTTTAGCTTATCCGAGCTCAAGTCAGGCAGGCAGGTGCAATTGGAGTAAAACAATGGAAACTATGTTCAAAAGGGACAAAACTATCTTTTAGGCTGCTAATGGCCCTTCGCATTCATTAATTGTCTGTTGGTCGAAGTAGCTGCTTTTTTCGACTGTATGCTTAAAAGGCGAGTGTTTATTTAGAAAAACTTCAAAAGCGGTGTTTTGTATATGTACTATATGATAGGCAGTCATATGAAAAAATCCCCAATAATAATAACAATACTGAAAGTGGTAATGATAGTAGTAAATATGCATATATACAAAAGCCTCCATGAAAGCAACAACCTCTTTCTATATATATCTCTGCAACTCACAGCTACAGTCACCCCTCCCATTAAAAGCCATCATCATCATCATATAAAAACACAAACATAGGTTGTGTCAGTGTCGGGTGCAGAGATATTTACAAACCCTAGATATGAAGGCAAAAGACATACCCACCAACAAAAGCCAAAACCCATGAAGAAGGTAGAAAAGTAAAAAAATAACAGAGCGCCTACTCATCTTTTTTTTTTTTTTTTCTGGGAATTTCTTTTCTCATTTTCATGGATAGGTTTTGGAGTGCTGTGGAAGAAGATATGTGGTTCTTGATCCCTACTAAGACACAGGAAATCCCATCGTCGTCATTTCTAAGGAAACAGAAAACAAACAAAAGCAGATATGGGGGAGGAAGAGAGAGAGAGAGAGAGAGAGAGAGAGAGAGAGTTGGGGGCTCCAGAAGACGGAAAAAGAGCTAATACCAGTCTGTCTCCAAAGCTTCCGAGATCCGAAAGCCTCGGAAGCTTCATCCATGGCGATCGGAGCCTATACACTATTCTACCCCCCTCCAGTCTCAGTATCGGTCGATGGGCTCGGTCCGGTCCTGCACTGCCAGCCGCTCTGACACATCCGCCAGTGACTTAAGGTTGCACTTTATGAGGGCCTCCACAAAGTAGCATGTCTCATCCTGGGTGTTCCCGTCAGGCACGTCCACCACGAATGATTCGATCACCAGCGTCCCGGGTCTGCCGTCGATGATCTCTGGATGGAGAGTAATGACGGACGAGTAGTTCTGAAGAAACAAGTGAAAGATCTCAGCTGATTTGGAAGATTTTAGAACAAAAGCTATCCATAGCGAAATAAGACCTGAGCCAGATATGACTGTAAACAAACATTTTCATGTGGGATTGATCCTTGAGACCTTGTGCCTATGAGCAGGCGTGGCAATAATGAAGCAACGGGAATTTATATATATATATAGAAAAACAAAAAGCAATGGGAATTTGCATTTATAGAAAAAATTCTAGTACTCTACAGATGTGGAATTTCTAACATCAAAACATGTAGGTGCAAATCCAAGTTATTTGAAGCTTAGAAGAGACAAAGTGCGACTTCATTTGATGTTGGCATTCTGTAAAACACGGGAAAAAAGACAAGCATTTGAACCAATCAGTTCCAGATGGATTGTGTTGTCATAATCAGTCAAACTTGAAATGGTTCTGTGAGAGAAGTTCCGATTTGGATTCTAAGCATTTGAGGTCAAATGAAGGTGAATTTTGTAACATGTAGTCATGAAGATAGAACTCAAAGACATTAAAAGTAAATTCTGGGTCAACTAATTAGATGTTTGATGAACCAAAGCCCTGAAGCAAAAAGAGAGAAGTTCATATCAGAATCAACAACTGTGACTAAATCTTTTTCCATAAATCCAACCCACCAAAAATGGGTTTCATGAATTATTCTCAATAGTGCCACAGTGGAGTCGGCGCTCATCAGAACTTGTACAGATGGCTGAGATTGTGCCCACGACTGTGGCACACCTGTTTATCCAACTTAAGGAAGGCTATTTCTCATTGATAACGTGTCCTGTGGACAGACTGGACCTCGCATTCGTGGCACACAATCACACTTGGGTGGGAGTTTGTAAATTGCAGCCCCCCAAATCATTTTTTTTTTTGGAAAAGGGAAGGGCAGGTGCAGCTTGACGGTTGTGCCAGTGTAGTGCAGACTTAAAAATTAAATGGTTTGGAAGAGGCATCCGAAGGTGCTTGGGCTCTAAAAAGAATTTGGTTAGTTTAGGGACCATATAAGATTTTTAAAAAATGCCAGCTAAATTAACTGCAGAAAATTCAGAAGAGACATGGGAAGGACAGGAACCCCACTTGGACGCACGCACAGCAGCAGGGCATAACATGCAAGAATCAGGTGGTCCATCATGTGACCCCATGTGTATGTGCCGTGGCCCAAAAAATCAGGACGAAATGCTCATTATGCCAGCCTCAATTGTATGTTGAATGTTTCTTAACCAGACATTTTCCTGCAAATGGGTGGTCCACCTGATGGACTGGTGTGATTTTTGGTCAGGGGAATACACAAAGGGGTCACTTGATTGACGGTCTGGAATTCACATGCCTGCTCACTGACACAATGCCTGTGAGAAACCTTAGCAGGGCTCTGTGAGGAGTAGGCTTATTGCAGCAAACGGCAGTTGATTTCGGTTGAGACAAGAACAGTTGGAAAAGATGCAACCAAATGACATTTTCCAGATTAATTTTAAAAAATAAAAGACACAAAAATTTCATCTGTGAAATTTGCTCATTTATTTGACAGAAGAATATAAACTACCACAAGCGTCATCTGGGTGGGCCAAGATGTAAATGTAGCTAAGCAGGATTTGCAATATGGATAAAAGGTCAAAAAGGAATTTGTGCCTTAAATCAAAATCCAAGAAAATATGAAATTCCTATCTATTGATCTAGATATAAGCCCTTGACAAATTCAATCTTATTTTCAAGTGCAATCTAAACTAAAATCTAGCAATACCCATGCAATCAAAAAACAGAACAGCAGGGGAGAAAAAAGAAAAGAAGATGGGAGGAAGAAAAATCTCAGACCCTAAGCCTGTGATCGCCGCCAACAATCGTGACGCGGAGGATATGCTCGTTGTCGTCGAGAAGCTCCAACCGTTCAGTGCTGGTCGTGGCCGGGAGGCCAGACTTCACGTTCACTTCTCTAACGCTCCCAATCTCGAGATCCCCCTGCACGACACATCTGCTCACAAAGGGCTTATATTTCTGTGGCTGATCGAATCTCCTCACCAGAGACCAAACCTGATAAATAGAGCGAAGAAAGAAGAAAAATTCACCACAAAAGAAGAAAGAAAAACATAAACGTCAATAACAGATACAAATTGCCGAACAAAGAAAAAATCGAAAGAAAAATCCTATCAATTCCAATGCAACCGATCGAAAAACGAATCAAATAGAAACCATATTTAACATCGAAATCCAGCAATTCATCCAAACCGACCGATCTCATCCACATCCAAATAATCGCAAAGCAGATCATCATCTTCAAAATACTCTCAACCAACAACAAGATTCAAATCACAATTTCATCAAATCACCAAACAAAATCACAAAGGCAAAAAATTCCTCCAGATCTTTTCACCTTAGCAAAACCTAGTTCACACATCAAAGATCGAAAAACTCCACCAATCTCATCACAAACCTCCTCAATCAACTCCAGAAAAAAATCACAAAAAATTCAGATAACACAACCTCCATAGAACGCAAAACCAAAAACACTCCAGATCGAGCAGAAACCCTTCCAGATCTGATACAAAAACCACGATCTAACATCCAAAGGCGAAACGAAACCCGATAAAATCAGGATCCGAAATCCGATCTGAGAGAGAGAGAATGAGGGAGAGAGAGAGAGATGGTCTTACGAGATGGACGGGAGCTTTGATATGCTTCACGAGAGTGGAGCTGCACTGATTTTCTCGGGGCTGGTGCTGGTGATGCCTGCTTATATACTCGTCCTCCATCCTGCTACCATTTGCACTCATGGCGTAGTACAATCCCCACCACCTCTCTTCTCCTACCATCCAAACCCTAATCCCGCTTTTCTTCAAAACCACCTCACTGCGAATACCGCTATCCAAGAAAACCGCCTTTCGATCGCCCCTTCCCTTCCCTGTAGAAAAGCCTCGTAACGGAATCGCTCTCTCACCGCCTGGAATTATAAAACGGGGGAAGTGAAATCCGCTTTTTCCCCTTTCCCCTCTCTCTCTCCCCTCATGCTCCTCTCGCCATTCCTCCTCCTCCGTATTATCTCCGGCAGACCTACGGAAATGGCCTGGCTTTTGCGGGAATCTACGGAAATGCCATCCCTCGTCGGTTTGCGGGGCTGGGGCGTTTATTTATGTTACCGAAAATACCCTCTAGTCAAACGCTGATTTACTGCTTCTTTTGCCTATTCTGCGCTTCGCGACAGCGGCGGGTTACTCCGCTTCGGTGGGCGTTTTGGTCATTTTCTGATTGAGTAGTTGTAGTCGTTGGTATCGTTGTCGGCACGCGATTTCTCCGCTGGTTTGGATATCGGGAGAAAATGAACTGACCTGTTTGTCGGAAAGGGAGGGATTTAGTGCATTTGTGACCTGTCATCCTATAATCCATACGGTTGAGATTATTCTAACCAGTTCCGTTGAGATATAGACCGAGCATTTTACTGATTGGATGGTTGCATACCTGTCCACAATGGTTTGGATGGTGTCTCAATGCAACCATTGATTCTGTACGAAATCTCCTCACCGCAAAACATTCTGACGAGAAGCGTCGGTCCTAACTCCTAATCCACAAGGGTCTTAAAATAGAAATCGGATTGCATACTGAGTTACTCAGTACGCTGTTATCGTACTGAGTAAACTCGGTTGGGCCCACCGTGAATGTATATAGTCTATCCACACCGTCCATCTGTTTTTACAAATAATTTAAGGGGTTGAACCCAAAATTGAAGCATATCCAATCATCGAGGCGATCATACCACAGGAAACAGTGGGAATAATGATTTCCACCATTGAAATATAGTTAGGCCCCACAGTGATGTTTATCTGTCATCCAACCTGTTCACAAGATCATACAGACATGGATGAATGGAAAACATAAAAATAATCTTGATTCAAAACTTACTTACTCCCTAAAAGGAATTTTTCAACGGTAGATGTTTAATTTATACTGTTTCCTGTTGTGTGGTTCATTTTAGTGTTAGATATGCTTCATTTTTGGGCTCAAGCCATGAAATTATCCAATAAAATGAATGGACGGAGTGGATCAAATACATAAATCCTGGTGAACCTCATAGAGTTTACTCAGTACGGTAAGCGTACTGAGCAACTCAGTACGCAATCCACTTCCCTCAAAATAGTGTTTTTAGGCTACCATTCCGTGCAATTGGGCCCCACGGTACAACGCAGCCGTTCTATACTTCTGGGCCGCATGGTTCACTGATCAAGATGTTGATATTTGTGGGGTCCACTGCATATCAAAACTCACCTAGATTGGAAGTTTAAAGCCATCCAATCTTTCGCCCTTCTTAAACGAAGGGTTAGGATCCGTCAAGCTGGTGATCTATAAGCATCCTACTCTATGTGGAGGCGATCAGATCAACGGTCTGGATCACCACGTTTTCGAGCTGTGTTGAGCGAACCCGTGATGTGCAATCGTAATCCCGACTGTCCGTTAGATGCACCCCCACGTGGGGCCTAAATTAAAAAAATTCAAGCTGGTTCATGCTTCAGGTGGGCCACATCAAAGGGAAAAGTGAGAGACGGCCCACCGTAAAAACTTCCACATGGAATGTGGTGTCACGATGTTTTGTATGTGCCATCCAAGGTCATTGTCAGGTGTTCAAAAGCTCAGATGGGCCACAGCACATGCGTTTATTGGTTTTAGGCGAGGTTGTACGTTGTTTCCTATGGTTTGCCTTGCCTACTGTTTTATCCAGATGGTTTTTATTTTTATAGTCAACATGAGAAGGAGAACGGGTTGGCTCCCTGCGGCCCTGCCACTAGCCCCGTGGCTGGGGCTGGTGGTCGGTGATCTGTGGACTCCAACAAGATGTATGTGTTTCATTCATTCCGTTCATCCATTTTTAAAGATAATTTTAGTGCGTGGTACCAAAAATGAGAGGAATATAAATCTCAAGTGGATCACACCATAGGAAAACAATAGTGATTGGATATCCACCATTAAAATCCTCCTAAGGCCCAATGTACTGTTTATTTGACATCCAATCTGTTGATTAGGCAACACAGACCCAAATGAAGGGAAAAAAACAAAGATAAGCTTGATCCAAAACTTTTATGGCCCCAAAAATCTTTTAATTGTTGACATTCATTCAACACTGTTTCCTATAATGTGGTCCACTTGAGATTGGTATATATCTAAATTTTGGTCTCATTTCATAAAATAATCTAGAAAAATAGATGGACGGCATGGATGAAACAAATACATTATGGTGGGGCCCACAGACCACAGACCATCAGCCATTGGATGGTGGCAGGGGGAGTAGCCTATCCGTTTCTCATGAGATGGCGGTGCACCGTTTGGATTCCATATACATGCAACGGCTAATGGTGTGGCCTCATGGCGCACTTTGAACGGATGCAATCGTTCCCCATTATTATTTAACCTCTCTCTTTTTATTTTTTTTAAAAATAAACCTGTATTGGGGTTATTGACTGGACCTACTTATGATCACTTATGATCACTTATGATCAATGGATAGGAATGATCTACCACTGGTTACATCATCTTCATTGACGTATTATTGTAGGGCATGTTTGGATGGCTGGATTCCACCGTAACATAATGTTATGTAAATGGGTAATAATTATTAATATGACAATAGTCTTAATTAAAGCCAAATAATTTACAGTAGTTTTAAGTAAAGCCACATGTTATACAATATTATTGTTGCAGCTTCGTAAGTAAAGCCATAAATAATACAATACTAATGCTGCAGCTTTCAATTTTTTAGATGCATGTAATTTACTCATGTGATTGTAATATAGCTTACTTAATATGTGTTATATACACTGTGTTCATCCATTTTGTAATATTATTTCAGGACATGATTCCAAATATTAGCTTCATCTAACAGTTTTATGGATTTGCAAGAAAATTTAAATGACTGACATTAATCCTAATTGCTTTTTTCATCAAAATATGAATGGACGGTGTAGATATAACACATACAACATGATGAGGCCCATGAAACTATGACACCTCAGCCTTCTTTCGCTTGTCTAAGTCCATGGTAAGTGCGTTGGATTATTATGATTTGATAACTTCGTTTATCCAATCAATTATAAAGAATAATGATGCAAGTTTAACATTACGTTACGATGAATTCCTGTCATCCAAATACGTCCCTAACAAGTAGGGTAGGCTACATAATCATTTTTCTTCGTACCACCTTATCAAGGACCATCACTTTATCGTCTTTTAGCTCTTCTATTTGTCCTTTTAGAGCTGCAGCTTGCTTGCAAGGACTTGCACTTAACTTGTGCAGTCATTGGTCTTCTATGAATAAGTCAAACCAGCTAAATATACTTTCCCCCAACTTCTTGCCTTTTGGTGTTGCTCCTAATTTCTATCGAGTGCATTCGTTTCTAACTCTATTACTGTTTTATCATTTATCCATCTCAACATCTCGTCTCAACTACACTCTTCCTGTTGACATGTTATACCTTGACTACAAAATATTTTGTCCTATAAAGCACGGTTGGCCTTATAACCATTTTATAAAATTTTAGTTATAGTTTGAGTGGTACAAGATGATCACCTAAAACTCCAAAGGCACATATTTGATTCTTCCACCCTCTTAAATTGTATGTTAACATCCTTCTTAATTTCTCCTTAAAAAATATCAAAGGTGGTCATTCTGGGAAATATTTTGGTCATCGATTTTTACTAGTTCTTTATTTTCACTCATTTTGTTACTCAAATTACAGTTTGCATGCTCGATTTTAGTTCAACTAATTTTAAATCATTTAGATTCTAAAATACCTCTTTATAAATCTATCTATATATTTATGTCTTTGTTGAGAATGTGGAGTCACATTGGGCCGCCTTCGACCGGTCGTAGGACGTCTTCGACCGGTCGCCCTAGCACGACTCGAAGTCAAACGAGTTGTGCTGTTTTTTTTTTCCGTTTAGGACCGGTTGTGAAATTTTCAAGACCAGTCTTAGGGGCCTAGGACCAGTCGTAGGAGAGCTAGGACCGGTCGTAAGGGAGTTAAGACCGGTCGTAAGTTACGCAGTTTGTTCCGCAATTTTGCGCGAAACTGCAGATTTTAGTCCTTTCGCAACTGGGATGCGAAAGGGAAGTTACCTAAACTATAAATAGGGGTTCCTAGGGCTTTTCTAGGTAGATGAGAAAGAGGGAAAAGTAATTCTAAGGTGTGGGCTAAGGGATTTCTCTATTCTTCCAAAGGAGAGGTTAGTATATTGCCTTGTAATCTTTGTTTTTCTTCATAGTGGAAGTTTGCATCCGTAGTTTTTTACCCTTGTTTAGAGTTTTTCCACGTATATCTGGTCTTGTAGTTTGTTTGGATTGTTTTAATCTGTTTCTAGTTTATATTTTCATCCGTTTATCGTTTGTGGGTGAGGCCTGAGATTGGATCTCTGTCCACTGCGTTGTTGGCGTGCTGCGCAACAACTGGTATAAGAGCTATTGGTTTAGTTCTATTAGCAGCGATGGCGGAAGATGAAAAAACTAGAATTAAGAAGTTTGATGGTTCAAACTTTGCCTTCTGAAAGATGCACATGGAGGATTATCCGCATCAGAAGGACCTCTACATTCCTCTAGAAGAAAAAGAGAAGAAACCAGAAAAGATGACAGATGATGAATGATTTTTATTGGCTAGGAAGGCTTTAGGAACGATCCGACTCTCTTTGTCTAAGAGCGTCGCCTTTAATATATCCAAGATGAAAATGACAAAAGAATTAATGGAAGCCCTAACCACCATGTATGAAAAGTCCTCAACATCTAACAAGGTTCATCTTATGAAACAACTATTCAATATGAAGATGTTAGATGGTGGAAGCGTGGCTGAACATCTAAACGAGTTCAATACAGTCACGAGCCAGTTGAAATCCGTTGACATCATTTTTGACGATGAGGTCAGGGCGCTATTGATCTTATCTAGTCTGCCAGACAGTTGGGATGGTTTGGTGATTGCTGTGAGCAATTCTTCAGGGTCGACAAAGCTGATATTTAATGATGTGGCCGGTCTAATTCTCAGCGAAGAATCTAGAAGGAAGGCATCAGGAGTTTCAGGGGACTCAGGGAATGCTCTAAACGTTGAATGAAGAGGAAGATCGCAGAATAGAGGAAGCAATAAACACGGGCGTTCTAAGTCGAGGAAGAAGTCCAAGGGACCGAAATACAAAGACGGGTGTTGGCATTGCGGAAAGAAGGAGCACATGAAACGTGATTGAAAGGCGCTTAAGAAATAAGATGGAAACTCTCAAGGTGGGAAGGATTCAGTGAATCTGTCTGAGGAGAGCGACACAGAGACGTTGATCTTGTCTCTTGATGCGAGGAATGAGTTATGGGTTATAGACTCGGGTGCTTCGTTTTATGCCACTTCATGTAAGGAAGTTCTGCGTGATTATGTGTCAGGTGACTTTGAGAGAGTCTACCTGGGTGATGATGAGCCGTGCAGTATTGTTGGAAAGGGTGACGTTCAGGTCAATTAGAAATACGGAACGGTTTTGAAACTGAAGGATGTCAGACATGTACCGAGTTTGAGAAGGAATCTGATCTCAGTGGGGCAGTTGGCTGATACCGGTTATATGACGACATTCACCAGTGATTCCTGGAATATCACAAAAGGTGCCTTAGTGATATCTCGAGGCAAAAAGGAAGACACTTTGTACGTGACTTCAGGATCATATTGTTCACTCTCAGTCGCATCAACTGGAGTAAATGGGCAGTTATGGCATCAGAGGTTAGGACATATGAGTGAGAAAGGGATGAAAGTGCTATTGTCAAAAGGGAAGCTACCAGAGCTGAAGTCTCTTGATTTGGAATTCTGCGAGGACTGCGTATATGGCAAGCAGAAGAGGGTAAGCTTCAAGAAGACAGGACGCGCTCCAAAGATGCATCTATTGGAGCTTGTACACACTGACGTGTGGGGACCGGCATAGGTATCATCTCTTGGTGGCTCATGTTACTTTGTTTCCTTTATTGATGATGTTAGTAGAAAACTGTAGATTTATTTCTTAAAGCATAAATCTGATGTATTTGATGCGTTTAAGAAGTGAAAAGTTATGGTAGAAAATGAGACAGGTAAAACAGTAAAGTGTCTCAGATCTGATAATGGGGGAGAGTATTGTGACAAGAGATTTGAGGAGTATTATGCAGCAAATGAAATTAAATATTAAAAAATGATTCCAGGGATAATGCAACAGAATGGTGTGGCTGAGCGCATTAACAGGACCATCCTTGAGCGCGCCAGGAGCATGAGGTTACATGCAAGGTTGCCCAAGACCTTTTGGGCAGATGCTGTAAATACTGCTGTATATCTTATCAATAGAAGTCCCTCAGCACCATTGGATGGTGGGCTATCAGAAGAAATGTGGACTGGAAAAGAAGTGAACCTTACACATCTCAGAGTGTTCGGTTGCACTTCATATGTTCACGTTGATGCAGAGCACAGAAATAAGCTGGATGCGAAGTCCAAGAGGTGCACGTTTATAAGCTACGGGAAGGATGATTTTGGCTATAGGTTTTGGAATGCAGAAAACAGAAAAATCATCAGAAGTAAGGACGTACTCTTCAACGAAAAAGTGATGCATAAGGACAGTGTGCAGAAAAATAAGGCCGAGAAAAAGAAATTCGTAGAGTTGGAAGAGTTACCGGGCATGGGTGTTACAGCGCCACAGGATGATCGTGCACAGGAGCATTATGAGGCAGAGCCACAGACACCGGTTGTGAGGAGGTCTACTCGGGAGAGGAGACCCACGGTCCGATACTCACACTCCTTACATTATCTACTGCTGACAGATAATGGTAAGCCAGAGTGTTTTGAAGAGGCATTACAGTCAGATACACGGGTTAAGTGGGAGCAGGCCATGGATGGGGAGATGGACTCTCTTGAGTTTAATCGTACATGGGAGCTAGTCACTCTACCCAAGGGTAAGAAAGCTCTTCATAACAAGTGGGTGTACAGACTGAAGGAGGAGCATGATGGTTCGAAACGGTATAAGACGAGACTGGTTGTAAAAAGGTTTCAACAGAAGACAGGTATCGATTTCACTAAAATATTTTCACCGGTAGTGAAAATGTCTACGATTCGTATGATCTTGAGTATAGTGGCTACAAAGAACTTACATCTAGAGCAGCTAGATGTTAAGACAGCCTTTCTTCATGGGGACCTTGAAGTAGAAATATATATGCATCAGCCGACAGGATACGTGGCACCAGGTAATGAGAACAAGGTATGCAGAATAAAGAAAAGTATATATGGCCTGAAGCAGGCCCCGAGGCAGTGGTACAAGAAGTTCGATAGTTTCATGTTGGAAACGGTTTTAGGAGATGTCATGCAGACCACTGTTGTTACTTGAAGAAGTTTGATACGTCATACATCATCCTTCTTCTATATGTTGATGATATGCTTGTTGCCGGTTCAAGCATAAACGACATCTCAAATCTCAAAAGACAATTGTTTAGAGAATTTGCCATGAAGGATTTAGGAGCTGCAAAATAAATTCTAGACATGAGGATAAAGCGTGACAGGAAAAATAAGAAATTAGTTTTGTCATAGGAAGAGTACATAGCCAAGGTACTTGATCGATTCAATATGGGAGGTGGTAAGCCGGTTAGGACTCCATTAGCCAACCACTTCAAGCTATTTAAGGAGCAAGGTGCAAAGACGCAGGAGGAACGGGAATACATGGCCAAAGTCCCATATGCGTCAGTGATTGCGAGTCTCATGTATGCTATGGTAAGCACGAGGCCAGACATTGCTCAAGTAGTGGGAGTTGTTAGCAGGTTCATGAACAACCCCGGGAAGGAATATTGGGAAGCTGTGAAGTGGATCCTCAGATACCTAGTGGGTACTAAGGATGTAGTGCTGTGTTATGGTGGATCTAAAATCAAGCTACAAGGCTACGTGGATTCAGATTTGGCAGGAGATATCGACAGCAGAAGAAGCACTACAGGTTATGTGTTTACTCTTGGTAGTGCTGCAGTCAGTTGGGTCTCTCAGTTACAGAAGATAGTATCTATCAGTACGACAAAAACAGAATATGTTGCGGCTACAGAAGCATGCAAGGATATGGTGTGGATGCAAGATTTTATGGAAGAGTTGGGTAAAAATTAAGTAGATTGCAAGCTATACAGTGACAGTCAGAGTGCAATACACTTGGCTAAGAATTTAGCCTTTCATTCAAGGACCAAGCATATTGTCATCGAATATCACTTCTTACGTTCATTACTAGAAGATGGATCGATTGTTCTGGAGAAGATTCATACAAGTGAAAATCCTGTAGATATGTTGACCAAGGCGGTCACAAGGGAGAAGCTGAAGCTTTGTTCATGTTTGATTGGTCTTTAAGCTTGAAGACGGGGAGGTGGTGCACTTCGAATGAAGAAGACGAAGGTTTATGACAATGTGTCTCTAAGTGGGAGATTGTTGAGAATGTGGAGCCACATTGGGCTGCCTTCGACCGGTCGTAGGTTCGAGCCCTAGCATGACTCGAAGTCCAGCGAGTTGTGCTGTTTTTTTTTCCCGTCTAGGACCAGCTCTAAAATTTACAGGACCAGTCTTAGGGGCCTAGGACCAGTCGTAGGAGAGCTAGGATAGGTCGTAAGGGTCTACGACCGGTCGTAGGGGAGCTAGGACCGGTCATAGGTTACGCAGTTTATTCTGCGATTTTGCGCGAAACTACGGATTTGAGTCCTTTCGCAATTGAGATGTGGAAGGGAAGTTACTTAAACTATAAATAGGGGTTCCTAGGGCTTTTATAGGTAGATGAGAAAGAGAAAAAATTAATTCTAAGGTAAGGGCTAAGGAATTTCTCTGTTCTTCCAAGGGAGAGGTTAGTATATTGCCTTGTAATCTTTGTTCTTCTTCATAGTGGAAGTTTGCATTCGTAGTTTTTTATCCTAGTTTGAAGTTTTTTCACGTATATCTTGTATTGTGGTTTGTTTGGATTGCTTTGATCTATTTCTAGTTTATATTTTCATCCATTTATCGTTTGTTTGTGAGGCCTGAGATTGGATCTCGGCCCACTGCGTTGTTGGCATGCTGCGCAACAGTCTTACCTCATCTTGTCAATTAAAACATTGTCATTTGCAAACAACATACATCATGCGATCTCTTTATGTAAATCTTTTGTTAACTTGTGCATAACCAATGTGAAAAGGTATGGACTAGATGTCGATTCTTGGTGCAAACCTAGAGTAATTGGAAATTCACTCACTGTTTAGTAGATGTTTTCATATTTGTTACTACTCTATATATATCCTTGATCATATCAATTGACTTACTTAAATTCTTCTTTCTCTCACACCAACTAGATTAGCTCTTTAAAATCATATCCTTTGAATTCTCTAAGTCAATAAAGATCATGTAGTGATCCTTCCTCCTCTCCTTGTATTTCTTCATCAATTGTCTAAGTAAGAAATAACTTCAGAGATAGGCCTTCAAGGCATGAAACTAAATTGATTTTTGGATACAGTTGTCTCATGCCTTAGTATTTAATCAACCACAATTCCTCAAAGTTTCATACTATTGTTCATAAGTCTAATTCCATGATAGTTAGTACACCTTTGTATATCTTTATTATTCTTATAAATAAGTACTACGGTATTTTTCTTTCATTTTTTTGGTAGTTTCTTTTATCTTATAATCTTGTTGGACAAGTTTGTTACCAAAATAATCTAATATCTCTCTTACATTTCCAAACCTCTTATTGGTATACCATCTGGTCCAAGAGCCCCCCTTTTCTTCTTTTTTTCATCTTACTCAAAGCAATTCTTTCACTCTACATATCTTAATATTACATAAGCATTTATGTATTGACATTATTTGAGTTTATGATTTCTTTTATCTCTATGCTCTCAGAGTGATTATCATTTAATAAGTTTTGAAAATAACTTCTCCAACTTTCATTAATTCCATTATCCTTGACTTGTACTCTCTGATTATTGCTCTTAATACATCTAACGTGAATTAAGTATGTACTCTTTCTTACCTTCTCTTGTCCCCAATCTGTACAGATCATCATGCACATTGCTCTTAGGTAGTTTTTTATCCATCATCATCCACTACTAAGTTTTCTCATATATTGGCTTTTACCTCTAGATACTCATAAGACATCGTTCACCACTTTTCTAATGTTCTTAGCTATTTCATTCCATATAAAGTTTACTTCTCCCTTGACATTTTACTTTTTTTTGTTCATCAAATGCTTTACGAATATCATTGTTTTTCCTCTTTTTAAATTTTATAACTTAGTTTTTGGATACTTATTAATTTTATTTCATTTCTTCCATCTTTTAAATATAAATATCTGTAACTATTAACCTATATTGCACAATCAAGTTCTCTTAAAGTATCACCTTACAATCGTTGTATAATGATTATTTTGTCTTCGATTAACCTAGGAATAAAGAAATATATTTGGTCAGTATATAATTCACTTTCAAAAGTTATTAAATGTTCATCGTTCTTTTTAAAGTATATTAGTATACTAATTTGTGCATTTTGTTTGTCAATCATGTGAGTCACTATGTCAATGAATCGGTTGAGCCCTTAGAAGTTGAAGACCGAAGACACATAAAGACCAGAGTATTAAGGAAGTGAAGAACACGTATATGATGTGCCTTTGTAACCCTAACCCTTGACCTAAAATATCCCTTGAACCTCAAGATGATCATATCCCTGTAAGTAAACATTGTTGATCATCCATTAACATTATAAGACTTTTGAAACATGATAAGATATGTTATAAAAGTCCCAAGTTGTTGAAAATCAAGAGTCCAACGAGTTCACTGGACTATTTTCTACCAAGTTCGACCAATCAAGGGCTAGGCTTGATTGCTCGAGCCTAGCCATTGGAGATATGAGCCTTTTGTTATAAATATTGCTTTGAATATTTAGACAAATCGAGAAATTTTCGGTGTAAATATAGGGTATGTGTTTTTTCACTCATACTACACATTGTAGTTCTTCATCCAAAGAGTTTCATACCAAATTTCTAGTGATCCTTCAATCTAACGAGCATTTCATGCTCCTATTTGAAAATGTGGATAAACTTTCACCTTTCTAGAGATTAGACATTGTACGTATAGTCAAATTCCTGTTTAAACTCTCTAGAAGATCCCCTTAGGTGAATCCCCTGGGATTTCAACTCTCCACTAGTTGTAAGATATTCACCCAACCTCTCATCACCGTGGTCACCTCAAAGGAGCATTACATGTAGGGTGTTTGATCGTGAAGTTTAAACATTAAAAACCCATTGGCATTAATGTCTAGGGAGCAACGAGAAGTTGGTTCAAAGCATGTGAAAGCATTGAAGAAGCATATCGAGACAATGCGTCAATGAGGTTCAATCTAATTAGTAAGGTTATCATTTGTAGAGTCTGTGTACAATTCTTCCTTTTGTAGGACTGAGTGTAAAAGTTTGATTGTCAAACTCGATTAGGTTCTTATATAGGACATTAGTTATTGTATAGAACTTAAATCAAGTCATTGTATAGGCCACCAACATGGGTGTATACTTATAGATTCTTGTGTAGGACCGAAGTTCATGACAATCATATAAAAAAACTACGTAAGTCTTCGAGAGAATCGATCATTATGTATGATTGTAAAGGTTAAATGTGAATCTAATTTAAAAGCTCCGATAGTGAAATTCGGTACACTCATAGGTTAAGTGCATCTTTCGGGGGTGGAGTAAGGAAAAAGAACTACTATACATGCTTGTGTTTGGGATTGTCTTTGAACACTTATTTAATTATACTTATGTAATGGATTGATAAATTATATGTATGCATAATTAAATGAATGCTATGAGTTAATAATTAGCACATCCCACATATACGTGTACACTATCTTATTTATAGACTAGTTTTCTTATTAACATATCTTTTTATAATCTATATGATTGAACTCATTAATGGCTTGGAAGCCTTAGTGTTGAATTATTTAACTTAAATGACATATTATTTAAAGCATGTAATTGAATTTAATTAACAAAAATTTTATTTAGTCATAATCACTCAGAAACCTTATGGTCGGCTTTAAGAAGTTTTTAATTATATATCATTCAATCATCACTATTTTCTATAGTATGGTCCACCTAATATTTGAATATTCTTGATTTTTAGGCTCATGCTCTAAAAAATGATCTATTAAAACATATGTACAAAGTCAATATGGAATACATATATAAAAGGTAGGCCCCACAGTAAGGCCCCCACCGTCTTTGGTGAGGCTAAGGCTACACCTAATCCGCTCGTGCTTATAAGTGAGTGCCCTACCCATCCACACGCAGGTACACGTGCTAATATGAAGTACATGCAGAAAATATAAGCCTTCCGTCTTGGTTGAAAATAACGTTTAGATCTTCTTACCTACAAAACAGAAAACTGTATGAAACTTATTTTTTCTTTTCTAGCCATCAATTTTTTTTCCATGTAGTGTGGTCCGCCTAATGTTTGAAATAACTCTAATTTTAGGCCATAAAATATGAACAAGGTATCAATCTAATGGTAAGTTTAGATCCAACACACGTGTTACAATTTAACACATGTTCTTGCGTGTGGATTGCAGGGCTCCCACACATGTGTAAGTAATGAACGCGTTGCATTGAAGTTGTATTTACCCGCATAGCGAAGCCCCTATCCCGAGGGTCAATTTTGTGATTTAAACAAAACAAAATGATACTTTCACAGTTATTTCTTATTTCTCAATCTCATCTCCTACAACTGGTTTTCTTTACTTTAACTTTCAACATATTATTTTATGATATTTAAAAAGTTCAGTAGAGCCACGAACCATTCAAAACTGTAGTCACTAATCAAGCGACTGAGGTCAAAGAGCCATTGCAGCTGTTGAGAAGACCAAAAGCATTGTCCCTGTAAACACAACCATTAATTTAATGGTTTGCGAATGTGGATTGTCAGCCATCTATATCTTTTGATTGTTTCCTCTGGTAAGGTGTGGATGCAGAGGAATCATAACAGTTTTCTATTGGATGAGTGGAGCCCGCATTTCGGTAATAGAGGTAGAGTTGTACACAAACCGAGTTAGCTTGGTTAGCTCGCTCGACTTGACTTGAAAAAGCTCGATTTGAAACTGAGTTCGAGCTGAGTCGAGCTAATTCTTTGAGCTCAAAAAAATTTCAAACCGAGTCGAGTTAATTTTTTGAGCTCGAAAAAATATCGAACCGAGTTCGTGCTTGCCCGAGCTCGACTCGACTTGGATTGAACCCAACTCGAATCAAACCAGTTCAGTGACTCGGTTACTTTAATATTGATGTTGCTAACCAAGTGTTTGATGAAATGACTCAATGAAGTGTCGGCTGGTGGCAAGGAAGGTATGTTTCATCAAATAAATACTCTTTTTTCTTGATTTTGATGTTGCTTACAAGGTGTTTGATGAAATACCTATAAAACCATTGCTGGTGTTTTATATACAGTGATAATTTGAAGGTGCAGTCCATGTGTTTGTGAAAATATTGCACATATGAACTTAGCTTGATTTTGGCTCAAACTCGGCTCGAACTCGCCCGAGTTGCTGACAGAACTGAATTGAGCTGGCCAGTCAGGCTCAAAGACCGAGCCGAGTCGAGGTTAGCTAGTGGTTGAGCTGAGTCGAGTGTGCCAAGCTTGACTCAGTTCAACTCATGTACACCTCTAAATGGAGGCCATTGGTCTACTAAGATGAGACATTCTTAACCTTTCAACATATGACCTTAAAATAGGCAGTTAAGAAAAGACATACATCAATGGACCACATTTAATTGTAAGAGTATGAAAGATTGGCGGCTAGGATCTTTCGGTCTGGAGACTTCTACGGAATGGTGAATCAATAGTGGGTCCTAATAGACCAACAATTTTGAATTAGTGAATTGTGGGCCTCATTTGTACAAACTAAAAGCACTGAGTATGTTCTTTATAACGTCATCTAGGATCATATAATTCCACCCAGTGGATAGGATGGTCTTTTGCCTATGGCTCATTCATCAGTGGACCTGAAGGAGTACAGATTCCGGTGCTCCCAAGATGTATTAAAATAGTTATACACACACACACACACATATATATTTTTATTTATCTGTATATTGTTTTTTTTTTTTAGGCCACGTCTTAACATGAGCTAGAAAAATGGATGGACAAGGGGGATTTTTCATAGACATCATGGTGGGTCCCACCTTGACTCTGACAACATGCAATCCAAGCCTTCCATAAGGTAGTAACGATGACATGAGTGGCTTACATCATTGTCTAGGATGCAACCCCAGGGTGAAAATTTACCCCTTACGATAGTGTCGTAGGGTGGCACCATACTCCTATGGAAACCCCTACAAAGTAACCATAACAAAAGTAGGAGATCCCTTACCAATGGATCTCTTAGATAATTTGATTGGAATTCTATTATTTGATAAATCTCAAGATCTACACTTGACCAAAAATCATAGAATAATTTGTGAACCTGGAGGTCATAAGATTTTCATATGACTTGTTTGGTTGATTTGCGTTATAGATTCTGGGTAAGGGCTTCGGTTACAAAAAAAAAAAGGAGTTAAGCACCATTTTTTGTCGGTATAGTACACGGTTTCTATTTTATAGGATTTTACAAATTTTTTGAGATTTTTTTTTTTCACAAGCACATACACACCATCATATGAACTTCACCACCAATGGGTACTCAAACCCTGAACCTGGTGTTGAAACTCACGTGAGTCTACCACCAAGGGAAGAGTAAGGACCCATACCATGTAGGAGATTCAAATGAGCTTCAATATCATTATATTAGGCCATATGCAAGACCTAGGGTAGGAAAAATGAAAATAAAAAAAAAGAAATAAGTAAAGATAGTATATGTGTGGATGTTGTGGATATCCTTAGAACATGTAAAGTGCAGCATGGACTGATTTGAGAAGTGAGAAGGAAAAAAATCAAATACCCTTTTTGGATAAAAGAGATGGTCAGATGTCCCCAATTATAAACTTACTCTTTGACTTATATATTTACTTTTGACATGATTATTCGTGCTTTTAATTGAATAAAGTAACAATGCATTCGAAGTTGATAAGAGAATGAGGCAAGCTCTTACTCGTGCATTTTGGAATTGGTTGCAATGCAGTGACTTCAATTTAGCTTGACATGCACTTTAACTGGCTAAGGTCTCTTTAGCGTCAATTCATCTGCAACTCCTGCCTCTGCCCCCTTTTGAATGGCTCGTAGTTTTGGTCCCTAAATAGGCCAAAAGACGACTTATGGCAAGCCATTCTTAGACCTATATGTTTTCTTTATAGCTATAAGTAGAACTTTTGTGAGGGTATCTTAAACTGCCATTTGTGGAGCCTTTCTGAAACATCCCCTTCAAGGGCCTTGTTTGAGATTGCTTCTTCTTCGTCTTCTTCTTCTTCTTCTTCTCTTTTTTTTTTTAAAAAAAAATTTAATTTATTTTTTTATAAACTCAGCAATGGGTGAGTGTGGTTGTCTTGGATCTTATAGGAGTTATTGTCCACAACTCAACCCTAACACTCGCCTATTCATGCATTAACTTATTGGATTCAGTGATTATTTTTGGAAGATGTTAAGTATCGATTTGGCTAGGTTTTCATGAAATTTTACCATCATAAGAGTCAGAAAATTAAATGTGTCTTGATTGATTCATGACTTTTGGATACCTTGGGTAAGTAACCAGGATTTTTTCAGTCAAATCGGCTCATTGACTACTTTCGAAACCTTTTTTTTTTGTTAGCTTGTTAGTACACCCCACCGTTGGATTGATAGGGATTTTCTCCTCATGGCTCAACCAGTCAAGTGTCTTGCTCGACCAGTCGAGGGTGGTGCTCGACCAGTCGAGTAGCACTCGACTCAAAGTCTAGAAAGCAATTGGTTTTGGAACTCCGTGGGGCTTGACCAATCGAGTGGGGTGCTTGACCGGTTAAGGACCTTGCTAGATCAATCAAGGTTATGCAGATTCGTGTTCGAATTTTGTACGGATTGTGTAAATTTGACACAGTTTTCACAGAGATGCGAAAACGAATTTCCTAAACTATAAATATGGGTTCCTAGGGTTGTTCTAGGGAATACAAGAGAGTTTCCTAACGCTTTGCTAAAGAGTTTAAGGTTATCAAAGGTGAGAGAGAGAGAGAGAGAGAGAGAGAGAGAGAGAGAGAGAGAGAGAGAGAGAGAGGAAGCTTGTAGAAGGGAGGTTCTGCTCGTAGAGGTGATCTACCATGCACTCGACATTTCAACGCTTTTACGTTCTCGTAATTGATGTGATCTCTCCGTTTTTCTTTATTTTCTTATTGTTCCTCCACTACTGCATGAGTGAAGAAGATTTGATTCAAGCGGTGTGTCCTTGTGATCGGTTGTAATATTTTACTTCATAGTGGATTGTTGATGTGGACAAGGTTCCGTGGTTTTTATCTCTTTGAGAGTTTTCCATATAAAAATCTCTTATGTCGTGTGATTTATGTTTTGATTTATTTCATTGCATTATTATCCCATAATTTTGGTATTTTTTAGGAGGCTAGATCCTAAGGTTTTGTGCAACGGCCCCTAACATAGATCACACGTCACTATTAGCCACCCCCACTAGGGATTGATACTAAGACCTCAGTGTTGAAATGAGGTGTCTTTTACTTAGTCTACGACTTGAGCTATGGATCAAGGTGTGACTACTTTCGAAACTTACCACCTCTTATCCTGTCAGACTTATATGGCCA
This sequence comes from Magnolia kwangsiensis, assembly GCA_037074715.1. Lineage (NCBI taxonomy): Eukaryota > Viridiplantae > Streptophyta > Magnoliopsida > Magnoliales > Magnoliaceae > Magnolia > Magnolia kwangsiensis. The sequence continues at coordinate 4,109,628 of CM073573.1, forward strand.
TATGAATACTGTTGGGCACGTAGCATTTTCAATTGAAGCTAAACTAAAGTTAGAGAGTAATTTGACCTCGCATCGAGTGCGGTGTCTACCTGTCATCACTACGAATCCAGAATGGCCTATTCTTCAGATGGGCCACAACATTTTGACACAAATCGTCGTGTAGCTAGCTAATGAGTGGATCATTCTGATTTTCCATTAAGGTGATCTTCACTTCATGGCTCATCATTCTTGGGGCTTTGATGTCCCATAATAGTGACATGGTGGCAGAAATTTAAAAAAAATGATGCATATGGTAGCTAACATACATTAGTCAGAAGCTCCCTCATTAAGAGGGTCATTTTGGTCATTTTAGTCATCAGGTTATTTTGAAAATTTTAGGGGAAGAGAAATGCTCCCATGCTCTCAGAGCACTGTAAGTTATAACACTCCTAATTGCATTAGTACACTTTGAATTCTTTGATCTGTACTGTCCATTAGGTTTAATGGATCTTTCATGGCCCAATATATAATCATCACACGGATCTTATAAAATTAACCATTTGATCAATGGCCTTTAATATGGACGCTCAAGATTGTTTACATAAAATAGGTCCAAAAAGCAATTTGAACCATCTGTGTCAGGGGCCATCAAGGGTGGATTTGATCATCAAAGTAGTATAGTTTTTGTACGGTAAGCCATGAAGGGTGTTCTGGATGCAATGGATGGTTTAGATCGATCAATTAGAGTGTACAATTAAACAAATACAACTAAGAGTACTATAACTTATGGTGTTCTAGAGCATTGGAGCATTACTATTTGGTAATTTCAGCTTTTGGTAAGTCCCATGCTTGAGGCTATTTGGGTGGGAAGTAGGGACAAGTCTACTAAGCCCACAAGCATGTTCAGCCCCGTTTAAGCATACGACTGCACATGTGCCAACGTGGCATATGTGTAAAAGATTTGAACCTTCCATGATGTGTGCCATGCCGCCTAGATCATGTTGCTAAAAAATCATTCTATTTCACTTCTAATGTAGGCCACAATACAAAAACCAAATGGATGGCCACAAGAAAATCATTTAAAACTTCTATTTGTTTTATATATTATTGCAGAGAAGGAATGACAATAGGCTAGTTGGTTTGGTCATGCTTGGGCAGCCAAGGGCAAGGTTCAAGTGTTTAGACCAAGCTGGATGAACCACCTGCTCTTTTCCTAAGAAGGTCATGTAGGAATTTTAGATTTATAAATTTGTAATTATGAAAATGTTAGGATTTGGCCTACGAAATCACATGGATATGGATGTAGATATCAATCCAATGGCTCCAAGCAAACACAAGAGAACACAGTTTTAATATGAAAAATCCTTGCGAGAAAAAATCACGGCACGAAGTGACACAAATCTACTATGAAAGCATAAATTACAAAGAGAAAGGACTTACCTGAATCAAACAACTTCGAATTTTACCCTTGCTATACCCTTTAACACCCTAAAACCCATTATAGAAACCCTTGGAATCTCTTTAGAAAGCCTTAGCCTACTTTAGAATAGCCTTAGGGATTTCTATTTATAGTTTAGGAAACCTCATTTATACATCGACTTTGGAATAGTTCAGAAATCGCCTCAAATTTATGCAGTCTGCATGCAATTTGCATAACTTTCGACTAATCGAACCCTTTTTTCAACTAGTTGAAGACCTTGAGAATTCCTTGCTAAACTTCGAGTCGAACTTTCCCTGGGCTAGTCGAACTTTGCAAATTTAAGACATGTTAATAACAGAAATTCAAGATTAAAATTAATTATAAAAAGAAATTAAAATAAAATTAAAATTTTAAATTATGAGGAATTTAGAAAATGTATTTAATTAGAAGTGCGACAAAAGTCACTCAGCTTGGAATTGATTTGTCTTCATTTGGACGATGTCCGTAGTACAATATGAATACTGGACAATCAATCTCTAAGATACCCTCGAATGTTGTCTTGTCACACCAGCACACTCAATGTATGAAGACTCAAATCACTATTATATGCCTAACCCGAAGACTGAACCAGATGAATAAAAAAGAAATTATTTCAAATATTTAAAGTGAAAGGGAGAGCCGAAAGATTGAATTAATTATGAATTTAGAACTAGAAAAGTCTCTTATATAGACTTCAAAAATTGCCTTGAATGAATGTGTACGCACCCCTTCCAAAAATCATGGCTTCATAAATACAAAATAAAAAAGTAACAAAAAACTTTTAGACTTGTAAGTATACTCGTGCGTGCATGCACACCACACCGTGCCACACCAGGCCCAGCGAGCGCATGTGTGGTTTATGGCATATATTGGGGCTGAAGGTATAACCCCCCTGCAAATAATCAAATTTACATACCCCCTGAAAGGGGCTTAAGCCATATGCAAAATCTTCTTCTTATAAACTCAATTTTTTCTCGTTACATATCTGATGTAGAGCTAAATTCACACCACTATGAGACAAAATGCATTTGTTGCTTTTTAAAAATTTGAAGGAGATTTCTCAAATCATTTAAAAAATATTTTTATTTATTTTGAAATACCAAAATATACAATAGGTTAGACCTGACGCAGCTCGGCCCTATATGGATAATGCCGCATGGCTAGGCATTTTCTACCTGATTTGAGTCGTGGCAGGGCTATGCTAAGGCCAATTTTAGACTCACTATTTTTATTTTTTCTTGACTGTGCCCCTTCTCATGAAAAGTTCAAATCCCATGCACACGTTGGCATGTGCAATGGCAGGGTTGTATGCACATGTGAGCTTAGCAAACCTCTTGCTAGGGCATCCCAAGGAATTAGAATTAATCTTAATCACAATTTTAGCAGGTCCCATGTCCTCCATGTTGGATTGTAATGCCTGAAGTGATCTTTTCAGCATGCACTCAATCACAAGTTTTGAAGTGTTTAGTTTTTTCAAAAACTTCTATAGCTACAAGCATGCCGAGGAAAGCGTTGCTATGGCATGGAGGGTATGGGACCGCTTAATACCCACCTTAGATCCCCTACTAAAGTAGGCCCCAAGTTCATGCTTTATGGATGAAAATAATTTTTGATTATCCTATTTTATTAAAGCTTTTTACTATTTTAGATGTTCTCATGTAATTGAAAAATTCAAGATAGCATAAAATATCAAATGGATGGATGCTATCCTAATAAATATGATGAATCATCAATGTGATATTTTTTAATATGCTATATTTTGAATGTATCATTAGCAAATTAGAGAAAGAGACAGGGTCGTAATGCATCATGCAGTAGGTACGCTATATGACAAAGGAATATGCATATCTTGTTGTATGTCACATGTTCGGAGTGATAGTATTTTCTCCGCCATCTTAATGGTGGTATATATGCAAATACATGTTGAACTCCATATATCAGCCTATATATCAAATAATCTAATTGAAGCCCAATTTGGAAAGAGTGAAAATGTATGTTCGGTGTCATGTAAACAAGATAGACTTAAAAGTTACAAACATGCTTTAGTTTAGTGGTAGAAATTTCAATTGAGAAATCCTAAAGCTAAATCAAAGTGACTAGTAAGTTCACTGTTGCTTATAAATGACTTTATAATGTAGCGTAAATAGAGAGAATAGATCATCTTCTTTTTTAAAATAGCGCTTGAATTCACAAATAAAATAAAATAAATAAATAAATAAATAAAAAATAAAATCTACAATGTAGATGAAATTAATATTGTTGAACAAAAAGGTGTTTATAATATGCTTGATAACCTTATATAAGCAAAATAGATTACAAATTTCTCATTTGACTCAAAAAAAAATTTCTTTCAAAATAATAAAAACTCTTAGAAATAATAAAAATATATCTAAAACCTATCCAAACTCATAAGCAACCGTTAGATGGTCAAAACAAGAACTTTAGTCAGCATCTAAAACTTTTCAATAATATATTATATGTGCAAAATAAATAATTGATCATAAAGTTATAACCATCAAAAGCAATAATGCACATTTAGGTCAATTTTGCCCAAACAACGCTCCTCAGCCTTCCATTGGATCATCTTTTACCCATCCTACATCACTTCACCATAATGTGCATATCAAACAGTTGCCTACTAGTCAATGCTAATATTACATCCTTAACATGCATTAAGAGATATAGCTATTGACATAAATTGGAGCTTTGTGGAAGGTAGAAAACCATTCTTATGCTGAACCTTGATAAGCCCTTCATTCTTAATTTCATCAATTTATTAACCTTTAATTGCCAAGTTCATGGTCTATGGCACTTGTGCTAATTAGCCAATCGATGAATTTATTAAGGATAACCAAACACGTAAATTACATAATTCTTAAATTCAGAAATAAAAATTTGCCAAATTGATGAATTTGGTTTGCATCAAAGTAGAAATCTTAAGCATTATTATTCCTAAGAGAGTTACATGATACTCTTATAGAGTATGTCGCTTGATACACATGCACTCTTGGATTTAATATGCAACCCACATTAACTCAAATTAAACCAACTAAATTGTAGAACACATGTCACCAAGTCATGATTCAAAATTAGATCAGTAGAGCAATCTTAACCTTTGATCCACAGATGTTGTTTGTTGAAATAGGACCTTTGGGAGTCAGATATTTATTCGTTACATCTAAATTCAAAACATAATTTGGGCAGTTTAATTTGAGTTTTGCATATATGCAACTTCAATTAATTTAAATACTTTGTTTAATTTGGATTTCATTTTTGACCATCCAATAAATGTGGATAGATAAAATATTCACATAATTAAATAATTTTAATTTTTATTTCATGACACATCCAATTTGAAATGGATAAATTGAGTCTATGCTCTCCTTGCCTAACCTCTTATCCGGCTGAATCATAGAATCCATTCGCCCTGATTCCAATTAATAAGGATAAGGCTCAAATGAGGATGATGGCAGTGCAAATAATATTTTAGACAGTTTAATGTACCTTACTTGTGTGCCATCCCTGCATGCAATTTAAATAATTTTGAAATGCCAGCGTATCATCATCACGCTCTACCCGAGTATGAAGTTTTTCTCTTTTATTTTTGTGAATTATTTTAATTATTTATGGCTGAGACTGCCCTTTTCGTGTTTCATAATTATCCCGGGAATATTCTCCGTGCGCTCGTTTCCTTAAATCGGAAAACCAAATCCAAGGACTGCACCAATAATTGCCAAGGTGAACGCCGGAGGCTACAGAGCTTATCCTTCGCACCTTCGGCGATTTTGGTGGGGGAATTGATAAAATCGCCGATGTTTACATGTGGTTGACCAGCGGAAGCGAGTAGGGGAAAGTTGGTAGGACGTTTCTCGAGCACATGTTTGCAGCCCCTCACGCGTACCTCCCGAACGCGTTGTTACACGCATCGCGCGTGCGAAATGGGATGCGTGTCCAGAAGAGTGATTCGAATAAGGTGGGCCACACGTTTAAGTGTATTGTGGACTATTGCAAGAATAAAATAATTCTTTGTGGGGACTTTCCCAGATGATGAGTGGAGAATCCTGACATTTTAGAATGGTTATGTTGCGGGATACAATATGAGCGGCTCAGATGTCCCGTATGCTTTAGAGGCTGATACGTGTGCTACGTTTTAAAGGTGCGTGTAGACATGGTAAGTTTGGAGCTAGCAAACCTAATCGGAGAGTTAGGTTTGATATGGTAGAGGCGGAATAACCGTAGCATGGTAGACCCATCTCTCCACAGTAGATCTGGCAGTGTCATGCATTAATTGGAGCTGTCTATTAACTAATCACGGATGGCCCATCTTCCAGAAATAAAACATTAGACGGTCTCATTCGTTAAATTTCTTAACATTATATCTAGTAATCCTGACCGTTGATTAGTCATTTTTTTACTGTCACATTGAAGGGAACTGGTTGGATGGATAATATTAAGTTATTTTTGTTCTATTATTCGATGATGGTAAACTGGATGAACGGTCCTGATTAATATATCACACTATCACGTGTCACACGTAGTGATGCGCTCTACCATATTCCAGGCTTCCGGCTCTACCATTCCTCTGTTCATATTTACCGAAAAGCACCCTTTATCTCGCTGACGAAGATGACGGATGTGACGTTGCCGAATTACGAACGAGGAATGCTCTTTCCGGGCCCCATTTTCAAGCGCGAAGAACATCTGCCCGGTACGTTGCAAGTTGGGACATCTGTGCGGGATCAGGGACGTTCATCAAAACATGTCCTTTTCTGTAAATCAATCCGGTCCACCCACATATTGAGTGATATATGCGTACATAATTTTAATGGAACGGTTGGCTATTATTCTTCTAACCGTTCATTTTCTTTATCAGCATGTGTCAGATCTGAAAACATGAAAGGATGGATTTTAGAGATAAGAAATATTTACTGTGGGGCAACCCTATGAGGGGGCTAGATCCCGCACGCACTCCCCATACCGTCAGGTCCATGGCGCTTGAATTTGTTGCGTCTGAGATGTCCAACTCAAAAAGAGAAATTATATGCAAGCACCCCCGAGCAGTATGGAAAGGTGGGCTCCAATGATTGGTGATCTAGACCGTCCATCCGATCAGCCCAAAGTTGAAGAGACCATGCTTCAAAATTTCCACGGACTGGAAGATCGTTGCAGTGGACCCGTGCTCCATTTTCTGCTTAACTGCTTATGTTCTGGCCTCAAATAGAAGGATCTCAGTTGTTCAACGAGGAGAATAAAGTGGGTCCCATTCGACCAACGGTCTGGATCAAGATCCATAGGCCCAATCTTCCCAAACTATTGGCTCGAGGATATTTCATATGTCCTCGTCTCCTCCTACTTGCAAAAGGGACGTTATTGTCATTATTGGAGAAGACAGGAGAGGTCTGTCCTTTTCTAATCCGCTCGGAAAATACCCCACTTGCTGTCTGATCGCATTAAAGTTAAAGAGATACTCCAGAAAGGCCGCCCGAGGTGCCGAACTCGCACGAGTGCACCTTTTCAATGTACTCGCCACAAAAGTAGGACACACGTGTGAGAGATCAGGGCCGATTCTTTATTGCTTCTATTGCAAAGAACCCATCCTGGAAAATAAATATTTGATAAAATCATTATTTGGGTCACATTTATGGAGGAAATACGAACGGCTAAGACAATTTTTCCATTGGTAGAAACAGCTCTCACGGTGATCTTATAGGCCTGAATTTTCACTACCATCTACCGAGGGGATTGCCAGATAGTTAGCAGCTGGGATCTCGCACATGTTTGTTTTGCTTGTGCATGTGGAGCGGGTCCACCTACGAAGTGTACACGTACGGGTTTACTCGGCAATTCTCGAGGGCGCTTACACGATTTCCCTACAACACGCAACAAAAAGCTAGATGGGACCAACGGTGTTGTCCTTCTAGAATCCATTCCATCCATCAATTCCGCCAAATCAGTTTAGAATACGATACAAAAAATCATGCAGATTCAAGAATCAAGTGGACCACACCAGATTAAAAATGAGAACGAAAACACTAAAATATTTAAACCTTCTACTGGCCCACCGAAGTTTTGTATTAGAACTTTTCCTTTCATCATTCCAGAAGTCACCTGATGAACCGGGTTGGTTGGGATATAAACATCGCGGTGGGCCCCAGGAGTATTCCAATGGTCCACTTGGCCTTTGAATTTCGCTGATTCATGGGTTCCTTTCCTAAAATGATCTTACCCCAGTGGTGGACGGAGTGGATTTCACGCAGACAATACGATGGAGTCTCTCTGGTCTTTGTTGAATGTGATCCCTACACCACTTGTTGTCCGAGACTCGCGTCCCTTCGGAATAAGAAAAATTAGTGTCGTACGTCGCAGCGACCGAGAAGCTTTTGTACTACGTCGTGCGCGGGCTATCGAACCACGTGTTGAGCTAGTGGCCCATCTGCTTGCACGTACGAAAGAGGAACCACCACTACTATCGAGGTGGCACACTATTGCAAGATCCGATGATTCATCAGGTGGTCCCCACAGTGAATGTTCCTGAATCCAACAATAGTGTGGTCCATTCATCAGGGACCACTTCTAATTGTAGAAATCTTAATTAACAAAGGATCAGCGGTCCATATTCAACATATGATATTGGGTCGTGTCGTCGGCAAACGTATACTTTGCTTGTGCACGTACGCCATTTCCAGCATGTGGGGTCCATCTCCGGTGGTGATCCTTACCCGTCTACATTTGGACTTGCTCCAGAGAGAGTTGACCGTTGCTATGCATTCTTAGGAGGATGAGGACCGTCAATCGGGAGACAACGTTAGGAGCCCCCATCTACAACGAGACTCATCTGATCAACGGGTTGGATGGAGAAATCTGTGGGGCACGCATGCCGGGAGTCTTTTGAATTAGCAAACTGTACAACCCTATAATCCATCGATTCTACGTACATTCGTGGCCCGGCCTGATAAATGGCCACTCTCGTTAGTTTGCAGGGATCAATGGGCTCCTTTTGCGACTCGTAAACAAGGTGCACACTGCTCTACGCTAAGTCAACCAAAAACGTCAAATAAGTGGGTCCCACCGTGCTCCTCCAAGGTAGAGTATCCAACCCCAATCAGGCAATACTTGTACAATGTGGCTTCAAACATACCATTAAATGGAAAGAAGAACTGTACCGTACGTGCAGGGTATCTTTGTATGAAAGAAAGCATCGGTTTTCAGTTCTTACAAGGGATGTGGATTGGGTACTACCTCACAAGGACCGAGCTAGAGACGGACGGTCCTGTGGGGGCTTGGTGGGGTCCACCGTAAATATATTTTTAATCCTCGCCGTCCATCAATTTTTATAGGTTATTTTAGAGCATAAGCCCAAAATTTAGACCACACCACAGGAACGGTGGGACTAAAAGCTGACCGTCGAAAACTTCTTGGGGCCACATAAGTTTCGAATCAAGCTAATATTTATGATTTCCATTTCTCTTCTTTGTTACCTTATTAACAGGTTGGATGTAAAATAAAGATCACGGTGGGCCCTACAAAGTTTTAAATGATAGGAGATGGGTTCGAGTCCTTACCTCGGCGGTAGACGCTGAGGAGTTTCAACACGAGGTCCTGGGTTTGATACCCACGGGTGGTGAAATCCTACTACAGCGTGTGTAGGTCCATGCGTAAAAATAATAATAATAATAAAATAATACGAGTTCAATCTCTGGTACTTCCGGTGGTGCGATCTAGTTTAATCTTCTATATAACTTCTTTATGGGACCTTTACATAAAATGGTCCATCGAAATAGATGGACGTTATGGATAAAAATATACATCACGGTGGGCCTCAAGGAGCCCCTGACAATACCGTCCGACTCGAGCTAGGTACTGGTGGAGCGAGTTGGCTGCGACCCCATAACCAGGATGTGGGTGAGACCATGACCGTAGGGCGCAGCTGGATGCATCATTGTATATCCGCTCCGTATCTCTTTTTATAGGTTATTTTGGGAAATATTCTCAGAACCGAAGCAGTGGTCCTTGTATGCCCACCATCACAAAATTTTTAGGGTCTATTTGGCCGGGGTGATCCCACGGTAGGGATGAGATTTCGATATCCTGAGATATACATGATGAGCCAAACAAACCCAGTGAACTTGTCTTGGGATATAAGCAATCCCATGGATCTTAAACCAACCTGCTGACACCACCATCATTACCTTAAAATCCATCCCATCCCTCCTAATCATGTGGAATTCGCCTGGCCAAACAGGCCTTGTGTCATTAATGTTATATTTTGTTTTAAAATAATATTAAAATTTGAATTTTCAAATTTTTGATATTTTCCCTCCATATTTGAAAAGTTGTGTTACTTTTGAGTTATGGATTTTGTCCCATATCGGATTTGACAAAGTAAACTATCTTATATATAAGATAGTCTTTTTGCCTAGGGCTTGAGCCCCTTTCAGGGGGCATGCGAATTTGGTCCTGTGGGGGAGCTATGTCAATAACTCTAATATATGTCATTGACCATACACGCACACACGCGTGCCGAGCCGAGTCCGTGTCCTCGTGCGTAATGAGACGGGATAGGCCGGGCTGGGTGCGGGTGTGGTGTAAGTGTACTCGCATGAGTGTGTGTATAGGTACTCGCAGGACTTTATGTGCGCGAGTGTAATCGCACTTGCGCCTTTTTATTTTAAACCAAAGAGATGCATCCATTCCGGTTGGTCGCCCCTGTTGGGTTTAAACCCAAAGGACCTAACCTTTTGTAAAGGGTGCTTATGCACCACTTCAAAGTTTATATAAAGATTTTCAATTCCAGTTTCAATATACGAAAATACTCTCTCTTATAAAACTGTCTCTGATACGGTTTTTAACATTGTTACTAAGTTCATCGCTGAGTCAACTCAGAACTTTTGGATTAAACTGTAAGTGGTTCGAACCCGTGTACACTGAGTGCACCACTAGGCCCGGGTCATAGTCGTTGTATTCTGGAGGTCGATTGCTTTGGAAACCTGTTGCACTTGGGACGCTGTTCAAGGGGAGCAAATTCGATTTCAAGCCGAGTGACTCAGTCACGCTTCGACTCAATTCAATAAGTTTTTCTATCTCAAGATTTTATTTTATTTTTTTCTTTTTTTGATTTCCGATTTTAATAGTCTATTTAATTCAACCAATTTTTCAACAATCTTGAAATAAAATTTGTGTTGAATTACATAGACTATAGTTATACTAACAGTAAATGCTTCTACTGAGTTAGCTAAAATCGAACCGTTTGCTAGACAATCCTTTAAATGGTGGAAACAAAAACTGATGTTCGTTCTGATCACCCTGAAAGTTTCATACATTTTATCTGAATCATTTACTATATATCCAGCAAATCAAAATGAAATAACAAATGAAAATAATTATAAAAATTATATTATAAACTCTTTATCCAACGAATTATATGATGTGTATGCTTCTTACGCGTCTGGTAACGACATATGGACTGCTTTAGAAAAGCAATACATATTGGAAGATGCAGGCGCTAAGAAACATGCAATTGCTAATTTCCTTCATTACGAAATGACAGACGATAAACCTGTCACTAATTAAATTCACGATTTTCAAAGTCTAGTTCACGAGCAATCGACAGAAGGAATTAAGTTGGATGAAATGTTTCTGTCAGGAACGCTAATAGAAAAGTTACCGCCTTCCTAAAAAAAATATAAGAATAGAATGAAACATAAGAAGAATGGTGTTTTTTTGGAAACCATTATTATATACATACGAATAGAAGAGGCCAATAGAATCAGAGACTAAAAAGAAAATAAAAATGAGATAGATTTAAAGACGAATCTTGTGTACTTAAGTCGGGAAAATAATAAGAAAATGGGCAACTGTGGCAAATCTGGACATTACGTAAATGAATGTAGGCTCAAAAAAAAATGCAAACAATCAATTCAAAAAAAAAAGAAACTGTTACAACTGTGTAAAGCCTGGGCATCATGTTAAAACCTATAAGCTTAAGAAAAATAAAGATAAGCCGCAGGCTAATCTTACAGAAACAGGAAATGAGTCTGACATGACAGTAGCTGTGGTGTCAAAAGTCTTCCTTATAAAAAACTTGGAGTGGGTGCTAGACACTGGTGCAACTAGGCATGTGTGCAAGGATCGTAGCATGTTTACCTCCTACCAAGTTTCAGGAAATGATGAACAAGTGTTCATTGGTAATGTTAGAACGTTTCCAATTATAGAAAAAAAGGAAAGTACTTCTGAAACTCACTTCTAGAAAGACTCTAATGTTGAATGATGTCCTACATGTGTCTGACATTAGAAGAAACTTGGTCTCTGGTTCGCTCCTCATTAAGGCTGGTATCAAGTTAGTATTTGATTCAGATAAGCTTGTAATGACTAAGAATGAAACCTTTGTTAGTAAGGGGTACTGTAGCGATGGTTTATTCATTATAAATGTGTCCAATGATAATAATTTAAATGTGTTCAATGATAATAATAAGAAGACATCTAGTTCTGTTTATATCGTTGAACCTTTTTATCTATGACATAGTAGATTATGTCATGTGAATATAGCATCTTTGAAGAAGATGAAAAGTTTAGGTTTATTACCTAATATATCTAATGAAGAACTCTAAAAATGTGAAACATGTGTATAATCAAAATTCATTAGAATTTTTTTTAAACAAATAGAAAGATTATCTACTCTATTAGAGTTGATACACAGTGACTTAGGTGATTTTAGAAATCACATGTCTAGATGTGAAAAAAAATATTATATAACTTTTGTAGATGACTACTCTATGTTCACCAGAGTATATTTGTTAAGGAACAAATATTAAACTTTAGATACTTTTTCTAAATACACAATTGAACTTGAAAATCAGTTAAATATAAAATTAAAAGACTTAGAACAGATAGAGGAAGTGAATATGAATCTTCTCAATTTAGAGAATTATGTGAACAGAATGGAATAGTTCACGAAACTACAGATCCTTATACACCAGAACAAAATGGAATAGCAGAACGTAAGAATAGAACTCTAAAAGAGATGAAGAATGTCATGTTAAATAGTTTAGGCTTACCCTCAAATATGTGAGGAGAAACAATTTTGTCTGCTTGTTATATCCTAAATAGGATTCCATCTAAATCTTCTTAACAAACACCATATGAACTTTGGAAGAATCATGTTCCTAGTTATAAATATATTAAAGTATGGGGGTGTCTTGCTAAAGTAGGATTACTTGAAACTAAGAAAAAAAATTAGGTCTTAAAACGATCGACTGTGTATTTATAAGGTACACACAAAACAGTGTAGCCTATAGATTTTTAATTTTAAAAACTAAGGATAATATTTTAGATCCTAATACAATTATATAACATAGGGATGCACAGTTCTTTGAGAACGTATTCCCTATGAAATCTAGATCTATAGGAATAGAAGAAGTTAATGAATCAAAATTGCGTCTACTAGTAAAAATGCCTACGAGAAAGTAGTAGAAGAGATACAATCAAGAAAAAGTACTAGGGTTAGAAGAGAAACTAACATAAGAGATGTTTTTTTCACCTTCTTAGTAGAAAATGATCGTACAACTTATATAAAAGCTATTAACTCTGTAGATGCAACCTTTTGAAAGGAAGCAATAAATAATGAGTTAGAATCTATTATATCTAATAACATTTGAGAACTTGTAGACCTACCACCTGTAAACAAACCAATAAGCTGTAAATGAGTGTTTAGAAAAAAACTAAAACCATATGGGACTATTTATAAGTTTAAAGCTATGTTACTAGCGAAAGGCTTTAAACAAAAGGAACGAATAGATTACTTTAATACACATTCCCCTGTAACTAGGATTACATCTATTAGAGTCTTAATAGCGATAACCTCCATATATAAACTAGTAAAACATCAGATGGATATTAAGACGGCTTTCCTAAATGGAGACTTAGAAGAATAAATATATATGGAGTAACCTAAGGGTTATAAGATATCAGGTAAAGAAAAAAAAGTATCTAGACTAATTAAATCACTATATGGTTTAAAACAGGCTCCTAAACAATGACATGAAAAATTGGATGATGTTTTAAAATCAAATAGGTATTATATAAATGATGTAAATAAATGTGTATATAGTAAAATTTTTAAAAATGATTATGTATTATATGTCTTTATGTTGATGACATGTTTATTTTTGAAACTAATATTAAATTAGTTAATGAAACTAAGAAATTCTTGTCATCTAAGTTTGACATGAAAGACTTATGAGAGGCTAATATAATCTTGGGTATTTAAGTAACAAGAAAAAATGGTGTTATTATATTATCACAATCTCATTACATTGAGAAGATATTGAAAAAGTTTAACCATTTTGACTGTTTACCTGTCAGTACTCCTTATGATTAGAGTGTGACTCTCATGAAGAATATAGAAAATAGTGTGTCTCAATCGAAATATTTTAGAATAATTGGTAGCCTCATGTATCTAACAAACTACACTAGACCTGACATAGCTTTTACAATAAGAAGGCTAAGTAGATATACACATAATCCTGAAAAAGAGCATTGAAATGCCTTGTCTACGATTTTGAAATACCTAAAAAGCAGTATGACCTATGGTTTACATTATAATAGTTATCCTGCTGTATTAGAAAGATATAGTGATGCTAATTGAATTAGTGATTCAGATGAGACAAAATCTACTAGTGGATATGTCTTCACTTTGGGTGGAAGAGCAGTCTCTTGGAAATCTACCAAGTAAACATGTATCGCTCGGTCGACTATGAAATTCGAGTTTATTGCCTTAGAAAAGGTTAGATCAGAAGCCGAGTGACTTAGAAATCTCTTAGCTGATATACCATTGTGGTCAAATCCTGTATCAACCGTGTCTATTCATTGTGAGTGTCAAGCAGTTATAGTGAAAGCAAAAAGTAAAATATATGATGAAAAAAGTATGCATATTAGACTCAGACACAACATTGTGAAACACATGTTACGTGATGGAGTTATATCTGTTGACTTTGTGAGATCAGAAAAGAATCTAGCAGATTCATTGACCAAAGAATTATCTAAAAGTTAGTCAATAATACATCGAAGGGAATGGGCCTGAGCCTAATATATGAGCTGCCAGTGTCGGCAACCCAACCCATACAAGTGGAGATCCCATGAGATAGGTTCAATGGGTAAACAACAAGACACGAGGTAGACGATTGCATTGAGTTGTTTGAGCCCCTTTTATGGTGTACAGTGTGAGCAGTAACACAGAAGGATGAGTTTTTAGAACTCTTAATGGTGGATCCATAGCCATATATTTAGTGGTGTATACAGTTGCTACATACACTTGATGGAATTCACCTATATGGGTGTGGAGGTGAAGGCCGCTTCTTATGAGAATCTAAGCGAATTCTCTAGAGCACTCATGAAATTCAAGTAATGGTGTATGGCCGAAACGTAACGAACCGCAGAATCACTTGCAGAGGAAGAGTTGTGTGAGTGACATGTACTTGCGATCTATATTAAAAGGATTCAGGTTCAAGACTATGATGTCACCTGATTCCTGTAGACTTGTCTTGCTTACTTTAATGTTGGTTCAAGTCTATGATGACACCGGCACCATTGCACAACTATTACGTTTTAATCTAAAAAATTTTTATTTTAAAACATGTGGGGGATTGTTACATTTTGTTTTAAAATAATATTAAAATTTGAATTTTTAAATTTTCGGTATTTTCTCTCCACATTTGAAAAGTTGTGTTACTTTTGAATTGTGGATTTTGTCTCACATCAAATTTGACAAAATAAACTATCTTGTATATAAAATATTCTTTTTGCTTAGGGCTTGAGCCCCTTTCAGGGGGCATGTGAATTTAGTCATGTGGGGGGGGCTATGCCAATAGTTCTAATCTATGTCATTGACCACATATGAGCGCGCGTGCTGAGCCGAGCCGAGTCCATGTGCGTGTGCGTGACGCGACACGACACGATGGGACGGGATGGGCTGGGTTGGGCGCAGGTGCGGGTGCGGTGTAAGTGTACTCACATGGGTGTGTGTGTATGGGTACTCGCATGACTTTATGTGTGAGAGTGTACTCGCACTTGCGTCTTTTCGTTTTAAACCAGAGAGATGTATCCCTTGCGGTTGGTCGCCCCTATTGAGTTTAAACCCAACGGACCTAACTTTTTGTAAAGGGTGCTTATGCACCACTTCGGAGTCTATATAAAGACTTTCGATTCCAGTTTAATATACGAATTACTGAGTTCATTGCTGAGTCAACTCAACACTTTTGGATTAAACTGCAAGGGGTTCGAGCCCGTGTACAGTGAGTGCACCGCTGGGACTGGGTCATAGTCGTTGTATCTTAGAGGTCGATTGCTCTGGAAACCTGTTGCACTTGGGACGCTGTCCAAGGGGAGCAAATTCGATTTTAAGCCGAGCGACTCAGTCACGCCTTGACTCAATTCAATAAGTTTTTCTATCTCAAAATTTTATTTTATTTTTTTTCTTTTTTGATTCTCGATTTTAATAGTCTATTTAATTCAACTGAATTTCCAACAATTAATCCCTTGATAAGGTTAAATATCAACTACATCTTAAACTTTTTTAGCTTACAAAAGATTTTTAATAGTCACCAACTACTGTTTCCTGTGGCATGGTCAATCTGAAATTTTATCTTCTTCATTTACGGGACCATGGTCTTAAAATAAGTTGGAAAAACTGATGAACGGCGTGGATATACACTGCATAAATCGAGGTAGGCCCGTACGGTGAGGGTTTCACCCACAGTTCGTGGAGGTGGTACCCAATCCGTGTCCTCTGACAAGTGCGCCTGTGGTCCGATAATCCTAGACCATTGGTCTGTTGGTGTTTGGCCCCACTGTCTATTACGCATGCGGCTGGACCTTTCAGACCGAAAGATAGTATGCAATCAATATCAGAACCTTAGCTGAATTTGGAAAATAAAGGGCTATGATTTTTCTATCAAAAGGAGTTCATTTAGGCATAGTCCGTCCACAGCGGCCACAAGATCAACAGTTTGGATCACCAAACCATGGGTCTCAATATGTAGAATTGAGAATTCGCCTGTAGTATGATAGATGTGGGCGCGTAGCATCAAGCACCCAAACATCAAAGGGCCACTGTTCAAATTGAAAGTACAGGAGGCTACCCAAATAATTTTTTTTTTCTTTTTAAAAGACGCTGCGAAGAAGTCTCTACGGTCACGATGGACGGTCCGGATCGGCCGTTCGTGACGGTTGTGAATCGCACCTAACACGATGGACGGTCCGGATCGGCCGTTCGTGACGGTTGTGAATCGCACCTAACCAAGTGACGTTCAGCGCGAGCAAACCAAACCAGACCTCACCTTTAACGTGATCCGGTTTTCTCCCGAACGCCCTCGACAAAGAAAGCAAACGCATTTCCCGAAAGCAGCGAAACCTTTTCGGTTTCACGGTACTTTGGGGAGTGACCCTGATTCTCGCCCCTCTAGAAAGGGACGGCGCGGGTTTTGATAGAATCCGGTGCCTGTCTCCCACTGTTGGACACACGTGTTAGAGTTCCAAGCCATTCATCAACGTCGGGAGCGGATTAGGTGTTACCCGGGTAACAGATTATTAGGTGTTATCCTTACCGTGGGGCCCACCTTGATGATTTGTTGTATATCCACGCCGTCCAACCGTTTCTCCAGCCTATGTTAGAATACGGTCTCAAAAATTAAGCAAATTCAAATTCTCTGTTGGGAAGAGTGGTGTTTGAGTGCCTCACCATTAAAAATTCCAAAGGGTTCTTCGTAAGGTTTTCGTAATATTTATTTGTCATCCATCCTGTTGATAATGTCAAGAAGAACCGGATGAAGGGAAAATACGAAGATTAGCTTGATCGAAAAGGTACGTGGCCCATAAAAAGCTTTTAAATAGTTATTCGTCACTGTTTCCAGTGGTACGGTCCACCTGAGATTTGGATCTTTTTAATTTCTTGGGATCACATAGTAAAATGAGATGGACGGAGAATTGGACGGTGTGGATATAACAAATATATCAAGGTGGGCCCCACACGGTTAGGGTAACGCCCACTAAGCTGTTACCCGGTAACATCTAATCCGCTCCCGCCACAACCATATACCAAAAACTAAAAATAGGCTGACCTGCTGATCAAGCAGGCCAAAGTCGTGGGAAGAGACGGGCAGTTGAAAAGAAGTCCAAAAGTCCGAATTCAACGTGCACGTGTGGCTCATGATTTTCGGTACATGTCATGTTCACAGTGTAACATGCCAAATGAATGGCTTGGATCTATGATACGTGTGTCATCCAGTGGAGGGAAGCAAGCATCGCGCGGCGGTGCCCCCATATATCACGGTACGGAGATTTACGAGATGATCTGAACCGTTTATGTTCTGGATTCTATGCTATATCAGGGGATATCTTAAGAAATATTTGTTGAAGAAATGATTTAATACAGTTGCGAATGTGAAACTTTGAAAATTGATTTTTAATGGCTTATGTTCAAAATACAAGAAGAGTCAAAGACCAGGATCATCAAAGAACTATGTTTATAAGATCATAGCTTGTAACGAGAAGATGAACGGTTCTGATTTCAGTCCAAGATGCAATCAGAGGGTGGAACCCGCCTCCATACTGTACTGTGCTGGGGAACCGCAGACTCGGTTTCGGTAGTGACTCCCCAGTACCTACGTCGGTGCTGTAAAACCTCTGTAGGCCCCACCACTATGTATATTTTTTATTCATCCGGCCATCCATTTTGGCAGCTCATCTTCGAGCGTATGCCCAAAATTTAGGCAGATCAAAATCACGGGTGGACCCCACCATAGTAAACAGTGGTAATTTAATATTCACCATTAAAAACTTCCTAACGCCTACGGTAACGTTTACTTTCCATCCTACCTGTTAATCATTAAGTCATACAGACGTG
Source organism: Magnolia kwangsiensis (assembly GCA_037074715.1). NCBI lineage: Eukaryota > Viridiplantae > Streptophyta > Magnoliopsida > Magnoliales > Magnoliaceae > Magnolia > Magnolia kwangsiensis. The sequence goes on from CM073573.1 coordinate 4,127,963, forward strand.
TACGAAGGAAGGCCATAAAGATAAGCTTGATTCAAAACTTATGTGGGACCCAAGAGGTTTTTAATGGTGATCGTTCAATCGACACTGTTTCTTGTGGTGTGGTTCACCGGGGATTTGGATCTTCCTCATTTTTCGGTTCATTATCTAAAATGGGCTGATAAAATGGATGGACGGCGTTGATAAGGTGTGTGTGCGTATATATATATATGTATATATATATATATATATCTATATCATGATGGGGCCACGGAGCTTTTCCAGCACCACCGTCGGTACTGGAGGGGTCACCACCGAATCCGAGTCCGGTAACGAAACCTATCAAAACCGGGGGCGACACTGATACGGCGCACTGGATCATAAGACGTGATCGCTCTTACATATCTGACACGTGGACTGAGGTAACGGTCAATCCATACAGACAACCCGATGGATCCTGTCCGTAGATATGCCACATTTGAAACTCACACCAAAGGACGATTCTAGTCTTGATTATCTTTCTTGTTGAATTTTGACCTTTAACTTTATTCATTTCCACCGTCCATTTCAAGGCCATTATCTTTATGATCAGATAGCCTATTCAGCATATCTTCGACTAGTTGGCTTCTCAGATATACATCCCACTAGGTGGACGGTCTGGATTAAAACATTACGTTGTAACAATTCAGGGATGAACTTACCATTCAGATCCCCTGCGTCGTTACCTCTTCCATGGAATCACCATCACTGAAACTTCAGGCTGTTTGGGTGCCCCATTTTCATTTTTTGAATCTGCAAGGTGCTGCTGCACTTATTGGGAAAGCTGCTTTCGATCCCTTCTTTTTTTAAACAAACAAGCTGGCAAGATGGAGTCTGCCGTTCACACATGTGAATGTGTGCCATGCATTCGCCTGACTCGCCATAAAAAAAATAAAAATAAATAAATAAAAAAGCCTGCCAGTTCAGGTCCATTGGATAGCTATGGGCCCACAATCTTCACTTGAAATTTATCCGTTGATTCACTTGGGATGGCAACAAGCAAGCATCTCAGCACCTGCGGTTATAAATAAAATTAAAACCAACCGTGAGGTATAAAAAAGGGAGAGATTGACGTGGAAAATGATGCAGCCACACAAGTGTGACTGTGTGAGCGATTTGGAAGCGGATTGCGTACCTACAGCGTCAGTGGCGAGGTGGCTACTTGCTTTGTGGCCCATCATGATGTGTGTATCCTGTCCACGCCTTCCATCTATTTTTCTATCATATTTTATTGCATGAACTAAAAAATAACATAGATCCAAATCTCATATGAACGACACTACACAAAAGAATAGTGATTGAACACTTACCATTAAAAACCTTCCCGGGGGTTATAAAAGTTTTAGATTAAGTTGATATTTGCATTTTATCTTCATCCATCCAGGTGTGCGTAACCTAAACAAGAGGTTGTTGGATGATAAATAAACATCATGGGGAGTAATAGGAAAGTTTTTAATGGTGGGCATTCAATGGACACTGTTTTCTAGTGGTATGGTCCACTCTAGGGTTTTGATCTCGTTCTATATAATGATTTGAAAAAAAAAAGAAAAGAAAAAAGATGGGTGGCTTTGATAAAAAACATATATACCACGAGGGCCAACTGAGCCTTGTAAGTAGCCACCTTGCTACTGATGCCGCCCGTACACAATGCCTGTCCGAGCGATTGATCAATTTTTTTTTTTTTTAAAACCGATGTGGAATACATTGGTTTTTGAGCAACTGCATTTTTGTATGGGACCCACCTTGGTGTGTATGGGAAATCCACATCATGCATTTGGTGGGTCCCTATTAGGTTATGGGATATTCCAAAAACCGACTATATACTGAGCTCAAGTAGGCCAAACCATCAGAAACTGTGTGAAATCATGCCTAAAACATTTAAAAACACTTTTTGGGTCCCACCCAGGTTTTAAATAGAGCTGAAGCTTGGTTTAAACACTCATCCAAGTGGGAGACACACAATGGATGGGATGGATTACTAAACCACATCACAGTAGGCCTTATAAAGGATCATACAATTTCAATAGGTGGATATCCACTTTCAACTTTTTTCAATGGTGTGGCCCACATAAGTCCTGGATTGTTCTGATTTTTAGGCCCATGCATGGTCCAGCATAAAAGGATGCATTTAATTGATAGGGCTAATGTCCATCACGCATCACAGTTGGGCTCACACAAATCAACATTATCGACATGCTACCTTCTCCTGTATGGTTTGTTACAAAATGTGGTGCCATGGGGCCATCCGCACGACACAAAGACCATAGCAATCGAACGAGCGTTGACGCACGCAAGCGGGCCTGCCCTAGTGCATTCATCAGTCCGAGAGCGGCGATCTAGGGCGAGCTAGCGCGAACTGTAATTTTTCATATATATATATATATATATATGAAAAGTTCTACAAGAACAAGACATTCCTAAAATATATTATAGCACTTGGTGGGGCCCACCTGAAGTTTGGATGCATTTGAAACTTGGTTGACCCCTCATCCAAGTGGGACACATAATGGATGGGTTGGATTTGTAAACCACATCTCGGTATGCCCAACAAATGATTATGAATGTTTTAATGGAGGGTAACCCATTTCAACTTTTGTATGTGTGTGGCCCAAAAAAGTCACGGATTGACTTGCTTTTAATCCCTAGGCCCACAATGGAATAGTGCATCTGACTAATGGGGTAGAATTTCGACACGCATTATGGTGGGGCCCACATAGCTCGACATCATAGGAAGTTCTCATGAACTTAATCACATAGAACCTTTTCCATATATATATATATATACACACACACACAATGCGCTCGACCTCACGATAAACTGTGTGGGCCCCATCATGATGCATGTCGACCATTAACACCGTGCATTTGATGGGTCCCCTTTAAATTATGGGCTATACCAAAAATCAGCTGTAAACGGGACTCAGGTGGGCCATACCATCTAAAATCATGTGAAGCCACCGTTAAAACATATAAAAGCACTTGGTGGGGCCCACCTGATTTTTGAATGCTGCTGAAACTTGGTATGACCCCTAATCCTAGTGGGACACACATAATGGATGGGCTGGATTTGCAAACCACATCTCAATGGGACCCAAAAAATGATTATGAATGTTTTAATGGTGCACGACCCCTCTCCACTTCTGTATGTGGTGTGGCCCACACAAGTCACGAATTGACTTTATTTTTGAGACCAAGGTCCACGATGTAATGGTGCATTTGACTGATGGGGTAGATGTTCGAAACACATCACGGTGGGGCCCACATAGCTCGACCTCATGAAACGGACCGTGAGGTCGAGCGCATAGTACCTTTTCCATATATACACACACGGAAATACTCACATGCGAATCAGTTCGTACGTATTATGTATGAACTTTTTTGAGAACCCATCATATGTGATGTGGATCCAAAATCTGAACCGTTCATGTGAAGCAGAACCTCGTGAAATCCCCTGGGAAAAAGGTGTACTTTGATGAGTCATAAAAAATGAAAACAGTTTCCTCCCTTGATTTGCATTTCTCTTTACTATTGCCCACCAGAATTTTAAATCAGGATAAAAATTTGCCACATGAGGTTTGATGGGATTCCGCAACACAGAGACTATTCAAATTAGACACCCATGTCACATGTGCATAGGTGCGCAGGGGAGCATGACTATATATATATATATATATATATATATATATATATATAGTCTTTGTTGCATTGGATTTTGCATGCAAAGAGGAATAAAGTGACAGGAGCTACTGTTGGCATGAATGGCCTAAAATAGCAAAAATACCCAGCATTGAAAGGGCAGATGCATTTTTCCTTTTAAAATTGAAACTTTAACTGCTTCATCTGGCCAATTGCATGGGTAAAGTTGGTCAAAAGCCATTACCTTTGGTAGAAATTTTGGCATGGCACCAAAATATACCATCGACTTATAAATCAATAGACTTGACCACAGTCTGTATGCGTGACTGCCCAGTTTGGAGTACTCATTCTGATTGCCCCCAATACAATCATCCTAACCATCCAATTAATAGCCATCCGGTTTGGAGGACTCATCCTAATGGCCCCTAACAAAACCATCCTAACTATCCAATTAGTAACCATCCAATGGACAGCCAAATGCAAAATCACTAATGATCCAAGTTCTACAAGTGTAATCTTAGGAGGGTCCCTAATTACGGCTCAGTGGCAGATAGCGGCATTTAAACACTGAAGTCATGGGTTCTGGGCTGAAATTGACAAAATCAATGAGAAAAATTAAGAGAGAGAAGGATAGATATAAGAGAAATGTGTTCATTTTTATGTATTTTGTTAGGATCTATACAATACTATTTATACATGTATTGGTGAGACAAAGTATTAAATGATATTGATAAATATATGAAATGGAGTGTAGGAGAATGGTATCAATTTCGGTTATTATGTGGTTGGTGAATCCCTAAATCAACGCCTGTTTGTCCCTTGCTTCATTGTTGCCGTGAATCACGGCGATTTTCCTTAACAGAAATTATTTTCTTAGCCTTTATCAAAGGCAATGCTCCATGTATAAATGCGACGCATGACTTGGACCATCCCAAATGCGCCATATGGTGCATGCACACAGTAAGTGAGACACGACCTGAAAAAAATAGTAGAAAAATTACATTATAATATAAATGCACATGCATTGACACACATACCAAGGTAAGATTCGAGACATTTCTCCTGTCAAGATTGCCTTGAACCATCCTTTTCCAGAACAGGCTTGTTTTCAATTGATTTCACAAAGACAAGCTGACCTCTTTTGTCTTAAGAGAGGGAGAGAAAATAATAATAATAATAATTTGAATAATCCTTTGGCCACTCAGGAATTACTTAAAGAGACTGAATATGATGAATGCAAGTAATTTAAATTGGACGGTCCAAATTATGGGTTTAGTTTATATGTGTCATGGCTCAAAAATAACACTATTGTGGGACTGGTCGCTGTTTAAACAAACAAAAGTCCAGCAATGATAGGTTTGGAGTGTTCAATGAATATGATTTTTTGGAAAATTGACTGGTGTACTCGAGTTCTACAGTTTAGCCGTTTTAATTTGAGTTAATTTGGGCCATGTGTACGACTCTAACTGCTTGCATGTCACGCTTTATAGACGGTCAAAGCATTGAATAATTCTTCTTTTCTTAAAACTAAACCTAAGCTTACAAAGAGGAAAAGGTATCCCTAGTTTAACATTATTTTAACATGGGTGCACATGCACAATAGCTAGACCCTTCGTGTCGTGAGCTGATAGGCCCTAAAAAAATAAAAGAAAAAGATGAAAACTTGAATACTCTAGCAGGGTGTAATAGATGATTCACTGACATTTAAAAGTTGTGCATGTGATACATGTGATTTCACTAAAATTGTCTAACTAATGGGTTTTAATTTAGGACATTTATTTTCTTAATTATCCCAATAACATTAAAGAAAAGTAGTGTTACCGTTACACTTTTAACATTATTAAATCAAACACAAAAATTATTGATTATATATATATATATATATATATATATATATATATATATATATATATATATATATATGTGATAAATAAAAGAATTTGTAATCACTGCACGTGTTCACACAGTTATTATTAAGGCCCGTTTGGTAGTGTGGATTTGGAATTCTCTAGATTTGAAATCCTCCCATTGTGTTCGGCACCCTGGATTGAAAATCAACTTTAAGCTGGAAGTAGTTATGCATGGTATATTTATGGGGGCTTGAATTTAATTACTAAATTAACTTTAATATCTCTAATTAGTGAACATATGCAATGTTTAAAATAATTATAGAAATAGGCTTGTTAAAATATATACTTTGCTCAAAAAAGATGAAATTTCAAGTCTAAGATGGGCAACAAGCATAAAATCATGTCCAAGTGACTAATAAATGATTTTACCATTAATTTAAATAGACAATGTTTGGATAGTGCTGATCATCATATTAAAGTAATTATAGTGATACAATTGATAATCTAATTGTTTTGGGACATCATTAGTAGGCCATGTGCCTGATAAAATAATACTCCGGTGACATATATGTTACATTTGTAACTCTTAAAATGATTTTAAATGCAATCTAAGCTTTCACTGAGGATTTCAAATCTCCTCTTTGAATTAATTTAAAACCCCTTAGATTTGAAACACTCAGTTATTTACAGTGCCAAACAACCCGGGTATTTTGATCTGGACTGTCCAACGTACACATCAAAGTTGACTATGTGGGCCATCAACAAAGATGTTGACTAGCCATGTTCGATAGAGACCATCTCTTGAGCTCCCTAGACCTCGGCTTGGTTATCTTCATCAGAGGAACTTTTGTGGTCTCAGGTCTAATATTAAATGGGTCATGAACATCTCCGCAAAAGATCAAATACAAAAGAATATTAAAGAGGCTAGTGAGTCCGAATTCATTTCTTTCCAAGATAAGTCCCGATTTGTTAACAAAAAGATTATGTATTCGGAAAGCCCGCGTGAAGGACCAAAAAGCCCGACGAGGGGCTCTCACTGCCTATGAAAAGTTATAAAAGGAGTAAAAGAAGAAGTGTTTGAGGCCTCATGCTAAACATATCTATATGCTTTTATATCTTACTTTCATGTTTATCTTACTTTTCCTAGTCTAGTTTGTTATTTTCTGGCGGCTCTTACTGTAGTACATTTATCTTAAGAGTATATTAAATATTTGTGACCTAAAATTGTTAAATCACCATATTCATTTGACTTTCGATTTAGTTGTTCATACCTCAATCATATCTTGTTGACTATCTACCCTGATCGTCTCTTCCAATAGGTACATCAAGTACTAATTTTGTTTCTCGCTTTTATTTATATTTGGTTGAAGAGCACAAAGGTTGTAACATGGCCAATATATTAATAAAATTGATTGTATTTAGTATAGCTTATATTTCTTTTTGTACAAGTCTTCTATTCTAATTGAGAAATACAACACTAAAGCGTCGGTATAATAAAAAGTCTTAAGCCGGTTGATTATGTATTTGTCTACACAACGCAAAAGAACTAATCCGTGACGGCTAAGCCCCTACCCTTACATAAATTGCCTAAGTATGGAGCGCATCAATCGGTGGTCTAAAGGACCTTGGCTCTTGATCCAGTCTCTAATCTATCCATCTTGGAGTGAAGAGATTACAACAATTCAACCGAGAAAAGAAAACCTCGAGTCAAGTAGACTCTGGTGTGCTTGCACAATCATACACACACACACACACAATTTAGGCCCTCAATTACATGAGCACCCCCAACTGGATGAATTGAGGGCAACAACCTCATTTCATCAAACAAGTTACCTAAAAATTAGATTGGTTGAGGTTAGGATTGTTCAACCAATCTGATTTTAGGATTTACTTAGTGATAGTAGGCTCCACAATTTTGTTGCTTTCCTCCGATTTAGTATATGCTACATTTACACCTTTTGATTGCCTTCTAATCAAACCTGAGTATCTAATAAGTCCTAGTACTAACATATTTTTGTATTGAATAAAACAAGTTTTCCACAATAGGGATGGGCTCGATGTAAAACATTATTTTAATAAAATGCACATGCATGAGACTTGGCCTATTTATTTGGTGAGCCTCAACATAAATGTGTCACGTGATTTTAAAAATCACAAAAATACGAAGCTTAATTAGGTAAGTACTAACCACAACTCATCTTTCTAATAACTTTGCTTATGAGCAAGCATTCACCAATCATATTTTCTAATCTTATAACATTTTCATATGTTTTATCATTAGAAATTCATTTGGGGTGCGCAACTATCAAAATGAGGGGTAAAATGTCACATTATGAGATTAACATTCCCCAATGACTTGGCAACTCCAATTTTAGTGTGAAACCATGTTAGGCCCAACTAGGAGCTTGTAAATGGAGATAAATGGGAAATAAAATTATAGGTAAATGAGTTGGGAGTAAATGACTTACTCAACATATATCTAGATGGGAGTAAAAGTCAAATATTCTGTTTATATAAGAGAAAATGGGAGGATTTAGAATGTATTGGATTTTTTCAATATATTTATGATGGCAAATGTGATATCTTAAATCAGCTTTAATGTATTAAGTTAGTGTACGTATGTTATATTTAATAGATTGATAATAAGCCCATTGAAATATATAATTTAGCTAAAAATAGAAAAAAATTAAGCCTTGGGTGGGCCACAAACAAGTAACTTATTAATGCTTTTTAATTGGCCATTTAGATTGTCAGTCTTAGATAGTTTGAATTATTTTATTGGTGTGATTTTAGTAATGTAAGTATTTGAATGATTTTGGAGCATTATTAGCATGTCATGTGTATGGTGGTCATTTGCATAAGGTCACATTTGTTTAGCCTTGCGACTCTCTGTACACTTCAAAAAGTCATTTCACAACATACACTTCTAAATTTTCATAGAAATTATTTTATTTACAAGATTATTCAGCATATACTTTTATCCTAATACAATTAAAATATCATTTACCTTCATTTACTTTGTCCAAGAGGCTTAGTATAAAAATAGACATTACGTGTACAAATATCATTCACCGAAACTGTTTAGTATCTTATCTCATAGCCATATATTGATGATCCAAAGTCCCACCGTAGATGGACAGCATGCGAAAAAAAATGTAACTGATCGCAGATCCATGCCATCGATTTAAAGGTGGATTATCATGCATGATGATGGATGTACAATCAGAGGAACTTTTTACATGTGGGCCATCCACTGTGCCATGAACTAAATGAGCGGACTGATCACCATGTGGTGGGGCCGGCGGACCTCATCACAAAGAGATGAATAGGAGCTTGATCTCCTTTGCCATGGTAGCCAAAACGTCACTATACAAGATCCGCTTGGAGCTTGCTCCTTACACGTGTCCCGCTTTGCCTCCGGGATTCCTTGTTATTTGGCAATAGAAGGGCGATACGTGGCAGATGCTGAAAAGAGCAAAACGAAGCAAAGTACATGTCTTCCACCAGCAGGCCACGTGTTGAAGTGCTATTGCACGAAACCGTGAGTAAAAACGTTATCAAGCACCACATGGAACCTGGCACACGTAGGAATGATGAGCATCTCATCGAAGCATATACTACATAGGCTGTTTGAGTTTGATGAATCGCAAGCAGGCACACGTTCTAATTTGAAACATGTTTTCAAGATCTGAGCTTTTCTTCTGATCCTGATACACTGTTTAGATATTCTAGTAAAAAACCAGGCTGTTTCACACCTCATGTGGGCCTCAGAGTACAATAAGAATGAACGACTAGAAAAAGTTCAAGTTAAACGTTGTTTACATTCTACATGGAGGAGTGAAACAAGTTGATTTTTTTCAAAGATCAAAATTCAGTTGTAAACAGATAGAAAGTTTAGATCTCGCACACGTAAACCACATTGGTATACGTGCGTGCCTGTGTATGGGCAGGGGTCCATGCCCATATGTAATCAGCAAACTTCGTGCGGGACACATCCAGTAACACACGGCAAAAGCGTCAGTTCGCGTATTATGATAAAAACTTGGATACTCCGGCAGAGTGTGACTGCTGATAAGCAAAGCACTTAGAAATTGCATACGTGGCATTAATAAATTGAAATCAAACGGTCCAAATCGAGAATCCCATTTTGAATGAGACATGAGGACATGACCGTGGAAAATGAAAAATATCCCATGGTTATGTTTCCACTGACAAGTGTTGGTGAATCAAAGGTCAGGATTTCTTAACAAATCTGATTTTAGTGCTGTGACTTAGGAACTGTGGATTTCAAAGATTTTGTCTATCTAAATTGAATTAGCGTGTGCCACGTGTACAATTTCTGAGTGCCTGAGTACCAAGCATCATACTCTAAAATGCACCCGACAAGAATGCGAACGTGATGATAACCATTCCAAGCCGTTGTAATCACATTTTGGGAGGCGGATTGCATGGTTCAGGTTTTTTTCCGTGTACATCCGAACAGGGTCACGTCTCTCCAGTATGCAGTGCACGTGGCAAAATTGTGGCGATCCGAGCTGCTGTTCTAGTGGGCCATGGAATGGATGGGCCATACTCCAAAAATCTGTTGGAACCGTCCAATAATTGAGATGCAAAAGGAGCAGTAAGAGGGACGCGGATTTCCTGCGAAAGCCTTTCGCAGGAAGTTCCTGCGCAAGATTCTATGTGGGGCCCACTATGATGTTTGTGAGAAAGACACTCCGTCCATCCGTTTTTCGAGTTCATTTCAGGACAAGCAGCCAAAAATGAGGATGATCAAAAACTCAAGTGTGCCACACGAGAGGAAATAGTGGGGATTTAGTGACCACTGTTGAAACATTTATATGGCTACAAAAGTTTTGTATCAGTTTAATTTCTTAGCTTTTTCACTTCATATCAGTGAAAATAACCTCATAAACGGTTTGGATGGAATATAAACATCAAGGTGGATCCTGGGAAGGTTTCAACGGTAGGAATTCCTTTCCCCACTGTTTCATCTGGTATGGCCCACTTGAGCTTTAGATCCTAATAATTTTCGGTCTCATGTCCTAAATGATCTCAAAAAACGGATGGACGGGTTGGATTCCTAACAAAAATCACAATGGACCCCATCCAGAATCCTTGCGCACGAACTTCCAGCTAAAGGTTTTCGCAGGAAATCCGCGTCCCAGTTAGAGCGTGAGGCCCAAATCGAACCGTTAGTATTTATTTATTTTACACACGCACACACACCCCACACACTCACGCTAGTGGAATGTCACCACCTATGGGTACACGAATCCTTGACCGGGAGTCGAAACTCCTCAGAGTCTACCACCCGACCAAGAGTAAAGACCCCCGAACCGTTAGTACTTAAAACAAATGGATGGCACGAGTTGACTAATCACCCCAACTTTTGGCCCAAATCCCATCTACATGGTGGCCCACCAGATGAATAGTCCTGATCACCAAATATATTGGCAAGTGCACCTTGAGATATGAAGCTGATACTTTGCAACACATGCCCCTTTCCCTAGTCTTTTGATCTGTAGCCATTTTAGTGGTCCATCTGAAAAAGTACAACATAGGATAAGTGGTGAATGCATCTGACAGTGGGGTGTAAATATCCATACCTTTTTAGTTGTGACAAGGACACAAACATTTTCCTTTGAAATTATTCGTCTGCACGCCTTATTCCCATCAAATTAGTTTGGTGTCCTGGAATACTAATTGAGTTTCCGCCGTTGGATTGTGGGCCACGGCCCAATATCGACAGGTCACGCCATATAGTTTCATGATCCATCCCAGGCTTGAATGTTGAGGCCCAGTTGATAAATGGGTAGATCTGACATGGGTTTTAATTAATTTTCTATTAAGATAGAGCCTACGTACATTTACAAGGTCCAGGGCCTTGATGGGCTGGCATAGACCTGAAATACAATCCGGCACAATTTAGACCCAATTAGAAATATGTTCTTCGAAGTGGAATCCAAGTATGAGTGGACAAGCTTGGTCCTGAAAGTAGAGGGGGAAATGGACCATCTTGATTGGGTCCAGTTTGGAGTGTGCCCCATATTGAACCTTTCGTCCCAGTAATAATTGGGCTAGGCTCAAATTTCATTTTTGAACACTTGGGGCCCGTTTATGGTTCCCTTTACGGCCAGGATTGCCTAGTGGACCGTCCTTAGTCCGTGTACGGTGTAAAAAAGTGTCCACATGGGGCGTAGTGTTTCAGGCCCATTTGCATTTATATGATGCAATGTTACAAGCTAATTGTCACAACATCATATACGATCAGCTGCTGTTTTCTAAGTTAGGCCGATGGAAAATGCGCGGCCCCTCCTTTTATTTAAGTTCCTGATGGTTTAAGACGGTGGGCCATAGTAGCAGCGTGGGCCCCACAAAGATTTTTTTCCAAAAAAAAGAAGGAAAACCAGTCTATATCCCGAAATTACTAAATGTAGGGAAACAGGATGAGTTTACTTGAAAACCCTTGTCAAAACCAAACAAGTGAAAAGGGAATACCTTTCCATGCAAAAAGGCTTGGAAAGGGGCCCTTTTCAGTACAGGAGCTTCTCAAACAGTTATAGATTGGACAGAAGGGAATGTAACAAATGCAGATTCCAGACATCAGATTACAATATCAAACTTATGCTGATTTGAATTGTCAACCGTTGATTGGAAAGCCCCACCAAACCCTTTTCCTTGTCACAAAGATCCCCCATTAAAATGGGTATATGTTGCTTTCTAGAAAAAAAAGTGACAGATTCCATGTTGATGAGTTCCTTTGAATACCAACTTTCTTAGGAAACCATTTTTTTCTTATCTACTAACAAAAGTACATTTTATTTTTGGTGGAGAACCTGTGAGTGTGGCCTTGATTGCATAGGGAGGTGTGGACCGTCAATCAATCAATCTGGACTTTTCATTAGGTCGGGCCCATGCTTCATCAGCCACCATAAAAAGAATCAGGTGGATGGGATGATCTCTGTCTGAAATTTGGCCTCCTTATTTATATCCGTTCGTTCCCTAAGCCTTTGATGGGACGGTTGGGATCTTCTTGTCAATGTGCTTATTGAGAACCAAGAACAGCCCATGATGGTATCAAGTTGTTGGTTGAATCTATTTTCCATCTACGATCTTGTCCGTTCATTTCATAGGCTATGAATGGTTAGGATCGTTTGATTGGTTTGGGTTATGGGAGATGGTCCTTTAAGTGAGGGAAGGATCTGATGGACTCTCAAGATCGATTAATTGGATTTTCCCACGTGTTTTTATGCAACTATGACTAGTGATGATTTGGAATGCTCAGTTCTATTAGAATTATCCAGGAATGTGCTTTTCATTGCTGTGAGTAGGCCTTAAACCAGCCGGACCACAAGTTATGGTACCATCGATTGGATCATATGTTACAGTCCAACCAGTAGATAACTTCAACATCTTAAGTGAATGAGAGATCCAAGCCTTCCAATAGGTAGGTCCCACTAAGGGGAACGTCAAATGAAAAAATATGCTCCATATACTCATCATATGGGCCTCACCGTAGAAAGATATTCCTATCCGTTATTAAATATCGATCTCGTATGGTTCACTTGATGAATGGATGTGGCTGTTTTTTTCATAAGGTTGTCATAAAGATGAGGCCAACCTAATGAATGAATTGGATTTGACATGAACATAAAATATTAGAAGATATGCCTGCGGTGGATCTAAATTTATATTCAAACCAATAGGACTTGAGACCTCGCTATAAAGAGGCGTTTGGATGAGTTCTCTTGATTGATGGGGTTTTGATACAACGCATCCGAAGGCGTTCTACCTCCGCGTTTGGTTGGGTGAGAAAGGGAAAGTAAAATCTAGTTGACGACATAATCATGTGTGAATTGTCGTTAGTGCTGATTAAATTCAATTCATCCTACCTGCTTGTTTTGACAGAGATATTGCGAAGTCTTTTTTTCTTTTTAACTTTTGCATATGAAATATGATTTCAAAGGAAAAAGAAAGTTTTTTCCTCTTCAAATTTGCATTTCAAAATTGACATTTTTACTGTAATATTTTTCAAGGAATTGAATTTTACCAAATAGTTTTCCTAATAACTAATAGTTATAAGTGTTGTAAAAAAATGCACACATATTATCAACATAAGCTATATTAAAATACAAAAGAAAATGTCAAAACAAAAGCTAAAATGATCAAATTAGAATAAGAGATAAGAAATAAAAAAATTTACGTACTTTGACAACATGCCTACTCTATGAAACAATAACACAAAATTTTTTGCTTCATAAAATAATAACATAGAACTTTCTTCTTCACTAGAAATAAAAAATAAATAAATATAAAACTTACCTCTCTCACACTCACAAAGTAATCTCACATCAAGAAATATCCATAAAGATGAATTAATGAAATATTTCTCTCATGCTTTCCTTACTTTGAAAACATAATATGAGCGATAGAGATCATAGAATCCCAAATGAGTTATAATTCACTAACATAAACCATAAGATGAAAAAGAGACTATTTCTTAGTAGATATTTCCATGTCTCCACTCCACTGCCACAAACACCGAGTAATACTTTTTAAGAGGAGAAATTATATTAATACCATCTACCTTTCTTCACAACAAAATGGAAAATTGAAAATTATAGGGCCTACGTGGTGTGTGTCTCAAATCCTACCCTCCAATAGATGTACACCTATATTATTATTAGAAATAATAAAAGAAAAAGAGTCAGGAATCCAATATTATGGTGCGCTAATCGATAAATATAATGTGCACCAATCAAAAAATTCTGATTTTAGTATAGGCCATTTGATGATAAAATGTTTTCTTCATGCTATCGTCATGGTCAGGTGCATATTTTTAAGTGTTTGGGTGCTATACACATACTACATGGTCCTATAAGTCTTGAGTTTTACTACTTTTTAAATAGGAAAAATTAAAGGCATTATTGTAATTTTTATATTTGAGGTATTATTTGATAAAATATAGATTCATCACTGATTTTGCCATAAAAAATCTCCCCTTTAAATTTCACATGAGAAAGAAATCTCTTTTATCATTAAGGGGAGTTTAAAAAGTAAGTTGCTTAAAATAAGTAACTTATGCTTAAATAACTTATTTTGGTTTTTACTTATTAAACTAAATAATTGAGTAATTTTAAGTAAAAAAGTTATTTATAACTGATCATAAATCAAACATATTCCAAATAAGTTACTTATCCACTGCTATAAGTGGAAAATATAACTTATTTGGTAGTATCCAAACAACAGTGGATATGTAGATAAGTAACTTATTTGAGATAGGATAAGAAAGTTTGTTTTTTAGCAATAGATAAGTTACCTATTTGAGATAGGAAAGTTTTGTTTAAGATTATTATAAGCAACTTTTTTTATTTAAAATTACTTAATCACTTCGTTTTAGTAAGAAGAAACTAGGATAAGTTGCTTTAAGTTCTTTTAAACAATTTACCATCCAAATGCCCTTTAAATGACTTTTTTAATGGAAAAAACTTCTTTAGGCTAATCATGTATTCAAAATCAGATTTGCTAGATAATCCTAACACCTGATTAATGAACCTGACTGGTCCTATTTGAAGAGTTTACTACTACTTTCATTTTGGACAGTCCATCTGATGTCCACTGGTTATAGTGATACTTTCTGTGTAATTTAGGGTGTAATCCATCCACAGTGGGTCCCATTGTTTGAACCCTTCGGATTTGAGGTATATGCCATGCGTGCCATAATTTATCTGCATCATGACTGCAGCACCTTCAGTTATGATATGTCAAAACCTTTGGTGTTAGTTCACATGGATCCTTAATCTACGGTCCATATTAAAAGCTGAAAATACTAGCTACAATGTTGGTCTGAGCTGTATTAAATGATTAGATGTGGACGTATGTGGTACAAGTTTACAACAAGCGTACCTTTTGAACAGAATCTATACCGTTCATGTCAAACAAAACAAAACTAGCAGACTGATGGGGACAGGCAAGCTCACCCACAAAGAAGTTCATATAAGATCAAAGACGTTCAGTAAGTGGGCCCAGTTGTATGGGCCGTGGACCGAAATTAAGATGGTCCAACGGTGCCTGTAACAGCGGTGGTGGACTACTTTCTTTGGATAGTCGTCCAAAGCATCTATTGGGCATGCATTTAATCACCACGTGCATCCAGATGGTTGTCATACATCACTGATTAAAGGAGAGAAGGTGATCATTTCTGACGGCCGATACAGACGCGGATTAGCTACCGAACCCGACAGTAGCGAGATTTACAACTGAAGTTACGTCACCAAGTTCCGTGGGCCTTACAATGATGTATGTGTTATATCCACACCGTTCATCCATTTGGAGGAATCATTTTAGAGCATGACCCAAAGAATTAGGGAGATTCAAAGCTCAAGTGGGCCAACCACAGAAAGCAGTGAGGATTGAACGCCTACCATTAAAAACTTTTTAAGGCCCACGGAAAGTTTTGATCAAGCTGACATTTGTGTCTTCCCTTCTTCCATGTTTTTGTTAACATGTGAGTAGCCAGGTTGGATCTCAAATAAATATCATGGTGAGCCTTAGTAAGGTTTCAATACATATGTCAGTTTGATCAAAACTTTCCGTGGGCCCTAGTAAGGTTTCCATACATATGTCAGCTCTGATCAAAACTTTCAGTGAGCCTTAATAAATATTCATGTTTTTCTGTGGTGGGGTCTATTGAGCTTAGATCTGCCTCATTCCCTATGATTCTTTTAAAAAATAGATAGCCTGCATGGATACAGTACATGCATCATGATGGGGGCTACAAAACCAGCAGCGAGTTTGGCTACTTCCGGCAGGCAATACCACTCAATAAGTAACTTTTTAACATATGTTAAGTTAATTAATTATTTTTTTAAAATTTATATTAGTTCGATAGTTATTATTGAAAAATAACTTATGTAACAAAAGTTGCTTACCCTGGTTTTTTTTTTTGTTTTTTCTTTTCTTTTCTTTTCTTGCTTTTCAACTTTTTGCTTTTCTCTCGTTCTTCATGTGATGGATAGTTCATGTAAAAGGAGGGCTCTATACAATCGAGAGTCCACATCAAAGGTAAGCCCCTAATGATAAATGACCCACATCCAAAAGTGGGCCCCACATGATAGATGACCTATATTGAAGGTGAGCCCATATGATGGACGGTCCATATCAAAGGTGGGCTCCACGTGAGGGGTGGTGGATATTAAAGGAAGTTCTGCGTGATAACCAATAACTTTAAAGGTAAGCTTTACATGATGGATGACCCATATCAAAGTGGGCCTCACATAAAGGATACTCCATATTAAAGGTTGGCCCCTAATGATGAATGGCTAACATCCAAGGAGGGCCTACATTGAAGATGGGGCTCACATGATGGATGGTCAACAATAAAGGTGGACTCTATATGATTGGCGATGGATATCAAAGGTAGGCCCCATATGATAAATAATCCATATCATGGTGAGCCCCACATGATGGCAGTTCACATCGAAAGTTATTCTTTAATGATGAATGACTCACATTCAAGACGGGCTCTGCTTGATAGACGGTCTAGTTTGAAGTTGGGTCTTGCATGGTGGGCAATCCACATTAAATGTGGGTCTATATGATGAATGACCCATATCAAGGTGGCCCCATATTATGGATAACCCATATCAAAGGTGAATGGTCTACATTAAAGGTAGGCCCCACATATTCTACAATTTACATTGAAGACATGGCCAAGGTGGGCTCAATATATTCAACGGTCCATATAAAAAGTTTGGCCAACATGATGGACAATAGATATTAAGCATGGACCAAACAAACTTGAGAAATAAGTACTTGTGTGATTGTTGAAATCAAATATAATTTTTTTTCTTTTTAGTTGATAAGTATGTTATTTACTAAATGAACTTACTAGTTGAATGAGTAGAAACTAAGATAAGTTACTTTTATTTGAGTCATAAGTAGCTATGTCAAGTAACTATCATCCAAACAGTCACATAATGGCAATAAAAAATATAACCAATAATAATAATAAAAAAGAACAAGATAAAAGCAAAAGAAAGAACTAACATAGGCCCGTAAGAGTTTGGATGGGATGCCAGGGCCATTATTCATGCGACTTTTTCTGTCAAGATAAGGTAGTCTCAAAAAGTTGCGCTATTCTATAGCTCAAGTGGACCATGCCATTTGAACTTAGAGAATTAGGGCCAGCATTTATTGTCAGAGTTATTTTTTGTTGGGCTTGGGCTTGGTCCTGGGCTATTTTATCTTAGCCAATATAACTTCACTTCATTGATTAGGCAACACATGCATCTTACATATAAACTTTGGTTTTCATTTTCCTAAATGTTTATTTTATTTATGTCCACATGATGAAGGGATGGATTAAGATTAAGAACATTTGTTGTAACATATAAGAATTTGATCAATTTTTGGGCCAGACTTACTTGGGTTTGAATATTAGGCCCATTTTCAAGCTATAATGAATTTTTATTTATTTATTTATTTATTTATTTTGAAAGGTGAGAACAGGTCACCTGTAACTTTGTTAAATGACAAAAGATTATACAATTCTTTAGACGGGCACCACAAAAAGAAGCGGGCCACACCTATAAAGCAGCCTAGACTATCTCTTATATGTTAGAGAGCATAAAATAGTGAATAAAGATTTAACAAGATAGAATGTTTGGATATGACTTAGCCCATTTTCCATGAAATACAACAAGATAGAAAAGGGGGTCAGTAACTCCTGTGATCTTCCTGTTCGAATCTAAAGGCTAAATGACAATCTTGGCCTTTTTTAGGCACGCACACCCACACATGCCGCCGTAGTGGGATTTCACCACCTATGCATCTAGAACCCAAGACCTCGTGTTGAAATTCCTCGGAGTCTACCACTGAGGTAAGGACTTGAACCTATACGCACCTTTAGATGCATCACATGTACCAGCAAGTGTGGGAGACATCTGACAAGTTCACAAGGAGGGCCCACTGCTACCACAAATAAGTACAGAAAACAGGATGGTCTACTTATTAGGCGTGGTCTGTACTGATTTGTGCACATATTCCTCTTCATGTTAGAGGCCACTTTATTTCCCACTCAGATGTCCCCGTCAACGGGTACCTGGACCCACGGACCCCGACCCAATTTTAACAGGGTCTGGTCCAACTTTTCAGACCCTTTAGAAATGGAACCCACCATCCTGGTTTACCTAGGTGTAGTGGGGGTGTGCCTATAGCTAACCAAGCCCTATGTGGTTGTAACTTTCATGTAGACTCTTGCTCGGGTGGTAGACTCTCAGGAGTTTCAACAACCAGTCAAGGGTTTGAGTAGCTATAGCCATAGGTGGTGAAATTCCCCTAGCGTGAGTGTGTGGGGTGTTTATTTATTTATTATTATTTTTTAAAATAATCAGTTAGGCCATACGACAGAAAAAAATAAATAAATCTGGATGGACAAGCTTACCATTAGCTTTTTCTAAGGCCCAACATGGTGTCCGGAGTCCATCCAGTCCATTCATCTATCAGTGTGCAGGCATTTAAAAAAAAAACAAGCAATTCCGAAACTTGAGGATGTAAAATGAAGTGAATTTATAGGTTTTAGGTATGGTTTTCTACTTATGTCATATGGTGTGGTCCACCTGATTATTGTATCAGACTGGTCTCTGGAATCCAGTTGAGTCTAATTAATTTTATTACTTATATCTTAAATGGAGAAATGTCCTAGTGCTCTCGGGGAACCCTAACTACATTGGGGCCATTAGAGGGTCCCATTTCATATGGTTGGATCCGTCCTTGATTTGTCCTTGTCTTCTATAGCCATCCGTTTTCCATAAGTCGAGATTCTTGAAATCCCCTTAATAGTAGTAATTGATTGTAATGAATTATAAAATTACAATGATTACAGTACTTAGTCAACAAGTAATTGATTCAGATTTTTTTATATTTGGATATACATAGTAAAAGTGCAATAATGATAATTTTATATTACTGTATTGTCAGAGAAGAATACACTAAATCTTATATATAGAAGATTTCTACTGCAATGTTTTTTAGTTTTTTCTTTTTATTTTTCTTTTTTTAACATTTTAAAAGATTATTGCAATGTCACTTTTATATTGCAATACAGTCAACTACAACTATTCAAGCAGGTCCAATGAAAATTAATTTTTCGGAATCATAAGCAATCCATGATGACCCTTAACAAATGGATACATGAAACTATTGATGGACCTTCTTTGTGTAAACAATCTTGACAATTCATATTAAAGACCACTGATCAAAAGGTTAATATTTGTCAAATCAGTTTGATGCTTTCATGGTAGCCTATGAAATGTGTATTGGACTTGACAAATAGTCTAGATCAATGGGTTTGATTGTTTAAGTGTCCCAAGGCAACAAAGGCCTCATTTGGCACCTTGGATTCAAAATACCTGAATTTGGAATTCTATGGTTGTATTTGGCACATTGGAATCAGAATCTCTTGTAGTTCAAAAATAGCTTTGCACTTAAATTATGTAGTATATATATAAGAGTTTGAATTTAATTACTAAATCAATTTTAATATTCCTAATTAGTGTACATACGTGGTGTTTGACACAATGATTATAATAAGCCCATTTAAATATATACTTTTGCAAAAAATGATGTAATTCCAAGCCTTGTATAGGCCACGAACATAGGGTCACAGCTGAATGACCAACTAATGTTTTTTAACCATTGATTTTTGTAGCCAATATTTGGATTGGTTAGATCATTCTATTGATGTGATTTTAATAATGCACTTGAAAACCCATTTGTTTTAGGATATCATTCATGGGCTTTGTGTAGAATAAATTAGTAGCCTAGTGATACATATGTTACACATACAACTCTACTATCTTTAAAAATGAACAAAAAAGTAAAGGATAGGTAATCCAAGAAAAAGAGATAGCTTGCTAAACTCACTAAAAGTGAGGATTTGAAATCACTTGAATTTGGAATACACGCTAATCTACCTTGCCAAATGACCAATAGATTCAAAGTACCTTCAAATCCTCTTAAATTTGTGATACCAAATGAACCCTAAGAGCACTATAAGTACTTGTTCTAGGAGCTTCAAATCACCTCTTCTTTATATATATATATATGTGTGTGTGCGTGCACGTGCGTGTGCACACTATATGTGTTTGGCCAATTTTACCCCTACAATTAGTCATGAGGCAACAAGTAAATTTATTTTTTTCCTTTCATCTTCAAGTGAAGGATATTTTTATCTTTTTCATTCATAAAAGAGAATACCGATCCCCTAATCTTCTTTACGTGTAGCCCATACTTGTGGTATTAGGGGACTATAGAACAAGGGCTATGTGGAGCTCAATTTGCATGACCATGTAACATTTATATCTTATATCTGTTACGTTGGTTCATGTTAAAATGTCATTCCAAAGCAATAAATATAAAGCTTTTGTGTGCTATGATGTCAGAAAAAAAAAGTGGGCATCAGTAGCTTGCATCAAAACCCTTCTCTCTCACTTTCCATTTTTTCCTCTCCATTACTCTCTCCACATGTGCTGCATGTGCAGACATGTCAAAAGCGGCAACCGTGTGTGCGATCTAATTCATCTCTTGGGTGATTCCGACCAAGAAAATGCCCTTATTTGACTTGGACCTGCTCCAACCTAACTCAAAACCAAGGTCCACATTAGGATCCTTACTCTTGCACGGGTGTTATTCTCTAATGAGTTTCAACACCCGGTCAAGGGTTCGAGCATCTATAGGTGGTGAAATTCCACTAGCGTGAGTGTGGGGGGCGTGTGCGTTTGTTTAAAAAAAAAAAAAAAAAAAAAAGGTCCAAAGACAACACATACCCTGACTAATGTGGATCAAGGCTCGGTTCCCTAAGAAATCCAGACCCGGCAAGAAGTGAACACAATCAGCCTAAGTATCAATGGACACAAATCCAACCGATTGACAGCCATACACTTAGATGGCCCACAAGCTTTCAAGGTTGCTACTTGTTTTGCAACTAGGAGGGGTGCCAGTGGGGCCCACAAATGCAATGAAATCCAAGGGATGGTAGTCGGCCAAATGTTAGTGATCTCGTTTCCTTGACCAAAGAGATAAAGGATACCCACTTTATTATTTTAGTGCAAATTTTCCAGGATCCGATAAAGGACAATAATCGTTAACTTGGGCTGTGTTTGGACGCACAATTCCAATATTTTCCACCACTCGCATTGCAAGTCCAACTTGAAAACAGCTTAATCGCAATTTGGGTCTAAGCCCTGATCCCAAAATGAATGTTGAGGATCTCTTTGGGTGCTACTGAAAAATGCATTCATCTCATGTTGATTAATCACAGTTTATGTACTAGAGATCATATTTCTTTTTTGTTTTTATAAGTGTTAAAAATAATCTTTATAACCAAGAAAAAACTACCTGCCTAATACATAATTAGCATTAACTAAAATGAAATAAGCTCATTTTTAAGTGGCACACAAACATGCCCTAAGGAAATTATTATTTTGGCTATCTCCGCAGCTTAGACTAATAATTGCAAATCAAGTCAATAATGCATCCAAACACACCATCTCAAAGGGCTTGTTTGGTACACATGATTAAATGGTATAGAATTGTATAACACTATTATCGTACAATGATTGCATGTTTGGAAATGCCATAGTGTTTTGAGAGTCTAATCCCATGTTGGGGATCAAATTCTTCCCATTCCTCCCTAGGGAGAAATACAATATCAAGTGAAGCCTGGGTTTATTGGACCCTGGACTTGCAATTAACGGACCAGATTTCACAACTAATGCCGACCACTGCACACATGCAACTTGAATGCTACCTATAAATGGTGCGTATGGATAAATGGCATGGATAAAACACATGCATCAATGTGCGGCCTAAAAATATAGTGAATTTTGAGATCCACAAAAAATCCTGTAGTATCTACTATTGGCACGGATGATATGATACCTGGATTGATCTAATTCTTTCAATCATTCTAAAATGCCCAATGGAATTTGCATGGGACCAAGTGCAATTCTATACCACTTAATCCCACTTAATGCCATGCAGTAAGTATGCTTTAAGTAAATTACCTAAATACCATCTGCTATTTTGATTACTTTCAATTTCCCCTATTTTAGAAAGATGAAATTTTATTAAGCCAATAAAAACAAAAAACACAAAAAGTATAAAAGCAAAATAAAAACAAATGACTAAAGAAAAGCAAAAATTATATATCCACCATCCCAAAAGCTAGCTACACTCTAGAAAAACTCCCTATGACCAGGGCATGTAGTTCCTACAAAAGACAACGAGAAGATAAGGTTCCACGTCTATAAAACAATAAATGATGCGCCACTTCTTTGTTCTTTTAAAAACCACGCAGATGAGCATGACTCTCTCTCTCTCTCTCTCTCTCTCTCTCTCTCTCTCTCTCTCTCTCACTATATATATATATATATATATATATATATATATATATATATATATATATATATATATATATATATATATTATAGCAACTTTCACTTTTAGGTTATTAGTAAGAATATTACCTTGTTGTTTGCTTGAACATATCCTTATATATTGGAATAGATTAATTGAATACATTTTTTTTTTTTTTTCAATGAGCTTAAGTGTTTATATATGCCTCAACTCAAATTGAAATATTTCAAACCATTTACTCAAAATGTTAATGAGATTGTTTATATCCAAAGGAAAAGAAAGGGTTTCAATATTCCAATTTAAGAGACCATTAGAAGCGCTTCAAAATAGAGCTATTATGATAAATAATTTCACATTTGGCATTTCAGGGTGTGTTTGTGTAACATCCTGAATTTTCACTGTTTTAGATTCCCAAAAATTCTTAATTTTTTTTATAAATTAACTTATAATATCACTTAAATGACCATTAGCACTCAATGTTAGTCTATACAGGGGTGGTATCAGTAAAGAACCCCACAAGACCGATTAATCAATCGTAGGAAACCACCGAATCCGCCCGATCACTTGAACATTAGGTGTAGTCCCATGATTTACTCACATAGGATCTAAATCTAACCGACCCGTCGCTAACTAATCAAGACGAGCATAACTAAATTAAAGATCTAACTGAAGCCGAGTCAGATAAGGCCCGGATCTTAACTAATAAACCAATTCAACCCTTGTAACGTCCCGTGTAATCAGTACTGTGTTGTGGGTCATCCACGTAAGATTTGCAACAGGACCATTAGTTTAAATTGCTCGTGGTGGGGTATCACAAGTTAATTAACTCATGATTAGTCCGTTAGAGTAGAATAGACAGGCCATGATAGGACCTAATGTGGGCCTCCAAGCCAGATTGCAGTTTGCACCTAATGACAGCCCATGCGGGCCCTATAACGACATGAGAAGGTCAGAAAATTATAAAAGTTTAGAGAACCATAAATCTCACTGGGCTTGTGATCCATCGCGGACCACGGACTCATTAGGCGCCCAAAAGTTAGTTGTCCGAGCCGTTCCATCAGCACTTAACAACCCACCCAAGGCCATAGTTGGAATCTGGCATGAGATAATGAAACTAAGACTCCGCGCTTTTCAGCTGTCGGATTTCTTCAAAATTTATAGTGAAGGTCTAATGTAGTGTCCTACACCCATCCACAAAATCTGGAACCCGATCATGGCACGGTAACCGTTGATCGCAAATCGGACCTGTACGATCAAACCAAATATTCGATCGTCCCCAAAATTTACATGGCCCTTCATCTGGCCATGGTCCACCTATCCTATAAGTTTCATGGCCAGGGGACCACCAGAACCTCTACAATTACTAGAATAGACCCCATAGGGCCACTTAAGGATCGAGACCATATGGTCAAACCCCACATCCGCTTATCCGTTTGATCCCAAGTTTTGCATGACCCTTCATCGGGCCATGGATCACCTATTTACGGTGTATATCGATATGTACACCCCATAGTGGGCCCTAGATCTTAGAAAGACTCTCCCATAGGTCTAGTATAGTAAAAACTTAGCCCTTAGGGCCATTTACACCAATTTTAATATTATAAAAAGGCCTTCTCTTGGGCACCCCTCTCCCTATATGATTTTTTCCCTAGGAAAAGAAAGAAAGAAAGAAGAAGAGAGAGAAAGAGAGAAAGAGAGAGACGAAGGAGTGAAAGAGAGCTAAGGTGGACTTTAAATCGAGGTGGGGCCCAAGGGAATCAACCCTTTCAACTCCATATCCTTTCTCCAAAGGAAACCCTCCTCCATAACCTCAACAATCGTCCATGAGTTGTCTAGGTAAGATCTTTCATCTATTCTTCTTGAAAATTCATGTATTAAGAAGGTTTGACTTGGATTTCTCACATGCAAGCGCTTGTTGTAGGGATTTCGGCCGGCCAACCCCCAAAACTCTCATTTCTAGGTCATTTTCAAGCCTCCAACGAATCCAAAGGTGTGGATTATTGTTCTTAGGTGGCCTAGTACCAATTTTACTATGAGTTTAATGATTTTAATTGCTTGGATGTTATGATTGGAGAACTAGAGAAACCCTAGGGATTGTATGATTGTTGAAATTCGTATGAGAATGCATGTTGGTTCTCATTGGATGTTGATTTTGCCTTTCACATGACGGTGGATTATATGCGCATGTCTATTTGATTTTTTTCATACATTGTTGCTTCATAGTATGTATGATCGCCTTACTCTTGAGCATGTAATTTCTTGAGATGGAGGAAGTGCTTAACTTCCTCATACACACACACACACACCTCACATGCACTTGTTTCATGATATGGTTGGCCTTACTTGTTATGAGAATTGAAGTTATATGTTGAGATACATGAGAATATGGAATTGCTTAGGCTAGATGATACTTGGTAGACGGCATGCTATGAATCATTATTCGTACCCTTGGGTCAGTCAGAAACATGAGGAGAGCGAAGGTGGTCCCGTTGGTAGAATCGCCTCGAGACTAAACCTATGGTTTTGAGCGGGTGTGTTTGGGTGGCTGTAGTTCGACTACATGGGTTTCTTGTGCCCGATGTCACTCGTCTCGCGCTCGTCTGACTCTTGCGGTTTAGTTTACTGTCTAATCAATCCTGTTTGTTAACCCTGTATGCTCACATATGTATGGAACCTGAACCATCCTACAGCTGTTGTAGTCCATTAATAACTCACTTGAAATTGGTCCACAGCCTCGTGAACCAGGCTTGGTGGAATGGGACACTATGTCCCAGCTGTCGGCCTAGGCTGGGGTGCCGCGCCTCCCCGTAGTGACCGCGAGCGATCCCTTTCTCTCGGCACTCCTCATGTGCTTGAAGTAGGGGATGAGGAACCCGATGGGATCAAGGACCGCGAGGTCTTGGCCTCACGCATTAGGGAGTCTTGGCCTTACAACCAGCTTAGGGCATTGATACGTGGGGTGTATGAGATTCTCAAACCGGCTAGATAAATGGACTTAACTAATAACTTAGCTAACACGATCGCATTGCATCGCATTAGTTAGGGTGGTGAATTGGAAGTCGAGGTCGCTCGAGGGAGTGTTGTGGCGAGGGCATGCATCATATCATTCTACATGCATGTATTTTAAAAAAGAGTTGCTAGGTGTTGTTGATTATCTGTTTTTCATTAAGTCATATTATAATTGATGCCTGTTTAAACTTAAGACTAATAGCACCCACTGAGTTGATCACTCACTCCCACTTTGGGACGGTGGTTTTAAAACACCAACCAGACTCTTCAGTAATTGCAGGTGACGTAAGGTGCAAGGGCACTAGTGACATGAGCCTCGAGGAGGAGGACGAGTTCTACTTTCAGTTGATGGGCAGTTCTCCATCGGCTTAGGAGACTAGATTCTAGGGCGTTGAGTCGTGAGCTCAGTATACCATTCTTTTGGATATATGATTCTCTTTGAGATTTTTGTTGGGCAACGCCTTGGGCGACTCCTTTATATTCTTTTGGACTTGTATATATATATATATATATATATATATACCTTTTTTTCACTTCAGTAAACTAGTTGTGGTTGCATTCTATGTTCCAAGTAATTTCAAACTGCGCGTTTAAACTTGATTAATTATAAAACTATAAAATTGATGATAAGTGACACTTGGGAACTCGGGAGTCGAGCGTATGCACGACCCTCGATTTTTTGGGGTGTTACAGTTGGTATCAGAGCAATAGTTTAGAATCCCTTGGGCCATGGGTCATGAACTCACTAACGAGTCTGCTGACTTTAGAAGATACATATTAGATAACACAACAGGGACTTAGAACGCTAGGAACCTCCCTAGACCCTGAACCAACAATCGTAGATGAATGGTAGGACTTCTAGATGTTAGGGTTGGGTAGCGAGAATAAGTAGTGATGCTAGGAAATAGGTCCGAGAGTCTTACGAAGGTCTTAGACTGAGGAGAGGGAGCTTAACAATATTAAAATTAGACTTGGGAGCCTTATGACCCGTTTCAGTCCATTCCAAGGCAAGAATTCTGGAACTTAGCGGCAAGACCGATCCGACCAACTAGGAAATTTAGGTAGTCCAATCCATCTAATCCCTAAGGGACTGTTTGACCAACTAAAATGAGTGAGATTAGGGTAAATGGAGCTGTAAGAGTAACGATAAATACATGTGTAAGATATCGTCCCTGGAACGAGTGTATCGCATGTTTTACAATACCCTATTTAAAATGTATTCAATTAAAGATAAATTTTGTGATTTCCTTTCAAATTACACTTGAAAATTCATCAACAAAGGATTTGAAAATCCCATATTACGCCCTCCAACACGAGGCTCATTTTGCAAAGCCTATGAAATACATTTTAAATCCCATCCCACACTCATTCTGGACATGTCATTCCCCATCTTAAGTTGGGATTAGCATTGCAATCCCATTTAGTACAACTAAATTCCACTAGCCCAACCGGCCTAAGACAAAATTCCTCTTTCCAACATATCTCCCTAAGATATTTACCTGTCATTACTCTATTCTTGAACTTTCTCATTACATTGTTAGGAACGAGCTAAAAATCAAAAGGTTGGACGGTCGAAATCATCGTCCAAGTTCAAATGAGATAATACCGGGCCGAACATGATAGTTCCAACCCGTTCGGGGATAATTAGGTAGGGGCAAACAAAATTTTACTACAAATAGATGAAATATGGAACCGAAATTGAGAGATTAAATGTTTGAAATCATCGTCTTAGGCCAAATTTGATAGTTCTGACCCATTCTGGGATAAAGACTTGAGGGTGAATGAAAATTCATTAGAAATAGTGAAAATATAGAAAAAATTAAAATTTGGCCCCTAATTAGGAGGAATCTCGCAAAATAACTAGGCCTATTACGTAGATCAGATTCTCCTACCCCAAATTCATATATGGCACAGCTAATAATTCATCCCGATTTGTGAGATATGGTCATCACAAGGCAACCCTCCAAGGACCCGGCGCCACAGAGCCCACAGTCCAGGGGCCCGGCACTGCCAGCGCCCAACCCCGGCACTGTAGTGCCCGACTGGCGTCGCCGGCGCTGAAAATTCCTACGATTTTGAGTCAACTTCAAAAAATCATATCTCTTTCGTTACAACTCCGATTTAGGTGATTCAAAAGTCAGATTGAAGCTTAATAAGTTTTGTTTCATATAAAAATAAAATGAAAATTATAATATAGTTAGATTTAGAGTGAATTGATAGTTGTCTAAAAATCATTAGTTTTGGATGGTGGTTACTTCTAGAATTTTTATAATTTCTTTACAACTCCAAATGATATGAAATTTGGTGGGATGACTTAAAACTTGATGGTAAATCATTGTAAAATTTTTAAAAATAATCTGGTTACTAAAAGTATAAGAAACGTTACAAGATAGGTCTCCTCCTCCCTTTCAATGTACACACGAGTGGGGCCATTTCCCTTGCTAATTAGGACCATCTAAAGTTCATAAAACCTATATCTACTACTACCATTACCCTCCACCATCCCTTCTAAACCCTAAAGAAAACTCTCCTACTCTCAATCTTAAAACCCAATCCCCAAACCCAATATCTTCTTCTTCACTCTAACCCATCTCAAATCCTTATTCTCTCAAACCCTTTCTTAACCATTTTCTTTTTCTCGATCCCATTCTCAAGTTTACCCACAAAACCTATTTTAAACCTATCTTCTTATCCTTTACAGAACCATCCCATCTCAACAACCACCTTCAAAATCCCACTCCATTCACTCATTCACTTCTACTTCCATTCACAAAACCCATTCTCTAAGCTTTTTAAGGAAAAACCCTCTCCTTCTCAAAACTCCATCTCCCAACTCTCATTTCTTCACACAAAACCCATTTCAAAATACATTTCCAAGATCTATCCCCAAACCAATTTCAACCACTCATTCTCTAGCCATCTTCCTAAACCCCTCCTTAATCATTTGCTCATTTTTTTTTCTCCACTCTCCTCATATTCCACAACCGACTTTCAACTATTTCTAAACTCATTCCAAAATCCCCTCTCACATCCATCTCAACCTCAAAGCCCCTTTAACAAACCCATTTCCACCTCACTTTTCCAAACAAATTCTCAAACCCACCTTCTCCTTCTTCCAACACTCTAGAGGAAACACATTCACAAGCACTATTTCAAAAAAAAATAAAAATTCACATACCCCACACCATTTCTATCGTTCATGCTCAAACCCCATTCACCAACTCAACATCAAATCCCTTTTCAAATACCACATGTCCTTCTCATAATCAACCCAAAATCATTTCCAACATACATTCCTCTTCTACTTCACCAAATTCCATCCTAATCACTCATTCACCCCCCTCCCATTCTCAAGTTATTCCTTTAAGGAAACCCATCTTCTTCTTCCACTTTTTTTTTTCCTTTCCCTCAACTTTCCCTCCATCACACTCACTTTCTCATTCCACTCCTTCAGTCCCATTTCCTTGAACCCATCCTCAAAAACTTCATTTTCCCAAACCCATCTCAAAGCCAAATCTCTACTCACACCTCATATCCTTAACTCACTTTCTATTCCACCCTACACAACCTCATCTCAAATTCATTCCTAGAATTCATTTTTCCAAACCCATTCCCAAATCCATTCATATAAACCCTTTTTCCAAAATCCATTCTCTTAAACCCATCTCCAAGTTCCTTCCCACTACCCATTCCAACAAGTCCATCTCAAGCCCACACCCACATTTTATTTTTTTTAACCCATCATCTCCAAATATCCACTCTTATACCCATTCTCAAGACCCTTCCTAAGTTCATTCCTCCAACAATCCAACCACATTTCTCGTACCCAAAATCCATCCTAGCCAAAGGAAATGGCTCTTCTAGCAACTGTTGCCTCTCTTTTCTCCATCTCGGTGATCCTATCACTTATGAAGAAGAAAAGACCGTCTCCTGCCGAGCCGGGAACAAGCCAAGAGTGGCGTAGAAAGAAGAAGGCCGATCCGAAGGGAAAGGAAATTACGGAAGTCAGCTCTCGAAGGGCTCTCGCGATTCAAATGCCCCAACCGCCCATTGATGATGTAGGAAATTTTTACGTACGCAACGTCGCCTTTGAAGCCTCCGTGGATGAGAAATTATTCGATGATATTGCCCTACTCGGTCAGCTTATGGGAAAGGGATGGGGTCCCATTTTCTATGGAGACTCCTAGACAGATGAAAGTCGAGCTAGGGCTTTCTATGTGCGGATCAGAAACCCTCAATTTAAGCCCTTGGGCTTTGATCTTCTAGTGGGTGGTAGGAGGTTCCAATTTGGGGTGGAACAGATTGCCAGCGTGCTTCGAGTGACATGAGGCGAAGTGCAGATTGAGGAAGGAAACTTGGATACAAGTGAAGCTCGCAACGAGCGGACTCGCTTCTTGTGTGGACGAGTTGCCCAATGGAGGCGTGATGTCGGCTTGAACTCATCCGACTTGACTCCAAAGTATCGTGCGCTTCACCACATCTGCACCCACAATGTCTATCTGAGGCTGAAGAACCGTACCAAGTGCTCTCGCTATATGGTGGAGCTTTTATATTAGATAGGCCAGGGAGTAGATGTATGCCTCCCTAGCGTAGTACTCCACTAGATATAAGGGCCACAAAGGCAATGTGGAAGGATGTATGTCTCCCTTTCGGTCGCCTGGTCTATCGGTTGGCCTAGCTATACGGCGTGGGAGGATCGGATGGAAACTTTATACCGGTACAGATATTGGGCGATAGTATGTTGAACAATATGGGAATAGGCCCCAAGCAGCGACAGGTCCACATCGACCAATATGAGAAACCTGTTGAAGAAGAAGAGGAGAGCGATGGAAGCGATGAGGATGAGGGTGAGGATGAAGCTGAAGAAGCGAAAAGAGCTGACTAGATCGAAGAAGTTGGCAGGGAGCCGCTTACTATCCCAGATATGCGTAAGCGCTTGGATGCGCTCAAGGCCGAGGTAGCAGAGATCAAGGAGAGCTAAGCTAGGCACCAAGCGAAACACGAAAAGTGGAACAAGAAGATGTATCGGGCTATAAAGGCCCTGATCTGTTGCAGCCAAGGCGAAGAAGCGCCTCCACTCTCGCCTGACTCAGATGAGTAGCACCACGAATTTACTGATGACTAGTAGTTTGCTTTAAGTTGTTTAGGACTAATCTCATGTACTGAAGGATGCTTAAGAATTTACTTAATTAGCTTGTGTTTACTTTTCGTTTAGCATATCTAGTAATCCTTGAATCCATGTTGTAATATGTAACTGGCCATGCCAATGGTATTTTGGAATTCGACGTGAATGTATGAATTGAAATTCTCTTGTCACTTTGTGAATACTTGCATGTATTGTTGCCAATAAAATAGTTATGTCTTTTCATATTAAAGTTTAACATTGAGTGTTTAGTTAGGAATTATTTATAATCGCACTAGGAATCATTCTGTGATTAAGTTTATATATATATATATATATATATATATATATATATATATATATATATATATATATATATATATATATATATATATATATATTTGTTTAAGTTGTTTTGGTGCAATTAAGTTAGCACCCTTAAGTAGGATTGAGTTCCATAGTTTAACACTCTATAAGCTCATGTTAGAGGCAGACTATAGTAAAATATATTGGGTTTTCCCATTCTCTTATGGACTCAAGGTTCTAACAAAATCGAGAAGATGATATCCTTCATCTTTGCCTTCCTCCGCCCTTACTAGCGTTATTAGCATTCCAAACCTCCCGAATACCTTAGAACCTCGACTATTCCTTCATTCTTGAAATTCATGAAACCAAACTGTAGTCTGCGATTAATCCACTAGCCATAGGATTGGAATGGTAATTCATGTACAAATTTGTGTCTTTAAAAACTTTTTAGGATGATCTTTGACCATAGGCGTATCGAGAGAATTATCAAACCCTAAATTGGATATAAATTAAAACGATGACTCTTATAAACCAAGACCCAAAGGACAACCTTATAAATAGGAGATTTAAACTTTCAAACGATGATCATTCCCTAAATAATTTGATTGATCAGACTACGAAATTACGGAAGCATACGCCTGTAAAGCATTTGCGGCTTGACCCAATTCTCAATCCTGGGCGACTACCAATGGACTCACTGCTTTGACCGAGCAGAAGACCGGGATCCACCAGGATGAAGAAGGGATACAATGAGCCTTCTACCCTGGTTAGGTAGATGATCGACGTATCAGGTTCAAGCCTACTACAATCGTCTCTCCGTGTGGGTCGAAAATTGAAAATAGATATTTTTTACTCTAGATAGAGTGAAATCGAGGCCATAAATCTAAACCTTTAAAATAAATAAATAAATAAGATAATTAAATAAATTATAAAATACCATGAGGGTGAAAAAGTTTTAAGGAGGTAGACTAAAATGAGCCAAACTAGCATAGATAGTATACCCCCTACCATGCATATAAACTTGGAATCAATAAAAACTTAGGCAAATGAAATAATGGTACCTTTAATTAATACCCTTAGACAATTTCGAGGATGAAATTGTTTTTAAGGGGGGTAGATTGTAACATCCTGAATTTTTACTATTTTGGATTCCCAAAAATCCTTAATTTTTTTTTTATAAATTAACTTATAATATCACTTAAATGACCATTAGCACTCAATGTTAGTCTATACAGGGTGGTATTAGAAAAGAATCCCATAAGATCGATTAATCAATCGTAGGAAACCACCGAATCCGTCCGATCACTTGAACATCAGGTGTAGCCCCATGATTTACTCACATAGGACCTAAATCTAACCGACCCGTCTTTAACTAATTAAGATGAGCATAACTAAATTAAAGATCTAACCGAAGCCGAGTCAGATAAAGCCTGGATCTTAACTAATAAACCAATTCAACCCTTGTAACGTCTCGTCTAACCAGTACTGTGTCCTGGGTCGTCCACCTAAGATTTGCCGCAAGACAATTAGTTTAAATTACTCGTGGTGGGGTATCACAAGTTAATTAACCCATGATTAGCCCGTTAGAGTACACTAGACAGGCCATGATAGAACCTAGTGTGGGCCTCCAAACCAGATTGTAGTTTACACATGACGCCAGCCCATGCAGGCCCTATAACGACATGGGAAGGTCAGGAAGAACCATAAATCTCACTGGGCTTGTGATCCATCGTGGACCACGGACTCATTGGGCGCCCAAAAGTTAGTTGTCCGAGCCGTTCCATCAGCACTTAACAACACACTCAAGGCCATAGTTGGAATCTGGCATGAGATAATGAAACTAAGACTCCGGGCTTTTCAGCCGTCGGATTTTTTTAAAATTTATAGTGAAGGTTTAATGTAGTGTCCTACACCCGTCCACAAATTCTGAAACCCGATCATGACACAGTAACCGTTGATCGCAAATCAGACCCGTATGATCAAACCAAATATCCGATCGTCCCCAAAATTTACATGGCCCTTCATCTGGCCATGGTCCACCTATCTTATAAGTTTCATGGCCAGGGGACCACCAGAACCTCTATAATCACTAGAATAGACCCCACAGGGCCACTTAAGGATCGGGACCATATGGTCAAACCCCACATCCGCTTATCTATCACGCCCCAAACTCGAAAACCGGGCTCACAAAATTTTCGATCGCCGAATCCAGCGCCGACAGCCTCCGTAGAACCCCATTCTCGGCTCCTAGCGCTCATTCGCCAGGTTCCGATCCTGGGATGCTACGAGGAGGATTTTCAACGTCAGTTTGATTCATAATAAGCATAACCAAAGGCATAACCCACAAACAACAACCAAGAACTCCATTACATTTCTACTATGATTAAAAACTTTATAAGTACAATGAGTATAAAGGAAAATACAATGGTGAAGAATAAAAACTCCAAAATGATCTACAACGTGCTCCTGCCTCATCGCTGCTGCGTCCCAATGTCACCTGCACGCAACGGTCGTGCATAAGCTTATAGAAAGCTTAGAGGGTGGTGAAAGTGTGTACGCAAGGTAGTAATATGATCATGCAATATCAGAGTAATGTGAAATATACAGATGGATCCATAATATCATGAGCCATACCAAGGCTATGCGATGCAAGACATGAATGATATCGGCCATGTCAAGGCCATGCGATGTGAAATATAACTCAAGCATAAAAATCCTTATCTATGTCCACACATCAATACTGCTCAAATCTGAAATATCACAGGGGTCTAGTACACTCTAAACTAGATCGCCTCCTCATCGCGTGCAATAAGGTAAGTGAAAAAGACCTCACTATTCGTCTGCCAATATCGGACGCGACTCGTCGATAGCGGACCCATTTCTCGAGCTGGTCAGACTCAGCCTAGCATTGCCCCCTACACTCGGACGGGTAAGGCCGCACCCCCTTCAAACCAACCATGACATAGTGGAGAGTGCAGCCATCTGGTAATCGGCCCTAAACGCTCATCTACCCACTCGGTCTAGACGTTGGAGCAACTTCTTGGTACCATAAGGGTTTAGAGACTTTCACCCAGGGATATCTATAGCACCCCATGTAGAACAATATTTTCGGTATCCAATCCTGCCAACCACGATCTGTCTGTGGAGGCTAGGGCCCCGGTGTCACTAGGGTATACAATAACCATATCATACGATGCGAGATGCATAAATCACACTATCCAATCATGCAGCAAATCCTTGCACGTAACGTGCGCTCATGTAGGGCAACACCGCCTAATCGGGGTCCTATAAACAATCTGTCCGAAGGCATATGCTATGATCAGTCACTTCTCATATCAAGCATACATATGATGCGTATGATCATGAGTCATGGAACTATACTAAACATGTTATAATGAAATGAACTATCCTTGCAATGTAGATGGGCCTGGACGGCCTAAACACAATAAGTACGGGACTAATAATGGGCCCTAAGGAGAGCCGTAATGTGGACATCCAACCAGCATTACACTCGCAATGTGGACGTCAAACTAACATTGCTCCCAAGGCACGATCGTCGCAAACATCGTTACATAAATCCGTGTTGGCATAACACATTGCAATGGACCTTAGGTACATGTAACACCCTGAAAATCGGGGGTCGTGTATAAACTCAACTCCCGAGTTTCAGACCGTCACTTATGCAACAAAAATGGTTATGATTCGATGTTGTCTGATTTAAAGCATCCACATGAGTAAAAGTATACCAAAACTGCAATTCATACTTCAGATCCAGTGATAAAAGCAAGCGGAAGACTAAACAATGTATATATCACTGTATGGAAAAGCAAAGTAATCTCATCTGTCTCCAAAGTATGACTACATCACTGAGTCTCATGTACATATACATAACAAAAGAATAATGTTCAAAAGAAAAGTTCCACTGATGTCCCCTCGATCCAGGTCGCCTACGGGAAGCCGTCATGATACTGCATATACGAGAACTCGTCCTGGTCCTCGTCATCATCTAGCTCCACCTCCTGGATCTCGCCCTCACCTGCAACTACAACAGGGTCTGGTGGGTGTTGCAAACACCATCCCGTAACGTGGGAATGAGTGATCAACTCAGTGGAATCATAGAGCAAAGATTAGCATGTTCACAATTCAATCACGCGATAATAGTAAAGCAGTAAATCAGACAATCCTAATACTGTTGTTAATGCAAGATGATATGACGTGATGTATGCCCTCACCGACGATCACCCTCATACGGCAACATCTTACGACCGCGGCATGCCACACTCCCTAGAGTGCTCCACATCTTCCAGGCACATGCAATGCTATGGTGATATGATTACCAAGTTGTTATTAATCCATTCAAACAGCAGGATTGGGAAACTAAGGTACTTCCCTTGTATAAATCCCAACACGGATCCTGTCTAGGGTCGTCACTCCTAGTAATCTCATACGATGTACATTTCGTAGGTCACTGCAAGGGCTGCCAGGGCTGTTGCTCGCACTCGTTGCACCGCTCCCCCATCACCTTATCAATACAGGCCTACTGTACTCTACTGCACGGAAGGGTCGTCGCCTCCCGTGAACTCAGAATACGCTCGCGGTCACTACAAAGGGCTCATCGCCTGATCAGTGTAGGCCGACAGCTAGAATATAGTGTCCCATACCACCATAATCTGCTCACGAGTCAAGGTGCTCACTGGTCACTACGGGGAGGTTTGTGGCCCCAGCGTAGGCCGATAGCTCGACCACGGTGTCCCATACCACCATGCCCGGCTCATGAGTCTTCGTGGATCAAGGTACCACGGTTAATAGGGTTTACAATGGTAAGTTCAGTACCCTAGGTTCAAGCAGTTATGATACATACAAGGTGAACAAACATCGGCCAGTCGAGTTACTTGACGGGCTCGACTAGCGCGATCGCATCTCGAATTGAACGACATGAAGTGCGTAAAACACTTCGCGTGGCCTAACCACTGCCGCCAACTCTCAACACGAATCACATTCATCGACGCGTCGTTCCTGGCTATGACCAGTCAGCCACGAATTCGTTCGGTTACCGACTGCCTGGACTAAGTCAAGTCCCACACATCTATTGAATTACATTAACGCTACATACCAGGGTATTGGAATTGAAACACATCATGTGAGCATGTTAGCACATGTTATAACATTCAACTTAGGCAAATCTTCAAGGCATGCTTTCCATGCATATTCAACTTAGGCAAATCCTTAAGGCATCATATCTATGCATGTGATGTAATCATGCATAAGGTCAACAGATAGGAAATCATTTAGGTCAGCATATTAATCATGAAATCAATCTCAAACTACTACATAACATCATTCAATGCAATACATACTAATACAAGCATTTATACAAACACATATACTACACACTTAAATCCACATATAGTATGTCGACCCAAAGTGCGCAACTTGGCGAATCTCTTCGCCAAACTGATTATGCAAGCATTCCTAACTCTCTAATGCGGCGACAAATCATGTCAATCACGCCAGCAAAATATGCATGGAGACCGTACTTCCTACAAATGACTAAAATGCCCTAAATCTCATATTCTTCGTTAATTTGCGAAACAGGAAACGGAGAGCATGTTGTACATGTCAAACGGCGATGCCGTCGATAATCTACTATTAAACGACATTGAAAGCGTTGTAAACCGACAATCAAAGCGTCTAAAATCCTCACCTAAGCTCTTACGGTCGCGGGATTTTGAACGGAGCGTGTACGCTTCGTCTACGGCTGTAGGAGAACCTGATTTATGGATCTATTTAGCTAACATGTTGTGCATCTAAGCAAACCCTAAATCAGCAAGTTATTGGGATTATTTCATACCTAAAAAAGTGTAGAAATCACCAGCCAGGTGATTGGAAGGAAGTGCTGATGCAGCAACCGTTGGTGGCTCGGAAGCGGGAAAAATCTCCTCTTCCCTTTCTCTCAAACTCTCTCTCTCTTGTTCTAGGGTTTGTGAAATTCGTATGTAAGGAAGGAATGAGGGTTTCAACCCCTTTTATAAGCTTGGAAACGCCGAAAATAGGCTCCGGGACGAAGTTTACTTATTGCCTATCCATTTCGGAGTTGTTTCGGTCCAAAAACTGATTTCTGGTGGTCCCCTGGTCGATTGCGATCAGACTTAAGCTCATGGGTACCAGATGTACCTCGTATTAAGTTTTCAGTCTGGCAGGGTTCGCAGATCGCACGTGGCGGACCAGTTTCAGTTCAGCGGTCACCGTATATAGATCAGGGCTGAAAGTCCCATGATAATAAATAGATATTTTTCCTGATCCGAGGGTGTAATCTGGATGAATTCTGATGGTCAGAACGCTTAATACTGACGCGTCAAGTCGTGTGCCAGATCTAAATTTGAAATTCCCAATTCGTCCCTATTCGCGGTCGCTTCAGTCCGGGTTCAACGAAATACTCTGTGATTATCGGTTTCACTTGATTTTCGAGATGATTGTCAAGTCCAGCTGGGCGGTTCTAACGGTCTAAGATAGGAGGTATCAGACCTTCGACGCGCGGTCTAAATCCAATACAAAAGTTCAATATGGTCCAGAGGACAAACCTGCTTAGAGTTTGATCCAAGGTTATAGAGTATTGTAGAGTTGTCTGTTCTACTCGATTTGGGTCTTGTAGAACGTATTTAAAGTGATCAGGGACTATTTCCCAGCTACTTTAGCGTTGCGCTAGCTAACTTACGTTTAATTTCCATGGAAATTATTTATACGCGATTTCGGGTCAAATCAGTACTCAATTCCAAGTACGGATTTTTTCACGGGCATTACAGTACATCTCATTGGTCCTTAAATACATCGAATGGGCCATATCATATGGGCCTTTTATTCATCAAATGGGCCACATAAATGGACCGAACCAATGGGCCTTATGTACATTGCAATGAGTCATAACCCGTGGGCCTTAGATTGCATCAAATGGGCCTAATCTTATGGATCTTATATGTAACAAATGGGCTACACCAATTGGGCCTTATGTATATTACGGTGGGCCTCAATGGATAGTCGCAATAAATCAAGATGGGCCCCATAAACATACCAAGGTGGGGTCCACCTGAGCTATAGAACTATACCTTATTTTTAGTCTCAAACCGTTAAGATAAGCTCGCCAAGAGGTTGGACAGTCTTGGACACAACACATGCATCAAGGGTGGGTCTCATAAATAGATGGCGTGGATAGAACAAGTGGGACCCAGAAAACTTAATACTGTGCACAGCAACTAGTGGTGGGGTCCACTTGGTACCGTACATAGCAGCAATTAGAGTAGCCGCTACTGCCTAAAAGTGGCAGAGGTAGGTTCCACGTGGGGCCACCCACAACATGTATTTAAAATATATTATAATATACAATATATATATATATATATATATATATATATATATATATATATATATATATATATTCAAACACCCCACGGCCTGGACGGTTACAAACATGCACAAGTCAGGGAGGGCCCCAACCGTGGGAGTGGGTCCCACAGCCCATCAGAATGGGTGGACGGTGTAGGTGGTCCCATGGATCCCACCATACATTGCACGGTTAGCCACCCCCTGCTAGGGATCGATACCAAGACCTCAAGTATTGAAACAAGCTATCTCCACTCAATTTGTCAGTTGAGCTGTGAATGGGTCCCACCGTCTGGACGGTCTGCATCACACGTGGGACCCACGGGACCGCTAATGTGAAGAGGCAGTGGGTCCCACCACCTGACAGATGGGTGACGTGAATAGATCACATGCATTAGGTGGGCTCCACCGTCCAGTGGACGGTGGAAGTAACACATACATCAATGTGGGCTCCACGTGGGGCCCACCACAATGCTTATTTGAAATCCAACCTGTTCATAAGGTCACTTAGACCTGTATGAAGTGAAAACATAAATTTCAGATTGATCTGAAACTTCTGTGGGCCCAAAAATGGGTTTCAATAGTAGAGGTTCAATCTCACTGTATCGTGTGGTGTGGGCCACCTGAGTCACGGACGGGGCTGAAATTCGGAGGGGGCCCACTACTGGGGATGGCCCACCCCATGAACAGGTTGGATGACAAATAAACATCACAGTGGGGCCCACGGCAGCAACCGTGGGACGCTTCTTGGCCGCCCGCTGCACGCAGGAACAGCTGCGTGCGGTGTCAGAGAGCAGAGGCTCTGCCTCCTGCTTTGGCTTATTTTTTTTAAAAAAAAATCGCTGGTGTGAGGATTTTTGAGTGTGGGGCCCACATCGCATCAATCCACTCCGTCCACTAGCTTCCTTGGCTTGAAATAAGCCCAACGAGTCCGCTATGGAATTCATTTAGATTTGTAGAAATTTTAAAATTTATTTAAATGGTGAGAGTCGTTGTTTTGAGAGGTATGGCCCGCCTAATGAACGGATTAGCCTCATTACTTGGTTCAACGTCTAAAATGATATGGGAAAGGGAATGGACGGCTTGGATTGAATGTATACATCAAGGTGGGGCCTAGGTGAGTGGGTCATCCGAAAGCTTGGAAACAAACTTATATTTGTGCTTCCCCAACCCACGTCCAGCGTACGCTGGACGTGCATGAACTTATTCATTAGAGGTGGGCCCTGCTTAGGTGGGCCACCTCATGGAGTATGGTGTGGATACCACACAACAAAATGGGCCCCACTAGAAGATGGTTGGTTAGCATTCATGCCTCGTAATGGGGTCCATTCAAGTGGGCCACACAAACACAATATGATCAAAAGAAAGAAAATGAAGTAGAGAGAAAGATAAAGGTGGGACACGCTTGTGATGGAGGGCTCCGCCACTATGAGCCCTCCCTTGTGAGAGATCATACAATGGAATCGGTCCTTCTACACATGAGACTAACAAAAATTGGATTCAACGGTGGAGATCCTTTCTCCACCAATATGGACGGTCTAGATGACCTTTAAATGTAATGATATAAACATCATGATGGGGTCCATGAAGAATGACCCCATCATGGAATGATCATGATGATCCTAGTGGGCCATCAGCCACATCTTAGGGTCCCAAGTGAGATCCAAACCATTGATCGGTTGGCCTCACTGGGCCTATCTCAAAAATAGAAAAAACTACTATGATCATGCACCCACCGTCCGATCTTCTTGCTCCTATGGGCTCCTTAGCTCCTTAGCTTAGATTTCAATGGAGGAGATGAGAAATGGATGGTTGAGATGAGAGGTGATGGGGTAGGAGAGTGGGCCACACTTGGATCTTGGGAATGCTTGGAGAAATCCTCATACGTAT
The DNA here is from genome assembly GCA_037074715.1 of Magnolia kwangsiensis. Taxonomy (NCBI): domain Eukaryota; kingdom Viridiplantae; phylum Streptophyta; class Magnoliopsida; order Magnoliales; family Magnoliaceae; genus Magnolia; species Magnolia kwangsiensis. Next base: position 4,168,589 of record CM073573.1, read on the forward strand.
GGAGGGTTCTTGCTTGAGAGAATGAAATGAGAAATGAGAAAGAGAGAGAGTGTTGTAGAGAGAGATGGGTGATAGATGGGTGTGGTGAATGATGGTTGTATAAGAAAACCTTGACTTTTGTGGCCTTTTATGCAAAAAAGGCATGGGAGGTATAAGAACTTTTTGATTTTAGAGGCTTTTTGTATAAAAGAGGTATGGGTCTTGTAAGAAATTCTTGACTTTTGTGGTTGCTTGGGAATGGGTGAAAGGTGATGTGTACTTGACATGTACTTGACATGTGATGGGTTGATTGATTGATGGATTGATGGGATTGATGTGACACATTGTAAAGATTCTCTTGGGTTTCGCAACGCGTGGCATTTCCTCGCACCGAACGTCGGTCTACAACTCTTGACCAGGGTATCGCCTCGGCGTGCAAGTTGCGGCATCGGAACCGTAGCGATGGCGCGGTCGCTAGGGTACAGATCTTGGGTTGAGTCGACTCGGGTTGATGGCGTATGAATCAGGGTCGTGTGTAACTATCGGTTAAGGGTCGAAGGTTACCGAAATTCGACCAATAAGACCGCGGAGGTCTATGGAATGGTACGGACTAAGATACGGGTCTTACATTATCCGTTTGATCTCAAGTTTTGCATGACCCTTCATTGGGCCATGAAGCACCTATCTTACGGTGTATATCGATATGTACACCCCATAGTGGGCCCTAGATCTTAGAAAGACCCTCTCATAGGTCTAGTATAGTAAAAACTTAGCCCTTAGGGCCATTTACACCAATTTTGACATTATAAAAAGGCTTTCTCTTGGGCACCCCTCTCCCCATACGATTTTTGCCCTAGAAAAAGAAAGAAAGAAAGAAGAAGAGAGAGAAAGAGAGAAAGAGAAAGAGAGGAAGGAGTGAAAGAGAGAGCGAAGGAGAGCTAAGGTGGACCTTAGATCGAGGTGGGGTCCAAGGGAATCAACCCTTTTAACTCCCTATCCTTTCTCCAAAGGAAACCCTTCTCCATAACCTCAACAATCGTCCATGGGTCGTCTAGGTAAGATCGTTCACCCATTCTTCTTGAAAATCCATGTATTAAGAAGGTTTGACTTGGATTTCTCACATACAAGCGCTTGGCCAACCCCAAAACCCTCATTTCTAGGTCGTTTTAAAGCGTACAACGAACCCGAAGGTGCTGACTATTGTTCTTAGGTGGCCCAGTACCAATTTTACTATGAGTTTAATGATTTTGATTGCTTGGATGTTATGATTGGAGAACTAGAGAAACCCTAGGGATTGTATGATTGTTGAAATTCGTATGGGAATGCATGTTGGTTCTCATTGGATGTTGATTTTGCCTTTCACATGATTTGATATACGGTGGATTATATGCTCATGTCTATTTGATTTTTTTTCATACATTGTTGCTTCATAGTATGTATGATCGCCTTACACTTGTGCATGTAATTTCTTGAGATGGAGGAAGTGCTTAACTTCCTCATACACACACACACACACCTCACATGCACTTGTTTCATGATATGGTTGGCCTCACTTTTTATGAGAATTGAAGTTGTATGTTGAGATACATGAGAATATGAAATTACTTAGGCTAGATGATACTTGATAGACGACATGCTATGAATCATTATTCGTACCCTTGGGTCGGTTAGAAACATGATGAGAGTGAAGGTGGTCCCGTTGGTAGATCCGTCTCGAGACTAAACCTATGGTTTTGAACGGGTGTGTTCGGGTGGCTGTAGTTCGACTACATGTATCTCTTGTGCCCGATGTCACTCGTCTCACGCTCGTCTGACTCTTGCTGTTTAGTCTACTGTCTGACCAACTCTGTTTGTTAACTCTGTATGCTCACATATGTATGGAATCTGAACCACCCTACGACCGTTGTAGCCCATTAATAACTCACTTGAAATTGGTCCACAGCCTCGTGAGCCGGGCATGATGAAATGGGACACTGTGTCCGAGCTGTCGGCCTACGCTGGGGTGTTGCGCCTCCCCGTAGTGACCGCGAGCGATCACTTTCTCTCAGCACTCCTCATGTGCTTGAAGTCGGGGATGGGGAACCCGACGGGATCACCGAACGCGAGGTCTCGGCCTCACGCATTGGGGGGTCTTGGCTTTACAACCAGCTTAGGGCATTGATACGTGGGGTGTATTAGATTTCTAAACTGGCTAGATGAATGGACTTAACTAATAACTTGGTTAAACGATCGCATTGCATCGCATTAGTTAGGGTGGCGACTCAGAAGTCGAGGTCGCTCTGAGGGAGTGCTGTCATATGCGATCGTTAGATGGAGTCGCTCGAGGGAGTGTTGTGGCAAGGGCATGCATCATATCATTCTGCATGCATGCATTTTAAATAAGAGTTACTAGGTGTTGTTGATTATCTGCTTTTCATTAAGTCATATTATAATTTATGCCTGTTTAAACTTAAGACTAATAGCACCCACTGAGTTGATCACTCACTCCCACTCTGGGATGATGTTTTAAAACACCAACCAGACTCTTCAGTAATTGCAGGTGACGTAGGGTGCGAGGACACTGGTGACACGAGCCTCGAGGAGGAGGACGAGTTCTCCTACTTCCAGTTGATGGGCGATTCTCCATCGGCTTAGGAGACTGGATTCTGGGGTGTTGAGTCGTGAGCTCAGCGCACCATTCTTTTGGATATATGATTCTCTTTGAGATTTTTGTTGGGCAACGCCTTAGGCGACCCCTTTATATTCTTTTGGATATATATATATATATATATATATATATATATATATATATATATATATTACTTCAGTAGACTAGTTGTGGTTGCATTTTATGTTCCAAGTAATTTTAGGTTGCGCGTTTAAATTTGATTAATTATAAAACCATAAAATTGATGATTAGTAACACTCGGGAACTTGGGAGTCGAGCGTATGCACGACCCCCGATTTTTCGGAGTGTTACAGTTTGATTTTCCTATTACAATGGTGGTAGCCTGTTTAGATACCACCAAATAAGTAACATAACTTATTTAAGATAAGTAAACTTAGTTTATGATCAATTATTGATAGATTTTTTTATGTAAAATTATTTAATCACTTCAATTTAATAAGTAGAATCAAGACAAGTAACTTAAAGCTTAAGTAGCTTATCTTAACTAACTTACGTACCAAGCACCTCCCAAATGATTGAAAATGGGTAATGATTATTTACTTTTGTGATTGTATGGTACTTTCACCTGCATTAGATTAGAGTTTAATACATTATTTATGTTATCTATTGTAAAAATAAAAAATTATAATATAAACGTATAGATGATTACAATTTCTTTAACAGCTGTATTTTTTTTTTCTTTTATTTTCTTTTTTTCCTTTTTTAACACACGCACACACACTCACGCCATGGTGGGATTTCTCCACCTATGGGTACTCCAACCCTCAACCAGGTGTTGAAACTCCTAAGATCCTATACCCCCAATTGCTATTTAAATAAACACCGAAAAATGATAAGAATCTAATGTTTATTTTGTATTATAAAATAAATTAGAAAACCCAACACATTTGGTTGACCATTCACATCGTATTGTTATCAAAATAGCATTTTCGGGTGCCTTTTTAGTGCTAAATGCTTGACAGAAAAATAATGTGCAGTCCAGCTGTTTCGATAGATGAGAACAGTTAAGTTGCCACATGGAGGGGGGAAACATGCATGAATCCACACCGTCCATCATGTGTTGCCTTTCAGGCCCAGAAATCAAGATGATCTAGAGATCCAGAACTCAGGTGAGCCACATCATAGGGAACAGTTGGGAAAGAGACACCCACCAATAGTTGAATGTGGAGCATCCAATCCATTCATCTGACGAACCATGACTAGACAAAAGGGACGCCCCAAAAGTCCAGGCCATTCTTAGACTATGGTGGCCCCACAACGTGGATCTAGTGTTTGTAGGCATGCTTTTAATAAGTTCCCCATGGTTTGGCCCACCTGAGTTTTGGATAGATATGACTTTGGGGATCGTGTATAAATACGAGAGGGCCCACCTGATGAACAGGTCGTTTTCATTCTCATGAGTCAATCCCCAATTTCAGTGGTAGGCCCCACCAGCATGTGGAGTCACGGCCATACGTCCCCACCTCCATGGTGTCCCAAAGCAATGGGGGAAGGGTGTGTATTTTATGGAATGTGATGGTTGATACACATGCAATCATCAAACTGTACATGTGCCATGGTTTTTGTATGATCCAGACCGTTCAAATCACTTAATCATGGATAGATCGTAATTGAAAATTTACTTCCCTCTCAAACACATGTTGTCAGCAAGTGTCTGGTGTTAAACACTTTGCAGTGCTCATGCAAGCACATAGCATTTAGTAATTTCACTGCCAAACATGATATATCCCTTGACATCATAAAATAATCATATATCCACGTAATGCTCTCCACATAGGTGTAACATACGCATCATATGGATAATAACCGCTTACATTTTATGATTGTTCCCCTTCAAAGGTGAGGATCATCATATGAACGGTTTGGATCATTTAAATATGGACCGCAGATTTAAAATCCAAGTGCTGATGGATGCTATGGCAATACACTGCGAACTATTGTAGCAAACGCATACTTTGTTATCATATTTGATTTGATGGACTACGCATTTCGGAAACTTTCGAGTTTTTTAATCAGGAAACCGAAGAATAGGAGTGCTATTCTCACGCGTGCATCAGCACTCCTTCAAAATAGAGTCTCTGGCACATGAGTGCTAGATCCAGGCCATTCATCAGGCAGGTCCCATGTTAAATACGTATCATGGCCAGCATCAGGCCGGTTTGATCTTTAGCAGGAGTGGTGGACAACATGTGCGTGGGAAAAATGGATGGTTAGAAAAAGTTAAAAAGCACACTGCTACATGCAACGTATATGAATGGCCCACTTGATAAGTGGACAACCCTCATTTTTCTTCTCGGACCCCTTCGCTGTGGGACACGGCTGAGGCCAGATCTTGCACACTTGCCATATTGGCACGTGTAAGAGCTTTTGTGTTTGGCATCGGCAGCTACACCTCTCCCGCGGGTAGATCGTTTCTAAGAGAAGGAAAAGGCAACCTTTATTCTTCCTTTATTCTAACAGAGAGTGGGCCACTTCCAAGCTGTTACATCCAAACGCTATCCTACTCCCTCTACAAATGGATTGGTTGATTGATAGCATTTAAGACTGTTTATTGACTAACAACATATATTCTTTGTATTTTTTATTATTATAAGAGAAAAAATTAATACTCTGACAGCGTGTGATGGATAATACGCAGGCACTTTGATATTACTTAGAAACTGCGTACATGTATCTAAATAAGTCAAAATGAACTGTCCAAATCAATTTTCTAATTTTAGATGCATCGTGAACTAAAAATTAAATATATTGGAATATCTGACTACCAGATCGGTGGACATTTATTTGACGGTTAAAAATAAAATTATCCTATCTTTCTATTTTTCACAAACATATGTCGACGAATCAAAGTTTAGGATTGCTCAAACGATAGTGGGTTTCATAATTTAATCTGCTTGAATTAATCCATGCCACGTGTACAATTTCTGATCGCCTGCGTATCAAGCATCATGTACGAACTCAGTATCAGATGATAGCTCTGCCTTTTACTGTACAGTAAGGAAGGCTAGTGCGACGGCTTACTTCAGGGAGTCCCATGGGTTGTGGAGCATACCATCTCTAATGAACACATGTCACTTGCCTGTGGAGATCAATACAGTTTATCTGGTGGACCACTGTATGGATGGGCCATACCATAAAAATATAGGCAATTCGACTATAGTATCCATCTGATTTTCCACTAAAAAATGGACGGTTAGTTTAAGAAGAGAGCAACGATAAGCAATAAATTAGATGAATGGAATTGTCTCAACACTAAATTTTCAACAATGGCCAATCCAGATGGGGGAGGACAATATCAACAGTACGGATCAAGGCACCGGCATGTACGGTGTAGATGCGCTATCGACGTTAGAGTTGAGTTTGATTTGACCCCACTTTGTCTTATCGTAGTTTTGTGGCTAAAGGCTAGATTCCTATGAGAGTTCATCTTCATTTTGAAGATGGTGGTGAATCGTCCTCCCCACATGTGTCACTCATGTAAAACCATCCAGACCATCCAAATTGCTGGCCCAATTGTAAATAAAGCAAGCATATCTTGATAACTGCACCGATGAACCAGTCCTGAACATCCATTTGACGGCTATCGGATGGAAAATTAACCGTTGAATGGCGAGCGATCTAAATTCCTGAGGCAAGATCATACGTTTAATATCAATCACTCAGTATAATTTCGGGGTTTCTCCATCCACAATCGAATCAGAAATTTGGACGGTCTCGATTTCCCATTCAACCATGAAATGTGCTAGGTTGCATGGTAACTACCATTTCTAGGATAGTGGTGAACTGTCACAGGAGCCTGCCAACCATCGTGGAATAATAAGACGAGAAGAAAAGAGATACATGCAGGTGAGATGCATGCATGTTAGGTGGAGTTTACTTTCTTCATAAATGCTCCAGTGAGCTTAGAGCATTATAAGTTATAATAGTCCTAGTTGCACCTAGCCAATTGGACAGTTCAATCGATCGATCTGAACCGTCTATTAAGTCCAGAGCACATTTTATAGGCTACTATACAAAAAATAAACTGATCAGATGAGAAATTCTAGCCCTGATTTGTACTTGTACTTTTAGCCATTTTTTTTCCCGGGACATGGATACGATGGTTATGATTGCCTAAAAAATGTCACTCTTTAGAATCATAAGCAATCTATGATGGTCACAACAAACTAGATTGATCAATTGTGATTGGACCTACTTTTTTTTGTAAATTATCTTGACCGTCCGTATTAATGTCTAATTATCAGATTGTCATGATAGTCAGATTGGTGTTATATGTAAATAGTTTCCTATGAAATCTGTGTTCGACCCAATGGACAGTCCAGATCGATGGATAGGATTGTCTAAGCATCCCAATGCAACTAGGAGCACAATAACTTATGCTGCTCTGAGAGCACTTGAGCATTTCTTTTCTTTCTTTATCATGTTTTAATGTTGGGAGATGATTCCTGAGAGATCAGTTGACGGTAGAAGCATTGGCAGCCGTTGAAAGACAAGGACATGAGCCGTCATGAGAGAGAATGTTTGTTGGAAGGACAATAGCTCGAGGGTACACATATCTCATGGCAAGCTACAGGTGCACTGGTCTTTTCATGTAACAATGACCTAATATTCGTCCTAGTATCTTGGGCTGGTGTTGGGTCATATTACAAAAGCATGTCTATCTGGTGGACCTCACTTGTCGATGGCCACACTGGTTGATGATGATCTTGCTTACCCCAACTCATGGAACCAAAATAGAGGATAGATAAAAACCTTTAGTGGTTCAAATCCAACTACAAAGCTTCACGGGCTTGTATGCCCGTAGCACAGGACCACCATATGGACAGCTTGGATCATGTCGGCCATGATGCAGGGATGAACATGATGAGGTTGATCACCCTCTTACTCAAGGATAACTACTCCGAATTCATTGAGCTTCTCTGGACTTGGCTTCTAGAATTCATGAGAAAATAGAGCTAAAAAATAAAAATAAATTCTAATAAATTTAAAATTTAATTGATGAATGAAAATAATAAATTCATAACCCTTTAAATAGGGATACCAAGCAACGAGAGATAAATCAGAAACAAACTATAACTAAAACTTTTAGAATTTACAACTTATTATAAATAGTATAGTAAATGTCCTATTTAGCTTCACCAAGCTATTCTCCTAATTATTCTAAGTTCTTTTCGCGTTGGGCACAACTCCTAAAGCCCAATAGATGAAAAGTTATAATCAAATTAAAACTTACCATTTATAGTAAAAACGTAATTAAAATAGTGAAATGACCGTCGATATAGAGGTATTTTATAAATCCGGCTTGTACAACCTGGTTTAGTGGGGTTGGTGTCTAAAGTAGTCTGTTCTATCCCAAAATCATATATTTTATGCCCGATAACTCATTCCGGATTGTGAGATACGCCCGATCTAAGGTCTGACGGTCTGAATCACTTATGTCGTCAACCGGGCCTTTTCTTATCCATTTTGGCCATGAAACTATCCGTGACCTGCTCTACATCACACCATGTGGGCTACAAGAGGCTGAGTTAATACTAGTAGAGAATATATTTAAAAAAAAGAAAAAAAGTTTATCTTATTATTGGGTGTATCCTACCTTATTAATGGGGCCTATTTTCGTCCAAACTATAGTTGAATGTTCTTTGGTTGCACCATTTCAAGATGGACCGGGTGGGACCCACTTTCTTAAGGCCTGGTTCTACACAAGGAATACATTGGCAGGAAAGAAGGTGTTGCACGTGATTGTTTCTTTTGGTCTACCCAAACTATCTTTAGGAGTACCCGAAAAGACTTGTGAGCACTTATGCACCCTAACCACTGCCCAAAGGGCGGCTGGCGGGAATCCCAGTACATATCATCAAATGTGCTTTTTCAGAATCCTATTTTGACAAACGTGTTGGATACCGCACATCCGCTTTGGATGGTGAGAGATGTGCACACACATCTAAAAGCTGTCGGTGTGCACAGTGCGCACCGATCTCTCAGCCCATGAACATTAGCCAAAACCTAACTGGCTACAGACCATTGCTGTTTATCTGATTATCTATTAGCTGCTAGAAAACGTGACTCCCCGAACTAGTTGCTGCTAGCAACAGATTTTCTAGGTGGGCTGATGAGCTCCCCCACGTGACTTTAGAAAAAAGAAGACATAAGAGTTTTCTGTGGGACATGACAGACGATGAATAAAAACAGTTTCTTGGTGCATTTCATTTTGCAAGGGCTTGTTTGGGTGCCACTTAAAAATGAGTTCATCTCATTCTAGTTATTCATAATCATATATCAAGGGCCCGTTTGGATGCCTGTTTTGAGCCTGCTTTTTTCAGTTAAGACTTGAGATTGGTTCTTGTTACAAGATGGTATCAGGGTTTGGATCAACATGGCATTTAAGCCTAAAATTCCCTTTGGAAAGCATGTCCAAACAGCCCCCTAAAGATCGTATTTTTATTTGGCAAGGATTAACAAAATTCCTAATAACCAACAATCACCATCTCTGAGACATGATTACAGTTAACTAAAATGAAATTGGCTCGTCTGACCCACTGCCGTAGGTACTTGTTTGAATGTGTTGGAGTAAGAAAAGGATGGCAGCCGGACATGGACATCTATGTATTGCATCCTTTTTCACGTGCAGGAGTTGATAATAAGGATAATGTGCCGGGAACATGCATGATTCGGACCCTATAACAAGTGGGTCCTAAAATGTGAAATGCTCTGCAGTCTGGGCAAGGTAAAGTTGGGTCGCATCTGTTTGGAGTGCAATTGAAGTAGGGCTGTGGAGTAGACAGCTTTTTTTTTTTTGTTTTTTTTTTTGTGGAACCCTTGTCCTGGACAGCTGCATCCCATCTGCTTGGATATCAGATGCCAAAATTAGACAAAATCACGACATTCAATCCCTTGGCGGTCCATCCAGAGGCGATTGGACACACACACACACACACACACACACACACACACACACACACATATATATATATATATATATATATATATATATATATATATATATATATATATATATATTCTGTGCTTTCTGATTGCCCCTGCAACCAAATGAATTCCAGGATTGCATTGTGGGACAGATTTCTTAGAAACAAACAGTAAAGATTTAATGCAGCCATGAATCATAGCAGTGCAGCTCCCATGCATTAGATAGGTGTACAGTCGCCAACCTGGCCCTACATGAATTCCCCATCCCCCTCAAAAAAAAACAAAAAGAAAAAACCCAGATCAGGGATCCAAAAACCATGTCAGAACCTAATAACCTGAAAATGGGAATCGTAACTGTCCATCAGCACGGTCGCGTAATGAACGGGCAGTTGCCTACAGTCATCAAGCAGCAGCAACTGGCAAAGGCAAAAGAAGTTAGCATAGTGCGAATGCATGAGAGAGGCAGCAAGGGACAGTTCGTTCCATGTTGGTAAGAGTTGCAGTATACACACCAATGATGCTCTTGGTAATATGCAAACACTTGTAACTTACCCAAAGATGTGATATCGTCATATCATCATCATCCGATCAACCACAGTCGGAGCCTTTTTTTTTTTTTTTTTGAACTAATAAAGCAACTTTGTCCTACCGATGCCAGCATAATATTCGGACCTGATCAAATAAAAAACCAGTATTCAGGATCTCCTTTCTCTTCTACATTTGTCTTTACATGGAGAGCACAGAGTTCCAGGTCGTCTCCTTTCATTCTGGGCTAATCATCACCAGCAGCAACACACCAGCCAACCTGTGAACTGTACACCAGCCATTTATCAGGTGGAACAGTTTATATCATCATCATTGTCATCGAAGCCTTATTGCAATTAATTGGGATCGGCTGGACAGTTTAAATGATCTGCAATAAATTTCAAGTAGACAAGACTATCAGACAGGCTGCATGTGTAATGATACAATCAAGCAAGATGAGGATAAGGCCAAAGGCCTTAGCAAATCATGCATATATTAATTTTTCAATGATGGTAGTGTTACCATGGTACTGAAATATGGTTGGGGTCACTGCCGAGGTGGTTCAACGACAAAACCTTCAATGATTTTGCTGTGGTAGGTCAATATTTTTCTTGAGATTTTTACCTCAAAATTCCTCAAGAAATCTGACTTTACCCAACCATGCCTTGATTACTTGAAATGCTGAAAAGTGCATTTTCAGAAGCTGACATCATCATCATCTAAGCCTTGTCCGAATTAAATGGGGTCGCCTACATAATCCTGTTTCCCCATTCCACTATCACAGCTGGTCTTTTCTTTGTCTCCACCCCAGCCTTCTGGACCTTCCCTTTGCTTCTAAGAAGGCAAATGACCAAAATGTCTTTGTCCATTATTTATCTATAATCATGGTGCCTGCATGACATCCAGCACATCCAATGGGCGCAACCCACCATGATGATTAGACAAACCAAAAATCAGGCCGATCCAATCATCAGGAGGGAAGAACCATAAAAAGCAGTCTACGCCACCCAAAAACCACCTAATTCACGTGTTGCCCGCCTGATGATTGGATCAGCTCGATTTAACAGTGTTCCCCTTTTAGATGGGTTGGATGACATACACACCAAGTGAGCCCCACAACAATTAATTTTACCACTTTTTAGAAAAGAAATAGACAAGGGCATTGTGGTCATCTCACATCCCGAAAAGCACTTTTGGCATTGTCTGGTAAAATCAGGATTCTTGAGGGATTTTCCACCAAAATCCAATCTCTTTTATTGGTAACCCAAAATAATAATAATAATAATAATCAAGAAAATGATCTAGTAGATACATTCAAAATTAGCAGAGCCTTAAATAAGGCCCTTCAGGAAGGGTTGCATAATTTTCCTCATCATTTCCAAGAATCTACTGTGGAAAGTGACTCTAAATGTGATTTCATGGGCAGCGAATGTGTAATGTCTTCCATGCTGACTGGCATCTATTTTTGACAAATTCAAGGAATACTAAGTGATATAGGCCCATGGCCCACTGCAGAGCCCAACATGCGCTGATTTTGAGCTGTTTGTGGCGAGATTGAGAGCCTAAATGTCAGAGATCACATTTTCCATTTGTGAAAGATAGGATGTGGAAGACGTGATTGAAGATTTCTTTGGTAGTTAGTAGATTTATTTTTGCTAGTTTAGGCCAAGTCTTGCAAGTGGAATTTTTATTTATTTTAAATAAATTATAGATTGATTTGAAATCAATCTAATGGTTGGGAAGTTTGCATTAAAGATTCATGGGGATTGTCTTTAAGATCTATAAAAGGGGGAAGAGGTGTAGGAGGTAGGCATTCTCCATTTTTTTTTAAGTTGTAAGTTTTTTCAAGTATTATAAGAGGAAGTTTGAATTTTGTTCTACTCTAGCATATACTTCTAACCGGGTTGGGGGTGGTTCGGAGGGATGAGATGGAGGTTCCATTCCTTTACCCACACTGGAAAGAACAATACGAGGGAAGAATGCGGGAAGGATCAAAGGGTGGTTCAACCAGAAAGGATTAGGACTTCAAAACCGGACGTGGAGCTTCCGCCCTGCTCATCTTGAGCCCTTAATTATAGATAGGGAAGCGTGGACATAGGAATAAATAGGCATGCATGAGGCACTATACTTGAATTATGCCCCGCCTGTCACTATCGAGCGAAGCTCTTGCTCTTGTCGAGATCCCGGGAGGCTGAACCACAGAAGCGGGAGGAGTCTTATGTTGACGAGAGACAAGGACCTAAGTGGGCAAGGAGACGAGCTATTTGATGGAAAAAGGAATGGACAAAGTGAAAAGTAGAGCCGAAGTAGCCAAACAAAATAGGGTGCTACCAGAGCAGAGCGAGATGTATTCAAGTAAGAGAGTGCTAGATCCACGAAACGCGGGTGGGGGATCGATCCAGAATGGATCGGTTAAACATTCCATTAGTGAGCCTGGTCTTCACTCTTCTGTGTGGTATTCATTCTCGTTCGGCTCTTGGAATCACATCTAGCAGTCAAGTAGGTGAAGCATGACGCTTAGGGGGGCGTGTGACGCTTAGGGGGGCGCGTCGAATCGCTGAAAGGCCTTGGTGATTCTCCAATTTGGTAATCTGAAGATAGAAAACCACAATTATTCCAAACTGAACTTCAATAGTCTCGTATCCATGCTACCACGACTCCAAACTCGATGTTTGTTAAGAGTAAGTTATTTTTCCCTCTCTACACAAGTATTTCTTGTGAGTATACTCCTATTCATTCTTTGCAATTCATATTTCGAGATCTTATTGACTAGATAACCGGGTCGCGCCAGTTTGGTACTAGAGTTGGGCAATCTTTGGGGATTTTCGACTCTACATCATCTCTAGATGACTTTAAAGGGGGCGGGACAGGAAGAGTTTGCTTCAACTCACCCAATTGATCCACATTCATAAAGCAAGTATATCAACTCACACATATAATAAACAATATCACTGATCAAGTAGGAGAGCTCCGGTGTAGAGGGAATCCCGAGACCATAGTTGGAGCACATGGACATGTGGGGGAAGGTCCTGAACACGGTCCTAACCAATAACAGCTGACCCCGCTTGTGAAGACACCAATGAACGAATCATTCAATTGTTAGAACATGATAGAGTATGAAATTAAAGCTGAAATTCCAAAATTTCATGGTCATTGGAGACGATTTCATCGATTGGCCAAGCATGGCATAACAATGTTTGAATACAAGGAAATCACAGATAATTGGAAGGTTAAATTAGTAGCAGCAAAGTTCTCCAGTCACACATTAGCATAGTGAGACAATCTCCAAGCCAAACGAATCCACCAAGGTAAGGAGAAAATAAATTCTTGAAAAAAGATGAAAAAGAAATTAATGAGGATGTTTCTACCTGCAACTTATGCTCGTGACCTCTATCAAAGATATCACAATTTATGTCAAGGAATAAATTGGTGAATGAATACATCGAGGAATTCCATACCTTAACATTACGAGCAGGATTCCATGAGCATGAAGACCAAAAAGTTTTAAGATATATTAATGGTCTTAACCTGAACATAAGAAATCAATTAGCTTTTAAAGATGTATTCAAGATGTCCGATGCATACACACTTACATTAAAAGCCGAAAAGATAATTGAGGACTTGGGAGATGATTTTCCCCACAAGGACTGTCATCATTGATATGGTAGCATGCTAACTTCCCACATAAGGTGACCACAAGGCCTCCCATGGGTCAAGGAACAATGGTCCTACGTCCAACAATGAAGCCAAATCCCAACATAGGAGGAGATGGCTATGGACGAGAGGCTAGTGCAACGCGAATAGGCAAAATAACACTCCTTTTACAAGCTTCAAGTACGGGCAGCCAGGAATTCGTTATTTTCAATATCTTGAACATCAATCCACATTAAAGTGAATTTGGCTGAGGAATGAGGATATGTTGAAGACAGTCCTAACCATATAAAAGCTGAGGAGACTAAGGGGACATTTGGATTGCAAGTTACTTTAGATAAGCTACTTATGCCACAAGTAGCTTATCTTGGTTTCTACTTATTTAAGTTTAATAACCAAACTAACTTAAGAAAAGTAACTTATTGACTTGCATAAGTTAAAAGAAGTTACTTATTTGGCAGCATCCAAATGGGCCCTAAATATGAAGAACATGCATATAAAGTATGTAGCGTGTGCTAGGGAAGATGTAATAGATGTGCATGGTGATAAGGCTGAGTCATTGGTTATCCAATAGCCTTTGTTATCAACACCTCCACAATTGAAGAAAAAATCTGCAGTGCATAGCTCAAATCATTGGTCTAGTACTAAAAAGGGGCCGTTGATTGGAATGAAGTCGTAACAAGGTAGCCATACTAGAAGGTGCGGCTGGATCACCTCCTTTTCAGGGAGAGTTAATGCTTGGTGGGTATTTTGGTTTGACATAGTTTCATACCAAAAAAGAAGTAAGCTACGTCTGCCCGCGCATGTGTAGGCTTAGCCTTTTCTTTGAAGCTGAAAAACGTATGTGCGCAACGACGGCTTCAAAATGTAGGTGCACTCGGGTGATTGACGAGGGGTGATGGTCGTGACATGATATCTTCCACACAACTTGAACTTTCGATGGGAAGATATGCACAATTTTAGTAGATAGAGTAATGACAATATTATTGCACAAGAAATTGTGAATAAATGAAACTCAAAGAAGATAAGCATCCACATACATGCTCAAGTCATTGGTTCACGAAAGAGGAAGAAGTTTTTTGTTAACTCCAAGTGCTTAGTTTCCTTCTCTATTAGGTTTAAGTATAAGAATGAAGTGTGGTGTGACATGATCCCATAGACACATGGCACATTTTGTTGGGATGACAGTGGTTGTGGGACCGAAATATGGTACGTTTAACTCAGACTAACAATGATTCCTTCATCAAGTATGTCAATATCACATTGCACCATCGTTCAAAAAAATATATATCACATTGCACCAAATGAAACATCTTCCAACGCCCAAATCTGATAAAGGGTAAAAAATTGCTCAATGCATAATGTTTGAAGAAGAAAGTAAGGCATCCGACATCATTTATGTCTCGGTTGCTAAAGAAGAAGCAAAATAATCAGATGTTATAGCTCCTATGCAGAAGCTCCTTGATGAATATCAAAACTTGGTGCCAGTAGAATTGCAAGCTGGACTTCCTCTTATGAGGAACATGCAGAACCATATTGACTTTGTGCTAAGTTTGAACATGCCGAATCTTGCTCATTACCGAATGAGACTAACCAAACAAGCTGAACTCCCATACCAAGCCATGAGGGTTTTCATTCATTTTTTAAGGAATCCATGGGTAAGCAGATAGGCTAAAGAAGAATGGAATATGGTTGCTTATGTCAGTAGAGAGGCCAGTGAAGTCATAGATACCTCAGCTAAGGAGAGTGTTGTGAGATCTTGCCCAAACATTGATAGTATTGAAATACAACCCAGGATCCTCAGCCTAATGATATGCATAGTAGATTTAGCTTTTCAGTTTGTACAGGTGGGGCCCCTGGTTTAGTGATCCAGACATCAATATCTGCCAAGACCCACCTCAGATGGTGCTCTGAAAATCTCCAAAATAGGAAGATCCTAGGCACCAACCTTGAGCCTTTTTTTTTCAGTTCAATGTGAAACATTGCTGTATTTCTCTTCTTAACCATCTATTTGCAAGCCACAGATCAAAAGGCAAGGATTTTCTAATTTGGGAGACTTTTGAGGAATAGCTGATCTTCATCCATGGAGGGACCCAACAGAGTAATGATTTGTACCAATGAACCACGACCCAACTTGAATAAAGAAGACATCAAGGTATACCCTCAAGGATAAATCAAGATATTCTCACATTCTTTTCATATTCTTGTGTTCTTGTCGCAACTTGATAATAATTTCTCGTGTGAAACAACATGTCCTTATCTACTGGACTAAAAAAGTATGAAGGGAATTTCCATGGATCATAAATCAGTTGCCGGCTGTTTCAAGAGAGTCGTTTAAATTACAGTTCAGCCATTTCTTTCGGTTGGTCATAAACTCTGTTGGAAATCGAAAAATTGAAACAAAATAAAATTCTTGTTTGCTACAGTAAAATCTGCTACAACATTAGACAAAAGTTTGATGAAATTGCACAAAAAGGAGGAAAAGGGAAGTGAACAACTTACTATTTTTGCTCTGCCATTTTTTTCTGGATCTCATGAGCTGTGTTGAAGATCCTGAGGGTCAGCTTATTGCACACGTAGCATTTCGTGTTCTTTGAATGGTGCTGGGAAACAAGGTAATAAAATTCAAGTTTCATACTTTTGATCAGCAAAAAACAAAAGGAAAATGAAAACTTAGGTAGGCTAAACAGGAATTCATAAACAACAAAATAATACGAAAGCATCAAATGGACACAAACTCAAGGATAGAGAAGAAATTCCATCCAAATAAAAGCAACAAGATTGCAGATCAAAGGATAAATGTCGAGCAGGCATCGCATTTCATATGAGCTCAATGTTTTCTAGTCATTTGAATACTATATAGCTTAGTATTATAGGGAAATGCAGTAACATTCAAAATGATAAGAAAAGTATTTCATAGAAATTTACTCTTTTGACACATGGGCAATTTGGTGTTGGACTATAACTGAATAATTCTTTCATGGTCCATGGAGAGTTTTTCCACAGCGCAGATCTTTTGTCTAGGAACATAATTATCATGATGAATCAAGACAAGATATTAATGTTACAAGGGTAATTTTCCTAGGATTGGTTGATTGATGTTAATCCATCAAGAGATTCTCTAAATAATGCATACAGGAGAGGTGTTCTTTTAGTCGCACCTTTTGTGATGAAGCAAGTAAGAAAGACTTGTTGAATATAACATACATATGGGTCTTCAAGAGGCTTTATCATTGCGATACTTAACTGGGGGAAGGGCTTTGAGAGATTTCCATTGAATTCAAAGAATTTCTCCTCATCTCATCTCCTCCGACTAGTGAACTTCAAAAATTCCAAGCTTTCATTTTTAGCTTCTTATTTGGGTTGAAGTTAAAAACTAAGGGCCTGTTTGGGAGCGTGGATTTGAAATCCCCTGGATTCGGAACACCCTGGATTTGAAATCCTCTTGTTGTGTTTGGCACCCTAGATTGAGAATCAACTTTAATCCAAAAGTAGCTATTCATAGTATATTTGCAAGGGTTTGAATTTAATTACTAAATCAACTTTAATATCTCTAGTTAGTGAACTTATGTAATTTTTGACACAATGGTTGTAATAAGCCTGCTGAAATATATACTATGCCAAAAAATGATGAAAATCCAAGTCTTGGATGAGCCACAAGCACAAGATCACGTCTGAGTGACTAACCAACAATTTTTAACCGTTGATTTACATGGACAATGTTTGGACGGTGCTGATCATCATATTAAAGTAATTAGAGTGATGCAATTGATAATCTAATTATTTTAGGATATCATTAGTGGGTCATGTGTCCAATGGATTAATAGTCTAGTGATACACATGTTACACATGCAACTATGGGAATGATTTTAGATGTAATCCAAGGTCTCACCCTGGATTTAAAACCACCAGATTGAGGGTATTTGAAACCCCCAGTTACTTTATGGTGCCAAACAACACAGGGGATTGAAATCCCCTCAAATCCCCCCAAATCCATGGTGCCAAACGACCCCTAAGAGAATTCAACTCCACTTGATTGGTGGACTCCATGAACGATCTGAAGCAATTTGGGGGCAATCAAGGAATAGGACAGACGTGCCGGTTTAGACCACAGTTTTATAACGTCAGCGAATCTGGATTTGAGTTTCAACAATTTTAGTACATATTAAGCTTTTTTGTTGAAATATTCGATACAGTATTCCTGCCGATCAAGAAGAGTCTCTGAAGTCTTGTATTGTTTATTTGAACAGATAGTTGAAGTGGATTCTCAGAAGAAAAAATGGATTATGGGACTGTGTGACTTGAACTATTGATGTGGTGTAGAAGAGTTAGATTACACAAACACGGTATCAGAGCCTCGTCCCTGATCTGGACCATTGATCCAGTGTCCTCCTCGTTTCCGATCATTGTGCCCAATATTCTTGCCTGTTCTACATCGTCCTGAACTCATCGCCTTTAGATCTCAACTGTTTCTGCTTCCAATCCCATATTTGCCACTGCTGCAACCTGATCCAAGTATATCTGTTGCAACCATAGCAACAACTCGATGCTACTCCCTATTACAACCCATTGTCTTTTCTGATCAAAACGCTAGCCATTCCTGCAACTAGAATCCACCCAACATTCATCAGTTTTGTCACCTCAGTTGTCACCATCCACAGCATATTCCCAAGCCACACCATTCTCACAGCCGCAAATCTGTTTCCATGCTTCTCCAAATCCCCCATCACCAACACCACCAAAGTCCGATTTGAAGAACCCATCAGCGTCTCCACATGGGTATGTGCCTATAGTAGTGCATGTTGTACATGCTATGGATAGCTATATGGATGGATATATGAATAAATGTTAAGAGTTCCTACACATCTCTATAGATCTCCCACCTCTTCATTGTATCCCTGTCTTCTCAATGAAATACATACAACATTCTCCACAACATTCTCCGAAACCAAGTCTCTAAAAGTAATCGTTGTCAAATTAGATGTGATATAGATCAGGACCTTGGGATCTTGACGATCAAAAGCAATTAGGAAATCCACAGCATAATAATGGGATGCAAAAGTAACAAGAATGAATGAATGAAATCAAATAGCAACTCCTGATAGATCGATAGTCTAAAACCCCAAAAAGAACATGTTTTATTCCATTAATTGAACCATCAACACTTCTATGTTCCTCTTTTATGGATAAAGATCAATTTTATTGGAACCAAGCAGTGAATTGCGTGAACCCAAAGAAACATCAAGGAGAGGGCATGATTTTCACAAAGAGCTAATCTTGTAATCCCTTGCTTGGCACGAAAGAATCCGAGGAGCCGTTTGCCTCTCTAGTGATATGTAAATGAAATGTTTAAACTAGATGGGAGGTCTCAGACTTCATTGAAGATGTAGGACCACCTCTAGCACTCAAAAGTACTCCTTTGTTGTGCATCGAATGACAGTTTTTAAATCCCTCAACAGCAATCCTCCCTTGAGTAGAATCAACAAGGGTCTATTTGGACAGTGGGAAAAGAAAAGAAAATGGATAACTTTTCCCATTATGGGACGTCTCACCATATTTGGATAGTAACGGAAATAGTGTTTCAAAGAGCAAACATTACAAGCCATCATTACCCAAACACCATAATTCTCATGCACAAGAAATGAGGTGACTATTGTGAGAGCTTATGAAATTTCTACTTGTTACCCAAACAAGATCGTCGTAAGTGGAATAACGGAAATCCATGTTTCAATGGTGCTAATGAAAATCTTGGGAAATCATTACTGGGATAGTCAATTACATTTTCATTTTATTTTCCTTTCTTCTCCCTCTATCCATGCAGGCCCCAAGAATTCTACCCAAAGATCCTATCTTGAGTTGAATCTGCAAGAATTCTTAGTCTCTTAGGGCCCATTTGGATAATACCAAATGAGTAGCTTTTTTAACTTATGTAAGTTAGTAAGTTACTTTTCTTAAATAAGCTAGTTTGGTTATTAAACATATATAAGTAGCTTTTTAGAGAAGTAACTTATTTTTATTAGTTATTTTCTATTGTTTTTCAACTTCCAAAAGTAACTTATTTCCTTCATTTTCATTGGTGAGACAACAACTTACAAAATTATTTAAAGGAATATGCTCTTTGTGGCCATGAATGGGCAAATGATCTAGAGGGCCCCACATGATGATGGCCCATATTGAGGTGGCCCCACATGATGGACAATCCACATCAAAGGTCCACCCCTAATAATGAATGGCCCACATCTTAGGCGAGCCCCACGTGATGGGCAGCCCACAATGAAGGTGTGGGCCAGATGACGAGCAACCCACATCAAAGGAGGTCTCCACATGATGGACAATTAATAACGGTGGGCCCCACATGATGGACAATCCACATCAAAGGTCGGCATAGGATGCGGATTTCCTATGAAAGCCTTTCGCAGGAAGTTCCTACGCTGGAAGCCAAGGTGGGGCCCACCGTGATGTTTGTGAGAAATCCATACCGTCCATCCATTTTTTGAGTTCATTTTAGAATATGAGCCCAAAAGTGAGAAGGATCCAAGACTCAAGTTGTTCGTACCAAAGGAAAATGTGGTTAGGGAAATTCCTACCGTTGAAACCTACCTGGGGTCGATAGTGACGTTTACATGACATCCATACCGTTCATAACGTCATTCCTACTGGGATGAACTGAAAACAAAAATATTAGCATGATTCAATACTTCTGTGGCCCCACAAATATTTCAACTGTGGACATTCAATCCTCATATTTTCGGCTCACTTGAGTATTGGATTTGGCTCATTTTTAGCCTAATGTCCTAAAATGAAATCACAAAACGGATGGATGGAGTGGATTTTTCACAAACATCATAGCGGACCCCATCTAGCGCAGGAATTTCCTACGAAAGGCTTCCGCAAGAAATCCGCGTGTGCTTGCATAGTGATCAATGGCCCATTTACAAGGCGAGTTTTGCATGATGGATGGCTCACACTAAAGGTGGGCCCACATGATGCACAGTCCACATCAAAGGTGGGCTCCACATGATGGGCAGTGGATATTGAAGATGGGCCCACATGATGGTGGGCCCCACATGATGGATGACTAACATCAAAGGTGGGCCTACCTAATGAACTGTGCACATTAAAGGTCAGCCCCTTATGATGAATGGCCTGCAACTAAGGTGGGCCCTGCATGATAGACGACCCACATCAAAGGTGGGGCGCACGCAATGAACGATCCACACCAAAGGTTGGCCCCACATGATGGACAGTGGATGTGAGGGGGATCAAGCAGACTTTCTGAATAATTACTAATGATGTTGGAAACCAAATATGCTTTTTTACTATTTGGATGATAAGTATGTTGTTTACCAAACATACTTATCTACTGATTAAGTAGAAACCAAGATAAGTTACTTATGGCTTATCTAAAGTAACTTATGATCGAAACGCCCCCTTAACGCCTTCAATCCACCACAAAACAGCTCGCCATCTAGCTGGGCTAGAGTAGGTCATCTGGATTACACTGTTATCATCTCTAATAACACCCTTGATTCCACTAGGTCCCAATATACCCACTATTGAGCCATTAAAATTGAGATCCCAACACTAGTAGGATGAAACTCACACCTTGATCCAACCTTTTCATTACTGAGTTCAGTATCAATCATCGCCCCACTCTCCATTTAAATCTGTGACTGTAACAGCCTGAAATTCCTCACTAGAGCCCATTTGATCATGGAAATCAGATTCTACAATAATAACACACATCGGCATTTCCACGTTATTAAATATTCTTCCTTTCTTTCATTCCACATGCTTCAAAATATCGCAAAAGAGACTAACCTCTGAAGTATTGTTCCCCTTTATTTGCAAAGACAATGATGCAGGACACATGCATGTGACTAGATAATTAAGTGAGATCAATCAGCAACTCAATCTAAATAATCAAAATCCACAAACTATGATAAATCATCAAATATATCAAGAATCAAGCATGTAACGAGAGGTTCGGGCTGCATATATCAAACTATGCAATGCATGACCATCAAATACTAAAAGATGGGATCTTATGGATGTAGGAACATCCAAGTAGCATAGGAATTAATTTAATTACAAAAAGGGCAAACTAATACTACCTAGGGTAAGTTCAATTAGGGTTTAGGCCAAGCTTAGATATTTGGGGATCTAGGGTTTATGTTAGGATTAAAGTATGGGATTCAAGGGGGGTTTTGATGTGGAACCAAGAAGGAATCGAAGGGACGAAGGGTGGGTCATACAGCCAGCTATAGGGGTTCACACGCGTGGTCATACGGTCACACGTGTGGGTTATTCTAGCTAAGGTTTGGGGTTTCAAGGGTTGGGTTTATACGGGAGGATGTAAAGAGGATGAAAGGAATGGCTTTTGGTAGGATTTGGGAAAAGGAGAAGAAGAAAAGGCAAAAACTTGAAAGAAATACCTCTTTGAAGGAAAAAAGAAAAAAAAAAAGAAAAAAAAAAAGGAAGAATATGGAAGATAAGTGGAAGACATGCACCTTTGTCGAATTGGAATGGCCTTTCACCAATCCTAATCTCCAAATCACATGGAGAATCCTTCAAATTACATGACTAAAGAAAAGAAACTTTGAATTTTTTTAGAAGCAATAGCATGGAGAGAGCTCTGCACGCCGCTGCCACCCTCCCGCCCCCTTCTTTTATAGTTTCATAAATTCGTTTTTACAAAAAGTCACTCTCAGGAAAGATTTCTTTAAAAAAAAAACCCTAATATCTAAAATATGTTCTTTAATGCATAAAACAAAATAAAAACTGAAAAATAAACTAAATCCTAATAAAGTAAGAAATAAAAACTAAGACACCTAAGTCCTAGAGTGTCCACAATCAAGGCGGGCCACGATCAAAAGTGAGTAAACAACCTGATACGTGCGATCTAACGGTCTGATCAATGCGTGCACTCGATCCAACAGTCTGAAAATCCACGATACGCAACCCACGTACATCTTCCCAGTGTGGGGTCTTCAAAGATGCACAAACCATGCACATGAGGTCTTCTATAATGGCTAGGGATAGGATTTGGACCCCACGAGCCCCATGTAACACTTGTCTAGCCGCAAAGAAGGCTGCATCGTTATCCTTCTCCGCTGGTACACTCTAAACGGTCGGATGTCCTCATCAGACAACCTACCTACCTTTCATATTACTTGTCAACCGAATTTTGGAAATTCTTTGAACTCATAAAATGCTAATGAAGTGAAACCTAAACATCTGCAGGACGTTGCATCAAATAAAAAGATGGCACCAGTTTCCTTAAACCTCTTGTACATAAAGCATGTCATGCAATCAATGTTCAAAACTAGCCTCAAAGATTTAACCATTGCCTTTGTTGTGAAAGTCCCTTAGATACTCCTAAACTAACCCTAAGACCACTTCAAATCCATGCCATGGTTGGGTTGCAATTTCAGCCCAAAGAAAATACCTTTCCTCAAATCACTTGAGAACTAAGAAAACAATTAGTTTGAGTGGTGCGAAATTGAAAGTCCATGCAGCATAAAGCAGTAACTGAAACGAATCCATGACAAGAATTCTGTGAGTATTAATTATTTCTCATTAGCTGCCCAACATCATAAATTCACGTATAAGTTAAAATGCAGCCACTATATTTGTATGCTCAAACACATAATATTAAAAGAAAAATTCTCCAACCAGATTGATGGACTTCAAGACTAGAGTGTACACGAATAAAAAATAAACCCACAAAGACAAAAACAGTGGAATATGAGTGCCATGGGAACAATCAGTATAACAAAACAATTGAATCCATTGAAACAACTGAGTGAAAAATACAGAAAAGATTATTATATATCCTACCTTCAGCACACAATGCTCACAGAAATAGTGTTTGCATTTTGTAACAACAGGATCCTCGAATGACTGCCTACATATGAAACACACGAAGGGCAATGAATCATTCTCATCATCATCGCTCTGATTCCCTCCTTCCCGGTCCACATCATCATTCCCTCCCAATGTGGAATTCCTATTTCTCACCTTCTAAGCTTCCTCCCACTCTCTCTCCATCTGCCATCCAGACTTATAATCCCCTCTTTTTTTTCTTTTTTTTTTTGTTTTTTTTGTTTTTTATACATGCACACACACCCCTACACACTCACGCCACACGCACACACACCTCACACACGCACACCGTGGGATTTCACCACCATGGGTACTCGAACCCTTGACCCGGTGTTGAAACTCCAAGGAGTCTACCACCCAGGTAAGAGTTAGGACCCAACTTATAATCCCCTCTATCATGCATAAACTTGCACGCATCTCCAAACCCACAGTAACCAGTCTCCTTGTAATCCTTGCATATATCTGGCTGGTAATCAAACCTCGCTGAAGACCTGATTTGTGCTGAAGCTCTAAGTGGTCCATGAGCCCCACCAGCCTTCTCACTTGAAACCGCTTGTTCACATCGGAAGCCAGCTTTGTAATCAGTGTACCCATGGATCCCTTTATACACCTTCACATCATCAACGCCTTTCTTTTTCCACTTCAAAGCGTCCACCGCCTGCTTTAGGATCGCACGGGCATCTTTTGAAAATTCAGTTTCTGTTTCTAAGGTTGCTGTTGCTCGGCTGTCATGGTGGACTTGGATTTCCTTGGATGATTCAAAATGGAAAAGTGGAGTGTCTTTTGATTCTTCAGCATTGGATTCAGAGGATTCTGTTGCTCTCTTTGACGATCCAACAGTTGAGAAATGGAGCTTGTTATCGGGTCTCGGGGTCATTTTTGGCTTTTGGATGAAAGGAGGTATTTGACTTTTCTTGATCACCGTCTTCAGTGTCAACATTGGTGTCAATCGTCCGTTTTCGGATGTTCTTGTTCTTGGATGGTTTGCAGAAGAAATTGCAAACTGAAATGGAGAGAAAATGACAAAAAGAAAAAAATGTACTTAATGGATTTTGAATGGCGAAAGGGAAAGAGGTCAGATGTTGGAAAAGAAGCAGGAATTTTCCTTGTTCGGAGGATAGGAGTTCCTCAGAATCCACCATGTGTGCTTGCGAATGGATGTGCATGACTCCACAAGCGTGTGGGTTTTGCAAATTCCTCAACAGAAATGATCTCTTCACAAATTCCCACCCCTTTTTCTAATTACTACTCTTCCCTTCTTTGAAAATCATAATAATGGCAGAAATCTAGTAAACAAAAAGGAAATATTTCAATCCAAATCATAAAAAATTACGATTAAAAAAAAAAAAAAAAACATTCGACAGAGATTCAGCTCGAAATCGATCCAGGGAAGCAAATCAATGAGAGGGAAATTACCTGCCTTTGGTGAAATCGAGGGAAGATTGGGCAAGAACGAGATCTCTCCAGGGTGTTTCTCGAAGGAAATAGAGCTCGTTAGGGGCCGTTTTGACGCCTATAACTTCTGTAAGTGCACCTACCTGCTCAGAAAAATAGAATTTCATCCAGCTCCCATACAGAACACAGCACATATTATGAGTTGCTGCAGTCTAACAACCTAAATCAAAGTTGTTTGGACAAAGAAAATGATAACTTCTTCCAACACAAATTCCCAAACATTGTGATTAAAGATTCAGAAAAATCTATGGGGGTCATTTGGCAGCTTGGATTTGGAATCCCTGAGATTTTCATATTCTGTCGGTTGTGTTTGTCAACCTAAATTTTCAATCTACGGAACTCAGAACTTGTGCTTTTTAACCTGGATTTGGAGGTGTGGAGAAGGCATGTGCTCTCTTTAAATAACCAATTTGAAAAATACGGCTGTTAGAGAGGATTTCAAAATCCTCGGATTTTGCAAGCCAACTTTTAAATAGGAAATGAAAAGTGGACTTATTTAGGATTTCAACCTCCAAATTCCAGGGAGCCAAACACAATATTTTGGCCTGGATTTGAATTCCAATTCGAAATGCCCAAAAATCCAAGCTGCCAACACCCCCTACAAGTTCAAAGATAGGAATGCTTGTAGGAATTCTTGTTAAGAGTCTCACCTTAGGCCATCAATCCCATACTTCCGTCCTGTTTCATTGTTGAAGGACCTCCAACCATACTTGAATGAAGCTTTGTAGAAAAGAACTATGTATGAACAAAAAGAAGCTACATGCAATAAAACAGTGTAAATGGATAAAAGATGCAAGTAATGACTCGGTGAAGTGAAAAGGAAAAGCACCACATCATTCTGAACAGTGAACATGAGTTCAGTGGAATGGAGACTGGAATCCGCAATTTGGGTCTGACGGATATTTTAGAATGAGAGACAAGGAACTCCAGCTTCAGTCATGCTAAGAGTCGTTCAAAGCTTATTTTTTGGGTGGGAATGTAACCAGCTTCCCTCATCTGCAAGCGCAGTTCCCCTAACATTCCATATATCTCATTCGCTTCCGGATGTGATTTATCTTCTACTAAAAACACATGGACCTTGTCCCTGATCTCGATCCAGCTCTGACCAGGATGCTTCCTCACACCCCTGCTTTTCATCAGTTTCCTCAGCCTCGCGGCATCATCCCAATATCCTTTCAAAGCATAGATATTACAGAGCAAGACATGAGCTGCTGAATTGGAAGGGTCCAACTTCAAGATATTTTCCCCTGCTCGCTTTCCAAGCTCCACATCTCCATGTGTCCTACAAGCAGAAAGAAGAGTCTTCCACACTACAATATCAGGATCAAATGGCATTTGATTAATAAATCTTTCAGCTTCTCTTAAGCGACCAGCCCGGGCCAGCAAATCAACCATGCAAGAACAATGCTCCCTTGTTGGTACGATGCCATGTTCAGCCACCATGGCTTTGTAGTAACGGAAGCCTTCGTCTACCAAACCGACACGGCCACAAGCAGAAAGAACCCCAACAAAGGTCACATGATTAGGCTTAATGCCTAAATGTCGCATATCACTAAAGAGTTCTAGAGCTTCATTCCCATACCCGAAATGAGCATACCCCACAATCAAACTGCTCCATAAGATGACATCTGGATTACTCATAAGTTCAAACAATTTCTGAGCATCCTCGAGGCTCCCACATTTCGCATACATGTCGATCAAACCATTTGCAACTGAAAGGTCAACCTCAAGCCCCATCTTCACAGCACAGCCATGAACTTGATTCCCCATTTCTAGAGTAGCCAAGTGAGCGCAAGCACCCAATGCATTGCTTATGGTGATCTGATCGAGCTTGTTTTCAGAACAGTGCATCAATCTTATTAGTCGAAGAACATTGTCCATATGATCGTGCTGCATACATGCAGTAAGAATTGCATTCCAGGAAACTGAGTCTCTGCCACTTTTTATCTCCTCAAAGGCTTTGAATGCATCGGACAGATCAGAGCACTTTGCATACATGGTGAGGAGAGTGTTACAGACAGGAACATCCAAGTCTAAGCCCATTTTGACAATGTAGGAATGAATCTGTTGTCCTTGACTCAGAGTAGCGTAACTTGTGCATGCGCAGAGCAAGCAGCGGACAGTGATCTGATCCGGTTTTAAGCCCGAATCCCTCATCTGTGAAAAGAGAAGCATGGCCTCATTGATGTCATCCTCGTAAGAAAATCCAGCTATAATTGCATTCCATGAGACTAAATCAGGCATATGGACTTGGCTGAAAGCCTTCCTCGCAGAATCTAAGCATCCACATTTCGCATACATGTCGCTAAGGGAACAACCAGCAAAGCAATCTCTTCCTAACCCAAACTTTATGCTCAACCCATGCATCTGTTTCCCATGCTCCAATTGTAAAAGCCCACTACACGCACTAAAAACACTCCCAAATACAAACTCATTAGGAAAGTAGACACCTAACTCAAGCATTTCCTTGAAAAGGCTCAGTGCTTCTAATTCACAGCCCTGTTGAGCAAAGCCAGCAATCATCGTACCCCAAGAAATCAAATCCTTCGTCTCAATTCTCTCAAACACACCAACTGCATCGTCAATTCTATAAAATTTTGAGTACATTGCAACGAGAGCATTTTGAACAATCGAATCAGTCCCGAATTCGGATTTAACCACATGACCATGCAGCTGCCTCCCCAACTCGACATCAACAATACCTGAGCACGCTCTAATCATGCTTCCGAACGTAAACTGATCAGGCACGAGACCTGAACGTCGCATCCCAAAATAAAACCTAACTGCTTCCTCCTCCTGGTGTTTCTGGGAATACCCAGCAATCATCGAAGTCCAAGAGACAACATTCCTCTCAGGCATTCCGTCAAACACCTTCCGTGCATCAGCCAATGACCCGCATTTCCCATACATATTGAGAATGTGATTGTGGAGGACGACATCGGCGCGAGAATTAGACCCCAGCAAATGATCATGGACTCTCCGGCCATGCTCGAGGGACTTTAAAGAAGAAGAGGCGATGATTAGACGGGCATAAGTGCTGAGACTTATACAGAAACGGGTATTGTTCCGGACGAAATCGAAAGCATGGAGAGCTTGTTTGAAGAGATTTTGCTTGCACAACGAGCTGATATAATCGTTGCTCGACTGTTGGGTTTTGAAGTGGGCGTGGCAGCTGCGACTAAATAGCAGTTGGTGTTCGAATTTTGAAAGCATTGCAGCTGCATCGAATTGGACTACTGGTCAATGCATCTTAAGCGCTCATTTTCTGGAACACGAGGCATACCTCATGATGAGCGAGGTGGACCCACGGTCAAGGCCTCACCAAGAAGCGGATTGGCTGGTGTACCACACACCAGCTATATAGCTGGTTTAGGTACGTGTCGTGCGAAGACGAGCGCTGACGCTCTTCGAGCTCTGAGTTATACGAACGGTCCAAAGGAGAACAAAGTTACATGGGACCCACAGTGATGTATTTATTATATCCAAACCGTTCATCCATTTTTCGAGATCATTTTTAGAGCATTATCTAAAAACTGAATCATATCCAAAGATCATTTGGACCACACCACAAATAGCAGCGGTGATAAGGATTTTCACTGTTAAAAATTCGTAGGGCCCACCATAACATTTATTTTCCATCCAATCTGTTCTTAATGTCACAGAGATATGTATGAAGAGGAAAAACAAATTTCATATTGATCCAAAACTTCCGTGACCCGTAAAAGAGTTTCAATGGTAGACGTTCAATCTCAGTGTGGTCCACGTGATATTTAGATCTATCTTATTTTTCGTTTCAAGCCTTAAGACGAGCCCTTAAAACGTACGGACAGTTTGGATATAACACATGCCTCGTGATTAGATCTACAGAATTTGCTGACGTCAATCACCAGTTATATAGGTGGCGTGTGGTACACCAGCAAATACACTTCCGTCGTTACCCCGGACGCGGATTGCATACTGGCAGGTTGAGTAGCGAGAGTCACTACTGAAGTGACGTTACCAAGGTATGTAGGTGCAACCACATATGTGTGTTTTATCCATACCGTTCATGCATTTGGAGAGATCATTTTAGGGCACGGTCCAAAGAATGAGCCAGATCCAAGGCTGGGGTGGACCCCCACCTCATAAAACAATGGTGAGAGTGACGCCCACAGTTGAAACCTTCCAAAGGTCCACCAACCATGGTGTATTTTTTGAGGCACATTTTGTTCATGCGTTAAATCAGACGTGAAAGAAAGGAAAACAAAAATATTAGCTTGAACTAAAACTTTTGTAGCCCATGGAACATTTTAATGGTGGGACTGTTTTCCATGGCAGGTCCTCCTGACCTTTGGATTTGATATATTCTTTGGCTCAAAGCCTAATATGATCTCTCCAAATGGATGGGCACTATGGAAACAAAACATACATCATGACGTGGCTCACAGTGTAACTGACTAATCAGCGTCCGGTCACCCTCCTTCATATCCACGCCGGTGCATCTAACGAGCGCAGATTAGCTACTGACAGGTCAAGCAGTGATACTAGCCATTGAAGAGACGCCATCAAGTTCCGTGGGGCCATTATAATGTATGTTTTATATCCTGTCTTCCATTTATCTGGAGAAATCATTGTTGGGCAATATCCAAGGAATGAGTTAAATCGAAAGCTGCAATGAAACGAGTACAGAAAACAATTGGGATAGTTTCAATGGTGGGAATCACTCTCCACTGCTTTCTGTGATGGGGTTCATTACAGTATTTTATTTATCTCATTTTTTGGATGATTCCCTAAAATGATATCTTCAAATGGATGGACGACGTGGATACAACACATACATCATAGTAGGGCTCACGGAACTTAGTGACATCACTTGAATAGCGGACTCGCTACTCAACCCGTCAGTATCTAATCCGCCTCCCGATCTGATTGATTAATTAAAACGTTAAGTTAAGATTCAATATCGGAGAAGCAGACAAAAATTACTCATCGGCTGTCCATTTCAAATTTGAGAGAGGGAGTCGAAACGCAGCTGGATTCAAAGTGCACCAACCTGCTAAGAAACAATGTCATCTCCTTGTACGTCTCTCAGCGTCTCCTCTCTCTCAGCCATAACAAGGTAAGCTCTGACCTTTTGATGGACGCGGTTTGGCCAGGGGCGGTTTCGGATCGCTGACTGTGGGACCACCTCAATATACTTTCCTTACATCCACACCGTCCATCCTTATTAAAAGTTCATTTTAGGATATGACCCAAAAAATGAAGCAGATATAAATCTCGAATGGACCACACCACAAGAAACAATCTTTACTGAATCCCCACCATTAAAACTTCATGGATCCACTGAAATATTTATTTGCCAACGGGGCTTTTCTGCCGAAGGCTTTCACAGAAAGTTCCTGCGCTGGGATGCTAGGTGGGTCCCACTGTGATGTTTGTGATAAATCAACACCCTCTATCGGTTTTGGGAGCTCATTTTAAGGCATGCGGTAAAAAATGAGGTAGATCCAAAACTTTAGTAAGTTGTCCGAGAGGAAATAGTATAGATTCAGTGACCACCCTTAGAAACATTCGTATGGCCACAAATTTTCTTATCAGGCGAAGTTTGTAGTGTTTTCACTTCATTGGAGTGGGAATGACCTTATAAAAGGTTTGGGTGGCATATAAATATCAAGGTAGATCTTAGGAAGATTGTGTATTCGATATGTGAGAGGGAAGAGGAGAGAAAAAATAATTCTTACCTTAGACGAGTTATAAGGAGAGGTGATTCATGACTGAGTCCATTGTGAATCATCAAGAACTCAACATTTTTTATCAGATATACTGATGAGTTGAATCAGATGGGAGATTGAATTGGATAAAGATCCGAGGGTTGAGAAATGAAGGAGAGGAATTGAAAGATTTAAGAAAGAGAGAGAGGAGGGTTAGGGGCGCAACCATAGGGAGAAAGAAAAAGGGGTTTGGGACACAACTAGAGGGAAAAAGAAAGGCCCGGGTTCAAATTAGCTTGGTAAACTTTAAAAAGGTGTAAAGCCATTCCAAAACAAAAAATTTAACTGTTCTAATTTTGTGAGATTTTGGTGTAGTGAAATGGGAGTGGAGGTATACTCCATCTCCTACAAGAATATGGAAGCTCTTTGCTTTGAAAGAAGTTCCTTGGTGGTTGGTTTTATGTTAATCACGGTTTTAAGACTCGGATGAGTCTAATTCGTCTCATCCAAGTCGACTCAAACTCCATAGCACCAGACCAGTTAGATACTGTTGCAGTGTTTTTATGGGACGGCTTCCCTTAGCGACGGATCTTCCTTCACCTGCACAGAAACAATGTCAAGGGAACCCTGGCTAGAGCCGGAGAACCTCCGATGCTTAAGTCAGTTATCTGATCAATAGCCAAGAGCTTGTCTCAGTTAGTATTGCGTACCTTTTACTGTTCCAAGCTTAGAGATTTATACAGTCTGTCAATCCTTATCTTCAGAGGATTCTTCTCCTGAGATCGCTTAGGATCCCGAGATCTCAGGAATCTCGGGATCCACTACCAGTATCCCTGAATTTCCGTAGATCAGCATCTGTCCTCGTTCCGCCACTACCTGTCTCAGTTGGATCTCGACCGACTCCGGGGGAGTCTCGGCCAGGTCATGACCGACACCGGGGGAGTCTCGGCCGATGCAGGAGGACGGATTTTCAGCCGTGCCCGACAGAATTAACTCCCTGAGGGGATCTTTACTCTATCGGTTGAATGACTTTCACACGCTCGGCCTTCAGTGGGGTTATGCAGGCGAGGTTATCACTCTGACAGAGCGACTTTACTCGTCCTTGCTTACACCTAACGGCCTACCTTTTGTCCTGTCGGTGTTGTCTCGGATTCTTCAGGCAGTGTCGGCGAAGCCGACCTACTCTTATACGAATCTCGGGACTTTACCCGAGCCCGACACATTTTTCCCCAACAGTGAGCCCCCCCTGCTCCTTGTGTCGTCTATGGCAACAAGGAGCACGATTTTATCGGTCGGTTGGCATTAGCATCCGAGATAATGATGAGGCATTTAATGTTCTTTGAGTCGTTCTTAGCGTGCGTCGTTGCGCCTCCCAAGGTCGCACGTGCGGCCAGCCGTCAACTCGCTCCGTCCGCGTATAAGTGGCGGACGCGTGGCCACGATTTCGGCGCAGTCAATCAACAGTCGCCACGCGTCGAATGGGGGAGCCGATGCGAACGTCGCTTCGCTTCTACCATAATGACCCGTCTACGTGGCAAGGCTATAAAAAGCCCGGGCGGGAGGACGGTTCGAACTTTGTTTTCGCCCTCCTCCCTCCCGTCCGTGTCTGATTCCGAGCGCATTTTCGCTCTCTTCTCCCTCTCCTCCGCTGTCGCCTCTTTCTTCATCAACCTTTCCTTACAGTCACCGTCGATTCCTTTGGTGAGTCTTTTCCTTCTCCTTTAATTAGCTTTAATGGCCGCACACGGCTCTCAAAGCCCTCGGGAGGAAATGTCAGTAGATGAGGGCGTGTCCCAATACCTCTGGGACGTTACAGACCCACCATCCCTGTTGACGGAGTTCACCGTCGGAGCTGACGCCGCATTTCGGCTTGTCAGAGAATCCGGCAGCCCTTCGGCTGAGCATCCCGCCCAGACAGGTCCATCCAGCGGTGGGACATCTCTGGTGACTCGTCCAGGGAGACCTAACCCATGGGCGGATCAGATGGAGGACGAGGAGGGAGAGGGAGAGGACGATTTAGTCACGGGCGAAGGGATGGCCGTTCCATACCCTGTGACTCGAACTGCGGAGGCTTCTGGGTCGTCTTCGAAAGGGGAAGGAGACGAGCCCAGCGGTCTCGTAGCTTCTATTCTCACCGAATCCGATTTAAACCGAATCAGGGCTGGTTACCATGTACCTGATTCGGTCATCCTTCATCTCCCTCGTCCGGGTGATTTGCCCGACCATCCCTCCGCAGGGATGGTAGCAATTTTTCAAGTCTCGATGCAGTGCGGCTTGCGCCTGCCACTCCAGCCCATTGCCCGTGACTTCCTTTCTCGAGTCAAAATAGCCCCCGGCCAAATCGTTCCAAACGCGTGGAGGAACTTGTTCGGCTGTGTCGTGCTTTGGTCCGAGCTAGAGCAACCTTCTCTTACGGTCGACGAGTTCCTCTACCTGTATCAAGTCCGACCAAACCCCAACTTTCCTGGCCTCTACTTTCTAAGCGCGTGGAGAGGCAAGGGGGGATCTCTAATAACCGACCCACCTACTTCAAACAAGTTCTGGAAGGAGAGGTGGTTTTGGGCGTGCGGTCGGTGGGAGTCGGCCAACTCGTGGCCGTACGAGCCTCAAGTATCCCGCACATTCCGTAGAGCAGGTGACTCGGCGCCTCGGCTCACTGATCTTCCCTTTTCTTATTCTCCGTTTATATATTCTCTTCCGCTGATCTTGACTCTACCATGTCTCGCAGACATCTCGAAGAGTAGAGGGAAGCTTGAGTCTGGGGCTTTGACTCGGATAAGAGAGTTGAGGAAGCTGAGCGCGGCAGAGCGATCTTGGAAGTTGCTCCTGCAACCTGAGCGTCTTCACCTCGCCGGCCTTGATTCGTTCGTCTCGGATATTTCGCTCTTCCTTATATTTGTCTCCTTGGTTTTTGGTTTGCTCTCTTAACCTTATCACTCGTCCTTGCAGACCTCCCCGAAGCTCGTCCTATTTTGAGACCTGCACCAGAGAGCATGGCCGAGCCCCGACCCGCCTTGAAGCCTGTTTCCAAAGTGAAGGCCCCCCTAAGATCGACTCTGCTGTCTGGGTCCCGACCTTCGAAGCAGCAGAAGATCGCGGGCAAGGGGAAGGAAACGGTCGCTCCACCTGCTGCTGCGCCCGCCGTTCCCCAGGTGGTCGTCCTTTCCGACCCTGATGAGAGGGCCGAGGAAGCGGGGCCAATCCATCCAATGACTCAGGCGACACCTGAGTTGGGGCCCGCCGCTGTGGAGGTCTCGGGGCCGAGGGAGGCCCTGCGTGAAGATTCCCCGAGAAGGGAGATGACTCAAGCGGAGTCCCCCTTCTCGAAGATCATTGCGGGGATGGTTCCTTGGGCGCTTGCCCACGGGAGCGAGAGAGACTTCGCCAACTACTACAATGCTCCGACGGCCTAGACACTCGGGCATGCAGCGAGGCTGCTTTTTGAGGTAGAATTTTCTTCATTCTTGTGTCGCTTTCTGTCTAGGTTTTCCAACACAACTCACCGTCTTTGTATTGCAGCTGGCTCCTTGCCTCGTTAAGGCAAGCTTGGAGCTGGTCGCCTCCCAGAAACTCGCATCCGAGGCAGAGACTGCGAAGAAGATCGCGGCCGAGGCTGAGGGCCGTAGGGAGATCGCCGAGGGCCGAATCGGCATCATGACCGGTGATCTTTCTATCGCCCGGAAGATGGCCGCTGACGCCCGTGCAGCTCTCGAAGGCACGAAGGCCGACAATGCTCCCCTTACTTTGCTCCTTCAAGAGGCCGAGGAGAGGGAGCGGCGGTTTCTCCAGGTTCACGGCGAGTGCGAGGGCACCCTTGCTCGCGCGAAGGCCGAGGCTGCCGAGCTTGTTCAGGAAGCTCAGGAAGAGACGCGTCGAGCCAAGGAGGAGCGAGACCGAGCGGTAGAGGCCTTCCTCGAATCTATCGAATTTGAGGAGGAGAGGGACCACCTTTACCAAGGTGGCTACAAGGCCTGCGTTTTGGAGATGAGGGCGGCCTTCCCTGAACTCGATCTCTCCGCTTTCGAGGTCGACAGTCCGTCTGCCGAGGCTGCCGAGGGCGGAGCCGCTGAAGAAAATGTCGCTGCTGACGAGGCTGGACCCTCGGGCGTTACCTAGGATTCACATTTCGACTAAATGCGAGAGTCGGACATTGTACCCCTTTTTTTTTGTAAAATTTTGTATCTGACCCGACATTGGGTGCTAAAATGAAATGGAACTTTTATTGAGTCGACTTCAAGTACAGCATGTTTGATTGTATCTTACGGGTAATAAATTTTGAGATTCTCGGCGTTCCAAGGATGAGGCAACAGCTGCCCGTTCAGGTCTTCCAGTCGGTAGGTTCCAGGTCGGATGATGCCTGAGACGACATAGGGGCCTTCCCAATTCGGCCCTAATGTACCCGACTCAATTTCCTTAGTATTTGGGAAGGTCCTTCGGAGGACCATGTCCCCGGTTCGGAATCGTCGTACTTTGACTCGACGATTGTAAAACCGAGACACTTGTCTTTGTCGAGCCATCACCTTCAGTCGAGCACTTTCTCTTCTTTCTTCTAACGAATCAAGTGCGAATGAGAGGAGTTCACCGTTCTCTCGTTCATCATACAGGTTGACTCGGGCTGAACTAATACCGATCTCTACCGGTGCGACTGCTTCCGCACCATAACATAGAGAGAAGGGGGTTTCTCCTATCGCGGTCCGTGCCGTGGTCCGATAAGCCCACAGTATATTCGGAAGTTCTTCGGCCCATGCTCCCTTTGCCTCGTCAAGTCTTGTTCGGAGATGCTGTTTTATGATTTTGTTGATCGCCTCAACCTGTCCGTTCGTCTGAGGGTGATGAGGCGAGGCGTATACATTACGAATCCCAAGATTACCGCACATCTCCCGGAATTATTTATTGTCGAACTGCCTTCCATTGTCTGTCACTATCGTCCGGGGTATACCGAACCGACATATGATATTCTTCCAAACGAAACTGGTGACCCTTTTCTCGGTAATTTTCGCCAATGGTTCTGCTTTAGCCCACTTCGTGAAGTAGTCCACCGCTACCACGACGAATTTAGTCTGACCCTTCCCCAATGGAAAGGGCCCGATTATGTCTATTCCCCACTGCGCAAAAGGCCACGGTCCCGACATCGGAGTCAGCTCCTCAGGGGGTTGTCTCGAGATCGCTGCGAACCGCTGACACTTGTCGCATCTTTGGACGAATCATTTAGAGTCGTGTTGTATGGTCGGCCAGTAATATCCCTGCCGCAACACTTTGTTGGCGAGCGAGCGTCCTCCTGAATGGTTTCCACATATTCCTTCGTGTATCTCTCGTAAGATATAATCGGCTTCTTGGGAGTCGACGCACCTTAGTAGAGGAGTATGAAAGACTTTTTTGTACAGAATCCCATTCAAGATAGTGTAGCGCGAGGCTCGAATTTTTAGTCGCCGCGCCTCGGCTCGGTCTTCTGGTAGTTCACCGTTGTTGAGGTAGCGGACGAGTGGGTCGAACCAAGCAGTCGATGGATCGATGGGAAATAGGACCGAGACTGTCGGCTCGTTTACGCTTGGTTCAGGGACATGTTCAACTGGAACTGACCGAGGTATGTCTTTCTCATCTACTGAGGCAAGCTTTGCGAGTAGGTCAGCTTTGGCGTTGTCGGTTCTGGATATTCGAATTACTTCACACTTCTGAAATCCGCTGATCAATTCTTTAGCCTTTTCCATGTACGCCTTTAACTGTTCTTTCCGAGTCTGATAAATGCTGGAAACTTGGTTAACAACCAATTGTGAGTCGCTGAAAACGTTCAAATGTGTCACACCCAGACTCGCGGCGAGTCTGAGGCCTAGTAATAAGGCTTCGTATTCTGCTGTGTTGTTGGACGCTTGAAAGCCGAGTCGCAAGGCATATTGCATACAAGTTTGGTCGGAAGTTTCTAATACTACCCCTGCCCTGCTTGCCTTCGAGTTGGATGATCCGTCGACAAATAGCTTCCAGGGTGTCGGCCCGAGAGAGGAGGAAGCCTCGGGTACATTAATTCCCTCTGGTTCGGGCAGATTATCGAGATTAGGGACCACTTCGACAAGGAAATCGGCGACGGCCTGTCCTTTTAAAGCAGCCTGGGCCGGTAATGTATGTCAAATTCACTTAATTCGACTGCCCATTTTGTAAGTCGGCCAGAGGCTTCCGGCTTTTGGAGAATCTGGCGGAGTGGTAAGTCGGTCACAACGGCGATGGTGTGGGCCTGAAAATATGGCCGAAGGCGTCGTGATGAAACTACTAGAGTGAAGGCTACTTTCTCAAGTTGAGGATACCTTGTCTCGGCGGGCAGCAAGGCTTTGCTAACGTAGTAGACTGGCAGCTGCTTCCCTTGACCTCGCGTATTAACGCTGAGCTTACCGCGGCTTCAGACACGGCCAAATACAACAATAACACTTCACCAGGCTCGGGCTTAGATAACAGCGGTGGAGATCCGAAGTAAACTTTCAGTTCTCGAAACGCTCTCTCACATTCCTCCGTCCACATCATAGTCTGTCGTCCCTTCAATTGCTTGAAGAACGGGAGACACTTGTCTGTGGCTCGGAAAAGGAAGCGATTGAGCGCGGCCACTCTTCCTGTTAACCTTTGAACATCTTTGATCGTTTTGGGAGACTCCATTTCGAGTAAGGCTTTGATCTTCTCGGGATTTGCTTCGATTCCTCGCTGACTAACGAGAAAATCGAGGAACTTTCCCGAGCTCATGCCAAACGCGCACTTGCTGGGGTTCAGCTTCATCTTATACTTACGCAGAATTAAAAACATTTCTTCCCAGTCCTTCTCATGATCGGACGCCTGTTTACTTTTGACGAGCATATCATCAATATAAACTTCCATCGTTCGGCCAATTTGCCGGGAGAACATTTTGTTCACCAACCGCTGATATGTCGCTCCGGCATCACTCGGTAACAATAAAGGCCTTTGTCGGTGACAAAGGCGATTTTTGATTTATCATTTTCATGCATTACAATTTGATTATAGCCTTAATAGGCGTCTATAAAGCTGAGCAGTTCATGACCCGCTGTACTATCAACCAACTGATCGATACGAGGAAGAGGGAAGCTATCCTTAGGGCAGGCTTTGTTTAGGTCCGTATAGTCTATACAGACTCGCCACTTCCCATTGACTTTCTTCACTAGTACGACATTAGTTATCCATTCCAGATAGTATACCTCTTCGATAAACTTGGCTTTAAGAAACTTGCCGACCTCCTCTCCTATTATAGTGTACCTCTCCGGGCCGAGAGGTCGACGTTTCTGTCGGATGGCCTGTAGGTTGGGTCGATGTTGAGTCGGTGCGTCATGACTGAGGAATCGATCCCAGGCATGTCTTCATGACTCCAGGCGAAGACATCGGCGTACCGCCGAAGCAAGGTGATTATTCGTTCTCTAAGAGGCAGGCTCAAGGATGAGCCGATTCGGACTACTTTTGAAACGTCCGTCTCGGTTAAAGGCACCGAGATGAGTTCTTCCATTGGTTCTCTCCGCTCGTGCAACCCGATACGGGGGTCCAGTGATTCAATTATTGAAATTTCTGCCGGGGCTTTTACTGCGATGGCGTAGCACTTCCTAGACTCTTGCTGGTCTCCTTTCACTACCCCTACTCCCGACTCGGTCAGGAATTTCATGGAAAGGTGGTATGTAGACACTATGGCCTGAAGGAGGCTGAGGGACGGTCGGCCGAGGATGGCGTTGTACACTGAAGGTTGGTCCACGACCAGGAAGTCGACCATCCCGGTCCTTTGATGGGGCGCGGTTCCCGCGATGAGCGGCAGCGAGACGATTCCTTCTGGGAGTACCTGTCGGCCCGAGAAATCGATGAGCGGCGTTCGGACAGGCCGTAGTACCGACCGACCTATGTCCATTTTATCGAATGCTGTAGTGAATAGGACGTCCGCTGATGACCCTGTATCCACCAGTATCCGGAACACTTTTCTGTTCGCGATGGTGAGGGTGACTACGAGCGCATCATCGTGAGGATGATGAATGCCTCGAGCATCTTCTTCAGTGAACGAGATGCAATACTTCTCTCGTTTTTTCTCCTTGGGAGGCCGAGATAGCAGGAGAACCTCGGACTCGGGGCGGTCGAAGCTTCTGGCGTGGTTTCTTCGGACGTTATTCGAGTCCCCGCCGCCTCGATGACCCCCGACGATCGTTTGAATTTCTTCCTGGGGCCGCTCTCCACTCGGTCCCGCGACAACGTCGGTCCCAGCCGTATATTCTCTTAGCCGGCCTTCC
This sequence comes from Magnolia kwangsiensis, assembly GCA_037074715.1. Classification (NCBI taxonomy): domain Eukaryota; kingdom Viridiplantae; phylum Streptophyta; class Magnoliopsida; order Magnoliales; family Magnoliaceae; genus Magnolia; species Magnolia kwangsiensis. The sequence goes on from CM073573.1 coordinate 4,207,624, forward strand.
TTAATTAGCCGCTCAATCTCGTCCTTCAAATGATAACAGTCACTCGTGTTGTGACCGTGATCGCGATGGTAGTGACAATATTTGTCCTTGTTCCGACGACCAGGATTCCCTCGCATTTTTCGAGGCCAGTTGACGAAGCCCTCGGTTTTGATCTCCATCAGTATTTGTTCAGGAGATTTGTTCAGGGGGGTATATGCAGAGAATTTTTTGTCGGGTCGCTTCCCTGACCTGCTGTCGTCTCGGCCCCGGTCGTCTTTTCACTTTTTCCCTCTGGCCGAGTCGGCTTCCTTTTTGGCCGACTCTTTTGCCGATGGTTTCGTATTCTGGATTTTCTCTCTTAAGAGTCGCGTCTCCTCCGCATCGGCGTATTTGTCTGACCGAACCATAAACTCGTCCAAAGTATCGGGCGGGTTTTTGTCCAGTGACGCCAAAAAAGGCTTGTCTCTAACTCCCTGCATGAGAGCGTTGAGTGCTGTCTCCTCAGAATGTTTTCGAACTTGGAGAGACTCGAAATTGAAGCGTTTAATGTAGTCTTTTAGTAATTCTCCTTCCCTCTGAACTATGTTGTTTAGATGCGCGGGAGGCTTCAGTTTCTTCTTTCTGCCAATGAAATTGCTGAGGAAGGCGTCGCTGAGTTCGGCGAACGACTTTATCGACCTGGGTTTCAGTTGCTTAAACCAAAGTCGGGCAACGTCCGTCAAGGTCAGAGAAAACGCTCGGCACATAACGGCATCCGAGGCGTCGTGCAATTCCATGTAAGTCCTGAAGCATTCAAGATGCTCTGTCGGATCGGTCTTCCCGGAAAATGGAGTAATCTGGGGTAAGCGGAACCTTTCCGGCAACCGGGCCCGCATTACCTCGTTCACGAACGGAGAAGCTTTTTCTTCGTGTTTGGTCGGATCTGAGTTCCGACCGTGCTTTATATCTGTCATTTCCTTTGCCATCTTCTCTCGGACTTCGTTTTTGTAGTCTTGCATGTCAGCCTTCCAGGGTTCGGCGCTCTCTGCCGTTTCTTCAGCGTCTGCAGGTAGCCGACTGCGCCTCCTCTGATCTATTCTATGCCTCAGGTCAGAGGGAGGCAGAACGGCTGTTGCCGAACGAGCAGGTGCCGGGTGACTTGGTTCTCGGGGCTGACTCGGTCGTCTAGGAGACCGTGGCGCGGGTGATTGCGCTATAGACGCTGGTGGATGAGCTGGTGTCGACTCTTGGCGCTGCATCTGCTGGTTGCACAGTTGTTCCAGCATGTGTTTCATGGCAGCCATCTCGGAACGCATTTTTTGAACCTCACGATCCAGGTATGCGTTCCCTTGGTTGTGCTGGCTTGTAGTCGCAGGTGGTGCTGCCGGGGGAGCTCCCTGAGCGACGCTAGCGGCGGCCTCCCTTGCTTCATCTGGGTCCGTCCTTCTTGTTCTTGCCATTGGAATGGTTGGAGAAAGCGGCTTTTTGTCCGTTTCCCACAGACGGCGCCAAACTGTTGCAGTGTTTTTATGGGACGGCTTCCCTTGGCGACGGACCCTCCTTCACCTGCACAGAAACAATGTCAAGGGAATGCTGGCTAGAGCCGGGGAACCTCCGATGCTTAAGTCAGTTATCTGATCAATAGCCAAGAGCTTGTCTCAGTTAGTATTGCGTACCTTTTACTGTTCCAAGCTTAGAGATTTATACAGTCTGCCAATCCTTATCTTCAGAGGATTCTTCTCCTGGGATCGCTCAGGATCCCGAGAATCTCGGGATCCGCTACCAGTATCCCTAGATTTCCGTAGATCAGCATCTGTCCTCGTTCCGCCACTACCTGTCTCGGTTGGATCTCGACCGACTCAGGGGGAGTCTCGGCCAGGTCATGACCGACACCGGGGGAGTCTCGGCCGATGTAGGAGGACGGGTTTTCAGCCGTGCCCGACAGAATTAACTCCCTGAGGGAATCTTTACTCTATTGGTTGAATGGCTTTCACACGCCCGGCCTTCAGTGGGGTTATGCAGGCGAGGTTATCACTCTGACAGAGCGATTTTACTCGTCCTTGCTTACACCTAACGGCCTACCTTTTGTCCTGTCGGTATTGTCTCGGATTCTTCAGACAGTGTCGGCGAAGCCGACCTACTCTTATACGAATCTCGGGACTTTACCCGAGCCCGACACATTTTTCCCCAACAAATACCATGAATCAACTCCTCTGTTTTGCATTGCTTTAGGTACCTCTCTTGATTTACATATTCACTGCAATTCCCTCAAGACAAGAAACCACAATCTAGTGGTAGCTCATTTTACTCCCTCTCATGAACAACTAGTTGTAGATACATGTGGGGCTTACCCTGGTATTTAGGTCATCCATGTCGTCCAACCATCTCTTCACACTGTAAAATTGGACGGTACTAAAATCAGGTGGATCCAACCATCAAGTGGGCCACCACACAAATTTGAAGGTTTTTGGGTAGTTGGCCATTCTTTTCTAATGTGTGGCCAATCATATTGATCTGATTTCAGAAGGTCTTATTTTTACAGCGGAGAAGCCTTGTAGGACGGATTGAATGCCATACATACGTAACAATGGCCCACACTATTCAATCTTTTTCAGTATCTTTATATCTTTTAGTATTTTAATCCTTTGGCATAGATTTCACAGGCAATGATAAAAATAAAAAAAACAAAAAAAAAACAAAGGGCATGAATGGATACTCCTGGTGACCCAACATGTTGGGATTTGATTGGGCCACATGGCATGGTCAGAAATGGAGCCCATGCAAATGCCGGCCACATCTCGAACGGATGCATATATCCCCATCAAATCTCGCCACGGTGGGTCACGAGGGATATCTCTAGTCAGGGCAATCCGCATTCCAGCAAAGGGAAGATAAATGTAATTGTTGGCATTTTGAGTTTGCTTTGCGTGAGCTGCCCACCACAGTTAAAAAAGACCGGATGACTTGGACAGACTCGTTCAGTCCTGGTCATGCTCAGGACTAACTGGAATCGGGCCTAAATCAACCAAGTTGAAGGTGACTCATTGTGTATAACCAGATCAGGTCTAAGTGAATCCAAGTCGATTTGGACGACTGACATCAACTGGATCAAGTCTTAAAGAGTCCTTGTCTTAACTTCCTTGAGCATAAGAGAAAAAAGGGCCAGGCCCAAAGCCCAATGTGGCCTTTGGACACAGCAAGGACCCCACATACTCATGTGATTTCAACCTGATGCAATATTGGGCTCTCGCCATGTGTCTGATGCTAGGATGCTTAATATCCAAGGAAAACAGAACACGTGTCTGAAATCCGGAAAGCTCACCTGATGGGTATGAAGATGGGCGAGGGCAACACACCACAATCACTTTTATTAAACAATCCTGACCATTAAAATAGAGGACTCTCGTAAATAAAGAAATTCAGGGGTTCTCACAAAGCATAAGCTGTATAACAACCATATATATCTTATTTTTCATGTAAACAACCACTACAATAATACAATATACATCTTTCCAAATAGCATCCAACTACTAAGAGATGCTATTTAGACTCTCAACTAAAACAATACTAACACAAGACAAGATACTAACCAAAATCAACCATATCAAGTGGTTGTGTTTAGCCAAAAACATCAAAATCCTAATCAATTGGAATCTACTCAACACCTAAACATTAGATTCCCTCTACCACACCCGCTTCTACAAATTAGGGGACTCGGGTGCAACTCGTCCGAGTCAACTCGGACTTGGTCGAGTCTCATTGGCAATGAGTCAGTACTCATGACAGAACGACTCGGTCTGAGTAACTGAGTGCTAATTAGCCAGAACTTCCCAGATCAGTTCAGGGTCGAAAGACGGCATCCGCTCCAAAGAACATTCATCGAATACGGGGTGAGCCATGATCGCCTGACCCTCAATTGACACTGACAGTGATGATTCACTGCTCCTACATCCCTCCGGCGACTCCAACTGATCTGCAGTTGCTTGTCCTTCATTGGATATAGAAGGCGATGATTCTCCACCCCAACACCACCCATCATGGGACGACTGCGGCATTTCATTGCGCGGACATCCATCATCAGACGGTGAAGAAATAGCGCAGCTGCTTTCGCTGCTTCTGCGAGCATTGGCTGCCTTCGCTTTCGCTTTCTCCTTCCTTAGTTTCTGGCAAATTGACTGTATCTTCGCATCGACGGATGATCTCAATGCATTAAGCTTGGCACTGTCGCCGAAGCTGGGGTCGATCTTGTCACCTAGATGTGGGAAATTCAGGCGGGCGTATTCTCCCCGAAGCCTGTACGCCGCACGATCATAAGCGTATGCGGCCGCCTCCGCCGTATTGTAAGTACCCAGCCACACTCGCATCCGATTCTGCGGTAGCCGAATCTCAGCCACCCATTTCCCCCAATGCCTCTGCCTTACTCCTCTGTACAGCTTCTTGCTCTGACTCGTATTTATACCTGTATTATTATACGCAGTAGATGTCCCGGTTACGGCTAACGGCGTGCAGCTGACAGAGCCGTTAGGTCTGTTTTCGTCGCTGAACTTCTGCAGTAGATCTCTCTGCCGGAGATAGACGGAAGAGCCTAACGGCTCCAGGACGTGACCCGCGACAGGATTCGTCGGCGGGAAATGGGAGAAGATCGAATCCAAGGCGTTGGTTCCTCCCGTCGTCAGGATCTCCGACAGGGATGAACGGATGTCAATGTCGCCGGAGAAGTAACACGGCAAGCCGGTTCCCAGAGTTCCGGTCATTTCCTATTGTCTAAAAAAAGAGAATTTTCTGAGAGAAATTGCAGATTGCACGGAGAAAAATATATGTGCGGGAAAAGGGAATTGAAATTTCCTTTCTGCAAATCGGGTAAGTGAAAAACAAGAAATTTGAGAGAATTAGAAGAAGGGTCGGGATCTGTGACCCGATGAAATCAACGGATGGATGAGCAGATGGAGGAGAAACGGAGTTTAAGGAGAAGGGATCTTCGAAATGAGATGGGAACTTTTTGGAAAATGTAGAATTTTGAAGGAAATTGCGAAAGAGGCGCATGGAAATCTCACACAGAGAGAGAGAGAGTATTATCAGAGAATCTGAGATTTTTGTGTTGCCTCTCTCTGCCTCTGCTCGCTCGTGTATTTATAGTTGGATTGATGATTTCGTCCTTTTGCCTTTCTTCCCTTTGATCGCTTTTTATTTTTTATTTTTACTTTCCGAAATTAGCCTTGCATCTTGTGACGGTGCTTTCGCTTATTCAAAAGCTGAGAATGTCACGAAACGGTTGCACAGGCTACTTGAAGTTACCAAGGGGACCAAGTCCGTTCTAAGTTAGGTGCGGCCGGGCCTCACAAACACGATGCGGCCCTGACCGTCGGTCTACCTTGATGTATGTATTATAAAAACAGATAGACAGCATGGATAGATTCAAATCTGAAGTTGATTGCACCACAGGAAATGATAAAAAAATGGTGGTAATTAATCATTAAAAAAATTTGTGAGCTACAAAAGTTTTAAATAAGTTGATATTTGTTTTTGTTAACCTAATCTGCTCCCCTCATACTTGAGCATGCATGAACAAGTTCTCTTGGCCCCACCATTATGTCTGTGTCATATCTACTTTGACCATCCACTCCTATTTCGCCAACTTATTTTAGAATACGATCCCAAATGTAAGTAGGTGCGAAAGTTTAGTAAGAGTCATACGACTTGAACCAATAAAAAATAGAAACGCCTATTGTTATGAGAGAATATGATCTGACCACCTTGAAGGTCAGCTCGGCCTAGTTATGATTATGAACAGCTCAGCCAAACTACCTTCAAGGTAGGCTTAGTCAGACGAGTGATTGTTCTAGAGATTGTCAGACGAGCGATCATTCCAAAGATACTTATCAAAAGGAACCAACAAGCAAGATAAGTTCGAGCCATGACTTAGAATGGTATAGGCTCAGATGGATCAGTTCAAACCATCTTCAGGTAAGTGATCAGGTCATACCCAGATGACTACAGCCTAGGCCGCCCTCAGCCGACTAGGCATAGCCCGGGCTCGGTTCAGGAAAGCTCTGTTCGGCTTGTCTTCAGTCGACTAGTTGAGTTTTGTCACTAAAGTCAAGCTCACTCTAGTAACGCACGATAACATTAACTGTTCCGCCACGATCATGGGATAATTGACAACATCACTGCATGTGCAGTTATTGCCTAATGGTTGAGATCGTGCCGAGATTAGTGGACTCCCACGTTCTATCAAACAGTATAAATAAGGACCTTATCTAATGGGACAGGTATGCAAAATCTCTCACCTGAAACTCCATCCTCACTACGTATACCTAGATTCCTGGCCTGACTTTGGCATTGAAGGGTCCCCTGCTATAGTCAGGGTCTCCATTGTCATTCATCTATGCAAGTGCTCGAACCTAAGAGCTAAGAGAGGGTGAATCGAATTTTTACATCAACACCTATCATTAAGTTGTGGATCCAGCAAATCATTGTCTTTTCCCTTTATCTACATTGGAATCACCCCATGAATGAGTTAAATGGCGCATAATGCAAGTCCCAAGAAGATTTCAATGGATGTCATATCCATGCATCTTAAGAAGATTTCAACAACATCATCGCTAACCATGGATTCCTATGGTGCCCACCATTGAGTTTCGGATATTAAGTGCTTGTTTGGATACAACCAAATAAACTACTTTTTCTACTTACAACAGTAGATAAATAACTTATTTCAGATAAATATATTTGATTTTTTATTAGTTATAAGTAACTTTTTGATTTAAAATTACTTAATTCTTCTAGTTACTATTTTTAAAGCTTTTTTTATTTTTTTATAAAGTGTTAAAAAGAGAATCGAGAGAGATGAAAGAGAGAAAAGGTTGACAAGTATGTTGTTTACTAAATATATTTATCTACTTAATAAGTAAAAAACTTAAATAAGATACTTGAGACATTAGTAACTTGTAACGCTCTGTCACTATTGCACATGTGGGCGGGCACATGCGGGCGGACACTGATGTGGGCGAGGCCTGGGTGACATACCAGTGGTTGGCAGGCTACTGTGCTAGCAGGCTACTGTGTACGCAGTGGGGGTTGAACTTGTCCCACATCGAAAGAGTCGTAGGAAGTTGTGGTGGTTATATATGGGGTTCGCACCTTAAGGATACAACACGTTTTGGGGGCAACCTCGAGAACAAAGTCGTGAGCCCTCTGGGCAAAGTGAACAATATTATGTTGTAACGCCCTGAAAATCGGGGGTCGAGCATAAACTCCACTCCCGAGTTTCAGAACATCACTTATGCAATATTTTCAATGATGGATGAATATTGTTCATGTTAGTGCAGAAAACATGAGTGAGATTAGACCAAAACAGCATATCATACTCCAGAGACAGTTAAGTTTCTCAAGCGGAAGACTGTGATAGATATATAACATATATAAACTGTTGTAAGTCTCCAGAGTGTGAACATGTTACCAGGTTAAATATCTATATGTATACTCCAAAAAAAATGAACAAAAGAATATACATGAGTGCTCCGAAAATATAAAATGGCAAGTGTCATGGCATCTAATTAACCTCCCTGTAATCCCGTCGATCAGAACCTGGAGGAGAAATCCTCCTCCTCATCATACAAGTCCGGCTCCGCTTCATAAGCAGCGTCATCATCTGAAACTAAAACAGAAACTGGTTGGTGTGTACAACACCGTCCCGTAACGTGGGAGTGAGTGACCAACTCAGTGGAATCATAGAGCAAAGGTTAACATGTTATCAAATCAATTAAGCGATAATGATAAAGCAAGCAAATCAAACATTCCTAAATACTGTAATTAATGCAAGAATGAAATGACATGATGTATGCCCTCACCAACATACTCCCTCATGCGACATCATCTTACATCCGCGACATTCTTTCTTCCTTCAGTGCTCCACATCTTTCAGGCACATGCAGTGCGATATGAATATGATTACCGAGTTGTTATTAGTCCTTTTCATACAGCCGGATTGAAAAACTAGGGTACTTTCCTTATATCATTCCCAACAAAGATCATGTCTAGGATCGTCACTTCTAGTAGTCTCATACGATGATATATTTCTAAGTTACTGTCAGGGCTGTTGCACGCACTCGTTACACCGCTCCCCCATCACCTTATCAATACAGGCCTAGTTTGTACTCTTATTGTTACGAAAGAGTCATCGCCTCACGTAGACTCAGAGTACGCTCGAGGTACTACAAAGGACTCGTCACCAATCAGAGTAGGCCGACAGCTCGAATGTAGTGTCTCATACCACCACAATCGGCTCACGAGTTTGAAGTACTCACTGGTCACTACGGGGAGGCTCGTCGCCACAACGTAAGCCGACAGCTCAACCACGGTGTCCCATACCACCATGCCCCGCTCATGAGTCTTAGTGGATCAAGGTACCACGGTTATTAGGATTATCACTGGTAAGTTCAGTACTTTAGGTTCAAGCAGTTATGACCAATACAAGGTGAACATACAATGGTCAGTCGGGTTACTTGACGAGCTCGACTAGTACGAGCGCACCTCAAGCTGAATGACATGAAGTGCATAAACACCTCGTGTGGCCTAACTACTGCCATCAACCAAAGCACAACTCGGGTTCGTTGACGCGTCTTTCATGGCGAATAGAATCCAACCACGAATTCAAATCTGTTACCGACTGCCTGGACTAGAATATAGCCCCAAGCACATGTAATCTAAATCAGTACTCATATAAGATAGACAGAATTGAAATAACAAGTAATTCAAGCATGTTAGCAATATGTTATAAGATACAACATAAGTAATTTAACCATACACAAGCATTTCATATATATATAAGGTAATCAATTCAAATATAACAAACATGGAGGAAATCATATACATCATCAAAACAGTTGAGAATCTCATCTCAACACTAATCTACAATTCCATTTACTCAATACTTACTTATACAAACATTTATACAAACACTTAGTCTACACACATTAGGCTACATATCATATGTTGGCGAAAACGTGTATTAGGACGAATCTCTTCGTCAAACAGATCATACACGCATATCTAACATAGGTACACGGCAAATACTCATGGCAATCATATCAGCAAAATTCATACGTATACAGTATTTCTTACAAATACCTAAAATACCCTAAATCTCATATTCTTCGTACGTATTCGAAATGAAAAATGGACAGTATGTTCTATATGTCAAACAACATCCTTATCAACAATCTATCATTAAACGGCATTGAAAGCTTTGAAAATTGGTAACCTAAGCGTCTAAAATCCGCACCTTACGCCATATAAGTGTAACGAATTCAATAGAGACTCTAAGTCTTTGTCAACGTCAATACGACGACCTATAACACAAGGTAAGTCAACTACTTAGTTACGTGTACTTATAGGAACCTTAAAACAGGTTAGGGTTAGGATTTTCTTACCTAAAACAAAATCAGAATCGCCCGAATAACGATACAAAAGGGTGGATGAGGCACGTAAAGAGACTGAAAAGAATCTCAGGAAGCAGCACCAACTTCTCTTTCACTTTCTCTCTCTTTTCTCCCTCTTGGAAGGCTAGGGTTTAAAAATTCGTATGGGATTTGGAATGAGGGCTTTAAGCCTTATTTATAAGCCTAAACTTGACAAAAATAGACTTAAGACCAAGGTATACTTAGGTTATAACCAAATCGGGTCTGTTCCGATCCAACGAAGCACTTCTGGAGGTCCTGTTACTAAATGCGATCGGACTTAAGCTCTCTAATACTGGATCTAGGTCAAGCTAAGTTTTCAGTCTGGTCGGGTTTCCAGATTGACCGTGGTGGACCAGTTTCAGTTCAACGGTTACGGAAACTCGATCAGAGCTACAAGTATTATGACATGTAAGGGCCACCTATCCTGATCCGAGGGTAAATTTGAGTCGAATTCTAACGGTTAGAACGCTTAGAAATAACGCGCAAGTGAAACGTTCCAGATTTCATAAAAATATAATTAATTTTCTAAAAATCTTCATTTTTCTATCCTCTTTACTCCGGGCTCAATAAAATGGTCTCAGGACATCGTTTGAGCTTGATCTTTTAGGTGATTGACAAGTCCAACTAGGTGGTCGTAATGGTCTAAATTTATAGCTATTAGACTCTCGATGTGCGGTCTAGAATCAATACAAAGTTACAAAGCATTATCGGGAGCAACTGGGTTTAGAGTTGGATCCCAAAGCATTATCGGGAGCAACTGGGTTTAGAGTTGGATCCTAGATTTCAAGGTAACGTAGCGTTAACAATTCTAGAGGTTTTGGGTCTTACAGATCGTATTTAAAGTGGTTGGTGCTAATTTGGCAGAAAATCTAGTGTAGCGCTAGTTAATTCACGTTAAATTTCTATAGAACTTGGTTATAAATGATTTCTCAGACTTTGGAATTGAGTTCTAAGAGGTTACCAAGGTGTTATGGTTGACCCATTGCCTAAGGACGCCTAACTCTAGGTTGGTAAAAATTTAGGGTGTTACATGTGTCCTTGGTTGGGTCATTTTATATAGTATCAGAGCCGAGGACGGCTCTACCCTCGGTGGGGGATATTGTGATACCCTGTCACTGTTGCACATGTGGGTAGGAATACGTGGGCGGACACTGATGTGGTGAGGCCTAAGGGCTTGGGTGAGCTATCAGCGGTTGGCAGACTACTGTGCTGGCAGCCTACTGTGTACGCAATGGGGGTTGAACTTGTCCTACATCGAATAGTCGTATGAAGTTGTGGTGGTTATATGCGAGGTTCGCACCTTAAGGATATAAGGATACAACGCGTTTTGGGGGCAAGTCCGAGAACAAAGCCGTGAGCCCTCTGGGCAAAGCGGACAATATTGTGTCCTTGGGTGGGTCGTTTCATAACTTTTTCTAAATAATTTAAGATAAAAACGAGTCACAAGTGAGAAGACAAAACAAATTAATTAAGTATATATCGCACAAACATCACAATAGAAATCATATACCTGATTACGGGGAATTCCTGCAGTAAGGGTACTAAGGGATTAATGTCATAGAAGTAAACCATCCAAAGTTGTGGCCTGATATAGATATGTGGTAGAAAATAATCACTCCTGAATGAGTGACTAACGAGCATCCAATGGACGGTTAGAACAGGAAAAGTTAGACCATGGTTTAATGTTGGTTGTTCTGTCCATTATTTCTCATGACCTAATTGAGATTTGAATCCAAATCATTTTCTGCTGACATCCTAGCCAGAGCTCGTGAAACTAGTTGACAAAGTGTATGAAATGCGTACATCTTGGTCGGCCCGGTTATGGGAAGATCCGAACCCCTTCAACTCCAAGGTCCAATGGTACACTAATCGGATTGGATACATAAGAGTAAAACGAGACTGATATGAAGGATGATGCTCAGCTCGACCTCAGCGGAGTAATCTAAGACCGAGGCAGTCAGTATGAAGAGAATACCGAAATCTACTTGTGAGATCTTGGACCGCTCCACGATTGCCCGACCAAAGACGGGTCATTCAACTATTCACATCTATGTTATCCGTTACTCAACTTGACAGGTCAAGTCGGCCGCCCACCTCGAAATCCGAAGGGAAGATCTCTAGAATACCTTACAAATATGTGAGGCCAAGTTCGCCATAAGGCTAGGCCGGAGCTCGGCTCGAACTCAGCAGAGTCCGCCACAGGCTCGGCTCAGACTCGAGACGCGATCCTCCTAACAACCTAACAGTGAGAGCTCATGTGCACGCGAATCTATGGCCAAGGCTCGGGGTCAGGGTCTCTTTGGCCAGAAGTTCCGACCCAAGGCCGAGGCGGGACGTGGACGCTCCATGCACTAAACTAAGAAACTACCTTAAGGAGATACGGCCGATTATTTCGCCTGCAGATACGCATAGTACGCTAAACGATAACAGGAGTGCGGATAATATCTTTACGATCACAGAATCCCACTGATTGAGTGAATCGTGCCGAGATTAACGGACCCGGACCGTCCGAGATTAACGGACTCGGACCATACGATCACAGAATCCCACTGACTGATATGAAGGATGATGCTCAGTTCGACCTCAGCGGAGTAATCCAAGACCGAGGCAGTCAGTACGAAGAGAATACCGAAATCTACTTGTGAGATCTTGGACCGCTCCACGACTGCTCGACCAAAGACGGGTCATTCAACTATTCACATCTATGTTATCCGTTACTCAACTTGACAGGTCAAGTCGGCCGCCCACCTCGGAATCCGGAGGGAAGATCTCCAGAACACCTTAGAGATATGTGAGGCCAAGTTCGCCATAAGGCCAGGCCGGAGCTCGGCACGGACTCAGCAGAGTCCGCCACAGGCTCGGCTCAGACTCGAGACGCGATCCTCCTAACAACGTAACAGTGAGAGCTCATGCGCATGCGAGTCTATGGCCAAGGCTCGGGGTCAGGGTCTTTTTGGCCAGAAGTTCCGAGCCGAGGCCGAGGTGGGACGTGGACGCTCCATGCACTAAACTAAGAAACTATCTTAAGCAGATACGGCCGATTGTTTTGCCCGTAGATATGCACAGTATGCTACACGATACCCGGATTGCGGATAATATCTTTACGATCACAGAATCCCACTGATTGAGTGAATCATGCCGAGATTAACGGACCCGGACCGTCCGATAGTTAAGTATAAATACAATAAGACTCCACTGTTACAGAGACAAAACATCTCACACACTCTCTCTACATTCAACTTAGACCCAAATTTTCTTAACCTGACTTAGGCATCAGAGGGTCCCCCGGCCTAGCCAGGGTCTCCTTTGCTCATTCTTTATAGAGGAACCGGGTTCGTCATAGGTTCATTGTGCCGAGTGGAGTGGAGGCTGATCCAGATTTTGACCTCAAGATGCCCCAAAGACCTTTTAGCCACGGTAACTCCCATTTACAAATCCATCCTTCCAAGGTCACTTTGGTCATTTTAAACAGTCCGGAGGCCGTCACGCTGTCGATGTGAAAAACAGGTGATTTATGATCCGCGAAGCTTCCTGCGTTTTGATATGGTCTTCGTTTCCTCCTGCTCTGTCTTCGTGGTATACAGCAAACCCACCTCACCACATCACACGCATCAAGCCACACTATCTGGAACCGTCCATCAAGTTTCCTACGATACGGACGATAACAGAGATGTCACAATCTCATCCGTCTGATCGGTTGTCTTTAAAAAAAAAAAAAAAAACCAAGACGGTGGAAACCGGTAAAAAAAAATTCAGTGAGTAAAACTGAAGAAAAACTCGTAACAGATAAATTCAATCATTGAAATAATTTGGAAAATTAATCCATCCATTGTGGGCCCCACTTAAAAAGACTGAATTTTTTTAAAAAGAAAGACTGACTTGATTGTGACATTCAATGCCACGTGTACTCATGAGAGATGGATCTATCGTACTCATGTATCTTTCAGTTCTACCGTCTGAGATCCCTCTCTTTCCACCTCTTCTACTCCGCGTGGACCCAGGTCTGAACGCTTTTGCTGTGAATGAAGGCCGGACGCCGATTCCCTGCGACAGCGCTGGGAACCCGGGTTGGCAACTGTCATATTTGTGAGAAATCCTCTCCGTCCATCCGTTTTTTTAGTTCATTTTACGATACGAGGCTAAAAGCGAACCGTATCCAATTTTAAAGTAGGCCGAAAACGTGATAATTGAATGTTAACAGTTGAAATATCGGTGGGGCTAAAAAATTTTTGAATAATTCTATTATTTGTGTTTTCGGTTCATCCTAGTACAAATGACGTTACTAACGGTATGGATGGCATGTAAAAATCACTGTAGAACCTAGGGAGGTTTCAACGGTAGAAACTTCCCTAACCACCTTTTTCGTTTAGTACGGACAACTTGAGTCTTTTATCCTTCTCAATTTTGTTGTTGTCTCCTAGAATGAGCTCACAAAACCGATGGACGGAGTGGATTTCTGAAAAAAATCACGGTGGACCCCATCTAAGTTTCAGCGCGGTAACTTCCTGCGAAAGAAATCCGCGTCCGTGAAGGCCTTTTCCACATTGAATCCATAAAGCTACTTTTCTACTTTATCATAGCCAGCAGCTGTGAGCACTCAATTTCCTTAGCCGCGTCTTCTCTGCATAAATAGGATGTGAGAAAAAGGATACTCTGACAGAGTGTGGTGGATGATACTCAGGCCCTCATATATTACTTTCGAAACTGCATAAGTCGCCTACATGTAATTAAAATTAAACTATTAGATTTATAAATAAGAGTTTATCTTGTAATACAAATTAGAAATTATGCTTATTTATTAGTTTATTATCAGATTTGTAGACATTTATTGGACAGCTAAAAATAAAAAATTCCCAATAGTTTTACAATCAGAGGTTATGATTGTAAAACCAATCTAAGTTTTATTGTATAACTTGGCAACAGTGATTTACGTGATTTAGCCGATAATGTATGTCATGTGAACTATTTCTAAGTGCATGCGTATCAAGCGTCAGAAGCAGCCGGAGTATTAAATAACTCCCAACAAGATCTAAGGAGGCGCGTGTACATGGTGCCGCTACCACTAAAACTTGAGGCGGTACCGGGATGATGTCTGGTCCATGTCAATTTTTCATCCAATCCAAACCGTTGATCGTTCTCTTCATTTCATTCTCACCATACATACCAAAAATGAGATTATAAAACTTATTTGGTGAAGATATCATTGAATCATGTCGAATCAAGGTGAGGCCATCTAAACTCACCTGAAGTGGCCGAAATGGATCTTTGAATGGCTTTAATTTTTTTTCTTCCTTTCATCCTAGTAGGGTGCATGTTATGAATGGATTAGATCGCATATATACAATTCTATGGGCCCCACAAACAGTGGGGAGGGTTTTATTGTTCAATTCGGATCCGAATTCTTGTGGCCCACTCCGCTCCGCTCGGCTTAGATCGACTCGCTTATGCACATTGCCTACGGAGAACACCTTTCGCGTAGCTGGATGATAACTTCCCATTCAACACCTGTCATTCCTTCCAGCGTCTCACGTTTCTCGCAAATCTGAGCCGTGCATAAGATGGGTCCGACATGGAAGGTTGACTAGCTTGCGAAAACAAGCAGACCTTGACACATGGATGAACGTGATGAGGCCGATCACCACCTTCATCAAGGATAACTACTCCAAATCCACTTATAATCTTCTCGCCGAATAATATAAATAAATTTTAATAAATTAAACTTTTCATTAATAGATGATAAAAATAAATTTACAACCATTAAGTAATGATATCAAACATTATAAGAAGTTTCGAAATCAAACCCATCTCCAAAATTCACAACTTACCATAAATATACTAAGTGTCTTATTTGGCTTAACATATTATTCTCTTTTTCTTTTTTTAAGTACATTTCATGTTGAACACAACTCACTCAAAAGATTAAAATTTATAACCAGTTTTAGTATAAATAGTAAAAACAAAAAAATAAAATGTCTTTTCAACCATCCATACCATAGAATCTCATAAATTTGGAGAGATATGCGAGGTTAGTTGGCTAAAGTAACTTCTCCTACCTTAAAATCATACATGATACTTTGAATAATTTTTCTGATTTACGGGATACATACGTTGTAAGATTTTGACTAATGATTCCGGATCACTTCTACATCAGATCAATCCATCTCTGGTTCATCCTAAACACAAGTATCCATGACCAGATAAACTGTATCGTATCTGCTAATGAGCTTGCCTTCATTAGCACATTGCCTTATACCGTCTGCTGCCCATTAATTTTGACGGTATTAACGGACTGGCCTCATTTCTGCACTGGATGACCTCTCGTACGGTAGGAAGCAGCCTAGAGAGGCTTAAAAGCCAAGAAGAAAAGAAAAGATAAGAAAAGAAAGGAATAACTCATCCTGAGACCGTAATCTCATTAGATTGCTAATGGGAACTTTTGACTATGCCCATATTCCAGCAACCCCCTAAACCATGAATTTTGGTGGGCCCCACTGTGTATGTGTCCAAATACGAAAATTGTCATGGTATCCTGAATGTGGACGCTGCTATTTTTTTAACGGCCCATTTATGAAACCCTAGGTTGGATGCAATTTATTGGGCTGTAGAATGTGATGGAAGAACATCCATTCTTTTATGTCTAAGGTCAAACCTAACGATACAAATAAGTATGAGAAATCGATTTTTTTTGTATTTACAAATGTTTTTAAGGTTTTTGGATTCGATCAGTGTTGACTTCTGTGGACCCCACAGTGATGTGCTCATAACATCCGTTCTTGCCCATCAAACGAACCACCTGAAGTTCATCTTGGAGCCCAAATATCAACCCAATCACAAATTAAGGTGGGCCACACTTGACAGAACAGTGAAAAATCATGCCCAAGGAAACGGATTGGCTACTCCCCCGCCACTAGCCCGGTGGCTGCTGGTCGGTGCTCTGTGGGCCCCACCATAATGTATTTGTTTCATCCATGTTGTTGATCCATTTTTATAAATCATTTTAGGGCTTCATCCCAAAAATGAGAGGTAAATAAGTCTCAGGTGAACCACACCACAGGAAAACAATAGTGATTAGATATCCACCATTAAAATCCTCCTTAAGGTCCACTATACTGTTTATTTGACATCCAATCTGTTGATTAGGTCATACAGACCTAGATGAAGGGAAAAAGAAAGATCAGCTTAATCCAAAACAAACTTTTATGGCCCCCAAAAAGTTTCTAATAGCGGACGTTCAATCAAATACTGTTTCCTATAATGTGGTACACTTGAGATTGGAATATAACTCACTTTTTGTTTCGTACCATAAAATAATTTAGAAAAATAGATAGACGGCATGGATGAAATACATACATCAAGGTGGGTCCACATAGCACCGACCACTGGCCATTGGCTGGTGGCAGGGAGAGTAGCCAATCCGTTTCCATGCCCATGATCTCTGCATTCATTTGGGGTGGCCCATTTGATTTTTTCGAATCGATATTTGTGTGTGCCCATACACGTGCCTCCATCCTGGTGGGTTTCACCTGATGAAGGGATTGGCTAACATATACATGGCAAGGTGGGCCCCACAAAACAGTCCAGAAGGGTTTATTAGTTTAGTGTCCCCTCCAATTATTCCATGTGGTGTAGCCCGTTCAAGTTTTCAATTAGGCTGAGATTTTTGCCCTGTGGCCTAGCTTGGAAACATCATGGACAGATCTGATGCATACATCATGGTGGGTCACATAGAGATGCACGACAGTAATCATGTCCCGGCTACTATTATTTTTTGGATGCAACATGCATCATTAATAAATCTAATTCATTTAGATCAAACCCTGTGGTCCAGATCATTCGGCCACTTTCAAACGTGTTAGCTGCAATGTTTTCAAATTAGATTCATGTCAGTTCAGGTCTATACTTGGGCCGGTAGACTATTATCTAATTTTCACAATGCAATCCCTATCTTCTTGTGACTGTGGTTACTATTATCGGACGCTTTGAACGGATCTTATTGGCAGATCTGGCAATATCTGATAGGGCTTATGTCTATCAATTTATGCTGACCGTTCATTACATTCAGACGTTTAATCGCTGGAGCTTTGATAAACCGACATGTACAAGGTGGCTAATGCACATGCCACCACATATACTAGCGTGGCGGAAAGATGCTGTATCCAAACCATCCATGACGAGGTTCTGACCATGTAAATGTTCTCACTCAAAAATAAATTTGGTCCGTTCAGTAGATGGGCCACAATGTCAGGAGAAATTTCACGGTTAAGAAAGCTTCTGTAAAGTATTTTGAGCAGTAAAATTGTTTTGTAGACTGGCATACCTGACGACTGGAGCGATCGGGTAGGACCATAGACTTTCTAAATTGTAGTATGCCTTTATAAATGGATTAGAGCCAATGCCAACGTGCCCATCCAATGAACGGCTCTGATCCTGTACCTATGCTACATTGGCACGTGTGGGAAAATAGTCCACTGAGCCAAGCCAAACCAAGCTAAGCCAAGCCATACATTTAGTTCATATAAATATAAAAGGGGAGTTATTTGATACTCAGACCACATACGACAGCTTGATGCACCGGCACTCAGAAATGGTACACGTGGCAAGAAATAACTCAAATTAAACCGACTACATTGTAAAAATCACTGTTTCTAACTCACCGTTCCAAAATCAGATTAGGTGGACAATCATAGCTTTTGATTTTTTAAACACGTTTTTATCTTTCAACCTTTCAATAATTATCTACTAATATCAGTGTCATATCATGATTTAACCTAATTTTTTTGGTGTGTATACTTCCAAAAGTAGTTTAGAAAGTTTTTACTTGTAATGAAAGTTTGCAAACGTAGTTCAGAAAGTTTTTACTTGTAATGAGAGTTTGCAAAAGTCGTTCAGAAAGCTTTTACTTGTAATGAAAGTTTGCAGTTTCCAAAGACCAGCCTACAATCCATGGTACTCTGCCAGAGTATCAAAGTGTTATCATTCTCTGCCGTTGATTCGGTCAGACTTGTAAATGTGAGCATCAGACAGCACAACGATCAACTGCTTTAGCATGATTAAGTGCGATGCTTTCCACATCTTGAAATATAAAAGGCAAACTTCACATCAGAGGCGGGCCCCACTATGTAACGTGCATTAAAGCTCTAAAGGTGGATAGGCGTGGAAAGGCGATTGTATCACGATCTATACGACGCGACAAAGAAAGGTAGGGATTCACAAAAAGTCCATCCCAACCATGTGAAATAGCTACTTTTCAACCGTAGTCGTGTCAGAGGCTGCGAGGCTTTGGCATCTCTCTTATCTGAGGCCGACATTGACTGTGGAAAAGTTAATAGTCTGCCGGAGCATGAATATCTATGCTCCTGCGTACAGATATTCATCTTAATCCAAACCGTTCAAATTCTTGATGTTAACGTACATGGATTATTATTTGCAAAGAAAACTTAAATTCTTATTGTAAGATATGTAAATAAAAAGCATCAACGGTCTAGATTTATAAAATGATCTTCAAATTTTAAGAGGAAAGAACTCCGCATCGAATCCATTTTCTGAAAGGATATGATTAACCATACACATGCTCTCAGCTGTTGTACACATAAGGTGCGCTTCCATCAATCCAAACCATTCAAATCATGGGAATTAGCATAATGTAATCATGGCTTCAGATCAGATTAATTGGCAGTTTTTTCAACCACTGATTGATGAAAATTGGCTTATTGTATTTTAACCATTGATTTTTTTCCCACTTTATCCGTACTAAGGGGAATCCATTTTTCGGTTTGAATGAGTCAAACAAATGCCACGTGTAAAATACTGAGTGCCAGCTACAAATATTTACGTGACATAAATGCCCTCGAGCATATATAGTATATGATGTAATGCTGATGTCATTTGCTTTTTCCCATTTAGCTGGAGGTCGCGGATAGATACATCCACATTTACGTGTTTAAACTTTAGTTGTGTAGGAGGAGCCATGTAGATACGCCCTTACCTCGTAATGAGGAGGATATACTGTCATATCAAAGAGTCTCTTGGTAAAGAGGCAAGGAAGTAATTGATAATTGTTACACTTTTTTATAACATTATGATAAAAATCTATTACATTTATGTGTAAATGTGATGATTTTACATTGGAGTAATGAAAAAACAGTCACCGTTATGATTTAAACCCCAAGGGGTTGTTGGGCACCTTGGATTTTTAGGTAAATGAGCGTATTTTAAATTCAAATAATTACTTTTTATGTTTGGTAACTTTACTTTAGAATCAACTGGAGTTAGAAGTATTTTGCATACACTTTTGATGTGCCTGGGAATTTCAATAAAATGTTGCGATTTTGTACATCCAAAAGAATGGTACTTTTTAGTCCAAGAGTGATGTAGAACGGGTCGCGGGCAATTTCATGGCGAAGATGGATCAGAAAAGGCACGGTCGGCGACATAAGTAATCCGGACCATTGGACCTTAAATCGGGCGTATCTCACAATTCAGAATGAGTTATCCGACGTAAAATATATGAATTTGGGGTAGAATGAGCTACTTTAGCCAACCAACCCCGCTACGCCAGGTTGTGCAGCCCGGATTTGCGAGAAACCTCCTGATCGACGGTCATTTCCTCGTTTTAATTTTGTTTTTACTATAAATAGTAAGTTTTAGTTTGAGTATAACTCTTCATCCGTTGGGCTTTAAGAGTTGTGTCCAACATGAAAAGTGCTTAGGATAATTAGGAGAACGGTTTGGTGAAGCCAAATAGGACACTTACTATTTTTGGCCGAAAACCTTGCGCACTAGTAGACATCACGACCGTCTATAAATAGTAAGTTTACTATTTATAGTAAGTTGCGAATTCTAGGAGTTTTAGTTGTAGTTTGAGTCTGATTTCTTTCTTATTGCTTGGTTCCCTTATTTAAAGGGTTGTGAACTCGATTTTATAAATTTATTAATCAATCTCAAATTTATTAGAAATTATTCTGATTTTTTACTTTCTTTCCTCGTAGATTCGAGAAGTCTCTGTGAGGAGTTCAGAGAAGTTCCGTGGATTCGGAATATTTATTATCTTGAGGAAGATGGTGCTCGACCTCACGTCCTTCCCTGCGTCAGTTTGGTATCAGAGCGAGGTTTCTCCTCGGATTGATGGCTTCTAACGATGGGTCGGGCAACAATTCCATGGGCGGTGCCCCAGGAAATTTACCTCTAACGGCGGTAATTTTTGAAACAACCATGCAAGAGAATCGACAAGCCATGCAAGGGCCACAGGCTTCTATGGACCGCATAACGAATCTCTTGGCGAAAACCCTAGGGCAATTCCGTGTTCCTGGTGGTAATCTTCCACCGTCGATTGTTGAAACTCGTAATCGCCCTGATCGCATGATAGTACCAGCAATGCATCCACGGGTCATTCTTGAGGAGGGAGGCTCCAGTGAGGAAGACGGTGCTCGACCTCACGTCCTTCACGCAACTTGAACGTTCTACCACACGGCCCTATTCTACCGCAAGGATCACTGCAGCGGGTCCACCCCAGGGAGCTCCACAGTCTAAGGGGAAGGAACCCGTACGAGCACGAACTCAACTTCCTACGTCTGAGAGTCGAGATCAGGGAAGCGGATAAGCTATACCCCAAAGGGGCGTATCGACTGTTGCTGGTCCAAGTAGAATCCCGAACTCCTATGCTCGGTGAAGGCCTGATAACTGCTATCGTTGTGATCAACTGGGCCACCTATCAAATACTTGTCCCCAGCGAAAAGTGACAAACCTTGCCATCAATGATGGTAGTGATGATAACGCTAATGAAGATCCAAATATTGAAGAACAGGAGCATACTACCGAGGACGAGGCAGATGATTCAGGTTGAGTTCAACAAGATCACGGTGAGTCACTCGTCGTGAGGCGGCTATTATATGTGCCAAGAAAAGAAATGCATCCACAGATGCATAACATCTTCCGCACTAGGTGTATAGTGAATCGAAAGGTTTGTGACGTGATTATTGATAGTGGCAGCAGCGAGAATATCGTCTCCAAGGTCATGGTGGAGAAATTACAATTGAAAATAGAGCGTCATCCCTCTCCATATATAATCGGTTGGATCAAGAAAGTCAGCGAAACAAAGGTAACTGAACGGTGCACCATATCCTTTTCAATTGGTAAACATTATAAGGATGAAGTAGTATGTGATGTGGTTAACATGAAAGTATGTCACATACTACTCGGTCGACCTTGGCAATCGGACCGTGACGCCACTCATAAAGGGCGAGATAACATATATATCTTCGTCAAGGATGATCGGAAGACCATATTGGCTCTTATGGATCCAGAGGGACCACCTGAAACTTCTAAAGTGGAGGGTCATTTTCTCTTAACCATACGGGACTTCGTGGAAGAATTCAAAAAAACAGGACAGGCTTATGCATTAATTGTAAAAGGGAAAGAACTCGAGCCTACCATCATCCCTGAAAGATTAAGATCCTTATTACATGAATTCAAAGAAATCTAGCCCGATGACCTTCCCGATGGGTTACCTCCCATGCGAGATATCCAACACCATATCGACTTTATCCCTGGGTCCAGTTTACCCAATCGGCCTCATTATCAAATGAGTCCGAATGAGTGCGAGATTCTTCAAGGGCAAGTAGAAGAGTTAATCCGTAAGGGTCTTATTCAAGAAAGTATGAGTCCATGTGTTGTACCAGCTCTATTAACTCCAAAGAAAGATGAGAGTTGGCGCATGTGTGTCGATAGCCGAACCATCAATAAAATCATCATAAAATACAGGTTTCCTATACCGCGGTTGGATGATATGTTAGACATGCTAGAGGGTGCCAAAATATTCTCTAAATTGGATCTAAAGAGCGGCTACCATCAGATTCGAATATGGCCAGGTGATGAGTGGAAAACAGCCTTTAAGACTAAGGAAGGATTATACGAATGGATGGTCATGCCCTTCGGTCTTTCGAATGCGCCTAGCACGTTCATGAGATTGATGAACCAAGTTCTGAAACCTTTCATTGGGTGATTCGTTGTGGTTTATTTTGATAATATTTTGATATATAGTCAAGACGAAACTACCCATATGGAACACCTCAAAAAGGTCCTTCAAGTGCTTACTGAAAATAAACTGTATCTCAATTTTAAAAAATGCATCTTCATGACTAATAGCCTATTATTTGTAGGTTTTGTCGTAACGTCCACGGGCATTCGAGTGGATGAGGAAAATGTGAAGACAATTAGAAAATGGCCGGTTTCCACAAATATTCACGAAGTGCGAAGTTTTCATGTACTGGCGACATTCTATCGTTGATTCGTGAGAAATTTCAGTACTATTATGTCACCAATCACAGATTGCATGAAGAAATGACAGTTTCAGTGGACTGATAAAGCCGATAGGAACTTTGTCGAAATCAAGCGCATATTATCCACGACCCCGGTTCTTGTACTTTCTAATTTTAATAAACTGTTTGAAGTCGAATGTGATACCTCATATATCGAAATTGGGAGAGTTTTATCTCAAAAAGGTAGGCCGGTAGCCTTCTACAGTGAGAAACTTAGTGATGCACGTAAGAAGTGGTTTACATACGAGATCGAGTTATACGCGGTAGTTCAGGCACTACGACATTGGCGACATTATTTGATTCAAAGGGAATTCATACTTTAAACGGACCATCAAGCTCTCAAATTCATTAATAGTCAAGTTAACATTAACCGTGTGCATGCTAGATGGATCTCGTTTTTACAAGAATTCACGTTCGTGCTAAAACATAAGTTAGGACAACAGAATAAGGTAGCCGATGCGTTGAGTCGCCGTGCAAATTTGTTAGTAACTATGAGTAATGAAATTGTCGGGTTCGAGTGCCTCAAAGACATATATGCCGATAACGACGACTTCAGGGACACATGAGTTAGATGCCAGGAAGGTCACTCCGACGACTTACATATGCAAGACGGGTTCCTTTTCAAGAAAAATCGATTGTGCATCCCGAACACTTCGCTAAGGGAGCAGATAATCTAAGAGCTACATGGAGGTGGCCTCAGTGGACACCTTGGGCGAGACAAGACGCGAGCTCTTGTAGAAGAACGGTATTACTGGCCGCAATTGGTACGTGATGTGGGAAGGGCAGTTCAACGTTGTTATATTTGTCAAACCTCAAAAGGATAATCTCATAATACGGGTCTCTATACCCCGTTGTCCATGCCTGATGGCCATTGAGAGGATTTATCTATGGACTTCGTGCTTGGTCTCCCACGAACACAACGTAGCATGGATTCGGTGTTCGTGGTAGTAAATCGATTCTCTAAGATGGCGCACTTCATTCCATGCAAGAAAACTCTCGATGCAACACATGTGGGGAATCTGATCTTCAGAGAAATTGTGCGGCTACACGGGGTTCCCAAGACTATAACTTTTGACCGTGACACGAAGTTCATAAGTCACTTTTAACGAACTTTATAGACTCGATTCGATACACGACTTCAGTTCAGCAGCGCCTACCACCCACAGACTGACGGTCAAACTGAGGTTGTGAATCGCACTTTAGGAAAACTCCTTCGATATATTTTAGGAGAGAAATCGAAGCAATGGAATTTAGCCTTGTCTCAAGAGGAGTTTGCATTCAACAACATGGTGAATCGCTCGACAAGAAAATCCCCGTTTCAGGTTATTTACGGACGAGTACCTCGCCACACACTAGACTTGATCCCTCTGCCCAAGCTCCCAGGTATGAGTATTTTAGCAGAACATATGGCAGATAGGATCATGGGTATTCATGCAGAGGTACAGACTAAGCTACATGCCTCGAACGAAAAGTATAAGGAACAAGCGGATAAGCATCGTCGACAAAAGGTGTTCGAGGTGGGCGACCAGGTAATGGTCCATCTGCGAAAAGAAAGATTTCCGACCGGGACGTACAACAAGCTAAAAAATAAGAAGATTGGACCGGTACCGATCATCCGAAAGATCAATGACAATGCTTATATTGTTGATCTTCCAGATGACATCGCGATCTCACGGACTTTCAACGTTGCGGACCTGACCAAGTATCATGAACCAGCGCAGGAGGAAAACTCGAGGATGAGTTCTTTTCAAGTGGAGGGGACTGATGTAGAGCGGGTCGTGGGCAATTTCATGGCCAAGATGGATCAGAAAAGGCACGGTCGGCGACAGAAGTGATCCGGACCATCGGACCTTAGATTGGGCGTATCTCACAATCCGGAATGAGTTATCCGACGTAAAATATATGAATTTGGGGTAGAACGAGCTACTTTAGCCAACCAACCCTGCTACGCCGGGTTGCGCAGCCCGAATTTGTGAGAAACCCCCTGATCGACGGTCGTTTTCTCGTTTTAATTTTATTTTTACTATAAATAGTAAGTTTTAGTTTGAGTATAACTCTTCATCCGTTGGGCTTTAGGAGTTGTGTCCAACATGAAAAGTGCTTAGGAAAATTAGGAGAACGGTTTGGTGAAGCCAAATAAGACACTTACTATTTTTGGCCGAAAACCTTGCACACTAGTAGACATCACGACCGTCTATAAATAGTAAGTTTACTATTTATAGTAAGTTGCGAATTCTAGGAGTTTTAGTTGTAGTTTGAGTCTGATTTCTTTCTTATTGCTTAGTTCCCATATTTAAAGAGTTGTGAACTCGATTTTATGAATACATTAATCAATCTCGAATTTATTAGAGCAAGGTTTCTCCTCGGATTGATGGCTTCTAACGATGGGCCGGGCAACAATTCCATGGGTGGTGCCCCAGGGAATTTACCTCTAACGGCGGTAATTTTTGAAACAACCATGCAAGAGAATCGACAAACCATGCAAGCGCTGCAGGCTTCTATGGACCGCATAGCTAATCTCTTGGAGAAAATCCTAGGGCAACTCCGTGTTCCTGGTGGTAATCTTCCACCGCCGATTATTGAAACTTGCAATCGCCCTAATCGCAAGATAGTACCAGCAATGCATCCACGGGTTATTCCTGAGGAGGGAGGATCCAGTGAGGAAGACGGTGCTCGACCTCACGTCCTTCACGCAACTTAAACGTTCTACCACACGGCCCTATTCTGCCGCAAGGATCACTGCAGCGGATCCACCCCTGGGAGCTCCACAGTCTAAGGGGAAGGAACCCACAGGAGCACGAACTCAACCTCCTATGTCTGAGAGCCGAAATCAGGGAAGCGGACAAGCTAGACCCCAGAGGAGCGTATCGACTGTTGCTGGTCCAAGTAAAATGCCGAACCCCTATTGTAACGCCCTGATTTTAAAGACCCGAGTATATCACTCGTCTCTTAAAAACTCATGTGTTAACTGGTAAGCAAAAGGATAATCAAATCCAAATCAAAGTGCGATTAACGGAACCAAGCGTAGTATAGATAAAACTCAACACTAATAACATCTTGGGCCACTCAGCTGGGGCCCATATACAAAAAACCTTAATTCCAAAATGCTACTAAAATGTTTAATAAGTAAGTAGACTATTGATTTAAACCAAAATAGGCAGCCGCCTCCTGGTACGGTTCCTCATTATAAGCCTCTTCCTCAACTTCAGTCGCCTCTAGCTCCTCCGCAAGTTCTTTTATCCCTGTGTCCTCTGTACAGTTGAATATTGATGAATGAGTGGCCAACTCAGTGTGATTTTTCACTAAGATTACACACCGAACCTTAAATAAGGAATAATATAAAAGCATACAGGCAATCCAAAACACAGTAGATGCAGTCTTATTAAGTGCATGGATGTATGAATGCAATCGTCGGCCCGGGTAAAACATCCAGACAGCCTATGTCCCGAGAAAAACATCCGGACGGATATTAGGGTCGTCACCCAAGGATAAGACTGGTTATCAGCGCAACACGTTGCGTAATCGCAGGGCATGATAATCCGAGTCAAAATCACAATCGAATGACTGGTCATAAGCGCAACACGCAGCGTAATCGCAGGGCAGAGTGATCCAAGTCATCGAAATATGCTATGTATGCATGACTTGTCAGCCCATTATTAGTCCATTTGCAACAGGCAAATTTAAGTCAGCTCACGGTCACTATGGGGAGCACATGGCCCAGCATAGACCGACGGCTCAGGCATAGTGTCCCATTACCACCGTCCCCGGCCCATGAGACTATCGTCCTAGGGTGTATGTAGCACCCACTAACATGTGGTCAATCAATTCAACATAAAGGGGCTACCACCAATGCTGATTAGGGGTGAAATGTTGAAATTATCAAAAGTGGCGATTTAAACATGTTGGCATGAATGATTCAAAAGCGAGTAAACAACGGTATTTGGAAGGGTTATGGAGTCCATCCCAAGTTAGTTAGGTGAAACCACACATGGATGGTAAACCTTATGGTTAAGCACCATTATCAAAACCTCCATGTTAGGAGCCTACTTATGTCATAACCAATCTAGTTACACCCCAAGCACGGACTCTCCTTTGCTAGGACTTTCCATGGAGAGATTTTAGCAGTATGTGTGGCATAGCAACATATATTATGATATGAAAGGAGAATAAGGAATGACACATGTGTTTCTATAAATATACATCAACTGAATTTACATGACATAAAATACTAGATTATTCACTCAGGCAGTTTAAAGAGATCAAGAATCTAAACAATAGTAAGCATGAGAATTATCATGTTAAATAAATAAATCAAGTGAATACAGTTTATTTGTATACATAGTTATCATTAGTCTAGCTAGCCATTTATACTAATAAAGCTGCTATTCCTGGTCTAGTTAAGGGTGGAAAGCTTAAGGGGAAAGAATCATCACCAGATACGTTGTAGGGTGTCCTTTGGTGTGGGCTCTCTTGAGAAGTTAGAGTCTCCGCGTCACTTGAACAGATTCCTGGGGATATCCCTGGTATTAGCTGATAAAGTATAAGATTTTAGGATGCTATGGTTGGTCGAATGGCCCTAATCATGATGGTTTGGGCACTTATTCGTGAGGAGTATAAGCCCGACAATACCGGTCCTAATAGGTGAGCTCAATATACGATCCATTTAGTTGGTGGGGTCCATTGCACAAACGGGTTAGATACGCATTTACATCATGGTGGGAACCCCATACGTGGCCCACCACCATATGGATGGTCAACACACTACCCTATTACATATACATCATACAGTGTGTCCGTGTATACATCATGTATTGCATCATATGGTTTATATGTATACATTATATGCATTATGTAAGTATATATTTGTATACAGCACGTGTATTTCATTTGCAACATACGGTACGTATATACATGCATCACACCAGCTCTTGGTGTATGGAGTGGATGTGTGTCTAGGCGCACCACATTTAGGCCTTGGACGGTGGTGTATATACAGCGTGCTTAAGAGTGGTTACAAGTGTAGGTCTCACCATGCATGGATTTATGAGGCAGGTCTAACTATGGACACGTGCATTTCTTCATATATGTGACGTGGGTGTTGAATCTGAACGGTTCATGAGATGTGAAATCTCGAGAAACCTTAGGGGTTAAATTTTCACCCTAATTTAAGATTCTGGTGGGCCATAGCAAAGATAAATGTGATTCCAAGGGAAGAAATTGTTTGCATCAATCATGGCCCACAGGAGTTTTGGTTCAAAATAGAAATTGGAACCAGGGGCTTTCTCGAGGTTCTGCTCTATGTGGACCATTCAGATTTTCCAGACTCATCATATCTGAGGAGATCTTAATTTTTTTTCTTAGCAGCCAGTTTACGTGAACTGATTGCATGAGAGCATTCTATCTATTTCAATGTTATGGTGTATGCATGCACCCTTTATTCATTTCAAAGGTGGGTCCCATGTGATTGGTGTCATGACCCACCTCTTACTTATCTACTACAATCGACCCACATGGAGCCCACTTAGGATTTGAGTGAGGCCCACCTGCAATTTGCAGGGCCCAAGTCGGCAAACAGCCCACCTACTGTAAGCAGTGAAAAGGAGAAAGAGAAAACAGTCTCCATTAAGGTGTCGTTTGAACCTCTGCCGGTCCTGATTTCCGGCACCAACCTGACCCATTTTCGGCGCTGATGGTGAACGTCGACAACTCTATGTAATCACACGCTGCAACACTATTTCGATCAGATTTCAGACCCCACCTACAGCCATTGTCTTAGCCCAGAACAGAGCCTGACAAATGCCTGGCTCTTAGTCCTAACCACAGCTATTAAGAGGAGATGGTGCAGGCGTTCTCAGGCCCGGTTTTTGACTTGGACAGAGGCCTGGATAGGCCTACAGTAGACCACGAACCGTGGCCACTCCGAGGACAACTCTTAGCTTAAAGCAGAGCTCTGTTTCTCCCCCACTCATGGCCTGACGCAACCAGGTTTGGCTTGCACCTAGAGCTAGCCTTGAAACTCTACAGAGCTCAAAGCAGACCCGTCATGAGGCCTGAACAGGGGTCTAAAACGGCCATTGTTTGGCTCGTCCAGATGCTAATGTGGCAGAACCGAACCCAACCATTTGCTTGGCATGGTTCCGGTTTCAACCATGCTATCTTATCTTAGCTAAAACGTCTAAGGAGAGGGAAGAAGAAGAATCACCTGAGGTGGGTGATTGTCGTCCTGCACTCGAACTACGATGTGAAAGATGACTCCCTATTTTTCTTTCTTATATTCTCTTTCTTTTTCTCTTGGTGTGAATTCTTGAGGGCTACAGGACCATTCTTATAGATGGAGGGAGAGAGAACGGATGGCTGAGATTGTTACTTTTTTTGGATGGCTGAGATTTGTATTTGCAACAGTCGGTCGGGACGTGTCCGATCGAGGAGAGGACTTGCTGCACCTCGCATACGTGTTAACAGAGAGAGAAAGGCGGGAGATTTGTATTCGCAACAGTCGGTCGGGACGTGTTCGATCGAGGAGAGGACTTGCTGCACCTTGCACACGTGTTCGGTTAGAAACAGAGGGAGAAAGGTGGGAGATTTGTATTTGTAATAGGAGAGAACTCGATACATCTCACACACGTGTTCTTGTGTGCATGCCCCGTGTCGGGACCCACTGGAATGTTGTTACCACAATTTATACCGTTCGTTTATATTGGAGGACACCATCTAGGGCCCCTGACTTATGTTGGGTTGATGGTGAGCCCTAGGTGACCCGCTATATGCACCATTGGGCCATCATTGGCTTATATGCCATGATCTATCGATCAGGCGGGACTGATAATCTTTTTCAATGGTTAATATAGGGTGTTAGTCATGATGAATGTTTTGTTTGTTGTCAATAAATTCTCAGTTGTTAGTGACAAGTGTTTTGCACCAGCATTAACTAACATAATGGCTCCACATTTTAGAGCATTCGAGTAGTCTCACCTTCCTGACTGTCGTAGGGCGTGTTCTGACTCTTGGAGACCCTGATGGATGGCTTCAATGTTGGCTGGAATCCCCATCCTGTGTATGTTGAGTTCAAATCTTTGGTTAACCCAATATCGTTTTAGTTTAATGTGGGTTTAAAAGGTAACACCCGTGTACTGAAAGTACGGGGTGTTACATATATGCTCGTCCAAGGCCTGATAACTGCTATTGTTGTGGTCAACCGGGCCACCTATCAAATACTTGTCCCCAGCGAAAAGTGGCAAACCTTGCCATCAATGATGGTAGTGCTGATAACGCTAATGAAGATCCAGATATTGAAGAACAGGAGCATACTACCGAGGACGAGGCAGATGATTCAGGTTGGGTTCAAAAAGATCACGGTGAGTCACTCATCATGAGGCGGCTATTATATGCGCCAAGAAAAGAAGTGCATCCACAGAGGCATAAAATCTTTCGCACTAAGTGTACGGTGAATCGAAAGGTTTGTGACGTGATTATTGATAGTGGCAGAAGTGAAAATATCGTCTTTAAGGTCATGGTGGAGAAATTGTAATGGAAAACAGAGCGTCATCCCTCTTCATATACAATCGGTTGGATCAAGAATGTCAACGAAACAAAGGTAAATGAACGGTACACCATATCCTTTTCAATTGGTAAACATTATAAGGATGAAGTAGTATATGATGTGGTTGACATGAAAGCATGTCACATACTACTCGTTCGACATTGGCAATCGTACCGTGACGCCACTCATAAAGGGCGAGATAACTTATATATCTTCGTCAAGGATGGTCGGAAGACCATATTGGCTCTTATGGATCCAGAAGGACCACCTTAAACTTCTAAAGTGGAGGGTCGTTTTCTCTTAACAATACGAGACTTCGTGGAAGAATCCAAAGAAACATAACAGGCTTATGCATTAATTGTAAAAGGGAAAGAACTCGAGCCTACCATCATCCCTGAAAGATTAAGATTCTTACTACATGAATTCAAAGAAATCTGGCCCGATGACCTTCCCGATGGGTTACCTCCCATGCGAGATATCCAACACCATATCGACTTTATCCCCGGGTCCAGTTTATCCAATCGGCTTCATTATCGAATGAGTCCGAATGAGTGTGAGATTCTTCAAGGGCAAGTGGAAGAGTTAATCCGTAAGGGTCTTATTCGAGAAAGTATGAGTCCATGTGCTATATCCGTAAAATATATGAATTTAGGGTAAAACGAGCTACTTTAGCCAACCAACCCAGCGTACCCCACCACGTCAGGTTGCGCAGCCCGAATTTGCAAGAAACCCCCTGATCGACGGTCATTTCCTCGTTTTAATTTTATTTTTACTATAAATAGTATGTTTTAGTTTGAGTATAACTTTTCATCCGTTGGGCTTTAGGAGTTGTGTCCAACATGAAAAGTGCTTAGGATAATTAGGAGAACGGTTTGGTGAAGCCAAATAGGACACTTACTATTTTTGGCCAAAAACCTTGCGCACTAGTAGACATCACGACCGTATATAAATAGTAAGTTTACTATTTATAGTAAGTTGCGAATTCTAAGAGTTTTAGTTGTAGTTTGAGTTTGATTTCTTTCTTATTGCTTAGTTCCCTTATTTAAAGGGTTGTGAACTCGATTTTATGAATTCATTAATCAATCTCGAATTTATTAGAAATTATTCTGATTTTCTACTTTCTTTCCTCATGGATTCGAGAAGTTTTTGTGAGGAGTCCAGAGAAGTTCCGTGGATTCGGAATATTTATCATCTTGAGAAAAACGGTGCTCGACCTCACGTCCTTCCCTGCGTCAAAGAGTCACACACGCGACAAAGTTGTTGCTTGGTTATTAATTCATTGAATACATGGCACATTGATGATATTTTAAAATGATTTAAAATACAACACTAAATTTACTTCAATGGAACGATATGGAATCATCCAAATATTGAAAATCTAAGTGGATGGTTAAAAATTATTGATGAATTGCTTATGCAATCCTCACATTCATGGCCCACTCAAAGCTCATAATTTTTTATCTGATGGCAAGTTATATATTACAATAGGCTTATTACAATCATTTTATCAAATGTCACACATGTACACACGCATGCATATTAATTTGAGAAATGAAAATCGATATAATACACCAAATTCAATGTATATATATTTGGAATCTAATGTACTTAAAAAGATATAATTGAGGATTCAAAATCACCTTAATTATGATATAATTATGATTTGGATTCCAATGTAATTCAATCCAAGCTCCCAAACATGTCATAAAAAATGCAATTGACAGTCAAATGCAAATTTTGTCCGAACGTATTGATAAAAGAATATGTAAATATTACATTTTTTCTTTCAATTATCATAGTAATTGGTACCCTAAGCCCTAAGTAATTAGGGAAGGAATAGCTAAGTAAGTGGAGTGTACAATTACAGCTCATAATAACTGTTTTTGACTGGACCGTTAGAGATGTCCAACCTCTGGGCTATGACCCATCCTACAGTGTCGAACAAAATCAACGGCTAAGATCACCACATGATTGGCATCCCAGATCTTTGAGGGAACTCCATCAATATTTTACAAAGCTTTTTATGCATGAAAGCATTTCTCTCGTTCAAAATGTAAGTCTTTTTGAAGCATTGTAAAGGGTCCATGCATAGACCATTCTTTTTCTGAGGAAAATTAGCTGGACCATTCATCTTTGGCCCTTTTAATGAATGCCGTAACCTGAAAATCCAACGGTTGGAAAAAACTCTTCAATATTGTTTAGGATCTCTTGATGGTTGTGATTTTTTATAAGTGTTTATTCGTGATAAAAGTTACAGATAAATGGTTTAGATCCCCTATACGTGTGACAGCTTGTAGGATAAAGAGTGCCTTCCAGAAAATGCAATTCATCTCGAGTCCATCTAGAATAAACTCATTCAGCGTCCATGTATGGTATCCAACTTTCGATGGTAGGACAACTACGATGAACGGCTTAGATGACATCAACAGACTCTGGTGGACCCCACATGCAGCGCGTGTAGAATAACCCATCCAGCCACCTCAAGCAGGCTGCCTACTGGATCCTTACTCTTACTCCGGTGGTATGCTCTCGGAGTTTCAACACCCGCTCAAGGGTCCGAGGATCCACGGGTGGTGAAATTCCACTGAAGTGTGAGTGTGTGGGGTGTGCGTGCGTGCGTAAAAAAAAAAAAAAAAAAAAAAAAAGCAGGCTGCCTACTTGTATTTACGCTGCATCGTATTTGAGGGTATTTATGTAATTTCGCCTTTGAAAAGGTTTGTTTTGGAAGTATGCGACTAGGTCTTACAGGGAGCCGATGGTCCCCACATCGTGGTCCTGCTTCGCCGTATCTTGACAAGGGTCGCACTCAACTCACCTGTGGACGGACCTATCTCTTCAACCATTGGATATCTGACACGCGTGCTGTACTATTTCACTGAAGTACGTTCTATCGTCAACCACGATGTCCACGCTACCATAAGTACGGTGGAGGGGCGGTTAGAGGCTGGCCCCCCCCTGCCTCCCTTCTGCTCGGACGCGCATTTCCTCGACAACAGGTGAACCGACTCTGTGGGGCTCACTGTTTTGTACATGTTTTACCTCTGCCATTCATCCGTTTTACCATATTACCGTATGCGAGTCTTTTCAGGAGGTGTGTTATATCCAAACTATTTATCCATTTAGGGCTATTGTCATACCGCGTGGGATGAAAAATAAGACAAATCTAACTATCAAACGGTACATACTAAAAAAAGCAGTGGGATGTTGAACTTTTATTGTGAAAATCCTTTTTAGGGTCAAGCAAGTTTTAGACTAATATAAAATTTGTTTTTCCCCCTTCATTGAGTTTTGTATGACCTTATGGTCATATTGGATGGAAAATAAACATTATGGTAGGCCCTATGAATTGTTTAACGGTAAAAATTATTATTTTCGCTGTTGATGACAAAATCTGGTTGGCCCTCCCTCCACTTCACCCTCTGCGTACCGTCCCTAAAGCCTGCACTAAGAGAAGGTAAATGTGACCATGGCTAAGCCGGGGGACCCTCCGATGCCTAAGTCAAGACAAGAAAATCAAGGTTTATGTCGAAAGTAGAAGAGAGCTCAATTTCGCGTACCTATAGATATAGTGTGATATGTTATTTATACTTGCCTGTGAGGCGGTCTGGATCTGATAATTTCGGCACGATCAAAGGGATTATAGGATCATGGAAATATTGCCCGCAATCTACTGATTGGGCAGCGTATTTGGTGGATCGTGCTCATCTGCGAGCGAAGTTACCGGCCACGTTCGGTTGTGGCAGTTTCCATGTTTGGCGAACGAAGTATGCGCCTCTGAATACCTACTCAGCTTGGACCATCTGACCTCAAAGTGAAGACCATTATCTAGTACTGCCTGATCCGTCCTGTTAAGCCGGTCCCATCGTAGTCGGCCTGGCTGGTCATGTCGAGCGGAAGATAAGTCATCCGGTCGGAATATGAGGATTGTCCCGAGCTGCATCTCGGTCATGTCGGCTGCTCGGACAGGTTGCATTTCGAAACAGGTCGGAGGAGTCACGCCTCAGCTCTGACTGGCGATCGGACCAGCGTTGTCAGACCAGCGTTATATCATGAGCTCGAATTTCCCATAACATCCGCTATTATTTGTGGTGTGGTTTAAATGATCTTTGGATATAATTCATGTTTATTATTATTATTAATGCTCTAGAATGATCTCTAAAAATAGATGACGGTATATATATATATATATATATATATATATATATATATATATATATATATATATATATATATATAATAAATACGTTACAATAGGGGCCATGTAACTTTGATGTCCTTTGAACCATCCGTACAACTCGGAGCTCAAGGAGCATCAATGCTCATCTTCACACCACATGTACCTACGACAGCTATACATCTGGTGTGTGGTACACCAGCCAATCCACTTCCTATTATTTCAGGACATAAACCAAAAAACATGTGGAGCCCAAAGTTTTCCACTTATATCCAAAGCTAGGAAGACCACGCCACAGAAAGAGTAGAGATAATAACATCTACTGTTGGAACTTTTTTAACGCCATCCAACATGTTTACGAAACCATAGAAGTATGGATGAAGGAAAAACATAAATATAGGATTGATGTAAAACTTTCATGGCCCCCAGAAGTTTTCAAAAGTAATGCTCAAACCCTAACCATTTCATCTGGTTTAAATAAGCTTTGAATTCGTCTTATTTTTCAGCTTTTATTTTAAGGGCATGTTTGATTGTAATTTTTCGTAATAGAGGATGTAAAAGAATAATTATTATAAATTTAGAATGGTTATTTAAAGATGTAAAATGACATATAATTCAATAATCAATTATAATTGTAAAGGAAAGAAATAAAGGAATGAACAATCATCATAAGTTTTATATTTTATTTTATTGAAAACCTCTAATTCAAATAAAATAAATAATATTTTCAACATTGCTATGGCATTTTAGTAAGGATCAACTGCAATCATTATAAGTACATCATTTTGTATCCAAATATATAAAAGTCAGATTAAAATAGTTTAATATAGTAGAGATAAAATTCAATATTTGTAATCCAAACCAGCTCTAAACAATTAGGAAAAATGAATAAAAATCCAAATTAAATACATACATCATGGTAGGTAGGTGACTCTATAATATGCATCCTTTTTTATGTTGGGGCAAATCGAGAGTTAAGAAATTTTGCCGTGAGAAGTAGATGGGACTTGAAATTCTCTTCTTCCATCTAATTTTTTCCACTCATTATAAGACATGAGTTTTAAAATAGACAAAAATAATAGGATGCGGTAAGAATTTAGCATCAATTCTTAAGGGCTTGTTTGGGCGTGCAGGTTGATCGGGATTAGAAGGGATGGTATAGGATTTAAGGTTATGATGGCAGTTGTCAGTGGTTGTCCATGAGTTCCACCGGTTTGCCAAATTCCGGGATGATATTCGAAACATGTTTGGATGAATCGGATTATCCCAAGATGAACTGAAAAATCTGTTTGGGATGACAGATGATATGTGACCATCCTGCAGCTCTAACACGAGGAGTGTTTAGGAACGCATGGGATTAAGCATATACATCAACTGCGGTGGTACCATGCTTCCAAAGGAAAGGCATTGGCTACTCCCCATGACACCAGTCAATGGCTGGTGGTCGATGCTCTGTGGGTTCGGTGGAAAAAACGGTTGGATCAAGATGACCTTTGTTTTGGATGAAGGAAAAAAACGGTGCTCCGTCCATGAGTTCCACCAACCATTTTGAATCAAGCTGATATTTTTTTTGCTTCCAAACATTCGTGTGGTCCACTGCAGCCTTGTGATGGGGTTTTTTTGACTCGTCGTTGACCGGTCGTGAGCCCTGTACGACCGGTCGTAGGATGGTGCTCGACCAGTCGTAGGTTCGAGTCGTGACACGACTCAAAGTCTAGCGAGTTCAGATCTTTTTTTTTCGGGGTGTTCGACCGGTCGTAGGTGGCTCACGACCGGTCGTGGACTCGGTACGACCGGTCGTACCTACGCAGATTCGTTACGCGATTTTGTATGGATTTCATTTTGTAAGTCCTTTCGCAATTGGGACGCGGAAGGGAGTTTCCTAAAACTATAAAAAGGGGTCCCTAGGATTTTTCTAGGATATGTTGTGTGAAGAAAAAATACAAGAGGATTTTCTAAAGGGTTTAGGGATATCAAAGGTGAGAGAGTAAGAGAAAAGAGAGAGAGGAAGCTTATGGAAGGGAGTCGTCGTCTCAACGCTTTTACATCATCGTGATCGGTGAGATCCCTCTGTTTTTCATTTATTCTCTTATTGTTCATCAACTCCTGCGTGAGTGACGAAGGTTATAAGGTTCTACTTCATAGTGGATTATTAATCTGGACGAGGTCCCGTGAATTTTACCTCTTTGAGGGTTTTCCACGAAAAAATCCCATGTGGTGTGTGATTGTTGCTTTAATTTATTTCATTGCTATTATTATCACATAATTCTAATTTGTTCGGGAGGCTAGATCCTAAAGTTTTATGCAAGGCCCCCAACACCTTGCATCTCCATCTGTATGTGAATGAGCAGACACCTGTGAGGGCTTAATCTCCGTCTGTATGTGGATGAGCGGGACGAAGAAAATCTCTTCGAATCACTCATCTTAACGACGAACAGGGCTCGAGGAAGACGAGATGGGACTTCATTGTTTCCTAGGCATCTTGTTGAATACCGCCTTATAACCTTGGGTTATGGTTGTTCGATGCAAATTTATGTTCCAAACACGTGTGTGGGTTACGGGGATGGGATCGAGTGATCCCATCTAATTCGTCCGTCCAAACAATGGTGAGAAATAGAATTTTAGGTGAGCATAGTATTTTTTGTGTTTTCAACTCAAGAATGACTTTTATAGGAGGTTTGGTTGGCTTATTACTTTTTCTGTCACATGGCCTATTTGAGTTTTGGATTTTTCTTAGTCTTGGCTCAATGTTAGCTAGAAAAATGATTGGACCGGTAAATTTCTTACAAACATTGTGGTGGGCCCACCAAGCTTCAGATTGTTGAAGGGTCGCATCCCCTCTACTTCACCATATCATTATCCACTAGTTCCTAATCTATGCAAGCCATGAGGCGTGAGGTATGTTTGATTAAAGATCCTCACTGTAGAATTATATAGTGGTCCCCGGTGCTCTTGCTCCGGTGGTAAACTGTAAGGAGTTTAAACATTCGGTCAAGGGTTTGAGTATCCATAGGTGGCGAAATTCCACTACAGTGTGAGTGTGTGGTTAGGGGCGCACACAAACCGAGCTAGCTCGGTTAACTCACTCAACTCTACTCGAAAAAGCTCAATTTGACTCAGTTTGAAGCTAAGTTCGAGCCGAGTCGAGCTGATTTTTTGAGCTCAAAAATGAGTTCGAGTAGGCCCTAACTCGACTCTACTCAGATCGAATCTAGCTCGAATCGAACCAATTCGATGACTCGATTACTTTTCCATTGATGTTGCTCACCAAGTGTTTGATAAAATGACTCAACGAAGTTTGGCTGGTGGCAAGGAAGGTATATACATAAAACAAATACCTTTTTTTTT
This sequence comes from Magnolia kwangsiensis, assembly GCA_037074715.1. Taxonomy (NCBI): domain Eukaryota; kingdom Viridiplantae; phylum Streptophyta; class Magnoliopsida; order Magnoliales; family Magnoliaceae; genus Magnolia; species Magnolia kwangsiensis. The sequence goes on from CM073573.1 coordinate 4,245,421, forward strand.
TTTCTTGGTTTTTATGTTGCTTAGAAGGTATTTGATAAAACACCCATAAAACTATTGTTTCTGTTTCACATACAGATGGGTTTTGAAGGTGCAGTCCAGGTATTTGTGGAAATGCCTCAATAGCAAACTCAGCTCGATCTTGGCTCGAACTCAGCCTAAGCTAGCCTAAGCTGCTGATCGAACTGAGCCGAGTTGGCCGGTCAGGCTCGAGGACCAAGCCGAGCTGAGGTCAGCCAATGGCCAAGCTGAGTCAAGCAGAGGTCAGCTAGTGGCCAAGCCGATTCATCGAGCTGAGGCCAGCTTGACTCGGTTTGACTCAATGTACAGCCGTGTGTGGCGGTGTGTGTGCACGTGTTATAAAAAAAATTTAAAAAAAATACAGTGGTCCCCGCACCGTTGTTTCTAACTCGAGTTCTTGCTGATGGTTGAGGTTTTTCTTCCATCTAACCCATCTAACCATGGTGGACCTTATAAAATGAGCGGCCCGAATCATCACGAGACGCTATGGATAGGGTTCAGGTAGCTTTTGGTACATCTTTTCAGTTTGTCCCCTGGTGTTTTTCTCTCCCCGCGTTTCGGATACCGAGGTTTGTTTGTATAGCAGTACGTATCCACACGCGGGTACACATGCAAATATTAAACACGTGTATGATATTTAAGGTTTCCATATTGTTGGAAAATAAAAAATTCACTAACGATGTGGGCCACACACCGTACAAACTAAATTAGGCATTTAAATTTTATTTTATTTTTTCTGGCCATTCATTTGTTTAGATATACTGCTGCCGCGCACCCAGTGTAGCTGAGATGATGGAAAGCTCAGATCTCACACGCGTGCACAATACCGCTAATGCACTTACGTGCGGATATATGCACTCCCACACCAATGTGGAATTAGCAGACCTCTCGGATACCATTCTAGCGCCACCTACAAAGCTTGTGTTCGAGTGGTACCAGAATCCCGAACGTGTGTGGTGTGGAAGGCCCGGATCGAGAATTGATCTAGAAGAACGGTTGAACGGCGTGGATATAACACGTATATTCACGGTGGGCCAACAGAGTTTACTCAATAAGTCAGTAGGCAATCCGATTTCCCACTGGATGGGAAACGGATTGGCTGCTCCCCTGCCACCAGCCCCGTGGCTGATGGTCGGTGCTCTGTGGGCCCTACCATGATGTATGTGTTTCATCCCTTCTGTTTATCCATTTTCAAAGATTATTTTAAGGCTTTATACCAAAAATTAGATGTATATAATTCTCAGGTGGTCCACACCACATGAAAACAATAGTGATTGGATATCCACCATTAAAATCCTCATAAGGCCCAATGTATTGTTTATTTGACATCCAATCTGTTGATTAGGTCATAAAGGCCAAGATGAATGGAAAAAATCAAAAATCAGCTTGATAGAAAACTTTTATGGCCACCAAAATATTTTGAATGGTCTACGCTCATTCAACACTGTTTCCTGTAATGTGGTCCACGTGAGATTGAAATATATTTCATTTTTTGTCTCGTATCGTAAAGTTATCTTTAAAAATAGATGGACGGAATGGATGAAACACATACATCATGGTGGGGCCCACAAATCCGTTCCCCGCTGAATGTGTACAGCTGGATTCGTACACGTGGTGTGGGCAGCTGGAACGTACTCGGCTTGCGTACTGTCCCTGCCTAGACGGACTGGGTCCAAGAAGGGGCTCTGTGGGGCCACCTTGATGCATGTGTTATATCCACACTGTCCATTCATTTTATCAGTTTATCTTAACGTATTTAACGTATGAAACCAAAAATGAAATACATGCAAGGCTCAATTGAGCCACGAATTGGGGATTGAACGCTCACCGTTAAAAATTTCTTCAGATCTGCAGAAGTTTCAATCAAGCCTATATTTGTGTTTTCCCTTCATCCATCCAGATGTGATCTTATCAACAGGTTGGATGGAAAATAAACATCGCCGAAAGGTTTCAATGGTGGGCGTCATTATCACTACTTCTTCCTGTGGTGTGGTCCACTTGAGTTTTGGATCTTCTTTATAGTTCATGACCTAAAATGATCTGAAACAATAGATGGACGGCGTGGATAAAACGTATACATCACATTGAGCCCCACAGAGCCCCTCCGCAGAACGCGTCTTCCAGGCAGGGGCGGGACACGACCAGCTAGTACTGATTTCGTAACACACGTAGATGGTCTTGAATTTCCACGAGATCGCTGGATGTAGTATGCAGACCGTTGGATAGAAACTAAGTTGCAGTTCTCACTTGAAGGTACACGTGGCAACTTGTGGGCCACCATGTGAATTGGCCATAGGCCAAACCTCAGAGCGACCGGACAACTCCGACCATCCAGCTGCTGCCTGTTTTGGTGGATGAATATTAACCACTGATCTGAGCCACTAACCGTCCCCTTTAGTGGGCGCCTGATCGGATGGCTACCAGAGTTTAATCCTCTTGAGTGGCCCACCAAAACAACAGGCTCGATCACCAGACATGGCTAGTTTGACCAAGTCTAGCTGGATTATTAATCTGGACTGAAATTTTATACCCAACCAGATCCGACAGGAATTGGAGTCTAGGAATTATGACTGGGAGGATCAAATTCCTGGAGGGGTTGTCCCACCCATTAATATCATCGTATGGTATCTAAAACAGTAAAAGGGACTGTTTGGCATATGCGGAAAAATGAGTTGATCTCATTTTAACTAATTGTAATTATATATTAGAGATTATGATTATCTGTCATCAATATTATTTTTAATCTTCATGAAAAAATATATAATATCTAATACATAATTATAATTAACTAAAATGAGATGCACTTATTTTTAAGTGTCTACCAAACCGCCTCCAAAAAGTCTGGATGGTTTAACAACCCTTTTAATAACCTGATTCAGAGAGATAATTAGGTTTTGCTGGGATCCTCTCCAATTTAATTTTACAGGAACTAGCATTTTCTACAGCTATGTTTGTGTGGTCCATTGCGGTTTTCTAAGGATTTGACTCATATGGAAGGTTGCCCCATCAAGAAAGATGGATGCACAAAGGTTAGTGTGATCCAACCATCACATGGGCCACCATTTGAATTTAAGAGTTTTTGGGTGGATGTCCATTGGTGAAGGCAATATATATATATATATATATATAAACACTAAAACACATAACTCAAAATACTAACACTCAAAATTAAAAGAGCACTTAAACACAGATAATTAAAATGGCAACATTCACAATTCTTTGTCTTAAGATTAATAAGTTTCAATGTAGCGTAGAGTCCAATAATAGTCCAAGAAATGGGTCCCCTGACTCATGACTTATCTCAACCCACTAATCCAAGTGTTCAAAAAGTCAACAAAATCACGTATTCATTTCACATCCATACTTCTATGTTGAATATGGTGAAGCCATTCCAAAATCTTCCATCTTAATTTATCATTGGTCTTCTCATACAAATGGTTACAAACAAAGTAATACTCACATGTGTATCATAAAATCTATGAAGTAGTCAAAAGTAGGCCATAGCTCTCCATCAGTCGATAACCATTGTGTTTAATCTCAATTTTATAAAAAACAACTAGATAAATCTGTCTCATTTAACTCGTGTGTGTGTGTATGTTATTCTCACGTATTAATAATGATGTAGTCATACATCAACTTAAGAATGATGGTTATCACGTTCTATGACTAAGATCATCTATATCACATCCATCCATATCCCCAGTAGATAAGGTTGAAATTAGTTTTCTAGGAATAGCACAAACACATTTTCGGCCAAACATTTCTATTTATGTGGCTTCTAAATATACTAGAATTTTCATTTTGTACAATTAGAAACCATGGTTCAGTGAAATCCACACAATTGCTTTATTTGGGTCCCACAGGTGACCCGAATATCCACTTTCCAAGTCAGTCCTAATCTACTTATCCTAAGTGCAAATGGATCGCCTTTGAAAAATAATGCATGGATCAATAGCCAACATCCAACCAAAAAGACAAAATGCCAAGGTGTGTGGCCTAGGATCTTCCAAATCTGAGAAGTTTTCACACCATGGTCCATCTAAAATGGGTTCAACTTGACAAACGGTCTGATCACTGAAGAGTGGGTCCCACTTGTTCAGGATAAAAACGCGAATACACTTTCACATCTCATGTACATCTCGCATAGCTGGTGATGTTGATTGACGAACACCTCTCAACTTCTAGACTGAGCTTGCTACTACTGCCGTGTCAAACATGACTCTTGCCCAAAAAGCACAAATGACATATTGGTACTCGCTCGACTGCATCTTCTAACGGTACTTTCCGGCCGCATACGTGGAAATGAGGAACACGAGTGAAGGACTAGACCCCACCATCAGGCAGTACCGTGCCGTGAACACCGGAATAAACGATTATTAGGTGGGCCACATACATATAAATTATACAGACTGTTGGTCAAGTTCTCATGAGTGTTCATTTATTTCTACACGTGGCCCATGCGAAGATCATATCAGTCTCATTTTTAAGACTAGAGTCTAATTGATGTGGTGAGATTTAATTGGTCCAGTCAATACTACTTGACTGAATCCGATTCAGCCAAGTTAGCCTGTGACCTAAGAGCCACCTTGATGTATGTGTTGTATAACTTGCTATCCATGCATTTGTGTTTCAGCTCACTTTAGGATGTTGGCCTAAAATCGAAGCGCATATAAATGCATATTATTAAAAACTTAGTAAAGTCCACAGTAATATTTATTTTCCATTGATAAGGTAAATTGACATAGGTGAAAGGAAAACAAAAATATTATAAGCTAGATCCAGAGCTTTTGTGGCTCATAAGGAATTTTTAATGATCAACCATCACTATTTCCTATAGTATGGCCCACTTGAGATTTGGGCTTGCTTCTATTTTGAGCTCATCTACTGAAATGCGCTGGAAAAACAGATGAAGAACTACATACATATATAACATATACATCTACGAGAGCCCCAACGATCACTGCTTGACTGAACTTGATCAGTCCTAATTTTATTTACACCCGTGTATTTAATTTCTGCTGGCAAGCATAAATAAATAAAAAGTAAAAAAGCAAATGAATACCGATTAAGAGTATGAGATCATATGAAATGGTCCCAACATGAGGTTTTCTTCTATGGTCCACATTCATGTATTGTCCATTGCATGCATAGTTTGGATCGAAGAAACATGGTCCTATGGATATGAACCCGTGCAACTAGCTAGTTTCTGTCCATAATAACATGCTGAGTTTCTAGTCATTTGGATCCATTCATATGGTTTGCCCTGCATGTATAGATTGCAAATTAATCAAAATGAAGAATGATCACAGATGTTCTACCTTATAGTACATTAAAAAAGAAAAAAAAAAAAAACACGCACACACACCCTGACACACTCACGCTGTAGTGGGATTTCACCACCTATGGATGCTGGAACCCTTAACTGGGTGTCGAAACTCCTGAGAGTCTACCACTGGAGCAAGAGTAAGGATCCACCTTATAGTACATTCAAACCATGTGAGGCCCACCCATGATGTCTAAGTCGAAATCAAGCTGTGCATTTAGTTTGAATCCCATAATCATCCTCATTCAAAACTAAGGTGGACTACATCATGGATATCAATGTATTATCTGGCATAAAACCTAGATATTCAAGTGGTCTTGCCCACTTGAGTTTTAGAAGGGCATGAGTTTTGGTATGCTCATTCATGGTGGGGTAGCACTAGATATGCTACAGTGGACCACACATTTCATCTAGAAATTTTTATGATGGGCTTCTTGCAGTTATGAATTAAGTTGAATTTTAGGATCTACATCTAAAATGGGGTTCCCATCCAATGAACGGCTTGGATTCTATTAACACCTCTTGCCAGGTTCACACATTATTCAAACCGATCTAGAAGTGATTTGACATTTTAGTAGACTCCCCGTCCAGGTGCGTGCCCTGGCTGGAGCAAAAGGAAACGGATTGGCTACTCCCCCTGCCAACAGCTCCGTGGCTGATGGTCGGTGCTCTGTGGGCCCCACCATGATGTATGCGTTTCATCCATTCCGTTCATCAATTTTTCATATCATTTTATGGCTATAATTTAGAAAACAACGGGATATAAATTTCAAGTGGGCCACACCAAATGAAAACAATAGTGATTGGATATCCACCATTAAAATCCTCCTAAGGCCCACTATACTGTTTATCTATTGATTAGGTCATACAGGCCCAGATGAAGAGAAAAAGCAAAGATCAGCTTGATCCAAAACTTTTATGGCCCATAAAATGTTTTTAATGGTTGACCCTCATTCAACACTATTCCCTGTAATGTGATCCACTTGAGATTTGGATATATCTCATTTTTGGACTCATAAAGTAAAATGATCTTTAAAAATAAATAAACAGCATGGATGAAACACATACATCATGGTGCGGCCCACATAGCACCGACCACTAGCCATTGCGAGTGTCAGGGGGAGTGGCCAATCCGCTTCCGGAGCAAAAAGCAAAGATTCTCTCGACGTGGCTTGTAACCATGGGATGTAAGAGATTTTCGTAATCTTGACATAGTCAAATAAAAAAAAAAATCATGTGCACGTGTAAGAAATAAACCTACACATATCATTAGTTGATATTATAGGCACCTAGGGCTCAGATTTTCCTTCAAAATTGACATTGTGCACAATAATATTTCATCCCACGGAAGCCGAACAGGTGCATGAGACACGGAATCCACCCGAGCTGGGTGGGACCTGACTGTGGGGCTCCCAGTGATTCATGTACCTTAAATCCACACCATCCAACCATTTTGAAAGCTTATTTTAAGGGATGATTGAAAAATGAAGCTGACTTAAATCTTATGTAAACTAAACCATAGGAAACAGTTTTGATTGAATCCCTACCATTAAAAACCTCATGTATTCCACTGAAATGTTTACTTATCATCTAACCTATTGATAGCATCACAGATATCTAGATGAAGAGACCACTTAAATATCATCATGATACAAAGCTTTTGTGGCCCACAAGAAGTTATTGTTAATCAATCACTATTGTTTCTTGTAGTATGGTACATAGGGTTGTACATGAACCGAGCTAGCCCGGTTAGCTCACTCGGCTCAGCTCGACTCGAAAATGCTCGATTTGACTCGGATTGAAGTTGAGTTCGAGCTGAGTTGAGTTAATTTTTTGAGCTTGAAAATGAGTTCAAGTAGGCCCCAGCTTGACTCGACTCGGATTGAATTGATCCGAGCTGGTCAACTAGACTCGAGGAGGACCAAGCTAAGCTGAGTTTGAGCCGAGGTCAACAAGTGACTAAGCTAAGTTGAGCTAAGGCAAACTCCACTCAGTTCAACTTGATATACACACCTTATGGTTCATGATTTAGAAGTGTTTATTTTTTGCACCATGTCCTAAAATGAGCATTCAATATAGATAGACCACATGGATATAGTCACATACATCCCAGTGGGCCCACTGACCTGGGTGGATCCAGGATCTCACATAATCCGCTCCCACCATATTGTAGGTGATTACGTGTCCCACTAGATGGGGATCCATGATTACCATTCTGCTGCGTTTATCTTGTGACTCTGCCATATTAGGTACTTCCGGATCTACCATATCAATCTCCTGACTAGCCATCTAAGGTCCTTTTTGGTTTGGAATTTTCAAAAGATGCTGACAGGCATTGACAAACTCTTCTCTTTTGAGAATGGTCGGTTTGGCCGCTCTGCCGCACTGTCGACAAAAAGGGGTTCATTGGACTTTGGTTACATATCTCGAATTCGTTTCACTTTGAGACGATTTCTAAGCCGACATCACCTACACCATCCAAGCCATCATTCAGGTGGACCACACCGTCTAGATATAGTGGAATCAGCTGGGTTTTAGAACTATGGTCTACATGTTTTTAATACATGTTGGTTTAGACTCCTCATTGAGTAATTTGTGACGTAGAGTTTTTTGTTTTTGTTTTTGTTTTTGTTTTTTTTCACATGCACACACACCCTCCCTGCACACACACTCACACTGTAGTGGGATTTTGCCACCTATGGATACCCAAACCCTTGATCGGGTGTTGAAACTCCTGAGAGTCTACCACGAGAGGAAGAGTAAGGATCCTTTGTGATGTAGAGTTAGTTTTAAAATAAGCCAACTGCTTATTAAGGATCCTTTGTGATGTAGAGTTAGTTTTAAAACAAGCCAACTGCTTATTAGTTGAGTAAAATAGAATAGTTCTTAATTTGGAGAGGATAGGAATTGTCAGCTGTGATGTTTGTGAGATATCTATTGTTATGGAGAGATCCGAGCCCATATGAGGTTCAACGACAAAACACTAATCTGAGCCGACCCACTGCTAGGGTGTCCGTAGTAAGACTCATCCGACCTGATATGAGCATCCCATGAAGACAATTAACGAGCAGGACTACAGAGGTGCAGGTCGGAGCGGTCTTTATACTCCGACCGGATGTCCAACCATCCGCTAACCGTGGTATGCTCGACACGACACTCATTAGCCTCACCGACTACAATGGAACCGACCTGACAGGTCGGATCGGATACGCTTCTTTGGAAGAGGTCTGTAACGTTCAGTCCGTTCGGACCTAGAGACTGCATCCTCTATGCTATGGTCGGGTGAGCCGAGCCGAATGGATGCGTGATGATGCATGTTCAGTCTACCAAATGCGGAAATAGCTATAACCGATCGTGGTCGATAACTTCGTCCACATATACACATTATACAATACACAATTATCAGATTACGGGCAATATCTCCATGATCCGGGAATCCCCCTGATCGTGTCGAGATTGTCAGACCCGGACCATCCCACTATCATGTATAAATAGAACACGACTTACGCAAAGGCAAATACTCTCTCTTCTACTCTTTACTTAGACTTAGATTCCCTGGACCTGACTTAGGTATCGGAGGGTCCCCCAGCTTAACCGGGATTACCTTTACCTGTTCTCTTGGTACAGGTTCGAGGGGTGGTATGCTAAAGTGAGGGAGACGTGGAGGAAGGCCCGACGAGTTTTGGACATCAACATCTATCACATCGTCTCTTCATTTTGCCTCCAAAACTCAAGTGAGCCACTCTACGAGAAAAAGTTGAGAACTTCTCGGGGTTTGCAGGTAAGGAATCGGTGTCTGTTTAGAGAGATGCTCAAGTGATCTCAAAGAGATCCATCGATCTAGGCTGTACATTGTGTCCAAAAGAAGCTTTTGTCTCGTAATAATGCTTCCGTGTGCATTTCTGAAGCCAAACGTGGCCATTGAAAATCTTCTTTTTAACTTTCTAAATTCACCTATATTTGGTGACTGGTCGTTCGATTGTATAAAATCTAGAACATGAACGGTTCTGATGATTGGACCACCTCAGCATGTGGGTCTTAATTAGATGACACGTCACGACAAAGGCCAGACAAATTGCTACTTCGGTCTGGTGAATTATAAGTTGAAAAGGCTAGGGGGCTTGGATGGTCATAAGGGAAGATTAAATGGCTCTACCATGGAGGTAACGGATTCGTGTCCTTAAGATCCACACCATCCATAAGGTGTGCCACATTGTATTTATTTTTGTTCCCAAAAATCAGGCCGATTCAAATACAGGCCACACCACAAGGAAAAGTCAGGATGGAGACAACCACCGTTAAAACCTTTTAATTTTCTACAGTGGATCCAGTCGATTTATCTAACACTTTCCACCGGGATAAAGAATGTCCCAGTAATCTTGCCATTCCAAAACTCATGCCAGGAAATCCCATTTAGGGGTTGTAGGCATGATTTCACACTGCTACTTATTATGTGGACCACCTGAGCTTTGGGAACTAGGGTGAAAATGTGGTGGCCCACTGCCCACCTGATGGAAAAGTGAACCTAATGCTTGTTCGGCCGAAGTGGCACTCTCTGTTTTTACCCTCCCGCAACATCATCATCTTCTGAAAAGAATGCCATGTCAACCAAGCGATGCTAATGTGACCGTGGAGATTATTTTGCCTTTGTCGTAGCCATGGTTTCAAGACTCGGAATAGTCTACTTGGGACTTGGGCTGGACTTAATAGTGTGACTTATGTAAAGATGGAAGAGTGAGAGAAATATTTAATTGAATTATTGTAGATTTCGTATTGAACTTTACAAATAAATAGATGTACAATGAGTTATGTATGGAAAAATATATATAAGGCAAGTGGACTAATTTGATTGAGTTCTAAAAATAATCTAATTACATATTTTGTACAAGTCTTGATTTTATGCATGTATGGTAAGAAATTTGTCAATACTCCCCCTCAAGTTAGCGCATGGAGGTCCGTAATGCTCAACTTGCACGAAAAATGATAAAAAATTTCATATCCAAAAGCTTTGGTGAAGATATAGGCAACTTGCTCAGTAGAAGAAGTGTGGACAACTTTGAGGAGGCCTGAGCAAATTTTATCGCGAATAATATGGCAATCAATCTCAATGTGTTTGGTACGCTTATGAAACATAGGATTGTGTGTAATATATAGTGCAGATTGATTGTCACAATGTAGAGTGAATGACTCAGGATGAGAGACACTAAGATCAGTGAGAAGTTGTTTTAACCAAGTGACTTCACAGATTGTGACGGCCATGTCTCGATATTCAGCTTCAGCGGAAGAGCGAGCAACTATATTCTACTTCTTGGTGCGCCATGAGATCGGACTGGTGCCTAACTAAATAAAGTATCCGGTGGTGGAGCGGCGAGTGTGGTGGGACAACTGGCCCAATCAAAATCTATATAAGCTGTGACATATGTACTGTTGGATGAAGGAAAGAAGATGCCTTGGCCGGGGCAGCCTTTGATGTAGTGGAGAACTCTGGTAGCTGCAGTCATGTGGGGAGACTCGAGGAGCATGCATGAATTGACTAAGTGTGACTGCATAAACAATGTCTAGTCTGGTGATGGTCAGATAGATGAGACGACTAACAAGGCGACGGTAAAGGCCAGGATCAGGGAGAAGGTCATCATCTTAAGTATTAAGCTTCAAATGTTGCTCCATAAGAAAAAGAGCAATCCGTGCACCAAGTTGTCCACTGTCAGAGAGAATGTCGAGAGTATATTTGCGCTAATTAAGAAAGATGCCTTTAGGAGAGCGAGCAACTTCGAGTCCAAGAAAGTACTTCAAGGAACCAAGGTCTTTTGTCTTAAAGTGAGTTGAGAGAATTTTCTTAAAAAGATCGATTTGAGAGATGTCGTTACCAGTAATCAAGATGTCTTCAACGTAAACAAGGATAAGAGTGATGCTGGTAGAAGTGATGAGAGTGAACAAAGAATGATCCGGTTGAGACTGATGAAAACCAACATCAAGAAGCACAGAGGTTAGTTTAAAAAACCAGTTCCAGGAGGCTTGTTTGAGACCATGGAGGGATTTTCTGAGGTGATAGACATGAGTCTTCCTTGGAGGATAATATCCAGGTGGTGGTGTCATGTAAACTTTTTCATCAAGATCGCTGTGCAAGAAGGCATTGTTGACGTGAAGCTGATGAATAATCCAATTTTTTGTAGTTGCAACTGCCAGTAAGCAGCGGACTGTAGTCATTTTGGCGACCAGAGTAAAAGTCTCATGGTAGTCAAGTCCTTCAACCTGAGTGTATCCTTTGGCAACAAGCCGAACTTTGTACCTCTTGATGGATCCATCGGCTTTGAGTTTGGTTTTGAAAACCCATTTGCACTCAATGAGTTTCTTACCAAGAGGAAGAGGCTCAAGAGTCCAGGTGGAATTACCCTCTAAAGCGCGAAGCTCAGCAGACATAGCCTCGCACCAGTGAGAGTGGCGGATAGCTTCAGAATAGCATGAGGGGTCAGTACAAGAGGTAAAAGCAATCAAATAAGTAATATGTAAAGGGAAAAAATAGAAATATGAAAGAAAAGCAGACAAAGGGTGAGCAGTACCTGAAGCCGGTGAAGCAGGTGTTGATGTCGTAGGCTCCACATGTAAGGTGAGACAGATATAGTCGTGAAGGTAGGCAGGTCGAGTAATGGTGCAGCAAGGGCGAGGAGTTGGTGGAGATGTGTTTGATAAGGTCGTGGGGGTCAAGGAATCAGGAGAGTTAGGAGAGGTCGGACGATCAGGAGAAGGAGACATAATAGGTTCAGTGACGGGAAGAGGAATGATAGGAGCAGGAAAGGAAGGAGAGTCAGGAAGATCTTGGAAAAGGAATATTTGTTCATGAAAGGTGACATCTCGAGAGTAGAAGACGGATTGAGTATTGAGGTTGTAGAGCTTGTAGGGTTTCTGTGTGCTTGGATAGCCAAGAAAGACACATTTAGTGGCATGGGGAGAAAATTTAACACGGTGAGCGCTGAGAGTTTGTGCATAACAAAGATATCCGAATACTCGAAAATGATCATAGTTTAGAGGTTTATTGAACAGAATTTCAAAAGCTGATTTATTTTGAAAAGTGCAACTAAGGATACGATTGATGAGGTAAGCTACGGTGAGGAAACAATCACCCTAAAAAGGTAGAGGTAAGTGTGCTTGAAAACAAATACTACAGGCAACATTTAGAAGGTGCTGGTGTTTACACTTCGCAACGCCATTTTGTTGAAGAGTTTCGACACAGGTACGTTCATGAATGATGTCGTGATTGTGTAGATATGTTTGAAATTGATGGGAAATAAATTCTTGTCCATTATCAGTTCTAATAATTTTGACTGTGGTGTTAAACTGATTGTGAACAAAAGTGAAGAAGTGCGTCAAATGGGTGTAAGCCTCAGATTTAAAACGCATAAGATATACTATGTGGTGCAAGAAAAATCATCAACAATTGTGAGAAAATAATGAGCACCACATAAAGATGCGCTGCGATAACCACCCCAAATGTCACAAAAGATACGATTAAAACGAGAATCACTTTTATTGACAAAATTGAAAAAAGGTAATCTTGTATGCTTAGAACAAGCACAAACATCATATTTAGAAAGAGTACAAGAAGAATTAAAAATACCGAGAATAGTAAAACTGGAAGGATGTCCTAGATGTTGATGACATAGGGTCTTATTAGCAATAGATTGAGCACCAAAAATGACGGGAGGGTCGGGGTGGTACACGTATAGCCCGTTGCATAGATCACCCGCTTCAATCGGCTTCATTGATTAAGGATCATGAAATAAACAAGTGTTAGAGGAAAAATAGATAACATAAGAATTATGAAGGGCAATTTGAGAAACTAAGAGTAAATTGAAGGACAAAAGTGAAACATAAAAAATATATTTTAATTTGAGAGAAGAGGAGAGAATACAAGAACTCAGCCCTTCGGTTGAGATATCTTGTCCTGTTGGAAGCCGAATGTGATGAGGGGAGGCAAGGGGCTTTAAATCGGCAAAAACATCGTGTTGGTAGCAGATGTGGTAGCTCGCACCACTGTCCACCACCCAATGGAGGCACCGATTGAAGGAGAAATCAAATGGAGAGAAGATGTTACCAGCGAAATTTATAGGGGATGGATCATTCGAAGGTTGCGACGGTGTAAGGAAGCTGAGCAACTTCTGATACAGCTCTGTTAAAATCCAAGGACCGAACTTGAAGTGGATGGAGTGAGAGAGACTAGATTTGCAGTCGATGGAGGTTGCGCTAAGATGGACAGTGGCGATTTGTTAGTGCGAGGCTCTCGGTCTGGATGGTACCCGATGATGGTCCAGTAACGTTCACGAGTGTGGCCATCTTTGCCACATGTTGTGCACTTCAGAGGGGTCGTGGGCGAGTAGTGGTGCGAGTAGCCATTACCATCGTTTTGGAGGATGATGGTTGAAGGTTGAGGAGTCTCTTTTATTCTTCTTGAAACAAGATTGAGAAGACTTTGCTTATGGAGGGAAGTGGATCCATGGCCAGGATTTGGGTGTAAAGAGGAGCAAAGGAATCATTGAGCCCAAGAAGAAATTGAAAAACACGTTCATCATCAACCTGTTTTTGCAGGCCTTTGAGGTCAGTTGTGGTTTGGAGATAGCCAAGTTCATCCCAAATCTGTTTGATTTGGTTGTAATAATCATGGACAAAATTTGGGGTTTGTTGCAAGAAGGAGAAGGCTCGTTTTAGGTGATAGATGCGGGCATTATTTGATGAATTTTTTTGACACCCTGCTCGACCAGTCGAGGGTCGTTGCTAGACCAGTTGTGGGTTGCAGGACTCAAAGTCTAGCGAGTGCGGACTATTTTTTTCAGGGGTGCTCGACCGATCGTTGGTGGCCCACGACCAGTCGTAGGAGGTGCTCGACCGGTCGTAGGAGGCCCACGACCAGTCGAACCTACGCAAATTCGTTCCGCGATTTTGCACGGATTTCATGTCGTAAGTCCTTTTGCAACTAGGATGCGGAAAGGAGTTTCCTAAAACTATAAAAAAGGGTTTTAGGATTTTCTAGGGCATTATATTGTGTAAAGAAAAGCACAAGAGGGTTTCTTAAAGGGTTTAGGGATATCAAAGGTGAGAGAGTGAGACAAAAGAGAGAGAGGAAGCTTGTGGAAGGGAGCCATCGTCTCAGCGCTTCTACGTCCTTGTATCGGTGAGATCCTTCTATTTTTCTTTTATTCTCTTATTGTTCATCCACTCTTGCGTGAGTGACGAAGGTTGTAACGTTCTGCTTAATAGTGGATTGTTGATCTGGACGAGGTCCCATGATTTTTACCTCTTTGAGGGTTTTTCATGTAAAAATCTCTTATGTGTTGTGTGATTGTGCTTTGATTTATTTCATTGTTATTATTATCCCATAATTCTGGTTCGTTCGGGAGGCTAGATCGTAAGGTTTTGTGCAAGGCCCCCAACAAAGTGGTATCAGAGCGTTAAGTTCACTGAACGGGTAGGATCGGTTTGGAATTATGGAAGATGGCTCATCAAGGATGATCAGCCTCAATGGTTCTAACTGGAACATATGGAAGGCCAAGATGGAGGACTTACTTTATTGCAAGGATGTATATTCTCCAATTTTAGGCATATCAGCAAAATCCAAGGATATGTCTGATGATGATTGGAAGAAGTTAAACCGGAAGGCGGTGGGGTTTATTAGATAATGGCTAGATGATTCTGTATTCCACCATGTCTCTACGAGAACCTCAGCCGCTAGCTTATAGCTTAAACTACAAGGGCTGTATGAGAGGAAGACAGTCCCGGTAATAAGATTTTTCTGATAAAGCGACTTGTGAATCTCAAGTTCAAGGATGGTGGTTTTGTGGCCGATCACATGAATGAGGTCAGCAATATAGTGAACCAACTCTCTTCTATGAAGATGGTCCTGGATGATGAATTGCAGGCTTTACTATTGCTTAGTTCATTGCCTGACAGTTGAGAGACATTGGTGGTGTCTCTAAGTAACTCCACGCCAGACGGAAAGATATTCATGGAACAGGTTACTAGCTGTCTCTTCAATGAGGAGACAAGGAGGAAGTCTTAGGGGTCTACTCAGCAAGAGGCCCTTGTGACACAGGAACGGGGGAGAAGAAAGAACAGGAAAGGAGGAAAGGCTCAAGATAAATCAAGAGGCAAGTCGAGTAACAGAAAAGATGTTAAATGCTGAAATTATAGTAAGAAGGGCCACTATAAGCATGAATGTCGTAAGGCTAAAAATGACAAGAAAGAAAAATGAAAGGAGAAGGAAGATGAATCAGATTACACTGCGGTCGCTTCAGATGACGACGTTGTTATTATTCTTTCCACAGATTACGATGTATGTCTCACGGCTACGGGTCAGGACATCGACTGGGTGATTGACTCAGGAGTTTCTTTTCACGTGACTCCACGCAGGGACTTCTTCATAAGCTACAAGTCAGGTGACTATGGGATTATGAAGATGGAAAATTCTGGTGTATCGAAGATCGTAAGGGTCGGTGATATTTATGTGAAAACTGATGTGGGCTGCACATTAGTTCTCAGGGATGTGAGGCATATCCCATACCTTCGCCTCAACTTGATGTCGACGGGAAGGTTGGATGATGATGGCTATGAAAGCTGATTTGCTGGTGGGCGCTGGAAGCTTATCAAGGGTTCATTGATCGCAGACAGAGGAAAGAAGTGTTGCACCCTATACAAGGCAAGTGTTAGTGTATACAAGGGTGGGTTGAACACAGTGGAAGATTCAGCTATAAACATGTGGCATAGGCGTCTTAGCCACATGAGTGAAAAGGGGCTTCAGCTACTAGTGAGGAAGCGGCTCCTTCCAGACGTGACAGGTACACCTCTCAAAACCTGTCTTGATTGTTTATCAGGGAAACAGTATAGAGTTCCATTCATTAAAATTACTTCTCATGTTAATAAAGTGCATGCATTAGATTTGATTTATTCTGATGTTTGTGGTCCTATAAGGACAAAAACCTTGGGTGGGGCATTGTACTTTATTACTTTTATAAATGATGCATCTAGGAGGGTTTGGGTTTATGCTTTGAAATCTAAGGTCAAGGTCTTTGGTGTATTTAAGTTATTTTATACTATTGTCGAGAGAGAGATAGGTTGATCATTGAAGTGCATCCTCACTGACAATGGTAGTGAATACACTGCAAGTCCCTGGGTATACGACATGAACAAACGGTTTCCAAGACCCTACAGCATAATGGTGTAGCTGAACGAATGAATCGCACCATTGTTGAAAGAATCAGATGTATGTTATCCTATGAAAAGTTGCCCAAGACGTTCTGAGGAGAAGCAATGCACACGGCGGTGTATCTAATAAATAGGTCTCCATCGACTCCATTGAATGGAGAAGTACCTGAGGACTGGACAGGATCCATCGTACAGTCATCTCAGGGTGTTTGGATGCAGGGCATCCATTCACGTACCAAGGGACGAGAGGTCCAAGCTCGACATGAAGATCAGGCAGTGTGTATTCCTAGGGTACGGTGATGAAAAGTTCGGTTACAGATTATGGGATCCGACCGAGAGGAAGCTCGTCAGGAGCAGAGATGTGGTTTTCTTTGAAGATCAGTGTATAGAAGACATTGGTAAGCCAGAGAAGAACCAGCCTAGTTCAGGTGAGCTAGAGGACATGGATTCGGTTATGCCTCCTGTGGTGCCTGATGACGGGGGAGTACAGCAAGGTGCAGAGGATGAGAGAGTTCCTTCAGAAGATGGACCGGGGGAGCAGCCCCCACTTGATCCACCTGTTAAGCCGCAGGTGAGGAAGTCATCTAGGGACAAGCAGCCGTCCAAGAGGTACTCGCTGCATGAGTACATTATGCTGACTGATGGGGGAGAGCTAGAAGATTATTCTGAGGCCCTAGCCGATAAGCATAAGGAGAAGTGGTTAAAAGTTATGCAAGAGGAGATGAAATACTTACATAAGAACCACACCTATGACATGGTGAAACTGCCTAAGGGCAAGAAAGCTCTGAGCAACAAGTGGGTGTTCAGAAAGAAAGTTGAGCAGAAGAATTCACAGATGAGGTTCAAGGCCAGACTTGTGGTAAAATGGTTCAGTTAGAGGAAAGGCATAGACTTTGAGGAGATATTCTCACCAGTGGTGATGATGACATCTATATGGGTGTTGCTAGGGTTGGCAGCTAGCATGGATCTGGAGATAGAGCAGTTAGATGCTAAAACTGCCTTTTTCCATGGTGACCTAGAAGAAGAGATATACATGCACCAACCAGAGGGGTTCGAAGTCAAGGGCAAGGAACATATAGTGTGTAGGCTGTGGAAGAGCTTGTATGGGCTGAAACAAACTCCATGGTAATGAAACAAGAAGTTCGATTCGTTCATGTTACAGCATGGGTATGACAGAATGGAGTCGGACCACTGTGTGTTCACGTGCAAGTTCTCAGATGGTGATTTCATAGTTCTTCTGTTATATGTTGATGACATGCTCATCATGGGAAAGGATATTAAGAAAATCGACAGGCTAAAATAGGAGTTGAGCAAGTCATTTGCGATAAAAGACTTGGTCCCGACTAAACAGATCCTAAGAATGGAGATAACCCGTGACAGAAGTAGAAGGTGAAATAGCGGTGAAGATCGCTTGAGTTGAAGTAGGAATATACCAATATGTCCTAGAGGGGGTGAATAGGACTTTTTAAAGTTTTTATAAATTATTTGTAACGTCTCGAAAAAATTCGTTCAAAGACCCGAGTACCAACTCGATCAAAAATCACGTAGGATTAATTCCTTTAGAAAATAAGCGTAAGTTAACTAGCGTTACGTTAGATTAGCTATGAAATTAGCACTGATCGCTTTAAATACATTCTGCAAGATCCAAAATTGAAGGATCAATGATGCTATAATACCCTGAAATCTAGGATCAAACTCTAAACCAGTTTGCTCTCAGGAACCCTTTGAAACTTTGTATCGGATCTAGACCGCGCATCGAGAATCCGATATCTACAATCTCAGACCATTAGGACCGCTTAGCTGGACTTGACAATCATTTCGAAAATCAAGCCTAACCGATGTTCTGAGGCTATTTCATTGAGCCTGGAGCAAGGAGTGTGAGAAAGAGTGAAATTCATAAAAATTTAAATGTCATTTAAATGAATCTGGCACGTTTTGCTTGCGGGTTAAGTATAAGCATTCAGACTGTCAAAATCTGACCCAAATATACCCTCGGATCAGGGAACATTTCTCACTCAAGTTAGTGTACTTGGAATCTTCGATCGAGTCTCTGTGACCGTTGAACTGAAACTGGTCTGCCACGTGTGATCTGGGAACACTACCGGACTGAAAACTTAATGTGATCAACATCCGGCATTCATGAGCTTAAGTCCGACCGCATTCGGCCGGAGACCTCCAGAAATGCTCTTTTGGATCAGGAAAGACCCGATTTGGTTATAACCCAAGTATACTTTAGTTTAGAGTCTATGTAGGTGAGGTTTTAGCCTATATAAGGGCTTTAAACCCTCTCATATCTCTCCCATCCGAATTTGCAAGAAACCCTAGAAAGAGAAGAGAGAGAAAGAGAAAGATTGTGAGAGAGTTGTGAGGAAAGTTTCCTGCCACTTGATCCAGCTTCTACACGTGTTTAATCATCGTATTCCAAACACTCTTCCGGTGATTCCAACTCATTTCTAGGTAAGAAAATCCTAACCTCTACCTGTTTTAAGGATTCCAAAGATACAAGTAGTGAAGTAGTTGATTCATCTTGTGATATAGGTCGTCATATCGTCGTTGACGAAGTGTAGAGTTTCTGTTCGATTCGTTACGCTTCTACGTCGAAGGGTGAGGATTTTAGATGCTTATATTGACCGTTTTCAAAGCTTTCAATGTCGTTTAATAGTAGATTATCGACGAGAACGCCGTTTGACATGTAGAACATGCTGTCTGTTTTCTATTTCGACTATGTACGGAAAATATGAGATTTATAATATTTTAGGTATTTGTAGGAAATACTGCATACGTCTGTATTCTGTAAAAATGATTGTCATGTTTATTTGTCGTGTTATTATACTAGTTATGCGTGCATGATCTGTTTGGCGAAGAGATTCGCCCTAATGCACGCTTTGGGTCGACATACGCTATGTGGACAAAAGTGTGTAGACTAAGTGTTTGTATAAATGATTGTATTAGTATGTATTGAGCTAATGTTGTTGTAGGTTAGCTTTGAGAATGAATTCTCAATTAATATGATCATGTAAACGATTTCCTCCATGTTGTTATACGAAGTGATTTCCTCATATATGTGAAATGCCTGTGTTTGATTAAATTACTTATGTTGTATGTTATAACATGTTGCTATCATGCTTGGATTACATGTATTTCACTTCTGTCATTCTCACATGATCACGGTGGTAGAATTACACGTGCTTGGGGCTATATCCTAGTCCAGGCAGTCGGTAACAGATTGAATTTATGGTTGGCTTCTAATTGCCACGAAGGACGCGTCGATGAACGCGAGTCATGTTTTGGGTTGGCGGCAGTGGTTAGGCCACACGAGGTGTTTTATGCACTTCATGTCGTTCAGCTTGAGCTGCGCTTGTACTAGTCGAGCTCGTCAAGTAACCCGACTAACCGTTGATTGTTCACCTTGTATGAGTCATAACTGCTTAAACCTAGGGTACCGAACTTACCAGTGAAACCCCTGATAACCATGGTACCTTGATCCATAAAAACTCATGAGCCGGACATAGTGGTATGGGACACCGTGGTTGAGCCGTCGGCCTACGCTGGGGCCACAAACCTCCCCATAGTGACCAGTTAGCACCTTAGACTCGTGCACTGATTATGGTGGTATGGGACACTACATTCGATCTGTCGTCCTACACTGATTGGTGACGAGCCCTTTGTAGTGACCTCGAGTGTATTCTGAGTCTACGGGAAGCGACGACCCTTCTGTAGCAACGAGAGTACACTATGCCTGTATTGATAAGGTGCTGGGGGAGCGGTGCAACGAGTGCGAGCGACAGCCCTGCTAGCCCTTGCAGCGACCTATAAATATAACATCGTATGAGATTACTAGGAGTGACGACCCTAGACAGGATCTGTGTTGGGATTGATATAAGGAAGGTACCTTAGTCTCCCGATACTGCTGTATGAAAGGACTAATAACAACTCGATAATCATTTCCACATCGCACTGCATGTGCCTGGAAGATGTGGAGCACTGAGGGAAGAAAGCATGTCGCGGACGTAAGATGGTGTCGCACGAGGGAGTATGTCGGTGAGGGCATTCATCATGTCATTTCATGCTTGCATTAACAACAGTATCTAGGCATGTCTGATTGATTGCTTTATTATTATCGCGTGATTGATTTGATAACATGTTAATCTTTGCTCTATGATTCCACTGAGTTGATCACTCACTCCAACGTTAGGGGACGGTGTTTGCAACACCTACCAGACTGTCTTAGATGCAGGTTGCGAGGCGATTTAGGATGCGGAGCCGGACTACAACGAGGACCAGGATGAGTTCTCGTACATGCAGTATTCCGACGGCTTTGTGTAGGTGGCCTGGATCGGTGGGACTTGCTAGTTAGACCATATGACATTTTAATTTTTGGTTTGTATATGTATATTGTAACTTAGAGATGTATTCATACTTTGGAGACAGATCGAGATTGTTTTGTTTTACGTACAGTGATATATATATTTCTCAGTCTTCCGCTCGCATTTTATCACTGGATCTGAAGTATGAATTGCAGTTTTGGTATAACCCTACTCATGTGAATGCACTAACTCAGACAACATCAAAATCATAAGCATATTTGTTGCATAAGTGACGTTCTGGAACTCGGGAGTTGAGTTATACTCGACCCCTAATTTTCAGGGGTGTTACATTATTAAAAATTCTTTCACACTAATCCTATCTCAGGGTACAGATAAGGATTACTCAAAATTAACTCCACTGGCTTCCAAGCCTGGTAGGGGATCCAATCACAGAACTATTTAGATGATAAGCAAGAAGCAGTTATAGTCTATGATAAATGTGACTGTGTGTGAAGTGTGAGCAGATATGAATGTAATTAACATAATCACACAAATGATCAAGCACAAGAATCAAACACAAACACAGTCATTTTTATAGTGGTTCGACTACTTGTCTACTCCACTCCCGGCTTCCACACTCAACCCTTGAGTGATCGGATTTCACTAAGGAGGTTTTTCATGGTTCACCTCAAACCTATAGTTTTAAATCAGGTTCACCTTCAACCTTTACAGAGGTTTCTAATCGGTTCACCTCAAACCCTGAAGTTTTACTTGTGTACTCCTAACCAGATGTTTATGCCCACACAGAGCAAGGGTCCGCACAACGCACCCAGAGGTTTCTACTCGGTTCACCTCTAACCCAGGAGTTTTGCTGGCGTACTCCTAACCAGATGTTTATGCTCTCCACAGAGCAAGGGTCCACACAACGCACCCCGCACGTACACTCGCGTTGGAGGCCTCCTTCGAGGACTTCAAAGGGTGAGCAACACTTAAGAACCAATCCTAAAAAGAAATGATCACAAGTGTCCTCTAGACTCTAGATTCTTACAAATAAGTTGATGAGTCTCATTCAGCACAATGTTGAAGATCTTCTCCTTGATGTTGAAGGGTCTTCAGCTCCCTTGATCTGCAACACAAAAGATATACCTATACTAGGCTTTAGGTTGGGTCAAGGTTATGATGGAATAGTACTCTCTAAAGATTTTCCTACTATGAAGATAGAGTGGTTTCAATCATCTATGCATTCAAGGCATCCCAGCTTAATGATTTGTCATTAAGGTAGAAGC
The DNA here is from genome assembly GCA_037074715.1 of Magnolia kwangsiensis. NCBI lineage: Eukaryota > Viridiplantae > Streptophyta > Magnoliopsida > Magnoliales > Magnoliaceae > Magnolia > Magnolia kwangsiensis. The sequence goes on from CM073573.1 coordinate 4,267,548, forward strand.
TGGAGGATCCTTTAATACGAAAGTTCATTCCCCAATTCACTCTATTGAATATCAATAATGAGGATGGATTGGAGGATGAACACCTTGAGAGAAAAGGCTTAAGGTAAATGATAGGAAGGTTAAAACTCTCAAAAGTACTCTCTTTTTTCTCTACCAGCAATAAAGGCAAGCTTCTCTATAAATAGGCAAAAGGTTCCAATGGATATAAAACGGTCATATTTATGACAGAGTTCGATATGATCGAAAAGGTTTCAATATGATCGAGCGTATACTCTCGATTATATCGATTGTCCTCTCGATGATAAAAACTCAAATGTCATTTTTACTTTTGGAAACCTTTTGCCAACTGGTCGATGGGATTGAGACACACATCGATGTTATCGGATTTCGAACTCTGATTCCATCAATAGATGAATCGATCTATCGACAGGTGAAAGCAAGAGAGACAAGTCTTGAAGATTTTAAGGTTCTAACGATATGATCGGGTAATAGTCGATGTCATCGGAATTTGTATATTATGATATCGGAGACCGTGTCGATGAGATCGATAAATCGTATAGATTTACCTATAAGCTTGCTGGACGGTTTGTGTCCCATTTCGATCCAATCGACCAGGTCTCGATAAGATCGACATATGAATATCGATTTCTCGACTGACACCCCGATCAATGTTTAAAAACATCCTAAAAATCATATTGGAGAAAATATGCACCCACTATCGATATGATCGACGGACTTCCGATATGATCGATATTTGAGTTTAGATTGGATCGGAAGGTCATCGATATATCGAAGCTCATAGTAATTTTCTTTAGAAAAACAGGGGCGCCAAAAAACTGTCTGTCAATATTATCGATCAAGTTTCGATAGGATCGATATTCGAATATCGATGATATCGACTGAATCGTCGATATATCGATAAATCGTCCAGATGAATGTTTGATTGCTGGACGCTTTTTGTCCTCACTCGATTGTATCGATTGAGATGTCGAGGACATCGACAGAGCTAGTCGATCATATCGAAAGGTGAATCGATATAATCGACAATGTAAGAAAAATTTAAAGATTTTTCTATTTGGTAAAAAGTTTTCTTACACAAAAATTCTAAGATGTTTTACATATTTTTAAGAGTTTTAATCACCTGGTGTTTTGAAATATGAGATGTGAGACTATGATTTACCTATGACGAGCTTCCACACATCCAGTTGAGGCAGACACTTGAGTTGATCTTCCTGTTAGGTGCTGTTATCTGACTGACTCAACTTACACCATAATTGACAAACCAGGGCACTAGTAGGTGCACTTTCAATCTCCTCCTTTGTCAATTACATGACAAAATACCCAAAACACTCTAGAAAAATATCTAGACAGATACATCCTAAATTGTGTGTACATGTATTAACACAATTTTATAAATTCTAATCACACATGTACACACCCAGTAAGTTCTCCCCCTTACTTCAAAAACTCCCCCTTTCTTGTTGCGGCAGCTCCCCCTAACACCTGCAACATATAGAGCATAAATATCCAATTTTTCACAGGGGTGTTTGTAATTTTTCTTCCCCTTTTTGTTAGTCATTGACAAAGATATAGCAAGTGATATTGACTGAATACATGAAGCATATGAGAGAACCATAGACAGATAGATGTATAAAAATTAACCAGTGTAAAGCATACATCATGAGCACATAGTATGGAGTTAATAGAGCACTTAAGGCATAAGATAAACATGCAGACCATAACCCCAAAACTTCAATAAACCAGGGAGATAGAAATTCAAATGGCAGGAATAAAAGAACTAGATTCAGTCATATGTAAAATAAACTGCCCAAGATTGGTAGAAATATCCAATGCTGCCCCAGACAGCAGCAATTTAATCCAAAAATAAAAAATAAAGCCCTTTTGAGGGCACCCAAATATCAAAGCCAACATTTTAGCCCAGCCGTGGGCATATTCAACCAAAAGAAAGAAAAAAAGAATTATGCATGGTAGAAATGCTGTCATACACACCATTGAGAACATAGAACATCCAAAAAGATACAGATGTTCAACCGTAAGATAAGCATAAGGCGTGTATGATAGCATGCATGAACCTGGCTTCACGGAACAGAATGAGATGACATCGTGTCGTCCCATCGGCACGTCAGCAGATCCACCAATTGTTGCATCGTGCTCTGCACTCCTTGAACCATTCTTTCCAGGATAGTAAGTCGTTCCTTAACTGAGTGCATGTCCTTCTAAATGGCCCCAATCCTGTCCAGTTTGAGCCTTTTTCCATACCCAGCGGTTGACGTAGACGGAGCGACATCTGGTCCATGAGGTGCGTCGTCAGCCATTGTATCTCCTTCCATGGGATCACCACCTTCTCCTCCTTCCCCTTCTGTATGAATGTCTTCCTCGGTTTCCTCTTTGTACTTGTGAAATATCAGATCCATTTTTTGAATATTCTTTTTATTGAAACTTTGAGCTGGAAAACGGGATCAGTTGTAGACAGAAAGCCAATGCTTTGACAGATTCTACTGATAATCCAAGGATATGGCAGATGCAAATTTCTGGAAGTATGTATGGTATTGACAAATTGATTGACAATCAAAGTTGTAAGGCAGATATTTGTCCCGGTTGCAATGGAGTAGACAATCATGACCATGAGACTTGTGAGATCTGATCGGTTTGTACTTCTTGGGTATAAATTAGTAGTAAAGATCTTATGCATGACTCGAAACTGGGGTTCCATATACCTAGCTTTTAGGGCATTCCCTTGATGCCATGGAATATCTCTGTCATGACATAGGTATTTGGTTTTCTTTGATCGCACATCTGGAAGATCGAGATCCCAGTTTGGAAGGCCTTCTGGAGCCAACTATAGATTAAGGATGTGAGCTACAGTGGTGGGGGTGATAAATGCATCATCACCATCCAAAGATACCATGAACGAAGGGGGGTCAGCCATCGGGGAATGACATGCAGCAAGAAAGTTGCGTGTCCTCTCTAGTTGGCATGGTCCACCAAAATCCAAGATACGTAGCTAACCAATTGCAGCAAATAGGGGTTCTAATTTGTAGGGTGTTAAAAACTCTCTGTCTACTTTTTTCTCAAATATCAACATCCTATTTGCGTATTTTGGTGGCCGTTGGACCGCCGAAGGAGGAGGCGCTGGTTGAGACGATATAAGAACTTCGGTTTGGGACCCACCGCGTCGTGATCTTTGCCGTGTGAGAGTCCCACTGTCCGGGATCCTTGCTCTTTCTCTTGAAGTAAGGACCTTCTGTCGGGTACCTTTCGAAGACTCCCTCGGACCGGATGCTACGTTTTTATCTTTTCCCATGTGGAAGAATAGGCTGATTGAAGTATTTGGGGAAAAATGACAAAAACGTCCGATAAACCAAGAAAAGAAAGTTCTGACAATGTTGGAAGAATAATACCTGATTTGTGGAGGGATTTGGTTAGTCCGACTTAGCTTCTGATGATTAGTCGAGAGGATCGGAAAGAGAAGATGACGAAAAGTCTTTTGAAGAAAACCCCCTCTTTTTTTCGTCCTGCTAACTTTAATCGGACGTCATCTGTCGATCATATCAGCCAACGTATCGATTGTATCGAGAAGTTGTCAATCGATGCTATCGAGACTGCCCACGATGTCATCCACAGTCATACGGATTTTCATATTCTGAAGAGCCGTAAATTGTATCGACCATCAGTCGATAAGATCGAAAAAGAGGCCGACACTAGTATCGAAAGTAGATAATATTCAGAATTTTCACAATTTCGACATACTATCGGGTATTTCTTGGCTTAATCAGTATATGTCATAAAAAAATTTGTACCAGTTCTGTACAATTATAAACATGATAATGTTTATATACAAAAATTCAAGGTCTCCAACCTTAGATGTAACATTGAAAGTTCAACAAAATTGCATCATTTCAGCAAATATCCACATCTAGATGCATAATCTGGATTTGTTCCTTTTTCTGCTTGATATATTAGGGTATATGAGATTTAATCATTAAACATTTCAGTTTTTCTTTAACTACCCATTGTGAGACAGATTTCTTTATTTTTTTCTTTTCTTTAGGTGGTGATGGATGAGAGCTTCTCCTAGATGAACTTTTAACATTCTGAGTTTCTCTGATTGGTTTGAATTTTTCAATGTAATTTTGATCAGAGTTATATAGAGTCCTTCTAGGTGCTAAACATTCAAATTTATAATGACCAGCATCACCACATAAATGACAAACTGGAGAAAATGCCATATTGCTACTTGAAGCAGTGAGTTTTGTTTGGGCTTAATTTCCAGTTTTCTTTTTACTTTTCTCATATCCTAGTCCACTCTTGTCTCTTCCTAGTCTTCCCATCCCTAACAATTTTTTCAATTTCTCAACACTCTAAGAAAATTTGTAGTTTATCTCGATAAATTTTCTGAATTTTCTAAATCAATACAAAGTGAGTGGTTTTCATTTTTGAGTTGTGCATTATCATCTTTTAGCAATTCAGCCTTGTTCATGAGTTTTGATAATTCTGCTTTTAAGGATAAGTTTTCTCTTTCTAATTGATCATTGTCTGGGAGATATTGTTGCAAATCATTGGTTAAATGTATGTTTATTTCTAAGGTTCTGTCCAAGTCTTTCTGCAATAATTTCTTTTTATTTTCAGTCATGCCGATTTTTTTAAGGATATGGATGCTATGAATGTATAGTTGATTATAAGCATCTTGCAGTTCATTTTGCTCTTTATCTTCTTCTTCTTCAATTTTCTCATTGTCAGATGGAAATGATTCAGTGGCTTGTTATTCTTTCTCAGATTCAGTTAGAATGATCGAAGTAGTGGAGACCATAAGTATTTTCAAGGATTTTTGATCTCCATCACTTTCTGATTCACTATTTTCTAATTTTAACTCTTCTGTATCATCCCATGTGGCGGCCATCGCCTTGCCCTTGATTTTTCTATTTGGGCATTCAGTAGATAGGTGTCCATACTCATGACAAGCATAACATTGTGGTTCTTTGGTCTGTTTACCAAATTTACCTGCAGAAGGTTTGTTGTTCACCTTTCTTCCTCTAAAAGGATGGCCGCGATTCTTCTGAAAGAATCTTCTGAATCTTTGTGCCAACAAAGCCACTTTCTCATCTTCATCTTCTTTCTCACTCTCACTGTCCTCATGTTTTGATTTCTTAGAAGTTTTTAGGACAGTGTTTTTAGATTTTTAGGGTTGTGTGAAGTGTAGTTCAAAAGTTTGTAGGGAACCTACTAGTTCTTCTACTTTCATCTCATCAATATTCCTACACTCCTCAATTGTTGTTACTTTGGGATTAAACCATTCCGGTAGGGATCTTAAGATTTTTCTACATATTTTAGGTGCCGGAACCTTCTCTCCCAATCCACTCATGGAGTTACAAATGATATTCAATTTGGTGAAAAACTCCATAAATGTCTCATGCTCTTCCATCCTAAGATTTCTAACTGTGAAGTTAAAAGTTATAGTTTAGATCTCTTCACAATGCTTGTGCCTTCATGGGTTGTTTCTAATAAGTCTCATGCTTCTTTAGAGGTCCCACACATACTTATCTGATTAAAAATATCTTGGAACACGACACAGTAGATGCCGTTCATTGCTTTTGCTTCAGCATTTCGTTGTTCTTTGTCAAGCGCCGTCCACTTTTCATTAGGTTTGGGTTTAGAGATTGTGGTTTCATTTCAAGTACAATTTGTTCAGATGGTACCACATATCCTTTTTCAACTACATCCCAAACTTCATGATCCAAAGATCTCAGGAAGTAATGCATTCTAGCCTTCCAGTAAGCATAATTTGAACCATCAAATACTGGAGGTCTAGTGACAGATGAGCCCTCTCCTTTGGCCATATTTCAACTTCAGTCAAGATCACTCTTTAGGCGGTGAAGCCCTTAAAGAGAGACCCGCTCTGATACCAATTGAAATAGCGGTGAAGACCGCTTGAGTTGAAGTAGGAATATGCCAATATGTCCTAAAGGGGGGTGAATAGGACTTTTTAAAGTTTTTATGAATTATTAAAAATCCTATCATACTAATCCTATCTCAGGGTACAGATAAGGATTACTCAAAATTAACTCTACTGGCTTCTAAGCCTGGTAGAGGATCCAATCACAGAACTATTTAGATGACAAGCATGAAGCAGTTATAGTTTATGATAGATGTGACTGTGTGTGAAGTGTGAACAGATATGAATGCAATTAACATAATCACACAAATGATCAAGCACAAGAATCAAATACAAACACAGTCATTTTTATAGTGGTTTGACCACTTGTTTACTCCACTCCCAGCTTCCACACTCAACCCTTGAGTGACCAAATTTCATTAAGGAGGTTTTCTATGGTTCACCTCAAACCTAAGGTTTTAAATTAGGTTTACCTTCAACCTTTATAGAGGTTTCTACTCGATTCACCTCAAACCCTGGAGTTTTGCTGGCGTACTCCTAACCAGATATTTATGCCCACACAGAGCAAGGGTCCACACAACGCACCCAGAGATTTCTACTCAGTTCACCTCTAACCCAAGAGTTTTGCTGGCGTACTCCTAACCAGATGTTTATACTCTCCACAAAGCAAGGGTCCACACAACGCACCCCGCACGTACACTGCCGTCGGAGGCCTCCTTCGAGGACTTTAAAGGGTGAGCAATACTTAAGACCCAATCCTAAAAAGGAATGATCACAAGTGTCCTCTAGACTCTAGATACTTACAAATAAGTTGATGAGTCCCATTCAGCGCAATGTTGAATATCTTCTCCTTGATGTTGAAGGGTCTTCAGCTCCCTTGATCCACAACACAAAAGATATACCTATACTAGGCTTTAGGTTGGATCAAGGTTATGATGGAATACCACTCTCTAAAGATTTTCCTATTAGGAAGATAGAGTGGTTCCAATCATCTATGCATTCAAGGCATCCCAGCTTAATGATTTGCCATTAAGGTAGTAGCTGGAGGATCCTTGAATGCGGAGTTCATTCTCCAATCCACTCTATTGAATATCAATGATGAGGGTGGATTTGAGGATGAACTCCCTAAGAGAAAGGGCTTAAGGTAAATGATAGGAAGGTTAAAACTCTCAAAAGCACTCTCTTCTTTCTCTACCAGCAATAAAGGTAAGCTTCTCTATAAATAGGTAAAATATTCCAACGGATATAAAACGGTCATATTTATGACAGAGTTCGATATCATCGAGAAGGTTTCAATATGATCGAGCGTATACTCTCGATTGTATCGATTATCCTCTTGATGATACAAACTCAAATATCATTTTCAATTTTGGAAACCTTTTGCCAACTGGTCGATGGGATCGAGACACAGATCAATGTTATCGGATTTCGAACTCCGATTCCATCGATAGATGAATCGATTTATCGACAGGTGAAAGCAAGAGAGACAAGCCTTGAAGAATTTCAGGTTCTAACAATATGATCGGGGAACAGTCGATGTCATCGAAATTTGTATATCAATGATATCGGAGACTGTGTCGATGAGATCGATAAATCGTATAGATTTACCTATAAGCTTGCTGGACGGTTTGTGTCCCATTTCGATCCAATCGACCAGGTCTCAATAAGATCGACATATGAATATCGATTTCTCGACTGGCACCCCGATCAATGTTTAAAAACATCCTGAAAATCATGCTGGAGAAAATATGGGCCCACTATCGATATGATCGACGGACTTCCGATATGATCAATATTTGAGTTTAGATTGGATCGGAAGGTCATCGATATATCGAAGCTCATAGTAATTTTCTTTAGAAAAATAGGGGCGTCGAAAAACTGCCTGTCGATATTATCGATCAAGTTTCGATAGGATCGATATTCGAATATCGATGATATTGACTAAGTCATCGATATATCGATAAATCGTCCAGATGAATGTTTGATTGTTGGACGTTTTTTGTCCTCACTCAATTGTATCGATTGAGATGCCGAGGACATCAACAGAGCAGGTCGATCATATCGAAAGGTGAATCGATATAATCGACAGTGTAAGAAAAATTTGAAGATTTTCCTATTTGGTAAAAAGTTTTCTTACACAAAAATTCTAAGATGTTCTACATATTTTTAAGGATTTTAATCACCTGGTGTTTTGGGACATGGGATGTGAGGCTATGATTTACTTATGACGAGCTTCCACACATCCAGTTGAGACAGACACTTGAGTTGATCTTCCTGTTAGGCGTTGTTATCCGACTGACTCAACTTACACCATAATTGACAAACTAGGGCACTAGTAGGTGCACTTTCATCAGGAAGCTTTGGCTATCACAAGAGCAGTATATTGAGAAAGTCCTAGAGCGGTTCAATATGAATGCAGCAAAGCAGGTCAGTACTATACTGGATGGTCACTTCAGATTGAGCGACAGATAGTGTCCCAAGACGAAGGCAAAGGTGGAAGAGATGCAAAAGATACCCTACGCGTCCGCTGTAGGAAGTTTGATGTATGCTATAGTGTGTACACGCCCAGACATAGCATATGCAGTTGGTGTTGTCAGCCGGTATCTTGTCAATCCTGACAAAAAATATTACACAGCGGTGAAGTGGATACTGCGGTATCCAAGAGGCTCATCCAGGTTGAGCCTATGCTATGGTGGAGGGCTACACGGATGCAGATATGGCAGGCGACATAGACTCCAGGAAGTCTACATCAGGGTTCATGTTCATGTTTGCAGGGGGAGTGATTTCTTGGCAGAGCAAGCTATAGAGGGTCGTAGCATTGTCAACGACAGAGGCCGAGTACATTGCAGTCATAAAAGCATGTAAAGAGATGCTTTGGATGAAAGGTTCCTACAGGAACTTAGCCTGAAGCAGGAGGAGTACGTGGTCTATTGCGATAGTCAGAGTGCTATACACTTGAGAAAGAATCTAAGTCAGCATTCCAAGTCGAAGCACATAGAGATTCGGTATCACTGGATCAGGGATACTTTAAAACAGAAGGTGTTACAGCTTGAGAAGGTCCTCACGGACGATAATGGGTCAAACATGATGACAAAGGCTTTACTCAAGGACAAATTTGAGGTTTGTAGAAACCAGGCTGACTTGAAGAAGGTGAATCACTCCTGGGTCAAAAAGGGAGAGATTTGATGGGTTTTTTTGACCCGTCTTCGACTGGTCGAGAGCCCTGCTCGACCGGTCAAGGGTCTTTACTCGACCAGTCGTGGGTTGCACGACTCAAAGTCCAATGAGTGCAGACTATTTTTTTCAAGGGTGCACGACCGATTGTTGGTGGCCCACGACCGGTCGTAAGAAGTGCTCGACCGGTCGTAGGAGGCCCACGACCAGTCGAACCTAAGCAGATTCATTCCGCGATTTTGATCGGATTTCGTGTCGCAAGTCCTTTCGCAACTAGGATATGGAAAAGAGTTTCTTAAAACTATAAAAAGGGGTTCCTACAGTTTTCTAGGGCATTATGTTGTATGAAGAAAAGCACAAGAGGGTTTCCTAAAGGGTTCAGGGATATCAAAGGTGAGAGATTGAAAGAAAAGAGAGAGAGAAAGCTTGTGGAAGGGAGCCGTCGTCTCAGCGCTTCTACGTCCTCGTGATCGGTGAGATCCCTCTATTTTTCTTTTATTCACTTATTGTTCATCCACTCCTGCGTGAGTGGCGAAGGTTTGGTTTTTATCTCTTTGAGAGTTTTTCACGTAAAAATCTCTTGTGTGGTGTGTGATTGTGCTTTGATTTATTTCATTGCTATTCTTATCTCATAATTCTAGTTTGTTCGGGAGGCTAGATCCTAAGGTTTTGTGCAAGACCCCCAACATTGTTTCCATGACAGAAACAGGAAGAGAGGTCGAGGCAGACATCGCGAGGATTATGATATTCGAGGGAATTGGCGAGGGAAGTACTGATGGAGTTGAGGATCCATGTAAGGATCATATCCTTCGTTTGGTTCCACTGAGTGTATTCTGGTTTGGTCAGTTCAGGTGGTGTGAGGGTGTCGTCAACAAAACTAAGTTTGTTCTTGGTATTAAGGGCTCTTGTCATGGCTTTTTGCCATTTGGGGTAGTTGTCGCCGGTGAGAAGGCTATTGACGAGAATTAAACAAGGAGAATCTAAGGGGTGAAGAAGATAAGAGGAGGGGATGGTGGGGTGTTGTTGTCGGCCATGGTAGAATGAGTTGATCTTTTTAGGCTTTGATACCATGTAAAGATGGAAGAGGGAGAAAAATACTTAATTGAATTATTGTAGATTTCGTATTGAGCTTTACAAATAAATAGATGTACAATGAGCTATGTATGAAAAAATATACATAAGCTAAGTGGACTAACTTGATTGAGTTCTAAAAATAATCTAATTACAGATTTTGTGCAAGTCTTGATTTTGCGCATGTATGGTAAGAAGCCTGTCAATAACTTGCCTGAGTCGACTCCCTTTGTGGTGAGAGAGAGAAGAGAGTCTCTGAGGACTCTTAGGGCCCCTTTGGTTACCACCAAATAAGTTACTTTTTCTTCTTACAACAGTAGATATGTAACTTATTTGAGATAAGTAAGTTTGGTCGTTTATGATTAATTTTAAGTAACTTTTTTTACTTAAAATTAGTATATAATTATTTCTTTTAATTTTATTTTTCACAAGTTACTAAGAAAAATGAATTAAGAGAGACCAAAAAGAGGAGAAGCTGACAGGTACGTTATTTGTTAAATATATTTATCTTCTTAAAAATAGAAAGTAAGATAAGCTACTTGTGGAATTAATAGATTATTTAAGTAACTTACAATCCAAACAGGCACTTAGTACCATGGGACTTGGGCCAATTCAGCCCTGACTCATGTGAGTCCTAATTTGACTAATGTCCAAACGAGTTGGTCTGAATCGCCCAGTTTCACCTCACAAATCAGGATCTACCATGTGTTATTGGGCCCATAGGCTGAGATGGTCTGATGATTCGAACTTTGGTGTTCTTATTTCTACCATGAGTAAGCTATTGTCTCACAATCAAACTGTTGGGGGCCTTGCACAAAACCTTAGGATCTAGCCTCCCGAACAAACCAGAATTATGGGATAATAATAGCAATGAAATAAATCAAAGCAACAATTACATACCACACAAGAGATTTTTACGTGGAAAACCCTCAAAGAAGTAAAAACCACTGGACCTCGTCCAGATCAACAATCCACTATGAAAGCAGAACGTTACAACCGATCACAAGCACACCTTGCTATGATCAAACATTCATCACTCACGCAGGAGTGGATAAACAGTAAGAGAAACAAAGAAAACGGAGAGATCTCACTGATTACGAGGACGTAGAAGCGCTGAGACGATGGCTCCCTTCTACAAGCTTCCTCTCTCTCTTTTCTCTCTCTCTCACCCTTGATAACCCTCTTATATTTTTCTCATACCCTAGAGACCCCTTTTTACAATTTTAGAAAACTCCTTTCCGCATCCCAGTTGCGAAAGGACTCAAATCCGCAGTTTCGTGCAAATTGTGAAATAAACTACGTAACCTACGACTAGTCGTAGCTCTCCCACGACTAGTCCTAGACCCCAGAAAAAAATAGTACAACTCACGACTTTGAGTCGTGCTAGGGCTCGAACCCACGACCGATCGAGCGCCTCCCACGACCAGTCGTGGCTGTCCCACAACCGGTCGAGCAACGCTGTAAATTATTTCAATTTTTCACCCGTTGTTTCATCTCTCCTCTGATCTGAGAAGAAAAATCCCATCAAATCTCTCCCTTTCTGACTCAGGAGGAATTCACCTTCTTCAAGCCAGTCAGGTTTCTACAAACCTCAAACTTACCCTTAAGCAAAGCCTTGGTCATCATATCTGAGTCATTATCGTCCGTGTGGACTTTCTCAAGCTGTAACACCTTCTGTTCCAAAGTATCCCTGATCCAGTGATATCGAATCTCTATGTGCTTCGACTTGGAATGCTGACTTGGATTCTTACTCAAGTGTATAGCACTCTGACTATCGCAATAGACCACGTGCTCCTCCTGCTTCAGGCTAAGTTCCTTTAGGAACCTCTTCATCTAAAGCATCTCTTTACATGCCTCTGTGACTGTAACGTACTCGGACTCTATCGTCGATAATGCTACGACCTTCTATAGCTTGCTCTGCCAAGAAACTGCTCCCCCTGCAAACGTAAATATGAACCCCGATGTAGACTTCCTGAAGTCTATGTCGCCTGTCATATCTGCATCTGTGTAGCCCTCTAGCACAGGTTTACTGTCACCATAGCATAGACTTAACCTGGATGAGCCTCTTAGATACCGTAGTATCCACTTCACCGCTGCCCAATGTTCTTTGCCAGGATTGGCAAGATACTGGCTGACAACACCAACAGCATATGCTATGTCTGGGAGTGTACTGTCACGCCCCAAACTCGGAAACTGGGCTCACAAAATTCTCGATCGCCGAATCCGGCGCCGACAGCCTCCGTAGAACCCCATTTTCGGCTCCTAGCTTCCATTCACCAGGTTCCGATCCTGAGATGCTACGAGGAGGATTTTAAATATCAGTTTGATTCGTAATAGCATAACCAAAGGCATAACCCACAAACAACAACCAAGAACTCCATTACATTTCCACTATGATCAAAAACTTTACAAGTACAATGAGCATAAAGGGAAATACAATGGTAAAGAACAAAAACTCCAAAATGCTCTGCAACGTGCTCCTGCCTCAGCGCTGCTGCGAACCAACGTCACCTGCACGCAACGGTCGTGCATAAGCTTACAGAAAGCTTAGAGGGTGGTGAAAGTGTGTGCGCAAGGTAGTAATATAAACATGCAATGTCAGAGTAAAGCGGAATATGCAGATGGATCTATAAATCATGAGCCGTACCAAGGCTTATGCGATACAAGACATGAATGGTATCGGCCATCCCAAGGCCATGCGATGTGCAATGCAACTCAAGCATACAGATCCTCATCTATGTCCACACATCAATACAGCTCAAAATATGGAATATCACCGGGGTCTAGTACACTCTAAACCAGATTGCCGCCACATCACGTGCAATAAGGTAAGTTGAAGAGACCACACTATCCGTCTGCCAATATCGGGCGCGACTCGTCGATAGCGGACCCATTCCTCGAGCTGGTCAAACTCAGCCTAGGATTGCCCCCTACACTCGGGCGGGTAAGGCCGCACCCCCTTCCAACTACCACGATACAGTGGAGAGCACAGCCAACTGGTATTCGGTACTCAGCGCTCATCTACCCACTCGGTCTAGACGTTGGAGCAACCTCTTGGTACCATAAGGGTTTAGGGACTTTCACCCAGGGATATCTATAGTACCTCATGTATAATAAGATTTTCGGTATCCAATCCTGCCACCCACGATACATCTGTGGAAGTTACGACCCCGATATTGCTAGGGCGTACAATATCCATGTCATACAAATACGATATGCATGATTCACGCTATCCAGTCATGCATCAAATCCTACGCATATCGTGCGCTTATGTAGAGCAACACCGCCTAACCGGGAGCCCATAAACAACCTGCCCGAAGGCAAATGCTATGATCAGACAATTCTCACGTCAAGCATACATATGATGCGTATGATCATGAGTCATGAACTGTACTAAACATGTTATAATAAAATGAACTATCTTACAATACAGATGGACCTGGACGGCCTAAACACGATAAGTACGGCCTAGTAATGGGCCCCAAGGAGAGTCATAATGTGGACATCCAACCAACATTACACTCGCAATGTGGACGTCAAACCAACATTGCTCCCAAGTCACGATCTTTGTAAACATCAGTACTTAGTCTGCAATGGATTTACACATTGCAATGGACCGTAGGTTGTCCCCATTGGACCTTACATATATATCAAATGGGCCATATCCTATGGGCCTTTTATTCATCAGATGGGCCACATAAATGGGCCACACCAATGGGTCTTATGTGCATTGCAATGGGCCACACCAATTGGGCCCCACATGTAGATCAAGTGGGCCTCAACCCATAGACCTAACATGAGTTCAATGGGCCTAAACCCCTAGGCCTTACATATATCAAATGACCTACTTCCATGGGCTTTAAATTTCAACAAACGGGTCCAATTACATGGGCCTTGAAGTACATCAAATGGGCCTAACCCATAAGCTTTACATAGCAAGTGGGCCCAAGTCCATAGGACTCGTACGAATCAAATGGGCCTAACCCATAAGCATTTTATAAATCAATAGGCCTAACCCATAGCCCTTTTGAAATTAAATGGGCCTAAACCATACATGAGGGGCCCACCTAGCCAACAGCTCAGGCCTTGAAGTGATCACACTAAGTGGATGGACGGTCAGGGTGCATCACATGCATCATGGCGGGTCCCACTGTCCAGTGGACAGTGAGGAATAAGCACATACATCACACAGGGCCCCACCGTCCGGTGGACGGTGGAGGCAGCACGTTCAAAAGGTGGGCGCCACCGTGGTGGGTGCCACCGTCTGTCTGGACGGTGGACTTAATACATACATCATTGTGGGTCCCCTGTGAGGCCCACCCTGTAATGTTTATATGGCATCCAACCCATTGATAAGGTCAAACAGACCTGGTTGAGGGGAAAACACAAATTTCAGCTTAATCCAATACTTCGGTGGGCCCCAAAAAAGATTTCAACGGAAGACGTTCATTCACACTGTTTCCTATGATGTGGGCCACCTGAGCATTGGATCAGGCTAATCTTTGGAGGGGGGCCACTTTAGGGGGTGGCCCATCCGATGAACGGTGTGGAAGGGCATATACATCAAGGTGGGGCCCACGGCTAGAGGCCATGGGAGCCAGCCGTCCGCCCGCCGTGACGTGCTGCAGGCGCTGCCTGCAGCGGCTCTGACACAGCAGCATTGCTGCTTCTCCCCTTCTTTTTTTTTGAAAAATCCTGATTTTTGAGGATTTTCGAAGGTGGGGTCACATCGCCTAAATCCGCACCATTCATTGGTTTCCCTGTCTCGAAACAAGTCCAAAGAGCCTAAAGTTTGAATTTATTTGATAATAGAAAATGAAATAAACTAAAAAAGATCCTTGAATGGTACTGATGAGTTCTTCGATGCTATGGCCCACCAGGTCTTCCAATCAGCCCCAAACTCCTACCCAACGGCTAAAATGCTGTAGGTAAGAGGATGGACGGCTTGGATTGTGTAAATACATCACGGTGGGGCCTACACAAGGGGACCACCCCAAAAGCTTTTTCTTTTTCTCTTTGTTGTTTTTATTTTTGTACAGGGACGTCCAGCGTCCCAGACGCTGGACGGTGGGCCTCTATTTAAAATATACATTGTGGTGGCCTATTGAAGTGGGCCACCACTGATACAACATGCAAGGTGAGCCCCACTTGAAGTAAGCTTGGACCAAATAAACGCTTAAGGTGGGGTCCATTCAAGTTGGCCGCACAACCCTATTGCATAAAGTAAAATAAAATAAAATAAAATAAATAAAAGACAGAAAGAGACATGGAGAGTGGGACACGCCTTGTGATGGAGGGACCCTGACATTATGGGCCCTCCCTTACATGAAATCATACATCAAGTGGGTCATTTTTCACATGTGACCATCAAAACTGAAGATCAACGGTGGGAATCCTTTCCCCACCAATATGGATGGTCTAGATGACCTTTCTAAAGAAAATAAACATCATGATGGGGTCCATGGAGAATGGCCCCATCATGGAATGATCATGATGATCCAAGTAGGCCATCGGCCTTAACTTAGGGTCCCAAGTGAGATCCACACTATTGATCGGTGGGCCTCACTTGGCCCATCACAAAAATAAGAAAAACTAGTATGATCTAGCACCCACCGTCCGATCTTCTTGCTCTTAGGAGTTCCTTAACACCTTAGCTTAGTTTTCAACGGTTAAGATGAGGAATGGAGGCTTGAGATGGGAGATCTTGGGATGAAGAGGTGGGCCACATTTGGAGTTTAGGAAGAGAGGGAGAATTCCATACGTATGGGCTCTTGGAATTTTTTGTTGCTTGAAAATTTTGAAATGAAAAAGAGAGAAAGAGAGAGAGTGATGTAAAGGGAGAGAGAGAGAGTGATGGATGGATGTGGTGAGTGATGTTTGTGTAAGAAAACTTGACTTTTGAGGCTTTTGTGTAAGAGAGGTATGGGTGGTGAAGACTTTTGTGACTTTTTGTGTAAGAGAGGTATGGGTTTGGGAGACTTTTGTGGTTGCTTGGAAAAATGAAATAAAGTGATGTGTACTTGACATGTGATGGCTTGATGGATTGATTGATTGATGGGATTGATGTGATTGATGTGACACATCATAGAGATTTTCATGGGTTTCGCAACGCGCGGCGTTTTCTCGCACCGAACGTTGGCCCATATCTCTTGACCAGGGTATCGCCTCGGCGCGCGAGTCGCAGTATCGGAACCGCAACGACAGCGCGGTCGCTATGGTATTGGTCTCGGGTTGAGTCGACTCGGGTTATCGGCAGATGAATCAGGGTCACGCATCGATATCAGTTAAGGGTCAAAAGTCACCGAAATTCGACCGGTAAGACCGCGGAAGTCTATGGAAAGGTACGGACCAAGATACGGGTCTTACATGTACATACCATAGCATACATTAAACTTCGTACAACAGACTTGTATGGTATTTTCTGCATCTCTTCCACCTCTGCCTTCGTCTTGGGACACTGTCTGTCGCTCAATCTGAAGTGACCATCCAGTAGAGTACGGACCGACTTTGTTACATTCATATTGAACCACTCTAGGACTTTCTCAATATACCGCTCTTGTGACAGCCAAAGATTTCTGCTGCTTCTGTTAGGGGTTATCTCCATTCCTAGGATCTGTTTAGCCGGGCCCAAGTCTTTTATCGTAAAAGACTTGCTCAGCTCCTGTTTCAGCCTGTCGATCTTCTTGATGTCTTTGCCCATGATGAGCATGTCATCAACGTATAAGAGCAGAACTATGAAATCACCATTTAAGAACTTACGCGTGAACACACAGTGGTCCGACTCCGTTCTGTCATACCCATGCTGTAACATGAACGAATTAAACTTCTTGTACCATTGCCGTTGAGCTTGTTTCAGCCCATACAAGTTCTTCCTCAGCCTACACACCATATACTCCTTGCCCTTGACTTCGAACCCCTCTGATTGGTGCATGTAGATCTCTTCTTCCAGGTCACCATGGAGAAAGAAAGTTTTAACATCTAACTACTCTATCTCCAGATCCATGCTAGCCACCAACCCAAGCAACACCCGTATGGATGTCATCTTCACCACTGGTGAGAATATCTCCTTGAAGTCTATGCCTTTCCTCTGACTGAATCCGTTTATCACAAGTCTGGCCTTGAACCTCGTCTGTGAATTCATCTACTCAACCTTCTTTCTGAACACCCACTTGTTGCTCAAAGCTTTCTTGCCCTTAGGTAGTTTCACCATGTCATAGGTGTGGTTCTTATACAAGGATTTCATCTCCTCTTGCATAGCTTTCAATCACTCCTCCTTATGCTTATCGGCTAGGGCCTCAGAATAATCTTCTGGCTCTCCCCCATCAGTTAGCATAATGTATTCATGCAGCGAGTACCTCTTAGACGACTGTCTGTTCCTAGATGACCTCCTCACCTGTGGCTCAACAGGTGGATCAAGTGGGGGCTGCTCCCCCAGTCCATCTTCTGAAGGAACCCCCTCATCCTCTGCACCTCACTGTATTCCCCTATCATCAGGCACCACGGGAGGAATAACCGGATCCATGTCCTCTAGCTCACCTAAACTAGGCTGGTTCTTCTCTGGCTTACCAATGTCTTCAATACATTTATCTTCAAAGAAAACCACATCTCTGCTCCTGACGAGCTTCTTCTCGGTCGGATCCCACAATCTGTAACTGAACTTTTCATCACCGTACCCCACGAACACACAATGCCTGATCTTCATGTCGAGCTTGGACCTCTCGTCCCTTGGTACGTGAACGGATGCCCTGTATCCGAACACCCTGAGATGACTGTACGATGGATCCTGTCCAGTCCACACCTTCTCAGGTACTCCATTCAATGCGGCTGATGGAGACCTGTTTATCAGATACACCACCATGTGCATTGCTTCTCCCCAGAACGTCTTGGGCAACTTCGCATGGGATATCATGCATCTGATTCTCTCAACAATTGTGCGATTCATTCGCTCAGTTACACCATTATGCTGGGGGGTTTTGGGAACCGTCTGCTCATGCCGTATACTCAGGGACTTGCAGTACTCATGAAAGTCGCCAGTGTATTCACCACCATTATCAGTGCGGATGCACTTCAATGATATACCTGTCTCTCTCTCGACCATAATATGAAACAACTTAAACACACCAAAGACCTCGTCCTTGGATTTCAAAGCATAAGCCTAAACCCTCCTAGATACATCATCTATAAAAGTAACAAAATACAATGCCCCACCCAAGGTTTTTGTCCTCATAGGACCACACACATCAGAATAAATTAAATCTAATGCATGCACTTTATTAACATGAGAAGCAGATTTAACAAATGAAACTTTATGTTATTTTCCTGATAAACAATCAAGACAGATTTTGAGAGGTATACCTGTCACGTCTGGAAGGAGCCGCTTCCTCGTTAGTAGCTGAAACCCTTTTTCACTCATGTGGCCTAGACGCCTATACCACATGTCAATAGCTGAATCTTCCACTACGTTCAACCCACCCTTGCATACACTGACACTTACCTTGTACAGGGTGCAACAATTCTTTCCTCTGGCTGCGATCAACGAACCCTTGATGAGCTTCCAGCGCCCACCAGCAAACTGGCTTTCATAGTCATCATCATCCAACCTTCCCGTCGACATCAAGTTGAGGCAAAGGCCTGGGATATGCCTCACATCCCTGAGAATCAACGTGCAGCTCACATCGGTCTTCACACAAATATCACCAATTCCCACGATCTTCGATACGTTAGAATTTTTCATCTTCACGGTCCCATAGTCACCTGACTTGTAGCTTGTGAAGAAGTCCTTGCATGGAGTCACATGAAAAGAAGCCCCCGAGTCTATCACCTAGTCGGTGTCTTGACCCGTAGTCATGAGACATACATCATGATCTGTGGAAAGAATAATAACAATGTCGCCATTTGAAGCGACCGCAGTAGAATCAGATTCATTTTCCTTCTCCTTTCCTTTTCCTTTCTTGTCGTTTTTAGCCTTACGACATTCATACGTATAGTGGCCCTTCTTGCCACAATTCTAGCATTCTACATCTTTTCTGTTACTCGACTTGCCTCTTAATTTATCTCGGGCCTTCCTGCCCTTCCTGTTCTTTCCTCTCCCCCGTTCTTGTATCACAAGTGCCTCTTGGTGAATAAACCCCTGAGACTTCCTCTTTGTCTCTTCATTGAAGAGACAGCTAGTAACCTGTTCTATGGATATCTTTCCTTCTGGTGCGGAGTTACTTAGAGACACCACCAATGTCTCCCAACTGTCAAGCAATGAACTAAGCAATAGTAAAGCCTGCAATTCATCATTCAGGACCATCTTTATAGAAGAGAGTTGGTTCACTATATTGCTGACCTCATTCATGTGCTCGGCCACAGAACCACCATCCTTGAACTTGAGATTCACAAGTCGCCTTATTAGAAAAATCTTATTACCAGCTATCTTCCTCTCTACAGCTCTTGTAGTTTCAGCCATAGGCTAGCGGCTGAGGTTTCCGTAGACACATGGTGGAATACAGAATCATCCAGCCATTGTCTAATAAACCCCACCGCCTTCCAGTCCAACTTCTTCCAATCTTCATCAGACATATCCTTGGATTTTGCTGATATGTCTAAAATTGAAGAATATAAATCCTTGCAATAAAGCAAGTCCTCCATCTTAGCCTTCCATATGGTCCAGTTAGAACCATTGAGGCTGATCATTCTTGATGAGCCACCTTCCATAATTCCAAACCGATCCTACCCGTTCAATGAACATAGCGCTCTGATACCACTTTGTTGGGGGCCTTGCACAAAACCTTAGGATTTAGCCTCCCGGGCAAACCAGAATTATGGGATAACAATAGCAATGAAATAAATCAAAGCAACAATCACACACCACATAAGAGATTTTTACGTGGAAAACCCTCAAAGAGATAAAAACCACGGGACCTCATCCAGATCAACAATCCACTATGAAAGCAGAACGTTACAACCGATCACAAGCACACCTTGCTATGATCAAGCATTCATCACTCACGCGGGAGTGGATAAACAGTAAGAGAAATAAAGAAAACGGAGAGATCTCACCGATTATGAGGACGTAGAAGCGCTGAGACGACGACTCCCTTATACAAGCTTTCTCTCTCTCTTTTCTCTTTCTCTCACCCTTGATAACCCTCTTGTGTTTTTCTCATACCTTACAAAAATCCTAGAGACCCCTCTTTATAGTTTTAGAAAACTTCTTTTTGCATCCCAGTTGCGAAAGGACTCAAATCCGCAGTTTCGCGCAAAATCGCGGAACAAACTGCGTAACCTACGACTAGTCGTAGCTCTCCCACGACTGGTCGTAGACCACCTACGACTAGTCGTAGCTCTCCCACGACTAGTCCTATACCCTGAAAAAAAATAACACAATTCGCTGGACTTTGAGTCATGCTAGGGCTCGAACCCACGACCGGTCGAGCGCCTCCCACGACCAGTCGTGGCTGTCCCACGACCGGTCGACCAACGCGGTGAATTATTCCGATTTTTCACCCGTTGCTCCATCTCTCCTCTGATCTGAGGAGGAAAATCTCATCACAAGCTTCATTGATGATGGTAGAATTAATTTGATTTCAACATTTAAGTAGAAGCCATTTAAAATTTCCTCTTCATTATTCTGAATTCATCTTTAATGATAGTTGCTGTAAATTAGTACACAGTCTACAACATGGATGGCTTACATCATCGAACCATTAAGCATATTAACCCGCTATGTCCAGTGACACAATCTAGATTCTGAGTGACCATGGCAAATTAAATGATCTTTTGCACCAATCATGTGGACAATCTAACAGGAAGACCGGACTTATATGTCCAGATATTGTTCTGAGGAGGTATTTTAGTTGACTATGAGGACTCAGCTGAGTTGATTCGGACAGAGTTGGGGCCTGATTCAGTTCAAAAATGCACATCAGCCGCATAAGTCACCCCCTAACTCGGGTGAGTCATAACTCAAGTTGAGACTGGATGCCTCAAATACAGCCAACTGTAACACTACTTTACATGCAATATACATACCAACTTGGAAAGGAAAGTGAAGGAGACGGGTGACCGATACGTATGGTCGTTGTCACCTAAAGTGACCATGTGTTCAACAATCAGTTCCTGTTAATTTTTCTGGAATTGAATTAATGGTCATGATCTCATAACTTTCACCTTGAGATGCATATATATATATATATATATATATATATATATATATATATATATATATATATATATATATATATATATATAATGATTTCAATTAGAAAATTAGGAATTGGAAAAGGGATTGGCCACGCACCTTTAACTACGCTGAATTGAAGATGCACGACACTCCTCTAGGCAACTATCTTGATGATCAACACGTCTCTAATTGTATCTCCCTTCTCCTTGCATATACTGGCACCCTTGGCTCACCTTCTGACTAATTCTCCTCTAACTATGTGTAATAGATAAGTAGCTTCGTATGTCTTGAGCTCGAATGAGGATAGTCAAGTGCCTCTCATGTTCATTAACTTAAATTAATTTCAGTTTCAATTGTAAAAATGGAGTTATATATGTTCAAAAAAACACCCACATATAATCAATGTAAGCAAAGCTAAACTATAAAGAAATAAGCCAAACAAAAAATAAGAGATACAAGGCATAAAAATTTATGTAGTTTAAAAATATATGTATCATACTTATTAACAAAATAAAATTTTTTTTTTTAATAAAATGAAAAAAACAAAAATATAAAACTTACTTCTCTTTTACCCATATAAAAATTCTTACAATAAAAACTATTATAATAAATAAATAAAATACATTCATTTACCAATGATCCACATAGGCAACATGACATGAGAAAGTACGTGAAAAAACTAATTACATTAATTATGCTTCACCACATACATACGTACACGCGCGGGGGAGAAACGTCTCCGAAAGAGACATCTCACGTGGAGACGTGTAAACAGACACGTCGCCACATCAACATTAAGGAGACTTTCTTTCCTTGCACATGCACATGTTATCTTTCTTTTAAATAGGAATTTTTCAAAAATTAAAGGCTAAAAGTATTAGTCACACATGTGCATATTCCGTGTGAAAGACATACTAACACAGTCCACTCATTAAATGGGCTACATGGATGTTACGTAGACCATTGGTAAGTTTCCCACAACTTCCATCCTTTTTCTGTAGTGTTGGCCCACGTGATAATTAAGTGGACCGGCCTGATTATTCTATGTTGTCATCTTCATGGTGGGCCCACCTTATCCACCCACATGTGCTGCCGGTATAGATTGAAAACCTCATTTTGTTTTGTATGCGGTATGCACAAAGCAAATATGGCACACTCACGTTGGTATCTTCAGGTGGATACAGTAGAGTAAAGTTAGCCTGAGTATCAACTATCACACTTGACCCAAGTAGGCTCTCATTCGTCAAGTGTATATTTATATATGGACCGTTGATTTATTTCTAACACTTGCTGTACCAAAACAAAAATCCCAAAACCACATCCATGCACCGTCGTACGTGCATCTGGATGTCCACTTGCACGTGAAAAATCTCAAAATAACATGATCTAACCCATGTGCATGCTCATACAAGCCATCACCTTTGTCCATTGGTAAAGTTGCCCACGTGCCTGGACAAAGGATTCATTCCACGTGAATGATCACATGGACACGAATCACAGCATGGACAGATGGTACACGAAAATATAGCCATGATAAATTTAGGATTGTGGACCCCACCTTTTACCCGGCTGTTTTTATGAAAGAATACAAACTTTGTTTTGCAACTTAGACCTGCTCGTACGGACAGAAAATTTGAGGACGAAAATACCCCTCCTTTCACGGAAACGGATTGGGTACTCCACCTGCCACCAGCCAATGGTGGATGGTTGGTGGTCCGTGGGCCTCACCATGATGTATGCTTTTCATCCATGCCGTCCATATATTTTTCCAGATCATTTTATAGTATAAGACCAAAATTGAGCTATATCCAAATCTCAAGTGTACCACATTACAGGAAACAGTGTTGAATGAGCGTCGACCATTAAAAACTTTTAGGAGGCCCACTGTGATGTTTTTGAGAAATCCTCCCCATCTAAGTTCATTCATAGGGTCACAAAAACCATGATGAAGAGGAAAAACAAATTTCATAATGATCCAAAACTTCTGTAACCCCTAAAAGAGTTTCCGTGGTAGAGGTTCAATTCCCCACTGCCTTTTCCAGTGTGGTCCACTTGATAGTTAGATCTATCTTATTTTTCGTCTCAAGCCTTAATATGAGCTCACCAAATAGATGGACGGTTTGGATATAACACAGACCTTATGCTAGGAACCACATAAGCAAAATAGCAAAAAAAAAAAGAAAAAAAAAAAAGACTTTGGCGGCAATATCACCGATTGGGCGGCAGTGCCGCAGCAGTCTGGCAAAATTTTTATTATTATTATTTTTAAAAAAACTATTACCGGAGAACATTTTCTCCCTTACATTTTTCTCTAATACATAATTATGTAAATATGTATATATAAGTATATAAAAATACTCTTCTATCTTTTAATTCATTTCTTTGTCTATTTATTTAACAAGCATATCTCCTAAATTAGAATGATTTGTATTTTTTATTTTACACACACACACCCCTACACACTCAAACTAGTGGAATTTCACCACCTATGGATACTCGAATGCTTGACCGGGTGTTAAAACTCCTAAGAGTCCATCACCCGAGCAAGAGTAAGGATCCAGACTAAAGCAATTTAGTTAACGTACCACATATGATTATGGATAGGAGAATCTAATTTAGCCAACCAACTTAGTTATTTTTCAAGATTCCATTAGGTCGATGGTGGAAAATCCATTTCATTCACTTCGTAGTCAATTTCAATCACTTCGTGGTCAAACTGAAAATTGAGCGGGCCAAACTGAAAAATTGAAAATTAAGCGGGCCAAACTGGAAATTGAGTGAGACAAACTGAAAATTGAGCAGGACAAACTAGAAATTGAGTGAGACAAACTGAAATTGAGCGAGACAAACTGGAAATTGAGAGGGCCAAACTGGAAATTAAGCGGGACAAACTAGAAATTGAGTGGGCCAAACTGAAAAACTGGAAATTGAGCGGGACAAACTGAAAATTGAGCAGGTCAAACTGGAAATTGAGCGGGACAAACTCAAAATTGAGCAGGACAAATTGAAAATTGAGCGAGACAAACTGAAAATTGAGCGGGCCAAACTAAAAATTAAGCGGGACAAACTGAAAATTAAGCAGGCCAAACTGAAAAACTAAAAATTAAGCAGGCCAAACTGGAAATTGAGCGGGCCAAACTGGAAATTGAGTGGGACAAAAATTGAGCGGGCCAAACTGGAAATTGAGCGGGCCAAACTGGAAATTGAGTGGGACAAAAATTGAGCAGGCCAAACTGGAAATTGAGAGGGCCAAACTGGAAATTGAGCGTGCCAAATTGAAAATTGAGTTGGACAAAAATTGAGCAGGCCAAACTGGAAATTGAATGGGACAAACTGAAAATTAAGCGGGCTAAAACATCCCCTTTTTCTTCGCTCTTCCGAAATCGGTACAAAAATGGGTGCTTTTTCTGCATTGTTTACCTTAGTGATTGGGGGGTTTCGGGGAAGACCTATGTGGGTTACCTTTCGGGTGTGGGATGCTCGTTTAACCTTATTATTGATGTAACGGCCCGACCAACATTATACGATATTGTCCGCTCCGGGTCACATTAGACCCTCACGGTTTTGTTATCAGGGTTTCCCCCAAAAGGCCTCATACAAGAAAGGTCCTAACTATACATATAACCACCATTACTTAGGACAGCGCTTTCGATGTGGGACAAGTTCAACCCTTATTGCATACACAGTAACCTGCCAACCACTGGCAGCTCGCCCAGGCTATTAGGCACCGCCCACATCAGCGTCCGCCCACGTGTGCAATATTGACGGGGCATCACAATATCCTCTATCGAGGGCAGAGCCATCCTCGGCTCTGATACTGGGACCCACAGTGATGTATGTGTTTTATTCACACCGTTCCCAGTACGGGACGATGGAACCCACCATGGTGTATGTGTCCTCTCCACACCTATGGATCCCACCATGATTTTTGTGTTTCATCCACACCGTCCACACCTGGACGGTGGGACCTACCATGATGCATGTGTTGCATCCAAACCGTCCATCCATTTTAAGAGCTCGTTTTATGGCATGAGCTAAAGAATGAGATCTAGGATCAAGTAGACCATCCAGCAAAAGTAGTGAGGATTGAGTTCTTGCTAGTGAAATTCTTTTGCTGTCACAAAAGTTTGGATTATCAGGAAATTTGTTTAATCCAGGTTTATGTGACCTTATGATCAGATTGGGCAGAAAATAAATGTTATGGTGGGCCTTGAGAATTTTAATGGAAATCATTATCACCACTTATTTTGGGTGTAGCCCATTTGATATGCATGGGGCCCAATTGGTGTGGCCCATTTGATACACATAAGGCCCATGTGATTAGGCCCATTTTAATGTATTCTAAGCCCCATGTGATTAGGTCTATTTTGATGTATTCTAAGGCCCATGGGTTATGACCCATTGCAATGTACATAAGGCCCATTGGTGCGGCCCACTTGACGAATGTAAGGCCCATGTGTGTAACGCCCTGGAAAAATCCGTACTTGGACTCAAGTACCAACTCGACCAGAAATCGCGTAGGATTAATTCCTTTAGAAAATAAGTGTAAGTTAGCTAGCGCAACGTTAGAGTAGCTGGAAAATAGTCCCTGATCACTTTAAATACGTTCTACAAGACCCAAATCGAGTAGAACCAATGACTCTATAATACTCTAAAATCTCGGATCAAACTCTAAGCAGGTTTGTTCTCTAGACCTCTTTGAAACTTTGTATTGGACCTATACCGCGCGTCGAAAGTCCGATACCTACTATCTTAGACCGTTAAAACCGCCTTGCTGGACTTGACAATCATTTCGAAAATCAAGTCCAACCGACGTTCGCAGGCTATTTCATTGAGCATGGACTGAAGAGAGTGAGAATAGGGTTAGATTTGGAATTTGAAATTCAAATCTGGCACACGACTTGACGCGTCAGTATTAAGCATTTTGACCGTCAGAATTCAGCCAAATTACACCCTCGGATCAGAAAAAATTTCTATTTCATATCATGAGAATTGTAGACCTGATCTACGTGCGGTGACCGCTGAACTGAAACTGGACCGCCACGTACGATCTGCGAAACCTGCCGGACTGAAAACTTGATGTATGCTAGATCCAGTATGCATGAGCTTAAGTCAGACCGCATTTGGCCAGGGGACCACCAGAAATGTCCTTTTGGACCGAAACAGCCCCGATTTGGATATAACCTAAGTAAACTTTATTCCCGAGCCTATTCCGGGCATTTTTGTGCTTATAAAAGGGGTTGAAACCCTCACTCCTCTCTCCCATCCAATTTGAGAAAAATTTTAGATTGGGAGAGAGAAAAGGTGAGAGTTTGTGAGAGAGAGTAGGAGAGGATTTTCCTGCCGTTGCCATACCTATTGCACGTGCTTTAGCAACACGCTCCGATCACTTGGCCTGTGATTTCTTCACATTTTTAGGTAAGAAAATACCCTATTTAGTTGCTGATTTAGTGTTACCTTGGTTTCATAGCGAAGTATCTGATAGAACTTGTGTATTAGGTTCTCTATTCGCCGTAGACGAAGCGTATACACTCCGTTCGAATTCACACACCTATAAGAGAAAAGGTGCAGATTTTAAACGCTTTGATTGACTGTTTCCAACGCTTTCAATATCGTTTAATAGTAGATTATCGACGGCATCGCCTTTTGACATGTACAACATGCTGTCTGTTTCCTATTTCGTAAACCGACGAAGAATATGAGATTTAGGGCATTTTAGTCATTTGTAGGAAGTACTGTTTTCATTCATATTTTTCTAATGTAATTGACATGGCTTATTGTCGCATTAGAATGTTAGGAATACGTGCATAATTAGTTTGGTGAAGAGATTCATCTAAATGCGCACTTCGGGTCAACATACTATATGTAGACTTAAGTGTGTAGTGTAAGTGTTTGTATAAATACTTGTATTAGTATGTATTGAATTAAATGGTGTTATGAATTAGTTTGTGATTGATTTCTCAATTAATATGCTGATGTAAATGATTTCCTACATGTTAGCTATATGTATGATTTCATTATATGTATGAAATGCATGTGCTTGAAGATTTGCTTAAGTTGTATGTTATAACATGTGTTAACATGCTCACATGGTTGTATTTCATTTCCAATACTCTCATATGATTGCTGATGTGATTCCATAATTGTTTGGGACTATACTTAGTCCAGGCAGTAGGTAACCGAGAAATTTCGTGGTTGGCTTATCTTTGCCACGAACGACGCCTCGATGAACGTGAGCCTTGTTTTGGAGTTGGCGGCAGTGGTTAGGCCACACGAAGTGTTTTACGCACTTCATGTCGTTTGACTTGAGATGCGATCGTGCTAGTCGAGCCCGTCAAGTAACCCGACTGGCCATTATATGTTCACCCTACATGAGTCATAACTGCTTGAACCTAGGGTACTAAACTTACCATTGTAAACCCTGTTAACCATGGTACCTTGATCCACAAGGACTCATGAGCCGGGCATGGTGGTATGGGACACCGTGGTCGAGCTGTCGGCCTACGCTGGGGCCACAAACCTCCCCGTAGTGACCAGTGAGCACCAATGTCTCGTGAGCAGATTATGGTGGTATGAGACACTATATTCTTGCTGTCGGCCTACACTGATCAGGCGACGAGTCCTTTGTAGTGACCACGAGCGTATTCTGAGTCTACGGGAGACGACGACCCTTCCGTAGCAGTGACAGTACAGTAGGCCTGTATTGATAAGGTGATGGGGGAGCGGTACAACGAGTGTGAGCAACAGCCCTTGCAGCGACTTACAAAATATACATCGTATGAGATTACTAGGAGTGACGACCATAGACAGGATCTGTGTTGGGATTGATATAAGGGAAGTACCTTAGTTTCTCAATCCTGCTGTTTGAATGAACTAATAACAACTTGGCAATCATATCACCATTACATTGCATGTGCCTGGAAGATGTGGAGCACTGAGCGGGATGCAAGCATGCCGCGGGCGTAAGATGGTGTCGTATGAGGGAGAACGTCGGTGAGGGCATCCATCATGTCATATCATATTGCATTAACAACAGTATTATGATTGTTTGATTTACTGCTTTACTATTATCGCATGATTGATTTGAGAACATGCTAATCTTTGATCTATAATTTCACTGAGTTGATCACTCACTCCCACGTTACGGGATGGTGTTTGCAACACCCACCAGACCCTGTCTTAGATGCAGGTGATGCAGAAATTCAGGAGGTAGAGCCGGACTATGATGAGGACCAGGACGAGTTCTCATACATGCAGTACCACGACGGCTTTGCTTAGGTGACCTGGGTTGACGGGACTCCTCAGTGGGACTATTTTGGACGTTTGATTTTATTTCTTTACATGTATATGAGACTCAGTGATGTATTCATACTTTAGTGACAGTCGAGATCTACTTTGTTTTTCCATACAGTGATATATATTCTTTAGTCTTCCGCTTGCTTTTATCACTGGATCTGGAGTATGAATTGTAGTTTTGGTATACTTTTACTCATGTGAATGCTTTAACTCAGACAACATTAAATCATAATCATTTTTGTTGCATAAGTGACGGTCTGGAACTCGGGAGTTGAGTTTATATACGACCCCCGATTTTCAGGGTGTTACAATGTGATATGGCCCATTTGATGTATTTAAGGCCCACATGGAATGTACTTAAAGTTCATTGTAATGTGTGATTCCTCCATGGTTTATGTAATGATATTTATGACGGGTCGTGCCTTGGGAATAATGATAGTTTGACGTCCACATTGGAAGTATAATGTTGGTTAAATGTCCGCATTACAACTCTCCCTAGGGCCCATTGATAGGCTCATACCTTTGATAGTTCATCACTTTATAACATGCTTAATATAATTTCATAATTCATAGTCATACGCATCATATGTATGCTTGATATGAGGAATGTTTAATCATAACATAAGCCGTTGGGCTAAGACATTACAGGACTCCTTATGAGATGGAGTGCCCCACATGATCGCGTGGTACGCGCAGGATTGTTGTATGACTGTACGGTGTGACTCATGCATTTCGCATATGTGTGACTTGATCAATGTATGCCCTAGCGACATCAAGGTCATAGCTCCACAGGTACAATGTGGACGGTTGTATCGGATACTGAAAATACTTGGTTCTAACACTGTTGGCACTTAGGATGTCCTTGGATAAAATTTTCAGAACCTTTTTTGGTACTAGTAGATGCTCCAACGTCTATATCAAGTAGATACACGAGCGCCCGAGTACCGAATACCAGTAGGCCACGTTTCTCATTGTGTCTTGGTCGATTGGAAAGGGGGTGTGGCCTTATCCGCCTGAGTGAAGGGGTTATAAGCTAGGCTGAGTTTAACCAACTTACAAATGAGTCCGCTATCGACGAGCCAGGTAGGTGTTGGCAGACTATTGGTCAGGCGGATAGTGTGATCTATTTCGCTCGCTGGACTGTGTGGCTAGGGAGGCGGCAGTCAATGTGGAGTGTACTAGACCCCAGTGATATCCCAGAGAAAAACTGTACTGATATATGTATTTGATGAGTACTGGCATGCTTATTTTACATTTTGTATATGACATTTTGCTACATAGGCCTCGCATCGCATGGTCTTGGTATGGCCGATAGCATTCATGTCTTGCATCACATAGCTTTGGTACAGCTGATAGCCTTCATAGACTTATCCGCATGTTTCTGCATTACTTCGATATTGTATACTTGGTACTCGCCTTGCGCACACACTTATACCACCCTTTAAGTTTTTGTGAGCTTATGCACGACCGTTGCATGCAGGTTGCATCGGATCACAGCAGCGCTGTGGCAGGAGTGCACATCAGATTATTTTGAAATTTTTGATCACTCTGTATTTTCCTTTCCGCATTGTACTTAAAGTTTTTGATATAGTGGATATGTGGTAATGTTGTTTTGTAACTTGGTTATGCTTGTAGTTATGCTCCATTACATATAAAAAAATCATACTGAAAATTCTCCTTGTAGGATCTTAGGATCGGAATCTAGCATATGAGTGCCGGGATCCGAGAATGAGACACTACGGAGGCTGTCGGCGCTGGATTCGGCGATTTGAAATTTTGTGAGTCCGATTTTCGAGTTTAGGGCGTGACAATTCATCTCGTTCCTTATTTACCTGGGTGCACTGTGTTTTCAAAAGCTTCCTGTCGAACCGGCTCCTATTTCAATCCGGCGGCCAGAGAAAAGAAATGACACTTCTTTTAACCTTAGAAAGGTGGGCCTCCATTTAGAGTCAAGTTAAGTTGTACAAAGAAAGGAAGTCGGCTTTGGTAAAATCAATCTATCTTTCCTGCTAGCAGTAAGTGAAGTAAGGAAAGTCGTTCTAGTTAAGCCAGATCACTGAAGGTGCCAAAGTCAACTCCTTTAGTTTAGGGCAAGTCATTTCAAGTCAAGCTAAAGCATTCTATTTCTTACGGGCGGGCATTTTTTTTAGCGAAGCGTTGTCAGCTTTGCTACCGACGCTTCGTTCTAAAAGTGCTCTGCACCGACGCTTCATCTTAAGTGCTTCACTACTAAGGCTCAGCATAAAGTCCGCTTCGCACCGACGCTTCGCTAACGCTTGGCTAAGTCTTGAACCTTCGCACTAACTGTTCGCTTTCTCTGTAGCAAAAGCACTTCTCTTTGCCCCTTAAGTAGAAAGAAGGACAAGAAAGAGATTATTGGTGTTATTGCTCCCACTTCCTCATCTGCGCTCGTCAGGCTTTGTGCTTTTTAGGAGGTGAAACGGGGGAAAATTAGAGTTGCGGGCATTTTGAAATGATAGCATCGAAGATATAAATATAAATAAACAAATAAAAAGAAAGATAAATGTAAAGAAATATAAAGAAATATAAAGATAAATATACACGGTCACGGTTATTCCGGACTGCGTTCTGGAAAAAGTGGCCTACTTGAAAGAAAGGGCAAGCACTCTCGGCTCGAAGGTAGGTACTCTCGTGTTTCAAATCCCCACCAATCTGCTTGATAGTTGTGGGGCACTATGTACTTACAGCCTCTACGATAAGCAAGTCAATGGGGCCGATGCGTGGCAAACAAAACGGTTCATCAAGCCATTTCTCGCCTTAACCCCTGAAGAGGGGTGCTTTTAAAATAGGGGGTAATTGCTTCGCACATGACTAGGGTGCCTTCACTTACTGCCTCTGTTTGCTTGATTAAGAATCTTCCAAGCTGTTTAGGAAGTGTTCCATTTACTAAGGCTTCACTAAATCTATCCTGGGAAAGTGATCCAAACCTTAACTCGCATGAATTTAGGATTAGGACAGGGCCGTCTGTCCGATCGTTTTACTCGTTTTACTTCCTAAAGGGTAACTGCACTACAACCCTGACTCCGAGGGCAGTTGGTAACCTCAGTCCCTCTCTCTCCTTTTTAGGCCGGGTATGTCTATGCGTGCAATTTCACTATTGGCCGACGGTAGGTTATCTACTCACTGCTCTCTCCTCACCTGCAATATCTTCTCTCTCTGGTTTTGCGGTAGTTGAGTCAGGTTGAACCGCTCTCTCACCGTCTCCCCTCCGGATGGCCTTTAGTAAATCTTTCCATGAGTTAGTAGGAGTCCGACGATGCGCAACGACATTCGGTTTCTGACAAAGGAGTGGATTTTTTTTATTTTTTAGTTTTTAAAAAAAGGTATGATGAAATTGAACGATTTTCTCTTTGATCGTCGGTCTTTCGTTCAAATCTCCCTCTTCTGGACTCTTCTCTTCTTTCACATCGTCGGTCTTTCTCTTGGATCGTGGTCCAACTGACACAGTGGAGCGATGCAATATTTCGTCGTCTGGTCCAGTTTATTTTCTCCAGTGATCGGGGAGGCTGATTTTCGAACATTGAATGGACCGACTTCTAAACACAACTCCTTTTTTTTCGGGTAAGACCCCCATCCTTTCGGGTAAGATCCCTATCAACCTGCTCAATTTCTAGTTTGGCCCGCTTAATTTCCAGTTTGACCGCGAGGTGATTGAAATTAACCACGAAGTGAATGAAATGGATTGTCCACCATCGACTCGATGGAATCTAGAAAAATAACTAGGTTGGTTGGTTAAATTAGCTTCTCCTACCCAAAATCATATATGGTATGTTAAGTAAATCATTCTAGTTTGGATCCTTACTCTTGCTTGGGTGGTAGACTCTTAGGAGTTTCAACACCCAGCCAAGCGTTCGAGTATCCATAGGTGGAAGTGGGTTCCAAAATTTAGCTTGTTTAATCTAAATTAATGTATATTATGTGTGCATTTCCTAAGTGCCTGCGTATCAAACGTCATTCGCCGCCGGAGTATTAAATAACTCCCCAAAAATAAATAACAGCGCTCGTCTACGGCTGGAAACCTCTGCAACACCTGTTTTACGGTTAAACAGGCTTATATTCTGTATCTACGGTTAAAATAATGATTATCACATGATGGACGGAGTAAATTTGAATTATAGAAATTGAAAAATCACACCAGATTTTACTTGCTAGATAATACATGTGTTGTAGACGATTCCTGTTTGCTCATCTCATCTTTCTAGTTTGTCCCGCTCAATTTCCAGTTTGACCCGCCCAATTTTCAGTTTTTCAGTTTGGCCCATTCAATTTCCAGTTTAGCCGACTCAATTTTCAGTTTTCCAGTTTGGCCCACTCAATTTTCAGTTTGTCCCACTCAATTTTCAGTTTGGTCCGCTCAATTTCTTGTTTGACCTACTCAATTTTCAGTTTTCCAGTTTGGCCCACTCAATTTCCAGTTTGGCCCACTCAATTTTCAGTTTGGCCCGCTCAATTTCCAATTTGGCCCGCTCAATTTTCAGTTTGGCCTGCTCAATTTCTAGTTTGGCCCACTCGATTTCTAGTTTTCCAGTTTGGTCGGCTCAATTTCCAGTTTGGCCCACTCAATTTCCAATTTGACCCACTCAATTTCTAGTTTTTCAGTTTGGCCCACTCAATTTTCAGTTCGTCCTGCTCAATTTCCAGTTTGTCCCGCTCAATTTCTAGTTTGGCCTACTTAATTTCTAATTTTTCAGTTTGGCCCGCTCAATTTCCAGTTTGGCCCGCTCAATTTTCAATTTGGTCCGCTCAATTTCCAGTTTGACCGCGAAGTGATTGAAATAGACTACAAAGTGAATGAAATAAATTTTCCACCATCAACCCGTTGGAATCTTGGAAAATAACTAGGTTGGTTGGCTAAATTAACTTCTCCTACCCAAAATCATGTGATATGTTAAGTGAATCATTCTAGTTTAGATCCTTACTCTTACTCGGGTGGTAGACTCTTAGGAGTTTTAACACCCGGTCAAGCGTTCGAGTATCCATAGGTGGTGAAATTCCACTAGTTTAAGTGTGTAGGGGCGTGTGTGTAAATAAATAAATTTAAAAAAATCATTCTCATTTAGGAGATATACTTGTTAAATAAATAGTCAAAGGAATGAATTAAAAGATAGAAAAATATTTTTATATACTTATATATACATATTTACATAATCATGTATTAGAGAAAAATGTAAGGGAGTAAAAGTTTTCCCTATGAAAATAAATAAATAAATAAATTCTTCCAGACTACCGTGGCACTGCCGCTGGAGTCCTCCTTTTTTTGCTATTTTACTTTTGTGGATCCTATCATAAGGTCTATGTTATATCCAATCCGTCCATCTATTTGGCGAGCTCATATTAAGGCTTGAGATGAAAAATAAGATAGTTCTAACTATCAAGTGGACCACACTATAAAAGGCAGTGGGGGATTTAACGTCTACCATTGAAACCCTTTTAAGGGTTATAGAAGTTTTGGATCATCATGAAATTTATTTTTCCCTTCATCCGGGCCTTTGTAACCTTATGAATAGATTGGATGGAAAATAAATGTTGTGGTGGGCCTTACAAATTTTTTAACTGTGAAAGCTGCTCTTTGTGGTGTGGTCCAGTTGATCTTTGGATATAATTTTTTTCTTTTTTTTTGGATAATGCTCCGAATTGATCTCGAAATATGGACGACCGCTGTAGATATAATAAATACATAGCTGTGGTGCCATGTAACTTTGATCTCTTTTGAGCCGTTCGTGCAACTCTCGGTTGGAAGAGCGTCAGCGCTCGTCTTCGAAAGGAAGGGTAGGGTATTTTCGTCATCAAATTCGCTGTCCGTACGAGCAGGTTTAAGTTGCGAATCAAAGTTTGTATTGTTTCATAAAAACAGCTGGATAAAAGGTGGGGTCTACAGTCCTAAATTTCTCTATAGCCGTCCATGCTGAAAGACAAAATACTCTGATACTCCGGCAGAGTGATAGATGATACGCAGCCACATAGATATTACTAAGAAACGAAATACTGGCGAGCAAGTAATTCAAAATAAACCGTCCAAGTTATAGGCAGTATTTTAGATTGACCATGTATTAAAAATTACTTCGATGGGATTATCTGACTAATAGATTGCTAGGCATTTCATTTCACGGTTAAAAATGAAAATACACAATCGAGTTATTTCAAAAAACAAGTATCCATGAATCAGTGGTTAGGATTTTTCAATTAATCTGGGTTTGAGAGTATTACTTAGAAACAGGTGGTTCCAAAATTTAGACGGTTTGGTTTGATTTAATATATGTCATGTTTACCGTTTATAAGTGCGTGCGTATGGAGCATTGTACGGAGCCAGGTGTACAGATAACCATGCATTTAAGGCAATGTACCACAATTTGTGGTACCGTACCAACTTTCCCACCAATGCCAGACATCAGTACCACGAAAACCATAGACCCCACCATCAGGACCATCTGTCACGTAGATCATGCTGATCCGCTCATCAGGTGGGTTGGAGTCACTTGCCACGGTCTTACTCGACGATAAATCTTGACCGTCAGATCCATTGTTTTCATGGTAAGGTATTTATGCTGGAAAGATGTTACAAGTGGCACTAGTGCCAATCGGTGATCAGTTCCGTGATAAAAGCTTTGTTGCTCTCCAAGAGGATGTGAATGCATCTCCAATCTTGAATGGAAGGTTGGGATCTTTCAATCCAGAAGATCCTCTCCATCAGATGACTGGTGTTGATCCCCAGACCATAGGTCCACATGTATAAAATCCTTGTAGAGCAGTACGCTATAATTCTTCTTCACACGAGGCACACATTCACCCAAATCCAAATGGTGTGAGGTTGGCAAAGGGCCGACTCTTTGGGCCAGACCTCGCCCGGGCTAAGCCCAGGCCTAAAATTTAGGCCCAATGCTCAGGCAGTCTGGACCGGGGCCAATGTTGAATGTCCTGCCCTGAATGTTTGCCCAATCCAATCAAAAGTGGGCCACCTTTATAATGGTTAAAGACAGTTCTAACGTCGATCTGAACTGTTTATGTGTAGAATTTATTATGGACGGTAGATATTAAACAGGACTTAAATTGGATTTCAAACCTTTGATCACGTAACTACTTTTCTTGGTGGGTAGGCCCAGTCATAATGGAACAGGACAAAGACCTTTTCAGCATGATCAGGGTCAGCCACGGATTAACTTGATTTTTGAGACCTGGGCCTACGATGGAATGGTGCATCTGAATGATGGGGTAGATGTTCGAAACGCATCACAGTGGGGCCCACACAGCTCTACCTCATGGGACGGACCCGTGAGGTTGAGCATATAGTACCTTTTCCCATATATATATATATATATATATATATATATATATATATATATATATATATATATATATATAGTCAAAGAAATCCAATCCATCCCTATACAAGTTGCGAGAGCTGTAAGCACCACAAAGTGTGAAGTGATCTTGAAATTCAATAACTAAATATCCACTGATAAGAGGTTTGGCCATTCGGGTGTTATGATCGATCGGGTTTTGATTCGCAGCAAAGGACCCATTGTGGGGCCCATGGTTCGACTATTAAGACCAGTGGACTGTTGGGTCCCACTCTGCATTAACCCAGTCAGTAAGTTGTATATAGAGTTCACGGGCATACATCTAACGGCTGCAAATGCAGCACAGGTCGATTGTCCACAAGGGCCCGGAGGTAAGCTCAAGCAGAATTATGTACTGGGCTGAAATTAGACCCAGTAGGTGCCCTATTTATTGGGCCTATAAAGGCCCAAGATCGGCGCATTATTAAATTCAGGCCGGCTTGGTTAATGACAGCCGAAGTGGGCTACAAATGTCGTATTGATACAACATTTTTGTGGCCACACGAATGTTTCAACGGTGGGAGATCAATCCCCACTGTTTCCTATCGTGTGGCCCACTTGAGTTTTGGATCTGCCTGATTTTCATAACATGATCTCAAAAACTAGATGGATGAAGTAGATTTCTCACATACATCACGGTGGATGGTATAAACTGAAATACCTTATAGACAGCGAATGTAGGCCCTACATCACAGTGGCCCTTCCTATTCATGAGAATCCTAATCAGGACCTTTTAACTGGGCCATGGCACATGACATCTATAGAAACATGGGTGAGGTTTTTGCTACATTAGCAGAATTTTATATATTTCTGTAGATACATGAATTAGGGGTGGGCCTAAATTTCTTATTCTGACAGATGATGGCCTAAGTCCAACCCATTGGTGGACCTCAAGTTGGATTGGCCTTATTTAATAATGCATCCAGACCGTCGATTTCTGGGGTCTGAAATTAGAAATGGGCTCAGCCCACTGGCTCCAAAATCAGCCAAACCCAAGCTCATGAAAGCCATAGGGCTCTTGGCTCGGAGCGAACCTCATTGAAAAATGCCGTCAGAACCTTAGCCATCCCGGTTTACTATTTTACTCCGAATTTCTTTAGATCGAGCGATTTCAGGCGGTGGGCCCCACTATCGATGTGCCATCCAATCGTTTTCAGCTCACTCATTAGGTGGGCCATCCATCCTTTCGTGCCCATGCGGCTTAATTCGTGAGTGGACTGACTGGTTTCTTGAATTCCATGCATCTAACATGGACGGACGAGGGTTGTTCCTTTTGGCACTTGTAGATGGGAATGATCACTGAACGGTTCCAAAATGCTGGAGCTGTTGGGGCATATCCGTTATATGTATATGGAATCCAAACCGTACATCTGGTAATCTTCCTCTTGTTCACCATAATGCCAGGGAATAATCCTAATCTAAAACTCAGGTGAGACACAATGCAGGATGTCCTGCCTACTCATTGGATTAGTCCGTGATGTAAGACGCGGAGCAAGCACGTTCCAATTAATCAATAGATGATCCGATCGACCGAATGTGAAAATTTGTGTATTTTTTAGTTTTCTTTCTCTTATTTTTTTAAGATTTTTCTAATTATATCTTAAAATTTATTTAAAAGTATTTAAACACGTAAATTTATTTAATTTTTTTATAAATTTTAATAAATTTTCTTTATTTCTCTCATAAATTTAAAAAGCTTATCTTATGAATTCAAGAGATCCTTATGAATTCAAATGTTTATTTTTCTGAGGAGTTAGATGATCATCCTCATCGTCCTTCTTGCATCGGTCCATTGGACTATCTCACCTAAAACTTATGTATTTTCACACGTGATGACTGATGAGTGGATTAGATCACATATACATGGGGCACACATATTGGACGGTTTGGATGGCAGTCACAGGTAACGGGCGGGCCTTACCAGTTAGATTAGGATGCTGCAAGTGTGGGCCCCACGGGAAGATTAGGATGCTATACGTGTTGGCCCCGCGTTTATCTGATCTAGGATAGTGGATCTTTTTTGGGTCTTCCAGACTGGAAGATCCTAACTCCCCATATGGTGGCCCACCATTAGATGGTTTGTAAAGCTACATCAGTGATCCAAATTCAATGGAAAAAGTCCAGACATCATAATGGTTACGATCTTCTGATGCTAATACCAGATACTTTTGGGAATACCCTATTAACATATTGGTCAATGAGATCAACGGTTCAGATTGCCAAATAATGGACCCACGAGTAGAAAATCACGCACTTCTGCCACATATAGGGGCGTGATTTCGTAGTAACCCCGGCATTACTGATATCCCTTGTTACAGAGAACTCTACAGAGCCATTTATGTATTTTATTGGCGCCGCCTATTTGTTTTGCCAGCTCATTTTAATGCATGATTCCAAAATGAAAAAATATCCAAAATTCAAGTGGACCACGCCACTGGAAATACTGGGAATACTGAGGTCTTCTCTTGAAACCTTCTGAGGGCCCACCGTAATCCATTGTGATTTTTATTTTCCATCCAACCTGCTTACAAGGTGAAGGGAAAATGCAAATAATCAGCTTCATCTAATACCGTGGCCACTAAGAAGTTGTAGACCGTAGGCATTTAATCATCACTTTCTCCTTTAGTGTAGTTCACTTTAGCTTTAGATATATTTTTATTTTTGGTTCCATGATATAAAATGACATCGACGCCATGGATAAAACATATATATATTACCGTGGGTTCCACAAAGTCTGTGCACTACCAATACGTGGAGTTGGGGTCCCTCACAATTAGAGGTGGGCAATGATGTAGGCCCGGCTAAGTTAGCCCTAGTTTGGTTCGAATTGTTTTCGTGACACCACTGTCTGTTAATCGCCTTGGTTTGGATTTTGGGTTGACCCATGTAGCCCGAGTTTGGTTTGTTTTAGAAAAATTTAGTTAGAGCTAGTATTGATTCGGCCGAGAATTTCGAACGAGCTAGGCTAAGTTCAAGTAGGTGGCATCTCTTTTTTTTGTTTATTTAAATAGAAAAAAATAATAATTAAAAAATTAGAAATAACACAATATATATATCTCACCATATGATATTTAATATTCTCTAAAGGAGTGCAACTTCAAATTAATTATTACCACTATATTTGGAGTGTTTTACGATGAATCACTGATGGCTACACAAGGGTTGTTGAATACAAGTTTGAGTGGTAGGTGGTGGACAATGTCAGTAAAATGATACGACATACAGGCTGGGGAAAGAGACTGAGAGAGACTTGGAGACTTGGGTGAGGCAGGAGAGAGATTTAAAAATTAAGTGTGGTGGAAAAACTTAGGGTTTTATTATTATTACTATTATAACTACTATTGTATGGGCTGGACTGAGCTGGGCCGGTTCAAACCAGGCTAAGCCGCGCATCGGGCTGGGTCAAACAAGAGTTTGGATTTGGCTTATTTATTAAGCGAGCTACATTAGGGTGGCTCATCACTGATTCAAACTCCCTCTATACCCAGCTAACTTGGACTTTTTCAAGGGGACCGCGCTGAACTTTTGAGCTGGCCGGTTTGTTTACCATAATAGCTTGG
Organism: Magnolia kwangsiensis; assembly: GCA_037074715.1. Classification (NCBI taxonomy): domain Eukaryota; kingdom Viridiplantae; phylum Streptophyta; class Magnoliopsida; order Magnoliales; family Magnoliaceae; genus Magnolia; species Magnolia kwangsiensis. The sequence continues at coordinate 4,307,088 of CM073573.1, forward strand.
AGCCGAGACGAGTCGAGAATAATGAGTTATTTAATACTCGGTCTGTGCATGGCCCTAAATAGGAAGGCACTCAGAGATTATACATGTGTCATATGTTTACTCAAATTAAAACGACTAGATTGTGCAGCCCATTGTGGCTAGATCGCAGCCCTAAGATGAGATTGGCTGAACAATCCTAACCTCTGATTCGTGGACACTTATTTGTGGAAATAGGGCCGTTGGATAATTTTCACTTTTAGCTGTACGATAAATGTTCAGCAATCAAATAAGCTTAAAATTTTGTTCCTGATATACCTAAACTGATTTCTATGATTTGGACGGTTTGATTTGACTGATCGTAAGCAACACAGCAATCTCTAAGTGCCTGCGTATCATCCATAACATTCTGGCAGAATACCAAAGTTTTTTTTATCGAAAATAAAATGCCTCGCACTCAGCCGAGCCGTTCAAATCAGGGAAGGAAAGCGGGAAATCATGGCGCGAGGTAACGGTCAAAAGGGCAGAATGGAAGTTGGTTGGTGGACCCCACACTTTGATAAGGAAAGTTTCGTAACGAAGACGATGGCGCCAACGTCAAGACAAACCTTAGCGGGAATTTTGAAAGTCGTTCCTTCCCAGACGACAAAAATAATTAAAATAATTAAAATAAAATACTCCCGGAGAATCGCGATAAACGGCCACGCTCCCGCCACGCTCCGCATACTTTCTCCTTAAACGTGGCAATATTACATCCAGTCATTCCTTGCAACCTAGTTGTTGCCAGGACCCGGACGAGAGTGGGTTGAGTGCGGCCCTGGCCTCATCCAACTTGGTGTGGCACTGGCTATGGAGCCCACCTTGATGTGTTTATTGTATATCGACTCCGTCCATCCGTTTTTTTAGATCGTTTTAGGTCATGAGACAAAAAATGAAGGAGATCTAAATCTCAGGTTGATCATAGCATATGAAACAGTGGTGATTGATCATTAAAACTTCTTGTGGGCCACAAAAGTTTTTGATCATGGTCATATCTTTTTCCGTTTATGCAGGTCCACTTGACCTTATCAACAGGTTTGATGGAAGATAAACATTACGGTGGACATTGACGTGGGACGTAGGAAGTTTTTAATGGTAGGCGCTTAATAACTACTGTTTCCTATTGAATATCTCCACATGAGATTTGCCTGCTTTATTTTTAGGCTCATTATCTAAAATGAGCTGAAAAAACGAATGAACGGCGTGGATATACAGTAAATGCATAAATGTGAACCGCACGGTCAGGGCCGCACCGTGCTTGGTCAGGCCTGAGGCACACCTAATCCGCTCCTGGCGCAGACACTCTGACGTGGATGTCAGGATATGCCGTCCGCTTCTCATTGGAAGGCGCAGATGATAAACAGTGGAACGACACGTGTTGAATGTCAATTGGCCACTTGACGTTTGGATTTACATCATTTCCAGGCTCGTGTCCTAAAATGTCCCCATAAAGCAGATGAACGGCTTGGATATGTCACATAAGTACGGTGGGCTCCAAAATTTTAAGTTTTTACCTCCAGGACCCTTTTCAAGGAGGAAATACTCCGCTTCCAAAATTTAATAATTTACCATTTACTCTTATTTACTCGTTCCATAATGCCAATATTGTTCATGTAGAAGTTTGGATCACCATTGCCAAGCTCCAAGCACTTGTGCAAAACTCTATATAAGACTGCACAAGAGAAAAATAAAGAAATCTTAGCTGGAGAAGGGGACCCTCCAATGCCAATATTAGGCTAGGAATACAAGTATAAATAGTATACGTGGATTTTGGGTGAGAGATTTTATATATATATTCTTATAGGTAAGTCTCTTATTTATACCATTTGATTGGAGTGAACGTGTCTGTCATTCTCGGCACGATTTTTACTATTAGGCAGGAACTGTGCATGTACTGATGTCGTCAATTACTCTATAATCGTGGTGCAACGGTTAATGCTATCATAAGTTATTGGATTAAGCTCAGTTCAATCACACTATCTTAATTAGTCATCCGAACTCAAGCAAGGCAGATGAGCTGAACATTGCTAACCCTGTCTAGGCTCGGATAATGTCAGATTGATTGTATACCGACATGTCCCAAGCACTGGTAATCGATTTGGTCTAAATAGTCCATGCCCATATCCCACTATGAATCGGACCTTTGTAGTTTCGTTATTTTGCCTGATGAAGTATTTGATGCGGCCATTCGTTTGGCCGAGCAAACCTTAAACGAAGCTTGGTTGAACTATCCATATATCTGAGTCGAGTTGACTCTAATTGGGATTTGATCCAATTCTCCCATAACAAGTATTATATCATAGTTGCAATAGAGCCTGTGCGTCAGTGATTTGCTTTTTCGAGTTTATTAATTTACAATTAATTTTAAATCAATAAACCCAGCCTGCAACCGAGCCTTACCTAAGTTCTTATATACCCGGCTTAACCGGCCTAGTTCAAATACATGTGATTATTTCTACTCCAACTTAAACAATACTTGAATTTTTTTTCAACCAAGACTAACCCAAATGGGTCCAGCTCGATGGCTCAATGGTAGACATGGGTCTGTTTTAAAAATAAAAATAAACATTGAGCCTAGCCCAAACACACAAAATAGGTTGGGCGAGGCCAATTGGGTTTTAATTATCATGAACCCCAAGTTACAGCCTTAATTTATTAGGACAGTAATTTTTATTGCTTTTGAGCAAGTATCTCATTTTTGAAATTTGCAAATAAATTCATATTTGCAGTTATTATTTATTATAGATAAGATAGCTAATATAAAATTATAATAAACTGTTTTTCAGATATCTATCAGATAAGGCTTTATTTATTGAAGTAATTTTCTTTTTTAGGATTTGAATGTGTCGCAATCCATGATTATGGGAGTGAAGATTTGGAAATTTCATTGATTTGACTAATCCCAACTAAAAACAAACAGGACAGATTTGAAATCCATGGATCTCAAAATTTCCTACAGAAAACAACATCACCTACTAATGTGCTCCTTCGGTAGAATATGAGGGCCATGGAAACCGTAGTCCGCAGTCCTCAGTATAAAGATCACCTGTCATAAAATGGGCTGGGTTGCTCATCAGGTGGTGGAAACTGTTGAAATTAATAGACAACCGTCTCTCAGACTCAAATTGCAAATGGCGCCCACCTTTTCATTTGACCAACCTTACTTTTGGAAACGGTGGTTTCATTTTCATGACACTGATTTTCTATGAAAGGTCTATGTTGGCCGTTGGAAGTTAGGCGGAATTACCTTTAAGTTCATGAGAAATCCACCTGTCCATCTGTTTTTCCAGCTCAAGTTAAGACTTGGGCCCAAAAATGATGCAGATACAAAACTTAAGCGGGCCACTCAATAGAAAATAGTGGAGATTGAACACCCACCGTTGAATCAATTTTTGGGCCACGAAGTCTTAGATGAGGCTAATATTGTTGTGTTTTCAATTCATCCTAGTGGAAATGACTTTATGAATGTGTTTACACCCAACTTAATACGGCCAGAATCAGCCATTGTGATGATAGTACACTTGTGCCAAAGGAAAGAGGGAAAGGTTACCCACGGTAGAAGAGGAGACTGTATGAACCCCCGAATGCCTATTTACAAAAGACATACTCCATGAGGAAGGCTAGGAGCTCAAGAATGTATGCACGATAAAAACCCTGATAGCTGATGTCTACCTTATTACACGTGGCAATTATATACAAGGAACACTCGATCAGAACACCTAGAGAGCATACATGACACTCCGAAAGACTGAAGCTGAATTATGAGAGAAGTAAACTGTTTGAAGGCAGAGATACTCACTTGTGCTAGCATAGTGTCTAAAGGACCTTAATTCCTATTAGAAGGACACTACATTAAGCTGGCAACTAAATAATTGGAAAACCAACCATATAAGATATGAAACTTTACAAACTGCTATCACCTTTCTAAATTTCTAAAAGCAACACATAATGAAAAATTCCAAACTTTATGCCAATCTAATGAACACAACTATTTTCAGCTCAACGCCATCTATCTCAAATTAGCTTAGTTCAAGCCTCTCCACTTCCATCGGACATCACTTTGTCGTAAGTTTAGATCATTTACCTTAGTTTTTCTTTTTAAGTTGCACATTTATCCAACGTATCATTGCAGCAAATCGGTGTAATTTAAGTTAAACATTAATTACTCTATAGTCAAATCCCCCAAATCCTTGAGTCCTTAGTGGTCCTTCGAACTATTGACCAATACCACCATCATCTCCAAACCATCATATGATTATCTAAGTTTGGAAGACCGTCCACATTATAATCATTTCATTAGATTCAACGGTTGTCAATAATTTTTTTATATTTTCTTTATTTTATCTACTGATTGTAATGCACACATGTTTAGATTAGTAAAATCAACACGTGGCATTCTTTGTCCTTGTTTCCTATATTTACATTGCTTTGTTGACATAACTAAACCACAAATCGCCTAATTACCTTACTAATAAATAGCCAATCCTCACAAATCAGGTCTTACTTGATCTAACTTGGCACCTGCATCTAGAGTCACAAGGCATACAGTTTGATTCAAAGTTGAATATAATTTAATACACTCAACACATACATACTTACATCTATACATTGGAAATCAGATCATTTATTACACGTATGGCCACATGTAAATAGCAATAAAAAAAAGTTTAGACGACATGGAAACATCAAAGTAAATTTTCCTCTTACTTTTTTTTATGTCAGGTGACCCACTTAAGTTTTGCTTCTGCATTAATTTTGGTTCCATATCCTAGCATGAGCGGGCAAAAGGGGAAGGAATGCGGGCAGCATTCGTTGGTCTAGGCCATCAATCGTCTAAAAATTATTGTACTCCACGAGAGTGTATAAATGAAGGGGCCTCATTCAAGGGCGATGAGGGGGTGTTCCAAGCATAAGGAATACATGTCGAAAATCGTAGCCATTCATCAGGTTAGTAGCACTGACTATATGCAATATACCAAAAATTCAATCAGTAAACTAGTCAAGTGAGCCACACGTGCATTGTTTTTTTACAATTGGATTTTGTTTTTCTTTTTTTTTTTCCCTTTTTCTAACCACTTATTTTTTCCGTACAGATGTGGCCTGCCTCAACAACATAGAACATGGCATGTTTAGAGTATACCCCACATGTCTGGATGGCCGAGTTGACATAGGAGGGCCTCTGTGTTTCATTAAAGCTCATTCCAGGACATGTGCCAAAATTGAAGTATATCCAAACTTGTAAGTGGACCACACAACAAAAAACAACCGGATTGAATACTTAACCATTGAAAACTTCTCAGGGCCAATGAAGCTCTCGATAAAGCTGATATCTTTGTTTTTCCTTCCTAGCTGGTCTTATAAAAAAGTTGGATGACAAATAAACATCATTCCAGCGGCCTGGGAATGTTCCAATGGTGAAAGTTATTATCTCACTGTTTTCTATAATGTGATCCACTCGAGCGTTGGATGTATTTCAATTTTGGGCTCATGCCCTAAACTAAGGTAGAAAAACGGATGGATGGTGCGGATAAAAATACAGGGCCCTACAGTTCTTCACAACACAACTCGCGTCCCCCAACATGTATCTTTAAATAAAAGTGTTCAACTCTTGGGTCCCAGTATAGATGGGTCGTACCTCAAAATTCCACCGTCCAAATTCAACAAACACATGCAGTTTGATCAGAAGTCAGGATCGATTAAAGAATCTGAATTTGTCATATTATGACCGTCTAGATTGGGTCCCCACTATTTGGACGGTGTACTTTGAGTCACCCATGTGCCACGTGAATAAGTTTTGGTTTGAATTATCGACACTCTGACAGAGCCTGACGAACAATAGAATGAGGGTCACCAGAGTACTGACCAACTGTTCAAAACAAAAACATTCAACGGTTCAAATTCAGCAAAAGAATGTTATTTAGTAAGAGGCTGTAGTTGTCCAATTAAGATGATTTTGGCTATGCATCCAGAGTAGTGTGGGACCATTTTGACGGTTTGGATTAAGTTTCTTTAGTCATGTTTATCAATGGCAGGTGCATGAGCTTTCTTACTCGTATCCTCCACTAGATGTTTGCTCGAATGTAATCCCGAGGTATTGCCATTGCAACTGAGTTTTTTATTTTTATTTTTTTTAATGACCCAAACAAACATATGAAGGTATTATATGGATTAGGGGTGTACATTAAATCGGTAGAATCGTGGAACCGGACTGGAACTGACCAAATGGTTCGATTTGGTCCAATTCTAGAGTGCACCGGTTCTGGTTCCGATCTCAAAAATCAAAAAACCAGTTACATCAATTCGGTTCTAGGTTTGGGGGTATTTAGAATCGAACCGAACCGTGAACCCATTTGTAGAACCAAACCGTGGATCCGATCCATAAAACCGAACCGTGGAACCGAACTTAAAACCGAACCAAGAACCCTTTGAATGTTTTCATATTTGACTCATGATTTATGGTTCATAATGTATCATTTAATTATTTTCATAAATGTATTTTTGCACACCTTATGTAATATCTAAATCATTCATCAAATAGACCACAATATGAATGGACATGAGCTAGATAATAAAATTAAATATGCAATTGGACTAGATTATAAAAAGCCCAGAACAGTGGAACCGAACCGGTTTTAACAGTTTGGTTCAAATTCAGTTTTAGGGTGCCAATGGTCCAGTTCCAATTCCAAATATCCTAGAACTGTTAGGAATGATTCGGTTCCGATTTCACCCCACAACTGGACCAAACTGACCCGTGTGCACCCTTAATATGGATGAGAATTATCTCAGCCTATTTGGATTGCCAATTGCCACGATAATGTAACGGAAAATCATAATAGTTGTTGTTATGAGAAGATCTAAGAGCCCCTTATAATTCCGAGGGCCAGCATCACACTAATCTAACCGAGCGCACTAACATCCGATGTAATACACAACTGAAGGATTCGTTGTTAAGTCACGCTCCTCCTCCAAGGCTACAATCATCCTAGATTGATCTGAGGCCGGAACAAATAAAGTAGCACTCAGACTGAATAACTCCAGGCCGATCCTCTACTAACCGACCAACTAACCAAATATGGACTAATCACATTTCGTCTATATTGACGCTCGGCTCGGACTCGAAATACCATCAGCGTTTGACACATTAACGTCGAAGGCCCATGCGTGCACCAATTAGGACCTCTGCCGACAGGAGTCCCGAGCCGAGGCCGGGATGGAACGTGGACACCTCACGCCCTAAAATGGGAAACTGCCATAAGAGGACATGATTGACTATCCCACCTACAGATACGTGCGATATGTTACATGATCCTTGAATTACGTACAATATCTCCACGACCCGAAAATCCTACTAATGGAGTGAATCGTGGCGAGATTAACGGACCCAGTCCATCCAATGATCAAGTATAAATACAGTAAGACTCCATTGCTACAGGTACACAATATTTTGCACTCTTCCTCTACTCTTACAGTTAAGATCCAGTTTTTCTTGATCTGACTTAGGCTTAGCCAGGGTCTCCTTTGCTTGTTCCAAGTGTGCAGGTTCGAGACGTTGAAGTAGTTAGGAGTTCAGAAGACAGAGTGGAGAGCCGTCCAGATTTGACCTCAACAGTTGTAAATTCATTTATCTATCTCTTGACCAATAGCAACATATTTCATAATAGATTTTCATGTTGGGTTATCGGTGATAAAATCATAATGATAACATTTTTTTATTACTTGACTACCCAATTAACACATTCATACACGGATGTCAGGATTTTAATCGAAGATTTTCCCATTAATATTATAAAGTAGTTGAATGATAACAAATCCTTTCACCTCTCTTTTTTCAAAAATATTTATATTTAATTTTCAAAAATATTTATATTTAATTATTAATTCACATAACTGATTTGACAATGGTAAAATTATAATAATAATATTTTTTACATTATCATCTTAATTGATACTCTAAATAGGCCCTAAAATTCCACGATCGAATACTTCAACCTTTTGATCGTACTAAGGTCATTTTGATTGGTCATTTTCAAAGCAAAAGATTCAAGTTTTTAACAATTTACGTTGTGGAAGCTTTCTATGTTTGATCTGGCAGTATTAAAACTGTAATGATTAACACTTTTTCTTTATATCATGTTAACTGGTAATCCAAATAAGCCCTATAATTTTCCAATTGAACACTTCAAAGGAAACGATTCAAAATTCAAAATGTTTATATAGTCAAAGTCGAGAGATTCTTTTTGTTTCCCATACACATTACATGGTGAGAAACATGAAATAAATGTTTTAGATCGCTTTCAAAGGCTAAAATCCCGACGTATTACATTGCACTATGCTGGTGCGTATTTGGGCATACCTTGCCTTGCTTTTTTCAAGTTTATCAGTGCCGCATGACGGTGACGGCCCGTCAGCCGGCTTCATTGATGCAGCTTTCGTGACCAAATGGAATTAGCAAATGTACACGATAAGCAATCCGCCTTGTATAGAGGATCATGACCGTTCATATATTGTGCCTACCATTAATTGCCTGTGCACAAACGAAACAAAAAGGAAAAAAAAAAAAAGAGAAGATATATTCTGCCATTCAATCCTGATCGTCCGATTGATGGGGGTACATGGACAGTTAGACAAGGAAATGAGTACGTTAATGTTCTGATTGGACCACATATGGCAATGGTTCGGATCAGCCCCAGCCTGACATGTTTACTCAGCAAGCCAAAATGGCCTCAACCCAACCCATAAACCATCGTGGATGGTCCTTATTTCATTTGCATTTAATAATATCCAGGTAGGGCAAGAAACGCACATAAATCTGTGAGGCCTACTGTGTTTGTGTGTGAAATCTAGTCCGTTCATCACTTGCACCAGATCATTCCAGGACATGAGCCTTAAAAGAAGTCCAAGCCAAAACTCTAGCAAGCCTAGCTATAAGGAATGCCCACCATTGAAACCTTCCCAAGACTCAATCTGATGTTTAAATAAAAGATGAGTACAATGAAGATGAAGGAAAAAGAATCCAAAGATCAGCTTGACCCAAACATCAGTGGGTCGGGTGCGCCCTTTCCCCACCATCGTTTTAAGAGTCATCTAAGTTAGGGTGGTTGGACCCCATCTGGTTTAATATCACGGTTTAGTTATTAATTAGGGAGGGTGGACTTGTGTGACTTGAATGAGTTGGTGCCAACTAGGCGATACTACTGCACGAATCTAGTCATGTCAAATTGGACAAGTAAGCGGTTGTTGCTAACGTGGCCATGTGTGCATTGTCAAACTACCATTGCTAGAAATGGGGAGGTATTTAATACTCTGGTTGCATATGATGATTGATATGAAGGCACTTAAAAATTGTAGGGTTGGCATACATCAACTCAAATTGGCAAAATTGCAGAATGCACTTTCGTTGAGTCAGGGTAAGTGAATTGGTTGAACTATCCAAACCTAATATTCATGGACAATTATCGGGTGAAATGAGCCCCTTTGGCTGTTTTTCATTCTAAGTCATGAAATAAATGCATCCAATTAGATAGTTGAGAAGGTTTCCAGTTCGTTGAACCACAATTTAGTGTCCACCCAGCAAATAACTTCTAATCTATCATGTTCTTACAACATTCAACCCGTCTAATGGGTCAATTGTCGAGTGTGCCTTGAAAAATCGACATGAACATCATTCATTGGTGTTATGGATGTAATAATGATGATCTTAATCTTAACCTTAAATAATGATGACTATGACATGTGATTATGGCACAATTAATACATAAGATTATTTCAAACATGTATAAAGATGGGTTAAAAGAGAGGAATTCATCTGGTTATATTTAGAAACTTGAGATTTGATATAATTGTCAGTAACTGAGAAAAAGTTGTGAGGTATGGACCTTAGTACCGTATTATATAATTACAACTTCGGAGGTTTTATAACAAACTTGTGATTATTAGCTTGTATGTGGTCACCATATGAGAAATGACTAATGACACGTTGGGATGATAAGTCTCCACTATTGTGAGTAAATACGAAATGTGTGCCTTCACCTTCTCCTAATGGAAGTTTAAGTGCCGCATTGATATAGACTTTTACGTAGGTTTATTGGGCACTCGCTCTGATGGATCAAAGTAAAGTCTCATGACCAAGTGACCCATCATGCCTAGACTATAATTGAAGACGTCTGAGGATTTAAAATCCTGATCACATATGCTTTGACTTACTATATAAGGTCATCATGTAGCTAATAAAAGTGAGTGTGAAGTTAGATATATTTATTAATATCCATTAACACTCACATGCGCTGACAAGTAATCTTATAGTTTCTTATCAATTCACTTATAACTTAGATCTCGTGGATTAAATATTTATCAAATGATTTTTCAATCATGCCAACTAATAAAAAAGTTTCAAAATGCTTTACAAATATTTTCAACTGTTACACTTAAGTTTTAACCATTAAGGTTTTGATCACAATTGATGATAATATAATAGTTTAGATATGGGGTCAACTACTTAATTTGCACAGGCATTGGGTCTTAGGAGGAATAGTCATGGCAATGAATTACACCTCAATATTCTCTTATGAGGAAATCTTAACCTTTCTATTTGCCTCCAACTCATTAGACCATTGATAAGATAAATGCTAAAGCCACGGTCCACATTCAATTGATAAAGGTTCCAATATTGGTATTTAGGATCTTTCATTATGATAAATATTTGAGAAATACTCAATTTTCCATGGGGCATAATAGATCTATGGTCTGTATTACAGAACCATGGGCCCCACTTATTTTAAATGAAAACGCAACGTACAAAGATGCGGGTGATGGATCGTATAACAAAATAATCACTGTTAGAAAGCCATGAGAACGTGTCACACGGAACTAGTTGTAGATGAGAATTTCGTGTGAATAGCTGAGTGTGGAGCCCACCGTAGTTTTATATAAAATCCAATCCGTCCAGAAAGGTCACCCCATCATGAAAAATAAGAAGGTACAAAATTCAGGCCAATCCATCCTTCAATTTGTCCACACAATAGACAAAATTCGAAAACCACCGAAAAACCTCATATTTTCATCGAGCTCACTTGATAGTTAGAATGACCCGTTCTTCTAAAGGTCCAATTTGAGCTGTGGTGTAAACACGATAGACGGATTGGATTATACAAACTCATGGTGGGCCCCACACCAAAATTAGTTGCATTTACGTCTTGGGTGAGACCTCTGCATAATAAATTCAAGTCAATTAACTTTTTATTACACCGCATGGGCCGCCCGTGAATTTGGGAGAAAGAGCTCTCCTTTGTTTTGATACTCTGCATAATGAGAGGGATGATACTCGGGCACTTAGAAATTACCCAGAAATTGCATTCATACATACACTAATTCAATTTACACTGTCAAAATTCTAGGTCTTTTCTAGATGTGTCATTGGTCCAAAATCAGGCTTTTTTTATTATCTGATAATCTGATTGGGTGGAAATTAATTGGACGGTTAAAAATTAAAAACATCCTATGGTCCTATTTCAATAAACAACTGTACACAAGTCAATGGTTAGCTCCTACCAACCAATCTGATTACAATTTATAAGTGACCGCATACCAACCGTCATACTCTGCTACAGAATCAACCACTCCAATTTGGGCCAATTGCACCTACCTCCATTGAATTACACGAGAATTATTATACACGTATCCCTCTATATTGGACCATTAAATATATTCTTTCACATATTCTCCATGCAACCGTTAGCACCATTACTTTGAGTAATTGACCATCTTACACTTCCCCCTCGTGCCCAATTAATTGTAGATGTGTGGCCCACTATAGTTTAGGTGTGTCATCCAATCCGTTAAAATTGACCAGAAAATCAAGTTGATCCGGCCATCAACGCCTAACTTGATGAGGGATGTAACTATAATTAACAGAATACAGAAGAGAGAAGAGAGGATAGCTGTCATTAATATTTTCTAATGTTTATTTTATTTTATTTTATTTTTACACATACCTATACCACATATGCATAACCACATCACATGAGCACTCAATCTCATGATCTCAGCGTTAAAACAGAGCCTACCTACTTATTGCCGAGTCATGGACCTGGACCCTGATCCTTTCTAATATTATCGGTAGAAACTATAGAACTAGGCCTTTCCTCCCTATAGAATGTGCTCATTCTACAAGGCAAATGGGCTCATAAGTCTAGTTGATTGCATCCAACCTAACCAACAATCCAACAAGGTCACCTGACCATGAAAGTTTGGTGCCTCAAAAATAAGCAGATCCAAAGATCATGTGGTGGCACTGCAGCAAATTGAGAATCCTGCCCATTATTTTTTATGGTTTTTTATGGTGTGACACAACATCTCTAGGATACTTGATTTTTTGTGCATCCCTCCAACACTGTGGGTCTCACATTATGCATAGGTTGGATGGCCCATACATTAGGCCTACTATTAGGGCTGAAAGTAGGGCGGGTTGGGTCGGGTTGGTGCTCAACCCTAACCCAACCCAATGTTCCCATACCTCAACCCTAACCCAACGCAACTCAATCTCGGGTCGAGAATTCTCAACCCAAGCCCAACCCAAGCGGGCTCAGTCGGGTTGATCGGGTTGGTCGGGTATATACGTGCTAATATTTTCGTTATTACATTAGTTTATTATATTTCAATATACGGCTTATTTTTTGTATCTATAATTTTATTAATTATATATGTGATTATTCATTATAAAGAACTTCATTTTTTTCTTTAAAAAAATAAGCTAAAATATAAGACAACTACTTTAAAAGTCATGTAGCATAGCACAAAATCTATTCGAGAGAGAAATCTAGCATATCTTGTTAGCTTGAGTCCTTAAAAATAACGTGGACAAATGAGACTCGACATCACTAATGTGCCTTCGACACAAACGATCAACACTCAATTATAATTTGTAAGTAACTTATATATCATGATCGGGTTCGGGTTGGGTCGGGCAACCCGAGACCTCAACCCGAGCCCAACCCAAGTTCTGTCGGGTTGGGGTTTGTATAGCCCAAGCTTAAGATCGGGCCTGATATATCCTGCCCGAGACCAACCTAATGTCGGGTCGGTCGGGTTGAACCCGCCCAACTTTCAACCCTACCTACTATAGAATAGACAACCAGCATAAGCTTCCATTAAGAGCTACTATAAAAAACAACCATCCAAAATTCTCCAAAAACCTCCAAATTCACATGATAGCTTATATGATGGTTTAATTGGTTTGATTTTTTTAAGGCATCCAATTTTTATGATACAATGATGACGTTGATAGATAGGTTGGATGTCATACACTCAAGTGGCCCCAACACAACATTCAAGGAATAAAGCCATATACACACAAGTGGGCCCCAATGTAGCACTTATGGAATAAAGCTTATTCTACAAAAACTTATAATAACTTTTATGGTGTGGCAACCTTGATGGATAGTAACCTCGATAGATAGCAACAATTTTGATGGATAGTAACAACTTCTAGGGTGAAGCTGCCTTGATAGATAGGTTGGATGCCATACACACACAAGTGGGCCCCAATGCATCACACATGGAATAAAGCTTTTTCTACTAAGACTTGTACAGGAACAATTCTTAAGACCATTCATGTGTACACACTCTGTCAATTCCACATATTGTTTACACTTTGATCAGCATGGGAACATTCAAAGAACTTACTTTATGAAATCAGCCCCTAAGCGTTGAAGCTGTTTAAAGAACGGCTTGTTTGGCTTTTCAATTTCCTATCATTATCATTTGTAAGTGTTTGTCTAAACAAGAATTATAACTTATTTATGTCTTTTAAATTAAAAGTTAAAAACACTTGTAAAAGAAATGAATAAAATGAATTATAATCATTATATTCTCTTCATAAAGCTATTTTTTAAGTAAAGTAAATTGTAATTTTGTATATTTTATACTTATAAATTTTATAGTTGTAACTTTTGATTTAGAATAGACTGTAATAAATTCATTATTACAGTAAAATGTAAGTAATGTCACTACACAATTAGACGATTAAGTAACCATTACCAAATTACTCGGCAGTTTACTACAAGTAATGTTATCACACAATTACAAGGGCAAATAATCATTATCCATTAACTCTAAGAACACATTTAGATATTACCAAATAAGTTACTTCTTCTACTCACATTGTAAGAGCCCATTTGAATACTACCAAATAAGTTACTTTTTTTACTCCCAAGACTAGATAAGGAATTAATTTGAGATAAGTTACTTTTTCTACTCATAAGAATAAATAAGTAATTAATTTGAGATAAGTAAGTTTGCTTTAAGATCAACTACAAGTAATTTTTTGTTTTAAAGTTAATCACTTCAATTTAATAAGTAAAAATCAAGAAAAGCTGCTTGAGGCATATGTAACTTAAGTAACTTAAGATCCAAATGTCCCCTAAATGATGTTAAGTCAATAATCATTAACAACTTATAGCCATTTATCTCTATTTACTGTTGTAATTGAAACTCCAAATAATGTTGTAATTGAAAAACCAAATAAGCATAGAAATCAGCCTATTAAGTTTTTAATGCCAACTTTCAAGGTTTATTTTGAGGAACTCATTCTTATGAAATAAACCTTGTAAGTTTGGAATAAACATTCCAAAGAACTCATTATTATGAAATAAACTTCGTAACTAGTAAACACTAGGGCTGTCGAAACCTGGATCTCCCTCATTATTATGAAATCAACTTATTTGCCTCATTATTATAAAAGAAACCTAGTAACCACTAAACATTAGGGTCGTGCCCATCTCTAGCCACAAACAGGTTGTGCTGCGGTGGGCTTACAATGATGTATCGATTTATCCATGCCACCCATTTTAAGGTATGAGTTTAAAAATTAGACTGATCCAATCTTGAGTGAACCATACCAAATAATATACCTGGTTGCATTAAATGCAAGAGTCATATGAGATGTGGTCCACTTGAGTGTTAGATGTACCTCATATTTATACTCATACCTTAAAATGATATGAGAAAATGTGAGAAAAGAGACGGATAACATGGATAAACAAATACATGATGGTGGGCCCACCTGCAGAGCTAGAGACGGGTGGGGGTATGACACAATTCCGGCCATCGATACTTGGATCGGCCAGTGCATAGTAGACCCAACTGATTTTACTTTCCCAATCATTCAGAAATCTAGTCAGGCTCAAGTCTACCATTTTACACATAGTTGGGCATGGGACGACTCGACTCGGCAAACTCGACTCATCCAACATGTTCTGACTCATCCAACATGTTCTGATCTGACTTAATCCAAACCAAGTGGGTGAGTCAATTCGAATCAAGTTGACTTCGTCCAATCCGAACTCAAATTGAGTCAAGTTTGAGTCACACAGTAACTTGACTCAACTCAAAATCCAACTCAGTACTGACTCGACTTGATTCAATACTTAGCCCTGGCTCGACTTGATCCAATATATATATATATATATATATATATATATATATATATATATATATATATATATATATATATATATATATATATAACTTAAATTTGACATTTCCAATCTAAGATGCCATTTAGCTGATGAAGAGGCAGCAATTCTGACAAGTGAATTTATATTTTGAGTAGTAATTTTAGCCTCGTATACCTATTCCGCCTAACTCGACTCGGTGCTAACTAGACCTAACTGGACTTGATTTGATACTTGTGAGTTATGACTGGGTCAAACTTGATTTAGATTAGTCCAGGCCAGACCAGATTCAAATCGAGTCAGGCACATTGGACATGGTACTGAGTTGGATTGAGTTCGAGTCAAGTTTATTTTAAAATCGAATCAAGTCGAATCAGTCATAACTCAGTAGGACTCGACTCGGTGCTCCACTCTAATTTGACACCAATTTAAAGCACGATCTAGTTGGATCAGGTCCAATAGTTGAAATCGGATACACCAAGTGGGGTTACTTATATATATGGGAAAAGGTACTATGCGCTCGACCTCACGAGTCCGTCCCATGAGGTCGAGCTGTGTGGGCCCCACCGTGATGCGTTTCGAACATCTACCCCATCAGTCATATGCACCATTCCATCGTAGACCTAGGTATCAAAAATCAAGTCAATCCGTGACTTTTGTGGGCCACAACACGTACAGAAGTAGAGAGGGGTCGTGCACCATTAAAACATTCATAATCATTTTTTGCATCCCACCGAGATATGTTTTGCAAATCCAGCCCATCCATTATGTGTGTTCCACTTGGATTAGGGCTCATACCAAGTTTCATTATGTGTGTTCCACTTGGATTAGGGCTCATACCAAGTTTCAGTAGCATTCAGGACTAAGGTTGGCCCCACCAAGTGCTTTTATATGTTTTAACGGTGTCTTCACATGATTTTAGATGGTATGACCCACTTGAATTCCGTATACGGCTAATTTTTAAGATATAACATAATTTAAAGGGGACCCATCAAATGCACGGTATTGATGGTCGACATGCATTACGGTGGGGCCACACAGCTCGACCTCACAATAAGCCATTATATATGTATCAAAAAGAGGCCGTTTACACCGCATATATGTATCAAAGAGGCACATTATGTGAAATCTATCCAGTGGGTGCTCAAAACCAAGGTCAAGGACCTTATGGGTATTCAAATTCAATCTCATTCTGGCCCGGGTCCCAAAGAACAACGTCCGGACCCAGAAATAAAAGTCCCGAATCATGATTAGGACCGAGGCCCACACCCGAAAACCCAGAACCCGTGCAATGATTATAAGAGCCGACCGGTTGACCGGCCTAAGAAATTACAGCCATAACTTGGAAGAGAAGTGGTCCGGTCGTCGGCTACATAAGTTATAGTGCTCCATGTTACACTGGGGCCCGTAAACTACGGAATACATTAATCCAAACCGTTCAGACTCTTCATTAGGTCTTGAGCATATTTCAATGGCTACGATGTAATGCCACACAGATATGAGAATTATTAACGATTTGATCCGTGGCCTTTACTATGGACAGTAAAGATTGTCTACACAAAAGTAAATCCAAGGAATAATTTGATCTGTCAATCTGTTAGAGGCCATTATGGATTTCTAATGATTCTAAAGAATCATTTTTGTTAGGTAATCATAGCCATTCCATCCAAGACTTGGAAAATGAATGGCCGTAGAAAATGAGACCAAATTAAGAAAATATTCGATAATCAAATCAGTGAAATTTTTACACGAAAGATCATAAAAAAAAGTGTTTTTGAAAGTAATAAACGGTTCAGATGAATCCATTGCACAGTTTAAGTGAACCGACGCAAGTAGCAGCACCGTAGCATTTCTCCAACTCAAATTCCCATCTCTCTCAGCATGACTGCTATTCCCACCACTTAAAATTGCTATTTCCGCCCCGACAGGAAAGGCAATTACATTCATCATTACCAAATGACCCATTGTGGGGTGAAACTAGCAACTTTTGGGTATGGAAACTAACATTCCCTTTTCCAAATTCCCCAGCAACATCCATGCCTCTATGGTCTACCTTCCTAGAGAGGCCCATCGCTACCAACGCTCCACAACGCATTTATACAAAAACGATGAGATGACGTGTCCAAATGGTTCTGGAGCCGTTCAGAGGCCCATGGACACTTGCTAAAGGGCCCACACCACGTTTTATCATCACGTTATGTCAGGATAAGTACGCATACACGTAGAGAGCTTTTGCTGATCCTGGACGCATGTGGATCTCTGCCGTCCATTTGTGCAAGATCCCAGCTTTTGCGTTAATATCTTCTGCCTCGAAGTTTACGCCAGTCTAAGTTGGGCCACAATGTATGGAAGAAACCAACGGTCAAAACCATTTTTTCTGCCATGCATTTGGGTCGTGGCTCACGTCACGAGTGAAATAGCCTGACGTTTACGCCAAGGGATCCAAATAGAGCGACCCACGTGATGGAAAGATCTGATCTTGCACGTGTGCTGTATTGATACATATTTGACTGCATGTGGATCGGCGGGGTCCCACACGAGGTCTTTGGCAAATCTTTACATCGTGATGTGTCCCACATGACTTTTTTGGTGGGCCTGATCTTCTCTCAAAAAGCAAAAGCCGGAGCGGTGAACCTGATGGACTGGACGGTGTGGATTTCATGCACATAAGTATGCCTGCGAATGTCACGCGAGCGCTTATTCTAATTTAGTGCGACACTTTGATGACACATGTAAGCTTTGGCAACGCACCTGCCGTTCGTATAATTTCAGCCCTACACGTGAATCAGTGTAGAATAGAGGCATCTTAGACCATACGAACTTCTCCAAACGCACCTCTAAGATCAGTTATACGTGCCAATATGGCATCCATGAGTGATATCCGATCCGTGCATCGTGTGTGGCCCATGCATAGTTTTTTTGGATAAAAATTAATTTTCACCTGCCAACACTTTTTATGGAGGGTAGATGTTAGGGTAGATCTGGGAGAACCGAAATATGGTACAGTCACCTCTCCACAGGACACGTGGCAAGAATATTATCCATCGGGTCCACTCATGTACCCGAACTAGAAAGGGTGCTGTACGTTTTAAAAACTCATGAGACAGTCCTATCCATTCTCTTTTTTTCTTTTTTCTTTTTTCTTTTTTGGTATTTTTTTTTTACAGTTTATCCCATTGTATATGTCCTTAATTGTTTCTATTTCCTCCGTCAATTTAACAGCCATAGATCAGAAGGATAATATTAAATAATGGCTTTATTTTTTAGATGTAAACTATCTAATCTAGGTCCCTACATATGGACGGACCCGATTATCGCATCACCTTGCCAATTTTACTGTAGATAGATGAACCTACCGTATTCTTGTCCTTCCGGCTCTACGTACAGCCAAGAGGAAACTTCAGTGCCTTGTCAGAGTGTGATGGATGATACGGATAGGGGTGCACGTTGAATCGGTAAAACCGTGGAGCTAGAACAGAATTGGCCAAAGAGTTTGGTTTGATCCAACTCTAGAGTACTGGTTTCAGTTTCAGTTCTAAAAATTAAAGGAATGATTATATCGATTCGGTTTTTAATTTAAGGCATTAAGAATTGAATCGAATTGTAATTGATCTATATAATTGAACGGTGAATCTAAACTGTAGAATTGAATCGTAGAGTTGAACTTATTACTGAATCAAGAATTATCTAATTGTTTTCATATTTGATTAATGATTTATGATTTATGTTGCAGGGTTTTTTGGGACGATTTCCCTTCGCGACGGACCCTCCTTCACCTGCACAAAAACAATGTCAAGGGAACCCTGGCTAGGGCCGGGGAACCTCCGATGCTTAAGTCAGTAATCTCGTCTCTGGCTCAGGGCTTTTCTCAGCTAGCGTTTGCGTACTTTGGAGGATTCTTCTCCTGGGATCGCTCAGGATCCCGAGAATCTCGGGATTCGCAATCAACATCCCTGGATTTCCGTAGATCTGCATCTATTCTCGCTCCACCATTCCCTGTCTCGGTTGAATATCGGCCGACACCGGGAGAGTCTCGGCCAAGGCATGACCGACACGGGGGGAGTCTCGGTCGATGCAGGAGGTCGGGTCCTGAGCCGTGCCCGACAGAATTAACTCCCTGAAGGGATCTTTACTCTATCGGTTTAATGGCTTTCACACGGCCGACCTTCAATGGGGTGAGGCAGGCGAAGTTATCATACTGACAGAGCGACTTTACTCGTCTTTGCTTACACCTGACGGCCCGCCATCTGCACCGTCAGCGTTGTCTCGGTTTCTTCACGCAGTGTCGGCAAAGTCGATTCGGGACTTTACCCGAGGCCGACACATTTTTCCCCAACAGTGAGCCCCCCTGCTTCTGGTGCCGTTTATGGCAGCAAGGAGCACAACTCTATCGGTCGGTTGGCGCTAGCATCCGAGACAATCATGAGGCATTTAATGTTCTTTGAGTCGTTCTTAGCGTGCGTCGTTGCGCCTTCCAAAGTCACACGTGCGGCCAGCCGTCAACTCGCTCCGTCCGCGTATAGGAGGCGGACGCGTGGCTACGATTTCAGCGCAATCAATCAACAGTCGCCACGCGTCGGAAGGGGGAGCCGAGGCGACCGTCGTTTCGCTTCCGCCATAATGACCCGCCTACGTGGCACGGCTATAAATAGCCCGGGCGGGAGGACGGTTCGAACTTTGTTTTCGTCCTCCTTCCTCCCGTCCGTATCTAAATTTTCGCTCTCTTCTTCCTCTCCTCCGCTGTCGCGTTTTTCCTCGTCAGCCCTTCCTTGCATTCACCGTCAATCCTTTTGGTGAGTCTTTAGTCTTCCCCTTCTCCTTTAATTAGCTTTAATGGCCGCACAAGGCTCTCAAAGCCCTCGGGAGGAAATGTCAGTGGACGAGGGCGTGTCCCAACACCTCTGGGATATTACGGACCCACCATCTCTGTTGACGGAGTTCGCCGCCGGAGCTGACGCCGCATTTCGGCTTGTCAGAGAAACCGGCAGCCCTTCGGCTGAGCATCCCGCCCAGACAGGTCCATCAAGTGGCGGGACGTCTCTGGTGACTCGTCCAGGGAGACCTAACCCGTGGGCGGACCAGATGGAGGACGAGGAGGGAGAGGGAGAAGAAGATTTGGTCACAGGTGAGGGAATGGTCGTCCCATACCCTGTGACGCGAACTGCGGAGGCTTCTGGATCGTCTTCGAAAGGAGAAGGAGACGAGCCCAGCGGTCTCGTAGCTTCTACCCTCACCGAGTCTGATTTAAACCGAATCAGGGCTGGTTACCATGTGCCTGATTCGGTCATCCTTCATCTGCCTCGTCCGGGTGACCTTCCCGACCATCCCCCCGCAGGGATGGTCGCAATTTTCCAAGTATCGATGCAGTGCGGCCTGCGCCTGCCACTTCAGCCCATCGCCTGTGACTTCCTCTCTCGAGTCAAAATAGCCCCCGGCCAAATCGTCCCAAACGCGTGGAGGAACTTGTTCGAGTGTGCCGTGCTTTGGTCCGAGCTAGAACAACCTTCTCTCACGGTAGACGAGTTCCTCTACTTGTATCAAGTCCGACCAAACCCCAACTTCCCTAGCCTATACTTCCTCAGTGCGTGGAGAGGCAAGGGGGGATCTCTAATAACCGACCCACCTACCTCGAACAAGTTCTGGAAGGAGAGGTAGTTTTGGGCGTGCGGTCGGTGGGAGTCGGCCGACTCGTGGCCGTACGAGCCTAAAGTACCCCGCACGTTCCGTAGAGCAGGTGACTCGGCGCCTCGGCTCGCCCTTTTTCTTATCCTCCTTTTACATATTATCTTCCTCTGATCTGGATTGTTCCGTGTCTTGCAGATATCTTAAAGAGCAGGGGAAAGCTCGAGTCCGGGGCTTTGACTCGGATAAGAGAGTTGAAGAAACTGAGCGCGGCGGAGCGATCGTGGAAGTTGCTCCTGCAACCCGAGCGTCTCCACCTTGCCGGTCTTGACTCGTTCGTTTCAGGTAATTCACTCTTCCTTACGCTTATCTCCTTGGTTTTTGGTTCGCTTGCTTAACTTTTACATTCGTCGTTGCAGATCTCCCCGAAGCTCGCCCAATTTTAAGACCTACCCCAGAGAGCATGGCCGAGCCCCGACCTTCTCTCAAGCCTGTTTCCAAGGTGAAGGCTCCCCCACGATCGACTCTGCTGTCTGGGTCTCGACCCTCAAAGCAGCAGAAGGTCGCGGGCAGGGGGAAGGACACGGTCGCTCCACCTGCTGCCGTGCCCGCCGTTCCCCAGGTGGTCGTCCTCTCTGACCCTGATGAGAGGGCCGAGGAGACGGGGCCTATCCACCAAGTCACTCAGGCGGCACCGGAGTCGGGGCCCGCTGCAGGGGAGGTCTCAGGGCCGAGGGAGGCCCTTCGCGAAGAGTCCCCGAGAAGGGAGATGACTCAGGCCGAGTCCCCCTTTTCGAAGATTATTGCGGGGATGGTGCCTTGGGCGCTTGCCCACGGGAGTGAGAGAGAGTTTGCCAACTACTACAGCGCCCCGACGGCCCAGACCCTCGGGCATGCGGCAAGGCTGCTTTTTGAGGTAAAGCCTTCTTTCTTCTCGTGTTGCTTTCCGTCTGGGTTTTCTGAGGTGACTAACTGTCTCCGTATTGTAGCTGGCGCCTTGCCTCGTTAAGGCAAGCTCGGAGCTGGTCGCCTCCCAGAAACTTGCGTCCGAGGCAGAGTCTGCGAAGAGGATCGCGGCCGAAGCTGAGGGCCGCAGGGAGATCGCCGAGGGCCGAATCGGCATCATGACAGGCGATCTTTCTATCGCCCGGAAGATGGTCGCTGACGCCCGCGCAGCTCTCGAAGGCGTGAAGGCCGACAATGCTCGCCTTACTCTGCTCCTTCAAGAGGCCGAGGAGAGGGAGCGGCTTCTTCGCCAAGTTCATAGCGAGTGCGACGGCGCCCTCGCTCGCGCGAAGGCCGAGGCTGGCGAGCTCGTTCGGGAGGCCCAGGGGGAGACGCGTCGAGCCCAGGAGGAGCGAGACCGAGCTGTAGAGACCTTCCTCGAGTCTACCGAATTTGAGGAAGAAAGGGACCACCTTTACCAAGGCGGCTACAAGGCCTGCGTTCTCGAAATGAGGGCGGCCTTCCCTGAGCTCGATCTCTCTGCTTTCGAGGTTGACAGTCCTCCCGCCGAGGCTGCCGAGGGTGACGCCGCTGAAGGAGACGCCGCTGTTGCTGCTGCCGACGAAGTCGGTCCCTCGGGCGCCTCTTGAGATTGTACTTTTTTTTTTTGTTCATTTTTTTTTTTTTTTTTTGTAACCGATACTTTTGTAACTCACTTTCTGTAACTGGCCCGACATTGGGTACTTGAATGAAATAGAGCTTTTATTCAGTCATCTTCTATTGCAGTAAGAGTGATTGTATCTTACGGATAATAAACTTTAAGATTCTCGGCGTTCCAAGGATGAGGCAGCGGCTGCCCGTTCAGGTCTCTCAGTTGGTAGGTTCCAGGTCGGATGATGCCTGAAACGACATAGGGGCCTTCCCAGTTTGGGCCTAACGTACCCGACCCAATTTCCTTAGTGTTTGGGAAGGTCCTTCGGAGGACCATGTCCCCGGTTCGGAATCGTCGGACTTTTACTCGGCGATTGTAAAACCGAGAGACCTGTCTCTGTCGAGCCATTACTTTCAGTCGCGCATTTTCTCTTCTTTCTTCTAGGGAATCTAGTGCAAAAGAGAGGAGTTCACCGTTCTCTCGTTCATCATATAAGTTGACTCGGGCTGAACCGATACCGATCTCGACCGGTGCGACCGCTTCCGCGCCATAACATAGAGAGAAGGGGGTTTCTCCCGTCGCGGTTCGTGCCGTGGTTCGATAAGCCCACAGTATATTCGGAAGTTCTTCGGCCCACGCTCCCTTTGCCTCGTCGAGTCTGGTCCGGAGATGCTGCTTTATGATTTTGTTGACCGCCTCGACTTGTCCATTCGTCTGAGGGTGATGAGGTGAGGCGTATACGTTACGAATACCGAGGTTGCCGCACATCTCCCGGAATTGTCTGTTATCGAACTGCCTACCATTGTCTGTTACTATCGTCCGGGGTATTCCGAACCGACATATGATATTTTTCCATAGGAAACTCGTGACCTTTTGCTCGATAATTTTCGCCAACGGTTCTGCTTCGGCCCACTTTGTGAAGTAGTCCACCGCCACCACGGCAAACTTAGTTTGGCCCTTTCCCAATGGAAAGGGCCCGATTATGTCTATTCCCCACTGCGCGAAAGGCCAGGGTCCCGACATTGGAGTCAGCTCCTCGGGGGGTTGTCTCGGGATCGCTGCGAACCGCTGACACTTGTCACACCTTTGTACGAATCGTTTGGAGTCATGTTGTATGGTCGGCCAATAATATCCCTGCCGCAGCACTTTGTTGGCGAGCGAGCGTCCTCCCGAATGGTTTCCGCATATTCCGTCGTGTATCTCCCGTAAGACATAGTCGGCTTCTTGGGAGTCGACGCACCTTAGTAGAGGAGTATGAAAGCCTTTTTTATACAGAATCCCATTGAGAACAGTGTAGCGCGAGGCTCGGGTTTTTAACCGCCGTGCCTCGGCGCGATCTTCTGGCAGTTCACCATTGTTAAGGTACCGGACGAGCGGGTCGAAACAAGCGGCCGCCGGATCGATTGGAAACAGGACCGAGACGGTCGGCTCGTTCACACTGGGTTCAGGGACATGTTCAATTGGAACTGACCGAGGTATGTCTTTCTCGTCTGCTGAGGCCAGCCTTGCTAATAGGTCGGCTTTGGCGTTGTCGGTTCTGGGTATTCGAACTATTTCACACTTCTGGAATCCGCTGATCAATTCTTTAGCCTTCTCCATGTACGCCTTTAACTGTTCTTTCCGAGTCTGGTAGACGCCGGAAACTTGGTTAACAACCAATTGTGAGTCGCTGAAAACGCTCAAATGGGTCGCGCCCAGGCTCGCGGCTAGTCTGAGGCCTAGTAATAAAGCTTCATATTCTGCTGTGTTGTTGGAGGCTTGAAAGTCGAGTCGCAAGGCATACTGCATACAGGTTTGATCGGGAGTTTCTAACACTACCCCTGCCCCGCTTGCCTTCGAGTTGGACGAGCCGTCGACAAATAGCTTCCAAGGTGTAGGCCTGAGAGAAGAGGGACCCTCGGGTACATTAACTCCCTCTGGTTCGGGCGGACTATTGGGATTAAGAACCACTTCGACAAGGAAATCGGCGACGGCCTGTCCTTTTAAAGCAGCCCTAGGCCGGTATTGTATGTCAAACTCGCTTAGTTCGACTGCCCACTTTGTAAGTCGACCAGAGGCTTCCGGCTTTTGGAGAACCTGGCGGAGTGGTAGGTCGGTCACAACGGCGATGGTGTGGGCCTGAAAATATGGCCGAAGGCGTCGTGACGAAACCACTAGGGTGAAGGCTACTTTCTCAAGCTGAGGATACCTTGTCTCGGTGGGCAACAAGGCTTTGCTAACGTAGTAGACCGGCAGTTGCTTCCCTTGACTCTCGCGTATTAACGCTGAGCTTACCGCAGCTTCAGACACGGCCAAGTATAACAATAACACTTCACCAGGTTCGGGCTTAGATAATAGCGGTGGAGATCCGAGGTAAACCTTCAATTCTCGAAACGCTCTCTCACATTCATCCGTCCACATCATAGTCTGTCGTCCCTTCAATTGCTTGAAGAACGGGAGACACTTGTCTGTGGCTCGGGAAAGGAAGCGATTGAGCGCGGCCACTCTTCCAGTTAACCGTTGAACGTCTTTGATAGTTCTGGGAGACTCCATTTCGAGTAAGGCTTTGATCTTCTCTGGGTTTACTTCGATTCCCCGCTGACTAACAAGGAAACCGAGGAACTTTCCCGAGCTAACACCGAACGCACATTTGCTAGGGTTTAGCTTCATTTTGTACTTACGCAGAATTGAAAACATTTCTTCCAAATCTTTCTCATGGTCGGATGCCTGTTTACTCTTGACGAGCATATCATCAATATAAACTTCCATCGTTCGGCCAATTTGTTTGGAGAACATTTTGTTCACCAACCGCTGATAAGTTGCGCCGGCATTCTTTAATCCAAATGGCATTACTCGGTAACAATAAAGGCCTTTGTCGGTGACAAAGGCAGTTTTTGATTTGTCATTTTCATGCATTACAATTTGATTATAGCCTGAATAGGCGTCCATAAAACTGAGCAATTCATGACCCGCCGTACTATCAACCAACTGGTCGATACGAGGAAGAGGGAAGCTATCCTTGGGGCAGGCTTTGTTCAGATCCGTATAGTCTATACAGACTCGCCACTTCCCATTAGCTTTCTTCACTAGCACGACATTAGCTACCCATTCCGGACAGTACACCTCTTCGATAAACTTAGCTTTAAGGAGCTTGCCGACCTCCTCTCCTATGATAGTGTATCTCTCCGGGCCGAGAGGTCGACGCTTCTGCCGGATGGGCCTGTAGGTCGGGTCGATGTTAAGCCGGTGCGTCATGACTGAGGAATCAATCCCAGGCATGTCTTCGTGACTCCAAGCGAAGACATCGGCGTACCTCCGAAGCAAAGTAATTATTTGTTCCCTAAGAGGCAGGCTCAAGGATGAGCCGATTCGGACTACTTTCGAAACGTCCGTCTCGGTTAACGGCACCGAGATGAGCTCTTCCAGCGGTTCTCCCCGCTCCTGCAATCCGATGCGCGGGTCCAGTGATTCGATCATCGAAATTTCTGCCGGGGCTTTTACTGCGGTGGCGTAGCACTTCCTAGACTCTTGCTGGTCTCCTTTCACTACCCCTACTCCCGACTCAGTCGGGAATTTCATGGAGAGGTGGTAGGTAGACACTATGGCCTGAAGGAGGCTGAGAGACGGTCGGCCGAGGATGGCGTTGTACACTTAAGGTTGGTCCACGACCAGGAAGTCGACCATCCCGGTCCTCTGGTGGGGCGCAGTTCCCGCTGTGAGCGGCAACGAGACGATTCCTTCCGGGAGTACCTGCCCGCCCGAGAAACCGATGAGCGGCGTCCGGACAGGCCGTAGTACCGACCGACCTATGTCCATTCTGTCGAACGCTGTGGTGAATAGGACGTCCGCTGATGACCCTGTATCCACCAGTATCCGGAACACCTTTCTGTTTGCGATGGTGAGGGTGACCACTAGCGCATCATCGTGGGGATGATGGATGCCTCGAGCATCTTCTTCAGTAAACGAGACGCAATACTTTTCTCGTTTTTTCTCTTTGGGAGGCCGAGATAGCAGGAGAACCTCGGACTCGGGGCGGTCGAGGCTTCTGGCGTGATTTTTTCGGGCGTTATGCGAATCCCCGCCTCCTCGATGACCCCCGACAATCGTTCGAATTTCTTCCTGGGGCCGGTCTACACTCGGTCCCGCGACGGCGTCGGTCCCGGCCGTGTGTTCTCTTAGCCGGCCTTCTTTGATCAGCCGCTCGATCTCGTCCTTCAGATGATAACAGTCACTCGTGTTGTGACCGTGATCGCGATGGTAGTGGCAATACTTGTCCTTGTTCCGACGACCAGGATTTCCTCGCATTTTTCGAGGCCAGTTGACGAAACCCTCGGTTTTGATCTCCATCAGTACTTGTTCAGGAGATTTATTCAGCGGGGTATATGCAGAGAATTTCCTGTCGGGTCTTTTCCCTGACCTGCTGTCGTCTCGGTCCCGGTCGTCTTTTCGCTTCTTCCCTCCGACCGAGTCGGCTCCCTTTTTGGCCGACTCTTTTGCCGAAGGCTTCGTGGTCTGGTTTTTCTCTCTTAGGAGTCGCGTTTCCTCCGCGTCGGCGTACTTGTCCGACCGAACCATAAACTCGCCCAAGGTATCTGGCGGGTTTTTATCCAGCGATGCCAGAAAAGGCTTGTCTCTGACTCCCTGCATGAGAGCGTTGAGCGCCGTTTCCTCAGAATGTTTTCGAACCTGGAGAGACTCGAAATTGAAGCGTTTAATATAGTCCTTGAGTAATTCTCCTTCCCTCTGAACTATGTTGTTCAGATGCGCGGGAGGTTTCAGTTTCTTCTTTCCGCCAATGAAATTGCTGAGGAAGGCGTCGCTGAGTTCGGCGAACGACTTTATTGACCCGGGTTTCAGTTGCTTAAACCAAAGTCGAGCGACGTCCGTCAAGGTCAGAGAAAACGCTCGGCACATAACAGCATCCGAAGCGTCGTGCAATTCCATGTAAGTCCTGAAGCATTCAAGATGCTCTGTAGGATCGGCCTTCCCAGAAAATGGGGTAATCTGGGGTAAGCGGAACCTTTCCGGCAAGCGGGCCCGCATTACCTCGTCTACGAACGGAGAGGCTTTTTCTTCGTGTTTGGTCGGATCTGAGTTCCGACCATGTTTTATATCTGCCATTTCCTTTGCCATCTTCTCTCGGACTTCGTTTTTGAAGTCCTGCATGTCGGCCTTCCAGGGTTCGGCGCTCTCTGCCGTTTCTTCAGCGTCCGCCGGTAGCCGACTACGCCTCCTCTGATCTATTCTATGCCTCAGGTCAGAGGGAGGCAGAACTGCTGTTGCCGAACGAGCGGGTGCCGGGTGACTTGGTTCTCGTGGCTGACTCGGTCGTCTAGGAGACGGTGGCGCGGGCGGCTGCGCTATCGATGCGGGTGAATGAGCTGGTGTCGACTCTTGTCGCTGCATCTGCTGGTTGCACAGTTGTTCCAGCATGTGTTTCATGGTGGCCATCTCGGAACGCATTTCCTGAACCTCACGATCCAGGTATGCGTTCTCGTGGTTGGGCTGGCTTGCAGTCGCAGGCGGCACTGCCGGGGGAGCTCCCTGAGCGACGCTGGCGGTGGCCTCCCTCACTTCATCTGGGTCCGTCCTTCTTGTTCTTGCCATTTGTATGGTTGGAGAAAACGGCTTTTTGTCCGTTTCCCACAGATGGCGCCAAACTGTTGCAGGGTTTTTTGGGACGGTTTCCCTTCGCGACGGACCCTCCTTCACCTGCACAAAAACAATGTCAAGGGAACCCTGGCTAG
Source organism: Magnolia kwangsiensis (assembly GCA_037074715.1). NCBI lineage: Eukaryota > Viridiplantae > Streptophyta > Magnoliopsida > Magnoliales > Magnoliaceae > Magnolia > Magnolia kwangsiensis. Next base: position 4,335,500 of record CM073573.1, read on the forward strand.
GGCCGGGGAACCTCCGATGCTTAAGTCAGTAATCTCGTCTCTGGCTCAGGGCTTTTCTCAGCTAGCGTTTGCGTACCTTTTACTGTTTCAAGCTTGGAGATTTATACCAGCCGTCAATCCTTATCTTTGGAGGATTCTTCTCCTGGGATCGCTCAGGATCCCGAGAATCTCGGGATTCGCAATCAACATCCCTGGATTTCCGTAGATCTGCATCTATTCTCGCTCCACCATTCCCTGTCTCGGTTGAATATCGGCCGACACCGGGAGAGTCTCGGCCAAGGCATGACCGACACGGGGGGAGTCTCGGTCGATGCAGGAGGTCGGGTCCTGAGCCGTGCCAGACAGAATTAACTCCCTGAAGGGATCTTTACTCTATCGGTTTAATGGCTTTCACACGGCCGACCTTCAATGGGGTGAGGCAGGCGAAGTTATCATACTGACAGAGCGACTTTACTCGTCTTTGCTTACACCTGACGGCCCGCCATCTGCACCATCAGCGTTGTCTCGGTTTCTTCACGCAGTGTCGGCAAAGTCGATTCGGGACTTTACCCGAGGCCGACACATTTTTCCCCAACAATTTATAATGCATCATTTGATTGTTTTCATAAATGTATTTTTACACACTTTATACAATATCTAAACCATTTATCAAATGGATCACACCACGAATAGACATGAGCTAGATTATAAAATAAAATATGTAATTGGGCTGGATTATGAAAAGCCCGAAATCATGGAACCGATTCAGAACTAAATCGATTTTAACGGTCCGGATTCGATTTGATTTTAGGGTGCTAACGATCCGGTTCCGATTCAAATATCTTAGAACCGTTAGGAATAGTTTAATTTTAATTTCACCTTAAAACCAGACCAAATCAACCCATGTGCACCCCTAATACTGAATGCGAATTTCTGCAAAAGCTTTGATAGGTTGGGCCCACCGTGATGTTTGTACAAAACCCACACTATCCATTTGTTCTTTCATATCTTTTTAGGCATGAAAATCAGAACGATCCAAAAACTCAAAGAAGCCAGAAAACTGGTAAAAGAGTTTAAACCGGATCGACCTTGATGTTCATATGCCATCCAAACTGTTTATGAGGTCATTTCAACTAGGATGAAGTGAAAACACTGAAAATTAGTTTGATATGAAACTCTGTAGCCATATGAATGTTTCAAACGGTGGTCATTAAATCTCCACTATTTCTTCTCATGCAGGTCAATTTAATTTTGGATCCACCTGATAACTGGTCACATGTCCTAAAATGATCTTATAAAACGGATGGATGGTGTAGATTTATCAAAAACATCACAGTGGCTCACCTAGCATCCTAGCGCAGGAACTGCCTGCGAAAGGCTTTTGCTGGAAATTCCCGTCGGATGATACTCAGGTACTTTCGTTGAAAATTACTTAGAATTGCATGGGTGTTTATTGGACGGTTGAGAATGAAAATATCCAATTGTCTTGTGTCAACAGACAATCGTCCTCTAATGAGTTGTTAGAACTTAGAATTGCTGAGCCGGTCTCGTTTTGGGACTGTGACGTACCGTCAGTGCGCTCCGCAATTTAGTCGGGTGTAATTTGAGTTAATGTGGGCTGCTGTGGGAGCCACATGAACGGTGCCTCCAATCCACCACGACCATCTTCAAAAGTGGGCCTCACATGGAGATCACCTACTGTGAAAATGGGGTGGATTTACTCATCCAGTAAGTTCAACTTTCTGTTTTGACAGATCATCGGTCTTATATTGATTTTAACGGTGTGGGATACTTGAAATTGTTATCCATTTAAATTTCATATGAGGTCATCTTCGTAACTTTCCCTATCGTTTGCACGGATCGGATTTCATACGAGATCGACACGTTGCCAGTGAAAAGGTAAAGCAAGCTGGACTGGCCTACAATCCATTTCCACGTTCAACGTACGAGCTTGACCCAGTGACAAATGGATGGGTCTGCCTCACGGACAAACCACGAGTATTGTGGTGCCCACACTAATGAACAGATTGGATTTGTCACCTGAATACCTCGTTCACACGTGTTTCTCTAGTACGTGTGACATTAGAGATGTGCGAGTAGCCACTCCTCTTTTGTAATCAGAAATATCTCAGTAGTAAGTCGCTTACCTCAGCCGTTTTCCGCGGCTCGGCTGTCACTGCCACCCTGCAGTATGAGAAATATCGCCGAGATTTTCAAGTCTTGCAATACTTTTGCGGGAACTGATAAAACGACGCTTCGATCTAACATATCGCGAGATTTTCAAAATATCTTAATATTTTAACTAAACTTATTGCGATTTTGAATCATACATTATCTAAAGAATTCCTTTTATTCTCATATATTTTAAATTTTAAATTATTTTTTAATATATTAGAATTTTTTATGTCTTGTTTTCGGCGGCGAGATTTTTCAGTTAATATCACGAGAAGAACGTCAAAATCTAAAAACCCATTCATAATTCCATGCCGAGAAATTTCCCTGGACGAGATTTAGCCCCGCGCTTTACGCCACTGTAAACTGAAAAAACTGCCGGTGAATCATGAAGTGGTCTGTATCCCTTTGTCTTTTCTGTAATCCATCTATTCGTCTCTGACCATGCCCTCAACATCTTCACCGTACAATTGGCACATCATGAGTGACCAACGCTCTTCAAGAGGTGGACCAATGATGTGCAATGGGCCAAAGATCAAACTTAGGACCAAGCAGTCTGATTAAAGAACTTTTTTCCGGACAAATGTGAACCATTGGCTACATTTCAGTCGTCCATTTACAATTCATGGTTTGATGGTTAGGGTCAGTCAATCCATGGAAACTCGTAGTCAATGGATGTTCCATGACCCCCTGTTGTAGACTTCCTCACCTTCTTAACTGTTCCGATCCGTTAACGGGAACGGATTGGCTACTCCCCTTGCCACCAGCCAATGCTTGGTGGTTGGTGCCCCCACCATGATGTATGTTTTTCATCCCTGCCGTACATCTATTTTTTGAGATAATTTTACGGTATGAGGCCAAAAATGAGGTATATCACAATCTCAAGTGTACTGCATCACAGTAAACAGTGTTGAATGAATGTTCACCATTAAAAATTTTTTGAGAGCCATAAAAGTTTTCAATCAAGCTGGTCTTTGATTTTTCCCTTCATCTAGGTCTTTATGACCTAATCAACAGATTGGATGTCAGATAAACAGTACAGTGGGCCTAAGGAGGATTTTTATGGTGGATATCCAATCACTATTGTTTTCCCGTGGTGTGGCCCACCCGAGATTTATAACCCTCTCATTTTTGGGACCAAGCCATAAAATGATATGTAAAAATGGATGAAACACATACATCATGGTGGGCCCACGGAGCACCGACACCAGCCACGGGCTAGTGACAGGTGGAGTAGCCAATCCGTTTCCTCCGTTAACGTGCCACGTGTATGGTGGAGATCCTAAGGGCCACGATTTTTTTGTGGTCCCGAGATCCAATACCAGATCGAAGAGTGAAATATTTGTCGTTTGGGGCAAAGTCCTGTCTGATATTTCTCGGGATAGCACGATTCATGAAAAAAAATAAACTAAAGTGGGCCTTGCATCCCATTCGTTTAAATTGAATTTTGACCCGACCAAACGAGGTTTTGAATCGAGAGAGCTGATTCAGTGCCTTTAAAGGTATGACCGTTTTTCGTGTGCCTCGATGTGGTTAATGCACATGTGGCATTTTTGGATGAGATCCAGACCGTCAATTTTGTATGGAAAATGCGTGGGTGCCTCGCGTACTAGGTAACTGACTAGGTCAATTCCACTAACGCGGGGGAAATGACTTACCGTGCATGAAATCCATGCTCTCCATCAGGAGCATCATCTTTACTGCCTCATAATCATGGTGGGGCCACCTTACACCAAAGGCTGGAGTCTCTAACGCACTCATCATGTCAGCACGTGTGTTGCATACGGAGATGGTGACTGTGGGGCAATCAATCCAAAGTAACATCACATCAAAACAAAATGCAGTAGCAAAGTTATAATAATTTTGAAAATTCTACTTGTAAGTATCGATGATTAATATGTTCTTTTATTTTTACCATACGTATAACATCAACGATTTTGAAGAATTTTATCTAGGCAATTAATTTTTAAGAGAATATCGAACCTTAATTTTTCTTAATTTTTTTATTTTTAAAGGATGTAGAAGGAATTTTCAATATAGAATAGGGATATTATGAAAATATAATAATGTGCACGTTTACAACCAATGACGAGTTCACCTGCATCTGTCAATGTAGTGATGCGGACATTGATATTTTATCAGCGCTCATCAACGGCATATCGTTATTTTAATCCTTCTAGACAAAATGGTTGCTCGCATTTCACTCATCTTTCTGTGAAGCCGCACGGAAAACGTCCAATCAGGAAACTCTCACGACAAAAGCTCATGATTTGCATATTTCTCTACGTTTTTTTATTTCAATATTACCATGTGTGGTCCGGAATGGATTTCTTCTCCTAACACTTATTATTATATTATTTTCAAGTTTCGTATTACAGGTTCTCTAGTTGACATTTTTCTCCATGTTTAGTATATTTGTACATATGGGTGGCAATGGCCCAGATTTTGAAATAACCTAGCTAAGCCTATTAAAAATATTCATATCACATCAAAAGGCCTGTCCACTATCAGTCCTATTAGACTAGTCCTTCCATGCTTTTGAAACATTAATGTGTGTGTGTGTGTATATATATATATATATATATATATATATATAGCATGTGAACATTTTATTTTATCCAATGGGTTACATAGGAGCCAAGGGAAATGGCTTATTTGCTTCTTCACTGAACCATGGAGCACGGCTAGGAAACCACCAAGCATCAATGTATAGAAAATGTGTTAATTGATTAATGCTTGGTTAAGACATATGATGATGATGCAGAATGCAATGTTCTATGACAGTGGAACATATTGTAACTTGTAGCCAAAATCCCTACTTGATTTCGTTTTGCGAGGAAGTGTTGTAACTTGTAGCTAAAATCCTTACATGATTTTGTTTTAATCCAATGTGTACTGCTGGTCCCAATGTAGCCATGTGCCGGGTAGTCTGCAGGTCAGAACTGCCCATGTTGTGGACCATGTATTATATAAGCCATTAGAAGAAACTTGCTATGGATGGATGATTGTGACCGTCGCTACCTATGTTAGTATTTGTGAATGAACTTAGAATAATGAAAGCAAAAATTTTCGGATAGCTTAATTCAACTTAAAATATCCAAATTATCATCGTTTGGAAAGTGTGATTATGAAAATAATGAAAAGCTGTATGGCTCAAATCATTGGACCATCACCGTGATCAATTATTGAAATATATGGTTTTAGACGTTTGCTAGTTTTCACGCAGAGCCGTGCACATCCACACATATGCTGAATTTCCCATCAGTTGAAATATAGAGTTTTGGATCCTGTGACTTAAAAATCATGCCATTTCACAGTACTAGTGGACCACAACATTCCAAAACAAATGAATGGTTAGAAAAAAAAATACCAATCAATTTAATATGTACTTTGTGGCCCACCTAAGTGTCTAATAATCTAATATTTAGGCAGACGTCTAAGAATTATTTCCAACTCTACGAAAACGTCTAAGAAAAGCTCTAACCCTATATATTGATTTCATATTTGCTACTGTGCCCGGATGTTGATGTGTACGGCTCTAGGCACGGGTGTAATTTGCAAACCTCCCTGTTTCATCGTGATCTAGCGAGAATTTGTGGACCGTGTAACCATTGAAAAGGCAGGCCGGACCACGTGTAGATTTATTGATCCATGCACCAACTTGCAAACGGTAAAAATCTCGACTATTGAGTCATTGACTAATCTTTAGGGACTGTTTGGATAACACAAAATAAAAAGTAAACTGATTTTCTAATTTTACTCAGACAGAATAATAAGTAAACTGACTTTCCAACTGTACTCAGACAGGCGAGGAAGCGAATTTGGTGTAATCCCAACACCACCAAGGTAGGTGGTGTTGGGCACTGTGGGGCCCACCATGATGAACGTGTATTATATTCATGTTGTTTATCTGTTTGCCAGATCATTTTAGGCATAAGCCCAAAAGTTTTGTAGATTTAAAGCTCAAGTGAACCCTGTTAAATTTGTATTGTAAAATTAATGAATTGTCTATGCATTGATAAATGAGGTTCAATACAATAATCTTAAAGCGTACCTAATTGAAAAGATATTCCGATGCCTCGATGTCGCCAACGAAAATCTTAATCTCCCACACTTCACACCCTTAAGAACCTATTTGGCCGGGCAAATCCCATGGTATTAGGAGGGATGGGATCAATTATAAGGTAATGATGGTGGTGTCAGTGGATTGTTTTAAGATCCATGGGATTGCTTATATCCCGAGACAAATTCATTGGGTTTGTTTGGCACGCCCCCTGTATCTCGAGATTTTACCTTCCAATCCATTCAACCAAGGGATAGGATCAATTTTAAGGTAATAATGGTGATGTTAGTGGATTGTCTTAAGATCCATGGGATGGCTCATATCCCAGGACAAGTTCATCAGACTTGTTTGGCTTGTCATGCCTATCTAAGGATATTGCTGATCCCATCCCTCCTAATACAGTGGAATTTGCTTAGCCAAACAGGCCCTAAGAGAATTTTCAATGGAACTGGAGTTTTCTCTCTTATGTTAGTGATGAGATTATGACGTAAATTTATTAAAAAAAAATGACTAGAAGCTTATCCATCACACTTCTCCCTTCTAAAGTCACCACACCATAAGTTTTCATATCTGACTTAATAGTCGTGTATATAAACCACAATTTAAGTGTCCCACCCCAAGCGTATTTATAATGGTCACAACTATAGTGGAGCCCACTAAATTGCTCAACATAAGTAATCCAATAGTCAAATCTAAACCAATAATCATGTGTGACCCACTTAATAGAGACTTACACACCCCACCACAGGAATTAATAGGGACAATGACTCTGCACTGTTGAAAGCTTCCCATAGCCCACCAATGTATATTTTTCATACAACCTTCTTAAAATGAGCATACGTTGGATGAATTTTTCATAGAAGCCTGTGGCGTATATTAACTTGAAAGGCAAAGACAACTAACAATTTGATAGATATGGTGTTTCTGATTATTTTCAGTTGTGGGGTCATGAGTAGCTGATCCTAATGGACCGATAAATAGAAGTGGGGCCCATGACCCGATGATCCAGTCCATGGAAATGATAGACTCATGTGTGGATGGGTTATGCACTGTGGAAATCTCCAAACCCATCACTTGATGTCATTAAAATTAATAGACGGTTAATAGAGAATCTACGCATGGTCCCAACTTAGAAAAAGTGAGATATCCAAAGGCTATAATCATCGAAGATATTCTCGGTGCATGGGGCCATCGACAGTGGGGGCCACAATTTCAATGGTCTGAGTAAATGAAACATGATTCCACTTGTATAAATTGAAAACAATAGCATGTTTGTCTTTCATCATCAATTTGCAAGTTATTCGGCTGGTTTATGGAGCTTGTTTGCCACTATTTATTAGTTTCGGTGCAAGTGCAATACATCTCTCTGAACCTGAAAGTCATCCCGTCCGTTCAAACAGTCCTGAATCTCCTGATCACAGCCCATCATCTAATTTTGCCGTTGAATTTGAGCAGGCTGACCTTTTAATTCAAGCCCATTTGATAACTACAAAATGGGTGGTTAGGATCATGTGATCAGAATGATCATGGTCTACTGACCATCGAGAATGGGGCGCCTTATTTAAATGGTTTAGATTTCTGAGATTCCGCAGTCTAATGAAGAGGAGTGCCAATTCCAAACACCACTTTGTATTTAAACGCACCCGCGTGCCAGCTGCTCACGTGTGGTGGACTTGGGACGTTGAATGGGAGGTGTTGGCAGTGGATGTGTCCTGTCCTAAAACCCGGAATGGCCCACTAATCAGGTGATCAACTCGTGCAGAGGTTGGATGCTGACAGTACGCTATGATTTTCTGTTCATTTCTTTATTCATGTTTGGCCCATTTGATAAATGGACGGGCAGGCAAACGCAAGCTTACCGCCTTACTAACGGCCCTGATGCTTCGCGCGCATGTGCACGTATTGCCACATGTACTTTCGGATGACCGATCATATCCCATGTGGGGAGCGGATTCGGTCGGTACGGATTAAAAAATAAAGTAGATGCAAGTCCAGGTGGACAGGCGGTGATGATTGATCATTAAACACTTCTTTTATCGGTGCTTTCCTTCGTCCGGACCTGCGTGGAGTTATCAATGAGATTGGATGGAAAATAAACATTACGGTAGGCCTCAGGAAGTTTTAATGTTGAGCATCCAATCATTACCGTTACCTGCGGTGTGGTCTATTGGGATTTTCATTATTTTCTTCCCAATTATTATTTAAAATGAAATGCAAAAAACAGATGTACGGTATGAATATACGACACATATATCAATGTAGGCTTACCGTCGCGGTCTTATCGAACTCGTTGGTACCAGCACCTAACCGACTGCGCTCCATCTCGCGTGGTCGCGGATGGCGTACTACCCTCACTTGTCCCTGGCTCTTAACGGGCAGTTCTGTGGGTGGGCCCACCGTAATGTATCTGTACATCCAAGCCGTTTATTTCTTATTTTAGATTATTTTAGCGTATCAAAAATAAAAATAAGTAGATCAAACGGTCAAATGACCTGCACAATAGATGACTCTAGCATTTAATGCAATTGACATTTAATGCTTTGTGCATTTTAACGCAACCAAGCTTATTTTTGTATGGTCCACTTGAGCGTTGAGTCTGCCTCATTTTTTTTATGCCTTAAAATAATTTGAGAAAAAAGATTGACGGCTTAGATGTAAAGATACATTATGGTGGGCCTGCCCACAGAAATGCCCGTTCGGAGCTAGGGACGGGCGGGGATAGTACACAATCCGCGTCCATCTCGTGCGTCCGCGGCGAAAGCAGAGCTTCCGGAGTAATGAAAGGAGGTGCTTGATGTGCAAGTAGAAAGTCATGGTACATGGACGTGCACTCAAAAAATGGTATGTTTAGCTGATATGAAACTCCATCAAACCGTTCAAATCATGGGATTGGGATCCACTTCATCTAGATTAAAACCTTAGATTAGCAGACATTTGTAAATTGGATACAGGCCATTGAAATTTTCCATTTTAATGGCTTATTAGATATCTCCCAATCAGATGTTTAGATCATCATTTCCGTGCAGTAAATTCCCTTATAATCCATGTACAATAAGTAATACGATTTATACGGTTTATTTAAATTAATACCTGAACGTTAACAGTCAAACTCTGCCAGAGTACCAAACGTTTTCGCACGCGATCAACCGCAACAAGCATGTCCCGTGGCCGGAAAATTACCTCCTCAGGGCAATTAAAACGGAAAGAACTAACCGAGCCGAGCCGAGAAGCCGGTCGGAACCTCGAGCTTTACGTTGAACTTTTTTTTACTACAGTCTAAAAGAGAAATCAAATAAAAATTTCATTTAAAAAAAAAAAATCGGAAAATTAATTAAAAAGCAGTATATAAGGCAGAGCAGTGGGCTCGTTTGGTAGGATTATATATTTTTTTCATTTATTTTTCCGTCGTCTCTTCTCAGTGCAGTTGCAGAAAACCTCCAGCAGCGTTTCTGCCCTAGGAATATCCTTCCTTTTCTCCTCTTCTTCTCAGGTAAACTTCTCAAATCCCTGAAATTCCGCTTCTCAAACCAGAAATTCCTCTTAAAATCTCATCCTGCATGCCTTGAATCTTCAATTCCTCGCTTGCCTGCTGCTTTTTCGCTGTAAATCTTGCTAGATTCAGTTAGAAGAACTTGTAAATCTAAATGCGGTTGAGCTTTGATGGAGAGCACTTGCAGAGATTCCAGACTCTGCCTTTCCGTTTATATTCTTCCCTTTTACTGCTTGCTGATTTTCGGATTTTTTTACTGAGAGCTTGGTTTCTCTTTATTGTTGCTTGAATCGGTAGCTCGAGGGGGTACGAGAGTTCCGCCTACTGCATGGCAGAGGTTCGTGCTTTTGTGAAGGTAATGCTCGCAAGATCTTGCTTTGCATGTTGTTTTCTTCCATTGCATTGAGAATTCTGAAGGATTCTGTGGCAGTCTCTTTTCATGAATTTCATTAATGCTCAGAGGAATTAGAAGATCTTTGATTGCCTGCTAGCTTACTAGCTTCTGATGTTAGAAAAGGAATAGAAGGGAAGCAATTAGTTCTTTCGGTTTAAGGAAATTTTAAGGTTTATAGTGGGATTTCATGTTTCTAATTATATATGTTTTGTGGCTTTTCGCTGTTCTTTTAATTTCTAATCCTGGCTTTTGCATGCATCAGTATCTTGATTGCCAATTTCTGGTAAATGATTGGTAGTTCTTGTTGCCTTTTTTTTCAAAAAAAATAATCCGTAGAAGTATTCCTCTATTAATCAAGGTAATTTGATTGCTTTCATGTTTTACTATATCTGGTAATGTGGATTGGAATTTGGTCTCCTAAGTTATTGGTGGGATTAATTCCTCTTGAATATTCTTCTGTGTCGCTTTGTTGTCGCTTGATACGTCTGCATGAATTGCAGCGAAGTGGAAGCCAGAGTGCTAAGGAAGATAAGCTCGTAATAATAAGTTTCAAAGCCAACTTGATTTTTGTCGTGTATTAGTTCAAGGAGGATGTGCATGCATCCTCGGAGAAAATCTGAAATAAGGGCATCTGGTTCTTTTCTATTCATGTGAGAAATACGTTGTTTCATGTATTCAGTATAATTTGTTGTTCTCTGGTATGTTATCTGAATATGTGTGATGCATCTTCTGAGGCACCAAGTCCAATCCTTGAAATGTATTACCGACTAAACCTGTTAAGACATGGAGCGGATACACAATAGTAAAGAAAGATTCCAATTTAATAATGCATGATTAAATCTATGAACCGTAAGCTATTAAATTACCAACCTTAAAAAGTTATTATGTCATAAATCATGTTTTGGATTCACTATCATCCCTCTTGTTGAAGCAGAATCAGGAATATGAGTTGAATATTTACTTGCTATGCATCAGAGTTTTCAATTTCAATTGATGGCCATTACGTCTTTTTCCTAATAGAATTGAATGTGCCAGTCTTTTGGTTGTTACTATCAAAATGCAGTAAAAGCTAATCATCGCCTTCCTCATCTTAGCCTCTTTCCTAACAATTCGGGGCTGGCTTTTAAATGGTAGATTGTCAAAAATTTTATGAATGGTTGTCCATCAAACATCTGTTCCAGCAGTTTGGTGTATGCCCATGAGATGCATATGTGGTTCCATATTGGAAATGTCTCTCCTCTTATGCCAAAAACATGTGAAGCCTATTTTTGACAAGTGCTTCCCCTGGGTGTGTTGTCTATAAAAGGGGGAACATATGTAGAGAGAGGGTGACTCCTTGTGAGAGGTCTTTGGGTATGGTAAGAGAATGGGAGAGATGTGAGTCTTCTCTAATTTCTTTTGTTTTAGTGAAGAAGTAAACTACGTGTTGCTGCCCTGTGGAGCGGGACATTGTCGAACCACATAAATCCTTTGTTCTTCGTCTCTTATTATTCTCTTGCTCATTTCATTTGTAGGATTTTTCTGTTACACCGATTTTGTACAGGTGTTTTTCTACAACAATTGGAATCAAAGCCAGAGCCTAAAGGTTATGAAGCTTTTTAGCATAAAATTAGTGTTTTCTTTGCTATTGCAACTGTGTTTCAGATGGTTGGGTTAGGTTCTAATTTCTACAAAATTTGAGTTGTCAGAGTTCAATGGATCCAATTATGTTGTTGTTGTGGAAATTGAAGATGAAAATGGTGTTGGTGAAGGAAGGCTATGCAATTACGATTGAAGGAAAAGAAAAGAAATTTGTAGAGATGAAAATTATGGATTTTGAGCATAAAAACTAGTTAGCCACAACGGAGCTTCTTTTGCTAGATGATTCGGCTTTGTTGAGCTTGTCTGATCAAACCATAGCCAAAGATTTGTTGGAAAAATTACGAAACCTGTATGAGGGAAAATAAATGTCAAACGAGATCTTTCTTCAACTTTAGGTGTACACTTGAAGATGAAAGGTGGTTCATCTTTGCAAGAACACTTGAAGGGTTTTATGCCCTAATTAGCATATTGGCAACGGTTGATGTGAAAATTGATAACAAAGAAAGGATTGCGTTTCTGTTTTGTCAATTCTAGATTCGTGGGATGGTTTGATTATGAATAACTCTGAGAGTCTTCAAATAATGTTAATTAGCTTGCTGACTTAGATGATCTACAAGTTGATGATGTGGTTGAAAATGAAGTTGTTGAAGAGCATGCAAAAGAAATTCAAAGTGTTGAAACTCTCAAAGTGATCAAGGCCAACTCAAAAGAGCTACAAAACATTCTGTTCAACTTAAGTATATGTTATGGCTTATGCTTGTATGACAAAAGAATGTGAGCTACAAAACACATGGATTAGTTGAATTATCTAGGGGGTGGAAGGCTATTGGTTGCAGGTGGGCTTACAAGCTGAAGAAAGAGACTAGCGAGATCATTGAAAGATATAAAGCCGATTGGTGGCTAATAGCACATCCTGATTTATAGTTTGTAAAACTTATGGTTGGGTATTTACAGTTTGTAAAACTGAATGATCCTATAATTTTATTTTATTTTATTTTTATAAATTCTGAACTCTCAATTTTACGAACTGATTTATAGTTCTATAAACTATAAATTAGGATGTGCTATTAGTGGCAAAATAATATAATAAAAAATCAAGTTTTGACTTTGATGAGATTTTTTTTTTCCAATTGAGTACTATTTGTACCATATTGAGTATGACAATGGTGCTTGACTTAATAGCTTTGACAGTTAAATGTAAAATCAACCTTTATTGCACAAAAATCTTGATGATGAGTGCATGTGGCTAAACTAGAAGCCTTTATTGAAAAAAATAAGAAGAATCTAGTTTGCCGGTTTAAGTAAATCGATTTGCAGTTCGAAACATACGCTAAGGTGTTGGTACAAGCCGTTTGATCCTTTCATTGTGAGCTTCGGATTACAGAGATGTGAGGCAGATCATTCTCTATTTTAATGTTAATCTTGACTATGGTATTAGTGGCTTCATTATCTTGTTACTATATGTTGATGACATATTGGTTGTAGGTATTAGTAAAGATAGCATTGTAAAGTTGAAAGATCTTTTAGCTAGGGAATTTGATATCAAGGATTTTGGGTGCCATTAATCAAATTCTTGGGATGGCAGTACTCAGAGACTGGGGAAACATTAAAGTTTAGGTAATTTAAAAGATTTATGTTACAAGAATTTTGTGTCGTTTCGATATTTAGAATTCTAATCCAATTAGTACTTCATTTTCTATTGGTTACAAGTCATCTTCATATCAATCTTGTAGCATAGAAATGGAGAAGATAAGTATGTTTTAATTACTATATTCATTGGTAGTAAAGAAGCCTTATATTGAGACTTACACAAGTAGCAGGGGCAGTCAATAAACACATGGTTAAACGAGACCTTGCACATGTAGAAACGAGACCTTGCACACATAGAGGGAGTAGTTAATAAATATATGGCTAAACTAAGTAGAGATCATTGGACCGTGATGTAGTGGATCTATTGCTACTTGAATGGGTACTTTTGAGGCTGATTGATGCAGGACATGAAATTCAACTATGATGTGCAAGATTTTCAGGCTTTAGATCACACTAGTTCAGAAATAGTTACATAAAATTTCACATCCTACACAAAAGTTCAAGCACTCATTCAAGGAGAATCTTATGCGGATCCAGGCCTACACATGCTAGGGCCGGATCAATCAAAATTATAGACTAAACAATAATCAGAAGGTAAATTCATATACACATGCACAAAAATAATTTCTCACTCCAAGAGATTCACAGATTTCAATTTAGGGAACCCTAAGGTTGAAGAAATGGCATAAAATTTGGGATTTGAGTAATTTAGGGTCAAGTTTAGAGATTTTGGGTGAAAGAGGAGTAAAAGAGAGGAGAGAAATGAACCAGAGAAGTACTGCGCCCGAGGATAGCAGCAATGGCCTAAACGCATGTGCGTGTCATCCCGGCTGCACATGTGGAGGGTCCACTATTCAAAAAAAGGTCACATTAGCCTTGTTCGGCCAAGGATGGACTCTAAAACCTCCAAATCTCAGCTCGATCCGATACACAGTTTGTGCGTGGTGCTCCGCCGAAGTTTCAGCCCTCCTGTAGGGCCAGATTATGAAAATCTGTTATAGATGGGGAAATGCTTGCAAATTTTGATGGATTTACAGACGGAATGCTTGTAGGAGAAGAGAAATATGGATGGAAGAAGGTGGAAACGATTTGGGATGGATGTGGCTTCGCACCACGATAGTTAGCCTTTTGAAGAAGGGAGAGTTTCACACCCAATTAAGCTTCACAACTCAGAGAGGAGAAGGAAAACACAGAAATTTTATTTTATCTTCAATGAATAAAAAAGACTACAAGAGTACTTATTTATAATAAAACCCTATACTCCAAAACTCGCGCCATGTGTGCAACCTATTACTTGGCGACGAAATAATAAAAAATAACAATTAATCAAAGCAATTTAAACCGTCTACGATATTCCTAATAACAATAATAAGCAAAACCCAAAGTACTAGATTAATTAGAATAGTGGGCCACGATCATGAGAACCCATGGTGGAATTCACATGACTATTGGGTCTACTCCAATAAACCAAAACACAGTCCTCTAACTAGGAGGCCCTCCCTAGATGCTGTCATCGATTCAGATCGGTGGTAGGGCCCTCCTCCTTGCATATGTGTGTGTGCACGAGATGTCCCCATCACTGATATTTATCATAGTTGTTAAAACTTAAAGTTAGGTTCGTGAATGTAAATTGTGCAAGAGATTATGATAGGAGAAGATTAGCCACTCATATGTTTTCTTTTTTTTGGTTGGTGGTTGGGTTAGGCATCATTTGGTAAATTGAAAATAAGGCTTGAAAATTCATTTAAGTGTTGAAAACTTAAGTGTTGAATTTAGTAGTTATAAGTGCTGAAAAAATCGTTTGGTAATTTGTTTGGAAAAAGTCCTGATATATGAAAACAAACACTTATTCCAAAAAAAAAAAAAAAAACTTCTTTAGCAAGCACAAACCACAAATGTCGAAAAATTGGAAATTTGTCATGTTTACTCATATTGTCTCAATTTTCGTATTTTGTAGAGTATGAGATGAAACCTGTTATTGCCATGCTACTAAATTTGGCACACCTATGCCCAATCTAATAAAATTTTAATACTACCCTTTTGTGTATTCCAGGAAGAGAGTGTCACTTAATTTATAAGTTTCAACCCTTACTATTCTAGGAAGTTCAATGGTGAATTGGAGGTGAGGAGAAATTGAAGGTCAATTAGATGCACGTGTGAGATCTGTGTCAGATATCTCATGAATGGCTCAAATATCTGGTGGGTGTGTCATGCCAATCAAGACTGCGCAGATATTGCGTTTGGATATGGCCTAATTGTGATAGGTCATCCTTTGATATCGTCACGCAATAAGCCTAGACATTCATGGCCTACATCTCTTTGATTGGACCACCATCTGATCATTTTAAACCATTAGATGTATTCAATGGGTATTTATTGGGCCATAGAATGATTTTTACCCCAATCTTACTTGAATTGAATCAGATCTATTGAAAACAAAATTGAATGGCTACGATCTCATTTGGACGGATTTGGTCAGGCATGGTCCAATCTAACCATATCATCTTGAAAAACACATTAATAAACCCACTTAGACCAAATTTTGTCCAAATCCGATCAGCGGATGAGGAGATATGGTCTATTGAAGGAACAAGCCTTCTTGAATATTTGTTTCCGTCGCGATCCATGCCCCAATCTTGAGAGACCCCTTGATTTGATGGATCTCGAGACATCATGGCAGGCTAGATCTCTTAAAGGAGATGAAAAAAAAAAAATGCCAAAATGGGACAAACAAATGATGTTAGATTTTGCAATTTAAAATTATTATTTTTTCTGTCAACATGTGTGATGACACCCAATTTTGTTCATCTAAGATCTGATCGCTCATCTCTTCGTTTGGGATGTACAACTACTTGTTTTGAAGTTATAAACGAGTATTATAAAATGTACAATTCAAATCTCGAAAGGAGATTAGAAACACCTCGGAAACTAGGCCATAAATTTAAATTGTTATTACTGCACATGTGGCCCGATGTGCAACGATACACCAACTTCAACGTACAAGATCTCAACGTTCTGATCTTCGTTTGGGACATGCTTCTACTTGTTTAGAAGTTATAAATGAATACTATAAGATATGCGGTCCACTTTGTGAAAGAAGTCTAAAAATACTTCAAAAAATGGGCTATAAAGTCAAATTGTTATTACCACACGTGGCCCAGATGTGTGGTGACACAGCAAACTCGACATACAAGATCTCAGTGTTCCAATCTTCGTTTGGGACATGCGACCTCTTGTTTCAAAGTTATCAATGATTACACTACGAGATGTGCGCTCCACTTCATGAAAGGAGTAGAAATACATTGAGAAATAGGCCACAATGTCAAATCGTCATTACTGCACATGTGGCTCGGATGTGTACCAACACACCAACTTCTATGTCCAAGATTTCAACACTCCAATCTTTATTCTGGGTGAGTGATCACACATTTTGAAGGGCTTGACCGGTACTTCAAGATTAATGGTTTAAATATGTGATCGGACCTTGTAAGGTGGCCTAAAAAGTGTTGTCATTTTTTAGATGAGGAAGTGCATTGTTGTTATTTTAAATTATTGATACAAAGTAAAATCACTTATTGCATTCCGCATTAAGTGATAAGTCAAGAGAGGGGAGTTGAAAAAAGAAACCATTTTTTCAGTGGCACTTAATTATGAGGATTTACCAAATGCCCTGAATAAGGGAAAATCACTGAAAACACCAAAATTAAGTGATAAGTGTTGAAAATAAGTTTTATCAAACTGGCCCTTAGTTGGATGTTGAGATTATAGTCAATGGTGTCTATTACAAAAGCATATTACATGTCAGCTACACAAGCATGCACAAAAGATATTTGGTTGAAAATGTTCTTAGCAAAATTAAAGTTCAGGAAAAAAAGTGGTGGTGGTTCATTGTGATAGTCAAAACATATCGGACTTAGCTAAGAATTTGGTGTTTCATGCTTACAAGCAATTAATGTACATTATCACTTTGTTTGTGGATGGTGGAAGATAGCCACATCTCTTTGCAAAAGATTTACACGAACAAGAAAGCAACAAATACGTTGACAAAGCCTACTGAGAGGGAGAAGTTTATTTAGTGCGGGACTTTTTGTGGGCTTGTTATTACCTAACGATTGGTGATGATTGTTTTTCACACTATTAGATGAACTAGTCTTCATGTGGGAAAATGTTTAGGAAGTGTCGTGTACATTATGAGATATGTTTGCATTTCCATATTGGAAATGTCTCCTTTTATATCTAAAATGTTTGAAGCCTAGTTTTGGTAAGTGCTTCCCTTTTGTGTGTTGCC
The DNA here is from genome assembly GCA_037074715.1 of Magnolia kwangsiensis. Classification (NCBI taxonomy): domain Eukaryota; kingdom Viridiplantae; phylum Streptophyta; class Magnoliopsida; order Magnoliales; family Magnoliaceae; genus Magnolia; species Magnolia kwangsiensis. The sequence continues at coordinate 4,353,057 of CM073573.1, forward strand.
TATAAAAGGGTAAGCAATAAACATTGTAGAAAGAGGGTGACTTATGAGATCTTTTTGTTTGGCGAGAGAATGGGAGAGAAGTGAGTCTTGTATTCTTCGATTTCTCTTGTTTTAGTGAAGAGGAAAGTTCTATGTTCCTGTCCCCATTGATTAAGCAAATTGTCAAACCATGTAATATTGTGTGCCTCGTCACTTGTTATTCTTTTGCTCCTTTCATTTTTAGGATTTTTTTTTAATCATTTACCTCGATTGTGTGTTGGCGTTTGTTGCAAGAATGTCAACTTTCCTATTTACCCATAATCTTGGAACTAGCCATGGAGAGAACTTCGCGTTAACTACCACTTGCCAACATGGTTCCACCCACAATTGTTAAAATCTTATGAATCATATTAGAAATGAATTGAATCTACTTCTTTTCTTCTTTCTTCTTTTTTTCTTTCTCTTTCTCTTTTTTTTTTTTTTTTGGAAAATTAAAGGCAGTGATTTTTATTAAAGAAAGAGAAAGACAAACAAACTAAATGACGAAAGACCAAGAGACCGAAGAGGCCCAAGTCATTACATCCATGATGCCCTGCTGAAGACCTCATCTGACAACCTATGGCGATTCATGAAGTAAAGATCATTCTGCTCTCGTGATTCATTAAAAGTCCCTAGTTGAGAGGGCATCTACTCACAATGGAAAAGGTCAGGAAATCCATCCCACACTTCTCCAGCAAAAGCACATTAAAAATAGATGATTGATTGGCTCTGCATCATGCATGCACATGGTACAAATATCAGGAAAAATCATTTGCACTTTTTGCAAATTGTCCACCATGAAGATCCTATTTCTTCTAGCCAACTACATGAATGTAGCAACCCAGGGAGGCCTTCCATAAGACCAAATGAATTTGGTTGGAGCTTTCAGTGGCCTTGGATCAAGAACATAGATCGCCCCATAAAATGAACGAATGAAAAAACTGCCCAACCTCTTAAGCAATGATATTAAAAAAATGGTCATGTAGCTACTGTAATGGCTGTTACGTACTCGATACAACACTGTAATGCCCAATCTGAAAAAATGGCCTTTTATGGGTCAACATGGGCCAGTAATGGCTTGATATGGGGCTGATATATTTTCTTCCTTTAAAAAAAAAATGTACTTGTTACAATGTTGTAGCAGCTATAACAACCCATATTTAAACAGCTATATGGATGACTGTTACGACCACCATTTTATTATCAAATACCTTGCAAAAATGTTGAAAGTTATTTGTGTACTCTGTGTGTGTATGTAGGGTTTTGCTAATGTCCTTGAACCTTTTCAACAGTACTCGAGGTGACCTATCATCGATCTTAATTATTCATTCACTTTATACAACTAGGAGCAAGCCATGGTACAAGAATTATGCCAATTGGATGGTTGTAACCCTTTGGATGGGGCCAGTTTGTTACAACTATCTGTTGCATACGAGCCATAAATCACATGGTTATAATCATCAAATCACAATATTGCTTTAGAATCATTAGAAATACAAAGCGGGATCTATCTACTAGATGTTTCAAGAAGATGATTGGACCTATTTTATTTCTCCAGTGAATCTATGCATTTTCATGCTATTGATCGGAAGCTCAGGATCATCTGATTGGCATGAGTTTTGCACCATTGCTTGCTCTTGGTTGCACGAATGAACAAATGGTTCGGATCGACAATAGCTGTTTAAAAGGTTTGGCGACATTGCTAACGTCCCTACACACACAATAGGGGGATGTTAGCAAAATCCACACACAACTAACCACTTACTCTAAAAGCTCAGCCGCATCCCACAAGCCACCCCTCTCGAGCCCAGTGTGAAAAGGCCCATGCATTAATCAGCCCCGGTGAGGAGTCTTAAACACCAGACCTCCTATTCTGGTACAATTTTGGTACAGGACAACTAACCACTTGCTCCAAAAGCTTGAATTCATAGAGTGTGGCGAATTAGTCCCTTCATCTCATACCCCTGACCCTACATCCCATAGCTTAGGTCCTTGGCCGAACCCCCTCATGGGCCCCACATCACATGAGTTCCACATCACACGAGCTGCCTACCCTAAGTGTGCCCTGCATCCCACAGGCCACCCCACTCGACCCGGTGTGAAAATGCCCTTCCATTAATGGTACACTTGAATGGACCTGGGACCCATGTGATGAGTGTTAGACATCCAATTCGCGAATTAGGTGCATCCTCTCTAGACAAAGGGATGCTCCAATGATCAATCAGATCCGAAACTCAAGTGGTGACACCATTTGGAACGGTGCCAATTCATGCCCAAAACCCCTAAAATCACTTTGGTGACCCACCTAAGTTTTTGAATGGCCTGAATGTTAGTTAGCCCCTTCATCAAGGTGGGGCACTCACAATTTGAGCCATCAATTGCCCATTTATTTCAACCATGAAGCCTGCATGATAAATGGATCATCTTGGTTTCTGCTCTAGCTTGCAGAAATAATATTCTCTAATTCATTCATAGTTTTGTAGTGTTGGTAAATTCATCCTCACGTTGTTATGCTACTATGGAAGAATTTTTTAGGCTTTGGAACACTTGGGTCCTTTATTAAGAAGTGCAATAAATACTTTCACATAACTGCATAATGTTTCTACCTATGGAATTCACAGTGCTAGCATTCTGTCCATCATTGTTTCCTCAAAGCTTATATATATAATTTAATATTTTTTGGACATTAAAAATCCATTAGACTGGATATCTTGTACTCATATACTTCAGGGTGGCTTCTCTGTTTGAATAGCACTGAAAGACTGTTTATTTGTATGTCTTTCTTTTCTGCTCTATGCGGCTCTTCGCTAAAACTGTTACCTTTCAAAAAAAAAAGTTTTGGAGAATAGACTAGTTACATTAATTCATAATAAGTGTGATGCAATGTTTTAAGGGAGAATGCCTAAGGAAAGACATTCAACCTCCCTGGAGATTAGGCCCTCCTGAGAAGCCCATAAAATTAGTGAAAAGTAGTAAAAAGAGATTGAAAAAGAAGTTGAGAAAAACATTTTGTTCTTCTTTTTTTAAGTACATACCATTAATGCATGTCAATATCATATAAAACTACATGCTAGACATTACATGTACTAAATAATAAAATCAAGTGTTAGTAAAACAAAAAATTTGAAATGAAAGCCACGTCAAGAAAAGAGAAGGTAAGAAAAGTAGCACAATTACTTCAAGTCAACAAATTACATTTAAAAAATAAAGCTCAATGAAAGAGGGTTTCTCTTCCTCCTAGCGTCCTAGACCTTGTTATCTAAGAAATTATTGTATGAGCAGTATGTTGTTGAGATTTGCATTCCATTCATTAGTCAAGCAGATATGTGAAGGCCAGGAACCTTGAATTGGAGAACCTCGAATCCAAAACTCAACCTTGATTCCTTATGCAAGTGAAGAAGCTGAAATGAATCTTTAATACACAGCAACTGTAAATCAAGATTTTCTAAATGTTGGGAAAATTGAAAACTCAAGGAAAAAAGAAACAGGTGTATGCTTCTCACTGTTTTAAAAAGTAGAAAAATAGAACATGTCATTCCAATTTCTCTACTTAGCTAAATGTCGTAGGAGCATGAACGCTTATTTTTTCTTCAGAATCATGCCATACCAAGTCTCATAGATTGAGTAAAGACAGCCTGATGCGGGGCTTGGCAGATCTGGGACTCAGGACTTCTTCATCCTTGACTAAAGAATGCATGAAGTGGGGCTCTATGGATCTGGGACTTTAGGACTTAATCCTTGGGGGGCCTCGGGTGAGGTTCCACTGTGGATTGGGTTTTTGCATCTGTAGGGTTTTTCTGTATCCATTTGTTGGGCCTGATTGTTTATTCTTGGTATTGGGCTGATTTAGTAAAGAGTGGACAATGAGTGAACTCTTCTTAGATGTTCGAAATGATCAAGTAAAGAATGTGTGAAGTCTCTTCAGATGTTTGGACCATCAAGCCTACCTAACAAATCCAACCTTGTAATGCTACCTCTAGGATATAGTGAAAAGGGGAAAGAAGGACTCAACTAACTCCTAGGTTTTCGAGTACTTGACAATGTTTTTAGACTGGTTCCATACTGTGGATATACAATAAATGATATGATTGCAATTGTCCATCTTTCTTTGGTACCTATCCTCTGTATATGAGAACGAGTGTCATTGTTAGAGTGAAGCTTGTTGATTGACATGGGTGGTGATGTTTGGTGTGAGTTCTATCCTATCGTCCTGCCTTTATAAATTATTATTTGTCCTGAAATCTTTTTTTTATATATAATAAATCATGTTATCTTGTAAATTGGATAGAGTTTTCACTAGAATAAATAAAATATCAGCAGGATCCTCAAGGCACACCAGAAATACAACCATCATCTCAAGTGTCACAAGAATCTCAAGCTGACCAGAGAAACAACCCTCCTACTGAGGTTCCCAGAGCAGATTCGGGTTCAGTATCCATCTCCAGCAATGATGGCAGGAAGGTTTCTCGCGAGGACATTGAACTTGTAAGACAAGTTAATAGATTTTCCCATGACTCGTGTACTATTAAGTTTTTGAAGGAATCATGACTGAATCCATCTGTTCTCTAAATAGGGATTTGATCTCTTACATTTCATGATTGCTGTAGGTCCAGAACCTGATAGAACGATGTCTTCAGCTATATATGAATAGAGCAGAGGTGGTGAAGACCCTTTTGAATCGAGCAAGGATTGAACCTGGGTTTACGAGTCTAGGTAGGTTAAGGGAACTATCCCATTTGGATTGAGGAATGATTGAACCTAAGTTTACGAGTCTAGGCAGGATAAGGGAACTATTCCATGACATGTACCCTTTTGTTATCCTTGAAAATAAAAAAGTAGTTTCATGACATATACCCTTTTGAGGGAGGGAGGGAGTCTAGAAAATTACACCTTCTGAATGTGCATCCACGAACACCCACATAATGTGAGACCAGTTGAAGCCAATGTGGATATTTTGGTCTGACATCCTTCTCTTTTTCTTCATTCAGTGTGGCAGAAACTGGAGGAAGAAAATGCGGAGTTTTTCAGGGCTTACTACATAAGGTTAAAGCTGAAAAAACAGATCCTCATGTTCAATCACTTGCTTGAGCGCCAGTACCATCTGATGAAATATCCTATGCCATCAAAGGTTCCTCTGGCCCCCATACAGAATGGGATTCATCCTATGCCTGGTAACTCCTTCGCCCCATTCTTGACATTTGGTGGGTTTTAATAGGGAAAGCATGAACGTACCTTGATATTCCAACAAATGAGCAATCCCAATCATGATCCCTTGTTTTTAGAAATGGCCATTTTAAGCATGCAATCTTGAAATTACGGATATATATATATATATATATATATATATATATATATATATATATATATATATATATATATATATATATATGGTTCTTTTACAAAATTATAAAGTAGAAACTCATATTTATTAGTCTCAAATATATTATTAAATGTTTTGAAAGAATGTTTAGATCCTAAAGCATATTCTTACCGTGCAAAAGTATAACATTTCTTTTGTTAATGTTAGCTATTTTCCTGAGCTACTGTACTCATTTGTCTTGGATCCAGACTGCCTTTGCATTTGGCAATGTGTTCATGCAGTTTAGTGGTTTTTGGTCATTTGGCAAAGAGCTTGGTGTTTTTGGCTTTAACATTTAAATCTGTTTGCTTAATTTTAGGTGCCCATGCTTCATTTTCAGGTATTGCAGTCTCCAGTATAGATGTTCTGCTTTTGATTGCTTTACCTCTTGTTTGATTTGGATTTTGTCCAACACTTGGTTAATGTTGCCTGGCAGACAAAAAGCTTTTGTTTTATACACCCTGATTGTCGGGGTTGTTCTTTTTGTCATGTATGCACAGTCAGAAGGGGCCATTAGAATGACAACGAAAGAACATTCACAGGTGGGACAGGTGTGTCAGCGCCTTCTGTGATAAATGATGAATGGTCAGATTACCCCAATATAGTGGTTCAACCGAAGAATGAATGGGCCTGACTTTTCTTTTTCTTTTTTAGTTGTGGGTATTTTCACATGACTCTGCACGTAATGGACGGTTGGATCCTGCACATGTGCGATGTATAGGCATATATATGGGCAAGCAGTAAAACACTGTTTCCCCAAATGGTTTTTGTGCAAAAGATTTGAGAGCTATTTTCAATATGCAATGTCAACCATGAAGGCAGGAACCATAAAATAAAGTAATTTAAGAAGGTTTATCATTTATTGGGACTTCATGGTTAATTTCATTCTTCCCATCAAATGGTATGGAAATTTTAGTTTTTAAATCATTATTATCATTCTTATTCAATGTCAATTTGTGTGCAGTGCAGTTAACAATATGCCTATGGGCTACCCGGTCCTTCAGCAGCCCCCAATCCCAGCTACCGGTCAACCCCATCTCGAGTCAATGGGCTGTGGACTCTCCAGCTGTCACGTGGTAAATGGAGTCCCGGCGCCAGGCAATTTCCATCCCATTCGGATGAATTCCGGAAATGAGTAAGGATTTCCTTGGGCATTCACCACATTTAAGAACGCATTTTTTTGTATCTTGACCCGGAAATGAATTGAAAGACAAAATGGATATATCTGTCAATCATGGTTATGGATAAGCATTCCCAAATACAATTGATTGTCTTGACACTCTTTTCCTTTGCAAGCTCATCATCTGAAGATGCGTTTAATTTATTTCTTTTTCTTGTTCCATTTTTTTTGAAAGATACATGTAAGATTTAAATTTCATTTATAAATTCATGAATTTATAAAAGAATGATGATGAGTGACGACTCTATCATGCAGTTTTTCTTTCAAGATTAACTGATCACTTTATTAGCAGAGCATCAAAAAGGCGCAAAGAATTACAGCCTAAGCAAAAAAGAAAAAAATTAAGACTTTTGTAAAGAATTTATACAAGAAGCCTATTCCACTACAAAACTCTTGACTTGGAAAATAACTTCCCCCTCTTTGGCCTCCTCATCCTGGACACACTCACCATTCCTTTCCCCCAAATAGACCAATAGAATAGCTAGCAAAGCCAACCACCAAAGATTCCAAATTTTCCTCTTGAGCCAACTGCCATGCCAAATAAGGAATAGCTTCTTGACTGATTACTGCATAACCCAAGAGATGCCAAAGAGATCAAGGATAGAACTCCAAATCTGGCTAGAATACGGACAGTGAATGAAAAGATGATCAATAGACTCTGTGTTTGCCATACATATGATGACACACACATTTGGGATAACCATGGCCCTCTTTTGGATATTGTTGATGGTTAAAATCTTTCCTCTACCGACGAGCCATCCAAAGGCAGCAGCTTTTGGAGGGGCTCCATAGTGCCACACACAGGCCATATTGCAGTGAAGCAGTTAATAAGTAAAACAGCTAATCGATCGTTTGGGAGCTCTAAGTTGTAAACAGCTTACACCTATCCTGTTTTGGTGTTTAAGAGGTAAAATGTTTACAGGTAAACAGTTTTTGTTAGGCTGACTTGTGAAATGTTTACAATGTATGAACTGGGTATTCACAGTGCAGAGAGCTAGGCAATAAATCCCACCAAAATCTTCAAATCACATTAAAAGGGCTTGATATTTTTAGAGCCCTAGGAGAGCATCAAGGGATGCACATGCTAACACAGCGATCCATAGCTCAAGTGGTAGACTGAGTGAGAATAACCTCGTTTCAACGTCGAGGTCTTGGTATCAATTCCCAAGTGGGTTGTGGCTAACAGTGGGGTGTGTACTAACATGCTAACCCAAAAAAAAGGGGGGATGCACATGCTAGACAGATTGAATGTCCTGCACCCTTCACAATGGGCCCCACTGACAATCTGGAAGGTTTTTTTTATATGGTGGGCGACCCATCCCAACTATTCCCTGCTGTGTGGCCCGCTTGATGATCAATCAGACTGTTCTTCTGGGACCATGGGGGAGTATCAGGGACACACATGATGGATGGATTGGATTTATTGTACACATTATGGTGGGCCCGATATGGCATGCATGTGTATCCACCATCAGGTTATGCTCTATATAATGTCTTGTCAAGCGTAAAGACTTTACGTATAAGCAAAACATTTTTTCTTAAAAAAATGGAAGGGAGAGTTTACCTCTTGGCTCTTGTAAACACTTTACAAGCAAAATTTTCCATCCAGACACCTACCAGTAAAGTGTTTACTTGTAAAGGAGCATAAAGGGACGCACATGATGGAGGGATTGGATTTACTGTACCCATTATGGTGGGCCTCACATGGCATTCATGTGTATCAACCATCATGTTATGTTCTATATAATGTCTTTTCAGGTGTAAAGACTTTACCTGTAATTGAAACTTTTTTTGCTTAAAAGAAATGGGAAGAGTTTACCTCTTGTAAATGCTTTACAAGCAAATTTTGCCATCCAAACACCTACAAGTGCTTACCTGTAAACCCTTTACAACTAAGAATTTTACAGGCATCCGACCAACCCCTAAAAGATTTGTATAGATAATTGACAGTTATTCTCCAGTTTATTTTCCATTACAACCTCATCCCGCTTTTCCTCTTCAATTCCTTCTAGCCTGTGTTTTACCTTTTGAGCAGCTTTGCTAATGTCAGCCTGTTCCATCTTTGTTGAAGCACTGTGATGGAGAGCGGTGCAGCTGATGTTGGATCTGTTATCCCTCCAGGCAGTGCCATGTCATCCATCTCAGATATGGCCGTGAGTCCAGCGTCAGCATCCAGTGGCCATTTTCCCTTCACTCCATCAGAAATGTCAGGTATGGGTGTAGACACATCAGCACTTGACACAGCCTTTACATCCGATGTGGCAAGTCAGCTGGGAGCTGATGGTGGGGTTGGGAGCACAGGCGACTCACTTAGGTCTCTGGCTCAGATCCCCTGGAATTTCAGCTTATCGGATCTTACAGCAGATTTATCAAACATGGGAGGTACACTTGGATTTTCTCTCAAGTCTTCTGTGCAAGCATTAATTTCTCAACATGGAACAACACGGTATAGTCAATACATCACTCCCCCCTATAAATAAGGGTGGCAATGGGTCGAGCCGATCTGTGGGTCAACTGGCCCCACTCACTTATGAGGTGGGTTTGGGCCCACCTAAATGGGTTGCGGGTCAGGCTCATGCTAGAAATGTACTCCCTTGAGTAAATGGCCCTGGCTTGGGTTGAACCCTGCCCGACCTGACCCACCCAGACCGGTTATCAATGGATTGTACCAGACAAAATGACCCAACCCAAAACCCTGATACAAATTAAAGAAGAAAAGTATAAGATTAATCTTCTTATGCATGTACATATCCACTGTCTGGGCTAGGTTGTGCATAGCCTCAAGTGTTGTATTCCATTCTTAGACTTGAATTGGGCCATGGCGAGTTGGGTCAGGTTAGTCAAGTCTTGACCATTTACAATTAAATAGGTTGGGTTGGATCGGGCTTAATGAATTTTAAGTGGGTTTTGGATCAGAGGGTAATGGATCATGTGTCGGGTTTGGGCACAATTTCTTGGCTCACATAGTAAATGGGTCGGGCTTGGGCTGACCTTGACCCATTGCAACCTTGTTTATAAATTTTATCAAAACAATCTTTAACGTTGAAGAAAAATTTCAAAAGTCCCTTCTACATTTTTCTGAAGTGCATGTTTGTCATCTTTGTCAAATCTGCTATGCATATTGTTGATGTAGAGCGGGTCGCAGACACTTTCATGGCAAAGATGGACCAGAGAAGGCCTGATTGTAGGTGGAAATGATCCGGACTGTCAGGACCTTAAAACAATCATATCTCGCAAACCGGGATGAGTCTTTGGACGTGTCATATATGATTTTCGGGTATGAGAAGCTACTTTAGCCAACCGACCTGGCTATGCTGGGTTGCCCATGCTGGATTTGCGAGATTCCATCAGATTGACAGTCAAAAGTCCCTTTTATTTTCGTTTTTACTATAAATAGCAAGTTTTAGTTGGCGTAGGAGTCGTGCCCAACATGAAAAGGGCGTGGAAAAGTTAGGAGAACAACGTGGTTAGTCTAAATTGGACACTTATTATTTTTGGCCGAAAACCATAACGTCTAGTAGGAATGATGACCGTCTATAAATAGTAAGGTTATTATTTATAGTAAGGCACGTTTTTAGGGAAGTTTGAGTCTAAAACTCCATCCAAGGTTTTAGCTCATTATTTAAAGGATTGTAATTTCGTTTTTTTTAATCATCAATCAATTTATTTCAAATTTATTAGAAATTATTTCTATTTTCATCCCTTGTGGATTCAAGGAAGCTCTTTGAGGAGTCCAGAGAGCTCCATGGATTCGGAGTAGTTTCCCTCCCTGCGTCAATTGTATGGATGGATCATTTGTGTTCAATCAAATAAATAGGTCATGCAAGTTGTAACTAGCTTTCAATCCTCTGTTGAAAATTACCAGACATAATGTAAGATGTTTTCTCAGTTGGGTATTTCTCTTGCATTTTATGAAACCTGTTCATATCATACGAGCCTTTTTCTCTTAATGAAAGCTGAGGTACTTCATCTGCAATTTTTTTTCTCTTTTTTGTATGTTGTTTTGGGATTTTCTACCCAGATCTTGGCGCCCTAGGAAACTATACTGGCTCCCCTTTCCTGCCATCAGAGTCTGACATCCTACTTGATTCCCCAGAGCATGATGATATTGGTAAATCTAATTACCTTTTCTTCTCTACTTTGACTTTAAATAACTCCTAAGCTTAAGGAGCGAGACCCAAATCCGATTCATCCTGCTTGACCAAAGTGCCCTTGGTGTTTTGAAGCCATTCCCTGAATGTTTCTAGGCAATTGGGCAGGGTTTGGGAAATTTGAGGAAACTGGCCTGCTGAATACCCTCCCTGCCAATGGTTGAAAACAATGAAAAATGCCACATTGTAAATAAATGACCAACCAACAGTGTATGAAATTGCATCTAAGTTCATCACTGATCTTGTGCGTAGACTCCACTTGGATTTGCTTAAATGCACTTGAGCGCACTTGTAGGTTAAGCTCATGTACAAAGCTTTGTATTGGATCCAGTCACCTTCTTTTTACTCTTTTTCATTTTCCTTGAATTGTGTTTCTGTTTGCAGTTGATGAGTTCTTTGTTGATTCCATCCCCGAGCCATGCTCTCAGTCAGATGAGGAGAAATCATAGAGAAGCGCTATCAATCAGATGAGGAGAAAGGATAGAGAGAACTGATGTGGCCCCACCCCTAACATCCTCCACAGGTTAGTGCATTAGGCAGTATGCTGAAAGGTTAGTTGATTAAAATAGACATTCCAGCGCTTGTAAGTATAGTAGCAGTAGTAGCACAAGTAGGCCCCGGAAGTAGGAAATAGTGGATAATATATCTACAATAAATGGTAACAATTGCACATTTATATTTCTCCAAGATGTGAAAAATAATAAATAACACAGTCATGCAGACTGTTTATAATATTTTGTGGTGCTGCTTGTTGTGGTTCAAAACATCAAATTAAGGTGGGTGTGTTTGGCTGTCTGCTCAAACTATATCATACTGAAGTGGGTTGCATATTAGGGTGGCACACCTCATTGTTCTGGATTCCAGTAAAGGTGTGGGTAGAGAAGCATACCGCCGGATCAGTCCCACTGTCTAGGCATGCATCCTAAGCACTGGTTATGAGTTACGTATTGATCTATTTTTGAGAGAGTATACAATGGTCATTATAGTTTTGGACTTCTCAGTTTGAACAAGTCGAGCCCATGGTTTCATGATCCAAAACCAATGATATGTTAGACCCCAGTGGATGGTGCATGCACCAAAAATCTCCCAGATGGGGAAATCCTAATCCATGAACAGGTGGCCCAATGAATAGATGGTTAAGTAAGACATTACAGCTGTTGAAAGTACGTGGGAACTTATCAAATACAGAAGGCACGTACAAAATCTCAGCCCAGCATTGCATAATGTCTTCTTCTTCTTCTTTTTTCCTTAATGTGGTGCGAGATTAGAAGATCCAGCGGACTAATATTTTCACATTTTTCAGTTGAATCAGTGGGGTGCGGTTGTTGAATCTCTTACTATATCCAAAGACCACAAATTGAAAGTTTTAAGATTTGCCTTTCTGGGAGAAATCTGATGCACATAGTCCATCCACGGTCGGACACAACAAATCAATGGTCCAGTTTACTTAACTAGGGCACCCACTTATCAGAATTAAAAGTACGTGTGTACTGTATAAAGATGAACGGTGTTATATAATTCCATTTTATTTTATTTTTTAGCGTGGTGAAGTCAGTCTAAAGTCGACCCAAGATCTATTATTATACTTTCTGATTGAGAGAAGACCCAAGATTGCAAGCTCTAACCGTAAGAATTTTTCATTTTTCATCAATTCACGAGTTGAAGTTTCAATGGTGGTGATTTTGGGCTTTTAGAAATCCATTTATGACCGTGATTTGGTCAAACTTGCTGATCTTTGTTTTTGAGAATACTACTTTGAAATATCACGTCTGCAGTGATGAAATCCAGGTGGCCCATGGCCATGTGTAACATTGTGGTGGAAGTGTATGATCCAGTTTGTCAGATCGATCGTAAAATGGGACACATTTGAAAGAAAAGATGATGGTAATGCTCCCAAAACAAGTTTACACGTGTGGCCCACCTGATGGTGGGACCGGCCTGATTAGACACAAACGGAGTATCCACCTGATGAATCAAACTGGATACAACATCTTGTGTACCAGTATCAAACATATCCCACCCTAGATATTATGATTGACGGTAGGATCTATATGCACATTCTTGTTCGCACATGCCGTAGATGTTTGGTGTTTGGAACTGTTGATCGATGGGCCACTCTATGATGGGGCTGTATAGGCTAAAAATCTAATCTAGTTGCTATGACCTTTGCCGGTTGCATGTGGACCATTTGTCTAACAGTTCATCGGATGATTTCCGCATTCCAATCCCTTTGATATTGCAAATATAGTCCATTTACGTGATTGGCCACCAGCATAATTCCCACACTCTGATCCCCTTGATATTTGCAACATGGCCCATCAATGTGGTTGGCCACTAGAAAAAACAGGCCTAATCACTACCCTACATGCTTGCTGCTTATTTGGTAAGTGGGAATTGCATAGGACTCTCATGAGATGGCTCCGGAAAGTTACTTGCATGATATGCCTTGGGAGTGTGAGGCATTCAGAATTGAACACATACCATTCTGCAACTCAGTCTAAACCGTCCAAATAAGGGGACCCCACTGATGATCCTAACTTCTGAGATTAATGGGCATTTGGTAGTCGATACTTCCAATTCGAGCTATCCATCATATCTACTGGTTTATGGTCCATCTAAACAGACGTCCACTATCAGTACAGATTAATCTAATCGGCACATGCATGCCACGTGTACAATTTTAAGTGCGTAAATACGAAGCATCACAGTCAGCCAAAGTATCAAAGCTTTTCTCAGTGCTATTTTTCCAAAGTGCATGAGCATGAACCATCAAGATCAACTTGGCCCTACATCACCTTCTAGTGCAGAAATGGGGGAGTCATTTGATGCTCTGTCAGACTTATGGTTGATACACGGGCACTGAGAGATCGTACACTTCGCATACAGAAACTCTAATTAAACCGTACCACCTGTGGAACGTTGCGTCCGGAATTGGGACAGTTGGCTGTTTTTTATTTCAACCACCCAATCACGGGATTACCGTGTTTTACGGTGTAGGCTTTTGTGATGACTCACCACTATTTTAAAATAGTGGTGTTTCGTACACTGTACACGTGGCATGGTTGCATTGCAATCCCGACCGTCCAAATAGCTGAATAGACTGTGGAAGGAACACAATTCAATGATCACGCTAAAAAAAATTAGATTTGACTGTTAAATTCAGACCCTGTAACGTTTCCTTTTAAAAGTATATCTATTTCATGACTAACTAACAAAGACGCAGATTAGCCGGCAATCGAGCCAGGTGGATGTGACCCTGACCGTGAGGCCCGCGTTGTATATCCACGCAGTACATCCGTTTTGCCAGCTCCTTTTTATTTTTTCTTTTTCAAACACGCGCACACACACCACCGTACACTCACACCGCAGTGGGATTTCACTACCTGTAGGTACTCGAACCCTGGACCAGGTGTTAAAACCCCTGAGGGTCTACCACTAGAGGAAGAGCAAGGACCCAAAAACGAAGGGTATGATACCAAAAATGAAGCAATACAGTCACAGGTAGACCACGCCATAGGAAACAGTAGCCACTATTAAAAACTTCCAAAGGTTCACTGTAATTTTTATTTGCAATTCAACCAGTTGAGAAGGTCATAATACCCTAGATGAAGGTAAAACAAAAATATCAATATAATCAAAACTTTTATAACCCCCCCAGAAGCTTTTGATGGTGGGACTTTAATCCCTGGTATGGTCCGCTTGAGATTTATATCAACTTCATTTTCAGGAGCATGCCTTAAAATAAACAGAAAAAATGAATAAACAGCGTTGATATACAACTCATACATGGAGGTGGACCCCACAGTCAGGGTCGCACCCAACTGGCTGGAACAGCAGTCGCAGTTTATCCGCGTTCCATTTAGAAAATGATGCGAAATATACGGACGTCCTGTGCTCTTGACTTTTCATAGGAGACATGACCTCGGGAAACATTTCACGACTTTTTCAAACAGGCACGCTTTGATACTACGGCAGAGTATGATGGATAATACTTGGGCAGTTAGAAATTATAAAAAATTGCGTACGCGTCGTACAATTAATAAAAAAAATAAACTGCTAAAAATATAGGTACCGATTAAGATATATCATGAGCCAAAAGAATAATATTATTTTTACACGACCATTGGATTTCAGGACATGTACTGGACTGTTAAAATGAGAATAACCAATGGTCTTATTTGAAAAATTATGTCCACGAATCAGATGCCATGTTATTAGAACAATATGGTCTTTTACATTATAACTTATGTTGACAAAATAACAATTTAGAACACAACAAGAATAAAAGAAAAATGTAATCAGACAATCGAATTTACTAGATTCAATGCTTGACTCGAATAGTTAATTTTTAAGTAAGATTTGATGTCTTTTTTCTAATAATTCAAGCAAATGCAAATGAAAAAAATTTAAATTGTCTTCTAAATATAATAAAATCTGAGTCTGAATTTCAACACAAAATTTTACATATTTAAATATTAAGCAGATATCTAGTTTTAACACCAATATGCATTTTTAATGTGCTGGAAAAACTCAATAAAATGTTAGATTTGTGAGTATTGCACAACAAAGAGAGAAGAATACTTTTCTGAATTCTAATATTTAATATTTATAGTAATTAAATAGTCATGGAGTTCTTCATGTAAAGATACCAAAGTATTTTTTTAAGACATCCACACCCGTTCATAACAAACAATATCCTTTTATAAAAGAATATGACCAATTGTTATATGATAATTATTTTTATACATTTTTAGACATAAAAATGTCATCTAACAGTTTTAAATTGTCGTTATATGAGCGGTATGTAGCATATGTGCGACATGTACAATCATGTCATTGTCAGTACTTTCAATCAATACTAAGGGCCTGTTTGGCCAGTTGCGTTGAAAAGGATGAGGTGGAGTGGGATTCAAAAAACATAATTACCACCCATGGCAGGGATTGTTCCCAGTTATCATGGGATAAGTTTAATTCTCTGCTTTGTTTGTAATACGGTGATACATTGAAAGGATATACCCACCATTATTTGAAATTATTGAGAATAACACACATGTGTTATATCTAAACCGTTCATTTGTTTTGTAACCTCAATTTATGACACAGGCCTAAAAATGAGGTAGATTCAATTTTTATGTGGCCCTAAAGAAGTTTTCAACGGTAAGCATTCAATCCATATTGCTTTTTATGGTGGGGTCCACTTGAGCTTTAGATCTACCTAATTTTTTAGCCCATGCTCTAAAATGATCTCAAAAAATGGGTGGGCGGTGTGGATATATCCCACACATCATGGTGAGATGTACACAACTTGCTAACATTGAGTGAAATTGGCAGGGACCCAATATGATTCCAACCTACTTCCAAGCTTTTCCACTCTTCCCAAACATGGAGTAGAATTGGCACATGACCAAATGCAATTTCATCCCACCTAAGCCCATCTATTCCAGCTGGCCAAACAGGCCCTAAGGTTAACAATACCCCTGCTAGTCAAGTTACACCATTGCTGAAAATTTTAAACCATGTGCTAAAAAGGTATGCGTTTTTTACAAAAATACTTCTCATGTAAAAAATTATTTTCTTATTGATTGACTATATATACTATTGATGAAAAGTTTAAATAATTAATATATTTATTTACTTTTTTAAAATAATTTTTATTTTTTTACAGAAACACAACAACTTAGCTATAACATATTCTACAATTAGTATTGAGTTACTATTTGATGTGTATATTATTACTAAGCGACTGAATATGAGCGAAAACTCCCCATTCATGTAAAGAATAATGCAGGTTTGATCTTGCCAATTTGCTTTTAAAGAATCGAGCACTGTGGGACCCATAATGATGTATGGGGAGATAAGAAATTTCTCCGGCTCGTTTTAGCACATCAGACCAAACCTCAGGTAGATAAGAAATTAAGTGGGCCACACCACGGAATAGTGGCAATGAGGACGTCCACCATTGAAACCATTCTTGGGCCCATAATGATACTTTTATATATGCCATCCAAACCGTTCATGAAGTGAGTGTAACAAGGGCTAAGGGAAAAAAAATTTAAAAAAAAAAAAAAACTGATCCAAAACATCCGGTGGGCTAGTAAGGTTTCAATGGTGTGCGTCCCCATACTCACTCTTCCCTTCTGTATGTTCCACTTGAGTATCGGATCTTCCTGATTTTAAGGCCCCAATCCCAAAAAAAAATCTGTCACAAATGATGAATGGAGAAGATGTTACACACAAATCACGTGATGGCCCCTACAGAGCTCTTTCCTTCCTGTACTCTAAACCTGGTAAGTCATCCTTACATTTTGCAATGGCGTACAGCTACCCATGTCATTCAAACTGTGGATTCCATAGTGGATATGGCAATATCTATAAAATAAAATTTTGAACGGTCCATATTGAAAGCAGAAATCATGTGATTAATATTGTCTTATTAGCACATTATTTTCCATCATGGTCTGTCCCCAATTGCTGTACAAGTACGCTGGTCCTTGATGAGACAATCAATTAAAGAAATATGATCAGGAACATAAATATGAAATTGTTTTAAATGATATGCATTTTTTTTAAAGACATGCTTGCCGCTTTTTGTTATTCATGACTTAATTTTTTTAAGGGAAAAGAGGTGTTGTTCTTTGGTTATTTTAGTTCTAAATTAGATAATGTTGTTTATAGGTCCTTGCTCTTGATCCAATGGTAGAATTGTAGGGCTCGTTTGGCCAACTGCATTAGGTGAGATTGAGGTAGATGAAATTGTAAAAGTAACAATAAATGCATGTATAAGGTATTGTTCCTGGATTGGGTGTATCCCATGTTTTTCAATACTATATTTGGAATGTATACAATTAAAAGTAAATTCCAGAATTTTCTTTTGTAGACACTGAAAATCGGCGCCCATGCTTATTTGTATTTGTAAAGTGATTAAGGGGGTATGGATGTTGGAGTCACCACTAGCCGATTAATCTCAAAATCCTGCGGTCGGTTAGAACTATGGAATACGTAAGGTGGGAGAAATCCGAAAACTTCCTTACCTTAAATTGACTCCTGGTCTGCGATCTGAGATTTCAGGTAAGGGACCTCGGTTACAAAGAGAGAAGGTGTTAGGCACCCTCTCTGCCCGTACTAATATACGGTCTCTACTTTATGTAGTAAAACAATCTCAAGGGATGGATGATGTAGTCGGGATAGGATTAAGCACGCACGTAGATTTCTGATGCGACAAGATTCGAGATTTCGGCAAGTCATAGAGCATACGTCCAATGGCGTGTATAGAAGGCGGATGTGATGATGCTTATGCAAGGTAAGAAAAATGGACTAAATCACTAAGAATTTCTAATGTGACAGGATCCGAGGTATGACAAGTCACAGAGCATACGTTCACTAGAGATCTAGAGAAGCAGAGGGGTTGAGAAGGGAGTAGATATCATGATAAATGCTTGTATATAGAATAAATGGATCTTTAGCTTGATTTCTTAGTAAGCTAGGATATGGGTTGAACCATGATCAACTGGGTTAGGTTGGAGGTTAGGATGGCTGGGAAAGCAGGGAGTGGGCTAAGGGAATAACCAAAAAATCTGGACTTGAAGGCTTAGGGGCACCTCCTCACCCTTACTCTCTTCCTCTCCCTCTCACTCTCACTCTCCTTCTCACTTAAGCTTCGAAGTGAAGAGTTGATGATGGAAATGTGAAGAGGAGAGGGCTATTTATAGCCTTCTCCAATGACACTGCTGTAATTGTTAAGTTTAAGAGAGGTAAAAGATGACATGGCAGTATGTGAGTGATTGAGAAGAGATGAATGTCATATGGCGTGCTTTCATTAGCTGTTGGGGTTGGTAAAAAGGTAGATAGTGAAGGTTGGAGGGATAAATTTAGAGAAAATTTAACTTTTGGGCGTTGGGACAGCTGTCCACACGCAGGCCTCGAGCGGCGGCATTCGAAGTTCCACAGGAGGTAGTCGGACTACCGCCCGCGGTAGTCAAACTATCACCCGCGGTAGTCAGACTATCTCCCGAGCTGCGTTGGGGCCGAGTTTGCACGTGTGGGCTTTGTTGGTCTTTCTTTCGAATTTCGGTGGCTCATATAGGTGGATTTGGGTTCAGTTAAAGGGTTTTGGCCATGGTATAGGGTATAGGTGGGGTTGTATGTGTGATGAATGGTTTGAATCACATTTTTAGTGTGCAGATTGGGAGTTTAAGGGTTTTTTGAGTAAAGATTTGGTTTAAGCTGGGATTAGAGTTTGGTTTAAGGTATGATCATGGTTCCTGAATAGTGTTAACCTTCTCAAGATATGTCCTGGGTAGAGTGTCTACACCTTTCAAATTACACTTGAAAATTCATCATCATGAGATTTGAAAATCTCATCTCACACTTTCCAACACAAGGCTCATTTTTCAAAGCCTATAAAATTAATTTTAATCACATCCTACACTCCTTCCAAACATGTCATTCCCAATCCCGAGGTGGGATTAGCAATGCAATCTCATTTAATACAACTTAAGACCACTAGCCAAACAAGCCCTTAGGAGTTTCAACACCTGGTCAAGGGTTCGAGTACCCCATGAGTGGTGAAATCCCACTAAGGCCTGAGTGTGGTGGTGTGTGAGCGTGTGTTAAATTTATTTATTTTTTTTTAAAAAAAGAAAAGATGGATCTAAGAAACAAACGTACATATCATGGGCATCTAAGAAACAAACGTGCATATCTCACTCTACAATAGAAAGTGAGTTCATTGCACTTGGTGCTGCTTGTAAAGAAGGTGAATGACTAAGATACCTATTGTTGGAAATCACGTATTGGCCAAAACCTACTCCTGCCATATCTATCTTTTGTGATAGTCAGGCTACTCTTTGTCGTGCAATGAGTAAGACTTATAATGGTAAGTCTAGAAATGTAGGTCTAAAGCATAACTTTATTAAAAGATTTCTCAGAGATGGAGTAATCACAGTGGAATATATTAAATCCATCCTGAACTTAGCAGATCCCTTGACAAAAGGTTTATCAAAATATCAAATAAGAAGAACCACTAAAGGAATAAGACTAAGATCCATAAAGATGTAATTTTCACTCTTGATGGCAACCCTACCTATGTTTTGAAATATATGCTAGGTTCAAAGGGACAAACAAACCAAGTATGTGACTGAAACATATACTAGAAAAAGAAAAACAGAATCTCATTCCTAAAAGTCTAGTGTTTGGTTTCTGCATTTCATAAGAGGCGAGTACTAACTCTTAATAAATCTATAAACAGACTTTGCTGAGATGAAGTAGAATCATCTTTGATAGATCTACCTATATGGGTAGAGAAGTGATGCCGTTTTTGAAGAGATTGGGATCGTCTCTAGAATACTCATGAAATAGGGATACGCACAAGTCCAGAAATGTGCGAACTTTTAGATCTCCAGTTATATATGAATAGATGTGTGTTATGTGTCCGGCGAGTCATATAAGGTCCTTAGTTCAAGACTAATGGGTTACTAAGTACCTGGCATAACTTTGATACGTATACACTAAAGTAAAGGTTCAAATCTAAAAGATATCTTTACTTATGCACCTATTTATACTGATATGTCATTCGTTTCAGAATCTGATTTTATTTTTAAAATTGTGGGGGATTGTTGTGTTTTTTAGAATAAAAATAAATTTCAAAAATAAAAGTTATTTTTAGAAAGTAAATAAATATATTAATTATTTAAAACTTTCCATAAATAGTATGAATAGGCAATTGGTAAGAGAGGGGGTGTTTTTCCTTATGCAACCGGGGTTTAAATCTCCTCGAGGACGATGCGAAGCACCGCGCGCGCGTGGCGTGGGCTGTAGGGCTGCTTGGGCGCTTTTTGGCGCTTTATTAGGCGCACTTAGCACTTCACACGTTCGCGTCGTCGCAAGGAGCAAAAAGAACTTAGTCTTTTTGACATATGGTTCAAATTTTTTGAGTCATGGAATTGAACCCTGATGATTTATTATCTTTTGTTGATTAAGAATAATTATAACATGATTGTACATGTGGCACCTATGTCACATGTTGCTTATGTGGATAGAGTTTTTTCCTGTTGGATAACTGCTTCTGTCTGAATGGGTACAGAAATAACTGTCATAGGACAAAAAGTCATGTCCTTTCATGGAAGGCAATTATTTGCTGTGAATGGGTGTGGATTTCTTGAAGAGTCTCTTTAGCACCTCTTCAGGAAGAAATCCATAACCCTTCAATTGATATAAATCCTAGATGCTATAATCCAGATGGAAAGACTCTTATCCTTAAGATTATATCATCTTCTGAGCAATTACTCTTGATCTAATTTCTTACTGAATTTTTTCTGAACGTCTTACGGCATATCAGTGTTTAAATTAGAGATCTGTTCAGCACTTAAATGTGTAAATTTTCGTGTTGAAAATCTGATTGAGAGTTCATTGTATCCTGAAGACAATTTACAGATTTCCTTCATTTGCACTTACTGAAAATTCCAGAAAAAATAGCAGCAAATCTGTCTTGAGAAATTGACTATTTAAGTCAAGCCTTGAACCCGATAAATCTGATCGTTTCGTTATCATTTTCTTCTATCCTCCATTGTGTACAAAGTACTAAAAATTCTAACATTCAAGACAGATCTATTATTTTTTCACAATGGAGGCAATTCATTCAATTCAACTTATGAACCAAGACTTTGTACGACTGGATCGTTTCGACGGTCAGTTCTTCTCAAGATGGCAACAGAAGATGTTTTTTTTTCTGACTACTCTCAAGTTATCCTACATTCTAGATGATGATCTGTCTTCTCTACCCGAGCCAAAGGAAGACGACTCAGATCAAGTGAAGGAAGAATGAAAGAAAAGGAAGGAGGATGATTTTTTATGCAAAGGTCATATCCTAAATGCTCTCTCTAATTCAATCTATAATTCATACCGTAAAATATCCCCTGTTAAAGAACTGTAGACAAAATTGGATCAAAAATATAAAACTGAAGAAATCAGTACTCAGAAATTTCTGATCGACAATTATGTCCACTTCAAGTTTAAAAATGATCAGCCAATTCTCTCCCAAGTAACCGAACTACAGAACTTGGTTGATGAATTGAAGATTGGTGGGATAGATCTTCCTTAAGAATTCCTGGTCGGTGTAGTAATTATAAAATTACCCTCATCATGGTTTGATTATAAAAGGAAACTGAAACATGATGAAAGGAAGTACACTCTTGAAGGGCTTTAAAGACATCTTCGTATAGAAGAAGAGTCCAGAAACCGAGACAAGAAAAAAAATGTTTCAGAAAATCATTCCAAAACAAATATAGTAGAAGATGACAAGCCAAAATCTCAAAACTCCAAATTTATTCCCCCAAAGAAAGATACAGAGTTTAAGAAAAAGGAAAAGAAAAAGGGCAAGTGTCACTTCTGCAATAAGCCTGGACACCACATAAAGGAATGTCGACACAGGAAGAAATAACTGAAAGCTCAGGCTAACATGACAGAAGACCAACTTGTTGCAATGGTTACTGAAGCTAATACAGTAATATCTGATGGTGGATGGTGGCTAGATACTGGTGTAACCATTCATATATCGAAGGACCGAAACATCTTCAAGACCTATGAAGGTATAACAACTGGACAAAAAGTGAAGATGGATAATAACGTTCGTGCGAACGTTGTTGGAAAATGAACAATAGAGCTTCAGTTTACATCAGGCAAAAGACTGACACTAACAAATGTATTACATGTACCTGACATGTCTAAAAATTTAGTGTCAGGCGATCTTCTCAATAAGAGAGGATTCAAAATAGTGATTGAGTCTGATAAGTTGGTTATCACTAAGAATGGTATGTTTGTAGGCAAAGGATATTCATGTAATGGTATGATTAAACTGAATATTAATAATAATAATGATATTTTCGTTTATATAGTGGATTCTATATCTTTATGGCATGCTAGACTGGGTCATGTTAATTATCGTTCAATGAAAAGAATGATGATCCTAGGCCTTATATCAAATCATGAAATTCAACAAGAAGGAAAATGTGATGTGTGTGCCCATTCTAAAATAACAAGAAAATCATTTGGGACTGGCATGAGAAAATCACAACCCTTAAAGTTAATTCATTCCGATATCTGTGATTTAAATAATACCTTAACTCATGGAGAAAAAAAGTATTTTATCACATTTATCGATGACTTCACTAGATTTTCCTATATATACTTGATAAAATCTAAAGATGAAGCTTTTGAAAAGTTTAAATTTTATAAGGCTGAAGTGAAAAATCAGTTGAATATAAAAATTAAAGCCCTTAAAAGTGATAGAGGGGGTGAGTACTCTTCTAATAAATTCAACGACTTCTGTGAATCAAATGGTATAATTTATGAATTTACGGCACCTTACACACCTCAGCAAAATGGCCTAGCAGAACGCAAAAATAGGACATTAGTTGAGATAATCAACTGTATGATATTAAATTCTGGATTATCTTTGAATTTGTGGGGAGAAGCATTGTTAACAGCAAACCGTATTCTAAATGTTATCCCACACAAAAAATTGAATATCTCCCCATATGAATTATGGAAAAAGAAGAAACCATATCTTCATTACTTTAAAGTATGAGGAAGTATAGCAGAAGTCAGGATTATTGATTCCAAGATAGTAAAGTTAGGTCCTAAAGGAATCAGGTGTGCTTTTGTGAGTTATGGGAATCATAGTCCCGTATATAAATTCTTGGTTCTAGAACAAACTTCTTTTGCTGACAAAAACATGATTATAGAGTTTAAAGATGCTATATTTTTTGAAAATACAGTATACAAAGACTATATGAATAATTATACAAAAAGACAGGTTGATGAAAATATTATAGAACTAGTAAACGAAGAGCCTAACAACTTTCATGATAAATCTAATACTCATCCAGAAGGAAATGAACCAAGGAGATCGAAAAGGGCAAGAAAAGAAACATCTTTTGGCCCAGATTTATATATGTTACTCATAGAAGGGGATAAAAATAAAAAAGAAAATTACTCTACCACTAAGTGTTGAAAGTGATCCATCAACACTTGTGAATATCATCTTTATGCTAAAGAGGATTTTTATTTTTTATTTTGGAATAAAAGGGTATGCAATTGTACTAGCAAGATAGAAATGAGAGAGTGGGAGAGATTCTTTCATGGGAAAAACTCTCTACCTTATATTATATTTTTTTTTCATGTTTTTTTTCAAAAGTTTTCTTATTTATATTAGAAGGATAGGTAAATGATATATTTCTTATTTATTCGTTGAAAATGAGTAATGATTCTCTTTTGTCCTGTATTTTACTTATTATGCTAGTTGTATGACTTGTTTAAGCCTTGGCATTGATGTAGTTGGGTGATGTCAAACCATACACATACACAGGTTATGCTAACATCACCTTCATGGTAAGGTTAGCAACATTTCCATCCTTCTACAGCACATGGGATGGTTTATCATCAATTTGAAAGATTCAAAAGGTTCTTACAAACTGAGAGCAAGCAATTGTGCAAGATTCACATTGATCAAATATCTTAACCATTATAATGGTGCTAATTTGTTACAACCATTTGTTGTTTATAAGCATGAATCACATTGTTAGAATTATCAAATGTTACTTTAGAATCATTAAAAAAATGCATAGTAGAATCTATCTACTCGGACCATCACATGCATCACCCCATAATAGGCCCACATCCTCTTTTGTACACTCTGATCCAACAATATAGGAAAGGTCTTACACCACTAATTTCTAAAACCTTATTCACAAGGAAAATGCATCCAGGGTTCTATATATTCAACCAATAAAATGCTAGAGATTCTAATGCTAGAATCTTTAAATTTATGTGAATTTTTAGCTCATGGACTGATGTAGAGCGGGTCGCAGACAGTTTACATGGCTAAGATGGATAAAAAAAAAGCCCAGTCGATGACAAAAGTGATTCAGACCATCGGACCTTAAATTGGGCGTATCTCACAATCCGAAATGAGTTATCTGACGTAAAATATATGATTTTGAGGTATAATGAGCTACTTTAGCCAACCAACCCTGCTATGCCGAGTTTCGCAAGCCAGATTTGTGAAATACCCATAGATCGATGGTCGTTTTTCTATTTTAATTTCATTTTTACTATAAATAGTAAGTTTTAGTTTGATTATAACTCTTCATCCGTTGGACTTTAGGAGTTGTGTACAACGTGAACAGAGCTTAGAAAAATTAGGAGAACAGTTTGGTGAGGCCAAATAGGACACTTACTATTTTTGGCCAAAAACCTTGCACACTAGTAGACATCACGACCGACTATAAATAGTAAGTTTACTATTTATAGTAAGTCGCGGATTCTAAGAGTTTTAGTTGTAGTTTGATTCTGAATTTTTTTTTTTCCATTACTTGATGCCCTTATTTAAATAGTTGTAAACTCATTTTTATTGATTCATTAATCAATTTTGATTTTATTAGAATTTATTTATATTTTCTGCTTTCTTTCCTTGTGGATTCGAGAAGTCTCTGTGAGGAGTATAGGAAAGTTCCGTGGATTCAGAATAATTATCTTCTTGAAGAAGTTTATGCTCGACCTCACGTCCTCCCCTGCGTCACCAATGCCAATCAGCCCATCATATCAACATTTTGGATCAATTAACCGTGGGCCCCACTTGCACAAACTTATTTATAGTCTCTAAGCACGAGCATTGTATGAAATGGCATTTCTTTATTAAGACAATTACACATGATTTATTTATTTTTGGGTTAGTCCAAAGCCCACTAACTCCTAATCAATACCTTTAATTCAATAATCCACCATTCCATTTTTTAACAAAATACAAAATGCTCTCATTTCTTTAAGATCTATGTTGGTTTGAAATTCCCCACTTACACGTGACAATATCAAACGTGGGTCAGATCAGATCTTTCCATCATGTGAGCTACACCGTTCAGATACCATGGCCTCACCTCTGGTGGGCCACACCGGACGAAAAGTTGAAGGAAAAATGTGTTTTAACCGTCACTCTACTTTGTAACTTGTGGCCCAAAGGTTCTGATTTTTTAGGGAGAAGATATGAGAGTTGATACAAACGAGATGGAAAGCTCAGATCTCACGCACGTGTTTTATATTTACGTGCACGCCTGCGTGTGGATTCGCAGAGAGCCAAACGCATGTTGTAATTAGTAAACCTCCACATCTACAACGTTTAAATGACAAGTTTCACTTTGTATGTTGGAACGTCAAAAATAAAAGCTCCCGACAGGATCTATTTTAGCCGCTTGATAATTTGGATCTTTTACTTGGAAAATGAACGGTGACCATAACTTTGTATTATCTAAAGGTTTAAATCCTCAATCCTCGAAAATTTTTTAGAATTACCCCTCTCCAAGAGGAGCTCAATCAAATAAGCGGTTTGGATCATTGAAAAGATCCCAAATCCAACGGCTACTAGAGTCCCGTTGTTTCTTATTGCAGTACGTTCGTCATGCACCGATCAAAACTGGTAGGGCGGTTCACTTTATGTTTGGAACTTCGTCTTTTGGAATTATCGTTATTTCGGCTGTAGCACTATACACTCGTCCGTATTATGCCTTTTTTATTTTCGACCGCCGAAAAGTTCTATTACGAAAAGTGGTATTTAGGTACGAAAATAGCTTTTTAGACCAAAATACCCTTGGTTGTAGGGTAAAGCATCTTTAAAAATGAGGGTACTTTGGCCATTATGGGTTCGTCTATATAATCAGAGGACTATTTTTGTTAGATAGGTTTTGTTTGGGTCGCGTTATAAAAGGTGGTGCTCCGTCATGTGTATGCTAAAAACTTACCCATTTGTCCTTATCAATCGCAATGATTTAAAGGTCAAAGATTTTAACGGTGGACTGCCCTTCTCCGTTCTGACATGTGGGGCCAATGGATCAGTAATCTCTTCCGTTGATCTGGTGTCCCGCTGTGGATGGATCATATGCCTCAGGAACCTCCCATAGTGGGGCATAGCAGATC
Source organism: Magnolia kwangsiensis (assembly GCA_037074715.1). Taxonomy (NCBI): domain Eukaryota; kingdom Viridiplantae; phylum Streptophyta; class Magnoliopsida; order Magnoliales; family Magnoliaceae; genus Magnolia; species Magnolia kwangsiensis. Next base: position 4,379,728 of record CM073573.1, read on the forward strand.
AGTTGTGTGGATCCCTGGACCAAGGGCCCACCTGTAAAAAATTGAAAACCGGGCTGGACTCTTGAAAATAGTGGTGGCTTGTCCTCCTTGCATGTGATCCTGACGTACAGCTATCCAGACCATCCAATTTATGAATGGAGCATATCTCTAAAATCATGCTGAGCAAGCAATCCTAACCATCCAATACAGGGATATCAAATTGATAGTTAAAAGTAAAATAATGCATGGTCCAATTTCCAAGCTTAAAATTAGATGGTTTATTATATTCTTACTTCAATTTTTCCGTGATGTTCCATCTACAGTTGTGTCAGCTATTTGAATGGTCTGGGTATTTGTACAGCTAGGCCATGTGTATGTGTCGGTGCTGAAATCTGATCGTCCCATCCGCGTCGTGGAGATCCTGCACAAGGAGAACAACAATGGAGACCCTTCCTAAGATTCCGGTGTTTAAGTTAGAATGAGAATCTGAGTCTATAAATGTTAGGGTTTTAGTACATATCCTTCTATATAGAACGGTTATTTATAGCCATGGATACTCTCCTTGGATGAAAAGCTCCTTTCCTTAGTAAGTAACTGTCTTTTAAAATCATCAGCATGATATTGAAACAATCTTAACAAGAAGATCAATAAGTCAAAGCCCAAAAGGGGCTAGATTAGATGGTCATGGTTGACCAGATGGTACAAACCTTAAGATTGAAAGTTTGGGCATCCTAAGGTAGATGTTGGGTCATAATTGAGATTGGCCTCGATGCATACCGGCCAATGTAGTGCTTCATCGGTAAATCCCGGCTTGATAGAAGCTCTGGTTTCTTCACTGATAGTCAAAGTTTAGGTTGTTCCCATGGCTCGAGTCTCGTGGTCAACGTTATACTCTCTTCTCTCTCTAATGGCATTGTATTTGTCTCACATAGGTCGTCTTTCATTGGTCCCTTTTGGTTGATTCTGTTTTACCCCTAACATTATATCTGGAGAGTCACAACTGGATCCTTACTCTTGCTCTGGTGGTAGACTCTTAGAAGTTTCAACAACCAATCAAGGTTTCCAGCATCTATAGGTGGTGAAATCCCACTACGGCTTGGGTGTATGGTTGTAGCCTTTTCATGATGAATATACTTAGACCTAAAAGAGCTAATAATACTAATTTGATTGATATTTATTTGAAATGCAGCATAATTCAAAAATAAGCAAAACAATATAGAAAAATAAATAAAATATAAATACCTACAATTACTTGTTGAATAAACAATTAGGGCAAATTGGTCAAGAGGATATGATCTTCCAAATAATAACTCGGTTGGAATTCAAGGAAGAAAGGTCGTGGATATACTGCTCCTAAGCGTGTTGGAGCGATGACACTGAGTAGTAGCAATCTAAGTTATCCTAAACCTTAGGTGCTCTGCAGTGTGCATGGTCAAATAAAAGTGAACAAAATAAAAAACTAAAATAAAAGCAATGTTACTCTATGTGCATAAATTGTGTTTGGCACAAGGTCTAAGCTCTTCATTATGTACTCATTTTTGTAACTTGGTCGGTGCCAAAATTCTCATTGGGTTTTCTTGTTAATATATAATTGTTGTAAAATATTGATTTTAATAAAAAATATTTTAATAATAAAAAAGTTATTTTTTGAAAAACTTTTGGGGCTTTGGGAATAGTCCCACATGGGAAAGAGAAGAGAAAGAAAAGTGGTTTAAATGATAATAGTGGAGTACCATAATATTTGCCTACCTAGTCCGTGGACCATGGGACTTGCGTGTTCCAGTGCGAAGCACTGGAACACCGCGCTCGCGCTCGGGCTCGCGCTCGGTGCGAGGGCGTGGGCATGTGAGGCAGTGTGGCTGTAGAGGCGCTAGTGGCGCACTTTGCACTTCGCACGTGTCGCAGAGGGTCGCTCCCTTCGCGAACCGCAGCGAGACGTGTGCGAGTCGCGGTGCGACTAGTGGCTAAGGCAGATGGTTGGTTGGACGAAAATCTAAAGGACTGAATGAGAGTCCCTTAGAATATATACAGGGCTGAAAAAGAGCTGTTGCAGAAATTCTGTAACAGCTGTGCAATAAGTGCAGGGTCCAGCTGAAACTGCTGCATGGCTAGCCCCAACAGCTATAAAACGGCTAGCTGCTGTCTCACAACGGTCAGCATGCAGCAGCTTAATGGCCCATGCACAACGGTCAGAAAACGGCCATAAAACGGCTAGTTTTCTCAACAGCCAGAAAACGGTCATGGGATTTATTTCCCTGGACCATAACCCCCAGCCACCATAGCCTATAAAAGGAGGGCCTGGATAGGTTCCAAATCCATCTCAACTCACTCCATACGAATTCCAGAAAATAGCCTCTCCACTCATATATTCTAAGTGTTATCCAGCAATACAGCAAGGTGTCAACCTTAGCTTGAAGAACATACCAGCGGTGTGGTCTAGGACGGTTCAACCGAACCAGCAGGCTGAAGATTAGAACTTAATCGAGCAAACCACTTTTCTATTTTCTTCTTTTCTTATTTTTGGGATTTTCCTTTATATTGTAATACTGCCAGAAATAGTGAAATTGAGTTCCATTTGGTGGGCCTTCGTGTTTGCTGAACGCAGACCCACACCAGGCTCGTCGTATCCTAGAAGCAATTTGCCTGTAACCTATCAGCATACTCAATTTACTTGAGTTGGGGCAAATAACGCTTTAAGGACAGCGTTTTCAGACGTGCTTCAGCCTGTCCATATTATTTTCGGTTTCCATATTATACAGAAACTACATTAATCTGTATAAATTTCACAACAATCTTAAAGCGTTATTTCTAAAATGGAAGCCGATAGCGTTTCATCTATTAAATTGATGAATCAGGACTTGATACGTCTTGATCGGTTCGATGGAACCAATTTTACAAGATGGCAAGACAAGCTGAAATTTCTCCTGACGGCGCTGAAGATCTACTACATACTAGATCCAAATCTGCAAGCATTGCCTGAAGCAACTGACAAAGACACACCTGAGCAAGTGGCTGCCCGTGCTAAAAGAGCCGAAGACGAACTATTGTGTCGTGGACACATTCTGAACGCACTCTCCGACCGCCTGTACGATCTGTACCAACAGACATCATCAGCAAAGGAGATCTGGGCCGCACTGGAATTCAAGTACAAGGCTGAAGAAGAAGGGACCAACAAATTTCTCATCGCCAGGTATTTTGACTTCAGTATGGTAGATAATAAACCGCTGCTGCCCCAAATCCAAGAACTGCAGCTAATAGTAAACAAAATCAAAGCGATCAAAATCGATCTTCCTGAATCATTCCAAGTTGGGGCTATAATCGCTAAATTGCCACCAATGTGGAAAGACTATAGAAAGAAGTTGCTGCATAAAACCGAGGACTACACACTGGAACAAATCCAGAAACACCTAAGGATTGAGGAAGAATCCCGTAACCGCGATAAAAAGAATGATAACGGGAATGCCTCGTCCAAGGTACATGCAGTAGAAAACACCAATAACAAGAATCCCGAGAAAGATGATTCCCTAAAACCCAATAAAGGGAAATTCAAGAAAAACGCCCAAAAGAAGAACGGAAAGTTCAAAGGCCCATGCCATGTCTGTGGAAAAATCGGGCACTATGCTCGAGTATGCCGATATCGCAAATCTAAAAAAGAGGCAAGTGCAGTAGAAGAAGGCGATATCGTGGCTATGATCACTGAAGTGAATACCATCCAAGGCAAAGTTCCAGGCTGGTGGTATGATACTGCCGCTACAGTACATGTGTGCTACGACAAATCAGCCTTCAAAACCTATGAGGAATTGACCGATGGTCAAGAAGTCCAAATGGGTAATGAAGTCCGATCGAAGGTCGTCGGCAAAGGAACTGTCGAACTGATATTCACTTCTGGAAAGAAAGTGATTCTAACTAATGTACTGCACGTCCCAGACATGAGGCGAAACTTAGTTTCTGGGGATCTTCTGGGAAAACCAGGTATAAGGGTGGTATACGAGTCAGGAAAACTGATTCTATCCAAGAATGGGAATTTTGTTGGAAAGGGATATGCTTGTAACGGGATGGTTAAGTTTTCTCTGAATGAAAGTAGCACTTCTGCGTATATGGTTGAATCTGCTGGACTGTGGCATGATAGACTAGCCCATATAGGGTATAGTACTTTGAAGTTCATGGCTAAGAATGGTTTAATCTCATACACAGATAATGAAACTAGTAAATGTGAAGTGTGCATACAATCCAAAATGATGAAAACACCTTTTCCAAGTGTTGAAAGATCGTCTCAAATTTTGGATCTTGTGCACAGTGATATCTGTGAGTTAAACGGCATTCTTACTCGTGGAGGTAAACGGTACTTCATAACCTTTATAGATGATTGCTCTAGATATGTGTATGTTTATCTATTAAAGAGCAAAGATGAAGCATTGAACATGTTTAAGATATATAAAGCAGAAGTAGAGAATCAACTAAGTAAGAAGATAAAAATTCTCCGTAGCGATCGAGGAGGAGAATACTTCTCGAATGAATTCGATTACTTCTGTGAAGAACATGGACTGGTACATCAATGTACAGCTCCATACACACCTCAACAAAACGGAATAGCTGAAAGGAAGAATAGAACATTAGTAGAAATGGTCAACTCAATGCTAATAAAAGCAAAGTTGCCACTAAATCTGTGGGGTGAGGCACTGCTTGCAGCATGCCATATAATAAACAGACTTCCGTCTAAAAAATATAAAGTATCTCCATATGAAACATGGAGAGGTAGAAAACCTAACCTAGGATATCTTAAAGTGTGGGGGTGTCTTGCATACTGCAGAACTCCTGACCCAAAAAGAACCAAGTTAGGACCAAGAGCTATTAAGTGCGCCTTCGTAGGGTATGCACAAAATAGTAAAGCTTATAGACTTCTAGACATGGAGTCTAATACAATTATAGAATCTAGAGACGTTGAATTCTTTGAGAACTCACTATCCTTGGAGTCAAAGGATAATGAAATTCAAACTCCTAATAGAGAACCAAATAGCACAACTCCACATATAATGGAAGCTCCCACTGAACCTCGTAGGAGTCAAAGAACTAGAATAGAGAAGAGTTTTGGAGATGACTATATAGACTCACAACGCATCATTTTTCATCTGGTAGAAGCAGATAGAGAAAATGTTATAAGACGAATACCTATAGTAATGACTATAGAAGATGATCCTAAAACATATAAGGAAGCTGTATCCTCTAGAGACTCAGCTTTTTGGAAAGAAGCTATAAATGATGAAATGGAATCTATACTATCAAATCAAACATGGGAACTAGTAAACTTACCTCCAGGTTCTAGACCCATAGGTTGCAAATGGGTATTTAGGAAGAAATATCACACTGATGGGACTATCCAAACCTTTAAAGCTCGACTAGTAGCTAAGGGTTTTAGACAAAAAGAAGGGATAGACTACTTTGACACATACTCACCTGTAGCTAGGATAACATCCATTAGGATATTATTTGCGCTAGCTTCCATACATCATCTTCACATCCACCAAATGGATGTAAAGACTGCTTTCCTGAACGGTGACCTCAATGAGGAGGTATACATGGAACAACCTGAAGGTTTCGTTCTACCAGGAAATGAAAACAAAGTATGTAGATTAGTCAAATCGTTGTATGGATTAAAACAAGCACCTAAACAATGGCATGAGAAGTTTGATTCCAAAATACTATCTCATGGTTTCATGCATAATGTAGCTGATAAATGCATATATTCTAAAAAAGATGGTAGTCATATCATTATTATCTGTTTATATGTTGATGATATGTTAATAATAAGTAATAAAATGGAAGGTGTGACTGAAACAAAGAAGTTTCTTTCTTCCGTATTTAAAATGAAGGATCTTGGACAAGTTGATACCATCTTAGGTGTCAAAGTTAAAAAACATTGTGGGGGTTATGCTTTGTGTCAATCTCATTATATTGAGAAGATACTAAACAAGTTTAACCATCTGAATATAAAGGAAGCAAAAACCCCATTTGATCCAAGTATCAAACTAAAAGAAAATACTGGAAGAACAGTTGCACAATTAGAATATGCGAGTGCTATAGGAAGTCTTATGTATGCTATGCAATGCACTAGACCTGATATCGCATATGCTGTGAGTAAACTTAGTAGGTTTACTAGTAACCCCAGTAATGAACACTGGAATGCAATCAGTAGAGTCCTTGGTTACTTAAAAGCAACCAAAGACTTAGGACTATTTTATTCAGAGTTTCCTGCCGTATTGGAAGGATATACCGATGCGAGCTGGATATCGAGTGCAGGGGACAATAAGTCTACTACAGGGTGGGTATTCACTCTAGGAGGTGCTGCTGTATCTTGGGGATCCAAGAAACAGACTTGCATAACGCACTCGACTATGGAGTCTGAATTTATAGCCCTAGCTGCAACAGGCAAAGAGGCTGAGTGGCTAAGGGATCTTCTATTAGAAATTCCTTTTTGTGTAAAGCCTATATCGGCTGTATCACTACATTGTGATAGTGAAGCCACATTAGCTAGAGCCTATAGCGGTACTTATAATGGTAAGTCTAGACATATTAGTCTTCGACATGATTATGTCAGACAATTGATTCAAGATGGAATCATTGCTATTTCATATGTGAAATCAAGCAATAACCTGGCAGATCCTTTCACTAAACCTCTACCGAGAGAGGTAGTAAAGGCTACATCTAGAGGGATGGGGTTGAAACTCTTCAACCAAAGTTCCACCAGTGATGGTAACCCAACCTAAAATCAGAAAATCTCTAATCTTGGGTTTAATGGGTAAGAACAAGTCACTGATAAGTGGAAAGTTTTCAGCACTAAATTATATAACCTCATCCATAATAGATAAGTGCTGAGCGTTACGAAAGAGGGTTGAGTCTTAGAACTCTTAATGAATTCCAGTCTTTAGGACAAGTGTCTTATAGTAACGGAGACACTGGAAGGATTTCACCTATATGAACGTAGAGATGGTGCCGTCTCTCATGAGAGTTAAGAGTTTTCTCTCGGGATCATTCACGAATTAGGATAAGCACATGGCCATTAATTGTGCTGAGCAAGATTGTGGGAACTCTAACAACACATAGCGAATATGTGTGTGGTTTCTCCAACTCTGTTATCTAGAAATAACTGGTTCAAAGCTGCGGCTACCAGTCATTTCGATAGAGTTTTGAGATACTTACACTAAGGGAAGATTAAAATCGAAAGATATCTTTCTTTATGCATATAAGCTAATTCTTCTGGCAGTATGTTTAACCGAGAAAATATTTTTATAAAAAATCAAGTGGGGGATTGTTGTAAAATATTGATTTTAATAAAAAATATTTTAATAATAAAAAAGTTATTTTTTGAAAAACTTTTGGGGCTTTGGGAATAGTCCCACATGGGAAAGAGAAGAGAAAGAAAAGTGGTTTAAATGATAATAGTGGAGTACCATAATATTTGCCTACCTAGTCCGTGGACCATGGGACTTGCGTGTTCCAGTGCGAAGCACTGGAACACCGCGCTCGCGCTCGCGCTCGCGCTCGCGCTCGCGCTCGGGCTCGGGCTCGGGCTCGGTCTCGGTCTCGGTCTCGGTCACGGTCACGGTCACGGTCTCGGGCTCGGTGCGAGGGCGTGGGCATGTGAGGCAGTGTGGCTGTAGAGGCGCTAGTGGCGCACTTTGCACTTCGCACGTGCGCATCGTGTCGTAGAGGGTCGCTCCCTTCGCGAACCGCAGCGAGACGTGTGCGAGTCGCGGTGCGACTAGTGGCTAAGGCAGATGGTTGGTTGGACGAAAATCTAAAGGACTGAATGAGAGTCCCTTAGAATATATAGAGGGCTGAAAAAGAGCTGTTGCAGAAATTCTGTAACAGCTGTGCAATAAGTGCAGGGTCCAGCTGAAACTGCTGCATGGCTAGCCCCAACAGCTATAAAACGGCTAGCTGCTGTCTCACAACGGTCAGCATGCAGCAGCTTAATGGCCCATGCACAACGGTCAGAAAACGGCCATAAAACGGCTAGTTTTCTCAACAGCCAGAAAACGGTCATGGGATTTATTTCCCTGGACCATAACCCCCAGCCACCATAGCCTATAAAAGGAGGGCCTGGATAGGTTCCAAATCCATCTCAACTCACTCCATACGAATTCCAGAAAATAGCCTCTCCACTCATATATTCTAAGTGTTATCCAGCAATACAGCAAGGTGTCAACCTTAGCTTGAAGAACATACCAGCGGTGTGGTCTAGGACGGTTCAACCGAACCAGCAGGCTGAAGATTAGAACTTAATCGAGCAAACCACTTTTCTATTTTCTTCTTTTCTTATTTTTGGGATTTTCCTTTATATTGTAATACTGCCAGAAATAGTGAAATTGAGTTCCATTTGGTGGGCCTTCGTGTTTGCTGAACGCAGACCCACACCAGGCTCGTCGTATCCTAGAAGCAATTTGCCTGTAACCTATCAGCATACTCAATTTACTTGAGTTGGGGCAAATAACGCTTTAAGGACAGCGTTTTCAGACGTGCTTCAGCCTGTCCATATTATTTTCGGTTTCCATATTATACAGAAACTACATTAATCTGTATAAATTTCACAACAATAATTCTTGACAATTATAGTACATAAATGTTTTCTTATCATCTCTCCTTGATTTAAAAGATCTTTAGATATCAAAAATTATTTTTAGATCTCTTACCAACATGGTTTTGGAGATTCATAGATCTTATAGGATCAATCTTGTTGAACCCTGATCCTTAATCTATTAGCTTCCATCCGCATAGATGATGATCCAATTGTCGAATTTTTGTACTCGTCACGTGAGTGCCAATTATTTATGGAAAGATTTCCTATTTTGTAAGGATTGCGCTAGACAATCTTGCCGTGCATATACATATTTATGATAAGATTCATGTCCTTACAAATCTTTTATAGTATTATCAAGTACACTTAATCACACGTGCCATACGAATTAGGGCTAGGTGTCATTAGTGCTTTCGCCTTATATTAGAGCTTTGGCCTTATCTATAAATGCATGTATAGCCATTTGCCACTTTTCTTTTAGCAAGCTACATGATAAAAAAAAAAAAAAAAAAAATCCTTGAATGTAAGATATTTATTATTATTTGTATTAAGTGTATAATGCGGACATGTGGAAGTATTACATCGGTCCACAAAAGTGTGCCAAAATGAATATAAACAATTAGCCTTTGAATTTGTATTTAAACATGAATCCGGTAGCATAGAGTCTAGAGATGAACGGTTCCGATCATCATAAGATGCAGCGGGAAACCTACCCCGTATTATAATATGGTAAGTAGCACCGTACCGTATCAAAACCCTGTACGCCCAAATGATGGACGTCATGGTTCTCTTATAACCATGCAGCGTACGTCAGCAGGAGCTGAGTGCATGATAGGAAATATCTTTACCTTGACTTTTTTATTTGTCCTTGTTAATGGCTATGATTTCAAAGTTGAAAGATCCGCATCGGCGTACTGTAATTTCCTGATCTGGCATGTGGGGCCCATGGATCAGTAATCGACGAGGCCGTTGGCCTGCCTCCCACTGTGGGTGGATCCATATCCTAGGGGGATGTGACCTGCTTGTAACCGAGTTACAGGAATACCCTGCAACCCTAAGACCTGAGGGGCCCACCGTGATGTTTGTGTTATATCTGCTCCCTTTATTCATTTCGCCAGCATATTTTACCTTGTAAGTGCAATAGAGAAAGATCCAAAACGCCACACCAGAAGAAACGGCGAGGATTGAACGCCCGGCCATTGAAACCTCATCGAAAACGACAGAAGTTTAGGAGCTTGTTGATATTTGTGGTTTCTCGTGGAAATCACGTCATAAATGAGTTGGATGATGGGTCTTTATTTTTATTTTTTGTTAGCTCGTTAGTACGGACGCGGATTGCGTCCTAATTCCTCCGGGCAGGGCTCCGTGCGGTCCACCGTGATGTAAGTTTTTTATCCACGGAATTTTTTCGAATAATTTTAACATGTGAACCAAAAAATGATGCAGACTCACGGATTAAGTGGACTACACTAAAGGACCCATCACTGATAATGACATCCACCATTGAAACCTTTCTAAGGGCTAACATGATGTTTTTTTAACCATAAAACTTGCGTATAAGGTCATGTAGACGTGAATGAAGTGAAAGAATAAATATCATCTTCATCCGAAACGTCTCCAGCTCCAAATAAGTTTTTAATGGCAAAAGTTCAATCCTCACTTTGTGGTTCACTTAAGCTTTGGACCTGTCTAAGTTTTTGGTTCATATCTTAAAATTATCTGAAAAAAGTATTAAACAGCATAGATAAAACACTTACATCACGATAGGCTCCACAGATCCCTACCCAGAGGGATTACCATCAGGGTAGGGGTAGGAGGCAATCCGCATCCTTGTTAGTACACCAACTGTTAGATCACACTCCACTGTCAGCCACCCCCATTAGGGAATAGGGAATCACTGCCAGGTCCTTGATGGGTCCTAACTCTTGCCCTGGAGGTAGACTTTCAAGAGTTTCAACTCCTAGTCAAGGGATGGAGCACCTATAGGTGGTGAAATTCCACCAGCGTGAGTGTGTGGGCTATGTGTGTGTGTAAAAAAAAAAATAAATAAATAAAAATGAGTTGGATGTTGTAAGAAAGTTTCAGCATTGGACGTTTCCATCCCCATTGATTTCTTTAGAGTGGTCCATGGAGTTTCGGGTCTCCCTGGCATTTGGGTTACCTCACAGGATGAGTTGGAGAAGCTATTGTAAGGTGGGATATAAATACAATCATTGTGGCGGTCCCCACAGAGCGATATGCATCGTTTTCCTACGGAGTGGCCATGGATATAATTAAATACATACTACTATTGTCGGGTCTCCAATCGAGTCTAATCGGTGCCAGGACCAGGCCGGACGTGGGTTGCCTCCTTCCCCAAGAGCAGACTCGTGGCTGCAAGGGCTTTGCGGGGCCTTCCACAGTGTATGTATGCATATCCATTTATTTTGCCAAATTATTTTTAAAGTATGGTAAAAAAAAGAGTCAAATCTACGAGTCAAGTGGACCGCACAATGGGGATTGGAAGCTTCTCATTAAAAACTTATTAAGAGCCTTACAAGTTTTGATAGGTTGATATTTGTGCATTTCCTTCATGGGTGTCGATTTGGCCTTATGAATAAGTTAGATGGCAAAGTAAGCATCTTGGTAGGCCTAAAAAGTGAATAGAAAGTGTTGTTATTATCACCGTTGCTTCCTTTCGGTGGTTTGGTCCCTGGTCCATTTAAGCTTAGGATCTACCTCATGTTTGGGGGAATCGTGACATTTCGGAAATTCACTCTGTCCATCTGTTTTTTTAAGTCATTTTAGGTTAAGATACTAAACTTCAGGTGAATTCAAAACTCAAGGTTGCTGTAACAGAGGAAACCGTGGAGATTCATTGACCACCATTGAAATGTTTATATATCCACGAAAGTTTTGTATCAAGCGTTTTTTTTTTTTTTTTTTTTTTAATGATTTCACTTCATCCCGTTATGAATAACTGTATAAACCGTTTGGATGGCACATAAAGTAGAGCCCAAGAAGGTTTCAACCATAGGAAAAATTTTTCCAAGTTTACCCTCTAATATGGCTGTTTGAGTTTCGTATTCACCTGTTTTTTATTTTTTATTTTTTTATGTTATAAAATAATTTTAAAAAGTTGACGAACGGAGTAGATATCTCACCAACATCATGTTAGCCCCACGTGGCATCCATGCAGGAACTTTATGCTAGAGGCTTTATCTGGAAATCCGCGTCCTGTGCAGTACCTTAAAAATAATATGAAAATTAAATAAACAACACAGACACGTTAGGTAAAACAGATACATCACAGTGGCCCATATATACCAAGGAGGATGCAATCCGCGTCCTGACCGGGGTTCGTGTGAGTCTTCGATCGTACCAAAAATTACGTGACCAAGGCCCCGTTTGTCAAAGCTGAAAACTGAGCTGGACTCCTGTCTTCAGCACCATTTCCAAAAAATGATGGTGACTTATCCTCCTCACGCATTGCAATGATATCCACAACATCCTCATCGTCAAAATTGTGGATCCCATTGTGGATGAACCGTACTTCTAAAATCACAGAAATCAAGAAATCCTAACCATTCAATTAATGACTATAGAATCAATGGTCAATAGTACAATAGTGCGCACTCCAATTTCTAAGGGTAATTAAAAAAAATAAAAATAAAATAAAATAACAGACGGTGGATATTTTCTTAGTGCCATTTTTGGGTCTTGCTCCATTCATAATCGGGTCAGAGATTTAGACGGTTTGGATTGCTGTAATATATGTGTACGATCGAAAAGTCAAGGCAATTTGTAAACAGTGCAAAACCAAAAGTCTGGGCATGGATGGATTCCTTGCCTTTGAATATATCAGTTTATTCAAGACATGACCATTGTTCAGCATCCGGGACCATTGATTTTAAAATTTAAAATTTAAAAAAATTAAAACTTAAATCATATATTATCCATTCGTCCATTTCTTACCTTTATCATTTCTTACCTAATTTGTTGCGCTTGAGCTCCTCTCTCTCCCTCTCTTTCTCTCGACCTCTCACTTGAGCTTGACTCAACATCTACCTGACTTATCAACCATACAATCTGCACTTGCCCAAGCTCCCCTCTCTCCCTCTCAACACAAACAATAGGATACTCTCTATGACTCTATAATATAATATATATATACACACGCGCGCGCGCACACACACACATTATTAATTAAATATTTGATTTAGGGTTGCGTCAATTGAGTCGGGTTGCTGGCTTGAGTGCTGGGTTGCGTTGGGAGCAGACTCGACTCGACTCAAGGTAAGCTCGCCTCGACTCGATCCACTTACTTACCTTGAGCTTGAATCGAAAGGTTTGACAAACAAGTCAAGCTCCCGTGGTAAGCTCAAGGCCGAGCTCTAACTCGAGGAGAGCTTGGATGAGCCAAGCTAAGCCTGACCACACGTGTTCGAGATTGGATGAGCCAAGCTAAGCTTGACCACTTCATCTCCACTTAGTTGATGTATAGCCATAATCACAAGTTTGAAATTTTTAGATATCTGGATAGTCAAATGTGATGGGGTTTTCCTTCTCAGTTTAAAGGAGATGTAGTGCAGTTCGGATACCACATCCCTTAGCATTACCATGTTGCTCGACTAGTTGAGGGCACTGCTCAACCAGTTGAGTGGAGCTCGACTCAAAGTCCAGTGACCAATTGTGTTTAATCTTCCGTGCTACTAGACCAGTTGAGGAGTCTGCTCGACCGGTTAAGTGGGCTGTTCGATCAATCAAGGTTACGCAGATTCATGTCCGGATTTTGTGCGGATTGCGTAAATTTAACGCGGTTTTCACATAAGTGCGGAGAAGGAGTTGCCTAAACTATAAATAGGAGTTCCTAGGGCTGTTCTAAGGAAAGTAAAAGAGTTTCCTAAAGCCTTATAAGAGTTTGTTAAAGGGTTTAGGGCTATTAAAGGCGTGAGAGAGAGAGAGAAAGAAAGAGGAAGCTTGTGAAATGAAGGTTTTGCTCATAGAGGTAATCTATTATGCACTCGACATCTCAGTGCTTCTACGTCATTGTAATTGGTAAGATCTTTCCGTTTTTCATTATTCTCTTATAGTTCATCTATTCCTGCATGAGTGAAAAATGTTTAATCCAAGCGGTGTGTACTTGTGATCGGTTGTAACGTGAGATCCCGTAGTTTTTACTTCTTTGAGGGTTTTTCAAGTAAAAATTTCTTGTGTCATTTGGTTTGTGCTTTGATTTATTTCATTGCTTTATTATCCTATAATTATGGTGTTTTTTAGAAGGCTAGATCATAAGGTTTTGTGCAACGGCCCCCAACAAAGTGGTATCAAAGCATTCAGGTTGGTTGAATGGAGTGAGATCGGTTTTAAATTATGGAAGGTGGCTCATCAAGGATGATTAGTCTCAATGGTTCTAACTGGACCATATGGAATGCTAAGATGGATGTCTTACTTTATTGCAAGGACTTGTATTATACAATTCAAGGCATAACAGCAAAGTTAAAGGATATGTCAGATGATGATTGGAAGAAATTGGACTGGAAGGCGATGGAGTTTATTAGACAATGGTTGGACGATTCCATATTCCACCATGTGTCTACGGAGACTTAAGATACTAGCCTATGACTGAAATTGCAAGGGTTGTATGAGAGGAAGACACTCGATAATAAGATTTTTTTGATAAAACGACTTGTGAATCTCAAGTTCAAAGATGGTAGTTTTGTGGCTAAGCACAATAATAAAGTCAGTATGTAACATCCTAAATTTTCACTATTTTGAATTTCTAAAAATTATTGATTTTTTTTTATGAAATTAAATTATATTATTACTTACCGACCGTTAGCACTCAATGTTAGTTTATACACGAGTGGAACCAGTAGAAAACCGCACAAGTCCGATTAATCAACCGTAGGAAGTCAATGAATTCGCCCGATCACTTGAACATCAAGTCTAGCCCCACGATTTACTCACGTAGAGCTCAAATCTAACCGACTCATCGCTGACTAATTGAGACAATCATAACTAAATTAAAGATATAACCGAAACCGAGTTAGATAAGGCCCGGATCTTGACTAATGGACCGAATCAACCCCGTTACTCTTTTAGCCTAAAATCGACGGTTTAGAGTAATCACGACTAAATCTCCACTTTCACTAGTTATAAATAGGTCACATTATGAATATAGTTAATTCAAACCCTAATCATTGCCCACGAGAAATCTCAATGCCTAATTCATTCTAGAAAATGTCTCGTTTTTTCGAACAAGCTCTAGACCGCTCGTTGATGGGCCACCAATTCCAAAACTATAAAATAATATCTGTCTTACTAGGCTCGACGTCCATTACAGGAATTAGACCTGAGTACTGTCTAAAACCGCTCAACTTGAGCTAAAGGACGAGTCCATGAGAAGTGTAAATGCCCTAAAGGAAGAAGCTGAAACTTAAGTGAATTGGGTCGTCTATTCTTTTGCAAAGTTGAGGATTTCGGACTGTTGGTTTACGACCAAACTTCACACGTAAAGTAAAGATATTTTCCTGCTCATATTTGTATAGTATCTTCCAGAAAGCAAAGTTTGAACTATCAAACTTCTTAATTATAGTCTTCCCTTCTTCTATCATCGCTCCCAATTAAAATAAACCAATAGCTTTGATACTAATTGTTGCGCAGCACGCCAATAATGCAGTGTATCAAGATCCAATCTCCCGTTTCACCCACAAACGATAAACAAGAGGAAATATAAATTAGAAATAGAATCAAAGTATATCAAGTAAACCATAAGACATCATATACGTGGAAAAATCCCAACAAGGATAAAAAACCACGGTGTAAAACTTTCACTATGAAGAAAACGAAGATTACAAGCAATATACTAACTTTTTCCCTTTAGATGAATAGAGAAAACCATTTTTCCACACTTTAGAATAACTCTCATAATCCTAGAAAAGTCTTAGGGACCCCTATTTATAGTTTAGACAACTTTCCTTTCGTACCTCTACTAAAACTGTTTCAAAAATTTGGAGTCCGTGTAAAATCTGGAAATGAATCTGTGTAACCTCGACTGGTCGAGTAAGGGCCTCGATCCGTCGGAAACCACAGATCCAAAAAATTATAGCTCGCTGGACTTTGAGTCGAGCCAGCCCTCGACCGGTCGAGCAACCCACTCAACTGGTCAAGTGGCGTTGCCTAGATGTGGCTCTACATCTCAACATAGTCTCCAACAATGCCTTACTCAACCCTTGTGATATTAAAATATCTTTAACCTTTTACTGCCACAAACTATAATTATTTTTCCATCGAATTTATATATATTAAATTTCGACCTTGATATTTTTGTTGAATTCTCAAACATTTTTTGTTAAACCTTTATCTGATCGTACTTTGTTAAAATTTTCAATCCACAATAAACTTGAGTCAATTCTATATATTAGAAAATCAAATCTAATACCATTAGTCAATCCTACACTTTACGGAAACATGTTTAGTGAAAATAAAATAATTAATTTAGAATCAACTTATCAAGCAATCACAAATACATAATTTTATATGAAAATTCATTTGAAAAAGAAACCTTAACACAATGTGACAAAGACGTCCGCCATAATAGAAGTTTTTGAGTTACACCGTTCCCATTTATCCTTAACTTTATAATAGATTTTAACTCTTGCTCCAGTGGTAGACTCTCACGAGTTTCAATGGCTGGTCAAGGGTTCAAGTATCCATAGGTGGTGAAATCCCACCATGGCACGTGTGATGGTGTGTGCGCGTGCGTAAAAGAAAAAAATAAAAAATAAAAATCCTTAGCCCTCCAACAACGTCCTCTAAACTAATTATTCAAATAAGTTAAGTTTTTAATTCTTGATACTTCTGAATGGTGGATACAATATTGACAGTTTAATTTAAGTTGTTTTATTCTATTTATATAATATCTAAGTAATTCACAGGTGCCCGCGTATCACCTGTCAGAGTCTGCGAGAGTATGGGAGTTCTCTTACTTTTTGATGGGTGTCACCGGCATTCCGTAACTTGTCAGGGTCAAAAATAAAATCGAACAAAAGCGGACCAGTACAGCGCAGGATAGATTCGGTAAAATGCTTTGCAGCCGCACATCTGCACGAGCCAAAATCAAGCGCCGTTCCGCCACTGGAAATGACAAACGTGTGATAGATCTGTAACATTCGTTACGCCTGATCTATGATGAGATTTTCGAATTGAAAATTTCATGATTTTACGTACACCAGGTGCGTAAAATACGTACAAAGAAAATGGACAGTTGAAAGGGAAATCAACGTTCCATATTCAATGCATCATACAGAGTACATTTCAATGTTTTAACCAATTCATATGAGAAATAATTTCACGCCCATCGGATGAACAGCATGGATCTTGTATAAATATTCCACGCCATCACGAATGAGGATGCATGATTGGTGCATCTCCATGCGCGCCGCAAATAGCATATCTCTAGTTTCTGTCAATAGATGTGTTGGGCGATTCGCGCATGGAATGATTGGTGAAGTGATTCTCGCTACAGATGCCGACTTGTGAGACGAGTAACAGATCCAGGCCACTGATCCGGCCGTAAAAATGAAGTTGGCCAAGACGTCCACTCATCGGTTTGGTACCCGCATATTAGAGAAATGGATGTTTAAATAAATGTCTAAATTCAAGTTATATTCGTGGCCCACCCAAGGAATGTTCTCGTTGTCTCTCACCTAATGAGCGTACCGGATCCTAAATGTGGCGCGAATCGCGTCTGCAGTATATACACGCGCAGGTCGGCTTAGCATTTACGTACCTCCTTTCCAAGTGACCGAGTCGCCTTTCGCGATTGACTTGTTTGGACGCGTCTATAGCCTGCACCGTTCTGAAGACGAAAAGGCTAGCCAAGCCAGTAACCGCGCCTTCCATGACCCCGGACGCCATTATCTATAAATGCCCCCCGCGGTCCGTATGTGGGGTCCACCAACCATCGATTCCTCGGTCCTCTGGCTCTACGCCCACGGACTTTTGCGTCTCATCCTCTCTCTCTCTCTCTCTTCAGAAAAATCCGTGTTAGCGAAGTCGACGCCCTAGAAATATCCAAGAAGCTTCCTGTCTGTATTTCTCTTTCTCATCTTCTGTCTTCACGAGCTACTCCTGTTGCTTCCCTCCTCTTTGAAATCTTCTCCCCGCCGTTGATGGAAGAACAGCCACGATTCCCCGCAATTGGATTCTGATTTCGGAACATCTCGTCTCCGTAAGTTACAGTTGATTCTCATCTCTGCCTTTTTCTCGTTCCTTTTTTGTTCGTTCATTGTTTGATGGTTTTCATTCGGAGAAACGTAAAGGATGTCTTTCTCTCATTGATTCTCGCTCATATATGATGGGATTTTGGAATATCACGAGATATTGGATGGATTTTCGACAATTCTATTTCAAATGTTAGATGGAGTGATGTACTGAGTTAGTTCGACTCAACTGTGTTAAAGAAGCTGAGTAGATCTTCAACTCGTCTTCAGAGACCAAATCGAGTCGACTCGGTTGAGTTATGTGTGAAGATTAGTAAAGGATGATTGAAGCATGTATTAGAGGAATTCTGATGTGATTTGTCCGAAGAGAGGTCGGAATAGCCGAATCGCAGCTCATGTGGAATTTCTGGGCCATGTATTCTGTGAGAATCTATGTGAAGATGCCCTGTGCCATAATCCACGCCGGTCCCACCTACTGTGTGGGCCACGCGCTTATGTTGAACATATGCTGTTGTTGATTGTGTTTCCAATCTTCAATTTTTCACACACGAGTGTGGCCATCTGATGAGTGGATTGACCTGATCCATGGGCCAACATATGTTCAAGGTTGGCTCCCTACCTATTGATTGGTTCAGATCTTCGAAACATGTGGATTTATTTTGTTTCTACCCATCCGTTTTCTCATATGAGCGCTGCGAACCTGATGAGTGGATCAACCTGATTTAAGTGCCAGGATATGTTCGAGGTTGGTCCCCACCTATCAATCGGCTGGGATCTTGCTAATATTGACTGTGTTGGCGCATGTGCTGCAATTTGTATCTTCTTTAATCTCTCCTGCAAATTGCCATAGCATTTCTCAATGTGTTAGTATAATTCTGTTACTCTGTAGCACAAGCTGTATATTTGCTGCAGTTGAAAATTCTTGATTCTGAGGGTTTCTCGTAAAAACACCAAAAAGATAAACACCAAAAAGATCAAATTCCGTTCAAATACTCCTCTGTTTGTAGATGCCTAAAAATGAGTTCGTCATTTTTTAAAACAGTAATCATGTATTAGAGATCACAATCTCTAATAACAAATTAGTTTGTGATAGGAACAACATGTAGTCATTTTCATAGACCAAGACTCACATATTAATTCCTTAAAATTTGGGCAGGCCATCTGCATAGCCTCAAGCCTAAAGACCTTTTCCCAGGACATAATCTGATTACCAAAGCTTGGAAGCAAAGGACAGTGGTTGCGGGCTACCCGTTGCGAGTGATAAGCACTATGGTCAGAGACTTAGAGTAGTTCAGTATTAGTAGAGATATCTAGGGGTGTACACGAACTGAGCTAGCTCGGTTAGTTCGCTCGACTCGACTCGAAAAAGCTTGATTCGACTCGGTTTGAAGCTGAGTTCGAGCTGAGTCGAGCTGATTTTTTGAGCTTGAAAATGAGTTTGAGCCATCAAATTGAGCTCGAATCGAACTCGGATCGAACCAGTTCGGTGAGTGGGTTACTTTGCCATTGATGTTGCTCACCAAGTGTTTGATAAAATGACTCAACGAAGTGTGGCTGGTGGCAAGGAAGGTATGTACATGAAACAAATACCCTTTTTTTTTGTTTTTGTTTTTCTTGGTTTTTATGTTGCTTAGAAGGTGTTTGATAAAATACTTGTAAAACCATTGCTTTTATTTCACATATAGAGGGATTTTGAAGGCACAATCCAGGTGTTTGTAGAAATGCCTCAATGGCGAACTCGGCCCTAGTTGGCCCGAGTTGGCCCGAGCTGCTGATTGAACCGAGTCGAGTTCGAGCTGAGGTCAGTCAGTGGCCGAGCTAAGTCGAGCTAGCTCGACTCGATGTACACCCCTAGAGATATCGATCAGCGTTACAGTGGCATTGATGTAGAGCGGGTCGCGGACACTTTCATGGCCAAGATGGACCAGAAAAGGCCCGATCGAAGGTTGAAGTGATCAGGACCGTCAGAACCTTAAAACAGTCGTATCTCGCAAACCGGAATGAGTTTTTGGACATATCATATATTACTTTGGGGTAGGAGAAGCTACCTTAGCCAACCAACCCTGCTATGCCGGGTTACACGTGCCAAATTTGCGAGATTCCATCAGATCGACGATCGAAAGTCCATTTTATTTTCATTTTTATTATAAATAGTAAGTTTTAATTTGATCATAACTTTTGATCCTTTGAGTTGTAGGTGTCGTGCCCAACATGAAAAGGGCTTAGAAAAATTAGGAGAATAACGTGGTTGGGCCAAATTGGACACTTACTATTTTTTTGCCAAAAAACATGAAGTCTAGTGGGAATCATGATTGTTTATAAATAGTAACTTTACTATTTATAGTAAGTCACGTTTTTAGGGAGTTTGAGTCTAAAACTCCTTCCTAGGTTTGAGCTCATTATTTAAAGGATTGTAATTTCATTTTTTTTTTTTTTTAAATTTATAAATCGTCAATCAATTTATTAGAAATTATTTCTATTTTCATCCCTCGTGGATTCGAGGAATCTTTGTGAGGAGTCCAGAGAAGCTCCGTGGATTCGGAGTACTTATCCCTGAGGAGGACGGTGGTCAACCTCATCACGTCCTTCCCTGCGTCAGGCATGGTGTGCAGTAAATATCAGTCAGTGTTTTAAATAGTTATACTATGTAGCGTGTAGCTTATGCTATGTAGTGTAGCTTACCCTTAATGCTACGTAGCTCATAAAAATAGCTTAAGTTGTGTGCAGCCTATGTTACATGATAATTTGTCTACCCTACATGATAATTTGTATACACTTCACGCTATAGAGACTACATTATACACAATGTAGCTCACATTATAAGTTATTTTTTACTACAACATTAAGAGAAAATTAATGTTTTCTATTATTTTGTTACGTTTTTCTATTTTCAATAGAAATTAGTTATTTTTTTTAATGCTTTTAGTAAAATAATATAAGTAACTATATTAAATCAGTTCCATTGCTCTTTCTTTAGCTTTATACTTAATCATTGCCTTTTCCTATTAGTTTAGGTTGCGTTTTATTGCCCCAAATATCATGAAATTTTTGTTAAATTTCATTATTAATCTGCCTAATTTGGTGCAAAATATCATGAAATTGGTGCAACCAAGCACAACCTTGATTAAAATTATAGAATTAGCATGTAGCTTACACTACACGCCATGTAGCTTACGCCTCACGCTTCAGAGGGTTGAACACTATGCTATATGCTTTTTCCTATATAAAACCCTGATATCAGTGTTTTAAATAGCTTTGCCATGTCTTTTGTAGCGTACGATACATAGCGTAGCATGGCCTTAACACCACACCACTTATGAAAATAGCTGAAGTCACATATAGCTTATGCTACATGCTAATTTTGCACACGCTACATACTACATAGCTTATGGTACATGCTATGTAGATTACTCTACAAGTTATTTTTCATTAAAACATTAAAATCAATTAATGTTTTCAATGATTTGTTATCCTTTTCGTTTTTTAGTCAAAGTTAGTTGATCTTTTCAATAATTTTAGTAAAGTAATATAAATAATAGTATTAAATCAGTGGCCTTTGGTCCTATTAAAATGCATCATCTTTAAAAAAAAAAAGAAGGTATTAAATCAGTTAGGTTGCCCTTTCTTTACCTCTATACTTAATCTTTGCCTATTTTTCCTATTATTTTAGGATGAGTTTGATTGCACCATTGGTCATTAAATTTTATTATTAATCAGACTAATTGGGTGCAAACTATCATGATATATTTGCACAACCAAGAACAACCTTAATTAAAAATCTAGAAGTAGTGTGTAGCTTATGCTACACTCTATATAAGCTTAAGCCTCATGCTTCAGAGAGATGAAGGCTATGTTACACGCTATTCACTATTTAAAACACTGGTAACTAGATACACAAACACAAATGCATGCAAGTTTGGGAAGATCTCAAATGACCGTATATGCACCACATGCATATGATGATTGGAATCATCCATCCTTGAGGCTCCACTGTCGGATTGTCTACCAACCAGATATTGCCCTGATTTTACTATCCTAATTTCCAACCATCCAATAGACGAACTTTCTCTTGTTGAAAAAGAGGTTGGTATCTTTGCCTTTCTATGTCTATCTGTATTCCAATGGTATCTTTCAAAAAAAAAAAAAAAAAAGAAGATGCCGCTGGTTGAAGGGTTGGAATGTCCAAAAAGTGGGATTTCTTTTTAATAATCTCACTAATGGGACCATTGAATGAACAATTCTGATCTCATCCATATGCCATCTATGTGGGAATGACATGGGGGCATGGAAAGTTGTGATTCCCCAGAAACACTGGATGAGCCACTTCTGTGTGTATATACACACAGGCATGTTTAATTTCCAAATATGCAGGTGCGTGCACACATGCAGGTGAGATCACAGCCACAGATTTTAGCGCCAGACATAATGATTGGATTCTGAACCCTATGGGTTCTATACAAGACTGTGATGTTCAATCCCCAAAGAGTAACTGTAACCCTGTGAGGAGGAGACAGCACAAAGTACCCATGGCTCTACAGCATGTATTTCAGTCTGACAGTGATAGATGGTATACAAAGGGAATTCCGTATTTCTGAAACCTAACTCATAGATTGGAAAGCAGGTTCTATTCCAAGAACAAGCATGTTGTGTTGCTCCCACCCTATGTACGTACAAAGAAAAGGTTCAATCTATTTTAGGAAAGCATAGGATTATCACTAGCCACCAAATAATTGGTTTGTTCAATGTAGTGGTGCGCAATGATTTTGTTGAACTAAACCTTGTTAGTTTTACTTTATCATAATGATTTCAAAAGACTATCTATTTGACTCTACAGTTTGTCTTTTCCCAGACTTCCTCTCTGATAAGTTTCCAACTGGAGCAAGACAAGAAATTTAAAATATGAGGTTCTCAGGGATGCGGTAGCATTTTCTAGTGGTAATACTTTCATCATCTTTTGTATTCCAAAGGTTTATTCACCATATCGGACACCGTATTGCCAACAAGACAAACCTATGAACTACCCAGAGGAGAGATTTGTGAGGTCAGTTTCTTTGAATTTGTTTTACCAATCATTCAGTACTTCAAAATTTTCAATGGCTTCAGTTCTGAGTGATTTCTACTTGTTATGTTCAGGTTTCAGGATTGCAGTTCAGAGAGATCTTCAACTCATGACAGGAAATTTTCTGCAGAAGTTGGATTACTGCCAGGAAAGATTAGAAGAACAATAAGCTCACTATCAGAGAGTGTCCGAAGAGGCTTTGAATGGGGATCTGATGGGATTAAAAGCATCAGGAAATCATTTCGCGTTCGCTCGCCAAGAGATTCACCTATCGAGGACGTGAGCTCTAGGAAGATTCTTGATCCTCAGGGAGCATTTCTTCAGAGATGGAATAAAATATTTGTTTTGTCATGTGTGATTGCTGTGTCCATGGACCCATTGTTCCTTTACATCCCATTCATCAAAGATGGGAAATGCCTCGATCTGGATCACAAGCTGGAAATCGCAGCTAGTGTTCTGCGTACCTTCACTGATGTATTTTATATACTTCACATTTTCTTTCAGTTTCGCACTGGTTTTATTGCTCCTTCCTCTCGAGTATTTGGAAGAGGTGTGTTGGTACAAGATAGTTTAGCAATAGCCAGAAGATATCTATTACCATACTTCCTAATTGATGTCCTTGCAGTTCTTCCCATCCCTCAGGTACAAGAGTTATTTCAGTGGTGAATTTATTCTTTTGTTATCTCAAAGTGCACCTATTCATTCATGACATCATTAGCTTCTATGGTAATGTGCGATAAGATTTTGCTCAAACAGATAGTGCTTTCATGTTTAGTTTTAGATCCAATTTTCTATACTTGATAAAGCAAGTGTCATGTCTTTGTGAGATAAGCAGGGCTTGAGATATTTGAGCAATTTGCTTGATGGATTTATTTATTTATTTATAATTCTCTCCCAAGCAGACCTGCTACCTTACCATCAAAATCCATTCCTAGACTTATATTCTGGAAGCTCAGAATCCCTACATACACAAATCTTAAAACTATAAAATTTTAAGAAATTTCTTGTACGGATTACAACTTATCTAAGCTAAAATGAGATCTTCCTAGAATCTACTGTTTTTGATAGCTTGTCAATTGCACATATAGTTTTTACCTTCTTAAATGCACAACTCCCGTTAAATTGTGCAAGATCTATGTTTGGTCTATTTGACTTGGTTATTATTTGTCTAGTGTAGTTTCTCATTTAGTAGTTGCTTTTGTACTATCTGTCAGCTCATCAAGCATAACTTGTGTAAATCTTGTATGAGTACTGTATAATCCCCTTGCACTTTTTTTTTTCTTTTTCCCCGGCGAATATAAAACCTCAATTGCATTGAAGTTTTAGGTTCATCTAGAGTTGTTTGTTGTTCAACACAAATTCAGGTTCCTCTCTTTGAACTTTTACTAGGATTGCAAGGAAAAAAATTACAAAATAAAAAAGACCAGTTTTAGATGTTGGTTCTTTGCGTTGGAATATGAACATACCTCGAAAGATCGCTGTGTTGATCGTAGGTTCACATCTTAGACTTTTGTAACCTAGACAAGCAGTTAAAACACAAGAAAAACATAAAAAAAGTGGAGTTCTAGGTGTTGGTGAGTTTTCAAAGATGTAGAAATATTTTAGAAATCCCAGGGCCCCTATTTAGATACACAATCAAATCCCAATAAAAGAAACAAATCAAAGGTTAAGATCTTACCTCAAATTTGTGTTATGTTGATTGTTTGTGGAAGCCAGTGCAGATCATCCGACATAGGAAGCCTCTCCCCAACCTATCATAGAAAAAGGAGAGTAGAGAGGCGTTAAATGCCTAGGGTAGAGCTAGCATGTATACCTATGAGTTGCCTAAGGTGGGCCTGCCCAAGGCTCTCTCTTTTCTACCTCATTAGGATATGATCTTTTTGTAAGGGGTCAAGATTTTAGAGGGAATACCAATTATGGTACACCTCACCCCTACAAACTTTAGTATTTCCCTACCCATCGAAAGTTTGTATGTCTCCCTTATCCATGCACCCAAATTTAAGCAAGTCCCTTCACTGTCCAGTGGCGTCCACTCTTAACTAAAATCCTCCCGTAGGTCTAAGAGGTGGGCCATAAGATATCAACCATTGAATCTCCATCAAGCATGATAAAACACTTTTATGTTAAATAAATTTTAACGGTTAAAAACTTTCGATTAAACATCCAAAACCTTTTTAGTGATGGGGCCAACTAGAAAACCACTTAATGGAAATTCAATCACTAAGATCTAAGCACAAATAAGTTCCTCAAAGTAACTAGTGCATCCCAAGTCGGAGCATATTATATGGGCTTCTCATACCGCATCTTAATGCTTACACCCAACTACACCTGTATGTTAGTCACTAATGTAACCTTGTAGGGTGAGTCAAAGCACACAAATCTAGGGTCATAAAGTCCCAACATGACCTCAGCCTCAGGTCTAAGGATTAGCCAAAATTAGTAAATGATCAAGTTAATCCGACATGGGCATGATGGGTCTCCCAAACTAGGGACTTGACGCGATCCTCCAATGTAAGTGCTCAGTTGGGCCTAAGACACAAGAATCTGCATCTATGAACACTCACACTCCTCCATTGGAGGGGGCCAAGACACAGCTAACCTGATCTTCCATCCCAACTCATCGCTGCTTCACATGTACAGGATGGCCAATTTACCTTTCATGAATAGCTGATCCCACTACAAAGATCATCGAATTTAGGGTACTAAAATCCATGAAAAATAACTATTCCTTGGCTGGTGGCCGTTGTCTCCAAACTCAACTTCTCCTAAGAGAACTGGAGGAAACTATCCCTTTAACCCATAAAATCATAGATAGTTGTAGTTTTCCACACATAATTATGGCATCCATAGAAAAACCATTCTTTTGTAGTCATCAATGTACATGATCATAACAATCATAATTGACTTTCCACAGTACAATACCAATGTTGGCACTGTTGCAGGCTATTGTAGGCCTTTGTCATAGGCTTTAGGAATGTATTGTGGTAGAGTTTCGGTGTCAGCAGAATTCTAATTTCTTTTGGTCATTGTCTATTGGGGCTCGGGAGGCAAGTGGAGCTGGCAATGATCTCTTCCTAGATGTTCTCCCATTTTAGGAGATTGTTATAACTGCCTGTCGCAGGAAGGTTGTCGGGAGCAACATTGCAAGGCTGTTATCATCGAGTTGTCATGGAAGGCTTTTCCGTAAAGCTATTGTAAAAGGCTATTTCTGTAGAGCTGTTGCAGAAGGTTTTTTTTTTTTTTTTTGTAAAGCTGCCACAGAGATGCTATTGCTGACGACGCTTCCTGCAAGGCCCTTGGAGAAACAGTCATAACTTTCTCAAATGATGTCCGAATTGCATGATCTTAGGCTTGTTAGAAAGCTAACTCAATAGCTTTCAAAGAAGACCAGTTTCGTGAGATTCTAACACCGTTTCATACTCGGATAGTGGGCCCCTATGGTGGACAGCATGCAACTGTCATCAAAGGGGGTTGCAACATTGGCTAGAGCTTGGTTTTGTCTTCGTTTTGCTTTTTCCACTTGCACACATGCTGTGACTTTGTGAGGATGTTCTTGATGTACTTTTGAATTGTTAGATTGATTCCTAGTGCGACAGAGGATGATCAGATGCTCGGGGGCTCTTTCGATGCTTCAAACTCATAGCTTATGCTCCAATTTTGTGCAGCCCTTGGTGTCCTATCAGACCATTGGATTGACCCTTTGAGTGGTGTGAAGTTTGGAGTAGCTGTTGCAGTACAAGAGGCAATTTGATGTATTTTGAGTAGAGGTGGGCATCGAGTTGAGTCGGACCGGATTGTGTCCAACTCGACTCAATCCGATTTTTCAAGAACCTGACCCGAACTCGATCCGATCCGGGACCGAGTCCAGCAGGGCTGACTTGATCCGATCCGAGTCCTTGCTGGCTTAACCCGAACCGAGTCCGACTTGGTTTGGGAAATCGAATCGAGTCCGATCGAGTTGAGTCGACTTGGTTTGGGAAATCGAATCGAGTCGGATCGAGTTGAGTCTATCCAGTCTATTCGGAGTGGGCTGAATCAAGATCAGGAGAGAGAGAGAGAGAGAGAGAGAGAGAGAGAGAGAGAGAGAGAGAGATGCGGGAAACCGGGAGAGAAAGGAGAAGAGAGAAGGAGAGGAGAGAAATCGGGAAGGAAAGAGGGAGAGAAAGGATGAGAGACGGGTGCGTGTGGCGCCTCCTTTGGATAGAGAAGGAGGGGTTAGGGTTCGTTCGGTTCGGGATGTGTAGATAGATAGTAGTAAAAAGTATAAAGTAAAAAGTATAAAAATATATGTAAGAAACTTATATGTAGGATCTGACCGGATCGGTTCAGATCAGATTTTGGATCGGATCAGTCTGGATTGACCACGATCCGAACTCGATCCGATGTACGATTAGATCTGAGTAGTCCTACTCGATCCGCACCGATCCAGGCCTTTGGTTCGGATTCTGCCCAGCTCTAATTTTGAGGCGCTCAAACCATTATTGGTGTTAATTTTTTTTTCACTGCTAACATAATGTTCTATCATCACAGATTCTCTATATGCAATATAAGAGTGTTGATTTTCGTTCTCTTTTATTAGAAGGTATTTTATATTTGATCTAGGAGCTGTTCCAAACTTCATCTTAACCCTAAAGTTGAACATGCTGTATGATTTTTCTTCCTTTTCAGGTTGTTATTTTGATTGTAATACCCAAATTGAAAGGGTCAGCACCACTGAACGCAAAAAAGCTGCTGCAGCTTGTTGTTATACTCCAATATGTACCCAGGCTTGTCCGAATCATTCCTCTATATAGAGAGGTCACGAGATCAGCTGGTATAATCACGGAGACGGCATGGGCTGGGGCTGTTTTTAATCTCCTTCTTTACATGCTCGCAAGTCATGTAAGTATCATTGCCCAAGCAGCTGTCTTTTCTAACATTTTTATTTTAGTGTTTCTCCTTTTTAGCATTTTGCAGAAATGGATGCAATTTCATCATAGGGTTATTGTAGCTTCATTGTTATGCATATGTTATTTTTCTGAAAGGTGAGCTGGGTTCAAACCCGAGACTCAACACACCCTGTCTAACATTGAGCTAGGGCTTGAATCCAATGTAATGCACACTTCAGACATCGATAAAATAATCACACTTAAGATCAAGTGAAGAGCATTCCCTCCCTCCCTCCAATATTAATGTGATCGCTTATTTCATTTACTCTTTCTTTCTTACTTAGATTTCTGTCATGGTACTTTAATTTTGCAGTTTGGGGTTATTGTCCATTTTGCATTGCCCTAGGCAGATCATAGTGCTCTAGGAATCAGAACCTCCAATATCGTCTCTATAGATAGGAATTCGCTTGATTAGTTTTCAGATGTTGAGATTATGTACCTATGAAAGTTGTCCCTTCAGTTTCCTATGTGTTGGAGCTCTCTTAAAATCATTTTCTGGCTTATTTTGCTTCATTTTGCTTCAATTGCTTCACAACACTTGTCAACATAAAGTGCTTGCTTTCCTAGTTCATCACACTCCAAACAACCAGCAATCTAATGGAAGGGGCAAGAATTGAAAGAGACTGGACAAAAGAAATTTGGAAAACAGGATTTTATTTATTTTGGTGTGATGGTGGTGTTGTCAAGGTTCATACTTTCTCCAAAAGTGACCTCTAAATATGAGAACTTAGACTGGAGCAGGGACTCAAACATTCCAATTAGGATTCATAAAGCTGACCTGAAAATAGCTGGGACAAGGCTATGATGATGATTTATAAAAAGAATATGATTATGACGGCATTTGGGACCTTGCAAAACAGCCGTCATAATGATGCTCATTGCTTGTAGAAGTTACCTAGTAAAAATGCTTCTCTCTCTCTTCCTGCAGACCATGTGATCCTATTCATGAATGCCCTTTCAGGTAATTGGAGCTTTTTGGTACTTGCTTGCAATAGAACGACAAGACACATGCTGGCGAGATGCTTGTAATCGTAATAAAGATAAATGCTCAATCGATTCTTTATACTGTGGAGGAAGAAGTACAAGAAGCAACTCCACCCTTCTTTCTTCTTTATGCCCTAAAGACTCGGAGAATAAAAACCTTTTTGACTTTGGAATATACCTTTCCGCACTCCAGTCCGACGTTGTTGAAACAAGAGATTTTCCAAAGAAGCTCTTTTACTGCTTTTGGTGGGGACTACAGAGTTTGAGGTTTGCACCTACAAACATCTTCTGCTTATTTTCATCAAATCCCAGTCTATTTTTAGACAGGATACTTGATTTATCATGTTTATGCACATGTGACGATGCCACTTGCAATCCGTGTTCTTTGGATTATTTTGTTGTCAATTTATTATTATTATTTTTAACTATCTTTGAGAGTTAAGAAAAGATGTTATTCAACAAAAGGAGAAAAGGTGGTGGGATAAAGTTCTGTATGCAAGGATAAGGTGAGACATTCCCTCTTCAGCTAGCTCATTGACCAAATCATTTGCCTCATGACTGACTGGGGCAAACGATGCTTATCCTAGAGGCCAAGAAATGAATTTCATCGGACACATTGGCCAGCTTCCAAGGATCAAAGAGATCATACTGGGTCCAAGCATGACATTTGTTCTCGAATGTTATATGGGAAGCATGTGGAAAGCACAAATATGTTGATGAACTTATCACTTGTGAAGTTACTAGCAGTGTTCGAATTATCTATGATATTATCTTTATCTCCAGCTCATTGATATCGATAACACTGTTAGCGATACCGATAACGTTGGTGGTATTAGAAATTCAAGGTATTAGCAATGTATCGCTAAGTATTGCCAATGTATCAATATCGCTAATTTAATCGTCAATATTTTCAACTATGTCAATTCTAGGTATCGCTTGTATTGCCAATGCATAAATATCGCCAATGTATCACCAAAATTTTCGACTATGTAAATTCTAGGGAATGCTTTTTATCATAAGTGTATCGATGATATTTCAATAATATTGCCAATGAATTGATATCATCAAAATTTTATTTATTAGAAAAAAACATTTATTTCATTTTTTTTTTCATGGGCACGCGGTTGTATGTAGTATTCAATTTATCATTGATAATATTGATAATATCTCAATATT
The DNA here is from genome assembly GCA_037074715.1 of Magnolia kwangsiensis. Classification (NCBI taxonomy): domain Eukaryota; kingdom Viridiplantae; phylum Streptophyta; class Magnoliopsida; order Magnoliales; family Magnoliaceae; genus Magnolia; species Magnolia kwangsiensis. The sequence goes on from CM073573.1 coordinate 4,409,635, forward strand.
ATCGATATTGCAACATGCGCGCGATATTGAGACCACAACCTTTCATTTCCTTTCCAATTGTTGATGATTTCTTGGTGAAATATCATGTGTTGTTGATATTTTGTAGTATCGATGAATGTTTGGATAAGAGGTTGGATGGTGAAACAGGCCGGATGGGATGGTTGGACTGATTTCTTACAACAACACATGTTTTTAAACCCCCATTAAATGGAAACTTATTATTTATGTATTCTTTTGGCAAATTGTTTATTTCTAAATATGCAAATATGTACATTTTAACATCTCTTGAAGTTTCGCTAAAAATTCCACTGTTTCTCATGTTTTCCCGCAATTCCGGTTATCAGCGATATTATTGGCGATATCGATATTGTTTCCGTATCCCTGGCCAACGAAACTTGTAGCGATACCGATACTTCGAACACTGGTTACTAGTACTAATGGTGCTTTTTGTGGTATGCCTAAAATCATAGAAAGTCTGCTGCTTCTTTTTGTTTTTTCTTTTCTTTTCTTTTCTTTTGGTGAATAAAATGTGCTTAAAATTCCACTAGAAGCGTCTAATGCACCCAAGTGACTGATCTGATTTCCATCAGGTGACCATCATGGCAGGGCCACTGTTTTCATGGGTTGGATGTCCTATCCACCTAATCAGTTGGCATGTGAGAAGGGTTGTTTGTTGAGAGGACCTATTATCTGTCATAGATGGGCTGATTTTTGCACCATGTATCCTTCATGATGGGGCCAACTCTTTGGGCAGTTTGGATGTGGTATGCTCATGACAAGCAGGCACCTATCTGCTAGTTGGATTTTGATTAACTTGAAGGGATCATTGTGTCCCTAGATAATATCCAAAATTATTGTCTTTCTTGGAAGGTTAGGAGCCATATCGCTGCCTTTGGATATGGCCACAAAGTGGGGCTGAACTCATGGTACCCACTTCCTATGATCTGTACTAATGCTCTGGGCTGGCCTTGGTATCTGTTAGTTTTTAACTGAAGAAGCATGAAATATATATATATATATATATATATATATATATATATATATATATATATATATATATATATATATATATATATATATATATATATATATATATATATATATATATAAAGCAATTTGCTTAATGACAAGCCCAACTCAGAACCCCGGATCTTGCATTATGGAATGGTAAGGAATATAGAGCTACGTAAATTGCTTTTACTTCTACATGTGAATTTCTCATATCGAGCCGATGGGAATGCTAAAGAGCATTAATCTGTTTAAAGAAGCTGGGCAGCGATAACCAATAGGTGAAATACTAGCAAGAAATGTTGTCTTTTGGGTTGATTAAAAAAAAGAAAGAAAGAAAAGAGAAGAAAAGAAAATCTATCATCTTTTGGTAGAATAATTTATGCATGGCTTTTCTGTTTAATAATCAATACAGCAGTAGTACAATTATTTTTCTCAAAAACTACATAGCATATTTTCTCTGAAATAGTCCAATGTGAAATAATATGCATCAGTGCAGACTGTCCAAATCATTATTCTTCTTGTGGCTGGAACATGGCACGAAAATATCACCCAATTGATGATCTTAAGCATCTGATTTCACCTATTGAATTTGGACATGCAGCCATTTTCTTTTTAAGCATCCAATTGATGGTCACTAATTGAATGGCTAGTTCATTGAGTCATACATCAAGTTATACCCAATTCACAGCAAAGATTTTAATGGTCTGGATTGGTGTTGCATACATGCTGCGTCTATGGTTGGATGAGTTGCCACCGTTTAGTAATCACAAATCTACACCATGGTTAGCTCCTTTATTTTCTTTATGACAAAAAATTTTCAGCTTAGGTTCATGGTGACATTTATTTACCATTGCACATTGCTTTTGGAGCTAATGGTGAGAAATTCGCACCTCTACTGTTTTGTAGCTCTCTTGGCCAGAACCTGAAAACAAGTACTTATGTTGGAGAGATTTGTTTCGCGGTGTTCATTTCTATCTTTGGCCTGGTGTTGTTTTCACTTCTCATTGGCAATATGCAGGTTGGTACTTTATTGATCCATGCCATGCATTACTTAGTTCATGCGTACATACGCACGAGTGCAGATTAATGCATCTGTATGCGTGCCATTTTGTCATGCTCTTTCTTGCCTGTGTACTTGCATTGGTTTCATATAGAGATGTTACATTAAGATGGCATCTTTTTGGTCAGGCCTGAATGAGATACAGGTTGGACCACTTTCAGGCAACATTATTTGCTGATCTGGTGGCCCCAATCATAGATGGGCAATGCCCTAACATCTCACCTGTCAGATAATCCTAGCTATCCCTGGTGACAATGACTGATTACAACCAATGGTCCACATTTAAAGGGGGGAGAGGTTGGACAAAGCTATGATCATCTGATGGGAAGATTTTGAGGGTGTCTCACTATGCAGTTGACTGCATGAACAATATGATATGTTTTGGCAAAAGTTGGGTTGCACATGTATAGTTCGATGACCTAAATATGATACACGCTACTATTACAGACATATTTGCAATCAACCACTGTGAGATTGGAAGAAATGAGGGTGAAAAAGCGAGATGCGGACCAATGGATGTCTCACCGCTTGCTCCCCAATCACTTGCGGGAACGTATCCGTCGGCATGAACAGTATAAATGGCAAGAAACGAGAGGGGTTGATGAAGAGCATCTGATCCTTAATCTTCCCAAGGACCTTAGGAGGGATATAAAGCGCCATCTCTGTCTGGCTCTGCTCATGAGGGTGAGTACCTCTATGATTATATATTCTCATAATTCCTCAATGGCTTGATTGGTTTCATTTAAGGGAAAAAAGGATAAAAAGTGGATAGCCTGATTAGTTTCTTTTTGTAGTTCACCTGCATTTGCATCTTGTTTACAAATGTTCTCTATTTTGTTTTACATATGACACTTATATTTACCTCCATCCCATCCATCCATCTGATACATTTCTAGACAACTATCATCTTTTCTCCAAATTGAGGATCTGTTACTCATTGGCATCTGAGGTTTTTTTTGTTTTTCTTTTAAAAAATTTTATTTTATTTATTTATTTATTTTTTTTAAAAAAAAAGAAGAAGAAGAAAGAAACAAAACTTGAGTCCTGTGTTTTAAATAGCGGTAGCATGTTGCGCAACGCTCAACCATCCGTAGCATGTAGCATAAATAGCGTAGTGTGTAGTGTAAGCCACACAGTGCTTCTATTTTTTAATTTAAAAATAGAAAAAACTGATAAATTTTAAGAAAAAAAGGGAAAAAATATGTATATAAATGCCTAAAAGATGATTATTTTGTCAAGCATGTTCAAACAAGTTATTGATTATCATTTATCAAAAGCCAATCCACATATATAAACTAAATCAGATAATTATCACATCAACAACTTTCTAAGCAAACCTCTTTAATTAATAATGTCTAATTGAAACTATAAGTCATAAGTATGAAAAGAAATAAAAATCCCACTAATACAAGTGTCAAATACCTCAACATTAGATGCAAAGAAAATACAATAAATAAATAAAATAAAATAAAAAATACATGGTAGCGTACGCTACAGAGGATTTACGCTATTCAGTATGCTACGCTACGAACGCTATTTGAAATACTGCTCAGAGTCCTGAGCCTTGAGTCATTAGTCGACTTAACTGTGTTTTCAGTTTGTTTCAAGAAAGTTTTGGGTAAGTTGCTGGTGTTCCGTGAGTTTTTAACCAAATCCTGTTGAGTTTTTGGAGTAAAAAGTAAAGAAAAAAAAAAGAGAATTCTTAGTGCAGCCAAGACAAGACCAAGTTAGAGAAAACATGATTTGAGTCTTGATGGAGTTGAGATTTATTTGGTCGAGTTCAAGTTGCGACTTGTTGGGTTCTTCAACCATGTTGACATGATCTACTTACATCTTTTTTTGCTTCAGGTCCCTATGTTTGAAAAGATGGATCTACTTACATCTTTTTTTTCTTTAGGTCCCTATGTTTGAAAAGATGGACGAGCAACTACTGGATGCCATGTGCGATCGACTCAAGCCAACCCTTTACACAGAAGAGAGTTGCATCGTCCGTGAAGGCGATCCGGTTGATGACATGCTCTTCATAATGAGAGGAAGGGTGGAGAGCGTAACCACCAATGGTGGGAGAACTGGCTTCTTCAATTCGGATTTTCTTAAGGCAGGAGACTTCTGTGGAGAAGAGCTCCTCACATGGGCGCTTGACCCTCATTCCTCTTCTAACCTCCCAACTTCGACCCGGACGGTGCGGACGCTATCTGAGGTAGAAGCCTTTGTTCTCAAGGCAGACGACTTGAAATCTGTTGCATCCCAATTCCGGAGGCTTCACAGCAAGCAACTCCGGCACACCTTCAGGTTCTATTCGCAGCAGTGGAGGACATGGGCTGCCTGTTTCATACAAGCAGGTTGGCGTCGGCACTGTAAGAAGAAACTCGAGGAGTCTTTACATGAGGAAGAGGATAGACTACAGGCTGCACTGGCGAAGAACAGTGTCAGCTCACCCAGCCTCGGGGCCACCATTTATGCATCGCGGTTTGCTGCTAATGCATTACGGGCACTGCGCCGCAATGGTACGCGCAGGGCCCGTGTGCCAGAAAGATTGCCCCCGATTTTGCTCCCGAAGCCTGCAGAGCCAGATTTTACGGTTGAAACCGAACATTAGTTGTTCCTTTTGTACTATTATTACTTTAGTTGCTTCTTTTCTATCAAAGTATCGGTTGTATGTAAGATTGTTGTTATGGTTTGTGTGTAAAATGTACAGCCAAAAAGTGATCTTCATATTATATTTTTCAAGGCTTCTTAGAGTGTTAACACAGAGAGAGAGAGAGAGAGAGAGAGAGAGAGAGAGAGAGAGAGAGAGAGAGAGAGAGAGAGAGAGAGCGGGGGGGGGGGGGGGGGGGGACCCCTTAGGGTGACCGTGTAGGCGAGTAAGGATGAGGAAAACCCCAGCGAGGACTGCACGATATATCTCAACTTACATTAGCACCGAGTATATGGAGATTTGGACGTCCATCTTGTGTAACCTGCAGATAGGAATCTACAGGATCCTTCTTTCAAAAAAAGGAATCTACAGGATCCATGCATATCCCTGAGTAGATCATACAAATTCCTCTGAGAAAGTTACCACGGTAAAAAGGGTAAAACGCATCGCCATGTAGGGGGGGTTAGCTGTTCATATGGATGTTCCACCCATTGACGGGCTGTCGCTTAAAACAGAGCATTGATCATATGTTCTCATGTCCTGTCCATTTGCAAGCACCAATTGGATAGGCACATATGGTAGATACAACTTTTGGATACGGCACATCTACACAGGGTAGATGCAACTTAGATGCGTGGTCCAAATCAGTATAGATGAGCGACAGACTACATATGAGTGGCCCAAATCAGTGTAGATGAGCGACAAGACTACATATTAGTGGCCCAAATCAGTGTAGATGAGTGGGCTATCGCACTATACACTGAAGAGCAAATAGTCCTCCAAACAATAGATGGGCGTAAGGTAAAGTAGATGATTTCCTTGGAGCAGTGGAGCTACGGCAGACTGCCGAACTGAACTCGTTTTTTTATGGAGGAAACAGAAGAAGAGGAAAAGTAGATTCCTACTGATCTCAGTTTCCTTTGTATAGACGTGGAGTAATAATGGCGTACACCTGAACAGACAGTAGCTTATCGTGTCCACCTTGGGGCTGGGGCACGTGTGTCAGCACACATCTACTGTCAACAACACGAGTCATCCAAGAGGGGGGGTTCCAACGTGAAGATGACATGGAGCGAGTTCCTCTCCAACCCACTCATAAGCTAGACCACAAATTGGAAGACCAACCGCCCACTTTCTTGGTGTGGCCCACCTAACTAGTGAGCCCTTCCTAATTTTTGGACCAGGTGATGTTCATGGTGGGCCCACCTTTGGGCAGCTTGGATGCTGTACACGCATGACATGTTGCCCAGGTGGATGATAGCTTACCATCCAAAATTGAGGATGTGACAAATTGCGATATAAGAAGATAAGATCTATAGTTCTTTTGGTTTCAATCATGAGTTCTTGAGGGGGATGTTGCTTCTGTTCTCTTTGGATTTTAAGCAGTGAAGGGCATCCTGGTTCATCAATTGAAAATCAAAGGCATTTGATCGAATGCATGAAATCAAGTAATGGAACGGAAATAAAATTGAGAACTCACATAATTCCAGAAACGGATGGCATCAAACACTATTAACTAACAAGCGAACAACAAAAGCAGATATCAGCAGCAACAGGGAGCTCTGCTATGGTGCAGACAACCAGATGAAGAAACTAACTACTGTACAAGGAAACAGGGTTAACTACAAAAAAGGCAAGAAGAGGATTTTATGGATTTAGATTGCTGGAGGGTACAAGTGGCTTTAGTTCTGGCTTCATTTTCTTCCTTCTGGAACTGCTGCTTTGGGCGATCGAGTCCAAGGTCGAAACAGCTTCCACGATATGCTTCCCTTTGTTCAGCATGATGCAGCTTGCCCTGCCAAAAACCGAAATGAGTGTGTATCATAATCTTGTTTGGACCTATGAATCTCGGGCATGTTGGTGTTAGACATGTTTCTATTACAGCTGATGCATGTGATAATGTCAAAATGATATCCGTGGGTGGCATTTCACTGGAAGTGCTTTGAGCATTCGACATAAGGATGTGGATTGCGTCCTATCCCCGCCCGGATGGTAATCCATCTGGGCAGGGCTCTATGGGGCCCACAGTGATGTAAGTGTTTTATCTACGCCGTTAATCGTTTTTCTCAGATCATTTTAAGGTATGATGCAAATATTAGGTAGGTACAAGTCTTAAGCGGACCACAAAGTGGGGATTGAACGTCCACCATTAAAAAGTTCTTGGGAGCTGGAGAAGTTTCTTAACAAGCTTATATTTGTGTTTTCACTTCATCCACGTCTACATGACCTTATTAATAGGTTGGATGGTAAAAAAACATCACAGTGGCCCTCATAAAGGTTTCAACGGTGGGTGTCATTATCACTGCAGCTTCCTTTGGTGTGGTCCACTGGAACTGTGGACCTGCCTCGTTCTTTGGGTCATAACTCAAAATGGTCTAATAAAAGCGATCAACGGCGTGGATAAAATATTTACATCACTTTGGGCCCCACAGAGCCCTGCCCGGACGGATTACCATCTGGGCGAGGGTAGGACGCAATCTGCATCCTCGACATAAATGCAGGAAGCGGATTGCGTACTGCTCCTGGACAATAATCTGTCTGGGCAGGGCTCTGTGGGGTCCACTGTGATGTATGGTTTTATCCATGCCATCCATCCATTTTTTTTCAGATCATTTTAGGAAATGAGTCAAAAAATGAGGCAGATCCAAGGCTCAAGTGGACAACATGGTGGGGATTGAACACCTAACATTTAAAACTTCTTGGGAACCTCAGAAATTTTGGATCAAGCTGATATTTGTGTTTTCCCTTCATCCAGGTCTCTATGACCTTATGAACACGTTGGATGGCAGATAATCATCAGGCTGGCCCCTATGAAGGTTTCAACGGTGGGTGTTGTTATTGCAGCTGCTTCCTGTTGTGTGGTCCACTTAAGCTTTGGATCTGCCTCATTTTTAGTGCCATAACCTAAAATGATCTGAAAAAAATCAATGGACAGCATGGATAAAATCCATACATCACAGTGGACCCCACAGAGACCCTACCTTGGATTATCATCCAGGAGGGGGCAGGACACAATCCACTTCCATAAATGCAAGGAAAGATCATTTTAAAAAAAAAAAATATATATATATATATATATATATATATATATATATATATATATATATATATATATATCCAGAAATGGTATAAGATACAAATAGAGGAAAAGGAAAAGAATAGAAATCATTTCATCAAATCTTACCTCATTCCATTGGCCACATCGGTAATCTCAGCTCTAGTAGGCAATCCTGATTTAACAAGCGACTCTAGAACCTGTGTTGCCCAAATGACCGGAACGTGTGCAGCGCTACAAATGGAAAGAATCTCTTCCTGCATATCAGCCAGCCTATCCCATCCACATTCAACTGCAAGGTCTCCTCTGGCAATCATGACACCCAATGGATTTGGCAACTGCATCGCCTGCATTAATAAGAGAGGGAGCTTCTCAAACCCACTTTGAGTCTCAATTTTTAGCACGATCCCCAATTTCCGAAGATTCCGCTTCTCCAATTCTCGCTGGACAATGACAACATCGCGGACATCTCTAATGAATGAAATGCCTACCATGTCAGCATTAGCAGCAACAAAATCAAGATCCATGAGATCCTTCGAAGTGAGGCCTTCAAACTGCATCTCACTCCTGGGAATATTGATGGATTTCTCCGAACTGAGTTTAGAACCTTTTGGACTGGCACGAGTTATAGAAACAATGATTTCCGAGAGGCTCACTCCTTGAATAACTCCCCAAATCCTCCCATCATCGAATGCAATAGGCTCGCCAGGTTTAACAGAGTCAAAAAGACGGCCAGAGGAACATGTTATCCGAGGAGCACCCATTGCAGAGTTATCCACTTCATTTGAAGATAGACAAGGGTCTCTGGATATGGTTAGCAAGTCTCCTACTTTCAGCCGAATAAACTGTTCTACGGCGGGAACACTCACTACTCGTCCGAGTGAAATGTTCCTCTTCTTCCCCTTGATATACAATTCCGTTCCCGACCCGACATAAGCAGTCCTCGAACAGTTAGCCATGAAACCAAAACCACCAAAAACTTGAAACTTTTGAGAGATCTTCAGCACCCTCTTTCTTCCTCTAACATCAGAAAATCTCACAACACAACCCGCCTCTAGCTGGCCTAGATACCGTTGATCATCTAACAACAGGATTGCATCAGGTGATAAGTGAGGAGGGGGATTACACCCTTCATAAGACAACCAAACCTGAGCAGGGAAGATCACATCTCCTACAGAATCCTTTTTCGGAGATATTTTTATCACATTCGGACCCGCCTTCAATATGCCAGTCCTCAGCTTCGGTCCAGCTAAATCCATGAGAATGCGACATGACTTTTCCAGCATCTGGGAGCTGCTCTTTACATGCCCGATGATCTCACTCCAAACACTGGGGCCATCATGAGCACAGTTAATTCGGAATACATTCGCCCCTGCCTTGAGAAGATCGCTTATAAGTGTTTCCCTGTGAATTGCTTCACGACCAACAGTTACCATAATGTGGGAAGATCTCCCATTCAGAGGTGGACCAAACAGTGACTCCGCATGGAAAGATGTCATTCTCCTCAATGTATTAATGGTGAACTCTTCCTTGCTTTCACAGTCCAAACCTCCCTGAGTAGATATAAGGCACTGCTTATCCATCTTTACAGTTGCTGTCCGGTCAGTATCCTCTATTGCATTCACCGAATTAGATGTCAGGCTTTCCAACATCTGAATGCCAGCAGTGATACTTGCACGAGCATGCGGATTGATGGTTTCTAAATTCAAAAGACCTATGGAAGAAAGGTCTTCTTTGAGTTGGTGGATGTCAAGGCATTGCAATGCCAGATAATGTATCAAGTTTGTTGCGCTTGCCAAGTAAGTTCTGTTAAGACAAACCACTCACACGATGGAAGCTCAGTTATAAAATTCAAAACAGGCAAATGGACAATTGAAAACAGTGAAAAAAACTGCATAGGTGAATTACGGCATGAGATAAGTGAGATTAGTCACGTACCTGTGGCATATTTTTAGTCGAGAAGCATTCCATTGTTCCATTGCTAATACATGCAAATGCAAAGCTTTTAGTTTGTCAAGAAGATCTCCTTGATGATTCACGGGATCCCCAAAAGTCCCTTGCTTAGGGTGTAGAAGACAGTTTTGGTCCTCTGTATCTGAGTCAACGACTGATTCAACAAATTCCATATCTGAATCCTCAGGACTAAGATCATTTCCTGAGGCTTGAAAGATTGAATTAAGCATTTCATCATGACTATAAGGTTTCCAACTGCTTCGTTCAGGTTCATCATTCCCAGGTAGAGTGGCAAAGACCACAAGGTTTTTCTTGGACCTTCCTTTTGGTTTCACAAGAAGTTGGATGACGTACTTCCCAAAACCTGTTGGTGAAGGAATTTGATGTGTTGGTTGTGGCCATCGTCCGTTTTGTTTGAGACAAGCAAAATCTGGGGTATTAACTCTCTGAACTCCCTGAAAATTAAAACACAAAATGCCTGCATTTCACATCTATGATATGTAAACAAGCTGAAATAACTCGAGCAGTGTAGTTGAAGTCATAGATAGAGTATTCAATATAGATAAGAGGTAGATGTGGAAGAGCTTTGGTTCGTAGAATGGGATTGACTACTGGAACACTATTGGCAAGTTGTTCCTTTCAAATCCAAGATCAACATGGTCGACAGGGTCCTAGGGCTGCAGACATGATTATGGGAATATATGCAACGGAAGTGGCATACTACATTATTTATGCCTTTAAAAACTGTCGAGTGTATATGACAAGGAACTTGCACAGTGCAGCTTACACAAGGGTATAGATCAGTTTCTGATCCAACAATATACCTCCTATACTTCAGTTCTTACTCTCGAGTATTGTAGGAAATCTATTACCTCACCAAAGAACAAAAAATGAGCATGCTGGAATTGAAAAGAGGCCATGATTTCAAAGCTGCATGGTCCACATTGATCCCACACAAAATCTCTGTGCGATGTTCTCAATGTCCAGATAATATTTCGCGGATCTAAAGTAATCCAGTTTTGCACGTGACAAGGTGAATAATTAGAGTAATCATGATGATCCAAATGGCTTAAGCTCTCTTAGTCTATTCTAGAGATTAACTTTGAAATGGCATTCAGCATGTCAAATATTGATGCTAGGAATAACTTAACCATGGTTCAAAATATCGGCTGATACATAGCACGCATCAGTACTTAGTGGTATGAGTTTTATATGCGAATTATCCATCGTCTTCATCCATGCCGCATCAGCCATAATCAGTTGGACTGATATACACTGTCGAACTCGTCGGATCATTGTTTTCCTCTCTCCTTGTTGTTTGTAGTTTTGTTCCCCTTTTCGGAGAAGGGACTAAAGGGGTTATTTTCTCTTGCAGACTTGGAACTTGTAATATATATTTTATACTTCTTTCACACACACAAGGACAATAGAGAAGGTTTTTGCATTAATTGATATACTAACTATTAAAAGACCTTAAAACTCTAAAACTATCGTGCCCATGAGGACGATGATGATGTTCAGGACCCCTCTATGCCTTAGATATGATAACTGAGCCAATTGACTAAATAGCCTAGAATACTCCTATGCTATTATTGTTTGCACCCGGTGCTGTGCAGGTAGGTCAGAACTCAGAAGTGTTCGGTGCTAGCTGCTCGGTGCCTAGTCCTATGGTTTGAATCGCAGATGAAGGTATAAATTGACCTGAAGGGTAAAAAGCTTAAAAGAATGGAAAATAACCTGTGGAAATGCAATCCTTTAATATCAAGTGGTGGGGGGTTCTTTTCTTTCTTTATAAATAAATAAAAAAAATTGCAAAGTGAATTTAACAGCAGGACTGCCGTTTCCACTCTCCGAGCTAAAGTTGGTCCGCACGATGCACAGATACAAGCTTGAAAAAATTAGACAAAATTAGAAAAGAGAAAACTGTTGCCACTAACATGTACATTGGGCCAAGCAAGTTGGCTGACATAACAACAAGACTGGGAAAAAAACAGAGAGGACCAAGTAGAGACAAGATGAGTGTCCCATATGCCTGGTCTCTTGACTGGTCCTTTTTCGCTTAGAGATCTCTACTGACAAATTATTATTATTTTGTTTGAGAGATCTCTCTAGTGATGATGCCTCTCTAATGTGCCAAAATGCTCCTCTTTACATAGGTGCATGGAGGAGAGGTCAATACAAACTACTTTAACCAATTCTTCTCAATGAATCGTATTATGGCACGTTGATCGAAGTTCTATCTTCCTGATCCGAAGCCTCTAGGACTGCAAGCCTGCTCAGGAACCCACTCCACTAACTGATTTTGCAGATATAGTATGTCTGGAATGAACCCTTTTCATACACCTACAGTACAGGACTTCAGCAAAAGGCTTCAAATGTTGTCATTTCAGCAAGATCTGACCTTATGGACGTGAAGCTACCTGGGTTTTTCTGACAAGGGGGTCCATGGTAAGGGCCCTCAGCTCGTAATGTGCCTCCGGCTGGATTGCCTAGGCTTTGGTGCTGCTGGTAACTCCAACCCTTAGATAAATCCCAAACCTCCTTGGTACAAAATGAGCCTCAACTATTTATATTAACTAATGTTTTAATATGATACAATTTAATGGCTTGTAAATTGTAGTAAGTCACTAGTCACAGTACTCATACTCTTGTAGAATTGCAGTATCTACATAGAGTTACAAGTTTATAACTATATTTAACTCGTGCCCTTCCTCTACTTAACTCACGCCTTTCTCAATTTTACACATAAATACATGTAGTTTATGCATTGATTGATTAACTATATTATGGTACCTTGAAGCTGCAATAGCAGATTCAGTCACTGAAAAGTCGAGCCCAAACTAAAAGACTAGACAAGATCCACAGACCATACTACAAACTGGACTAATACATAAAGAACACACCCAGAAATAAATAAATAAATGACTACCAAAATGAACAATTTTTATTATTTACTATTTATTTTATATCTCGTGCCAACCTCAATTAGTCAGGATAAGTCTTAGATGATAATGTTTTTATTTCTTATACTTTTTTTAAAACTTCAAAAGCTATATAGAGTCAGCCAATATGGTAACTAGTACAGCTACCATGCACCGATACTTAACTGGTTTTGTGGCCAGCTGACGCTAAGGCTGGCAATGGGCGGGCCTGGACCCAGTAAAGTCAAAATTTCAACAGGGCCGGTCAGAAGACCTGGCCTGATCAGTTCAAGACCCAGGCCTGGGACCAGCCCATTGCGGGGCCCAACTGACACAGCTACTGATACCAATATTTTGAACCTTAGAACATCTACGCTTGCATCGTTTCTGCAAGCATTTGAAAACATATGCTATGCTCTTCTTGCATCCACAAATGTCTCATAACTTAATGACATAGAAAGCATTAAGAATAGCTAGAAATCGCAATGAAAATATTACATTTCAAAAAGAATTGAAGTAATTGACAAACATACTAGAAAGGATTAGAGATGATTATAACTGCAAAGGTATGCAGGCAGTGGCAGAATATAACAAACAACTTCCATAATCAGGGTAGAGAATTGAAATTGGGGCAATATGCATCATTGCATTCAGTATACAGTAATGGAGCTGTCCCAAAATTCTGAAATGAGTTTCCACAAGTGCCAAATAATTAAAATGTATATGCGAAAGCTAAGCAAAAAAGAAATGTCATGGTTTGAAGCAATGATATGTGTACCACAGACTTACATGGTTTGCAAGTGAACTTTGGTTAGTAACTACGTGAACTGAAAGTGCATGCAGCATCATCTACAGGTTGATTTCTGCAACATACCAAGAAGAAACCTGCAGAACTAAAGCTTAATCAATATCGACATTCAATTTAATGTGTTTGAACTTTGAAGAGAAGACAAACAGCAGAAAGAGAAAAATGTAAAGCAAGCATGTTTGATTGATTTAAAAGTAGTGCTAAGCACACGTTCCAAAGTATGCAGTTTTTAAAATCATGAATCAATCATTTATTTTAATTGAGTTGGAAGTTTGGAACCCGATGATTAAGTGATTTTCTTTTTAAAAGCGTCCAAGGTATTATGATCAACAGACTATGATTTGCAGAGGATTCTGTAAAGGGTGAACTGACAGTTCGGGAGAAGATAGATATGGAAAAAATCTAAAGTTTGGAACCCGATGATTAAGTAATTTTCTTTTTTAAAGCATCCAAGGTATTATGATGAACAGACTATGATTTGCTGTTAGAGTTAATTACCAAATGTACAATTGCAGAGGATTCTATAAAGGGTGAAACTGACAGTTCTGGAGCAGATAGAGGTATCGGAAAAATCAAAATAGTTTCTAAAGTAGACCAAGTTCATATCTAAAACAACACTAAGGGTTCGTTTTGATGCAATTTAGAATTGAGTTGTAACGACTAGTTTAGGCTTAGTTTGGAATCTTCGGATGTTAACCCAAAATAGTGATTTGGCACCATTTGCAGGCCTTTGGATGGCAACATCCTCCTCAAGACTACTTGGGAAGGAACGAGCGCCTTGTTGAGCGTACCAACTATCATTTTTCCTGCAAAGTGGTGGCACCTTTCCCTTAGCGAACGGTATTCAACTTAGTGCCTAAACATAACCTAGTGTTATTTTGAGCCTGTCTGATACCTGAGGTCCCACAAATATGGTTGCATCCAAATTGATCCTTAATAAAGTGGAACAGACCAAATTGAAATCAACTTCCTCTGAATTGGTATCCAAGGATTGGGATCAGAATGTAGCTATTTGCTTTTGAGACGGAAGTAATTGCAATTTCAGTACTAAATCCTTGTTATAATTACAAGGAAACACCAGGTCTCCTCTTTTTTCTTTTCTTTTTCTTATTTCTCTTTTTTCCCCCCTTTAAAATACACTTCTCCTCTAGTTTAAACGAGGTGTTTGCAGTTCAATTCACTTATGCATTCCAAATGCAGCCTAATCATATTCTCGGCTTCCTAACTTCCTCTCCCTATCCCAAAAACAAACTTTCATACAACTAGCTGCACACAGGGCCTACCATGATGTGTCCATCCCATCCAATACATCCAGCAGGGTCGTCCCACCATGAAAATGAGATGCCCTAAAATTCAGGCCAATCCAATCATTAGTTGGGCTGCCACATGAATCTGGATTTTTTATTTTTTTATTTTTTTTTCTTTTGTGTGTGTGTGTGTGTGTGGTGGCTTGTTGTCTTCCATGGTGCTGCTGACCTGATGCTGGATCAGCCTGATTTTCAAGGAATCCCATTTTCATGATGGGGCGATCCTACTGGATAGGTTGCATGCCATACAAACACCAAGTAGGACGCCACACAAGTCTAGTTGCCGGAAATTCTCATCTACAAAAGCTGTAGGGGAACCAATCTATCTCCTCCCCCCCCCCACAAAAAGAAAAAAAGAAAAAAGGATCATAACTAATTAGGAAACAAGTCTCAAACCCTAGACGGAAGACCCTTCTCTGACGAAACACATCACTCATTTAAGTCTTATAGAACATATCAAGGCCGAATTTGGATGCTCGACCGAATTGATTTGCAAACATTCACTTCAATCAGCAAAGGAAAGGGCAAAAGAGAGGAAGTGGCCCCTCACGTCGCAGCAGTGCTCCTTTCGAGTCTGACTCAAGAGCAGCAAAAATGCTAACGAACGAAAACGCAATTCAGTTATCCAGTTCATCACACAAACTATCACAATCCAAACTTCGCCCTAAATGGCATGAATTTCCCAATAAAAGGAACTCTCAAGAAATCAAAACAGATAATTCCACTGAAATTCTAATCGGATACTAATCCATCCGACAGATGGAATCTGAGAGAATCTTTAGACCGACTGCAGAGATTAGCTCGAAATCGGTCCCTTGAAGAGATGAAGATTCCAGAAATAAGATTCAGAGAATCAAATAAAAGAAAGATCAAACCCAAGAAAAAGCAATTGTGTGGGAAGAGATGTGGTCTGGGGTAGAAGAGTTAGAAGGGAAATACCTTTTTGTGAGAGATCGAAAACAAAAATAAAAATGCAACGCTGAGCTTTCGGTTTTCCAGGGTCGATGAAGAACTTACGAAGGGGAGTGTGTAAAGTGCGTGTCTGGCTTGTACACATGACAGAATCTGATCCGAAGTCGGAGCCGTCAGGACTGGAGAAAATTGGTGCCGATTAGGTGCGACCCCGGCTCCACCCACGACGGTGCGGCCCTTACCGTGGGCCTATCTTGATCTACGTATTCTATATCCATGCTATCCATACGTTTTTCCATATCATTTTATAGCATGATCCGAAAAATAAAGAAGATCCAAGTCTTAAGCCTACCATATTATAAGATAAAAGTGGTGATTGATATACATCCATTAAAAACATCCTAGGGCCCACCGTTATGTTTTATTAATAATTTTTTTTTCATACAACCTGTTGGTAAGGTCATGAACCCCGTATGAAGTGAAAAAATAATATCAGCTTGATTCAAGACATTTTTCGCCCACAAAAAGTAATTAATAGTATAAAAAACAGCTATTTCCTATGGTGGTCCAATTGATAATATGATCTGCTTCAATTTTTCTTCAAATACGTTAGAATTATATTTTAAAAAATATGGACGGAGTAGATATAGAATAAATACATCAACATAAGCCCCATGGTAAGGGGCGCACCGTCTTGGGTGGGGCCGGGGCTGCATGTAATCCGCTCCCCGAGAAACTACATACTCGGCCGTACTCGGTCAGAATATGGAGGTTCATACTCATGCGTCTAGATATTGCATACGTGGCATATATGTAACTCAAATTAAAATTTCTTAATACTGGACCCAATTTAGATGGATGATAGACCTATAATTATTCCGAAATATTGTATTACATAGACGATTGGTGGAAATCTATTGGACCCGTCTAGGAATAGATCAACGGTACAATTTAGATAAATTGATTTTCACTAATCAGAGATAAGTTGGTCCGATCAATCTGATTTCAGGAGTATGAACTATATGCAGTGGATTTGTACGGTTTGGATTGAATCAATATGCGCCACGTTTGCCATTTCTGAAGGGATGCGTGCATGTAGACCAGTGCACTCTGTCAGGGAAGCAGACTGCGTACTGAGTAAACTCTGTGGGGTCCACCGTGAGTTATGTATTTTATCCACTCCGTTCGTCCAATTTACCAGATATTTTCATATCCTGAGCCCCAAAAAAATGATATATCCAAATCTCAATCGGACCATACTATAGGAAACAGTGTGATTTGAACGTCTACCATTAAAAAAATTCACAAGGGCCACAGAAATTTTGGATGAAGCTGATATTTTTTATCTTCCTTCATCCTTGTCTTTGTTATCTCATTAACAGTTATGATTAAAAATAAACATCACTGTAGGCCCTATAAATGTTTCAACGGTAGAAATCATTAATACCACTCTTTCCCGTAGTGTGGTACATTTGTATAAATAATAAAATGATTTGGAAAAACCGATGGATGGCGTGGATAAACCTTATACATTCAAGGTGGGCCCAACATATGTAAAGTGTAATGAGTAACTCGGTACGCAATCCCAATTCCTCTGCCAGATCATCAAATAAGTCGGAGAGCAATGGTGCGGGCGGCTATTTGCGCGAGGAGAGGACGAGTTAAGGGCCTGTTTGGGAGCGTGGATTTGCAATCCTTTCAGGGTGTGTTTGGCTGGATCAATCCCATAGAATTAGGAGGTAATAATGGTGGTCTCAATGGATGTCCAATAATTCTATGGATGTCTCAATGGATGTCCAATAATTTCATGGAATTGTACAGAATCTCAGATGGAATCTATGGGTATTTGGGCGGTGGGATTTGGTGTAGTTCTTAAATTTCATTGGTAACGTGTTTGGAAAGGTGTTGCATTGGAGTAATCCCATGCCTCTTCCATGTATTATGCAACAGCCATCCGAATGCAGCCATCCACTCCCAGCCATTTTAGGTGGCCCACCAACTACAATAGGTCCTTACTCTTGCTTGGGTGGTAGACTCTCAGGGGTTTCAACTCCCAATAAAGGGTTCGAGTATCCATCGGTGGTAAAATTCTACTAGCTTGAGTGTGTGGGGCATTTTTGTGTGTGTTTAAGAAAAAAAAAAAAAAACCTATGTACCAACGGGTGATCATTTAAGCAGCTTCATTTTCAGTTGCATTGTCTACAACTTCAAAATCTCACCAAAGGATAAGAGATTCATTTTCAGTTGCATTGTCTACGGCTTCAAAATCTCAAGGAAATGTTTAGTTGCATTTTACATCCACCGTCTAACCAAACATGCCCTCAGTGTGTTTGGTACCCTAGAGTGTGAATCAACTTTAATCAAAAGTACCTATTCGTAGTATATTTGCAGAGGTTTAATTTAATTACTAAATTAACTTTAATATCTCTAATTAATGATACATGTAATTTTTGACATAATAGTTGTGATAAGCCTGTTGAAATATATGCTTTGCTCAAAAATGATGAAATTTTAAGTCTCGAATAGGCCACAAGCACAAAAACATGTTTGAGTGACTAACCAATGATTTTTAATTATTGATTTACATGAAGAATGTTTAGACGATGCTAATTTACATGGATGATGTTTGGATAGTGTTGATTATCATTAGTGGGCCATGTGCCTAATAGAATGATAGTGTATAACGACACACATGCTACACCCGCAACTATTGAAATGATTTTAAGTGTCATTCAAGCTCTCATCGAGGATTACAAACCCCCTCAAAGAGGGGATTGGAAACCCTAGATTTGAAACCCCTAGTTACTTTATACTGCCAAACAACTAGGAGATTTGAAACCCTCCTCAAATCTCTTCTAATCCATGATGCCAAACAACCCCTCCCTGCCTTGCATCTTGATATGGGGGACCCACCCTAATGTACATGTATGATCCATAGGCAGATACAGAGCTTAGGTAGACCATACAGTGGGGTTGATTGCCCACCATTGTAAACTTTACGTGACCTTAAGAAAGTTTCAACCGGAGGTTGTTATTATCACTTCTTTCCGTCGTAGTCCACTTTAATATTGAATTTACCTTTTTTTTTGGACTCCTGTCTTAAAATAATATAATGGGCTGGATTTGTAGAGGTTTGACTTACAGGCCTCACTATGAGGCCCAGACCAGTTCATTTAATTACCATTCATGAAATAAAGGCGGAGGGATCACCTGTAGTATCTGCAACCACGTCTCACTAGAAAATACAATAATAAAAAAAAAGATCTCATGCCTGGGCCTGGGCCAATTACTAATTAGTTACATCGTCCTGAGAATAAGATTGCAATTGGGATAGGCCCAGTCCAGGATGAGGCCTGTGAGAGCCAGGCCTCTGTAATAAATCCCAGGCTAGGGCCTGTGACCGGCCAAAACAAGCTGGCACAAGTCAGACCTGAACCCGTGTCCAGCTATCGACGTTCATTAGGTGTGCTGCTGCATCATGAACAGGGACGTCAACAGGCTGGGCGTGAACCAGGCCGAGGCCTATCCAGGCCTGGTTCACAATGTAAAAAAACCTAGGCCTGACCATCGGGCTAAATCCAATCCTAAAATGGCCAGGCAGGGGTTGGGCTTATGTTCTCTAAAACAAAACCCAAGCCCAGCCCTAAAAAGGTCAGGCATTAAATCCCGCCTGTCAGGCCATTGACAGACCTAATCATGCATTACATATGACAGAAATGCCTTTGAATCCCAACGGGCCGGACTGATGGGCTCTTAAACAAACACTGAGGTTGGCCTATTGATGGACGGCCTTAAATTTAGGCCGGACCATCGTGCTAGTCTTCCATCCCAGGCCCGACCCAAAGCATGCCAGGTCCAAAAGGTTAATGGGCCAGCCTGTCCCACCAACATCCCTACGTGTGAAATCATGAACAAGCCCCCCAAAACCTAGCTTTTTGGCTCAAAAGTCTAACTGGGATGGTCTATGAAGGAAAACAACAAATCAGTGTTAGAAGTGAAAGTAGGCCAGTCTAACTGAGCCCTAGCCGGAGTGGAGTAGGCTAACCTAGCTTTTTGTGCTTGATTTTGGATAATCTAAAGCCCAACGCACTGACCCAGCTATCATCTTTAGGCCAGATTACTTGGCCAGGCCATTGATCAGGTATTCTGGAATGGCCTCAGGCCTGCCCAGACCAGCCCATCTACACCTTTAGGCACGATAGGCCATCACTCTTGTGAGAAAGTGCACTTCCAAGGTGTTATCTTGTCCTCATTTCGGCCTTCTTAAAGCCCACAAAGCAACAGAACATGTCTGTCGACAGTGCAGCTTCATCATAGGCCAGATCAAATAACTGAAAATTGCTACAGGTTGGCGGGCCTACAGCTGGGCCAGGCAGGTTAAGTCACTATCGGAATTTGATGATACAGGTATGTGGTTTGGCAATTGGACCAGATGGGCTAACTGCTGGAACTCACCTCCATACCAGGCTAGCAAAAGCCTTGGTCTAGACTGACTCAGCTGTGTACATAGTAGATGGCTAAAATTCTTACCAGCACGTGCGCCACATGGGTCCAAAATGTATATAAATTCAGACCATCTTCCGGGTTCTAGTGTCAATACTCCATGATCCAGCAACCATGTTGAAAGGATAATCCTAACCATCCATTTAAGGAGCTGGATTTTCAACGGTCCATATTCAATTATGTTTTCTAGTCTGAGATCCAGATGGTGGCCCATCCACTTAAACTTCAAAGAGAATGATGGTTACGATCATGTGAAGCAATCACCTACAGCCGTCTGCATGCTAACTTAGTCTGCAGACCAATCTTTCCTGCCAATGCATCAAGTCCGTAGGAAATCCGAGCCACGCAAATGGTGGGCATGCCACAAAGATCACCCTGCACAAAAAATTAGTCGAGCCCACTAATCAGATGGGTCACATCATTGAAATAAATGAACTACTTAATGGTCTAACACAACATACATGTGTGGACCACCAAATGAAAAGTCGGTAACAAAAACAAAGGTGGAGGGTTTTAGGTGATCTGTTCTCTTAACTCAAACTAGGCCATTATTGTGATTGTGGACTTGGACAAGAAAACGTTGAAAGCATTGAATCAATCTAATCATGAAAATTGAAGTTCGAAACATATGAATAGATGATGATAAGCTTTTCGAAGAAATTTGCTAAGCCCAAGGCACGCAAAGCCCCACTCATACATATCCAAGCACACGTGCTAATATGGCACATCTGATCTGAGTGAGATCCAAGCTTTCAAGCCATTCAATTTTTTTGCTACACATCATGGCTCACCTCGGGAGAGAAGCATTCTTTCTTTAGGCAAGAACTAAACATTGTGGCTCACTTCACGAAGGGTTCTGATCTTTCTCATGTGTGCCATGTTACCACGAGTAGTTGAATCATGATGAGCAGTGCTTCTCACGCGTGTGGACTTTGCCAACTGAAGGCCAAAATCGCACACGTGTGTCACATGTTGGCATTCATGTGGTTTGAACACTAAGAACATATTGGCCTGTTCAAAAAATGAGGCCGGTCCACTTGTATACTTGTTGAGATTCAAATATTTAACTTTCCAATCACTTTAGCTTTTTTGGACATTTAATTGTTAATTCAATTTAATTATATATATTTTTATTATGCAATGTAGGTTGAATGTAAAATAAGATAACTTAATAGGATAAAAGTTTTTTATAAAAAATTATTTTAGAATTAAATTCACAATTAAAATTTCATCATATCCATGTAAGAGTGGACACGTGGATACTAAAAGCAGAAACGACTCGTGCATTAAATGAGCAACGAGGGCAGGTGTGTGGGACATCCGAGAAATGTAAGTGGTGGCCCATCTTGAAGATGACCATATGTAAGTGTGGAACATCCCAGCGATGTAAGTGACGGCCCACCATGAAGATGGTCATATGTAAGACATCAAGAATCGTACGCCCCGCATTTCATGTAAGTGGTGCCCATGATTCATTGTACCTAGCTTGGATGTATGCCATCATAGATGTGCTGTTGGCATACTTTTAAGTAACACGCAGATCTAGCGTAGTTCATATCATTTGCAGAATTCTTCAAAATCAGCTTTTTGCATGCTTTAAATAAAACAAAAGGAGAGAGAACTGCGATGAAAACATATTACCGAGGTGTGCATAAAAGGGCCTAGTTTTACCGAAATATATTTTATTTTAATTAATTTAAACATATATACATTGAATGCTCCCCACTCTTACCATCATGACCATTACATCAGGAACGTACGTTTGGTGATAGGTCATGTTCTATAAAAAGCTCTTCCACCCTAGGGTTATTGCACACAAGAAATATTATTTATTCCTTAAAGATTTCTATATATACCTGCGTGCATGTGCGTATATAAGCATATAAAGGAAGGGTGTGTGGTAGAGGATTGTGCTGGGTTTGCTACATAAAGTGCATGACACGGACTTCATTGAGGTTAAGTCTATCCTTAGGATAGCCTACTAAGAGTGTTGCACCCCTGATTTCTGTTAAAAGTGTGAACTATTATAAAGAAACTGACTTGGTCATGCTTACTTGCTCAAGAAGTTAAATTCAGCTTTCTTCTTCAACCTATTCCTCTCTCTCAGAGCCCTTATCTCTAATATCCCTCTGGAAAATCCTATATCTTTAAATTCTCTCTCTAAAATCTCTCTTTTCTCCTTTTAATTTTTCTATAAAATTTCAACTGCTTCTTATCTCCTAAAATATATCTTGATGGTATCAGAGCATATACTGAATCTCAATGTATCATCTAATTCCTTGTTCTCACATAATCTATTTTCAACTATGTCTCCATTACAACATCCAACTGCTGGCAAAATTGCTTTCAAATCCTTTTTTACCAATGCTATTAGCGTAGTTGTTGGATAGATTGGCAGGCTGTCAAGCATATCTTCCATTACCTTAATGTTACTTTAGATTATGGCCTTCGCATCCACACATAAGGTTGATTAATATTATTAGTTTTTCTAACATTGGCTAGGTTAGTTGTTTGAGAAGCCATTAATCTACTACAAGCTTTTGCTGTTAAAGTCCTTTGATGTACATTGATCCCAATTCTCTAACAACTTGAGCTTGTAGTGTTTTGACATGATATTAAAGTTGAAGGTCTCATGTTTGAATTCTGAAAGCAACAAATATACTTTCCTAATATATTCTCCCGGTTCCCTCAATTGATCTCAACTCCTAAATATGTTTTGGGGGAGAAATTCTCAAAACCTCCATCATATGAATGTCTCGAAATTCTCTTATATCTCAAACGACCCTGACCCTTTGATCTTTTGTGCGATTTTTTAGTGGACCTTGAAATTCTTAGGCCAATGATCTAATGACTAACAGTTAATTGGGATCTTATTTGTGATTGTTTGGTCATCCACTCTCACCCCACGAGGGCCCACGTAATGCTATTGCGCTCATGTGCATCATCCAATTAATTATATCTCAGATCATTTGGACATCACTTTATCTACTGTACACTGTATCTTGTGTATTTGCATGGTTTTTCAAATCTTACAATTGAAATGGGAACCGATGGTTGAGTAATCGAGACCGTTGGTCAGTTGTATCCAATTAGAGCTATACACGAGTCTAGTTAGCTCGGTTGGCTCGCTTAATTTGACTTGAAAGAGCTTGACTTGCCTCGGTTTGAAATTGAATTTGAATTGAGTTAAGCTGATTTTTGGAGCTCAAAAAAATTTCCAACCAAGTTCGAGCTTGCCCAAGTTTAACTGGACTCAGATCGAACCTTAACTCAAACCAACTTAGATCGAATCGGCTCACTGGCTTGGTTATTTTGATGTGAATGATGCTCGCTGAGTGTTTGATGAAATGACTCAACAAAGTATTGGCGAGAAAGGAATAAATACGTCGAGTGTTTGATTTTGATACTATTATTTAGATGTTTAATGCAATACTTATAAAATGTTGTTATTGTTTTACATTTTGTGAGAAATTGAAGATACATTTTACCTATTTGAAAAAAGACTGAATAGGCTTGAACTCTGTTACACCTCACCATAATAGAAGAAGTTAGCCTTTCAATTCATACCTTACAAAAAAACAGCAAAAAATAGACAATCAACAAAAAGATGTCATAAAATTCTTCCTTTGGGTCTTTCCATCCAAGAGATTTTTGGGGCATCCTCCATCCTCAGCAAGACTCAACAAATCAACCATTTGGATTACGAACTATGGCTCCTCTTTTCTGATCTTGAAACCATCGAGTGATCTACTTCCGTTCAAACCTAAGAAATAGTAGGGATTGAGCTATTACTGTTGAAAACTTTATGGGAGCCTCGTGAGTCTTAGATCAAGAGGTTGGATGGAAAATAAACATTACAATATGTCTTAGAAAGTTTTTAATAGTGGGCGTTCAATCAATCAACGTTGTTTTCTTGCATGGTGGTCCAAGTGGGGATAAAACACAGGCATCATGGTGGGGTTCACATAGCTTTGATACCAGGCAAGCCACGTCCATTTAAAGCCAGACAAAGCGAATTACTTTGTAGATGCGACCTCTAGCTTCTAATTCCTTGCTTGCATTATGTCATACTCTTGTGGAGGAATGCTTGATTCTCGGACACTTCTTTAATTTTTGAGGAGGACCCGATTCTCAGGTCCTCAAATTGTACGTATTAACTCAAACTAAAGCGGTTAAATAGTGTAATCCATTATCAATAGGGTCGAAAAATTCCTAACCTAAACTGTGATTCGTGGACACTTGCTTGTTGAGATAGGACCAATGGTTATTTTTCATGTTTAACCATCCAATTAAATGTCCACCAATCCGATTCTCATGTATCAAATAATATATTTTTTAAAAAAAATTAATTCATGCTATATCTAACCTACATCCCATAATTTAGACGGTTTAAATTGACTTTCTTTTACACCAATTGTGCAATTTCTAAGTGCCTGTGTATCATGGAACACACTCTGCCACAGTATCAAAGTTTTTCTCTGTGGTCGATTACTGGTTGAAACAGCCAATGACAGGGAAGTTAGGAGTGAGTTGATAAAATAAAGACATTAGCTGATGGATAGTAAACGGACACGTGTCTGGATTCTGCTCGACAAGATGGGCCAGCAACGTGTTTCGGGTTACAATCACGAAATTTTCGGAGGTGTCCATGTTTCATCGATCACGTGGTGGGACTCGCCTAACTTGTCAGAAGGCACGTGTCTTCGTATCCCCGGGTTTTCTGGCAAATGCCGCCGCTGATCGCGATATGCTTTTAGTTGGCTGGCTGGGCCCCACTGCCACATATCACGGAACGATGAACGGCTTTGATCGAAGTTTCTCTTTAACCTCGTCGGCTAGACTGCTATAAATATATATATCACCACCACTATTTTGAAAATGGTGTTGACTGGTGACTCATCCTTTTCATGTGTAACGCTAATGTATCCGGACCATCCAAATTCTGGTCACACTGTGGATGAGATTGATTAAGCAATCTTAACCACCCAACCGACGGCTATAAAGGAATAGTTTAAAGTAAATACACAATCGTCCTTATGATGAGGGAAATCCATATGCTTACTGTTATCTTCTCCGTTCAGATGGTTCAGCGGCTTGGGCGATCTGGATTTCCGTTAGACCATGCCATTAGTGCGATTCACGAGTCAGCATCTTCTTTTAAATGGTGCTAAACTAACATAAGAGTCTAACGATTATTTACACGTGGGCGAATCAGCCGACAGGACCCTTGCTTACCCTGATTTACGGGGAATATCAGCTCGATCCAGAACTTTTGTGGACCACAGGAAGTTTTTATGCTCAATCACCGCTATTACATGTGGTATAGCCCGCCTTAGAGTTGTATCTGCTTCATTTTTTGGATAATTAACTAAAATGAGCTTAAAAAACTGATGGACGGCATGGATCTAAGGAAAAGACGACAATATGGGCCCCACATTCAGGGATCCACGAAGCCTCGTCGGATTTACAGACTACGATTCTCAAGGACAGTAGTGAAGAAGTTATTCGCGGCGTTGAAGATTGGGTTCGCAGACACGTCGCATAGGGCCCTGTTGGAGCCATTCATCTGGTGGATCCCACACTGAAGATACCCCTGCTCAAACTTCAGGCTGCTGTAATCATTGCTGAGCCGTTTGTGCGTGTGGAACATAGACGGTTTCCATGTTCTCAATCCGTCTGTTTTTCTGTAGTAAGCATGTATGCGTCTGATAATGAAAGAAGCTAATATGATTTGCAGAATCTGATAAGCTCCCGATCAACGGACTGAATCTTGACCAGACATGCCATGTTGTGAGGTGTGGCACGAATCACCATATCATGTCATCTCACACGAGAAAAGAAAATGAAACAGACAGGTGAAGACTGAAGAGTTCTTCTGAGAAACGCAACTCCAGCCATACGTGTGCACCACAGCGCCTCTATATCTACTACTGTTCATGTGGCACATATTCTTAATGATATACAAGCTGTTCGGTCTCCCCCACCATCGGTTCGCCACACCAAAACCTGCCTTGAATTGGCCATCCAAATCGTCCAATTAGTGATTTTTTTTTTTCCAAGATGCGGACCGTCTAAACAGTGTGATATTTTGTTTATGGCCCATTAACGATTTGGCTTACCGAATGAATGATTCCAATCTCCATTCTTCTCCACGTGGGCAGCAATGAACGGTATTGCACGTGCTTAGAACTAATGTAGAGCGGGTTGCGGACAGTTTCATAGCCAAGATGGGTTAGAAAAAGCCCAGTTGACGACAAAAGTGATCTGAACTGTCAAATCTTAGATCGAGCCTATTTCATAATTCAGAATGAATTATCAAGCATAAAATATATAATTTTAAGGTAGAATGAGCTTCTTTAGCCAACCAATCTTACTACACCAGATTGCGCAAGCCAGATTTGCAAAATATCCTTCAATCAAAGGTCATTTTTCTGTTTTAATTTGGTTCTTACTATAAATAGTTAGTTTTAGTTTGATTATAACTCTTCATCCGTTGAGTTTTAAGAGTTGTGTGTAACATAAAAAGTGCTTAGAATAATTAGGAAAATGATTTGGTGAAGCCAAATAGAACACTTAATATTTTTGTCCAAAAAGATATCATGACTGTCTATAAATAATAAGTTTACTATTTATAGTAAGTCGTGGATTTTAGGAGTTTTAGTTGTAATTTAATTTTGATTTCTTTCGATACCCTTATTTAAAGGGTTGTGAACTCGTTTTTATTAATCAATTATTTAATTTTAGGTTTTATTAGAATTTATTTTTATTTTCTTTTTTCTTTCCTCATGGATTTGAGAAGTTTTTATGAGGAGTCCAGAGAAACTCTATAAATTTGGAGTAGTTATCCTTGAGGAAGACGGTGATCAACCTCATTACGTTCATCCCTGCATCGAGAACAAAGACCTATTACTAACCACACACTCTTAGTATACGAGAAAGTTAAAAAATCTTTATAGGTAGTGTGTGGTGCGCTGCATTAAGCGGTCCACCTTTGAAAATAATGAAAATTTTGAGCGGCAAGTTGAGTTTTGGAAACTTTCAATGATCCATCCGTTCATTTTCTTAACCGAACAAATGGTTCAAGTAAGGCCCACCTTTGGTGATCGAAATTATCACACATGCATGCTTGTTGGGGTATTTCGATCCTTACCGTCCGATTGAACTCTTTTAAATAATATAAAATTGATTGTTATTCTCCATTTTCCCTAATGGCCACAAGCAGTCCACCAGAGTTTTACACTATTTCCTATGGCGTGGCTCACATGAATTTCGGATTGGCCTGTTTTTCTAATACACGCAAAACAGATGATGGCCAACCATAACGACGGTGTGGATTCCTGCACCACCCATGCTTTTGCGTTCAACCAAACTCAACGGAGGACATTATTGCCAATATCTGGCAGTTTGGTACACTCATGCTTCAGTAATTCAGTCCATTTTTTCTGTCTTGTACCCACCGAGGATGGGACCATTTCCTAAAAATCTTCCAGATTAGGAGATCCTCGCCTCTAATTGTTCAACATTTCCAATCGAATGCGAACCAGTGCTGCATTTCTCTTCCAAACTGTCCACAGTGTAACCCACATAGCAAGATTAGATTTGTTATAAAGAGGATTTTAGATGGGCCTGGTCCATCCACAGCAGGATGCAACGGACCGTGATTTGATTTGCTGACTCATCAGAATTCAAAGGCAGAGTATACAGTACAAAGCCTCAGGTGACACGTCCTACAGTTTCTCAGTATCAATATCTGTGACTCTGTTGTCGGTGCTGTATGCACATGAGCTCGTCTCATCTTCCAATTCTTTAATGATGTTAGAACATTTTGATCATGCTTTGATTAGTTATGATTAGTTGTCATCCATTCATTTTAAAGGGCCAAGCTAGCAAGAGGCCTGGTCGTATGAGAGTGACTTGTCATAACCAAGCCACGTGAGGAAATGTACATGAGATCTGCGTGTCCATCAATCACCGTCTCATTTTCACTCTGTGGCCACACCACCGGAAACCGTGCAAAATCATATTTAAAATCATATGACGATTGCTTACGTTAGTTTTGGAATGGTATAAACTTTGGGACGGTGATGGGTCCAGTTAGATGTTGGATGGAATAGGCGCACCACAACAAACACCAATGCAGTTAATTACGAGTGTACATCGAGTCAAACTGAGACGAGCTGGCATCAGTTCAACTCAGCTCAGCCATTAGCTGATCTCAGGTCGAATTCGGCTCAGCTCAGTCTCAAGCCTGACTGGCCGCTCAACTCGGTTCGACCAGCAGCTCATGCCAGCTCAGGCCAAGTTCGAGCTAAGATCGAGCCGAGTTTACTATTGAGGCATTTTCACAAATACTTAAACTGCAACTTCAAAAACCCCATTGTTTTACAAACAGATGCAATGGTTTTAGAGGTATTTTATCAAACATCTTTTAAGTAACATAAAAATCAAAGAAAAACAAAGAGAAAAAAGGTATTTGCTTCATGTACATACCTTCCTTGCTACCAACCACATTTCGTTGAGTCATTTTATTAAACAGTTGGTGAGCAACATCAATGGCAAAGTAACCGAGTCACCAAATAGGTTTGATCCGAGTTTGATTTAAGTTGGATTCGAGCTGGATTCGATCCAAGTCGAGTCGAGCTGAGGCTTGCTCGAACTTGGCTTAAACTCATTTTCAAGATCAAAAAATCAATCGACTAGGCTCGAACTCAGCTTCAAACCGAGTCAAATTGAACTTTTTCGAGTAGAGTCGACCAAGCTAACGAGCTAGCTCGGTTCGTGTACACCCCTACAGTCAATAACATTTTAATTATGAGTCTACAGCGTGGCCTAACTGTGTTTTAAATTTGTAGGCTCAACTTATGGGAAAATGAAAATGTAATCGCTGTGGAATTAATTTCTTTTACCATGGAAGTCCTTCCTCCAAATTAGTTAGATTTCTAGTGTAAATCAAATCACAAGTCATGGTATTGCAGTTCTCCTCTATTTGGAATGCAATAAGGGTCTGGTTGGTTTTTCAAATTCCTATAAATTTAAAGTCAATAGGTTATTAGTATCTTTTTTAGGTATTGGTCTAAACAAGAATTAAGTAGGTAAAGTAAATTATAATAATTACATTTTTATATTATAAAAACTATCATTTTTATAATGATTTTCTAATAAAATAAATAATGTATCAAAATTATTATTACAGTTAAATGTAAGTAATCTGATCACATAAAAGTAAATACTCATTACCCATTTATAACCATTCATCACTGTCATTGGAAAACCAAACATTAAATACACACGGTGGGAGGAAAAAGTAACTGAAGACAATTCCATGCGGTGGAAAGGAAATTGCATGGTCCATCGCATGTGATATGATCACAAGTGTTGTTTGCTTGTCTAACGGTAAGGAGGGTGTAGTCCATCAAGTGTGCCTACGAGAATTTACTGTTCCTTTTTAAAGTCTGAAAATGCTTATGTGAAGGTGGGACTGTTTGGTTTTTTTTTTTTTTTTTTTTTCTTCTTTCCTCTGTGTTTATATGAAAAAAATTGATACACTGTGAATATGTGATCCATGATACACGGGCACTTAGGAGTTGCATAAATGACATGCAATTAAGTCAAATTTTAACAATTTATCTCATGGTTGCAAGTTTAGATTTATCAAACATCCCACACTGCCTATAACTCTCCCATGTGCCAGCATGTTCATCTAGGCCCACCAATGTGCCAACATGGCATTCGGGCATCAAACATGAGTTCCGCTGTAATTTTTTGTGAAGAAACCAAAATTTACGCATGCGTTTCACCTTATGATCACGACGGTTGATTTTCTGTCTGGAATACACGCAGTGGTAGATCTAACTTTCTCTGGTACAGGTGGCCTGCTAACTTATCGTTTTGGACCATCCATCTTATTACCCCTAGCATAGATGGGAAATGAGTTAAAATAAGCACGGATACAATCATCTTAGCTTTCTGATTAGTTGCCTTTAAACTGACGGTAGATAAGAAAAGCCGTTAATGGTCAAACACCCAGTACTAGAAATTTAAGAAAATTGTCGGATAGGATTTTTCTTTAAACTTGAGCCATCCATGATAGGGCCTACTGGACAGATGGCCCCGATTCACAAATTAACCTGCCAAATGGAATGTGGAGTAATGGTCGTACCATACTCCGGTTCTAATGGTTCATCTGCTCCGGTAGGCACCTGACCAGTAACCACTTGGAAATTCGGATATCAAAGTTACATGGCCTTACAATGAATTATTTATTACATTCATACCTTTTATCCAGTTACCATTTTCAAGCATGATATTGATCCCAAAAAGAGTCATATCCAAAGCTCAAGTGTACCACACCACACAACAAATAACAGTGGGAAAGTGATCGTCGCTGTTAAAACATTCTTAGGGTCGACCAAAATGTTTATTTTCCATTCCATCATTTCACAAGGGCGCAAGGGCCTCGATGAAAAGGAAAAACAAATATCATATAAATTCAAAACTTTTGTGACCCTCAAAAGGGTTTTAATGGTAGACTTTCAATCCTATACTGCTTTTTAAAGTGTGGTCCACTTGATCTTTGGATCAGTCTTATCTTTTTTGGCTTAAGCTTGCCAAATGGACGGAAGGTTTGGATATAACACATACCTCATGATGGGACCCACGAAGCTTGTTGACGTCAACACACCAACCAGATCGGTGGAGGATGGTACACCAGCCAATCCGCTTCCAACCACTGTACTAGGCCAAACACGGCAATGGTACAGAAAAATGGCTAGATATTGGACGGTTCAGATGTTTCTAGCTCGAAAATATTACTGGTGTCCCCGCCAAGTCTACAGCCTAGATCAACTAATCATGCGCCCCACTTGTAACAAGTGGACACATCTCCCGTTGTCCTGACGCATCAGGGCCTTATAATTTCTCAGTGTAAAATGGCTGCCACCGGTCTTCTATGTCCACGTTAAATGAATGGCTAAGATTTGAAAGGCTGCAGTCAAAAGGAAAAATAAAAGTAAAAAAATAGTAATGGCAGGACTTAGGAGAGTGGTAGGCTATCTAACCCACGTGGATTAAATCCAAGGCTGCTTCACTCCTCAGGTGGGCCACAATCTACAAATCAAAAGAGATGGTTAGCGAGAAAAAAACGTTATAGCTATCCACTAGTTCCGGACACTGCAGCCTGAGCAATGAAACGGCCTTCTTTTTTATGCCAGAAGACGTAATCAGTGTGGCCCACCCATGGAAAGCTCGTATCATAAAAACGTGTGCCATATTGGATGGTAGCAGCTCCACACGCTTTGCAACGTCTGGCTTCAATCGGGCATCTTGTACATGCCCTGGTCCCAAAAATTAGGTGGGCCCACTCGGCAGGCGAGCTACACATGCATATCTGTCCGTTGACACTGGGCCTTCTGCCGCTTTTCTAGCCGTTTAATGACTTTGTACCGTGTGTCGTGACTTTTGGGTGAAAGCACCTACATGGTGGGGTTCCTCGTACACGGATGTTCCGTTAGTCGCATCCATGCCCAACATAAAATGGAGCACGTCAAGTGCTTACCATCCACCGTACAGAAGAGGGTCCCACCGTTGATTCCCGACAGCCGCTAACCACGTGCACGGGGCGGTGCCGTTGCCCTCTGTGAACCGGCGACTGCCGGTTTATTCGGAGCCTTGCCTGTATGATCTTTTGCGTTTGTTCCGTTGATTGCGCTCGAGACTTAAGAGTCCGGGAATAAAGCGTTTCTGCTCTCTACCCTTTTGACTGGGGTGAGTTATTTGATACTCTGGCAGTTTAAGACGCTTGATACTCAGTCACCCATCAAGCCAAATAAAACCCACTAAATTGTCGAACCCACTGTCTCTAAGTCCCAAAATAAGATTGCTTCAATGATCCTAACCGTTAACTCGGGAACACTTGTTTGCTGAAATGGGTCCATTGGAAATTTATCATTTTTAACCGTCCAATCGATCTCTGCCAATCCAATAGTCAAATATTCAAATAACTAATGATCCATCTGAACTGCGACCCATTATGAAATTTTTAAGCAGATTCTTAGTGACTGTGTATCATCTATCACACTCTGCCGGAGCATCAAATCTTCTCTTTTTCCAGTGAGGAGTAATTTGATACTCTAGTAGAGCGTCTCTTCATACACAGTAATAAACTAATCAAATTGTTAAACTTATGGATTCTGAGTCGGGGTCCTGAAACCATATTGGTTGAACAATCCTGACATTGGCTCATGGATACTCGTTTGTTAAAATATGACCGTTGGATTTTTCTTCTCACTTTTAACCGTCCACTAAATGACTACCAATCTGACAATCAGATAAGGATTTAACTTTATGTACATGGCACATCTAAACTGGGACCACGCTGTGGACAGCTCAATTTGAAAAACGTGTAATTTCTAAGTTCTATCGTCCACCAATCAGGCCTGCTAAAACGGCCGTTGATGGCCAACCAAGGGGATTTTCTTTTTATTAATAAAATGTCTGCTGGCAACGCTCTCGCCAGTAGACTCGCTCAATCTGTTCGCCTCGTCAGCATCACCATACGACGATCTAGACCGCTTATCCAGAAGTACCTACGGTGGATGATACGTATCTGAACAATTTCAGAAATCGGAAATCTCTTAACTCATAAGGAAAAAAGTAAACAACAGTTCAGAAAGGCAGTATTTAACTTAGCTTAGCGTGAGGGTCGATGATCTCGGATCAATGACATTATTTTTAAATTGGTCAAATACTATAGATAATTGTAGATGAACGGTCTTGATCATCACTTGGTGGGGTAGAAGAGGCGGATAGGTTAGTAAAGAGCATGCCAGAAAACCTATATCATTTTGTATATTTCGGCAGAAGTTGCGTTTGTCTGGTTGTCGGGGTCACAGATCATGTGCAGCGCAATCTCATGCGTCTCGAAAGTGAGTTCTGTGACCCGGTGGCAGAGCATGATAATCACCCGCATCCACTCAAAAATCATAAAGTTGTAGACTGGGCCTGCATATAACTCAATCTAAACCGTCAAGATCGTGGACCCAAGGTAGATGGACCGTAGGGCCAAAATCA
Source organism: Magnolia kwangsiensis (assembly GCA_037074715.1). Lineage (NCBI taxonomy): Eukaryota > Viridiplantae > Streptophyta > Magnoliopsida > Magnoliales > Magnoliaceae > Magnolia > Magnolia kwangsiensis. The sequence goes on from CM073573.1 coordinate 4,442,871, forward strand.
GACTGACGGGACCTTTCTACCTTCTGATTAATCGGTTTATGTTGGTTGAAACATGTCCACCAGTCAATCAGTTACGAAACCGGTTGGATTGAAATTTTCGGTTTGTTATGACCCACCTAAAGTGGGTCCAACATCTGAGTGTTTCACAGTTGAAATTGAGCCACGTGGATCGAACGTGTACGATTTCTATGCAGGCGTATGAACCATCATGTCGTCCATTTATAAATTACCGTATCCCTTGATTCCTGAACGGAATTAGACTGGAAATAATCAAATACGTCGAGTGTATGCTAATTAACGTACGTACAAGCTATGTGGGTCCCACCGTGATGTGTGAGTGCATCAGATCAGTGTGAATATCCAAGTCACCGTACCAATATGCCCCTCATGGTAATAAATTTTCGCATTGATTGGAGACTTTGACCGTCCAATCTCTGTGAATTTTCCTGGAGAAATTTGAACCGTTGTTCTAATGTTCCACTGATAGTTGGCTAGAACGTCCGTCATAGCTCCTTTTACTTCAGAATGTCGCCGATCCCTATACTCTCCATCCAGATCAACGGTCTAGATAATCAAATATATCTTGCATATGTACATTGAAGAGGAAGATTCATAAACTCAGATGAGGCGTACTCTATGCTATCATTTTTCATGTTGATTTTTACAAATATTACACAAGGAGTAATTTCAACGGATGCCTTGTGATTGTACGCATAGCAATACGGTTACGCTTATTTATGTGCCCCATCTTAAATGCATCATGGACAAAAAAACTAACTATTTATAAGATTGGTGGACACCAATTGGACGGTTAAAAATGAAGAACATATCCAATGGTCCTATTTCAGCAAGAGTCCATGAATCAAAGGTCATGATTGATTAACCAATCTGATTATCGGCCTACGGATAAGCGACGGTGGGTTCCACAATTTAGTCGGTTTAATTTAAATTACAGTACAAGACACACGTGATTTCTGACTGCCTATGTATCAAACGTACCAGATTACTTCGCTTCTCACGATGCAACGATACGTATTTTTCAATTAATACGGAGGTTAACTTCAGTAATTTAATCATAAAGACAGCGGGCCGAAGTGGAAAGGTCGGGTAGAGAAACACGGCGGTAGAGAGTGAGTGCGGTCCGTTAAAGAAGTGTCTACTTTTTCTTTACCTGACCGTACGCTCACACATTGGACGGGTCAACCAACTGCTATTCCTTTTCCACGACTTTCAGCGGAGGAAGTGGAGATGATGATGGCTGGTTCTCTGCATGCTCTCTGGGCGTGTGAAAACAAGACTATCAATCATTGAACATAAGCCAGGCGTGAGCTCCCTCTGACCCAAAGCTTTGTGGGACCCACCGTAATGCATGTGTTATTTCCAACTTCTCCTTAAAATATACGCAAATATTAAAAAATCAAGTGGGCCACATCATATGAAATGAATAGAATGAGACACCCGCCATTGAAACCTTATCGGGACCAGATAAGTTTTTGATGCGGCTGATAGCTTATTTATCCTTTCATTGTCCGGTTGCATATATATATATATATATATATATATATATATATAAACATTATATTAAGGGTATTTGGGTTTTAGATTTACTTATTTTTTATAGATTTTCAAACATCAGGTGAAAAAAAAAAATGATGAAATGCAATGGACTCATGGACCTTTAGGTCAAAAGGTAAATTCTCATCCCCATAAACCTATGACACCATTCAGACCGTCTGGGCCATTGAATTAATCAACTTTTTCTAATGTGAATCCCACCCAACTTATAATTGGTTAGGTATTGTGCCAGAGCTATGACTCTGCTCAGGTCTTTTGTGACCCTTTTAGTGGGTGTTTGTTTTTGTTTTTTTTTTTCATTTACACATAATTATTTATAAATAGATAATAATTATTTATCCTTTAATTACAACATTGGTTATGAGGTTGACATGGATGGTGAGCTTGTCTGCAAAGATTTCCATTTCATAATATTGAATATGTATAATTTTCGTATATAAAAATTATGGGGCCCACCATAATGAGGCTGATATGAAGCTCAAGTGGACCACACGTGTGGAAATTAAATGCCCAGCTCCAAAAACTTCTCGAGGACTACCAAGGTTTTGGATCCTGTAGATATTTGTTTATATCCTTCATATATGTTAGTGTGATCTTATGAATAGGTTGAAAAATAAATACATAATTCTTTCGAGCCCCAAGAGGGTTTTAATTTTGAATGATAAATGCCATTGACACCCTTATTTTCTACAGTGTGGTCTACTTAAGCTTTCAATTTACCTCATTTTTGAGCTCATGCCATATGCTGAGATGATAAAATGGATAAACGACGTAGATCACATACATACATTAGTATGGGACCCACAAATTTTAAAAGTACGATAGCCATATTCCATTTCATAATTTGTAGCTCTTTTTTTCCTTTTAAATAAATATTCTTCGAAAGTAATTATTAACACATACACACATATACACACACACACACACACTCTCTCTCTCTCTCTCTCTCTCTCTCTCTCTCTCTCTCTCTCTCTCTCTCTCTCTCTCTCTCTCTCTCTCTCTCTCTATATATATATATATATATATATATAGAGAGAGAGAGAGAGAGAGAGAGAGAGAAGGGGGGTAGCATGCTCACCTACGTACGTGCACACCTTTGCACACGTGTCATGGGTGTCGAATCCGAACGGTCCATAAGATGCGGAATCCCAAAAAACCTTAAGGGGTGAATTTTCACCCTGATCTAAGATTCTAGTGAACCATAGCGAAGACAAATTCAATTCAAGGGAATAAACTGTTTGCATTTTTCATGGCCAACCGAAGTTTTGGTTCAAAGCAAAAATTGCTAGGGGGTTTCAAGAGGTTCTGTAAGACCCGTATCTTAGACCATACCGTTCCATAGACTTCCGCGGTCTTACCGGTCGAATTCCGGCAACCTTCGACTCTTAACCGATATTAACGCGCGACCCTGATTTATATGACGTCAACCTGTTTCGACTCGACCCGAGTTCTGTACCATAGCGACCGCGCCGTCTCCGCGACTCGCGCGCCGAGGTGATACCCTTGTCGAGAGTTGTATACCGACGTTCGGTGCGAGGAAATGCCGCGCGTTGCGAAACCCAAGAGAATTTCTACGATGTGTCACATCAATCACATCAATCCCATCAATCAATCATCCATCAATCCATCACATGTCAAGTACATGGCAAGTACACATCACTTTCACCCCTTTTCTTAAGCAACCACAAAAGTCTTCCAAACCCATACCTCTCTTACACAAAAGGCCTCAAAAGTCAAGGATTTCTTACACCTCCCATACCTCTCTTACACAAAAGGCCACAAAAGTCAAGACTTTCTTACACAACCATCATTCATCCATCCATCCATCTCTCTCTACAACACTCTCTCTCTTTCTCATTTTCTCATCTCATTCTCTCAAGCAAAAATCCCTCCATATGTATGGAATTCTTCAAGCATTCCTAAGCTCCAAGTGGCCCACTTTCCTACCCCACCATCTCCTATCTCAACCCTCCATTCCTCATCTCATCCATTGAAGTTGAAGCTAAGGTGCCAAGGAACCCCTAGGAGCAAGAAGATCGGACGGTGGGTGCCTCTATAGGGTAGTTTTCCTTATTTTTATGATGGGCCAAGTGAGGCCCACCGATCCATGGTGTGGATCTCACTTGGGACCCTAAGATGTGGCCGATGGCCCACTAGGATCATCATGATCATTCCATGATGGGGCCATTCTCCATGGACCCCATCATGATGTTTATTTCTTTAGAAAGGTCATCTAGACCATCCATATTGGTAGGGAAAGGATCCCCACCGTTGATTTTAAATTTTGGTGGTCCCATGTGTTAAAGGACCCATCCGATTTTATAATTTCTTCAAGGGAGGGCTCATAGTGGCGGAGCCCTCCATCGCAAAGCGTGTCCCACTCTCCATGTCTCTCTCCCTTTTTATTTCTTTTTATTTTATTTTATGTAATAGGGTTGTGTGGCCCACTTGAATGGACCCCACCTTGAGATATTTATTTTGTTCAAGTTTTTATTCAAGTGGGGCCCACCTTATATGTTGTACCCACGTCACCCATCAGTGGTGGCCCACTTCATCAAGGCCCACCACAATGTATTTTTAAAAGAACCAAACCGTCCAGCATCTGGGACGCTGGACGTTCCTGTAAAAATAAAAAATAAAAAAAAAATAAAAAGGGAAAGAAGAAAAGAAGGAAGCCTTTGAGTGGTCCACTTGCTTAAGCCCCACCGTGATGTATATATTCAATCCACGCCGTCCATCTCATTCCCTGGGACGTTTTAACCGTTGAGCCGAAGAATGAGGATAACGTGATCAACTGGTGGGCCATAACATAAGAAACTTTGGTGGTTACCGTTAGAAGTATTTTCTGGTGTTTTTAATCAACAAAAAATTTTGAACTTTGGACTCATTTCGCCCGTTAAGAGCCGTAGAATCCCATGATTGGAGCGGATCCACTTGGAGCGGGCCCCACACTATAAAATCCTCAAAAATCCTTTTTTTTCAAAAAAATAAATAAACAACAGCAGCTTGGTTGCTGCTGCTGTCAGATAGAAGAGAGGACGTCGGCGCGTCCTGCGTTTTAGGCGGGTGGACGCTAGGGGCCCACGGCCCTGCATGTGGGCCCCACCGTGATGTTTATTTGTTATCCAACCTGCTCATGAGGTGGGCCACCCTAGTAGTGGGCCTCCCTCCAAAAATGAGACTGATCCAAAACTCAGGTGGCCCACACCACGTGAAACAGTGGGATTGAACCCCTACCATTGGGACCCCTCTCATGGGCCATAGAAGTTTCGGATCAATCTGAGATTTGTGTTTTCTCTTCCTCCAGGTCCAAGTGACCTTATGAATGGTTTGGATGGCACTTAAACATTACAGTGGGCCCCACATGGGACCCACAATGATGTATGTGTTTTAAGTCCACCGTCCAGTGGACGGTGGCGCCCACCTTGATGTTGTATTGTCTCCACCGTCCAGCGGACGGTGGAGCCCTCCGTGATGCATGTGTCATCCCCACTGTCCAGCGGTAGTGGGACCCGCCATGATGCATGTGATGCATCCAGACCGTCCATCCACTTGGTGAGATTATTTTAAGGCATGAGTTGCTGATTGGGTGGGCCACTCATGTATGGGCTAGGCCCATTTGATTTATAACAGGCCTATGGGCTAGGCCCATTTGAATTACAAAAGGCCTATGGGTTAGGCCCATTTAATTTATGAAAGGCCTATAGGTTAGGCACATTTGATTCATATAAGGCCTATGGACTTGGGCCCACTTGATATTTAAGGCCTATGGGTTTAGGCCCACTTGATATGTTTCAAGTCCATGGGACTAGGCCCATTTGAGATATCCCAAGGCCCATGGGATTGGACCCATTTGATGTGTTCCAAAGCCCATGGGATTAGGCCCATTTGATGTAATTTAAAGCCCATGGGATCAGGCCCATTTGATGTATTTTAAGGCCTATGGGTTTAGGCCCATCTGACTTAAATAAGGCCTATGAGTTTAGGTCCATCTGATATGCATCGGGCCCATATGATTAGGCCCATATTGATATACTCTGAGGCCCCCTGGATTGTGATCCATTGCAATGTACCTACGGCCCATTGGTGAAGCCCAGTAATGCTGCCCGTTTGATAAACGTAAGGCCCACTTGATGCATATAAGGCCCATTGAATGTGACCCATTTGATATATTTAAGGCCCAATGGGATGTACCTAAGGTCCATTGCAATGCGTGACCCCAACACAGAGTATGTAACGATGTTCACGACGATCGTGCCTTGAGAGCAATGTTGGTTTGACGTCCACATTACGAGTGTAATGCTGGTTGGATGTCCACATTACGACTCTCCTTAGGGCCCATTGTTAGGCCCGTACTTATTGTGTATAGGCCGTCTAGGTCCATCTGCATTGTAAAATAGTTCATTTCATTATAACATGTTTAGTACAGTTTCATGACTCATGATCATACGCATCATATGTATACTTGACGTAAGAATTGTCTGATCATAGCATATGCCTTCGGGCAGGTTGTTTATGGGCTCCCGATTAGGCGGTATTGCCCTGCATGAGCGCACGATACGCGCAGGATTTGCTGCATGATTGGATAGTGTGACTCATGCATTTCGCGTTGTGTGACATGGTTGTTGTACGCCCTAGCTACATCGGGGCCGTAGCCTCCACAGGCAGATCGTGGTTGGCAGGATTGGATATCAGAAATCTCGTTCTATATGGGGTGCTATAGATATCCCTGGATGAAAGTCTCTAAACCCTTATGGTACCAAGAGGTTGCTCCAACGTCTAGACCGAGTGAGTAGATGAGAGTTGAGTGCCGATTACCAGACGGTCACGCTCTCCACTGTGTCGTGGTCGGTTGGAAGGGGGTGCGGCCTTATCCACCCGAGTGTAGGGGACAATGCTAGGCTGAGTCTGACCAGCTCGAGAAATGGGTCCGCTATCGACGAGTCGCGCCCGATATTGGTAGACGGATAGTGAGGTCTTTTCCACTTACCTTATTACGTGCGATGTGGCGGCAATCTTGTTTAGAATGTACTAGACCCCGGTGATATCTCATATTTGAGCTGTATTGATGTGTGGATATAGATGAGGATCTGTATGCTTGAGTTGCATTGCACATCGCATGGCCTTGGGATGGCCGATACCATTCATGTCTTGCATCGCATAGCCTTGGTATGGCTCATGATATTATGGATCCATTTGCATATTCCGCATTATTCTGACATTGCATGTTCATATTACTACCTTGCGCACACACTTTCACTACCCTCTAAGCTTTCTATAAGCTTATGCACGACTGTTGCGTGCAGGTGACGTTGGTTCGCAGTAGCGCTGAGGCAGGAGCACGTTGAAGATCGTTTTGGAGTTTTTGTTCTTTACCATTGTATTTCCCTTTATGCTCATTGTACTTGTAAAGTTTTTGATCATAGTGCCAATGTAATGGAGTTCTTGATTGTTGTTTGTGGGTTATGCCTTTGGTTATGCTTATTACGAATCAAACTGACGTTGAAAATCCTCCTCGTAGCATCTCATGATCGGAACCTGGCGAATGGGCGCTGGGAGCCGAGAATGGGGTTCTACGGAGACTGTCAGCACCGGATTCGGTGATCGAAAATTTTGTGAGCCCGATTTCCGAGTTTGGGGCGTGACAGGTTCTGCTTTATGTAGACCGTTAAGATTTTCGAGACTCATCAGATATGATGAGTTCTCAAAAAAGTTCGTAGGTAATCTAGTTCGTAAGTGTGTGTTCTGCTATATATATATATATATATATATATATATATATATATATAGAGAGAGAGAGAGAGAGAGAGAGAGAGAGAGAGAGAGAGATATGCTAACATACACAACTAGTTGGACCATTCAAGTTGGTCGAACTAGCTGTGCTTTAAATTATGAAAATATTTTTCTTTATTTACATATAATGTCCACTCATGATAGAGTATGTAACATCAAGTCTTATATAGGTATAAGAAAAATATGTGATTAAGATTTACACTATTCATTAAATATGAAATACTAATTAAATTTTATTTGTAAAAAATTAGCAAATAAATTTTATCATTGAACACATATATAAATGTTGAATTTGAACCGTTAGAATGAATTTTTAACAACTTACTTTTCTAATGTAAACATATTATACTATTGATCATAAAAATAATATTTTATGTCATTGACATGCTTACAAAGAACCTTACCTGATTACTGAATTAGATGTTTTACGCATGTGGTGCATTACTTAAATACATCACACACGTACTGCATCTCTCCTCATCCTATTTTCCATTCTCCAAGGGAACAAGACTATTGGTCCTCTCCATCTCTCTTCATTTAATGCTATCTCTTCTTAGTTAATGCCATCTCTACCGCTATATTATAGTAAGCTAGGTGAAGCCCATTACTATGTTTGTGATAAATCTATCCCGATCCATTGGTTTTCTAGATTATGTTAGGACATGGGCTCGAAAAGGAGGCATATCAAAGGATCAAGTGGACCACACCACATGAGTAGTAAGAATTTATAGCCTACCGTTGAAAACCTGTTGGGGGCCACAAATTTTTATATCAAGCTGATATTTTTGTTTTCCCTTCTAACAGGTCTATGTGACCTTGTGAACAGGTTGGATGGCAAATAAATATGGCGATGGGTCTTTGGAAGTTTTCAACAGTTAGAGTTCAATCCCCTCTGCTTCATGTGATGGGTCCAATTGAGCATCTAATCTACTTAAAAAATAAAAAAATAAAAAAATTTTGGATCATGGGATAAAAAGATCTGTCAAAATATATGAACGGTGTTAATAAAATAAATAGAACACGTTGGCCCATAGAGCCTCTAACAAGACGTCCGTCCTAGATTGGTCCGAACGAATAATACCCTATGTGCACCCTCTTTTACGCTTCTTTCCAAATGAGAGTGGATTATGTGTCACCCGGTAATATGTGAGTGGGTGTTACACTGACCGTATCCGTATGGGGCCCACCTTGATGAAGTTATTGTATATCCATGTTGTCTATAGATTCTTTCATAACATTTTATGCCTTGATGCCGAAACTTAAGAAGATCCAGACCTAAAGTGGACTACACCATTAGAAACAATGGTGATTGACCATTAAAAACTTACTGTGGGCCGTAAAGTTTTATATTAAGTTGATGTTTGTACTTTTCCTTCATCCAGGTCTATCTGACCTGATCAAAAGGTTAGATGGTAAATAAACTTTGCAGTGGGCCATAGGTGGTCCCTAAGTAGTTTTTCATGATGAGCATTAAATAAACACAGCTTCCAATGATGTGGTCCACCTGAGAATTGGATATGCTTAAGTGTTGAGAACAAGTCCTAAAAGGATCTATAAAAACTGATTGACAGGGTGGAAGCATAACACGTTCATCAAGGTGGGCCCATGGTCAAGGTAACATCTAATCCACCCCCCTTTGAAAACACTTGGAAGGGTACCAACGCACCGGAGACTATCAAATGTTATACCAGATCCTGGTAGGATGGGCCACAAAAGTTTCGAATCACGCTAATTCAATCTGCAATTTTTCTATTCTATGGCTATTAGAGTTTTGAATTTGTCTTATTTTTGAGCCCATACGATCTAAAAAATTAGACTGAAGGATAGAATAAACTTATCACAAATACCAAAGTAGGTTTACTAGCTCCCTGAAGACGGGAAGTAGCGGAAGGTTGAGAGGCAATTTGCGTCCCAAACGTTTCAAGAGGTACAAAGGAAGAGAGCATTAAATGTGGAGAGAGAAAGTACGAATGGGTTTATTTCATGGAAAAAAATGTAATCTAACCATAAAAGGGGTGCGCGTGTAATTGGCTTGGATATTGTATCATATGGCAGTCCATTAATCAAATAGGCTGTTTTTTTTTTTTTTTTTGTGCGTGTATGAAAGGTATAATATATATATATATATATAGCGGAATGCTTTCTCACGAACCAATTCGCACAGACTACTTATAAACTTTTTTGAAAACTCATCACACGTGATGATTCTAAAAAATTTAAATGGTCCACGTGAAGTAGAGCCTCGTGAAACTATCTAGTACCAATTTTTACTTTGAAACAAAACTTCGGTGGGCCATGCAAAATACAAACAATTTCTTCCCTTGATTTGCATTTATCTTTACTATAGCCCACTAGAATCTTAGATTAGCTTGAAAATTTCCCTCTAAAAGTTTCATGGGATTCCGCATCTTATGGACCGTTCGAATTCGACTCTCATGACACGTGTGTAAAGGTGCGCACATGCGTAGGTGCATAGGGGAGCATGCCTCTCTTTTATATATATATATATATAAAATATTTTTATAACAAAAAAGTAAGCTGTTAATAACCCATTTCAATAATTTAGTTTCAACCTACTAATGTGGATTCAACTTTAAAGTCCATTTAAAAATTTTTGACAATAAAAATTTAATTAATAGATCATATTTGATAAACAAACTACATCTTTAACATGTGTTCCCAATATACCCATGTAATACTTGATGTCGCGTGGCCGTTCATAGTTAGGCATTGCATATAGATAAAAGGATACATTTCGGCAATTTAATGCTCTGCTAGTTAGGCTAATTTGAATGGTCGAACTTGTAAGTATATATATGAAAAAACAAAAAACAGACTTAACCCAATTGCATCCTAGAAATACCTTACATGACCCGTGTCATTGCCGGATAAAAACCAACGTGCCTAATAAATAAAATACACCGACCCTTCCAACTCGCAGGCTCCGGTAGACTGTGCCGGTCCACGTGAATTCCCATTCCAAACCATTAGTTTGATGGCCCCACTTTAGATAGGCCACAGACCTTTAATCAGACTGCTTTATTGATCAAATCTTCTGACTAGAACGCCCTACCCTCCGATTAATAGACTATTGATCATCAAACGTGGACGCCTCACAATTTCTCAAACTAATTACCGTCAATTTGACTACCACAAACTAGAAAATTGTGGTACCATGTTCATTGCAATTTTCTGGTAATCTAATATCCAAACTGCAATCAGTTTGGAGGGTTCAGATTGAAGTATGTGGGTCCTACCTGTGTGACGTCCGTGTGCGGAGATACATGTTGCCATGCTCCGTTAATGTATCAAATAACGTACTCGACATGGAGATGTGAACGTATAAGGGCGTGTCGGGTACCCACCATAAAACGTACCGCAAATGCGATTTATACAGAGATTGGACGTTGCATGCGACTTGCAAAACGTGCATGCAAGTATGTGCATATATATCATGTGTCAAAAAATTGAATACAATGTATCATGTGTTACCCGTTAAAAAAATGCATATAATATCTCTTTTCTCAAGCCTCACTCATGCACGTCGAGGCACGTAATGCTTAATCTAGGGCTTTCAAACAAAACCCTACTTATCTTTCAGAACTAATCATATACAGTGGGCCCCCCCAGAGTGTAACATGTTTAGAACATCCTAGTCACATGGATGGAAAAGACCTTAAAGATAGACGGTCTCAAAAATCATAGTCATCCTCTCATATGGTAGACCATAGGTTTTTTGGGAGTCATCCATTGATTTCAGTGGCAGGGCCTGCCTGATAGTTGTTTGGCCTCGTTTTCACGCCACGCAATCGGAACCCTGTAGTGCCCAGTTTGCATTGATAGATAGAAGTGTTGTATTTGTTTTAAAATAATATTAAAAATTTGAATTTTCAAATTTCGGTGTTTTCCCTCCACATTTAAATTTTGGTGTTTTTGAAGTGTTGGTTTTGTCCCACATCGGATTTGACAAGAGAAATTCTCTTGTTTATATGATAGACTTTTTGCCTAGGGCTTGAGCCCCTTTCAGGGGGCATGTGAATTTGGTCCTGTGGGGGGGCTATGCCAATAGCTCTAATCTATGCCATTAACCACACACGCGCGCGCGCGCCGAGCCGAGCCGAGTCCGAGTCCGAGTCCGTGTCCGCGTGCGCGACGCGACGGGACGGGCTGGGCTGGGCGCGGGTGCGGGTGCGGTGTAAGTGTACTCGCGTAAGTGTGTGTGTACGGGTACTCGCAGGACTGTATGTGCGAGAGTGTACTCGCACTTGCTCCTTTTCGTTTTTAAACCAGAGAGATGCTTCCCTTCCGGTTGGTCGCCCCTGTTGGGTTTAAACCCAACGGACCTAACCTTTTGTAAAGGGTGCTTATGCACCATTTCGGAGTCTATATAAAGACTTCCGATTCCAGTTTCAAAATACGAAAAATTTCCTGCCTTATAAAACTCTCTCTGATACGGTTTTGTTACTGAGTTCATTGCACTTTCGAATTAAACTGCAAGTGGTTCGAGCCCGTGTACAGTGAGTGCACCGCTGAGACCGGGTCATAGTCGTTGTATCCTGGAGGTCGATTGCTCTGGAAACCTGTTGCACTTGGGACGCTGTCCAAGGGGAGCAAATTCGATTTCAAGCCGAGTGACTCAGTCACGCCTCGACTCAATTCAATAAGTTTTTCTTTCTCTAAATTTATTTTTCTTTTTTGGTTCTCGATTTTTATAGTCTATTTAATTCAACATTTTCTCCAACAAGAAGTGGATAGCCGGTTGACAAGCCCCAAGCAACTACTACTAGATAGTGCTCTATCAACCCATCATGATGTGTGTTCTATCCATGCTGTCCATCAATTTTGTCATGTCATTTTAGAGCTTAGCCTAAAAATGGAATAGATCAAAAATTTTGGTAGACCACGACACAAGAAAATAATAATGATTGAACGCCCAACGTTAAAGATTTTTGGGTGCATAAAAGTTTTGGATCCAGCTGATGTCTGTGTTTTCGCTTCATTTCAACCAGACCTAACCAATAAGATGAATGGGAAATAAATATTATAGCTGGCCCTAAGAAGTTTTTAACATGGGCTTTCATTCACCGATGTTTTCCTGTGATGTGGTTCACATATGATTTGAATCTAATTCATTTTGGGACTACTGCCTTAAAATAATATTCAAAATGGTTGGACAGCATTAATAAAATGTAGTGGTCTCACATATCACCCTCCACTAGCGGCCTCACCACTAGCCGTGTCAGTATGCAATCCGCGCCCCGATCAGATATTAATTATAATCAAATGACATGTTAGCGGGATTGACAGGGTTGCATGGTAAGACAGCCTACAACCGGCTGTATAAAAGTTCAGATTTCACGGACTTTTTACTCGTCCGTACAATTTTCTACTGCTTGTAGTGGCATATCCGTATTTTGTAGGAAATCGTTTCAATGGTTACAGTGTGCACCAGGTGTCCGTCCGCAGGTTTTCTCCAGGCCTGTTTGATTTTGGAGGGAAATGGGAAATGCCGGTAAATAAGTAATAATTACTCACGTTAACTGCTTAACTTCTTGGTGTTAAAATCGAGGATGGCTGGAATGTGAATATACGTCCATCATGGTTTACATGATGTATCAACACCGTTCATCCTATATGTCAGCCTTATTTAAGGCATGAACTCAAAAAATGTGTTAGATCCAAAGCTCCAGTGAATCATACCACAGAAAATAGTAGAAATTAAATGCTTACTGTAAAAAAATTTATATGGCCATTAGAAATTTTGGCTGAAGCTGATATTTGTATTTACCCCCTTATCAATGTTTTTGTTACCTCATGAACAGGTTAGATGACAAATAAACATTAACGTGAGCTCAATAAATAAAATAACTTTTAATGGCAGACGTTTAAGGCCATTGTTTCCTTCAATATGATATGAGCCACTTAAGCATTGCATTTGTCTCAATTTTGGACGTAGGCCTCTAAATCTTATGATAAAATAAATGAACGGTGTAGATATGTTATACACATCACAATAGAGTCCACAAATACAAGTAACCTCTTTCATGCCAATTTTGAAATGAAAATGCGTTTGAAATTTCAAAAAGTTAGAAAAGTAATAATGACCTTTTGCCTGGGGATTTCGCTATTCCCTCGGAATCAAACAGGCCCGAAAAAGGAAATCAGATTCTACCAACCATGTCCAAAGTGGTGAGATATAACGGAGCACTGAGTCTCGAATACAAACGGTACTTGTTGAAGTCGTGGCTTACTTTCTTTCAAAACTATGGGCAGGTGTAGTGGGTGGTTTGGCCCAACTGGTCAACACTAATGGAACAATATTAACTGTCCGATTGGGGTCCATCAAATGGCAGAATGATCATATAGATTGGAATATTTAGGCTTGAGTTGTGTGGGGCTCGAGGTAATGTGTGGGGATCATCCAAACCATCCATCAGATGCATCAATGTTGTGCTGTCAGGCTCAAAAATCAGCCTAATAAAAAACTTAGTGTCGAGCCCCACACAACTCAGTATGATTGGATTGAGTCCAACTCGACTCGATCCAAATGTCGCGTGACTAGAGGTGGGCAACGAGTCGAGTCGGATTGGATTGAGTCCAACTCGACTCGATCCAAATTTTTAAATAATTGATCTAAACTTAGTTTGATCGGGAACGAGTCCGGGTTAGTTATCCGATTTGATGCATCACTGGCCTGATCAGAACCAAGTCTGACTCGGTTAGAGAAACTAAGTTAGATCGAGTTGGATATAGTACGGATAGAGTTTTCTGTTATTCATTTTTAAAAAAATAAAAAATAAAAAATATAGACAGTATGGATGAAACACATACATCATGGTGGGGCCCGCAAAGCACCAACCATTCGCCATTGGCTGGTGGCAGGGGGAGTAGCCAATTCGTTTCCAACCTGCTTGATAGGGATTCTAGGTAGTGGCGAGATTTGGGCAAATGAGAGGGAAGCGGATTGCTTGCATACTGAGTAAACTATGTGGGGCCCAACTTGATGTGTTTATTTGATCCACTTTGTCCATACATTTTATAATTTAATTTTAATAAATGGGATAAAAAATAAATTATATCCAAAGCTCAAGTGAACCATATCACAGAGAATAGTATGAATTGAACATCTATCGTTTTAAAATTCTTTAGGTGGATAGACTTTTTGTATCAAACTAATATTTGTTCTTTCCCTTCATCCTTGTTCTCGTGATCTTATGAACAAGTAGGATAACAAAAAAATGTTAATGTGGACCCTAGAAAGGTTTCAACGGCGGAAATAATTATTCCCACTGCTTTCTGTGGTATGGCCCACTCGAGATTTGGATATGTTTCAATTTTTGGCCCAACGGCTAAAGTGAGATAAAAAACGGATGGGCGGCGTGGATAAACTACATGAATTCAAGGTGGGCCAATAGAGTTTACTCGGTATAATAAAAGGATACCGAGTAACTCAGTATGCAGTTCGATTTCAGATGAGAGAGAAGTAGAGTACTCCCCTACCACAGTTAGATGCCTGCCTGCCCAACCTAAGCCTCATTAATGTGTCACCCATTGCCCTCACGTTACTTTTTTTTGAAAAATGGTTTAACCCCATCCCTTTATTTCTCATATAGGATCCTATCAAGTCGAATCGGATCGAATTGGATCAGATCTCGGATCAGATTGGTCTGGATTGATCACAATCCAAACTCAATTTAAAAAACTGTTAAATCTAAATGACCCTACTCAATTCATATTAATCTAGACCATCGGTTCGGTTCGGTTCGGTTCGGTTCGGATTGAGTCGGATCAGGTCCGATCAAATCGGATCTACCGGATCTAGCCAGACATGCCTAGCTTTAGGCGTGACGCAGGGAAATAGCCTTAGTAGAACCTGCTCTTCTGTAGTGTGTGTAGGGGACATAAAAGTGTTGTGTATACGCCATTCAATCCTTTCATAGGATCTCATGGATCAAGGGACACCGGCAAAATCAAGCCATTCCATAATCCAGGTGGGCCATACCGTGGGAATTTAGAAGAGTTTAGGCGTAATTTTACTTTTTCACCTTTGGCCCACCTTACTTTTAAATTAGGCCTGCTTTTGGGAATGTGTGGTGGAAGTGGCACCGCACTGCTGATGATCAGTTTGGATTCCGCACAAACATTCGGGTTGGGCCAAGAATGTCTGCGGTCATTCTCTTTGACCCGTCTATTACGGCCCCACTTCAAATAGTGGGGGGAACGGGCGGCACGGGTGTGCCACGTGTTTAGTTGATTTGTACTGAATATGGGTGGTCACACTCCATTTCTGGCCACCAGCAAGGAGCGGTGGAGATGGGATACCAACCATAAGCTTATACGTGCGGCCATCACGGTGTGTATATTTCATCAGTGAAAATACAGAAATCTGTTTGGGTTGGATGATTGTTCTCACCCAGTAGACGGAGTGAATTTATTTATAAAATATTGTGCACAGTGGAACTGGGCGCAGACAAGTTGTTACCCTTATTTTGGGGCCTAACTTGATGATGTATGGTATATCCACACCTTCCATCCATTTTTTTCATCCCATTTTAGTAGGTGGAATCAAACATTAAGTAGATCCAGAACTCAGGTTGACCACACGGCAGGAAACAGTGATGATTGAACACTTATCATTAAAAATATATCAGGGCACACTACATTCAGATCCTTAATGTTTATTTTCCATCCAACTTTCTGATAAGGTCAACCAGACCCGGATGAAGGGAAACTACAAAGATCAGCTTGATCCAAAACATTTTTGGCCTAAAAAAGCTTTTAATGATAATTCATCACTTTTTTCAGTGGTGTGGTCCACTGTAGATTTGTATCTGCTTAATTACCGGTATAACATCTTTAAAAGATTTAAAAAAAACGGATGGGAGGCATCGTTTAAAAAATAAAAAATAAAAAATAAAAAATAAAAATAAAAATAAAAATCAATATGGGCCCTTCACGGTAAGTGCAACACCGACTGAGGTGTTACCCGGATAACATCCAATCCACTCCCGACAGAACTGGTGGAATACCTGTACTTCGTTCTCCGAAAAAATCACGCCTTTTTCGTCGCAGTTAAATACTCCGTTAACATACTTTAGCAGACCATGACCAGTTGACCACCGATCCGCAGGTACACAACCATAAAATTATTGAGCAATGATTATAATACAAGTCCGTTTAGTGGACAAAAGTTCATCGGTTGTGATGGAACATCCGCATGGCCCATGTTCAACCAAAATATAATTGGTGAGTAAGAGGTCCGAATTCCACTTTTGGACGGCTCAGATTGTTACATGATTATCTCACCTATAAAGTGCCAGTGTGTATGAGTATGAACGATCAGACTCTGCCAGTGTCCCATTAACTCCAAAACGAATAAAAAAAGTAGAAAAAGTGTCCCCACTAACTCCTCATCACTAAAGACTCTACCGACCGTTCACATTGAGAATAGCAGGTACGAACGCATCAAGGTTTGGTAGAATACACCAACGTAATGCAATATGATCCGTCGGGGTTTTAGCCGTTAGGTCAGGACCTTTCTAATGATCCAACTGGTTTATTTCTTTTAACCTATTTATTATGTTAATGCTAATGAGGCTGTCCATATTCAAAATAAAAGAGTAAAATTGTTGAATAGATTATTTATATTTTCATATATATCCCATCTATTGTGTGGACCATCAAATAGATGGTTTAGATCATTTAAATATGATCCCATATCTACTGGCTAAAGTCGCGATGTATCCTGCTTAGTGCATTGGGATATGCATTGTGGCATACCTCTCTCCACAGATGACCGTGTCTTTTCCCTTTTCCCACTGTTTTCAGACCATGTGCTGGATGGAGACGGATTGGCTACTCCCCCTGACACCAGCCCCGTGGCTAGTGGTCGGTTCTCTGTGGGCTCCACCATGATGTACGTGTTTCATCCATTCTGTTCATCCATTTTTAAAGATCATTTTAGTGCTTTATGAAAAAAATTATAAGGATATAAATCTTAGGTGGGCCACACCACAGGAAAAAAAATAATGAATGGATATTCACCATTAAAATACTCCTAAGGTCCAATGTACTGTTTATTTTAAATCTAATATGTTTATTTAGTCATAAATACCCAGATGAAGGGAAGAAATAAATATCAGCTTGATCCAAAACTTTAATCGCCCCCAAAACATTTTTAATGGTCAAAATTCATTCAACGCTGTTTCTTGTAATGTGGTGCACTTGAGATTTATATATATTTCATTTTTTTTTTGATATCATAAAATGATATATAAAAGTAGATGGACAGAATGGATGACACACATACATCATTGTGGGCCCCACAGAGCACCGACCATCAGCCAATGGCTGGGTCAGGGGAAGTAGCCAATCCGTTCCCGTGCTAGATGGCTAGCTACACTTATTCACGGAGGTTTCCGAGTACGGTTCTCCACTAGAGGCTCGCCAACGTGTTCGCTTCATCTGGCCCACCATACGATGATCCGGACCGTTCATCTGTAATCCCCTACGCGAAAAAAAAAAAAAAAAAAATCCATTTGTAAAAACTCTCACTCAACGGAGATCATTTGGGTTCGTCAATAGAACAGAAGAGCAGACTGGGGAAGCCTCTCGGGAGACTCGCAGGTGATCTAGATCGTTCATCTAAAGGCCCACATTACAGATAGGCCACGTGTCGAAAATTCCTGATAATAAATCCTAAATGCACGTATAAAGTCGAGTTAAAAACAACGGTCCATATTTGACATAGAGGATTTGGATCTCTAATCAGTGGGACTTTGACATTCAGTCAATCTTCCATGGGACCCACTACATGAACGGAACACCACCCCACGGCTGACTGACGGAATTACCTAGCATTCATCTCCTCTTTATTTATTTATATTCATTTCTTTCCAGAGGACTAACCTTCTCTATAAATAGACGATTCAGTTCCTCAGCTCCTTCCAACCTCTTTCTCTCTCTGGTCTGTTTTTCAGAACCCACAGTGTCATTTTCATTCTCCTCAAATCCTCTGCTGTATCTGGAGGCTCTTTGCAGAGGATCAATGGCCTTTTCATCTGAGTTCTAGAGCCTTTTTTTTTCCCATTTGAACCTTTTTCTGCAGCAGAAGATATCTGGGTTTCCTTCCATCTTCTCTGTCTTGAGTGTTTTGTTGGGTTCTTGTTGGATCCTTCAATGGCTTCTTTTTTGCTGATGCTACTGCATTCTCTGCTGCTTTTGCTGCCATTGGCTTCTGCTGGCCATGACTATGGCCAAGCTCTGAGCAAGAGCATTCTCTTCTTTGAAGCTCAGAGATCTGGATTTCTTCCCAGAAATCAAAGAGTCACTTGGAGAGCTGATTCTGGCCTGTATGATGGGAAGGCTAGTGGGGTAATTTTCAATTTTTCTTATTGACCATCTATTCCCCCTTATTTTCTCATTTTTGCTCTTTTTTACCTTTTCAATCTTTCCCTTCTGCTTTCATTCTCTGTTTTTCCTTGCTAGTTTCTGAAATAGTGTGGTAGGAAAATACCCATTATATGAATATCTTTAATCATATGAAATTTCTATTTGATATGTGCATCCATTTCTCTAGTCTAAACCAATTTTTCAATTTTGCATTTCTCGAAATTCTGTTTTCTGAAACTTATCTGGTAATGAACATTTTACAGTCCAATTTCAACTTTCAATTACTACATTATAGATTCTCAAATCCATTTTCCATTTTTTTTTCTTGGAAAATTTTCATAGTTTTTTTTTTTTTTTTTTTTCATTTTACCGAAATTTCTTAATATGGATTACTTTTCATTTTAATTTCTAATTTTTGATTTGTTGTTTACTGCAGGTTAATCTTATAGGAGGATACTATGATGCAGGGGACAATGTGAAATTTGGGCTGCCTATGGCATTCACCATAACCATGATGTCATGGAGCATTGTGGAATATGGAAAGCAGATGGCTGCAAGTGGGGAGCTGGGCCATGCCATGGATGCTGTGAAATGGGGCACAGATTATCTCATCAAAGCTCATCCAGAGCCCAATGTCTTGTATGGAGAGGTAGGATTTCTCTGGTTTGGTTTTTGCTCTGATATCATGGTACAACATATATGGAATGTTTGGTATATGTTCTTTTAGACGGCTTCATATTCTGTCCTCTCTACCAAAAGCATATACATGGAGAGTTTGGTGCAGGATTCTTTTGAAGCATACATGGAATATCAGTTAAGATTTGGAAGAACTCAGTGCAAATGGGTCGGGTCGGGTCGGGTGACCCATTAATAATTGGGTCCTAATTTGGCACCATATCAAATCCATTAAAATTCTGGTCGGGTCTGGGTGGGGTTTAATGGGCTCATTTTTGGGTGGTCCAAACCAGGCCCATATAAAAAACGTGTCCATGTTGTGTTTGGGATGTTTCAGGACTCGATCCTTAATATTTCAGTTGGAACTTTTGGACCCAGACCCGCTAGATGGGTCTGACTTGTTGTCGTGGCATGCCTTGATCCTTCCAGCCTACCCGGACCCGATAGTTCTGTCCCTTTTGTATACGTTTGCAAAAGAGGCGCGATCTTGTTATCTGCGGACTACCAAAGTGAAATTGCGTGCGGTCTTTGGGCAACGTGTAAGTAGATCGGAACCCTTCAAAAGGTAGACCCTATCATGGTCCATGCAAAAATTATGATTTCGATGGGTTTGGGTCATTTTTACAGACTCCATGGTCCGCCCTTTTCCCAAAAATAGACTTGTTGAGATCCACATGGCCTAGTTGGCAGATTATGATTTCTCTTGAGTAGTCCGCGGACCACCTGCGATGTATACTTGCAAAATTTACAAAATCAACGGTTAAGACTCAATATCTTATTATTTGAACTGATTTGTATTTTATAGTTATTTCTTTGTCCGTCTGTGTCTGTTTGGATTGCAATTCCGTTCAATTAATTTCCAATTCACGTCAGTTTCACAATCAAAACGGTTCTAAATTGTATTTTTGTTTTTGGAGTAGGTGGGTGATGGAACTAACGATCATAACTGCTGGCAACGGCCCGAAGACATGTCGACAGACCGTCGAGCTTACCGCGTCGATGCCAGCAATCCCGGGTCCGATCTCGCCGGAGAAACTGCAGCGGCAATGGCTGCCGCTTCGCTCGTCTTCCGGCAGTCGAATCCGGCTTACGCTAACGAGCTGCTCAGCCACGCCAAGCAGGTATTGATCTCTGCGTGGTAATTTAAGCACCATGCTCTATTGGCGCATTTTAGCACGAACCGGTGCATTTTAGCATGATGCTCTAACGAAAGCTAGCATGCGGATGGGATTGGGACTTTAGTCCTTCGAACGTTTTGGGTGGGGGCCCGTGATTCCGTTGCTCCCCATCACGCGTGTTGGGGCGCTGGGTAGCAACGTGATCGTGGCCGTACGAACCCGGAGGTCGATGCGATGGCCCAAAGAGCGAATTCTACAGCGCATGTTAGAAATTTTCTAGTCCTTTTCTTAACTTGCACCGTGCTGCGGTGAACCTCACAGGCATTCGTGGGTTCCGAAAAATAACCACAGCAGCCTTTGATTACCTTATTCCAAGCTTTGAAACTTTCAATTTTTTTCTTCTTTCAGTGTCTGTAAATCACGACTGTTCAGTCCTGAAGACCCTGAACTCCTTTAGATCCTGATCGTCCGTTCCGATCCCTTGGACACGTTGCACAGGCACGTGACTGATTGTGTGTTGGTGGATCGGAAACCGGACCCTCCAGGACCAGGAGATAATGTACATTTACTCAATTTTACAAAACTACCCTCGTCGATGACCGAGGAATGCAAGGTTACCCTTTCCTTCGTGACTAAATTACTTCCAATGCCCTCATTCCCTCCCCTACAAAGCTTTGTTAGGTTAAGCTTCACCTACAAAACAATATATGGGGCCCACTGTGATGTGAAAATGAAATCAAATCCATTCATCTTGTGCTCTCCCTAACGTTCTCCTTGTTGCCTAAAAATCAGGTCGAGCCAAAAGTCAGGTGGGCCACACCACAGGTAACAGTTGGGATGTTGGCTCCTACCACTAAAACTTTCTAGATGATGTGTGGGGCCCACTGTGTTTCGTAAATGCCATCTAATCCATTCAGAAAATGCGCTCAATAAGGATGAATAGCCACCCCAAAAATTGGACCATTCCAAAACGCAGTTGGGCCATAACACATGACTTTAGAAGTTCTAATCATTATTTTACATGGTGTTGCCGGCGTCAGTTTTGGATCGATCTGGTTTTAGAAAGCTAAGGAGAATATTACGTGGCACACATGATGTACGAATTGGATGTCATGTAAATATCAGTAGGCCCCACATGCAGCTTTGTAGATTAAGCTTATACTACAAAGCTCTGTAGTGGATCCGACCTCATGTGCAAGACTACCCTATGCAGGCTGATTCTACTTGTCGGGTTAATCCAGTAACTTATCCGGTCCAGAACCGAGGCCCTAGTCCAGAACCCGAAGAACGCTATTAATGGGCCTGGTCAGTCCATCCAGCTCCGTAGTGAAGCCTTCCACACCTTCAGTACACATGCCAGGCTTGTGCCTACCTTTCATGTCAACAGGCCAGGGCGGTGTAGGCCCAAAATTTTACTGGGCCTGGCTAGTGTATTGACAGTCCTGTCCGAGTAACAACTCTAGTATTTACACAATTCATAATATGTTAAATACTGTATTAGGAATGCATCAATATAAATATTCGCCAGCTGACTGATTTACTGTACTACATTTCATGGTGCACACAACCGGAATGTATCACCAATACATTTGAATATAAGAACCACCATATCTGAACAGATTACACGTCTGGAATTTAATTTATTTGTAATGGGTTTGCTTTTTTCCTGTAATTCTAAAAACCATTTTTCGTTCTCCTTCAAATCTTTTGGATTAATGGATAAAAGAATTCAAACAAAAACAAAGGCGGAGATATCAAGCTATGTACCATGTGTATAGTAGTGAAGCGATCATGTCGTCCATGGTCTTGATACAATATGCTCACACTCTCTTTTTTCTTTTATTTTCAGCTTTTCGAATTTGCAGACAAGTACCGTGGGAAATATGATCGTAGCATTTCAGTAGCACAGAAATACTACGCATCCTATAGTGGATACGCTGTAAGTTCCAAATCCTAATTGACACATGCTCCATGCCAATTGAATACATGTGTATTTATGATATATTGATCTATGATATGTAATTTCTTGGCTATTTTTCTATTGTAGGATGAATTGTTGTGGGCCGCCACATGGCTTTATCAGGCAACCAATGATGAGTATTATTTGAATTATCTTGCCAACAATGGCGATTCTTTGGGTGGGACAGGTTGGGCCATGACAGAGTTCGGTTGGGATGTTAAATACGCCGGGGCCCAAGTTCTCGTCTCCAAGGTAAACTACCCATTTGGCGATTTTATTTTATTTTTTTCATACTATGAAATGTGTGTAATTTGCAGTCCAATTCTCTATTGAAATTTGAAATTGAGATAAGCTGTTATTGCTTTTGGCTATCCAGAAATGATTGATTGTTTTTTCTTTTCACTTCCTCGCAATGCAGTTTCTAATGCAAGGGAAGGGGGCTCAGTACTCATCAGTCTTCCAAAGATATGAGCAAAAGGCAGAGTTCTTCATGTGTTCATGCCTCGGAAAAGGCAGCCGGAATGTGCAGAGAACGCCTGGAGGACTACTCTACCGCCAGAGGTGGAACAACTTGCAGTTTGTAACGAGCGCTTCCTTCTTACTGTCTGTCTATTCCGACTATCTCTCATCTGCTGGTAAAAGTATAAGCTGCCCTGCTGGAACTGTTGCACCCTCTGAGCTCCTGGCATTCGCCAAATCTCAGGTAATTTTATCATTTATAGTTATAGTTGTCATATATTTAACTCAAATTGCCTTATACATGTGCTTGTTTGTGTTGATTACATTTTCATGTTGTGATATAGTTTTTATCATTCGTCTTTATAAGCTAATATGGATGCAAGAAATTTTTAATTTTCTTTCAAAATCATAAAACATCTTTACAGACGTTTTGTGGCAGTCGGTTTTTTTTTTTTTTTGATTGTCTGTATAAGCTAGTATGGATGCAAGAAATTTTGAATTTTCTTTCAAAATCATAAACTTCTTTACAGACGTTTCATCACGGTTGGTTTTTTTTTTTCGTATCTTGTTTGTCTCATGTTCATGTTCACCACCATTTCTAAATAATATAAAAGTGAATTAAATATCAGAAATTTCTTATGTGTAAGTCTTCATCTCGAATATTTCATTTAAAATGATCTATTCAATTGAATGCTATCTCAGGTAGACTACATACTCGGAGACAACCCGAGAGCTACAAGCTACATGGTGGGATATGGAAGCAATTTCCCCCAACAAGTTCATCATCGCGGTTCTTCCATTGTTTCCATCAAGGTTGACCCTTCGTTCGTGAGTTGCAGAGAAGGTTACAACACTTGGTATTCTAGGAAGGCCAGCGATCCAAATCTTCTTGTGGGTGCAATCGTCGGGGGACCTGATGCCTACGACAACTTTGCCGATGAGAGGGACAATTATGAACAGACAGAACCTGCAACTTATAACAACGCACCACTTCTTGGTGTATTGGCTCGTCTTAATGGTGGAAATAGCGGACTTAACCAACTCCTTCCAGGTATAGTTTCTCTTTGTTCTCTTTTCTTTTGCCAATTCATAACTTCTTTGATTCTTGTTCTTTAAAGGATTGTATCACTGGCTAAACTTTATATTGAGATTTCTATGGTTGGTCTGTTTTTCAGTGGCTGTTCCAACCCCTAGACCAGTGAGCCATCGATCAAATCCCACGAATCAACCCAAACCATCTCCTACTCCAGGTATTTTCTACCTTATCTCCTGTAATTCTGTTCTTCTAGACTTGTTCCCATTGAGATTGGGTTTGCAAAATCTATTTATATTCGAAGAACATTGCCTAGTCGACCTCATAAATGTCTGGTTCAGTTAGTTTATCATATATCATTTTTACAAAGAACAGAAGCTACAGCAGCTTGCTCGTATCCACAATCTCCCTACTATAAGCATTGTTCTTTTTATACTCGATTTTGTTTTAAACATCCACATAGAGATTACTAATACAATTGTGAAGATACTCATCTAATAGTTATTTTTACCTTTAGGGCCCCATTTGGACACGCCCTTTGAAAGAGCATTTGAGGCCTAAAAGCCATTTTGATTTAAACCATTGTTTATGTCCCATCTCATCTTCCATTGGACAAAATAGATGCTAAAATGTTGATTCGGAAAAAAAAAAAACCCAATGTGATTGCTTGTTACCGTTTCGACCAAAAAAGCACGCTACCCCCATTTTTCGGAAACACCCTTTTGAGGAAGTGTGTCCAAACGGGCCGTTAACCCCTTCTCATGGTGGGCAATCACATCAGCATCACCCATCGTCCAAAACGCATCCAACATGCACAGCGGAGATGCTTGGGACTAGCTGTCCTCCCTAGCAAATTAGTTTTAGTGAACTTGAGAAAATGAATACTAAAACATACAGGAAAGAAAAACTTAAGTTGTGGTCTGATTTTCTTATCTATGGCCAAGGAGGTTTGGGACAACGTACATAAACTCTCTTCAAAAGGTAATCATGCTTGTGTCTACCAACTTAAACCACAGGTTGCCATCATGAAGCAGGGAAATAGTCATGTATCTGCTTTCAAAACCAAAGCTTTTCAATCTCAACACCATTGAAATCAATGCCGAATGCCACAATTAGTTCCCTATAAAACGGTCTCGTAGGATCCGCTAATCAAGCGACTTATCTTATGCAGATCACTCTTACTCTCCGGTCGCTATCGAGCAAAAGATGACATCATCATGGAATGCCAAGGGAAGAACTTACTATAGATATTCCACAGTGGTCACAAACAAATCTGCAAAAACAGTCAGGGACATCAAGCTCTCGATCGGAAAGCTATACGGCCCACTGTGGGGACTTTCAAGGTCAGGCGGTGCCTACATGTTCCCAGCATGGCTAGACTCTCTGTCTGCCGGAAAGAGCCTAGAGTTCGTCTACATTCATGCTGCTCCTCCAGCTGACATTAGAGTATCCAGCTACACAGTCGCTTGAAGAAGAGAAGATTGCTCAAATAGGGCCATCACAATGTAAGAGATGTGCAGATATACAGTACATGATTTTCTTTTTTCGCTTTTCGCTGAGTGGGTTTGATTAGAATTTCAGTTTGGGTGGGTTTGGATTTTAATAAAATTAGAGAACTGGGGAGAAACGAGTGAAGAGACAACAGGAGTGCTCATCCTCTTTCACATCCCTCATTCATTAGCTTTTCTTTCTTTTCTAATAGAGAGAGAGAGAGAGAGAGAGAGAGAGAGATTGGAAGTTGGGAGGGCGAATTAAGGGGCCTCCCCCAACTGATTTTGCAAGTTTTGTATTGATATTTGTAAGGTTGTTGCATTTTTCTATTCCCTCCTTTGCTCTCTTACAAGTATACATTGTGTAATGGAACTACATGTACTTTCTTTCAAGGAAATTTGGGATGGAATCTCTCTTCTTATACAAAACCATGGACAGCTTGTCTGCCTTGGATCGCCTGTGTCGGACAACTTTTCTTGCATCCAAACTGCGCCTCAGTAATCATGTCCTCATGCAACGTCTATGAGATTGGGCCCTACCTTGAATGTGCCATGTGGTGAAATGCACATGATCAGATGATGTCGCCAGGAAACTGGTGGGCTGTAACTCATTGGATTTATTTGACCGTTTGGTGGACTTTTACCATTTAAAGTCTTCTAACCAATGGCTAGGATGAGCCAACCGGTATGATTCTTTGGTTATGCCCCTGCCCTAGAATGTGGTCTGAACTATTGATTCTAGTAATTGAAAGTAAAGTTGTTGCAGTGAAACTCATTTTAATTCTAGAATCAACATGGTGTTTTGAGTGCATGTGAGGCCTCGTTTCGGTATACACCAGGTTATATATAACTTGGATTCAGAATTAGAAATCAAATCGTGCAATTACGCAGAACTGTGTAATTCCATTGACAGGACCTTCAACAGGATCGATAGTCATCAATGACCTTTCAATAGGGATAGTAAGTGATAGAATTGAATATGACCAAAACTATCTAACGAATAAACTTGAATTTTCAGGAGTTTCTCGATGAAATTGAGCCAAGGTTCGATAGTATTGAACAACTCTGCTCAGCATAGATTAAAGGCACCCATTTTCAACAATACTAATCCTCCAAATCAGTGGCTGGAAAGTGGATGACTTGTATTGATTGTACCGAAAAAGTCCGACAGCTATTGCGGACCATCTATCACATGGGGCCCACCTCCGATTTTCAATCCCTCTAAAAATAACTTAGATTGCTGACATTTGGATAGTAAGTTACTTAAACTACTTATGCCTCATATAGCTAATCTTGATTTCTAATTATTAAATTGAATTAATTAACTTTAAATAAAAAAGTAACTTATAATTGATCATAAACCAAACTTACTTATTTCAAATAAGTAATTTATCTAATGTTGAAATTAGAAAAAGTAACTTATTTGGTGGTATCCAAATGGGCCCCAAGCATTCAATCAATGCATAGGAAAATAGAAGATTCATATTACTTATACTGGCTTTCAACTGTTCATCACGTGAGTACCATCTTCACTTGCCTATCCCTATCGGGAGGGGATTGGGTGCGGATCCGGCCTTGCCCAACATGATGCGGCCCTGACCTTGGGGTCTACCTTGATTTATTATTTTATATCCACACCATCCATCTGATTTTTCCAGGTCATTTCATAGCATGAGCCCAAAAATGAAACAGATCCCAATCTCAGGTGGACCACACCAAAGGGACTTGTGATGATTGAAGGCTCACCATTAAAAACTACCTAGAACCCACCTTAATGCCTGCTGTAATGTTTATTTTCCATCCAACCTGTTGATAAGGTCAAACAGATCTGGATGAAGGGGGAAAAATCAGCTTCATCCAAAACTTTTGCAACACACAATAGGTTTTTAATGGTCAATCACCCCTGTTTCGTGTGGTGTGGTCCACATGAGATTTTTTATTTGTATCATTTTTGGGCTCATGCTATGAAATGTGGTGGATTTGAGGATTTCAAAATTTGTAGGGTTTAGGGATTCGAAGATTTCGAAATGAAAAGAGGGTAAAAGAAGAAGAGAGGATGAACGTCGAAGTGGGAATGATGTAAGGGAGAATGAGATGAAAGGTGAAATGGACGAAGGCTCGGGGATTCGGATTTGAGAGGGTTGAGGGAGGCAAAGAGGGTAAGAGTAGTGAGGGAAAGGAGATATTTGATTGAGGGAGTGAGGTTTTGCAACACCCCACTCATGTACCGGCTTAAAAGGGGGGAGGACTGGTCGGCGATTAATAGCGGATCCCGCGATTCCGCCGCAACTATCTGTCCCGATCGGCGATTAAAAGGGGGAGGGCCAGGGATGATGAAATGAACTTTATACTTTGTCCCTCTGTATTTCCAGTTTGGCCCGCTCAATTTCCATCTTGTCCCGCTCAATTTTCAGTTTGGCTTGCTCAAAATACAGTGGGATCCGCGATTAATCGTCGATCGGTACAGATAATTGCAGCAGAATCGCGGGATCCGCAATTAATCGTCGATCGCCCCTCCCCCCTCTTAAGCCTGTGCATGAGTGGGGTGTTGCAAAACCTCACTCCCTCAATCAAATATCTCCTTTCCCTCACTACTCTCACCCTCTTTGCCTCCTACAAAATTCGAAATCCTACCAATTTCAAAATCAACTCCTACAAAATTCGAAATCCTACCAATTTCAAAATCAACTCCTACAAAATTCGAAATCCTCGAATTTCCAAATCCTACCAATTTCAAAATCTTCAAATCCCCGAATCCTACCAACTTCAAAATCCTCAAGTCCCCAAATCCTCAAATCTTCTACAAGAATACCTCTATCCAAGCTTCAACCCTTACACCATTTGTTGAAAAATTTGGTTGAATTAAATAGACTATTAAAATCGAGAACTAAAAAGAAAATAAAATTTTTGAGAAAGGAGAACTTATTGAATTGAGTCGAGGCGTGACTGAGTCACTCGGCTTGAAATCGAATTTGCTCCCCTTGAATAGCGTCCCAAGTGCAACAGGTTTCCAGAGCAATCGACCTCCAGGATACAACGACTATGACCCAGTCCCAGCGGTGCACTCACTGTACACGGGCTCGAACCACTTGCAGTTTAATCCGAAAGTGCTGAGTTGATTCAGCGATGAACTCAATAATAATGTTAAAAACCGTATCAGAGAGAGTTTTATAAGAGAGTATTTTCATATATTTTAAAATTGAAATCGGAAGTCTTTATATAAACTCCAAAATGGTACATACGCACCCTTTATAAAAGGTTAGGTCCGTTGAGTTTAAACCCAAAAGGGGCGACCAACCAGAAGGGATGTATCTCTCTGGTTTAAAACAAAAAGGCGCAAGTACGAGTACACTCTCGTACATAAAGTTCTGCGAGTACCCATACACACACCCACGCGAGTACTCACACCGCACCCGCACCCGCACCCGCGCCCATGCCCAACCCAGCTCATCCCGTCGGGTCGCGTCGCGTCGCGCACGTGGACACGGACTCGGCTCGGCTCGACTCGGCCCACATGCGCGCGTGTGTGGTCAATGGCATATATTAGAGCTATTGGCATAGCCCCCCCATAGGACCAAATTCACATGCCCCCTGAAAGGGGCTCAAGCCCTAGGCAAAAATACAATCTTATATACAAGATAGTTTACTTTGTTAAATCCGACGTGGGACAAAACCCACAAATTAAAAGTACTTCAACTTTTCAAATGTGAAGGCAAAGCACCAAAAATTTAAAAATTCAAATTTTATTATTATTTTAAAACAAAATATAACAATCCTCTACATGTTTTAAAATAACTCTTTTGGATTAAAGCGTAATAGTTGTGCAATGGTGCCAGTGTCACCATAGACTTAAACCGACATTAGAGTAAGCAAGACAGGTCTACAGGAATCAGGTGACATCATAGTCTTGAACCTTAATCTTTTTAATGTAGATCGCAAGTACATGTCACTCACACAATTCTTCCTCTGCAAGTGATTCTACGGTTTGGTGCGTTTCGGCCATACACCATTACTTGAATTTCATGAGTGCTCTAGAGAATTCGCCTAAATTCTCATAGAAAACGGCCTCCACCTCCACACCCATATAGATGAATCCCATCAAGTGTATGCAGCAACTGTATACACCACCAAATATATGGCTATGGATCTATTAAGAGTTCTAAAAACCTCATCCTTCCGTGTTGCTGCTCGCACTGTATACCATAGAAGGAGCTCATACAACTCAGTGCAATCGTCTACCTTATGTTTTGTTGTTTACCCATTGAACTTATCTCATGAGATCTCCACTTGTATAGGTTGGGTTACCGACACTGACAGCTCATATATTAGGCTCAGCCTTATTCCCTTCGATGTATCATTGACTAACATTTTAGATAGTCCTTTGGTCAGAGAATCTGCTAAATTCTTTTCTAACATCACAAAGTCAATAGATATGACTCCATCACGCAACATGTGTTTCACAATGTTGTGTCTGAGTCTAATATGCCTGCTCTTTTCATTATATATTTTACTCTTTGCTTTTGTTATAGCTGCTTTACAGTCACAATGAATAGACACGGCTGATACAGGCTTTGACCACAATAGTATATCAGCTAAGAGATTTTTAAGTCACTCAGCTTCTGATCCAGCCTTTTCTAAGGCAATAAACTCGGATTCCATAGTCGACTAAGCGATACATGTCTGCTTGGTAGACTTCCAAGAGACTGCTCCTCCACCCAAAGTGAATACATATCCACTAGTGAATTTTGTCTCATCTGAATCACTGATCCAATTAGCATCACTATATCCTTCTAATACAATAGGATAACCATTATAATGTAAACCATAAGCTATACTGCCTTTTAAGTATCTCAAAATCCTAGACAAGGCTTTCCAATGCTCTTTTCTAGGGTTATATATATATCTACTTAGCCTTCCTACTGCAAAAGTTACGTCTGGTCTAGTGTAGTTTGTTAGATACATGAGACTACCAATTATCCTGAAATATTTCAATTGAGACACTATTTTCTGTATTCTTCATGAGAGTCACACTATAATCATAAGAAGTATTGACAGGTAAACAGTCAAAATTGTTAAACTTTCGCAATATCTTCTCAATATAATGAGATTGTGATAATATAATAACATCATTTTTCCTAGTTGCTTCAATACCCAAGATTACACTAGCCTCTCCTAAGTCTTTCATGTCAAACTTTAGATGACAAGAATTTCTTAGTTGCATTAACTAATTTAATATTAGTTTCAAAAATAAACATGTCATCAACATAAAGGCATAAAATAACATAATCATTTTCAGAAATTTTACTATATACACATCTATCTACATCATTTATATGATAACCATTTGATTTTAAAACACCATCAAAATTTTCATGCTATTGTTTAGGAGCCTGTTTTAAACCATATAGTGATTTAATTAGTATACATACTTTATTTTATTTACCTGATATCTTATAACCCTCAGGTTGCTCCATATATGTTTCTTCTTCTAAGTCTTCATTTAGGAAAGTTGTCTTAACATCCATCTGGTGTACCACTAATTTATATATGGAGGCTATCGCTATTAAGACTCTAATAATTGTAATCCTAGTTACAAGGTAATATGCATCAAAGTAATCTATTCCTTCCTTTTGTTTAAAATCTTTCGCTACCAACCTAACCTTAAACTTATCAATAGTCTCATCCGGTTGTAGTTTCTTTCTAAACACTCATTTACAGCCTATTGGTTTATTTCCAGGTGGTAGGTCTACAAGTTTCCAAGTGTTATTAGATATAATAGATTCTAACTCATCATTTATTGTTTCCTTCCAAAAAGTTGCATCTGGAGAGTTAATAGCTTCTATATAAGTTGTAGGATCATCTTCTACTAAGAATGTGAAAAAATCATCTCCTAGGTTAGTTTCTCTTCTAACCCTAATACTTTTTCTTGGTTATATCTCTTCTAGTACTTTCTTGTAGGCATTTTTACTAGTAGACATAATATCTGCTTCATTAATTTTTTTCTATTCCTATAGATTTAGATTTCATAGGGAATACATTCTCAAAGAACTCTACATCCCTAACTTTTATAATTGTTTTAAGATCTAGAATATTATCCTTAGTTTTTAAAACAAAAAACCTATAAGCCGCACTGTTTTGTGCGTACCCTATAAATACACAGTCGATCATTTTAGGACTTAACTTTCTTTTTTTAGTTTCAGGTAATCCTACTTTAGCAAGACACCCCTACACTTTAATATATTTATAATTAGGAACATGATTCTTCCAAAGTTCATATGGTGTTTGTTCAAAAGATTTAGATGAAATCCTATTTAAGATATAACAAGCAGACATAATTACTTCTCCCCACATATTTGAGAGTAAGCCTGAACTATTTAACATGACATTGATCATTTCTTTTAGAGTTCTATTCTTACGTTCTGTTATTCTATTTTGTTCTGGTGTATAAGGAGCTATAGTTTCGTGAATTATTTCATTTTTTTCACATAATTCTCTAAATTGAGAAGATTTATATTCGCCTCCTCTATCTATTCTAAGTTTTTTAATTTTTATATTTAATTGATTTTCAACTTCAATTTTATATTTAAAAAAAGCATATAAAGCTTCATCTTTGTTCCTTAACAGATATATTCTAGTGAACCTACAGTAGTCATCTACAAAACTTATAGAATATCTTTTTCCACCTCTAGACATGTAATTTCTAAAATCACCTAAGTCACTGTGTATTAACTCTAATAGAACAGATGATATTTCAATTTATTTAAAGGGCTTTTTAATGAATTTTGATTCTACACATGTTTCACATTTTTCAAATTCTTCATTAGATATATTAGGTAATAAACCTAATCTTTCCATTTTCTTTAAAGATGTCACATTCACATGACCTAATCTACTATGTCATATATAAAAAAGTTCAACGATATAAACAGAATTAGATTTCTTCTTATTATCATTGGATACATTTACAATGAATAAACCATCGCTACAGTACCCCTTACCAACAAAGATTTCATTTTTAGTCATTACAAGCTTATCTGAATCAAATACTAACTTAACACCAGCCTTATTGAGGAGCGAACCAGAGAGCAAGTTTTTTCTAATGTCAGGCACATTTAGAACATCATTCAACATTAGAGTCTTTCCAGAAGTGAGTTTCAGAAGTACTTTCCCTTTCCCTACAACTGGAGACGTTCTAGCATTACCCATGAACACTTGTCCATCATCTCCTGATACTTGGTATGAGGTAAATATGCTACGATCCTTATACACGTGTCTAGTTGCACCAGTGTCTAGCACCCACTCCAAGTTATTTACAAGGAAGACTTCTGACACCACAACTACTACCATGTCAGACTCATTTCCTATTTCTATAAGATTAGCCTGCAGCTTATCTTTGTTTTTCTTAAGCCTGCATGTTTTAACATAATGCCCAGGCTTTCCACAATTGTACAAGATTTCTTTTTTCTTGAATTAATTGTTTGCATTATTCTTTTTGACCCTGCATTCATTTGCGTAATGTCCAAGTTTGTCACAATTATGACAGTTTCTCTTTTCTTATTATTTGTCCAACTTGATTCCACAAGATTCGCCTTTGAATTTATCTCAATTTTATTTTCTTTTTAATCCCTGATTCTATTGGCCTCCTTTATTCGTATGTTTACGATAGTGGTTTCCAAAGAAACATCATTCTTTTTATGTTTCATTCTATTCTTATATTCTTTCCAGGAGGACGGTAACTTTTCTATTAGCGCTCCTGACAGAAACACTTCATCCAACTTAATTCCTTCCATCGATAGTTCGTGAACTAGACTTTGAAAATCGTGAATCTGATTTATGACAGATTTATCGTCTGTCATTTCATAACGAAGGAAATTAGCAATTGCATGTTTCTTAGCGTCTGCATCTTCCAATATGTATTTCTTTTCTAAAACAGTTCATATGTCTTTAGCAGACACGTAAGAAGCATACACATCATATAGTTCGTTGGATAAAGAGTTTAGAATATACTTTTTACAATTATTTTCATCTGTTACTTCATTTTGATTTGCTAGATCTATAGTAAATGATTCAGATAAAATGTATGAAACTTTCAGGGTAGTCAGAGCGAACATCAGTTTCTGTTTCCACCGTTTAAAGGATTGTCCAGCAAACGGTTCGATTTTGGCTAACTCAATAGAAGCATTTACTGTTACTATAGCCATAGTCTATGTAATTCAACAAAAATTCGATTTCAAGATTGTTGGAAAAATTGGTTGAATTAAATAGATTATTAAAATCGAGAACTAAAAAGAAAATAAAATTTTTGAGAAAGAAAAACTTATTGAATTGAGTCGAGGCGTAACTGAGTCACTCGGCTTGAAATCGAATTTGCTCCCCTTGGACAACGTCCCAAGTGCAACAGGTTTTCAGAGCAATCGACCTCCAGGATACAACGACTATGATCCGGTCCCAGCGGTGCACTCACTGTACACGGGCTCGAACCACTTGCAGTTTAATCCGAAAGTGCTGAGTTGACTCAGCGATAAACTCAATAATAATGTTAAAAACCGTATCAGAGAGAGTTTTATAAGAGAGTATTTTCATATATTTTGAAATTGAAATCGGAAGTCTTTATATAGACTCCGAAGTGGTACATAAACACTCTTTATAAAAGGTTAAGTCCACTGAGTTTAAACCCAACAGGGACGACCAACTGGAAGGGATGCATCTAGGCACAAGTGCGAGTACACTCTCGCATATAAAGTCCTGCAAGTACCCATACACACCCACACGAGTACACTCACACTGCACCCGCACCCAGCCCACCCCGTCCCGTCCCGTTCCGTCGCCCACGGACTCAGCTCGGCACGGCTCGGATCGGTGCGCGCG
Organism: Magnolia kwangsiensis; assembly: GCA_037074715.1. Taxonomy (NCBI): domain Eukaryota; kingdom Viridiplantae; phylum Streptophyta; class Magnoliopsida; order Magnoliales; family Magnoliaceae; genus Magnolia; species Magnolia kwangsiensis. Next base: position 4,477,233 of record CM073573.1, read on the forward strand.
CACGTGATCAATGACATAGATTAGAGCTATTGGCATAGCCCCCCCCCCCCCTCAAGGACCAAATTCAAGCCCTAAGCAAAAATACTATCTTATATACAAGATAGTTTACTTTGTCAAATTCGATGTGGGACAAAACCCACAAATCAAAAGTACCTCAACTTTTCAAATGTGGAAGGAAAACACCGAAAATTTGAAAATTCAACTTTTATTATTATTTTAAAACAAAATATAACACCATTCACCCTTGAGTTTGTAAGAAAATGGCCCTTCTTGGAGCTATCATCTCGTTCTTTTCCTTTTCATTGATCATTTCCCTCATGGGAAAGAGGACGACGGCTCTCGAGGAGGCAGGGCTAAGCCGGGCTAGGCGCGCGCAAATGGAGAATGAGATGAAGCTAGCGATAGCTCCTAGTGCCGCGGGGCCAAGCCGTGAGAGGCGCTCGAAGAGGAATCACGACGAAAATGAAAAGATGGCTCCTCCCGCGCACCCCAAGGTGAACCTAAGGAAATTTCAAAATCGAAAAGTCGTGTTTGAGGTCTCCATCAAAGACAAGTTCTTTGGTGAGTTCGAGTTACTCAACCGCCTCTTGCACAACGATTAGGCACACATATTTGAAGGTAATTACCGCTTTGATGCGGACTTGGTAAGGTCCTTCTACTCTGTAATTCGTAGGGCAAGTATGAACCCGTTCGGGTTCAACATTCCTTTTGACGGGCAGACGGTCCGCGTTAACATACAAGTCATCTTCAAGATCCTCGGCACCCCTCTAGGGAAAGTGCATATTAATGTGAAAAATATGAAGAAGAAACAGGATAAGGATGAGCGAATTATGCACTTGTGTGGGAAGCTGGTCGAGCGGAAGCGTGGCTGCTTCCGACCTGCTCTTTCCATATTGACTACTCCACCACATTTGTACGTACAACCTATATCCAAGGACTAGCAACTGGACTGAGTGTAACCATTTCATGATCGAGCTCCTCTACCGAGTGGGCCAGGGAGCACAAGTATCTCCCCACCATTCCCAGTTTGTCCCGCTCAATTTTCAGTTTTTTTTTTTTTAAAAAAAAACTTCTCTCTCATGGACCTTATCAAAGTAGGCCCAGCATGATGGCCCACATGATGGATAGTCCACATTGAAGGTGGGGCCCACACGATGGACAGTCCACGTTGAAGGTGGGCTTCACAAGATGGATGAACCACATGAAGGTGGTCCGAACATAATGGACGGTCCACATCAAAGACCGGACCTAGTTATGAGTAGCCCACATCTAAGTTGGGCCCTAATGGTGAATGGACAATAACCTTGATGGTAGGCCCCACATGATGGATGACCAATATCAAAGTTGGCCCTACATAATAGACGGTACAAATTAAAAGTTGGCCCCTAATGGTGAATGGCTCACATCCAAGGTAGACCCTACTTGATGGACGACTCACATCAAAGGAGGGGCCCACACAATGAACAGTCCACATTAAAGGATGGCCCCACATGATGGACAATGAATATGAGGGTGGACCAAACAAACTTGAGGGATAAATATTCATATGATGTTAGAAACAAAACATGCTTTTCTACTTTTCACCTAACAAGTATGTCAAACAAGCTTATTTACTTAAATAGAAACCAAGATAAGCTACTTAAGGTATAACTATCTTATCTAAAGTAACTTACAATCCAAATGCCCCCTTAACTTCTTTCCATCTTGCATTGTTTTTGCCTTTTTGATTCATTAGACTTCTCTTTCTGTTTTTCTTTACATCTCACGCACAAGTTCATGTGGTATGACAGGACTGTGCTACAAAGGCTCTATGGGGCCCGCTGTGATGCCTATGTAACATCTATGTCGTACATCTATTATGCCGGTTCATGTTAGGATGCAACACCAAAAGGCAGATCTAAAGTTTAGATGGCCCATAGTACTGGAAAAGGTGGGTAATGGACCGTCCGTCGTTGAAATCTTGTCCTTTTTCTCTCTCTTCATGTAGCTCGAATTGCATGAAGCTGCATTCTTAATCCCTCTCCGTTTCTCTCCTCTACCCCTCCACATGTTGCATGTGCAATCTCTGCTATTATGGGTGTAGACGCCTCATCGACAGCAGATCAATCAAACTAGACCAGAACATGAGGGGCACTACTCAAAAGGAAATCAATTCAAACCAACTTATCCCAGTTGTTCAAATCCAAATTCTTATTGCACAAAAGCTTAACTGCTAGGATTCCTAAACTCCCAGCTATTCAAACCTTAGCTCCTTATAAATAGATCATATACTAAAGGAAGAGGAACCTTACAGAAAGAAAGAGAAAAGGAGAGAGAATCTCATCTCTCTCCCTCTCCCTCCCTTTCGTCACATGTTCCACACATGTGGGTCCACCTGTGTAAACAGGTCTTGGGTCCCTTGGTTCTACTCTTAAGGGCTGACATGTTTGGCTGGTATCTCTCTTCCATGAGGGATAGATTTGGGATATGCTTCATGTGTTGGAAGATTGACAATGGTAAAACAACATATCATCAAGTGGAAGTGATGAAAACCCTCTTTAGGTCAGCACTTCCTATTCCAAAGTTATAAAAAAAAAGACCAGAATAGTTAGTCATTGACCCAGCCTGTCAATGTATAGATTTCAGTGAGTTTTCCACTGATTCAATTGACCAAACTTCAAAATGAAAACACCATACCAGATTGGATGTTTTCATATTTGGCCCTGAAATCTCATAAAGAAAAGGCAGAGGCTCTTTTAGAGACTGGACATCTAAAGAGAGAAAAATTATGAATTATGCGCGCATTTTGAAACTATCATGACAGTATTAAATTATCAACCAAACTATCCATGGAACTAAATTAGCAAGAAACCAATAAGATAATCTAAGAGGAAAAACATATAGGAAGGCAGTAAAAGAAATGGTAAAAGACGTACTTTATGGTGTGATCTTTCACCCCCTGATATCAGTAAGGTTGTTTGAGGATGGAAATCCAAATCATTGATTGGCTGCAGTTGTATCAGTAAAGTTTAGACGGAGGGAGAAACCCATACATAGTTATGGAGTCATTGACATGTTATCATTGTGTTTACACAGATTGCATATCAAATAAAACAGGTCCAACATGGCTGGTCTAACTAGCATAAGATGAACAAAATCAAGTATGACGTGCTAAATTGAAAGTTTCAAAAGAGCTTAAAAAGTCTCCCATCTCCGAGAACAGAGACTGCAGACGGTGTGTGAAATACTTAAAGATAATGCCAGAATGTTAACCCCTCAATAAATAAATTAAAAACTACAAAATGATCCATTAAGCTGTGATTACAACCGATAATAGCATTCAATAATCGAAGTTTAAACCAAAAAACCATTCAATAATCGAAGCTTAAACAGCAACTGCTGGTCATGTTTAACAGCTTCTGTTAGGATAGCCCAAAGAAAGAACAAAGTATGGTACCTTTTTTTTTTCTAGAAAGATAGGAACAAAAGTATGCTACTTTTTTGTCTGAAAGACAGCTGAAAATTTTTAAAACAAAATTAGACCACTGTAGACAAGGAGATGCATGGTAGTGTCAGATAAAGTATCACACTGTCACCTTAATCCTTATACAAAGGCATCTATCATGATATAAATGATAGGAAATGAAAATGTGGGAAATTTGAAACTCAAATTTTGATTGGAAATAATTGGAACCATGTTATGAAGATATTGAGCAACAACCAACTTTTTATTATTTATTATTTTCTGAGAGAGAGAGAGAGAGAGCGCAAAGAATTTTATTAGAAGGCTCACAAAAGGAGCAAAGAGTACAACACCAATTTCATTACTTCAACTGCTAATAAAATAAAACTGTGAGAGAGAGAGAGAGAACAAAGAATTTTATTAGAAGGCTCACAAAAGGAGCAAAGAGTACAACACCAATTTCATTACTTCAACCGCTAATAAAATAAAACTGTGAGAGAGAGAGAGAACAAAGAATTTTATTAGAAGGCTCACAAAAGGAGCAAAGAGTACAGCACCAATTTCATTACTTCAGCTGCTAATAAAATAAAACTGTGCGAGAGGGAGAGAACAAAGAATTTTATTAGAAGGGTCACAAAAGGAGCAAAGAGTACAACACCAATTTCATTACTTCAACTGCTAATAAAATAAAACTGTGTGTGTGTGAGAGAGAGAGAGAGAGAGAACAAAGAATTTTATTAGAACGCTCACAAAAGGAGCAAAGAGTACAACACCAATTTCATTACTTCAACTGCTAATAAAATAAAACTGTGTGTGTGTGTGTGTGTGAGAGAGAGAGAGAGAGAGAGAGAGAACAAAGAATTTTATTAGAAGGCTCACAAAAGGAGCAAAGAGTACAACAATTTCATTACTTCAACTGCTAATAAAATAAAACTGTGTGTGTGTGTGTGTGTGTGTGTGTGTGAGAGAGAGAGAGAGAGAGAGAGAGAACAAAGAATTTTATTAGAAGGCTCACAAAAGGAACAAAGAGTACAACACCAATTTCATTACTTCAACTGCTAATAAAATAAAACTGTGTGTGTGTGTGTGAGAGAGAGAGAGAGAGAACAAAGAATTTTATTAGAAGGCTCACAAAAGGAGCAAAGAGTACAACACCAATTCCATTACTTCAACTGCTAATAAAATAAAACTGTGTTTCTGTAACGACAAAGGAGATGTTACAGTACAAGAGTATCAAAAGAACTCCAGTACAAGAGTATCAAAAGAACTCCAATTAGCAGGCAAAAACAATCCATATCATCAAAGCAAAAGCTTAACATTCAAGTGAAACAAGAAACCCATATATTTAAAACCAAAATCACAATAGATTGCAAAAACCATTCGCTATTAACAAGCCAATAGAACATGCTCTTATTTATTTCCCTGCCAATAAGGAAACCGGAATTGATCGTAGAGTATGTCTAGAATTTCATTTTCATTAGGAGATCTTTCCAATGATTATTAACTACAAAAGCAGCTCATAGGAATTAGTGAAGTGTAAGATTTGAATTAGCCATAAAATGGCCATCATCGCAGAATAACTATAGTCAGGAAATCTCCATCTCAGTCAAAGAAAGGGGTGGGTCCGTGATGGCATTTTCAGCCCCGATCACAACAAATTCTAGAATTATGGCCCTCTGTTTAGCAGTGAGGGAGGCAGTGCATATTATCCATAACCATTTTCACCAGTTGCCTATTGCAATAGAAATCCCACACATAGGAGTGTGCTCTTGGGCATCAGGGGCTAAGAAATGTCATTGGGAAATGGATTGTATTTCTAAAGAGAATAGATTTCTGGCAGATGGGTTAAACATTTCATTTACAACTCCCACCGGTCATCCTAATCCCGTGGTTGTTGATCTAGTAAGATCAGGAAAAAAATCACAAATGTTCTCTAATACAGTGTGAAATGAATATATATATATATAAAGAGAGAGAGAGAGAGAGAGTCATGCTCCCCTGCGCACCTACGCACGTGCGCATCTTTGCACACGTGCCATGGGTGTCTAATCTAAACGGTCCATGTGATGCGGAATCCCATGAAACCCCATGTTACAAATTTTCACCCCAATCTAAAATTCTGGTAGGCCATAGTAAAGAGAAATGCAAATCAAGGGAGGAAACCGTTTTCATTTTTCATGGCCCATCAAAGTTCTAGATCAAAGTAAAACTTGGGTCCGGGAGGTTTCACGAGGTGTTGCTTCACATGAATGGTTCAGATTTTGGATCCACATCACGTATGATGGGTTCTCTAAAAAGTTCGTACGTAGTACGTACGAACTGGTTCGCAGGTGAGCGTTTCCGATAGATATATATATATATATATATATATATATATATATATATCACAAATGCTTGGTTTGTAATTCATAGTGCAAAATGAATAAAAGAAACTTCCATTTAACTGTGTCGGTGCCTAATGTCCACAAAAATCATCAATAAACCAACATGCTGAAACACATGACTTAAAGAGTCCAGAAGAAGACTTCGACCCTTGATCTCTCTACAATTGCCTAGAATCCTACAAATATCCATCTAGCAGTAAATACGAGACGGGAAGCCAATGAAATTGTCTTCGGCAGCAGTTTCTTATGTAAATGAAAGAGCTTATCAGGTTCCAAGCTCAGATATAAGTAATCTGCTTATCCAAAGAACTGCTCACATGCAATTGTAAGGCAGTTGAAAGCCGATGCTAGAATTAGCAATAATGAATCATAAACAATGAATTTTTGGACCAAAAATCCAAAGTCCAAACTAAAACATTTATGTCTATGAACAGTAAAGAGCCATCGGCCCATAGGTAAGGCTCACATGCCCCAACTCCAATCAGAAATTTTGTGTTCTATAATACTATAAGCTTAGTGAGAAATGCTTTTAGTGCCAGACACATGAAACACATTCATTGCTAAAATAAAGTAGCAATTTATTTGCAATACTCAAATGGCAGAAGAACAGGTAATGCAAATAGAACAGAAAAATTCGAATATGGTAGATGGAACAAAATCTGAACTAAACTGTATCTCAAAACTTCTGAATGCAAAAACCACGGTAAAGAGACAAATTAAAAACTGCAACAACAAACCAATACCCAGAAAAACTTCTGCTCCATTGCATTCACATGCGACTGATCTTGTCAATCAATAACGCATCCTCATCCCTCGCTTCGGCTTCTTCACGAAACTCAACCGAAGCTTTCTAAGTTTTCTCCTCTTTCTTGCCATCTTCATTGGCAATGTTTCCCTCTGCGGCTTCTCCTTCTTGACCTTAGGCTTCTTGGCAAATCTAGGATCAACCTTATACGGTTTTGGCATAACAGGCACCCCTTTCTTCTCTGCCTCATGGAATAGTGCATTTGCTCGGTCAACCCTCCCATGCGCACACAGCTTCCCCATCAACAGATCGTAAGTCTTGATCCCTGGAGTGCATCCATCTTTCTTCATTTTCACAAACACCTTCAACGCATGATCAATCCGCTCAATCCCACACAAAATTTTGACAAACCCATAGTACGTTTTCTTATCAAGAGCCGTCCCGAACCCAGCGGACTTCATCCGATCAATCATTTCATCCCCCTCAGCAATTCTCGCTGCCTGATAAAGACTCTTCGTGAGCAAAATGAACGTTTCAGCATCCGGCGAGCAACCCCATTCACCCATTCTGTCAAACAGCTTCACTGCATCCTCCGTCTTCCGAATCTTGCACAGATTGGAGATGAGAACATTGAATGTCCCGACATCACGTGGGACACCCACGGTTTCCATTTCAACAAGCACCTTCTGTGCCTCAAACATGAGCCGAAAAGGGTCCTTTTTGCGACATAGCTTACAGACACAATCAAGCAGTGCATTGTATGCTGACGTCCCGAGCTCAAACCCACCACGGGTGATCTCACCCACCAGCCGCCTTGCCTCATCATACTTCTCATCCACGCACCACCCTCTAATGAGCGCATCACAGATAGCCTCATCAGGGAAAATCTCGTCCGCCACCTGTTTGACAAACCGCTCGGCATGGGAAGCAAACCCATGTTCGCAGAGCGCAGAAACAACAACAAACAGCGACTCGCGGTTGCGGACAAAGCCATAGTCCTTCTCCATTCTATCAAAAAAGGCGATCACTTGTGTGGGCCGTCCAGCACGCACAAGGCGATTAACAGCAGCTCTAAAGCATTCGGGCCCAGCGACGCCACGATTTTCAGTAAGGAATTCATCAATGGCCTTAAAATCCTTGTTGCGGCCAAGGTGTTCGACGAAATACCTAAGAGATGAGTCATCGAGTTTGACATCAGGACGGTCTTGGGAAAGGTAGCGGTGGAGGGAGAGAACGTTACGGCCGGCGTCAGAGGAGAGATTGAGGGTTTGGAGGATTAAGAGGGGATTGAAATCGACGTGGGAGAAATGGAGAGAGAGGCGTTGTTGGAGGGGGAGAGAGGGGTTTTCGGGTTCGGGTTTGAGGAGTTGAGTGGCGATGGATTGGGCTATTTCGGAGGGTGGGGTTTGGGGGAGAGAAGAGAAGTGTCTAAGGAAGGAGAGATGGTGATGGAGAGATATGGGATTGGAGAGAGGAGAGAGAGTAGAAGTAGAAGGAGAAGAAGAAGAAGAGAAGAAGCGGAGGAGCCTTTGGAGGTGGTGATGAGAGATCGAAGGTGGGATTTTGCAGAGTTTCATATTCAGTTGAGAAGGAGGAACGAATGGACTGATTCGAGGGAAGAGAAGAGAAATACTAAGGAGGCCGTTTGGATGCCAGTAACTTCTGTAAAATGTATTTAACAGCTTGTGTTTGGGAGAGAAATGTTACAGGTAACAATGTCTCATCCTGTAATTTTGTATCAGGTAAGATTGCAAGAAATGTAACAGAGGAATTGGGTGTTTTTTCACTCACAGTTTACTTTGTTATAGACAACGGCTATCTGTTTCGAAGTTGGAAGAGGGAGGTGGAAACGCAGATCCACCTACCTGCTCCGACGCAGCGTCTCTTTCTCCATACTCTCTCTCTCTCTCTCTCTCTCTCTCTCTTCCAGCTCCAGAAGGCAAGCCCTAATCCTTTATCTCTTTTTCTTTTTCTTTCTTCTCTTCATCCTTATTTATTTTTCTTTTGCGTCAGGTCAGAATGGGGCAACCTTGATGTACTTGCCTTGCATCCACGCCGTCCATCCGTATCGAAAGATCATTTAATGGCATGATGCAAAAAATGAAGCAGATTCAAATCCCAGGTGGACCACACCACACGAAACAATATTGGCTTAATCCCGCCATTAAAAACTTGATGGGTATACCTGCACAACCTGACAATAAGGTCACTGGTACCTGTACGAAGAGACCACACAAATATCTTCTTGATCCAAAACATTTGGGCCTCAAGAAGGTTTTAATTTACCTGTTATGTTCAAGTACTATGGTTTACCTTAGATTTAGATTTTTATTTTTTTTTAATCACGATATAAATTGAGCTTTTAATGTGGATGGATGACTTGGATGCAAGGAAAGTACATGACGGTGAGAAGCGGATTGTGTCATGTCCCAAGCCATCTCTAGCAACAAACAGCCAATTTCATGAGTGGGCCATTGTAATGTATCTTTTAAAGATATGTTTATTGCGTTGATATCTTTAAAGGATATATCACAATGGGCCTACCCTTCTCTCACAATGCAAGGGGTTCAAGCCCACATACAATTAATGCATAGGTGGAACCAATTATAGTGATTGTATCCTAAAAGGTAATCGTCTTCTAAACTTGTGAAACTTTGAATGTTGTTTAAGAGAAACAAATTCAATTTTAAGCCAATTGACTTGTATCACACCTCGGCTTAAGCCTATAACCTTAATTTTTTTAATTTCTTTTTTTATTTTCTATTTCATAGTCAATTTGTTTTGAACCAATTATTCTAATTCCTTTTATTTTTTTACCTTATTCTTTTAATTAATTTATTTTTATTTTATGTTCCATAGTTTATTTATTTTCAACCAATTAGTCTAATACATTTTTTACATTGATTTGTCCCACCTGACTTTCGAGGCCTGTTTGGCCGAGTAGATTGAACAGGATTAAGAGGGATGGGATCGTAATATCCCATCCGCTCGATCTGCTCGTCTGTTTGTGCGTGCATGTATCCCATGGGATGACTGATATTTCAAACAAAGTAGTCTTCGAGTTGAAGGATTGCGAAATCCCTCTTAGATACGCCACCATCCCTAGTTGCCATCCTCAAGCCCATCCCATGGCATTTCTCCCATTTAGTCGTAAGGAATGATGAGATGGTTACTTTCAAGCGGATATGCCCGCTCGAGTTGGCAGGAGTGAAATTCTTGGCGCAAACAAATATGTTTACAAATACCTATTAATTTGTGAGATAGTGGTCGTCTTCGTCCCTGTGACATCGATTTTAGGTGAGCAAAACGTTTAATTCAGACCCATTTCGGCCGAGGTACGCCTCCCTCTTCGTCTGAATTGAAGCATCATTGTATTGATCTGTTGATTTTTTTTATTTCATTTCGTAGTTTGATTTCGTTGTTGATGCTTTTCTAACAGGGGTTTTGCTTCCTGCATGTTGGTCCGACTACGAATTTATGGTAGAAATGAGGGTTTTGCTTCATACATGTTATGATTCCTTATTCATTTCATTACAATGTCACATGGAGTTTTTTATTGGGGGATTTTTGGGGGTTTGCTATCTATGGACTATGCATGATACCTGAGATGGGGCCCTACATGTTCTGATTCGTAGGGCCTTTGATTTGAATGTCGAATGGATTTTTTAAGGGGAGATTTTTGGGGTTTTGTTGTCTACGGATTGTGCATGGTACCTGAGCTGGTTTTCTGCATGTTGTGATGTGTTGTTTCTTTGATTTAAATGTCAAATGGCTTTTTTTTTTTTTGAGATTTTTGGAGGTTTACTGTCTACAGACCATGCATAATACCTGAGATGGTTTCCCGCATGTTGTGATGCGTTCTTCCTTTGATTTCAATAACGAATGGAAGTATTTTTTGGAGGAATTTTTCCTTTTCAGACCATGGATGTGTCTCAGTTATTGTTACAATTCCTATGTACTGGGAGTTTAAAATATTAGTGGGCAATCTTGATGGGGAAGAACATATATTGTATATTGCTTTTTCTATTTCAATTTTTTTTCTTGTGGCACATTATCACGCCCCAAACTCGGAAACCGGGCTCACAAAATTTTCGATCGCCGAATCCGGCGCCGACAGCCTCCGTAGAACCCCATTCTCGGCTCCTAGCTGTCATTCGCCAGGTTCCGATCCTAGGATGCTACGAGGAGAATTTTTTTTTAACATCAGTTTGATTCGTAATAAGCATAACCAAAGGCATAACCCACAAACAACAACCAAGAACTCCATTACATTTTCACTATGATAAAAAACTTTACAAGTACAATAAGCATAAAGAAAAATACAATAGCAAAGTACAAAAACTCTAAAAAAAACTCAGCAACGTGCTCCTTCCTCAGCGCTGCTACGATCCAACGTCACCTGCACGCAACGGTCGTGCATAAGCTTATAGAAAGCTTAGAGGGTGGTGGAAGTGTGTGCGCAAGGTAGTAATATGTACATGCAGTGTCAGAGTGATGCGGAATATGCAAATGGAACCATGATATCATGAGTCGTACCAAGGCTATACAATGCCAGACATGAATGTATCGGCCATCCCAAGGCCATGCGATGTACAATGCAACTCAAGCATACAGGTCCTCATCTATGTCCACACATCAATACAGCTTAAAATATGGGATATCACCGGGGTCTAGTACACTCTAAACTAGATTGCCGCCACATCGCGCGTAATAAGGTAAGTGGAAGAGACCTCACTATCCGTCTGCCAATATCGGGCGCGACTCGTCGATAGCGGACCCATTACTCGAGCTGGTCAAACTCAACCCAGCAATTGCCCCCTACTCTCGGGCGGATAAGGCCGCACCCCCTTCCAACCGACCACGACACAATGGAGAGCGTAACCGTCTGGTAATCGGCACTCAACGCTCATCTACCCACTCGGTCTAGACGTTGGAGCAACCCTTGGTACCATAAGGGTTTAGAGACTTTCACCCAGGAATATCTATAGTACCCCATGTAGAATAAGATTTTCGGTATCCAATCCTGCCAACCACGATGCGTCTGTGGAGGCTACGACCCTGATGTCGCTAGGGCGTACAATAACCATGTCACACAAATACGAAATGCATGATTCACGCTATCCAATCATGCAACAAGTCCTACGTATATCGTGCGCTCATGTAGGGCAACACCGCCTAACCGGGAACCCATAAACAATCTGCCCGAAGGCAAATGCTATGATCAGACAATTCTCACGTCAAGCATACATATGATGCGTATGATCATGAGTCATGAAACTGTACTAAACATGTGAATGAGTGATGAACCATCATTACGACGCAGATGGGCCTAAACGGCCGAAACACAGCAAGTACGGCCCAATAATGGGCCCTAAGGAGAGTCGTAATGTGGACATCCAACCAGCATTACACTCGTAATGTGGACGTCAAACCAACATTGCTTCCCAGGCACGATCTTCTTAAACACCGCTACATAATCGGTATTGGGATTACACATTGCAATGGACCTTAGGTTCCTCCCATTGGGCCTTACACATATATCAAATGAGCCATAGCTTATGGGCCTTTTATTCATCAGATGGGCCACATAAATGGGTCACACCAATGGCTCTTAAGTGCATTGCAATGGGTTAAAACCCATGGGCCTTGGATTGCATCAAATGAGCTTAGTCTCATGAGTCTAATGTGTGACCAATGGGCCACACCAATTGGGCCCCACATGTAGATCAAGTGGGCCTCAACCCATAGACCTAACATGAGTTCAATGGGCCTAAACTCCTAGGCCTTAATCAAATAAAATGGCCTAACTCATGGGTCTCAAATAAGTCCAGTGGGCCTAATCCCATTGACCCTTTTTATAATCAAATGGGTTCACTCCCATGGGCTTTAGGAATGCAACAAATGGGTCCAATTTTTTTTATGGGCCTTGGATCATATCAAAAGGGCCCATTCCTATGGACTTGCAACACATCAAATGGGCCTAAGTTCTTAGGCCTTGTATAAATCAGATGGGCCTAAATCCCTAGGCCTTAAGTAAATTAAATGGGTCTAACCCATAGGCCTTTAAATAGATTAGATGGGTCTAACCCATAGGCCTTTAAATAGATTGAAAGGGCCTTTAAATGGATTGAATGAGCCTTTAAATAGATTGAATGGGCCTTTAAATAGATTGAATGGGCCTTTCCCAACATAGGTGGCCCACCCAATCATCACTCAAGTCAAAATGGCCTTACCAAGTGGATGGACGGTCTGAATGCATCACATGCATCATGGCGGGTCCCACTGCCGCTGAACTGAGGGAAAACACATGCATTACGGAGGGCTCCACCGTCCGCTGGACGGTGGAGTCAATACATCATCAAAGTGGGCGCCACCGTCCACTGGACGGTGGACTTAAGCACAAGCATCCTTTGTGGGTCCCATGTGGGGCCCACTGTAAAATTTATTTGGCATCCAACCCGTTGATAAGGTCAAACAGACCCGGTTGAAGGAAAAGTATAAATTTCAGCTTGGTTCAAAACTTTTGTGGGCCCCAGAAAGATTTCAATGGTAGATGCTCAATCTCACTGTTTCATGTGATATGGCCCACCTGAGGTTTGGATCGACCTGAAATTTGGAGGGGGCCCACCTGAGAAGGGGGCCCACCTAATGGACGGTGTAGATAAAACATATACATCATGTGGGGCCCACGGCAGCCCGCCCGCCCGCCCGCCGTTCCACGGCTGCATGCAGCAGCGTGCAGCGCTGCTCTCTGCCAAAGAAAGCAGAGGCTTTGCCTCTTAGAAAATTTGGAAAAAATCAGTTTTCCCGGAGTTTTTTGCATGTGGGGCCCGCTAAAGTGAAATCCGCCCTAGCCATTGCGTTCAGTGGCTCGATGCCGTCCAAATGAGTCTAGAGTTGAAATTTTTTTTGATGCTTGGAAGTGAAATAAAATAAGAAATTGGTGTTTGAATGGTGGGAATGTAATATTTGACGCTATGGCCCACCAGGTGATTGGATCAGCTCCAAACTTCTACCCAACGGCCAAAATGCCATGGGTAAGAGGATAGACGGCTTGGATCGAGAATAAACATCAAGGTGGAGCCTAAACGAGTGGGCCACCAAAAAGTCTCACTTTTCCTTCCCATTTTTTTTTTTGAACATGGACGTCCAGCGTCCCAGACGCTGGACGGTGGGCTCTTTTTAAAATGCACATGGTGGTGGGCCCTTTTGAAGTAGGCCACCACTAATGGATAATGGGGGTTCAGCATGCAAGGTGGGCCCCACTTGAAGGACTCTTGGACCAAGTAAATACCTCAAGTGAGGTCCATTCAAGTGGGCCACACAACCCTTGCATAAAAATAAAATAAAATCAAATAAAATGAAATAACAGAAATAAAAGAGAGAGAGAGAGAGAGACATGGAGAGTGGGACACAGCTTGTGATGGAGGGACCCCGACATTATGGGCCCTCCCTTACATGAAATCATACATCAAATAGGTCATTTTGCACATGTGACCATCAAAACTAAAGATCAACGGTGGGGATCCTTTCCCCACCAATATGGATGGTTTAGATGACCTTTCCAAATGAAAATAAACATCATGATGGGGTACATGGAGAATGGCCCCATCATGGAATGATCATGATGATCCAAGTGGTTCGTCGGCCACAAATAAGGGTCCCAAGTGAGATCCACACCATGGATCGGTGGGCCTCACTTGGTACACCATAAAATCAAGTAAATCTACCCTATAGAGGCACCCACCGTCCGATCTTCTCGCTCCTAGGGGTTCCTTGGCACCTAAGCTTCAACTTCAATGGTTAAGATGAAGAATGGAGGGTTGAGATGGAAGATTTTGGGGTAGGAAGGTGGGCCACTTGGAGCTTAAGAGAGTTGAAAAATTCCATACGTATGGAGTTTCCTTGGAAATCTTTTGTTGCTTGGGATTTTTGAAATGAGAAAGAGAGAAAGAGAGAGAGTGATGTAAAGGGAGAGAGAGAGAGTGATGGATGGATGGGTGAGTGATGGTTGTGTAAGAAAAACTTGACTTTTGAGGCTTTTGTGTAAGAGAGGTATGGGAGATGAAGACTTTTGTGGCTTTTTGTGTAAGAGAGGTATGGGTGGTGAAGACTTTTGTGGTTACTTGGGAAAAGGGATGGAAGTGATGTGTACTTGACATGTGATGGCTTGATGGGTGATTGATTGATGGGATTGATGTGATTGATGTGACACATTGTAGAGATTTTCTTGGTTTTCGCAACGCGCGGCGTTTTCTCGCACCGAACATTGGCCCATAACTCTTGATCAGGGTATTGCCTCGGCGCGCGAGTCGCGGTATCGGAACCGCAACGACGGCGCGGTCGCTATGGTATTGGTCTCGGGTTGAGTCGACTCTGGTTGTCGGCATATGAATCAGGATTGCGTGTCGATATCAATTAAGGGTCGAAGGTTGCCGGAATTCGACCGGTAAGACCGCGGAAGTGTACAGAAAGATACGGACCAAGATACGGGTCTTACACACATTTATAGTTTACATCAGTAATTCTCCACTGTTTCTTATGTTATTGGTGATGTATTTGAAGTGGTTATGTTTTCTTGTGCTATTGGGGATGTATTTGTGGCTCATATGTAGTTTACATCTGTGCACTTCTAATTGCCATCATTGTTCTTTTCTTTGTGTTACTTATTATTTTTAAATTCTTGGTATACGAGGTTGTGTAAATGAATGAATATTATTTTTTTGAACTATCATTATATGGTTTTACTGATTTGAGGACCATCAGCCACTGACAATTGCCTTGGTTACCCGTATATTATCAACTGCTTCACCTTGTCGATAATTTTGTCTCCAACCACTGTCAATTGGCGTGGTCCAATGGATATGTGGACCTGATACACCAATGTCAGAGTTTTTCTTATTGGGGGCAGAATCATTTTGTGTGGTCCACTGAATATTTGAATGACACATGTTTTTTATCTAACTCTTCCTGGAATTTGGACTGGGCACTTAGATTGTATGGGTCCAGATTAGGCAATCTTCACGCGGTGTGCCACTCTTTTGTTGGACATGCAACACTTGCATATGATTAGAATGACCCATATTGAGAATGGTGTGGTCCATTGGATATCTGGACCACATTCATTTACCTGTAAGACGCCAAGTCCTCCTTGCATCTAATATATTGGATGGCTTGGATGACACTCTTTCATATGGTGTGGTTCATTGGAGACCCAATTTTCAGTAGTCGAACCCAAGTACAGCATGGATTGTGTGTTGGTTGGAGTTTTGTCCGAGCCAATGAAAATCCTAGGGAAACGGATTGGCTACTCCCCTGCCACCACCCCTGCGGTTGGTTGTTTGTGCTCTATGGGCCCCACCATGATGTATTTTCTTCATCCATTCTGTTCATCCATTTTTACAGATCATTTTAGGGCACTTAATCCCAAAAATGATAGGAATATAAATCTTAGATGGACCAAACCACAGGAAAGCAATAATGATTGGATATCCACCATTGAAATCCTCCTACGGCCCACTGTACTGTTTATTTGACATCCAATCTGATGATTAGGTAATTCAAACCCAGATGAAAGATAAAAAAACAAAGATTAGCTTGATCTAAAACTTTTATAGCCCCCAAAACAATTTTTAATGATCGAAGTTCATTCAACACTAATTCCTGTAATGTGGTCCACTTGAGATTGGAATATACCTTGGTTCTAGTCTCATACCATAAAATATCTAGAAAAATAGAGGGACGACTAGATGAAACACATATTTCATGATGGGGCCCATAGAGCACCGCCCATTGGCTGGAAGCAGAGGGAATAGTCAATCCGATTTCAAATCCTGTGATGTTGATACTAATCCAAACGGATGGAACCACTTAAACCAAGGGATTCATGCAATTCCACGCCACAACCAAATGGGATTCACTTCCGTGATCTCAGGATATGTCGGACGTCCCAAACATGCGCGGTGAATGTGTCCCGGGATATGTCTGATGTCCCAAACATGCGCAATGAATGTGTTCCGGGATTAGGCAATACCATGGATCTTACAACAATCCACTAACATCACCATGATTACCTTAAAATTGATCCCATTCCTCTTAATCCTGCTTAATCCGCCTGACCAAACAGGCCCTTGGATTTCTTGGAATGTGTGGGTCTAGTGAGGAGTCTCACCTAATGAACATTTTGTACTCTACAAAACCACACATGGGCCCCACAAGCTCGAACTTATGGTATGTGATCATCCCCCACGATCATCACTCGTGGGATCATATGATAATTAAATATTCCAAAATTGTTGCCAATTATTCACAGGGTGTTGAGTTCTCTATTTTGCAATGA
This sequence comes from Magnolia kwangsiensis, assembly GCA_037074715.1. Classification (NCBI taxonomy): domain Eukaryota; kingdom Viridiplantae; phylum Streptophyta; class Magnoliopsida; order Magnoliales; family Magnoliaceae; genus Magnolia; species Magnolia kwangsiensis. Next base: position 4,494,143 of record CM073573.1, read on the forward strand.
ACAGGGAGAATCCTGTTGTGCACGAGTTTATACATGTGGGGGGCCATGGTTGTTTATTGAAGTCATTGATGTAAGCCCCGTATCCTATACTGTACCGTTCCATAGACTTCCACGGTCTTACCGGTTGAATTCCGGCAACCTTCGACCCTTAGCCGATATTTACGCGCGACCCTAATTCATATGTTGTCAACCCGTATCGACTCAACCCAAGACTATTACCATAGCGACCGCACCATCGCTGCGGTTCCGATGCTGCGACTTGCGTGCCAAGGCGATACCCTGGTCAAGAGATGTGGGCCAACATTCGGTGCGAAGAAAACGCCGCGCGTTGTGAAACCCAAGAGAATTTCTACGAGGTGTCACATCAATCCATCAATCCATCATATGTCAAGTACACATCACCTTTCACCCATTCCCAAGCAACCACAAAAGTCAAGATTTTCTTACAAGCCCATACCTCTCTTACACAAAAGCCTCAAAAGTCAAGAATCTCTTACACACCCATCATTCACCACATCCATCCATCACCCATCTCTCTCTACAACACTCTCTCTCTTTCTCATTTTCTCATCTCATTCTCCAAGTAAAATTCCATACGTATGAGCTCTCCCTCCCTTTCAAAAAAAACTCTAAGGTGGCCCACTTTCCTACTCCACTATCTCCCATCTCAACCCTCCATTTCTCATCTCCTCCATTGAAATCCAAGCTAAGGTGTTAAGGAACTCATAGGAGTAAGAAGATCGAACGGTGGGTGCTCCTCTAGATGTAAAAAAAATTTGATTTCTATAGCCTAGATGTTTTCTTTCTTTCATGAGGGAAGTGTAGGACCCACCAATCAATGGTGGAGATCCCACACAATCCCATGGTTGTGGCCTAATGGCCTACCTTATGCATGCATGATCCATGCATGGGACCTTTCTTTATGCGCCCCATCATGGTAGTTTTATTTCATATCATTTTATGTTTGGGTCACTAGATCTTATAACCATGGTGGGGATGACATCTTCACTATGCATTTTAATTATAGGCCATGCATGTGCAAGATCCATGTTGTAAATATAAATCTAGGTATGATGTGCGGGTGTGATTGATCTTAGGAGGGCTCAATAGTGGTGGAACCCTTTCCCTATGGCCAAATTGTCCTTCTATCTCTCTTTTTCCTCATTTTATTTCCTGATGTGTGTGGCCCATTAATGTATTTTCCTTTTTATTTTACTTATATAATAAATTTTATCTAAGTACATGTTGTTGTCCAGAATTTTCTGGACAGTTTCTGGTTATTTTTGGACTAGATTTTGGGACTGTTTGGGGGACTATTCATACCTATTAAATATACTTTTCTGAAATGTGGGGATCTCATCTTGATGTCCTCCAAATTTCAACCTCAACTGACCTTCATTGGGGTCCCAAAGGTGTGGTCCAAGTGAGGAGGACAGCTGGATTTTCTGCACTGTTCCAGCAACATTCCACCATGGACAGTTGGATTTTTTTAAAATTTATTAAAATACCTATGGGTGTTTAAAAATTATAAAAATTTTCAGAGGGGTGGTCTACTTATGGTAGGACCCACCTACAAAATTTTGGGGCCAATGGACGCCTGTACACACCATGGTGATGGCGGGACCGGCCCATTATAATATGGTGTCCAGATCAGTCCAATTTTTAGGACAGATTGATTTATGTAAATGAATTAAAATATTTACAGATGTCTAAAAATTCTAAAATTTTTTAGAAGTATAGTCCACTTATGTTAGAACCCACCTACCAAATTTCAGGGCCAATGGACCCCTGTACACACCGTGGTGAGGGCAGGACTGGCCCACCACGTTGGGACGTCCAGGTCTGTCTGATTTTTCTGAGCAGTCTGTTTTGTTTAAATTAATTAAAATACTTAGAGATATCTAAAAATTATGAAATTTTGTGAGGGTTTGGCCCACCTATGGAAGTATCACTCTGTGAAATTTCAATCTCAAGTGACCCCGTTTGGATATTCAAAAGAATGGACCAAAATGGTTGGACTCCCAGATTTTTTCTGCTGTGCAGTCCAGCAATATGCCTTGATAAAAAAAAACCATAATTCAAAAATATTTCTTCTGATAGTGGGTTACCTTTTTGGGTTTCCTCTCATTGTATGCATGATGAGGGACCTTGGCCCTCAATTTTTAGAGTTTTAGAGGCCTCGGACCCACTCCAATGGAGTGCTCAAATTTAGGACAGCAATATGTTATAATTATGCTGGCCTTGGGCTGAAATTTTGAGGAGTGGGGCCACCATATTATAAAGATCTTAGAGAAAATGATTTATACCTTTAGTTCCTTAAATGTTGGGCTTAATGAATGCATTTTTGAGGCCCACCATAGTTGAATTTAATTAGGTCCATGAATGTAGCTAGTTGTTGAATTATTTAAGGCCCATAGAGTGGACCCATTTGATGTGTTCCAAGGCCCATGGGATTAGGCCCATTTAATATATTTAAGGCCCATAGAGTGGACCCATTTGATGTGTTCAAAGGCCTATGGGATTAGGCCCATTTGATATATTTAAGGCCCATAGAGTGGACCCATTTGATGTGTTCCAAGGTCCATGGGATTGGACCCATTTGATGTATTTTAAAGCCCATGGGATTAAGCCCATTTGATATATTTAAGGCCCATATAGTGGACCCATTTGATGTGTTCCAAGGTCCATGGGATTGGACCCATTTGATGTATTTTAAAGCCCATGGGATTAGGCCCATTTGATATGTATAAGCCCCATGGGTCGAGAACCATTTGATGCAATCTAAGGCCCATGGGTTATGACCCATTGCAATGCACATAAGGCCCATTGGTGCTGCCCATAGATGTGGCCCATTTGATGAGTAAAAGGCCCATATGACATGGCCCATTTGATGGATTTAAGGCCCAATGGGGTGTACCTAAGGTCCATTATAATGTATGATCCCAACCTGGTTTACATAATGTTATTCACCACGGGCTACACCTTGGGAGCAATATTGGTTTGACGTCCATATTGCGAGTATAATGTTGGTTAAATGTCCGCATTGCGACTCTCCCTAGGACCCATTGGTAGGCCCGTACTTGTTGTATGCAAGCCGTCTATGCCAGCTGCGTTGTAAGGATAGGGCATTACTTTATAACATGCTCGATCATATTATACTAGCGGCACATTATTGGTCAGATGGTAAAAGTTTTAAACAACGGGGAGATTTTATAGGAAACTGAATAAACATGACGTGGATTTTATAAGAAATCTAGATAAAAAAAACTGGTGCTATGTGGACCCCAATATGAATTATATTTTCTATCCATGCCGTCTATCCATTTTAAAATATAATTTAAGGGATTTACATCAAAAATAAGTTATATCTGAATCTCAGATGGACCACACCATGGGAAAATAGTTGTTATTGAATTTCTACCGTTACAAACTCCTAGGGCGCATTGTAATGGTTATGCAGGTAAAAATAAGTTGTTATTGAATTTTTCCCATCCAACCTATTCATAAGGTCATGTAGACGTGGATGAAGTGAAAACAAAAATATCAGCTTGATATCAAACTTCTCTAGCTCGTAAGAAGTTTTTAATGGTGGATGTTCAATCCCCACCTTGTGGTCCACTTAAGCCTTGGACCTGCCTTATTTTTTTGTTCATATATTAAAATGAAATGAGAAAATCATTGAACGACATGGATATAAAACACTTACATCACGTTAAACTTCATAAAGCCTTGTCCGGATGGTAATCCGTCCGGGCGGTGGTAGGACGCGAAACGGATTTCCTGCTAAAGGCTTTCGCGGGAAGCTCCTGCGTAAGGATTCTGGGTGGGGCCCACAACGTTGTTTGTGAGAAATTCAACCCATCCATCTATTTTTCAATCACATTTTAGGATATGCGACAAAAAATCAGGATGATCCAAAACTCAACTGGGTGATACAAGATGAAACAGTGGGAAAAGAAATTCCTACCGTTGAAACCTTCTTAGGCTCCACCTTAATGTTTATATGCCATACAAACCGTTTATTAGGTCATTTTTAATGGGATGAATTGAAAAAGCCAAAAACTTAGATCGATACAAACCTTTTGTGGCCATATAAATATTTCAACGGTGGTCACAAAATCCCAAATGTTTCCTCTTGTCTGGACCATTTTAATTTTAGATCCACTTTATTTTTAGTAAAGTATACTAAAATGTGACCGAAAAATGGATGGACAGGGTTGGATTTCTCACAAACTGGAGTGCCTTTCGCAGGAAATCCGCGTTCGTGGGTACTGTCAATGCGAGACAAGCACTAACCCTCCTCATCTCCGAGTTGTAGAAATGGTCTAAAGGAGATCAAAGTTACATGGCCCACACTAATTTATTTATTATATCTACATGGTTCATCCATTTTTTAGAGATCATTTTAGAGCATTATTCAAAAAATGAATCATATCCAAGGATCATCTGGACCACACCACAGATAGCAGCGGAGATAATGATTTTCACCGTTGAAAATTTTATAGGGCCTACCATAACGTTTATTTTCTATCCAATCTGTTTATTAGTTCAAAAGGACCTCAATGAAGAAAAAAAAAATTTCATACTGATCCAAAACTTCTGTGACCCAAAAAGAGTTTCAATGGTAGACGTTTAATCTCACACTGCTTTTAGCAGTGTGGTCCAATTGATAGTTAGATCTGTCTTATTTTTTGTCCAAAACCTTAAAACGAGCTCAACAAATGGATGGACGGTTTGAATATATATAACACATACCTCAGGATTACACAAAAAAAACTTGCTAACCCGCCAATCCGCTTCCCCTTTTAATTTGGAATTAGACGTACGCGAGTGGGTTACTGAAGCTACATCACCAAGTTTTGTGAGCCCCACTATGATGTATGTGTTGTATCCACACGGTCCATCTATTTTAAAATATCATTTTAGGGCATGAGTAAAAGAATGAGGAGATAAAAATCTGTAGTGTATCCACCACAGAAAACAGTGGGGAGAGTGATTCCCACCATTTAAATTGTTTTCCCATGGTGTGGTCCATCTGAGATTCATATATAACTTATTTTTAATATAAATCCCTTAAATTATATTTCAAAATGGATAGATAACATGGATAAAAAATATACATCATGTTGGGGTCCACCAATTTTGTTTCTCCAAAATCTGTGTTTCTTGAGTTTCCTATAAAATCTCCCCATTATTTAAAACTTTTACCAACTGACCAATAATGTGCTGCCAATACTCGACCTTATGGAAGATATAATATGGTTAAGCGTATAGTACCTTTTCCCATATATATATATATATATATATATATATATATATATATATATATATATATATATATATATATATATTAAAAAAAGGATAAAATACCACACTCGTTAATTTGCATGCACCCGTTTTACATTTTAGGACCATGAAAGAGTGCATGAACAATCGGATGACTACCTGCAAGTGTGTCACATGTTTATACCATCCGTTGTCGCTTCAATGTCGTAGGGAAGAGCTTGAAATAATGAGGGAAAGATCACCGTCTTCTTCAAAATTTTAAAACTTTAAATTCACAAGGTAGTGTTTTGAATCCATAAGAAAAAAGAGATAAAAATCAAATGTTTTTATTGAATAATGTGTAATGTCTATTTTTATCAATTACATTATTAATAATGAAAAAATAAACTATAATTCATAATTAATAAAAATAAAAAAATTCTAACCACAGTAAAAATTATCCAAAATAATATAACTTATTTTTCTAAAATATTTTTTTATCTAGAAGGATGCGTTTCCTAATATAAAGGACAGAGGTGGGTCAGTTCACCCTAAATGGGCCGTTACAATAAAGATTGATGGGTTGTGCATCCCACAGCGATACTCGTATCAAAAGTTGTGGCCATTTACCATTCACGTTCTTTTAAGCCAGCCATGCAAAGAAAGCATATGAGTCACGTCCAAAGTAAATAAAAATCTCAAGTGATTCCTGCCGAAGGAAACAATGATATTTTATAATTAAAAACTTCTATGTAATCACCAAAGATTTGGATAAGGTGATATATATTTTTCCCTTCATCTAGGCCTGTGTGACTTTATTAACTATTTGAACAACAAATAAATATTGTATTGAGCAGTATAATGGGCCCAGGAGGTTTTTAAGGGTGGGCATTCAATCATGCATTGTTTCTTGTGTTGTGCTCCACCTTAGATTTATATATGCTTCATTTTTTTATATCATATTTTAAAATAAGCTCCCAAAATGAATGAGTGGTGTGGATATATAGTGCATACATCAAGGCATGAGGCAATCTACATTACTGTCACTCTATCAATTGCGCAGAACATCACAGGGGTAGGAGGCAATCTACATCATGGCATAAAACAGGATTATTGTCCCCGTATCAATTGCATAGAACATATATCACTGTTCCTCTACCAATAATCATACATTACCATCCATCTACCAATTGAGTAGAACATCACATGGGCAGGAGGCAATCTACGTCATGGCATACAACATCTTTTGTTTGCCCTTGATACAAAAATTCTAGCTGACTAATTCAACATTTGATAGGCCATCTCATAAAAGTATACTTGAAACCATTAAATTTATGAGGCACGGGCCACCCGAAATATTCTAGAATAGTGTGATTTTTGGGTAATCATTTAACATCTGTGCAACACATCAAATGAGTGGATTCAACAGCTTATAAACTCGATAGTGGTTCCTAGACAAAACTAACAGTGGGCATCCCATCTCAACAGTTTCCAATAATGTGGTCCATCAGAATGGAGGATCATCGCAGTTTTTATATCCCATGTTACATATAAGGAAGCGTGTGATGGATGGGATGGATTTTATGAAAGTTTCACCCACGTGGTTCTCAATCAACGAAAGAAACCTAACGTGGCATATGCCCGCCCAGTTCTTATAAAACAGGGATGATAACGTAGAGCCATAAGAACCGGAGGATAGGAAACCCATATTGCTACGTACATACCTCGCATGGCACAGATCGATAACGTAGGGCAGAAAATTGATTGAAGATAAGCATAGCCTGGATGGATAGATAAGCATAGCTTGTATGATCCATCCATTTAAACAATGACTTTCAAATCGAATGTGAAAAAGAAACAAACGTAATGGCCAGGGAGATTCACTAGTTAGATGGTTCAGATTGATGGGTAATCCGCCACATGTGACACGTAGAGAGATGAATTAACCATGTCGCTATTGTTCTTCGCGTGTTTGTGAAAAATGTTATTGGATTCAAATGAAAAAGGCCCAAATCAGCCGGCTAAATATGTACCAACATTATCAGAAACTGTTCATTTATACCTATGTTAGCCATTAGCTCATGTGCAGCCAAGCCGAGTCCGAGTCCGAGTCAGTATGCGTGTGTGTCATGACAGAACAAGACGGGACGGGTTAGGCCATGGTCATGGGTGTGTGTGCGAGTGTACTTGCACACATGTGGATGACTACTCGTGGGACTTTATTTTGCATGAGAGTGTACTCACACTTACATCATTTTATTTTTTTGGAAACAAAAGGACGCCTAATTAATTGATCTTAATTATTGGGTTTAAACCCAACAGACCAAAGCTTTTCAAAAGGGTGCTTAAGGCACTACTTTAGAGTCTATATAAGGACTCCTTATTTCGTTTTGCAAATTACGAAAATAATTTTGCTCTCATTTAAAAAATTCTCATTGCTCTTTTTTGTTTTAAAGAAGTTTTGGTCGTAGAATCTGTCACTAAGTTAACTAAGCACTTTTGAATTAAAACTGGAAGTGATTCGAGCTCGCGTATAATAAGTGCATCGCTGGAACCGAGTTATAATCGTTGTATCTTAGAGGTCGATTACTCTGAAAACCTGTTACACTTTGAACGCTGTCTAAAGGGAGCAAATTTGATATGAAGGCGAGTGACTCACGTCATGCTTCATAGTTTATTTGTTTTCAACCAATGATTCCAATACATTTTGTTTTTCTACTTTATTCTTTAAAATTTCTTTTTCAACATTCGGTTTAATAGTTTATTTATTTTCAACCAATTATTCCAATACATTTTTCCTGTGGTTTGTCCCACCTAAGTTTTGGATTTCTTGGGATGTATGTGTCTAGCGAGGAATCTCACCCAATGAACATTTTGGACTCTACATACCACACATGGAGCCCACAAACTCAAACTTATGGTATGTAATCATCCCTTGCAAGCATCACTCGTATGATCATATGAGAATTAAATATTTCAAAATTATTGGCAATTATTTATAGGGGATGAGTTCACCATTTGCGACGAATATGAAGTATTTTATTATGTACGAGTTTTTCTTGGGATGTACGTGTCTAGTGAGGAATCTCACCCAATGAACATTTTGGACTCTGCATAACTGCACATCAACCCCACAAGCTCGAACTTATGGTATGTAATGATCCCCTGCAAGCATCACTCATACAATCATATGAGAATTAAATATTCCAAAATTGTTGCCAATTATTTATAGGGAATGAGTTCACCATTTGCAACAAATATGGAGTATCTTATTGTGCACGAGTTTTTCTTGGGATGTACGTGTCTAGTGAGGAATCTCACCCAATGAACATTTTGGACTCTACATAACTGCACATGGACCCCACAAGCTCGAACTTAAGGTACGTAATCATCCCCTGCAAGCATCACTCATACGATCACATGAGAATTACATATTCCCAACTTGTTGTCAATTATTTATACAGGATGAGTCACCATTTGCGACGAATATGGAGTATCTTATTGTGCACGAGTTTGTGTAATGTGGAGGCCATGGCTATTTATTGAAGCCACTGATATAAGAGCCTCTCAAATCTCCCACATTGGTTGATGCTAGCCATCAAACTTTCAATCTTTCCCTTATTGTACGAGTTTGGGTAATGTGGAGGCCATGGATGTTTATTGAAGCCACTGTTATGAGAGCTTTTCAAATCTCCCACTACATAATTGGTTGATGCTAGCCATCAAACCTTCGGTCTTTCCTTTATTGTACGAGTTTGAGTAACGAGGCCATGGTTGTTTATTGAAGCCACTGATATGAGAGCTTCTCAAATCTCCTACATTGGTTGATGCTAGCCATCAAACCTTTGGATCCTTCCTCTATTGTACGTGTGGCGAATGTCTCTTTAACAATGCATTTGCGTCCGAACAATGAAAATGTTAAAGTTGACCAAATGATGATGTTTTCTTTTACTATGGTCCATCTATGATAGTGGACTATCAAATCAATGGCTTGGATGAACCAACCATGGTCTCCCTTGTACAAACTCAATTCACGACAGTGAAGTTCCTTGTCGGTGACAAACAAAGACTCGACCTTGCTGTGTAAATTAAAAAAATTATTTTAGATTTTTTTAAGAAAAGAAAAGAAAAGAGACCACACTCAATAATTTGCGCATGAACAGTCAGATGACTACCTACACATGAGTCGTGTGCTCATACAATATATCCATTGTCGCTTCAATGTTGCAGGAAAGTGTGAAATAATGAGGAAAAGATCATCGTCTTCCTCAAAATGCTTAAAACTTTGAAGCTTAGTTTCTTGAATCCATAAACTCAAAAAATAGAGAGAGATAAAACTCAAATATTTTTTCAATTACATCATTAATAAACAAAAAATAAATCATAATTTATAATTACAAAAAATAGTAAAATTTTAACTCTAGTAAAAGTTATCTAAACTAGTAAAACTCGTTTTTATAAAATTTTATTTTTGATTTGGAAGCATGCATTTTCTTATAAAAAAGAACAGAGGTGGGTCAGTTCACCCCAAGTGACCCATTATAATAAAGATTTATAGGTTGTGCATCTCGTAATGACACTCGAATACAAAGTTATAGTCAATTCACGGTTCTCTTGGTCTAACCATGCAAAGAATGCATCTTTGCCTTATCTCACACCAATCAAAATCTTAAGTGAATCTCACTAAAGGAAATAAGGATAATTTATTATTAAAATTTTATTTGTAATCACAAATGAATTGGATAAGCTGATATATTCTTCTACCTTTATCTAAGTTTGTGTGACCTTAGTAACAGTTTGAACAACAAATAAATATTATAGTGAGCAGTATGAGGGGCCCTAAGAGGCTTTTAAGGGTGGGCATTCAATCCGGCACTGTTTCTGTGTTGTGCTCCAATTGAGATTTATATCTGCTTTATTTTTATTTTTTTTACTTATATTTAAAAATAAGCTACCAAAATGGATGGACAATGTAGATATATAATGCATACATCAAGGCATGAGGCAATACCAAAACGGATGGACAGTGTCAATATACAATGCATACATCAAGGCATGAGACAACCTACGATATTGACACTTTACCAATTGCATGGTACCAGGCAATCTATTGTCACGGCATAAAATAGAATAAATCTATTAGCCACAAGCCACCTTTTTTTTTTTTGTTAGCTTGTTAGTACACAACACTGTAAGTTGACACTCTAGTGTTAGCCACCCCCACTGGGTATTGATACCAAGAACTCACTATTGAAATGAGGTATCTTTCACTTAGTCTATCACTTAAGCTACGCACGAGCCACCTAAAATATTATAGAAGTTTAATTTTTGGGTAATCATCTCACCCGTACATTAGATGAGTGTATTAGACAGCTTATAAACTCAATGGTGGGTCCTCAACAAAGCTAATGATGGGCATCCTATCTCAACATTTTATTATAATGTGGCTCATCTGTATGGTCATCACGGTTTTTTGTCCCACCATAAATATAAGGGAGCATGCATGATGGATGGGATGGGTTTTTTTTTATGAAAGCTCAAATTCATGTGGCTCTCAATCAAAAAAATCCTAACGATGGTGTATGTTCGCTCACTTATAAATCAGGGATGATAACGTAAAGCCAGAAGAACCAAAAGATGAAAAACCCATATTGCTACCTATCTCACATGGCTTGGACGGACAACTTTGTAAGAAAATTGATACAGATGGGATGAATAAATAAGCATAGCGTATATAATCTATTCATCTAAACAGTGACTTTCAAATCTACGGTGAAAAAAAAAAGCACACAAGTAAGGGCCTGTTTGGCCAGTTGCATTGGAAAAGATTAGGTGGGATGGAATTGCATATGTTCCTTGCCAATTGCACTTATGCTCGGGAAGAGTGGATTAGATGGAACCGCATTGGGTCTCATGCTAATATTACTCAACGTTGGCAAGTTGTGTAGGTCTCACCATGATATGTGGGCTATATCCACACATTTAAGAGCATGGCCCAAAAAATCAGGTAGATCTAAAGCTCAAGTGGACCCCACCATAGAAAGTAACAGGGATTAAATACTTATCATTGAAAACTTCTTTGGGCCACATAAATTTTGGATATGCCTCATTTTTAGGCCCATGCCATAAAATGAGATTACAAAACAAATGAATAATTTAGATAAAACACATGTATGTTATTTACAATAGTTTCAAATGATAATGAATATATTCATTCAATAAACTCCCGTATTACAAACAAAACATGAAATTAAGCTTATTCAAGATAACCCGGGTAATAATTATGTTTTTTGATTCCGGTCCACCTTATCCTTTTGAATGCAACCGGCCAATCAGGCCTCAATGACTATTGAGATTCACTACTTGGATGGTTCGCGTTGATACATAACTCACCATGTGTGACGTGCAAGAGATGACTTGTCATGTAGTTGTTTTTGGCTCTGCCAATATTTGTGAAAAATGTTCTTGACTTTTAATCAAACAAGCTCACATCAGCCGACTGGACATTTCACGGCACTGGCCACGTATTGCTCATCTACAGGCCACCTAACGTGCTACCTGTTAGGTGGTGATCACGTTTTATGGTAGAATTTTATGGGTTTAGTTAGCTGTGGTACGGTGGCAGCCGTATCCACTCATACTATAATATAACAATAATCCAAATGGCTAGTCTGGTACCAGTGGTCCATCGGACATAATACGAGAAATTATCAATGATCGTAGCCCTCCGACTAGCATCCGTAAATGGACTGTTATGATTAATGGTCCACATGAAAAGATGTTCTTCGTCATTCTATATGTCCCATCTTTACTAACAGCTGAACAGTTTCGATTGATATAATAAATCAAGCCGTACGTTACACGCTTCGCATGCGTATGGATTTTATGATTCTAGGAAAAGTATAAAATGTTTTCTGTAGCACGATTTTCGCATGATGCGTTAGAGCCGAAAAAAAGGAACAAGGAAGACATCTCTCCATACGACACATGGCAGGATGAAGTGCAAATCAGGTTGACACATATACGGTGATCAGGACTGATGGCTTACGTCTTCAAAAATAGAACGCGTGTAATCTTTCTGGACGTATATTGTACCATAAAATTCTTTTGGTTTTGAATGATAGTTGAGATAGATGAACGAATAGGATTGATTTTTCAGATATAAATCATCCTAGATATGACCCTACATACGGACGGACCCGATCTGCATATCGAACTGCCGCGTGTACTTTGAAGAGATATGGCTGTACCATATCTCGGCTCTTCTGGTTCCACCGTCCCTCGTGGAAAACATATCGACATCCAGCGTACGAGGTCCAGCCAGCGATACGCAAATTTCCCATATGACTGACACGTGTGATGCAAAGCCCTTCAGAATCCTCACGAGTCAACATTCTCCGTCTTGGAAAAAGAGAGGGGAGAGAGGGAGCCGATATCGCTGCCCACGCCACTCCCCATCCGAATCGCCACGTATCCCATCTCGAAGTCGAGGTGGGCCCCACACATCGCCAAAAAAGGGAGCGGATCGCTGGTGTACCTCACACCAGCTATATAGCTGCTGTAGGTACGTGTCCTGCGAAGAACGCTCCTCGAGCTCCAAGTCATACGAACGGTTGAAAGTAGATCAAAGTTACATGGCCCCACAGTGATGTATTTTATATATCTACACCGTTCATCCATTTTTAGATATCATTTTACCGAATTATTCAAAAGATAAATAATATCCAAATATCATCTGGACCACACTATAAATAGCAGCGGAGATAATAATTTTCACCATTAAACAATTTATATAGCCACCATAATGCTTATTTTACATTTAAACTGTTCATAAGGCCAAAAATACATGAATGAAGAGGAAAAACAAATTTCATATTGATCCCCAACTTTGGTGACCCAAAAATGATTTCAATGGTAGACGTTTAAATCCCCATTAATTTTTACAGTGTGGTCCATTTGATAGTTAGATATGTCTTATTTTTCGCCTCAAGCGTTAATACGAGCTCGTAAAATGGATGGGCGGTTTAGATATAACACATACCTCGTAAGCATATCCAAATGACACAGCACCGATATAAGGGTGAGGTATACCAGCTAATCCGCTTTCCAGAAAAACAGTAAAATATACGCTCCCGAGCTTCAACAAAATATCTGGCAGCGAACCAAATCACGAGCAGGCGAGACGGCACTCCACGTGTCCCAGAACTGCATCACCAGCCGTCCACGTCTCCTGCGGAAAGTAGCCTTCACAGTACACGACTGCCGTTTGCAGTTATAAGTTGGCGACCATCCAACGGCTCGAGAAATCCAACGGCTCATAATCCTCCCCGTATTTCCTGCATGTAAGAAAGAAAGGGAGGAGCTTTCGAAAGCAAGAGCACTCAATGCTCTCTCATGGAAGAAGAGAGGGCGAAGCTGTGGCCGTAGATACGGCAAAAATGGAGCTTCCTTTCTGCAAGAAGGCCAGAGCCGCTCGCCGTAAGAGGCTGGAGATCCGACGTCTAAGATCCGCCGATTCGATTCAATATCTTGAAGCCGATAGTCAGGATAGCACCAATTCTTCAAAGAAGAGGCGGGGAGAGATAATTCCCTCGGGTTGTAGAAGGAAAGGTGAAGATCGTAAAAGCAGTAGTTCGGATAGCGGTTCTTCTTCCGATTTGGACGGAATATTATCAGAAGGGAGTATTTCGATCGGAATATTGGCGACCGGCGGTGAAGTCGTCGGAGAGGATCTCGGGGACACCCCGTGTCGATCGCACGGGTCGGTGTCGATATGTGGCCGAAGGCGGGAGATGGAGGACGCTGTCACGGTGGCGCCGGCGTTCGCCTTCGCTGGCGACGCCGTGCGGTTCGATTTCTTTGGGGTGTATGATGGCCACGGCGGGAGCCCGGTGGCCTACGCCTGCCGGGATCGGCTCCACCGGATCGTCGCGAGGGAGATCGAGAGGTGGGCCCCCGCCGTGGCAGCGGGGGAGTTTGATTGGAAGGAACTGATGGAGGCTTGCTTTGCGGAGATGGACAACGAGGTCGGGCCAGATGTTGCTGCGGCCGTGGTAGAAGCGGCTACCGCTGCGTCGAAGACCGTGGGGTCCACTGCAGTGGTGGCGTTGGTGGGAACGGAATGCATCGTCGTGGCTAATTGCGGGGATTCGAGGGCTGTGATCTCACGTGGTGGGGTGGCGGTCCCGCTTTCGAGAGATCATAAGGTAATAGTCTTTTATTTTATTCTTTTCAAAAATAATATTTTAATTTTATTCCAGACCTTAGTTCTGCTTATGTTGTGAAGTTTAAGCTTGCTTAAAACTAAAATGTGGCATTTGTAGGGGTAGGTACATTTCGGGAAAACATGGTATACGGTTGTAAACTTGAAGAAGAATGTGGTGTTTTTAGGGTAGGGGTATTTCGGGAAACTTGAAGAAAAAAAATGTGGCGTTTTTTAGGGGTAGGGGCATTTCGGGAAAATGTTATAAACGGTGTGGCAGACTTGAAGAAATATTAAAGACGGTATAAATTGCGTTGCAAGCTTGAAGTTTGGTGTGGGGTCGGCATCATCAAAATAGGTGGTGTTAATGTTACATTTGAATGGCAGTGAGTGCAAATTTACAATTTGGTGAGGGTATTTTGGGAAGTAAAGTAGATCTGAAACTTGCAATTGGAGTTTGGAATGTGGGGGTAATATGGGAATATTGATACAAATTTAAACGCTACGCAGTCGATTCCGGTTGATGTGTAGAGTCTGTAGACTGCTTTGTGTATGTGCGTATTTGTGGATCCTTTCTCATATTTTAATGACTTCGCTGAATAATATGATATTTGACCCATGTCTTTGGACATCGTATGCTGGTTTTCAGGTCTGGTAAGTAGGCCCATGGTTTGGGAATCTGGACCATTGTTATGTCAGTCCCAGTGTGGATTGACCAGATGCCCCAGAAATATCTGATATTTGGTAGGTGTTAATTTCTAATTTGGGAGTTTTCCAGATATCAACTGTCTATTTTCATGCTACAAATTTGGAAGGGTGAGATTGTCTTTGGAAGTGTTGTTGATGCACTGTTCATCGACGGTGGGGCCTGGCCTATGCTTCTGCTTCAAAAATTCAGGATTTCTGGTTGTTCCAGGTTGTGAAATGTCTTCTATTTTCATTTCCAGTTTTACTACCAATCATGATTATCCAGTGAGAGCTTGCTTTTCCGTGCTGAAGCCAGCCAAAGTAGATTGAGGTTGACTGGTCTTTTGCCTGATGAGGCCCCCGCAGGATTATTATTATTATTATTATTATTTTCACACACGCCCCCCCAGGATTGTGTCTTGAGTAGTGCTGTGAGTCTGTGACTGGGGTCTTGTTGGGTCTGGGCTTCGTTCTTAAAATTGGTACCCTAATCTTCGAATGGGTTACCCATCGGTCTTTAAATCTAGGTTTCCAGTTGGGTTCAGGTCACACAACAACATTTACATGGTTGGCCCAGCCAGTGGATGTATGGCCTAGATTATACACGTGCCACTTTGATACATGCGTGTAAGTGGTCTCACTTGCATGCATGTGGCTTGGGAATCCTTTGTGTGTGTGTGTGTGTGTATAGAGAGAGAGAGAGAGGGAGAGAGAGGGGGGAATGCTCACCTACTCGCCTTTTCACATGAGCACCTTTGCACACGTCTTAGGCACAGCCTGATACAAAACTCTGGTGGGCCATGGCAAAAAGGAAACAATTTCCTCCCTTGATTTGCATTTCTTTTTGCTATGGCCCACTAGAGTTTTGGATTGGGCTGGAAATTGGGCCCATAGAGTTTCAAGGGGTGCCACATCACATGGGCCATTCAGATTCCATGCCTAAGACACATGCACAAAGGTGCACAGGTGAGCATTCCTATCTCTCTATATACATGCATGTGTGTGTGTGTGTAGGTGATCCTCATGGTAGGGCCAACCTATTTGGAGGATTGTGGATGTCACAAGCACATAACAGTTTCAAAGTTATCCAGTGGGTGGACTGTATACTGTGGTCCGACCAGTTGGACTTGACACCTCCTGCTCATGTGTATTAGCGTGCGCACGCACATTATCCTTCAAAAAAAAAAAAAAAAACACTATTAAAATAATTGGACCCTACTTGACTCAATCTGAACCGATTTAACCCATGTCCAAGTTGATGGACCTGACCTGACTAGACCTGAATTTAACCGGGTCCCAAAATAGGAGACCTGGACCCAACCTGATTTCTTGATGAGCAAAAAAATTGGGGTCACCCAGACCCATTAAAATTGTGTTGGGTCCATGTCGTACCTGTGGATCTGGGGACCCTTTTTCAGCATGTTGGTAATTTTCTTTTTTGCCAGATGTGGGTCTCTGCAAACACTTGCAGTGTGCTGTTCTGTGACTCGAATGGAAAAAAAAGTTGTCTTATGCTGAAAAATGGTAGATTGAAATCAAGCAGACTGGAAATGACCGTGGCACAAGGGTATAATGATTTCAATGATTACTATGATGAATTGTTGATTAAAATAACCAAATCAACCAATGGAAGATCATGAAGAAAGGAGCATAAGAAAAAGTCTTGACAAGACGATCACGTTGTTTACCTTCTTTCTTTAATGGAAAAGAAATGTCCTCAGGTTTGAAGTTTCTATTCCACTAACAGCAATTGCAACTTGTGACTAAAAAATTCGAAGTTTCTATTCTAAGTGAAAAGATTTTTGGCAATCCCCCACGTGTACAATGCAGCCCATCTACGTACGGCACTTAGGTGCGAGGTCCAATCCATCCATCAGGTCGGTCCAAGTCCAAACACGTAGAGGCCCTGGTCCAAAATGAGGCTGGTTGAGTGGACCACAATCTTGGAAACAAATGGATGGCTAGGATCTTGCACCGGTGCACCTTGCTGGCACATGCGGTGTCATCCGATAACTGTATTATACACCTATGCAGGGTTAGCAAACCTCACTATAAAAATGTCAAAAGCATTAAAAAAATCGAATGCTGGTGATAGAAGGCCAATTGGCAAGCAGTGATTTTCAACATGTTATTCTTGATGATGCAATCATGCAAAATGCATGGATTGTGTCACCACCTTTGCATGCTTTGCTTTCTTACACTATACATATCGATCTTGCTATCACTACTTGCTATTATTGCTGCTTATGTCCACATTACTACCTTTTTCTGCATCTTGCATCTTGCCCGGAAACTCCCAAGAACATTTGCATGCTTGAGTTTTTTGAATGTTAGCATGATGATTTCATGGCTTACCAGGTTGAACTTAGAACTCCTTTGTTAATTTTCTGTAATCTTCAGGTGTGACTGCATGCCATACCATTCATTTGTATGGCATGAAACTATATATCCCTCAAATCTGTTTCTTCACTATAACGTGTACATGCTATATTCGTTTCCTGGTTTGTTTTTCTTTAGGGTTTACTATTGCAGTATGGTTTTATTAGAGGCATCATATGATACATGACCATCTTTCAGTGTATGTGGGTTCCAGTTTCTACAAGTGGGGCCTATGGTTTGGTAATCCTGACTGTTGGTCTGTTAACTTCCACATTAGATGGAGAATGCCCCAAAGTTAGTCCAGATTGGAAGTGTTAATGTTAGTACCATTATCTGTTGAATGTGACCATTGCTGGGGTTTCTCTCTCCTTCAACCGTCTCACCGGTGGACCACATAGAAAAGGTAAGCTGGCCTATTTAGGAGATTTATGAGGTATATTCCATCCATGGTGGGAGACGACCAATCAGTGGTCTGGATTACCCAACCTTGGCCCCCACTTGTCTGAACTGAGAACCTGCATATACTGTACAAGTGTGCATGACGAGCCACATATTACATGAGTCCTTTTCATTAGATTAGATTGTTACATGTGCGGTTGGAATTTGACAAGGGTCCATTTCTTGCATAGCCTGACAGGGCAGATGAGATGGAGAGAGTGGAAGCAGCTGGTGGGAGGGTCATCAACTGGGACGGTTACCGTGTCTTGGGAGTTCTTGCTACTTCTAGATCTATAGGTACATTTGATACTCCAATCATATAAACAACTATAATAAGTAGAGGTTTGCTAGCGCCACAATGTACCCCTCCATGCATCTCTACATGTGGATGTGCTTGCCAACCTGGTGTTTATGTACCATGTTGGACATCCCACCCGTGTTTCAGGTAGGACCCACTTTGTAGATCAGCAGCCCAACAACTTGCCAGCCCTTTTTTCTCGACCATCCCCACTTTTGTACTAGTTTGGCCTACTCGGCAACCGCCTACCTGATAATTGACCTGGGCGAGATTTTGGCTACACAATCTATGCTGTCTGCCCCACTTTGGTGCGTGCACAGCTCTGATGTCTTGCTGGCGTGGCTTCACATGTAGAGGTGCAGGTGGGGGCAAGCAAACTTCTTATAAGCATATGATACCACTACCAACTAGAAAGCATGCTAGTAACATTCTTTTATGAGTTGTTCATCATCATTCGATTATGGTCAGATCCATCATGGCATGGGCCTGCCAACTGCTCAAGGTCATGTTCTGCTCACGCTCAAGCGGCTGGTGGGATGCACAGGGGAAAATACAGAGTGTGCACAATATATGGTAGTACGACGTTGTTTTGAATGAGTGCTGACCGAGGCTCCCCAGCATGTGTGGCTGCATGGGGACCACACTAGGAGATGGTTGGAATATCCGGACCTGTTGGTCTCTTGGGGGGCTGCAGTTCAATAATAGCTCTTGTGGGTGGGCTGCAGTTAAATAATAGCATTGAAAAGATGGACCTGCTAGGGGTTTGTGGATTAGAATGCATTCCACTGGAAATTTTATTTTCAACAGTATATGCTAAGCCATGGATATCAATGGTTGCATTCTTCCTTTGACTGCTGAGTTCCGGATTGTGGCGCATTCATGGTGATGCCAATCACAAGGGTGCGGATTGCGCCAATGACCAGAACAACGGTCCCTAGCATTCCTTCAATATAAGGTTTGGATGGTGGCCTATCCACCGTAGCCAGAATGTAGATTGCTTCGGTCACCACTCACCAGACATCTCTGTGGGCTCAGATGGGACTGGTGCGCCTTTTAACATGCAACTTTGGTTAATGGAACTCTTTCAGAGTATTCATTCCACAATAAGGATAATAATAAAAAATATTAACAACAACAACAACAATAATGATGATTTAATATACGGTTAATAATAATAGCTATTATTATTATTGTTTTACAATTCCAATTTCCACATCAGTGGCCCCGCTGTTCAACAATCCAGATCATTGTTACGATGAAAGCTATTGTGGATGTGGATGCATTAAAAGCTTCCAGATGGGAAGATCCTAACCTTCAATCCTTGGTGTACAAGGTATAGGAGACGAATGTGGCAATAAAGGCCAAAGATTGGATGGCTAGGAATCTTCTATGATCTGGCAATAAAGGTCAAAGATTGGATGGCTAGGAATCTGCAGTCTACAGTGGTCGATCAGATCAATGGTTTGGAATGGACTGGGGGCCCATTTGTACCAACCGGCAGTGCTGTGCATAGAGGTGGGCATTGAGTCGGACTGGATTGGGTCCAACTCGATTGGATCTGATTTTTCAAGAACCTGACTTGAACTCGATCCGATCCGATCCGGGACCAAGTCCAGCAGGGCTGACTCGATTCTATCCGAATCCTTGCTGTCTTGACTCGAACCGAGTCCGACTTGGTCTGGGAAATTGAATCGGATTGAGTTGAGTCTAGGGAGAGGGAAAGAAAGGAGGAGAGAGAAGGAGAGGTGGGAAACAGGAGAGAAAGGTGGAGAGGAGGGAAATCGGAAGAGGGAGAGAGGAGGAGAGATGGGTGGGTGCGGCGCCTCCTGTGAGTAGAGAAAGAAGGATTAGAGTTCGTTTGGATTGGATTTTGGATTGGATCGGTCCGGATTGACCATGATCCGAACTTGATCCGATGTACGATCGGATATGAGTGGTCCTACTCGATCTACACCGATCCAGGCCTTCGGTTTGGATCAGGTCGGATTCTGCCAAGCTCTAGTTGTGCAGGACCTGGTAGAATTTCAGTAAAAAGATTTGGAAGACGATTCTTCCAAACAAGGCTAAGAAGGCTAGAGTAGGCATCCAGCCCTTACAATTTTAGTCTGCATCCGCAGGCATAGTTGAACTAAGCACATGAAGTTGCGCATGATTGGAGTGCCCATTATGTGGGCCCCACTGGAGATAAATGAGGTGAAAGATAGTAGTCACCTGATGACTCTAATCATCCAACTGATGGGCAAGAACATTGAACAATTGCACAGCCATGTTTAATGGGAATTTTGTAGCTTTTCTTCCCCAACTTTTTTTTATATTTGTCCTTTCCATCCTAACAAAGAGGCTGCAGGGGATCATTACTTGAAGCCTTTTGTGATATCTGAACCAGAGGTCGTCGTCAGCAAACGGACGGACAAGGATGACTTCCTGATACTGGCGAGTGATGGTCTGTGGGACGTGGTGTCGAATGAAATGGCTTGCGAGGTCACGAGGCGGTGTCTTGCTGGTCGATCAACAATGACGATGACAGCCAAGGGTTACAACAAGAGTATAGGTGGAGGGAAGGCTGCACAGGCAGCCGCTTTGTTGGTGGAGATCGCTATGGGTCGAGGGAGTAAAGACAACATTAGCGTTGTGGTGGTTGAACTAAGGAAATCACGAAGACAACATTAGCGTTGTGGTGGTTGAGCCAAGGAAATCATGCAGCGACGACCACCTTTGATATGTATATCATAGTGCAGGCATTGGTTTCTTTCATTTCGATCATTCTCTTTTCTGCCCCCTTCATTTCCTTTCGTTTCTAGTTAGGCTGTAATATGAAATGAATGTAGAGAGAATTGCTGATAGTCGGTGCTGACTCATTGGGCCATTGGTTCAAGTCACTGGTCAAGGGTTTGTCATAGTTCGACTCATTGACTTCTCGGGTCATTGGCTCGAGTCACTTGGCAAGCTGGGTATGGTCAAGGTTATGTCACGGTTTGACTCATTGGGTCATGGGTTCAAGTCTCCCAAGTCACCAAGCTAGCTGGGTATGGTCGAGTGGTTGTCATGGTTTAGCTGATTGATCATGGGTTCAAGTCACTAGGCAAGCTGGAATGCTGTTGCGGTTCGGGTCAATAGACAAGCACGCGGTATTTGTCACAGTTCCGACTCATTAGGTCACGGTTTGATTCATCGGGTCATGAGTTCATGTCACTAGGCAATTGTGGGCGTTGGTGGCAGCCTCGTGACCCACTGGCCGATGGCTTCATATAGTGGTAGTATTTTCGTGGATGGCCTATCTGATACCAGCATCATCGTAGCCATGATCCGTCTGTTTTCCGAATCAATCTGATCCCCATTCAGTGGGCCGGTTTTCAAGTGAGCTGTGTCTATGATGAAATATTTGTCGTCATTTAGTGCAGTTTGGATCTTAAGTGGTTTTGCTTAAGCTATTTATGTCTTAAGTAGTTTATCTTGGTTATTACTTATACCGGAGATAAGTATGTTTGATAAACAACATCTTACCAGTTAAGAAGTATGTTTGATAAAAAAAAAAAAGTGCTTATTATCTAAGAAGTAAAATAGTTTGTTTATTTTCAAGCATTGCATAAGTAATTTGTAAATCTCCTTTTGGTAATTTCATTTTATACACTCAAAATTATTATTATTATTTTTATAAATATTTTAAAATCTCTTTCAATTTTTACTTATTTACATGAGGTTGATCTTTAATATGTACGGTTCATAATGTGGGCTAACCTTTGATGTGGACGGTTCATTCAGTTGGGTTCATCTTGGCCTTATCTTCAATGTGAACCGTCCATCATGTGGGACTTAACTTTAATATGGACTCTACACCTTGTAAGGCAGTGTGGGCTGTGTATCAATCAGGCGGGGCTACCATGGATGTGGATTGTCCATCATGTGGGGCCCACCTTGGATTTAGGCCATTCATCACAAGGGGCCAAGCTCTAATGTGGGTCATCTATCGTGTGGGCCCACTATTAATGTTAATTTTCCAATCTTGAAGGGCTCATCTTCACTATTCACCACACCATGTGGAGCCCAGCTTTGATGTGGGCCGTCCATCATGTGGGCCTGCCTTGGAGCCGACCTTAGATAAGGATCATCCATTGTGTGGGGCATACCTTGGTGTGGGTCATCCATCATGTGGGGTCGACTGCCAATGCCAGTTGGACCATACATTGTGGGCCCCACCTTTGAAGTGGGTCGTACATCATATGGTGCTGCTTTGGATGTAGGCCATTTGTCATTAGGGGTTGATCATTGATGTGGACCATTCATCATGTGGGGCTCATCTTTGATGTGGGTCGTACATTTGTGTGGGTCTTTCCTTTGATTTGGGCCATCCATCATGCGACGCCACCGATGATATGGACCAAACATGGGGCGGACAATGAGAAAGAGGCGAGAGTTCAGAAAGTAAAAAAGTGAAATAAGCTACTCATAGGGTGTAGCCAAATAGGCCCAGTCATCTGTGATCGCTTCCTCGTGTACGGCCGTCCTCTCCTTTTTTATTCTTGGGCATGTGTGTTTGTCGTGGGGCCATCTGATGAATGGCTCAGATCTTGACTTACATGTATGCTTGGAATTGGCTTCTTTCCTGGTGCGAGGGATCCCCCTATTAGCATTTCTCACCGTATCTTCATCTCCTTTCACTGCGCGTCAGCCTCTGTTTTTATATCACAAGTAAAATGTGTGTTCGCTGCTCGTGGGAACTCAGAGATAACTTGAAACTACTTCATGCATAGATGGGATGATTCCACCTATTTAATAGGTGGAATTAAAACCAATTATCAATGTTTGATATAGTTTTTCACCACGCGTGCCCCACTATAGATTGAACTATAAGGAAAGTTCATTTTCCTTGGGTTTATGTACGTTAGGAAGACATCTCATTCATTTGTATTATTATTATTATTATTATTATTTTTTCCGTTATCAGATTTTGTATTTATTGTATTTTTTTATATTGGAACATTTCTCATGTATAAATTCAGGACCCTCACTCAAGGAATAACGAGCATTGTTCAATATTTGAAATTATAATTTTTCATTTTTAATTTTTATCAGGAACATCTAAAGTCTCAAAATTAAATGAGTGTGATCTGTAAGGGAAATTTTTGGGCCTGAACATCTAACGTGGGATGTGTCACCTGTAAGCCCCAGTATAGTGTGCATATCGTGGAGTGAAATATCATACAACTCCTTTCGGATGAGGCCTACATCGCTTGCGGATGGGGATTGGTTATGGGCTTATGGCCTACACTAGGGGAGTGCAACACGTGTTTAGTTTGAGTCATCTTAGCACTAAAAAGGTACGACTCAGGATTGGCCGATCCAATCAAAATGTTAATCCTGATCCAATTAAAATGTTAGTCCCAACCGTATAAAATCTTTCCTAGTGCACTTGTAGAATTACATTTTCTACCGTTATTCATACTTAACTGTTTTAACTGAAGGGACAGGGTAATGGTATTAAGGTATAAGGTATTTCTACCATGGCACAGACTATTCACCATATATTCGTATAAGTTGGAAAGAGACATCAAGAAAAATAGGACCGTTTTCTTTATCGATATTCACCTTTATATTTACTGGTTTAAAAATCAGTTTGTTAAAGGCATTGATATGCTTAGAGAGATTTGACCATTTCATCATCTTTAAATTGTACAACTATCTCTTCAGATATAGATGACTGGAGATTTGTGTGGATCCTTCCTTTGATTTGGGCCATCCATCATGCGATGCCACCGATGATATGGACCAAACATGAGGCAGACAGATGAGAAAGAGGCGAGAGTGTGTATCCAAATAGGCCCTAGTTATCTGTGATCGCTTCCTCGTGTACAGCCCTGCCCTCTCTTTTTCATTCTTGGGCATGTGTGTTTGTTGTGGGGCCATCTGATGAATGGCTCAGATCTTGACTTACATGTATGCCTGGAATTGGCTTCTTTCCTATTGCGAGGGATCCCCTTTTTAGCATTTCTTACCTTATCTTCATCTCATTTCAATGCGCGTCAGCCTCTGTTTTTATATCACAAGTAAAATGTGTGTTCGCTGCACGTGGGAACTCAGAGATAACTTGAAACTACTTCATTCATGGATGGGATGATTCCACCTATCTAATAGGTGGAATTAAAACCAATTATCAATGTTTGATTTAGATTTTTCACCTCGTGTGCCCCACTATAGATTGAACTATTAGGAAAGTTCATTTTCCTTGTGTTTATGTATATTAGGAAGACATTTCATTCATTTGTATTTTTTTTTCCCAATTTTATCAGGTTTTGTATTTATTGTATTATTTTATATTGGACCATTTCTCATGTATAAATTCAGGACCCTCAATGAATAACAACCATTATTCAATATTTGAAATTATAAATTTTCTTTTTTAATTTTTATCACAAACATCTAAAGTTTCAAAATTAAATGTGTGATCCGTAAGGGAAATTTATGGGCCTGATGTGTCACATGTAAGCCCCAGTATAGTGTGCATATCATGGAGTGAAATATCATACAAGTCCTTTGGGATGTGGCCTACCTCACTTGTGGATGGGGATTGGTTATGGGCTTTTGGCCTACATTAGTGGAGTGCAACATGTGTTTAGTTCGAGTCATCTTGGCACTAAAAAGGTAAGACTCAGGATTGGGCTATCCAATCAAAATGTAAATCCTGATCCAATTCTAATGTTAGTACCAACTGTTGAAAATCTTTCCCGGTACCAGTGCATCCAAAGAATTATCTTTTTCACTTTATTCATACTCAACTGTTTTACCTCAAGGGATGGGATAACGGTATTAAGGTCTAAGATATTTTTACCATGGCACAGACTATTCACAGTATATTCGTATGAGTTTGAAAGAGATGTCAACAAAAATAGAATTTTGTCTTATTCATCGATATTCACCTTTACACTTATCGGTATATAAATCAGTTTGTTAAAGGCGTTGATATGTTTAGAGAGATTTGACCATTTTATCATCTTTAAATCGTACAACTATTTCTTTAGATATAGATGATTGGAGATTCGACCATTATAAAGGATTTTGTCGGCCAAAGTATAAATGGATTGCACTAATTGTTTTATAAAGTTCATCTCAATCTTCTCTTTTCATTAGTTCATGACATTTTGCTTTGTCAAGGAGTGCTTGCTATAATCTTTGTTAAATTATGAGGATTTTCATCTTCAACCTCAATAATTCAAAATTGCTTTTACCTAATAATTTTTCAATATCAAACTTCGCATTCCATTCCCTTGATGTAATGTTTCAAATTCCATTTGAATACTCAACATTCTCTCTAATACCATTTATTGGGAATGCAAGAAGCCTTAACATGACTTTCCGACGTGAAAGCAACTTCATACGGAATCAGACGACGTGATAGGGAAATAAAAATTCAAGAAACCATAAATAATATGAATTTTACGTGAAAAATTATTTTAAGAAAAAGCTATGGCAAGGTGACAAATAATTCACTATAATTAGAAATTTACAAAAGATTGGACAACTTAAATATAAGAAGCCCTATATTCTCCCTCAAAACAAAAATGTATTAAGCTCCTTTTGTTTTATTCCAATTATGCAATTAGAAGCCTATTTATACACTTCTTTACGAAATTAGAAACAAAAACCTACACTTAAGCGTTCTGCTCAATCACACCTGTTCTGCTCAATCACACCTTTAGTCGACTAAGATACCAATAGAGTTTCTTGGTTAATTGAAACATATCGCAATTGACCGGAAACAGCACAGCGTGCTTTGATCGACTCATGAATTCCTCGATCAATTGAATAACAGTCTATCAGCACATCTTTCTTGCTATATTATCAACATTTACTATGATTTTTTTTCTTTTTTAAATTTTATTTTAATACCATAACCCATCTATAAGATAGCCAACTGGATCACGGTGGTGTGGTGGTATACGGTGTTCCATATGGGGATGCCTGGGTATCCATTCCATTGGTGAAATGGCCTTCTTTCACTAGCCATTCATTTTTAAAGCCATGAATGGGACGGTGAGCATGGCCTGATAAAAGAGATGCTTTTGCACCATAAGAAATTCATTATGGGTCGTAATTAATGGACATGGCTTTCCTGTAACTCGGCCTCACTGAAATCTCCTGTAACTCTGTGAGGCCCGTTATGTTGTTCGTCTTTTATCTGTTCTATTCATCCGTTTCTTTAGTTTATTTTTGGATATGAGCCTAAACATGAGGGAAATCCACGACTCAAATGGGACACACTAGTGGGATTGAATTACCACCATTGAAACTTTCTGAAAGCCAAAGGCGTTCTGCATCGGTAAATAGATGTATGGTCCCCTCATCAACACCGGAGAGAAAACCCTACTCCCATTGAAGGTTCTTCCAAGGGTGTGAGGTGCGGACGATCAAGATTTTCGTCGATTACATTAAAAGACCGGGAATATCTTCCCGATCAAGTACATTTTAACGTTATGTCATTGAATTTCCATTTATTGATGCGCAGACAATTCATCAATTCCGCAACACAGATCTAACAGATATGAGAGAGAGAGGCTTAAGAACCTTCATTTAATAGCAACATTTCCTAACACAAAAGCCACACATGAAATGGAATACTACCTTTGGAGAGTTGTTGAATTCTCTCCATTATTCGTACATGAATAAGTAAAACTTTTAAGATAGATGAAAGTGGAGAAGGTGTTCAGCTTAAACTGAGCCTTCAACACAGAGCCATTGACCCACAAAGATCTTGTTACAAACTAGGTTGGGATTGAGAGAGCTGAAGTCTTCAGTGGTCAGATTGAACAATTGTGTGACCCCAAAGCACGTGTCACCTGACCGCACTCCAAACACCGATTCGCACACTGGTGTGGGGTCCGCAGCCTTTCCAGTCTCTGCTTTATTAATACATGATCAAAGCAAAATAAAATGGCAATATTACTTACCAGAACATAAAAATGCAAGAACTAAATGAAGCTTGAAAGATTAGCTCAAACTTGTTAGGGAATGATATCATGTGGGTGAATGAATATTGAGCCCCACTTAATCTTACACTTCCCTTTAATTGATCCAATCTAGATGGATGGGTTCCACCATGAAGATGACTTGATTCAAACTGAAGCTAGTCTGCTCTTCAGGTGGGCCACATGCACATTAAAAGAGAATGGCGAGTTTTGATTAAATCATTTTTTTTTTCACAAGGGCAACCCACCCGACGAGCCGGCAGCGTGGTTTTTGTGTAAGGTCACCTTCATTGGTGGTCTCACATCATGTATACCACTTAATGTCCTACTAACATGTGAGTTTGGCCCAGGAGAAGGTGCCAGTAGGACTAGTTAGGAAACGTCTAATATACAAAAAGGCCTGAACTTACTAAAGAACCTGGCCTCAGCAATGGAAATGATGAGAAGAAAAGAGAGCATCAAAACCAAATTGAAGAGCATGACTTTTTTGTTGTTGGCCATAGCTATCCTCTCTCTCTCTCTCTCTCTCTCTCTCTCTCTACAAGATAAGAAGCTCTCTCTTCTTGGATGTGGCCTCTATAAACCCCTCTTATTTATAGTAGGAAAGTTGATGGACGGCTATCAATTAAGCCAACAAAGCCATCGTTATTACTTATGTTTTAACAAGGAGGCCGGCTTCTAAGTAACATAGTTCAGTCCTATAAGTGATTGAGTGATCCTAGAGCATTCCTAAGTTGTAGTGCTCTTAGTTGCATTGGAACACTCTAACAGTGCAGTTGATCGATCTGAACTGTCCATCAGGTGCAACATAAATTTCACTGGCTACATCAGATGACCCTGTGCCTAAGAAAGTTGGCCTTCTCTTCTCTTACCATTTGGCCAATCTGATGGCTAGGATTGTCCAAGACAATGATTCTCTGGAAGAACTATAAGCAATCTGTTGTTAACGACAAAATCTGGATCACCCTCCACTCGATACAGCGAACCTCTGAGGAACCCTGGTCCTCCTGGCTAAGCAGAGGACCCTCCGATGCCTAAGTTAGGTTAAAGGAATTTGGGTCTAAGTTGAATGTAGAGAGAGGGTGTGAGATGTTGCGTACCTTTAGCGATGAGATCCCCTTGTATTTATACTTGCCTATCGGATGGTCTGAATCCGTTAATCTCAGCACGATTAACTCAATTAGTGGGATATTGTGATTGTGGAGATACTGTCCGTAATCTAGGGATTATATAGCGTATTGTGCCTGAGAGGGGTGTATCTGCGGGCGAGATATTTAGTAGTATTTTCTTAATGCCGTTTCTAAGTTTAGTACATGGAATGTCCACGTCCGGCCTCGGCTTTAGCTTGGGATCTCAGACTGAAGAAGCCCCAACTTACGAGCCTCGAACTTGGACTTTGAGCTTTCCCCTCTGAGCTTTGAGGCGGGTAGCGGGCTTAACTCATTGAGTTTCCTCATAACGGGTGACATGCAGATGTGGGTGGTCGAACAATCTGTCTTTAGTTGAACAGTAGTGGGACGGCCCAAAGTCTTGTAAGCAAGTTCTGATATGAGCTTTACATTGACTGTTCTGGCCTTAGATTATTTTGAACTGACAACCTTGGAGCAGGAGCACAACTGGGGGCCAAGTCAAGAATCTTCTATTCCTTCAGTCGTTTTCACCATTCAAGAATATATCTTATACATCTGATGGGATTAAGATGGCGTCGGACCTTGGAATTGAAGGGGCTCGGATCTTCTCATAACACAATCCATCATGAACCCCTACAAATGGATGGCTCAAATTTTCGATTACACCTATTTTCCATAAACAATCTTAACCATCCATTTTGTAAGTTATTAGTTGGGTGGTTAAGCTAATTGACGGATTGGCCCTTCATAGAGAAGGGCAGAACAGGATCATGTACCCGACCCCAATTAATTGGTATTAGGTTTAGATGACGATGATGATGATTGGGCATAATGGACGGCCCAGATTGATTGATTGGGTTATTCAAGTGTCACAGTTCCACTGTTACTTAAGGTGATCTGAGGCACTGGATTATTTATTTATTTATGTTTTTGCATTTTCCTTAGTTCTGTGTTGAGAGTTGATGATAGCTAAACTAATTTTGCAAAGCCCCCATTTTTGTGAAATCCAATCCATCCATCAGCGGGCTCCGCTGTGTAGATGCCCCTCCTAAAAATTGGGTGGGTCCACTAGTCAGGTGGGCCACAATTTACTTAACAAATAGACAGACCTGATAAAACCTGGGCTGAGTTTTTCTAATCTGTTTCCTGTTTCCAATATCCATGACTGGCCCATCTGGCTTCATGATCGGATGATCAAAGCCGTCCATCTGGTGGACCATGGTGTGGATAAGTAGCTGTTAAAAAACCATATAACGTTGGTTTGAACATTTACTGAACTAAGTGTACAAGTGGAACTGATCGTCGAGGATTCAAATCGCTCATATGGTAGGGCCCGTGGTGGATGGGAGATACCCCTACAATCTTCCCCACCTGATGATTGTAAACATGAGATTGGGCCCTCATAAAATATGGGCCACTAGTTGCATTATCCATTTTTACCGGATGGCTAGGATCACCTAAAAGGGAAGGCATCAGGAAATGGCCTATTCAACGATAGGCCGCGTAGAATCACCTGCTCAGGTTCTAAAAGCGGGGCCCTATAAATCACATGCGATTAAATGGAAGGTTGGAAGGAAATGATCATCGGTCTACTTGAATGAAAATCCAAACGGCAATCCATCTCGTGATTAATTACATAATCATTCTCACCTGTAAGACTAAAAACGTGTGGGACCATTTTTAGGTGATCCAAACCTGATGTAGAGAGGGTTGCGGAAAGTTATGCGGCCAAGATGGATCAAAAAAGGCCCGGTCAATGACAGAAGTGATCTGAATAATTGGATATTAAATTAGATGTATCTCACAATTCAGAATGAATTGTCGCACATAAAATATATGATTTTGGATAGAACGAGCTATTTTCCCCAACTAACCCCACTATACCGGTTTGCGTAAGTCGTATTTGCGAAACACCGCTATATCGATAATCGTTGATTCCATTTTTACTATAAAAGTTTTAGTTTGATTATAACTTTTTATCCATTGGGCTTTAGAAGTTAAGCTCAACGAGATAAATAGTGAGTTTAATATTTATAATAAGTCGCGAACTCTAGGAGTTTCGTAGTTTGATTCTGATCTATAAATATTAAGTTTACTAGTTATAGTAAGTTACGAATTCTAAGAGTTTTAGTCGTAGTTTGATTTTGATTTCTCTTTCATTACTTGGCATTCTTATTTAATGGGTTGTGAATTCATTTTTATTCATTAATCAATTAATTTTAAATTTATTTATATTTCCTTGCTTTCTTTTCTTGTGAATTCTTTGTGAGGAGTTCAGAGAAATTTCGTGGATTCAAAATAGTTATCCTTTTGAGAAAGATGATGCTCAACCTCACGGCCTTCCCAGCGTCAGAACTCTAGATTTGATGAGGGCTATGGTGGATGGGAGTCTTTCATTGATAATATTCCAGATCCATCCTAACCCTTAGATAAATAATCTAAAAATAGAAGATTAAGCAGAAAACATATCAATGAGACGTTAGCCTCTTCCAAATTGGGAGCATTTTAGGATGCTAGTCAATTATTGTATGGTCTGGCAAGTCAATGGTTTGGATCACCAATCCACTGTCCCAGATATACGGAATTATGAGTCAAGTGGACCAAGATTGAATGCCCACCATCAAAAACTTCTTATGGACTATAGAAGTGATGTTGGCACCACCATATGATCCAACCGTTGATCCAATTGGACTAAAAAGAAAAAGCTGTATAAGAGAACATGAGACTCAGAGATGAAATAATATCTAATCTGGATCATTAACATGAACGGACCGTTGTGGATGGGAAATCCCTGTCACAGACTGGAATAGCCTTACTCTCCGCCTGTGGGCTAAAAATAGACGGCGCCCAATATAAAACTGTAAAATACGATTCGTCCTTGTCAAGTAAATCGAAAAAGAAAAAAAGAAAAAAAGAAAAAAGAAAATTTGAGTACTTGGGCAGCACGCATGGTTAAGAATCTTCGGTAACCCTCGTTCGTTCTGTGTAAAGCTGGAGTTAAGAAGATTCCAATCGTTATACTTGTGTTTTCCTTTTCCGCTTTTTAGTTTACTTGGCAGACAAGGCCGTGCTGTGTTGGCCCTGTGGGCTCACCTGTTTTATATCCACGCCATTTATCTATTTTTTTCAGTTAGTTTTAAGCCAAATGAAGCAGTTCAAAGCTCAAATGGCCCACACCAAAAAAATAGTGATTATTAATGACGCAGGGATGAACGTGATGAGGTCGAACACCGTCTTCCTCAAGGATAACTACTCCGAATCCACGGAGCTTCTCTGGACTCCTCACAGAGACTTCTCGAATCCACGAGGAAAGAAAGCAAGAGAATAGGAATAAACTCTAATAAATTCGAAATTAATTGATGATTCATTGATAATTGTCTAATGTGTCTCCTTACACCATTAAATAAAGAAAAAAGATAAACTAAAATTCGTAATTATCAAAAATAGCAAAATTCTAACTCTAACTAGAATCTCAATTCTAGTAAAACTCTTCTAAGGTCTAATTTCTAAAAATAAAAATTACAAATAAACTTTCTCTAAAAGAGTCCTAGTATAACTAAAAGTTTCTTTCTAGAAAGAAAGAAAATCTAAAACTATATAAATATTAAAAAATCGGAATTACTAAAAATAGTAAAATTTTTCTAAAAATTCGTTTTTAAGCTGAAAGCGTGCGTTTTCTGATGAAACAGACAGATGTGACCCACTCTGTGGGTCAGTTCATCTCAGATGGCCCGTTTCAGTAAAGATTGACAAGTTGTACGCCCCGTAACGATACCCGGATCAAAAGTTATGGTCAATTCACGGTCCATCTCCTTGTGGCTCATCCATGCTGGGAATATCTCTGTGACACGTTCTACATCAATTAAACACTCACCGTTAAAAACTTCCCAAGGCCACAAAAGTTTTGAATTAAGTTTATACTTGTGTTTCCCCTTGATTCATCAAGGTTTCAATGGTGGGTGTCATTAGCAGGTGCGGCATACCTTAGCTTTGGATATACTTCAATATTTGACTTCATGAGCTAAAATGAGCTGGATAAATGGATGGACATTAGGGATATAAGCATATAGATCAAGGTGGGCTTGCACAGCGCATAAAACATGGTGTGGGCACCACCACCTCCACTTGATCCGCGTGCTTACTCGACTGACTCAGGTCAGTACTGGTAGGTGTCCATAAGCGTCCATCCATTTTTACAGCTCATTTTAAAGCATGAGCCCAGAAAAGAGATAGGTATGAATTTGAGATGGACCACACCACAAGAAATAGTGCTGATTAAATGCCTGCCATTGGGATTGAATACCCACAATTGGAAACTTCGTAGGGCATAATGTAATGTTTATTTTCCATCCAACTTGTTGATCAGGTCATACAGATCTAAGTAGAGTGAAAGCACAAATACCATATTGATCGGCCAAAATGTTTTTAATAGTGGGCATTACATCACCACTATTTCCAGTGGCATGGTCCACCTAATATTTTGATTTGCATCATTTTTGGTCTCATAAACCAAAATGAGCTGGCAAAATAAATGGACAGCATGGATTAAACACATACATCTTGGTGGGCCCACTGAACACCAACTTTCACCGACCTCAGCACTCGGGTCACCATTGAATCCCAATCCTTGCTTGATCCAAAATTTAGTGGCCCCAGGAAGTTTTTATGGTCAATCACCACTGTTTCTGATAGCATAGTTCACTTGAGATTTGGATCTGCTTAAATTTTGGAATCAAGGCACAAGATTGAAATGAAAAATGAATAAAATGAAGGGATTTACAACAGATTAATCAATGCAGGCCCCAAATAGTCAAGGTAACACCCACTAATGTGCCACCCAGATAAGATATATAACATATTCATTAATGTAGGCTTAGAGAGTTCACACAGTTCAGCCAACTTAATAGTCAGATACAACTAAGTTTTGCATTTTCACTGTTTTTAATTGAATCGGATCTTCTACTCGAGGAAAACAGGAAAATTTTATTTTATTGCATGGTGATTGGTCCACATCATTACTGTTTTCCTCAAATACAGGATCCGGATTCATCTTAAGTTTTGCATTTTCATTTTATCTCAATGATTCCTATCAAACAATGAGTTTGGTGATAAATATAGACCGTGGTGGCCCATGCACAAACCCATGGTTGCAACCAGTCTCCATTGTTCACCATGACGTGGCTCTCAGAGGCTACCATGATGTATGGATTTTTCCCTGTCATCCATGATCCATCCGATTTGACATGTAATTTATAGGTATAAGCCTGAAAGTGAGATAGATCCAATGCTCAAATGGACCACACAAAGGGGATTAAATACTTATTGTTGATGCTAAAATCTAGTTTACCCTTTGCTGAGCTCCGAGCACTTAAACTGAGGCATGTGGCCTGTCACGCCCCAAATTCAGAAACCGGGCTCACAAAATTCCCGATCGCCGAATCCGGCACCGACAGCCTCCGTAGAAGCCCATTCTCGGCTCCTAGCTCTCATTCGCCAGGTTCCGATCCTGAGATGCTATGAGGAGGATTTTCAATGTCAGTTTGATTCGTAATAAGCATAACCAAAGGCATAACCCACAAACAACAACCAAGAACTTCATTACATTTCCACTATGATCAAAAACTTTAGAAGTACAATGAGCATAAAGGGAAATACAATGGTAAAGAACAAAAACTCTAAAATGCTTTGCAACGTGCTCCTACCTCAGCGCTGCTGCGATCCAACGTCACCTGCACGCAACGGTCGTGCATAAACTTATAGAAAGCTTAGAGGGTGGTGAAAGTGTGTGCGTAAGGTAGTAATATGAACATGCAATGTCAGAGTAATGCGGAATATGCAGATGGAACCATAATATCATGTGCCGTACCAAGGCTATGCGATACAAGACATGAATGATATCGGCCATCCAAAGGCCATGTTATGTGCAATGCAACTCAAGCATACAGATCCTCATCTATGTCCATACATCAATACAGTTCAAAATATGGGATATCACCGGGGTCTAGTACACTCTAAACCAGATTGCCGCCACATCGCGCGCAATAAGGTAAGTGGAAAAGACCACACTATCCGTCTGCCAATATCGGGCGCGAATCATCGATAGCGGACCCATTCCTCGAGCTGGTCAAACTCAGCCTAGCATTGCCCCCTACTCTCGCGCGGGTAAGGTCGCACCCCCTCCCAACCGACCACGACACAGTGGAGAGCGTAACCGTCTGGTAATCGACACTCAACGCTCATCTACCCACTCGGTCTAGACGTTGGAGCAACCTCTTGGTACCATAAGGGTTTAGGGACTTTCACCCAGGGGTATCTATAGTACCCCATGTAGAACAAGATTTTCGGTATCCAATCCTGCCAACCACGATGCGTCTGTGGAGGCTACGGTCCCGATGTCGCTAGGGCGTACAATAACCATGTCACACAAATGCGAAATGCATGATTCACGCTATCCAATCATGTAACAAATTCTGCGCATATCGTGCGCTCATGTAGGGCAACATCGCCTAACCGGGAGCCCATAAACAACCTGCCCGAAGGCAAATGCTATGATCAGACAATTCTCACGTCAAGCATACATATGATGCGTATGATCATGAGTCATGAAACTGTACTAAACATGTTATAATAAAATGAACTATCTTACAATGCAGATGGACCTGGACGGCTTATACACGATGAGTACAGCCCAGTAATGGGCCCTAAAGAGAGTCGTAATGTGGACATCCAACCAACATTATACTCGTAATGTGGACGTCAAACCAACATTGCTCCCAAGGCACGATCTTTGTAAACATCAGTACTTAGTCTGTAATGGATTTACACATTACAATGGACCGTAGGTTGTCCCCATTGGACCTTACATATATATCAATGGGCCATATCCTATGGGCCTTTTATTCATCAGATGGGCCACATAAATGGGCCACACCAATGGGTCTTATGTGCATTGCAATGGGTCAAACCCGTGGGCCTTGGATTGCATCAAATGAGCGTAGTCTCATGAATCTAATATATGACCAATGGGCCACTCCAATTGGGCCCCACATGTAGATCAAGTGGGCCTCAAACCATAGACCTAACATTAGTTCAATGGGCCTAAACCCCTAGGCCTTAATCAAATAAAATGGGCCTAACTCATGGGTCTCAAATAAGTCCAATGGGCCTAATCCCATGGACCCTTTTTATAATCAAATGGGTTTAGTCCCATGGGCCTTACAATATATCAACTGGGTCCACATCCATGGGCTTTAAGAATGCAACAAAGGGTCCAATTTCATGGGCTTTGAAGTACATCAAGTGGGCCTAGTCCCATGGACTTGCAACACATCAAATGGGCCTAAGCTCTTAGGGCTTAAATGAATCCAATGGGCCTAGCCCATAAGCATTTCAGAAACCAAATGGGCTTAGCCCATAGGCCTTTCATAAACTAAATGGGCCTAGCCCATAGGCCTTTTGAAATTCAAAGGGGTGGATGATCTGGATGCATCACATGCGTCAAGGGTGGGGCCCACATGAGGGCCTACCATCATGTATATTACTACTAGTATAATATGTACATATATTACATATAGTATATATATAAGTATGTATGTATGTACATACATGCACACACCCACACACGCATGCACACCCACAAAACACGCACACAGTCTGCACGCACGCCACGGGCGTGCACAAAACACATGCATCAAGAGGACTCCACCGTCCAGCGGGCGGTGGAGAAATGCATACACCAAAGTGGGTCCCTTGTGGGGCCCACCCTGTAATATTTACTTGGCATCCAACCCATTCATAAGGTCACTCGGACCTGGATGAAGGGACAACATAAATTTCAGCTTGATTCAAAACTTCTGTGGGTCCCAAAAACTTTTCAACGGTAGAATACAATTCACACTGTTTCACGTGGTGTGGGCCACCTGAGTTTTGGATCTGTTTCATTTTTGGAGGGGGGCCCACCACTGGGGTGGCCCACCTCATGAGCAGGTCGGATGACCAATAAACATTACAGTGGGGCCCACGTACAGAGTCGTGGCTGGCCAGTGGCCGTCCGCCCGTTTCATGGCTGCACGCTGCTCGTGCAGCGCTGCTGCCTCTGACGTGAAGGCAGAGGCCCTGCCTCTTTCCAAAAACCAAAAAAAATAGTTTTTCGGTGGTTTTTCATACATGGGGCCCATAAAAATGAAATCCACCCCGGCCATTGCGTTCAGCGGCTCGAGGCCGTCCAAATGAGTCCAGAGTTTGAATTTTTTTGATGATAGAAAGTGAATAAAATAAGAAAATGGATCCTTGAATGGTAGAGGTGCATTCTTTGATGCTATGGCCCACCAGGTCTTCCAATCAGCCCCAAACTTCTACCTAACGGCTAAATTATTGTAGGTAAGAGGATTGACGGCTTGGATTTCATACATATGCTAAGGTGGGGCCTACATAGGCCGGCACACCCAAAACCTTCTTTCTTTCCTTTTTTTTTTTTCTCTTGTTTTTCATGCAGGGACGTCCAGCGTCCCACACGCTGGACGGTTCAAGCCTGAAATGCATGGTGGTGGGTCCTGTAGAAGTGGGCCACCACTGAGGGATGATGTAGCTACGATATTTAAGGTGGGCCCCACTTGAATGAAAACTTGAACCAAATAAATCTTAAGGTGGGGTCCATTCAAGTGGGCCACACAACCCTATCACATAAATAGAACAAAATAAACTAAAAAGAAATAAAAGAGAGAGAGAGACATGGAGAGTGAGACACGACTTGTGATGGAGGGACCCCGTCATTATGGGCCCTCCCTTTCATGAAATCATACATCAAGTGGGTCATGTTGTACATGTGACCATCAAAACTGAAGATCAACGGTGGGGATCCTTTTCCCACCAATATGGATGGTCTAGATGAGCTTTCTAAAGAAAATAAATATCATGATGGGGTCCATGGAGAATGGCCCTACCATGGAATGATCATGATGATCCAAGTGGTCCATCGGCCACATATTAGGGTCCCAAGTGAGATCCACACCATTGATCGGTGGGCCTCACTTGGTCCACCATAAAAACAAGAAAAACTACCCTATAGAGGCACCCACCGTCCGATCTTCTTGCTCTTAGAGGTTCCTTGGTACCTTGGCTTCAACTTCAATGGAGGAGATGGAGAATGGAAGGTTGAGATGGGAGATGTTGAGGTAGGAAGGTGGGCCACTTAGAGTTTAGGAATTCATGGAAAATTCCATACGTATGGAGTCTTGAAACTCCTTTGTTGCTTAGAAATTTGAAATGAGAAAGAGAGAAAGAGAGAGAGTGATGTAAAGGGAGAGAGAGAGAGTGATGGATGGATGTGGTGAGTGATGTTTGTGTAAGAAAAACTTGACTTTTGAGGCTTTTGTGTAAGAGAGGTATGGGTGGTGAAGACTTTGGTGGCTTTTTGTGTAAGAGAGGTATGGGTTTGGGAGACTTTTGTGGTTGCTTGGGAAAATGGAATAAAGTGATGTGTACTTGACATGTGATGACTTGATGGGTTGATTGATTGATGGGATTGATGTGATTGATGTGACACATCGTAGAGATTCCCTTGGCTTTCTCAACGCGTGGCATTTTCTCGCACCGAACGTTGACCCATATCTCTTGACCAGGGTATCGCCTTGGCGCGCGAGTCGCGGCATCGGAACCGCGATGACAGCGCGGTCGTTATGGTATTTGTCTCGGGTTGAATCGACTCGGGTTGTCGGCATATGAATCAGGGTCGCACGTCGATATCAGTTAAGGGTCGAAGGTTGCCGGAATTCGACCGGTAAGACCGCGGAAGTGTACGAAAAGGTACGGACCAAGATACGGATATTACATGGCCTACACAAGAGAAGGACAAAGGAGACCCTGGCTAGAGCAGGGGACCCTTTGATACCAAAGTCAGGATAGAAATCTAGGTTGAAGTAGTGTAATTAGGGCTTAGGGTATGAGATATTGCGTACCTGCTTCTGTTGATATGTTCCCTATTTATACCTTTTAATTGGAGTGAACGTGCCCGTCAGTCTTGGCATGATCTTTGCCATTAAGCGAGAGCTACGCGTGCACTGATGTCAACCATTATCCGGAGATTCTGTGCCGGATGGTGCTCTAGACATGCATTACTGGAGTTGTTTCCTTAACGTAATCATCTACCATATGCTCTCATCCGAGCCGACCCTAAAATCTAAGCTTCACTCATGACCGTCCAAGCTCATGAGCAAGCTGATCCTAGTCAGAGCCAACGAATGAGATGTATAATGGCTTCTTCAGGATTCCAGCTCGGTGTTAAAGCCTACAAA
Organism: Magnolia kwangsiensis; assembly: GCA_037074715.1. Classification (NCBI taxonomy): domain Eukaryota; kingdom Viridiplantae; phylum Streptophyta; class Magnoliopsida; order Magnoliales; family Magnoliaceae; genus Magnolia; species Magnolia kwangsiensis. The sequence continues at coordinate 4,532,794 of CM073573.1, forward strand.
AGAACTTAAAATCAGGTCGGTGCGGAAGAACTACTATCAGTCCAAGGCTCTGCTTGTCGACTTCTCCAAGTCGACCTCTGTCAAGTTCAGCTCGAATTTTTCCATAACACCTATCTGTTGGGGGCCTTGCACAAAACCTTAGGATCTAGCCTCCCGAAACAAACTAGAATTATGGATAATAAAGCAATGAAATAAATTAAAGTATAAAACACACACAACGCAAGAGAGTTTTACGTGGAAAATCCTTAAAGAGGTAAAAATCATGGGACCTCATCCAGATCAATAATCTACTATAAAGTAGAACGTTATAACCTTCTTCACTCACGCAGGGGTGGATAAACAATAAGAGAAATAAAAAAAATTGAAAGATCTCACTGATTACGAGGACATAAAAGCGCTGAGATATGGTAGATTACCTCTACGAACATAACATTCCTTTTATAAGCTTCTCTCTCTCTCTCTCTCTCTCTCTCTCACCTTTGATGGCCCTAAACCCTTTAGAAAACCATCTTGTATTGTTTTTCATGCTCTAGAAAATCCTAGAGACTCCTTTTATAGTTTTAAGAAACTCCTTTCCGCATTCCAGTTGCAAAAGGACTCAGATTTTCGCAATCTACAAAATCGTAGAACGAATTTGCGTAACCATGACCGGTTGAAATGAGGCCATGACTGGTTGAGTGCCACCCACGACCGGTCGAGAACTCCGGAGAAAAATAACCTAAAGTTGCTAGACTTTGAGTCGAATCAGGTCTCGACTCCATGACTGGTTGTGCACCAGCCCTTGACAGGTCATGTAGGGCTCTCGACCAGTCGTGCAACAGCCCTCGATCGGTCATATAGGGCTCACGACCGGTCGAGCACGGGACAAAAATCCCATCACTATCATTGAAAACTTATTGTGACGTGATATTTGTGTTTTCCCTTCATCTGACTCTATGTTATCTTGTGAAGAGGTTAGATGACAAATAAATATCACTGTGTGCCTTGAGATGGTTTCAACCCTGGCATTATTATTACCCCCGTGGTCTACTTGAGTGTTGGATCTGTTTTATTGTAAATTATATGGAAAAAAATAGACGAATGGTGTGGATAAAACCCATTTATCACAGGACAGGATGGGTAGTACCCAATACTATCCTTGTTTAGCACTTTTGCCTTCTTTTCCTACTCTCGGCAGTCCTAACCCTTTGAATGAAGCTAATTTATTATAATAATATATCATTAGTATTATTCTTATGAGCAATAGATCTCATGTTTAGAATCCTTGAACCATATGGTACTCTGAAATCTAAAGTGTAAGAAGCAGAAAATGGGATCTATGGTATGGACGTTACAAGATGATGATAGACCTACTTCGTTTCTCGTCTTAAACTATCCCCATTCGCATCATATACTACACAAGATCAATGGGGCCCACTGTATTCTATGTGTGATATTCACTTGGAAGTAAAAAATTGACAGATCAACAATTCAGGTGGGCCACAACAAATGAAAACAGTAAGAATAGTATGCTAGATTCTCAGCTTGAAAAAAATTAAATTTGAGATAGATCCAAATCACAGGTGAACAGCATCACATGAAATAACAAGTTAGTATTTATTTATTTATTACTATTATTATTATTTGATCTTTGTTCATGTCCATGTGACAGGTCGGATGATAAAAAAACATTACATTGGGCTTATGAAGCTTTTAATAGTGGATATTTAATCATCCCTGTCTCCTATGTTGTCGTCTACCTCAAATTTAGATCTGCCTTATTTTTGGGCCATGACATAAAATGAGCTGATAAAATGGATGGACGGAGGAGATCAAACATATACATCATGGTGGGCCCCCATAACCGACCAGTACCGAGATCTCGGTACTGGATGGGTCACTACCGAGTCTGAGTCCAAGTACGACGACCATAAGTGTGTGGTGGGACCACCTAAGGAGGCACACGGATTCCGGAAGCCCATCAGCGGTGTAACAAAGGAAATAGTAATAATAATAATAATAAAAAAGAAAAAAGAATATAGTCAGCGAAGAAAAACATAGAAATTGAAGAGCCGACGAAGAAGAAGCTCCGTTTCTGCAGAAAAACCTAGTAATAGAAGAGAGGAAGAAGAAGGTGAAAAGGAATGGAGGTGGAAGTGGGGTTGGTGGGCCTCTGCATCGATGCCGCGAGCGAGAGCAGAGAAAGCGTTGAGAAATGGCGGAGGCAGCGCCGGACGCTTGAGCGAATGCCCACTCAACTCGCACAAGCGCTTCTCCGACGTCTCCTCCGGCGCCGCCTCGTTACTCCTTCCTTGCTTGAGTACTCTCTCTCTCTCTCTCTCTCTCTCTCTCTCTCTCTCTCGATGTCTCTATCTCTCTATCTCTCGATCCGTGAAATGATGGATTATTGGTGGAGTTTGATGCTTTTGTGTAAACCCTAACCCTTAAATTTACTCTTTTTTTTAAAAAAAAAAAAAAAATCTAAATTGTAGGAATTAGATCTGTTAATATTGTTAGGGTTTGGAACTTGATGTTATACCCAGTCGCGGGACCTTATGCTCGTGGTGTTCCATATTTGTTGATCTGGATCCTGCATCTGGTGGGTTGGACCATCACCGATGATTTGTTATTTTTCCTATCATTTTCAATTAGATGACCTTTATTGTCTGATTGTTGGGTCTGGAAATGGACGGTAGCATTTTCAACAGCCTGCATTGGAAAAGTAAAGGAACACACTCAAATTTCTCTGTGTTGCCCAATTGACATTTTTTTTTTTTCGCTTGGGTCCTGCCAGATTAATCGTCGCGATCACAGTGCAGCTACTGGATATAACCTCTTGAAGACTTTTCATTATTTGTGATAGAGAAATTGTTAGGTCCGGATATCAGAAGGTAACTAGTATCTATTGCATCGATTCGGGTAAGTTGCCTGTGCTTAGGTGATCCAAACCATTGATCTGATGGATCTCATCATGGATGGGTGATGCTTCCAAAATCCCCCAAGTCTGGAATTCTAACCATTTGAGCACTGGCCTAACAATAGGTAGTTAAGAGAAAAATAAAATAAAATACAACAGTAGTCCAGAAAATGGCCAGAATCTTAAGGTTAGGAAGATTTTAGTGGTGTCTATTGCAGGAGGTATCAGGTCAATGGATCTAATCATCTAACCAAACTGCCACTTGTTCCAAGCAGACAACGTTGGAACACTATTCGCCATGATCCACATTATCTGTTTGATTAACAGATCAAAGGAATTTGGGCAGAGAGAGCAACCCTCCTTGTCCTTCTTCTTCTTCTTCTTCTTTTGTTTCTTTTTAATTTTTTTAATTTTTTAAATCTTTGAGCAAATAACTAAAAATGCAAACTGTCCATTCAAGTCCCATCCAGCCCCTAGTGCTTGTGATTATTGATCTGAATGAGAGTGAGTTTGAGCTCTCATGGTTCAAATTTGCCTCTTGCAGAGTGTTCCAGCACTGTATAGAGGAGATTGATTTGAAGGGTGAAAGCTTTGTGGATGCGGAATGGATGGCATATTTGGGCGCGTTTCGCTACCTCCGTACTCTGAATATTGCGGGTTGCAAATCTATCAATAATTCTGTGCTTTGGTCCATTACAGGTATTCACTTTTGTTGTGTGACATTGCTTAGATGTCATATCTTCATTTTTGAAATTAATTAGCACCTTTAGGCCCTGTTTGTTAGACACCTCAAAATGAGTCCATCTCATTTTAGTTAGTGTTGTTATATGCGCTCGCATAAGTGATTATGCGATTGCATAATCGCTCGCCATGGCTCAGATCGCTTATGCCATGATCGCATATGCCGTGCAAGAAGTATGCCATGATTATGCGATGGCATAATCGCATAATCATGGCATAATGGCCAACAATCAAGTTTCTTATAGATTGTAATGAGTTGTAAATTGTAAGTTGTATTATATGCATCAACTCATCAATATTCAAGTTATCAATACATTTTCTATATTTGTAGTTTTTAATAATTAATTCTTTCTTAGTGTAACTTGTTGATCATTTAAATTTGTTTTGTTACATATAATATAACTCAACATATAGATGGCCTAATAGTCAAACTACAATGAAATAGGTAAATAAACCCAATCCAATCACTTGTACTAATTATACATAGTTTTTCTTAATTTTTTTAGTTTTTTTTTTGTTATGCGATGCCTTAAGCAATCAGCCCAGGCTGATGGCTTATGCGATTTGACATTTTTAGTTAAAAGTAATATGTATTTGAGATCAAGATCTCTAATACATAATACTATTAACATGAACTTGTTTGTATTAGAGATCAAGTCTCTAATATATAATTACTGTTATCTGAATAAAATGAGATGAACTCATTTTTAGGCATCCCACCAAACAGAACCTTAGATTATTTGTGGAAAATAAGTTCAAGCTTTTATTATAAAAATAAATAAATTTTCAAGTTGTCCTCTGATGAAATGATGTTTATCATTTTGGATATTATATCATGCTTGGCTGAATGAAACAGAAGTTCTGTTCTGTCAAGCGAGCATACAGGTGGGACCTGCCTTTTGGAGATCCTGACTGCTGGTGGCCCATTGTGGGTGCTCCATTCCTAAAAGGATATACTAAGTAGTCTCTGACGGATGATTTTAAGTTCCTGATCTTTTTCCTATCAACATTTGAGCTGCCTGAATTGTGGCCTGCAAGTGAACAGGTTAGCCATTCGTCCACATTCATTAACCATCCACGGCTACTGGTCCTATGCTAATGTCTTCTGGTGGGTAGTTTTTCCTAACATGATCAATAAATGATCGAAACAACCAGATGACCAGCTTCAATTATGAAACTCTAGGCCACAAGGATAGTTGTTGGCTGTGCTAGAAATGGCATTTAGCTCGGCTGACATCTTCTAAGTTGGGCTACTTTTCACATGTACCCTTTGCCAATATAATCAGATTTCATGTTACAGAAAAGAAAAAGATTCCCGCTTTTTCCGTCACTTGATTTTGTGCATGTTACCCCCCCCCCCCCACCGCTTTTTTTTTTTTACATCCATTACCCATATGCGAGTGGTCTTGAAAATAAAAAAATGATCTCATGTTGCTGTTTGCAGATGCAGAACTGTGTTAGGACTTGAGAGTTTACGGTCGATTGATGTTAAGTAAAGAGATGCTTATTTATGGCTTTTATGTTTCATCGTTTCAGGATTGACTAGTTTACAAGAGCTAGATCTGTCGAGGTGCTCGAAGATCACTGATGCTGCCATTGAGCATCTCTTATCCATTCCAAATTTGAAGAAACTGTGGATTTCAGAGACTGGCCTGACCACGGATGCAGTCACGCGCCTCTCCTCTCTTAGAAAACTCTGTTTATTGGATTTGGGGGGATTACCTGTCACAGATATGGCAATCTGTTCATTGCAGGTATTCAGGTTTCTATCTCTTGATTAGACTCTAAATTTGAAGAAACTGTGGATTTCATAGACTGGCCTGACCACGGATGCAGTCCCGCGCCTTTCCTCTCTTAGAAAACTCTGTTTATTGGATTTGGGGGGATTACCTGTCACAGATGTTGCAATCTGTCCATTGCAGGTATTCAGGTTTCTCTCTTGACTACAGTTGCAATTCAGGCAGGTTGGTCGTGTTGAGGGTCTATCTGAGCCTGAACTACGTCAAGAGGACCCAACCTGCAACCTGACCCGACCCAAATTCCAACCCAAGGTGCCCCAATCTGAACCTTACCCGAATTCCTCTATACTCAACCGTAAACCATCCTGACCCCACCCAAACAAACCAGACCTAAATAAATATGATTATTCCCAACCTGACCTGACCCGACCCGAATTTGCTCAACCCGAACCCAACCTGATTTCCAACTGAATCAGAGTTTTCCAACCCTAACATGCTGGGGGACTGAGAACCCGACCCAAACTCAGGTTGGGAGCTGAACCCAAGTTGCAGCCCCACTCTTGATTTACTTCTCTCCCTCTGTTCCACCAAGGGCTTTTTTCATTTGTCTTTTATTTTTTTCTTGTCTTAATGTCTCGCTTTATTTGTGGTGTTTTTGTCCGGAAACCTTCTATATGATTTTTTTTTTGTAGGTTTTTACTTCTCTAGGGAGTGGAATACCTCTGTTCCTTTAGTTTCTTTACTGATGCTAGATTGTATAATTGATGATGAATTTTCTTTTATCCATTCTAATTTCAAGTTTTGCTCTTGAAGCTGACCACCTTGACTTTAACTGTTTTTATTTCTAGGTACTGACACAACTGGAGTACTTGGATTTGTGGGGAAGTAAAATTTCGAACAAGGGAGCTGCTGTTCTTGCATCATTCCCCAACCTGAGTTTTCTGAATCTTGCTTGGACTGATGTCACTATGTTACCGAATCTGCCCTCTCTTAACTGCTTAAACATGAGTAGGTGCACCATACAATCAATATTTGAGGGAGATGATGAAGTTAGAGCTCCTCTAACAAAGCTGCTTGTCACTGGAGCTATGTTTGTAGACGTGCGTGAAGCCTTCTTTTATCTGGATGCAAGCCACCTGTCTTTTCTCGATATATCTGGCTCCCCTATTCAAGATTTCTGTTTTTTAGCAAACATGGACCAACTGGAACATTTGGATCTCAGTTTTAGCAGAATGGTAGACAATCTTATGGAATTGGTCGCAAGCATTGGAGCGAGTTTGAGAGATTTAAATCTCAGTAATACAAGTGTCAGTTCTGGAGGGATAGCTATTTTAGCAGGAAATGTTCCGAATCTTGAGATTCTATCGTTATCCCATACAGCTGTTGACGACACTGCTCTCTCATATATCAGCATAATGCCTTCTTTAAGGACAATCAATTTGAGCAACACAAGTATTAAAGGTATAATCTCCACCAAAGATTGCATTTTACATGTACGGACTTTTAAGATAATTTATTTACTGTTGTAAATGCTGGAATGCCAGGTTATATCTATCAGGCAGGGCACAGTCCAGATAGGTTTCTCTCGCTTACTGCACTCCACAATCTCGATCATTTGGAGAGCTTGGATTTGGAAGACACCCAAGTTAGAGATGAGGAGTTGCATCCTCTATCCTTTCTCAGAGAGTTGAGCCATTTATCTCTCAAAAGCGATTTTCTGTCAGACATCACCTTGCATGCTTTGTCGTCTCTCCCAAAGTTAAAGTCTCTAGGATTTGGAGGTGCTGTTTTGACCAATGCCGGACTCCATTCGTTTCAGCCACCGGCAATGCTGCAGAAGCTAGACCTGAGTGAATGTTGGCTTTTATCTGCCGATGCGATTTCAGCGTTTTGTAAGAACCATCCTCAACTTGACGTGAGGCACGAACATTTTCAGATGTCCTTAGTGTCCCAAAACATGGGTGATAGTCCATCCCCATCCCGTGGACAGCCACTGCAATCCACCCTGAAAGGGGTCAAATCATTGTGGACCCCAAATAGGTTATTCCATAAAGTGAATTTCATGGGTAAGATATTCAAGGTGGTTTTTTTTTTTTTTTAATTTAAATTTTTAATTTTTTTAAAAGATACAACATCCACTACTATCATCTTATTTCTTTTCTAAAAATACTTTTGAAACAGATGAGAGGATAAAGTACAGCAGGGATGAATTGCTTGAGTTGCAGTTTACACCTTTGCGAGATCCATCTCCTATGGGCACGGGCATTGTGCTGCCGACAATGCTGTTAAATGAGTAAAGGCATTCGATTCTACTCATCATCTTTATTAGGTGTTAGCATGCAGTGTATTGATCGTTGTAATACAATCTGATAAATCACTTCTTTAAATTCAAGTTGCCTTTCTTATTTTTTGAGATGGTTCGTGAGGGTAGAAGATGTCAACGTGGCACAACCTGGGATGTTGGAGGTGGTGGGAAGCTCGGAAAAAAAGAGGTGCAGGCTCTGCCTGCTTGCAGTCCTGATAATTGCTGCTTGATGATGTAAGTAGCTTGTTCCATGAGGTCTTGTTTAAGGTCTTTCAGTCCATTAGGGAATGGGCCCCGGGTTAAAGTCCGTGGGATGGGCTTGGGTTTGAGCCCTTTGTTCTCGTAATTTTCTCTGGTTTTGCTTTTCCCTCTTTTCTGGCTTCTTTTCTTGTAGCTCTTTGTTTTTTGGCCTTCCTGGCCTTTCAATAATATTAGTCACCTTTCAAAAAAAAAGAAAAGAAAAAAGTGGCACAACCTGGCTGTCCATGAATCCATTACTAGCATGCAAATAATGCTGGCTCCTTATGGAAGCCGGTAGTGCATTAGTGGTGAGCCTGCCTGATGAGCTTGCATGCGTGCCATGTTGGCATGTGAGATGGCTGGCGCTGATGACTGCAGGTGCGTGACTGGGTTCATATGAGTGGATCCAAGTCCTTGTACTGTACTGCAAAAATGAAATGCTGGAGACCCCTCTGGTTAGTGGGTGGAAGCAATCCAGGCTGTGCCTTTCTTCTCTATACTTCAAGACAGCAGCGGTGCTGCCCCAAAGATCCCGAAGCACCAGTCCATTTGGTGGCCCAGAAATCAGGCTAGCCCAGTATCAGGTGAGGAGAGTGTATGGACAGGTAAAAGAACTTTTACCCATGCATTCGTGTTGACACTGGCCCGCTGGATGAGTGGGAATGGTCTGATTTTTTATTTAATTTTTTTGAAGTTGGGCTATAGGAATTCCCAGACCTCATGGGGAAGTACTTGGGAACTACAAATTTCAAATCCCAGAGAGGTCTGCATTTTTAAATACAAGCTGGGGAAAGCATGAGTAGTTGGGCTGCTGACGGGTCAGGTTCGGGTTGGATTCTACATTTCCCGGACCCAGTTTAATTGGGTTCTGGACTTGCCGCTTTCAGGATCATTACCTGTCCGGATCTCGTTTTTAGGACCTTGACCTGGTCTGATTGAGTCTTGGTATCCACCGGGTATGCATCAAGTCTTTGGACCTTGGTTTTTGAGTAGGGGTTAGGTCGGGCCTGTCAAATAAGGGCATCCACAGGGTCAGGCCACTTTGAATGGATGGATTAGATCATGCACATCACATGTGCCAATTTGAGAGATCTTGCGTCTTGGCAAACCTTGTACTGTTGCTGAAATAATTAATATATTTGTGAAGTATATAATACTACTATTAAAATTAACTAGACCTGACTCAACCTGATTTTAATTGGGTCCAAGATGGCGAATGCTGACCTGGACCTGGCAAGACCTGGTTTATAACTGTGTCCAAAATGGCTGACCCAAACCCGACCTGATGTCTAACAGGTCCGAGAACACTCCTTCGGATGCCTGTAGATCTAGGTCGTTGTTGACAACCCCAGTGAAAAGTGAAATCAGGGAAAATTTCAGTGTAAGGTCCAAAATGAGAACAGTTTTTTCAAGGCTATATCCTTGCAGAGTTCAAAATTGCCACAAATATGGAGAAAAACAACTGTGGAATTGAGATTTTCACACTTGAATTGCTTTCTTTCCAAAGGTCATTCGAATGCTCAAAATCTGCTAATGCCAAATCATATTCACTTCCCTACTCAACTTACAGAGCTATATTATGCATGTGAGCAGCTGTAGCATAACACTCATTTACTTAAACCAAGCCTCTTCTCCAGCTATGGTGGGTGGCATAATGACTCTGCTTTCATTTCACCAGTGCTCAGTCTGGAAAACAAGATATAGGAGGAACCAGCATGGACGATTTGAAAACTCCATTATAGCCATGCCAAAGTCACAGGGTTTTTAACTCATTTCACTGTGACCAGGTCATGTTTGAACTTGATTTGGATCTGTTGGCTGCGTCATTCCCAATTTATAAATCAAGATCTTATATCAGGTGATGGGAAGGGGAGTGTGCCGGTAGAAGGTTCAAGTCATCCCCAGTAGAAGGTTCAAGTCAACTATATTTAGGTTTTGAAAGATTCATTTGCACTAGAAAGAAAAAAAACAAAAAGAAGCTTCTCCAGATGCATGGTCTGATACGTTAGGAATTTGGATTTAAAATCTAAAGGGAAGATGGGAATAAAATTTTTACAATAACCCAACAGCTAAAAACTCATGTACCAGATGGATCTTGACGAAGATCATTAGCAAATAATACATGAATGACAATAAGTCGCGTAGAAGAATTAGTAAATGAATAAGCTAATTTGACAGTGAGAAGATTATGTACTTTGTTGATAATGGCTATGAAAGAATTTTCAAAGAGGAAGACAATGAGTGCTGCTGATGTGATTAATGATAGTGAGGCACCTTGGGATTTTAAACCGATGTTTTGGCAGTGGACTGTGCTGTGGTTCGAAGTCATTTCAGTTGTTAACAAGATCTCTGAAGATTCATCACCAGAGCTTTATGATATCTTGCCTTGGGTGCAAAACCCACATTCAAGCATAGTCATGTCCCAGTTGATACATGATTCCATGCTTACAAAGTTCAGGTTCTAGGTTTAGAGATTGCACTGTCCCCGCCAGTTAAAAGCTTCACAATTTCACCCACATTTCATGTACATCACCAGTAATCGCCGCAGGAACAGATGCCGTTCTTAATATGATGGAAGCGGTTTGAGTCCCTCACAATTATTTCTCGACTGGAAGACATGGAAATGAACTTAATGGCTGTGTGACAGTCTCCACAGACACGGAGGTTCTTAAATATCCGAATTGGTTTCGACGGTGATGTTCCAATAAGACCGAAAGCAACAGCAAGCTTCTCACTATGTTGGAACAGATGCTGCTCCTTCTGTTCCTCCTCCACATCATGTAAAACAAAGTTCGTGTCAGGCACATAGCCGATGCCCTTTATTTCGCCAGCCAATTGATCCAACTTCATGAAAATCTCCTGCGCCCGTGGATGAGAAGTGTCCCCTACAAAGAATCTGTGAACATTGTTATCTATCTCTATCCAGCTGCAGCCAGCTTCTTTGGTCAGTTTCCTCTCTTTCATCCTTCTTCTGATGTCTGCAACGTCATTCCATTGGGCAGTCGCAGCATACAGATTCGACAGTAGGACATATGCTGCTGGGTCATGTGGTTCCAGCTCTAAGATATGGTTAGCTGCCAGTCCTCCAAGATCCATATTGCCATGAATACGGCAAGCTCCAAGCAACGTACGCCATACCAAAGCATCAGGCTTAATGGGCATTGAGTTGATGAACTCGTAGGCTTCTTCGAGGAAGCCTGACCGACCGAGTATGTCAACCATGCAGGCATAATGCTCCATTCTTGGGACAATGCCGTGATTGTTATACATGGAATGGAAGTGTTTCCATCCTTCATCAACCAAACCCACATGGCTACATGCAGATAGAACAGCAATGTAGGTAACCTCGTTTGGCTTCGAACCAGTCTCGACCATTTCATGAAACACCTCAAGTGCTTTTCTTGCATGCCCATGTTTAGCAAAACCCATTATCATTGAAGTCCATGAAATTACATTCCGATTGGCCATCTCATTAAAAACTTGGGAAGCATCTTCTATGCTCCCACACCTAGAATACATGGACACAAGGGCATTACTGATGCATTGGTCTGCCTCAAATCCGGCTTTCAGTAATCGAGCATGGAGTTGCTGACCTTTTCCCATTGCACCGATGCTTGCAGCTGCACTCAAAAGACTAGCGAACGTGAAAGTACTGGCCCCAACTCCTGTGTTCTCAATTTGATGGAAGAGTTCAAAGGCTTCTTTAGAATTCAAGTTCTTGGCGTACCCATCAACCATTACATTGTAGGAAATCAGATTCTTCTCGAACAGAATATTGAAAGCTTTCCTGGCCTCGTCCATCCTACCTGATCGAGTATACATCCCAATAAAAGAATTCCCGATGCAATTAACTGATGCAAGACCAGATTTAACCACATGGGCATAAATCTGTTCACCCATTTCAGAATCCGAAAGATTTGCACATGCCTTGAGAACACTTGAAAATGTGAAATGATTCGGCTGAACTCCTCCCTTCTTCATTTCGCAGAAAAGCTCAATTGCTTCCTTATCACGTCCTCCACTCTGCGCATATCCCGTGATAACTGCAGTCCAAGACATGACATTGCGTACAGGCATCTGATCAAAGACCCTCCTTGAATCATCCTTCGATCCCTCCACCGCACATTTCACATACATATCCACCAGACTGCATCCAACACAAACATCTGATGCCAATCCTGCTCGGATGGCTTGGGAATGCAATTGTTGTCCGAGCTGAATCGATTCCAATTCAGCACAAGCAGAAATCACACTGCTTAGACTGAACCGATCAGGTTCAAACCCGCTCATTTCCATCTCCAAAAACAAATCGACTGCATTTTTTGCAAACCCGCACTGAGAATACCTAGTAATCATCAATGTCCACACAACAGCATTTCTCTCCAGCATTTCGTCGAATACCAGGCGTGCATACTCCAAGCTGCCACCCTTTGCAAACATATCAATCAGTGCACACCCAACGCATACATCAGATGCTAAGAAACCAGTTTTTATCACAAATCCAAGAATCACTTTCCCAATCCATGCATGCTGCATGTTTGAACACGCCTGGATCACACTAGCAAAGCAGAACTGATTCGGGTACTGTCCCGATTCGAGCATCTTATAAAACATCGATATTGCTTCAATTTCACGGTTATTATGAGCAAAGCAAGAAATCATCGCACTCCATGAGACCAAATCTTTCTTGGCCCCCATCGCCGCAAAGATCTCTTTCGCTGTTTCCCAATCCCCGCACTTTGAATACAAGCTAATGAGAGAATTCAAGACGACAGAGTCGAGTTCCAGGCCAGATTCCAGCAGGAGGGTGTGGATGAGCTTTCCGCGGTCAAAATCGCGTGACCGGATGCACGATTTGAGGATGACAGAGTATGTGACTAGATCGGCGGGAATTCCTTGTTGGGTCATGTGATTTAAAGTGGAAAAAGCACATTCGAGGCGACCACTTTCGAGGGATCGGATCAAACGGTGCTTGAGGGCCTCGAAATTCGGGTGTTTTCGAGGGTTTTGGGATGAGATATTTTGGCGGGAAGCGATGGGCCATTTGAGGGGATAGGGTGCAATTTTCGCGGGAATGCAGAGGCTGAAATTCATGCTCTCTGCAACGGCTACTATCTGTTTCTGTAAGATTTGAATTTATAATTTAACCGCCTCCTTCGGATTATAAGAGCGGGAAAGGGCGGGCTTCTCCTTCTCGGAAGCTTCTGAGTGATGGTCATTGAAGGGGGGACGTCTAACTTACGCCGGAATGCTTAATAGGCACTCCATCGTTCAGCCCAAGCAAATCGAAGCGTCTAAATCGTGGAACCTATTCTAGATGAAGCGTGGCCCGAAACGCACACTGATCGGATGATCTTAGCCCTTTGATTCCCTCCATTTAATTTGGACGGTGACTGTTTTCCTTTCAACAGTCCATTTGATGGCACCAATTCGCCTGACCGGCATGATTTCTGGGCCCCATTTTGGGAAAGTTGTGGACCTCAATCCGATGGTTGGAGTTATTGGATGAAGGAGATTCTAGGGAGGCCCAAGATTTGGATTGCTGAAGATGGGCCAGCTCTGTACAATTCCTCTTTCCTTCAAGAGAGTGGCAGAGCGCCTCTAATTATATTTTCTGCCGTTGTACCAGTTTTGTACAGTGTCTCATCCAGGCATTGGCCCACCAGATGGACTGTTTTGATCATCTGATGAAAAATCACATGGACCCATCATAGATAAGCTAAAGAAGTGTATTTATTAGAGGTATATACGTAAAGTCGTCCATTCCACTCGTTGGTGATGTGGCCCGCGGCGAGAGATTAGCTGGCATGACTTGCTGCTGAGGCAGGTTCTACCTAAGCTAAACGGGCAGTAGCTTGGACTTGGGAACAGCGGGGTTGAACCCTAGCCAATCTGACTGACCGTTGTGGGTTAACTACCTGCCTCAAATGAAATATAAGGGGTCGTTCGGGATCCAGTCCTCCCGAGTGGAAGAGTCCGAGGAGTTTCAACAGGAGGTTTTGGGTTTGAAACTCATGGGTGGTGAAATCCCACTAAAGCTTGGATTACGCTTAAAATTTTAAAATCCTTTTTATAATTGCACGTGTAATATGTGTGTCGCCGTACTATTAATCTATCGGGGACATGACCCACTAATGATATCAAAAAATAATTACATTATCAATTGCATTACTATAATTACTTTAATATGATGATCAACACTGTTCAAACATTCCATGTAAATATATCATTGGTTAAAAATCGTTGGTTAATCATTTGGACATGATCATGTGCTTATGGCCCATCCAAGACTTGAAATTTCATCATTTTCGAGTAAAGCTTATATTTCAATAGGCTTATTACAACCATTGTATGAAACATTACATATGTCACTAATTAGAACTATTAATGTTAACTTAGTAATTAAATTCAAATCCAAATACATCATGCATAGATACTTTTAGATTAAAGTTGCTTATCAATCCAAGTGCCAGGATTTCAAATCCACGCTCCCAAGCAGGCTTTGAGTGTTGCGGTACAATGGAAAAAAATTATCATGGTACATTATGATTCCCATTTAGATATTATTAATATTTTCAAATTTAAAAAATACAATTACAAAACAAGAATTACCTAATGAATATCACTGAGAACGGTTCAGATAATGTTTTCACAACTAAAGGGTCTCTTTCTAATTTATTTAAAATAATAATAATAAAAAAAGATGGGAGTCACATGCTGGCTATGAGAGTAAGGCCAAGGGACATGCAACAACCGCCTTGACTAGTGGACCCCATACGCGTCGAACATGTGAAGGATAAAAGGAGGAGAGATGAAAATTGGTCTTCCTCCTGTTTCTCTCCGTACCATGCGTTTCAATGAGGCACCAGTTATAATACTTTACTACTATACAATTTTCTATATGCCCTAATGTATCATAAAGCAATAATCCTACTTTAATTCAAGTATTTAAATTGAAAAAAAAAATTATCATCATAGCCATCAACCAATAGCATAATACTCATATGATCAAGTGAACCACATTAAATATAAGCAATCATATTATAATCAATTGCAAACAAAACCAAATTAATGACTAAAATAAAATTTTAATAATTGAAAATATTTATAAAAGCTTTTGAATAATAGATCTAGTGGGAAAAACACTGAGGAACATTTAATCTCTAAGATTTAACTTATAAGTTTCTAGAAAATTAGTGAATCTTTTATTTACCCATGCGAGTTACAATGGACTTTAATGGTGCACTCAGCCACTCCCTTTAGTTAGCCATAAGGTGAATTCATAAAACAAACCATTTATAATTAAAACCTTGATTTCTCACCAGTCCTTATGGGGTTGTTTGATTTTTCTAATTACATTGATAATTCATGGTATATGAGTAATAATTATTTACCTTCTAATTTATAGCTGCATTTTCAAGGTGATGTTGATAGCAACTTTCATTTATAAGATCTTAGGTCACCCCCAAGAAAAAATGTTACATTTGTGGGGCCATCATGATATATATATATATATATATATATATATATATATATATATATATATATATATATATATATATATATATTCACACCAATCATCCCTTTAAAAAATGAGGTAAATATAAATCTCAAGCGTACCACACCATAGGAAATAACTGGAATTGGGCTCCTACCATTGAAAGATTTTTTAGGGCCCAAGAAGTTTTGGATCAAACTAATATTTTTGTTGTCCCTTTATCTATGACCCTGTCATCTTATGAATTGGTTATATGACAAATAAACATCAATGTGAGCCCTAAGGAGAAAATAGCTTTCAACGGTTGATATCTTTACAATCATTGTTTCTTAAGGTGTAGCCCACTTGACTTTGGGATTTGTCTCATTTTTGAACTCATGCTCTAAAATTTTCTGTTAAAAAGGTTGGATGGTATGGATTTATCACATGCATCATGATGGTGCCCACAAGTTTGAATCAGCAAAAACATAATTTTTTGGACCAATTTTCGAGACGTTATTCCTTGCCGATTTAATAAAGGTGAAGTTATTCCTAATTACTTTTTTTTTACAAGTATTTACTGGAAACTTAAAAATCAAACAGCCTCTAAGTCTCAAAGTTGACGTCATTAAGTTTTATAATATAGGCATATGGGTCTTCGGGTATGGGATTTGACAGATTCAACACGGGAGCTATGTTCACATCACCAACCATATGTGGGGTAAAAGGAAAAGCACGTGAATTTGTCATCAATCCGCCCACACAAGATGATCACGTGCAAATTAATAACTAAAGGTTGAGTCCTTAGTCATGCCTTGGTAGTAACTTACAACAGTTTCAACACAAAGTCATGAGTTCGAGTATCCATTGGGGCGAAATTCCACTATAGTGTGAGTGTGTATGGGGCGTGAGTGCTTGTGTAAAAAAATCAAAAATAAAATAAAAAATAAAAGTTTCTCCTACAATCTGTTTAGTAGTCATAGTATAATAGAGTATTGACATCTATAATGTACAACTCTTTCTCCGTGGCCATTTTGCCCATTTTCAAGTTCCCAAGAATTACTAGAGAAATCTCTCGTTTTTTTAGCCCATGCATATTTATATTTGTGATACTATATTAACTATGGCATAACTATGCGTCCATATAAGATCCATGGTCAAAATGATCTAAGGTTAAGATTATCAATATCACCGGACGCATTCATATCATGAATGAATAAGATTCACATTGATTTTAAAGAGCACGACTCTAATAATAAGGTGAGAAGCGTTTGCACATTTTTATCCTTATAATTAGTTATGGGAAAAAACACTTTAGTTTTTTTTTTCCTTGTTTGTATAGCCCGTCTCTTATTCTTTATGTAGCTTCCATGAAAGTAGTAGTATTTGAAAGTCCATACAATACAAAAGGATAGGCAGGTCAGATCCTTTTTCTCTGGCTCCTGCCCGGAGTTTAGGCTGTATTTTGGCCCTTCCCAGTTAATGCATCCTATCTTCCCAAAAAAAAAAAAAAAAAAAAAAAGTCTTTACAATAAAGGCTTCATCGGGCACGCTATGATAATCATGTCGTTGGAAAAAGTAAGCATAGCTGCCCACCTTCAAAATCCTTCCTCTTCTCTCTCCACGTATAGCCTGTATATGTAACCTAAGTTCTCGTGTTGAAACTCCAGAATCTACCACCGAGGCAAGGACTCCCTTTACTCTCTTATCGCGCATAAATGCCATACCCTAATAGAAGATATATATAAGCACATGTATGTACATACGTATCCACTAATTGGTGTGGGGTTATGGCAGGATGAGTTGGGTTAGTCAAGCCACCTGACTCATTTACAATTAAATGGGACAGGTTACGCTTGGGATTGATGAATTTTAGGTGGGTTGGTTCAGGCCCAGTAATGGGCCGTGGGTCCAGTTTGTGCCATGATTCTTGTCCTGTATAGTAACCAGTTGGACTTGGGCTGACCTCAACCAAACCCATACATGACCCAATGCCAACCATACATTCAACCTTAGTAGGGCCCACCGGTGCACCCTTTCAATTTCCAACCATCTGGCTATGAAGACACATGGATCATCATCGATAGACTAAGGTGGTTGCAAGCATTTGAGAAAGAAAGAAAAGACACTGCAAATTTTGCATTTGAGATCGGTACTCATCGCATTGCTAGTTGGAAGCAATTCAACATATTCATTCCAGATGAAGATGGATTTCTTTGATATTAGCTTAGGGTCTCCTTGGCCAGCTGATCATTGTAAATAGAGAATAAGGGCCTATTTGTTAACACTGAATTTTTGTACTTAACGCGAAATTTGTAAACATTTTCATGTTTAGTGGTGTTTGCTAACGCGGAAGAAGGAAAGCGCTCTATCATTTTATGTTGAAAATTTTTAGTGATGGGAGTCTAGCTTAATGAGGAATCAAGAATTCGCTCCTTTTTTTTTTTCTAAAAAAAACATAAATCCAAAATTGTCATTTGCAAGAGAGATTTTTCCCCTTGCCTTATACATATCTCAACTTTTCACATGGGGCACTTTTTTGAGCCCACCATGATTTATGTGTTAGATTCACACCATCCATCAACTTTTTCAGATAATTTTAGAGCATATGCCCAAAAATGAGTCACATGTAAAACTCAAGTGGACCACATCATAGAAATCAACAAAAAATGAATAACTATTATTGAAACTTTTAAAATCCAATGTGACATTTATTTCTCATGTAACCTCTTCATAAGGTCACATATACATGGATGAAAAAGGAAAAAGATAAATATCAACTTGATTAGGGCTTCTATGGGCCTAAGAAATTTTCAATAATAGGTGCCAAATTTTCACTATTTCCCGCAATGCAGCCCACTTTAGCCTTCTATCTACCTTTTTTAAAAAAATAAAAATAAAAAATCTTATGCCCCTAAATGATATGAAAAAGTGGATGGACAGTGTAGATAAAACATATACATTATGGTAGGCCCCATAGATCCACTAATAGGGCTGCCCTTCTCGACTGGCATTCGGATGAAACTGCTTTTCATTAAAGCCTCTCATAGGAGGTTCGGTGTTGGGATGTAAGGTAGGGTCAACCATGATGTTCATGAGAAATCCAACCCGTCCATCAATTTTAGTTTTCTATTAAGTATTTTAGTTTATTTGAATTAAATATAATAATTTTATTTTTATTTAATAAAAAATAAGTAGTTTAAAATGTGAAACATTTCCAAACGGAAGATAGAGGCAAATGTGTCAAATTAACATATTTAAGACATTTCAGATGTTTGTTATGAAACAAGTTTTTTGACTTCATATTTGGCTTTAGATTTCAGATTTCAAAGTTAACAAAAGGGACCTAAGCCTAATCCTGATTTTGGTATGCCTATGCCCTCGAGGTCAGAATTTCTGCCCTAAAGTGGCAGTTTCCTAGGTAAATCCAACGTGGAGGGCATGGCCCCCACCAAATTGGATTAGACTTAATACCCATTATGTGGGATCTCCCTATCCAAACGACCCTGAATTGTATGATTTTGTCTCAGAGAGATACAATTGCATTGAACCTGAAACAATACAAAATTTCTTGGTTAGTTCGTTGCGATCTCTACAAGGATCATGAAACAAAGATAAAGAGAAACAATCCCATGCTTTTCGAGAGCTACAAGTAATAGTGCAACTACGGCATTTGCACTGCCCAATTGATCAATCTGGACTGTCAATTAGTCCCAGCATAGGTTTCACGAGCTAACATGCAAAAATGACAACCAAGATGACTCTAACCATCCCATCTTAAGTGAAGATCATGTAGAAAATGGCCTCATCTAAAATTTGAGGCATCCATTTGTTGGAGCCATAACAGATTTCTCATGGTACCAAAGAATCACTTTTACATGGGCTGGAAAACAGACGTTATTAAAAAAGAAAGCCAAGTTACAGAAGAATCGAATCATCTGATCACTGTACTAGTTGAGCTATTCACCTGGCAGCCCATGAAATTTGTTTTGCACCCAATGGACAGTCCAGATCGATCAATTGCACCATTCAAGTGTCCCAATGCAACTAGGAGCACCATAACTTATAGTGCTCTAGGGTCACTTGAATCAATTACCATATGGAAATGAACTATGTCACTTCGAAGCCGGCCTCCTTGTTAAAACACAAGAAATAACAACGATTTCTTGGCTTTAATGACAGCCGTCCATCAACTTCCCTACTATAAATAGGAGGGGTTTACAGAAAGCCACATCCAAGAAGAGAGAGCTTCTATCTTGTTGGAAAGAGGGGGAGAAGACTATGGCTAACAACAAAACAGTCATGTTCTTCAACTTGGTATTGATGCTCTCTCTTCTTCTCATCATTTCCATGGCTGAGGCCAGATTCTTTCAAAGTAAGTTTATGCTTTGTTTTATAAATTAGAGGTTTGCTAGTCTCAAGTGCACCTTTTCCCACGCAGCCTTTTTGGGCCAACATCGCATATTAGGACATCTAAGTGGTGTATAAGGTAGGACCACCAGTCAAGGTGACCCTAAAATATACCCGGCTAGTCCACTCATCGAGTGGGCCGCTCTTGTTTTTTTTTTTTTTTTTTTTATAAAGGCTAAGAAACACTCGCCTTGGTGGACTTGCTTCTGTTGGTGTCATCTTCATGGTGGAGCCCACCTTATTCATTGTTCAGAATTGTTACACGCATGCATGATCGATCGCACCTGCATGGCAGTGAAAAGTTCATGTGGGGCAATCAAAATCTCAATACCATTATAGTTTTTTTTAATTCAAAATTTTAAATCATATGGTAGTGGAAGTTTGCCTTGGTCCATCCATCAATATTGGATCATTAAATGGCAAGTGAGCCACCCTTTCTTTTGAAGTTGTACGCGACCGTGCGAGTAGGACTCAATTTTCGTTCCCCCACTGTGAACTTCCACTATAGGCATATCACACGAGATCATTCCCTAACAAGTTTGAGCTAATCTTTTATTTCTTGCATTTGTACATATGTTCTGGTAGTTAAGTAATGAGATTTTATTTTGCTTTGATCATGTATTAATAAAGCAGAGACTGGAAAGGCTGCGGACCCCACACCAGTGTGCGAATCGGTGTTTGGAGTGCGGTCAGGTGACACGTGTTTTGGGGTCACACAATTGTTCAATCTGACCACTGAAGACTTCAGCTCTCTCAATCCCAACCTAGTTTGTAACAAGATCTTTGTGGGTCAATGGCTCTGTGTTGAAGGTTCAGTTTAAGCTGAACACCTTCTCCACTTGCAACTATCTTAAAAGTTTTACATATTAATGTACGAATAATGGAGAGAATTCAACGACTCTCCAAAGGTAGTATTCCATTTCATGTGTGGTTGTTGTGTTAGGAAATGTTGCTATTAAAATGAAAGTTCTTAAGCCTCTCTCTCTCTCTCTCTCTCTCTCTCTGAAGGATTTCATTTCATGTGCTTGCCATGTTAGACTCGACTTTGCTTGTTCAGGCGAAGTCAAGTTGGGTCTTGCCTGACTCAGAATTGAATTGGCCTGGCTCATGGTATCTAGGGCCGTACGCGAACTGGGCTAGACTCGACCCAGAACTGAGTTCAGTCCGAGACAGGCCATTTTTTTCAGCTTGAAACTGAGTTTGGGCCAAGTTCGAACAGGTCCCAGTTCGGCTCGACTCGTCCGTTTATATATATATATATATATATATATATATATATATATATAAATCCTTATCCTAACCATTTGAGAAAGAGAAGTGAGAATGCCGCCCGATCCTAAACCGTAAAACTCTCTCTCTCTCTCAATCTCTCTCTCCCTCTCTCTCAATGCAGCGAGCTAGTAGATACTAGAAAGCCAGTAGTTCAAAAACATGCGTCATGAATTATTGTTGGAAATTCAGTAATTTCCTAGGACAATAATCAGAGAGATAATGTCTAAATTGAACTAATGTTCACATTTTTATAAGAATATCGGCATTTTCTGACAGGTTAGACATTTGTGGCTTCTGGAAACCATTCTAGAATCTTGACCAATGACTATGAAAATGAAATAGAAACAAATTACATGCATTTCCTGCTGCCTGTCATCTGTATCTTTCTGCTGCAAGGTGAGTGGAGGAGAAGCATCGCGGGATCAAACACATAGTCATGCAACAAAGCTTTGGAGAGGGTGGTGGAGCAAAAGACTAATCAAGAAACAAGGATATTGAGAACCAACTTTAACTTTATGCTAGAAAAACCCACAAGCAAGGTTATTTTCTTTGGAAAATGAGGGAAAAAGTAGGGAGAGAAGGAAAAATGTACACATGGTTGTAGATTTGGGGAAAGGACATGATAGAATATTACATCAGGAGGCTATGTGGTGGTGTTGAGGAAGGGCCCCTTGACAGATATATTGACATTTACTAAAGACATGTATGAGGTTGTTGTCATGAGAATGAGAATGGCATGTAGTGAGGTGGAGTTCCCTACAGCAGTGGGTTTAAATCAGGGGTAAGCATTAAAGCCATGCCTTAACTTCTGGTATAGTTCACCGCTCATCTTTGAAGTAACAGTGACTCATCCACCTCACCGTTGTCATAGATTTACAGCAATCTAGGCTGTCCAAATCGTGGGTCCCTTTATAGATGGAGCAGGTCCGAAACTGACCTGAACTCACCCGATTGCTGACCAGGCCGAGTTCGGGCTGGACATGTTGGCCGGTGACCGGGCTGGGCCAGGTTCGGGCTGGGTTTGACTGGTGACCGGTCCGGGCCGGGTTGAGCTCAGTTCGACTCGGTTCAGCCCGATGTACACCCTAGTATCGAACCAGATCAGGTACTACTGATTCGTAGTTGATTTGGACGTGTCATGTGGGACCCATCCGAGTCTTAAGCCCATAATTCTGAAATCAGGGATTTCTGGAAAGCATGAATTTCTTTAAAAAAAAAGAAAAAAAGAAATCCAGGTGAATGCTGTCACTCGTGCCAGACGATTGTACACCACCGTTACCAGTCTTGAATTTATGAAAGTGGGGCCGAGTGGTTCCAATGTCTGGTAATCTAAACGGTAGATTATCTATTCCCCACTACAGCCAGAAGTTGTACCCTGCAGCATTTTCAGTTTCTACTGATGGGTATTGTTTTTCAGTGAACTAAACCATATGATTTCATGGGCCCATTGTGGGTGGACAGTTAACCGAAAATATACCAGAGAGAAATTTTTTATTTTTTATTTTTTTTTTAAAAAAACACTTAATATATAGGTGACCATCTTGTACGAACAGTGCCGAACGGACTAAAACCGGCAATATTCTATTGCTGAGAACATAATTTGGGCATTTCGTGTGCATCAGCCATTCATGAGAAAAGGCCCATCTCATCAATTGATTCGATCAATAAACCATTGGGCCCCACTGGTTCAAACTGCCAAATCTAGTCATTCGATCTCCACTGTTTCATGTAGTGTGGTTCACTTGAGCGTTAGATCTTGCTTCATATTTGAGCTCATGCCCCATAAATGACATGTTAAAATAGATGGGCAGGATAAAAGACATATATCAAGGTGACCCCACAGATCCCATGGCAGGACATCTCTCTCCAGCGAGGTCCTGGTGGGGGTAGTTGTTGAGAATTTTCTCAGGGTGGTTAAACTAAATAATAGATTTGTTTTTAAAATTAAAAATTTCAAATGAAAATTAAAAAAATCCATTTCCTACCAATTATTTTGAAAATTTCATGAAAATGTAGTTTTTCTTTAATCATGGGCAGACATGGACAAAGCGTCTCGAAAGCTTCCTACGGTGGCCCCAGCCCATTATTCTTGTGTTGTGTGTGGCCCGTCTGATTTGTGGAGACGGTTATTTTTGGCCCGAAGGCCTAACAGGTACGCAGTTGATGGACAGATTAATTGTCACATACAGCATGGTGGTGTTGGCTTTACAAAGCTTTGAGAGATAATTCAAACACCTACACATGAAAGGAAGAAAAAAACTGTGTTGAAAATAGCTTTGTAGCTTGATTTTTGCTTGCATTGAACGTGCAGCACCACACCTCTTTATATAGTGGCTTGCTACTATGTGAAATACCTAATATGCCCTCATTTTAGAATAATCTATACCATTAACTACAATTTAATCTATCAGTTTCTAACTTGTGGAAATCCACCAGCCACAACATTTGTAAATTCCAATAGCCATAACGTGTGGCTTTTCAGATGCCATGAAAACTCCTAGAGGTTACTGGAGCATCTGAACCGTCCAGTTGGTTTGGACGTTCCAACAGGTGGGACCATTGCAGAGGAGCATACCCAAAAACTAAAACAAATGCATAGACTTCAAAGAATTCAAAGAAAAAACCCAATCCCTCACAGACGGGAATTATTCAACCGGTCTAATTCTATGGCTTTCCCATATAAAGTGGGCCCACATCGGACGGTTGGATTCAAGTGGGCATTCCATCATTATAATCGTTCAATTTGTGCATGGGTCCACTGTGCCACCGTCGGCATTATATGCCATATTTACTTATCTGACATTCCAAGACTCTTGTGACATTGATGTAGAGCGGGTTGCGGACAGTTTCATGGCCAAGATAGATCAGAAAAGGCCGGTCGACGACAGAAGTGATCCGGACCGTCAGACCTTAGATCGGGTGTATCTCATAATCCGAAATGAGTCATCATGCGTAAAATATATGATTTTGGGTAGAACGAGCTAATTTAGCCAACCAACCCCGCAATGTCGGGTTGCGTAAGCCGGATTTGCGAAACACCCTTAAATCGACAGTTGTTTCCCTTTTTTAATTTCATTTTTATTATAAATAGTAAGTTTTAGTTCGATTATAACTCTTCATCTGTCGGGCTTTAGGAGTTGCATCCAACATGAAAAGAGCTTAGAATAATTAGGAGAACGGTTTGGTGAAGCCAAATAGGACACTTACTATTTTTGGCCAAAAACCTTGCGCACTAATAGACATCACGACCGTCTATAAATAGTAAGTTTACTATTTATAGTAAGTCACGGATTTCAGGAGTTTTAGTTGTAGTTTGATTCTGATTTCTTTTCCATTGCTTGGTACCCCTATTTAAAGGGTTGTGAACTCGTTTTTATTCATTAATTAATGAATTTCGAATTTATTAGAATTTATTTTTATTTTCTGCTTTCTTTCCTCGTGGATTGGAGAAGTCTCTGTGCGGAGTCCAGAGAAGCTCCGTGGATTCGGAGTAGTTATCCTCATTACGTTCATCCCTGCGTCAATTGGTATCAAAGCGAGGATTCCCCTCAGGCCAATGACAAACAATGAAGGTATGAATTAAGATCCCATGGACAGTGATCAAAGGATTCGTTATCTTTCGGAAAGAATGGAAGCTTTCCACCGGGAGAGTCAGTTGACCATGCAAGGGCTGCAGGTAACCCTCGACCGTCTTGCCAATGCCCTACTTCTGCCCCAAGCACTGGGCGGTGCTCCACCACCTATGATTGCTCCACCACCTGTGGTTGCTGTACGACGCAACTCTGATTTTCGTAGAGCACTACCAGTGGAAAACCGTAAGGCTACACTAGATGATTCAAGTTCTAGCGACGAGGACCTTAATGAGGGTTTTTCGTGACGACTAATCCATGAATGCGATTATCTAGATCGTGCTGACAGAGACTATCGAGGTAAGGCTGAACTTCCTAATTTTAATAGTTTATTACGTATAAAAGATTTTCTTAATTGACTAGCCGAAGTAGAGAGATATTTTGATTATATGGACGTGTCATATCATAAAAGGGTAAAATTAGTAGCATTTAAATTAAAATCTAGCACTTCTGCATGATGAGAATAATTACAACTCTCACAAGCCCATCAAAACAAGGTGCCCATCTCATCTTGGCCACGGATGAGACGTCTTCTTTGATTACGATTTCTTCCCAGTGATTATGAGCAGATATTATTCCAACAATATCAAAATTGCCGACAAGAAAATCGAACTGTCACAGATTACACTAAAGAATTTCAGTCATTGCCTACACAAAACGATCTGTCAGAATCTGAGTCGCAGAAGGTGGCACGATTTATAGGTGAGTTGTAACTGACAATTAAGGACCGAGTTCAGATATACCTAGTCGAGACCGTGGATAAGGTAGTTCAATTAGCGGTATGGCAGAAACACAACTTGCAAGAGCTTCTATTCGTCCATATCCTTCAACTCGACCCCCCATGATGGGTCCCACGCAAGATCCAATGCTGGCACGATGAAAAGTTAAAGTAGGAGAACGTTCTCAACCTCCTACAACCACAAACTGTGATACGGGGAGTAACTCATCCAGACCTCAATGTGCAGCACCCATAATAGCGGGCCCAAGTAGAATTCCAAATCCTTATGCTCGGCCAAGGTTGAACAATTGTTACCACTGTGGCTAGCCAGGCCACTTATCAAACACTTGGTCTCAACGTCCCGCAGCATACTGGACTATAAACAAAGGGGGCACTGAAGATGAGGCCGCAGAAGAAGACCATGACTTTGATGAACTTGAACAAACTACTGAAGAAATAACAGGTGGCGATGAAGTGACGGGCGAGGATTGTGGTGAATTTCTAGTTCTAAGGCGATTATTGTATGCCCCACGAAAGGAATTACATTCATAGCGACACAATATATTTCGTACTCTGTGCACTGTCAACGAAAAGGTCTGTGATGTGATCACAAACAATGGTAGTACCAAGAACATCGTCTCAAGAGTAATGGTAAGTTGTATCTACCAACGACGAAACATCGTTTCTCGTACTCAATTGGCTGGATAAAAAAGGTGAATGAGACCAAGGTAACTGAACAATGCACTATTTTATTTTCAATTGGTAAAAATTATAAGGATCAAATGCTTTGTGACGTGGTCGACATGGAAGCTTGTCATATGCTACTCGGTCGACCCTGACAGTTGGACCATGATGCAACCCATTGGGGACGAGATAATGTCTACATATTCGTCAAAGATAGTCGAAAAATAATCCTTGCCTCTATGGCACCAGAGAACCACCCTGAAGCCTCTAAAGTGGAGGGGAGTTCTCTCTTGACTATTCAGGATTTCATGGAGGAATCCAAAGAAATCAGTGAGGTATACACCGTAGCGGTGAAGGGCGAGGAAGAGGAACCCTCAAACATCCCTCCAAATTTAAGACTATTGCTAAACGAATTCAAAGAAGTTTGGCCTAAGAATTTACTTGATGGATTGCCCCCCATGAAGGACATCCAACATCATATAGACTTCATCCCTAGGGCTAGCCTGCCCAACCGCCTTCATTATCCGATGAGTCCGAAAAAGTGTGAGATACTTCAGGGGCAAGTGGAAGAATTGATCCGTAAGGGTCTCTTGAAAGAGAGCATGAGCCCATGTGTCGTACCAGCATTATTAACACCAAAAAAAATATGGAAGTTGGGGCATGTGTGTCGACAGTCGGGCAATTAACAAAATTATCATCAAATATCGGTTCCCAATATTATGGTTGGAAGACATGTTTGATATGCTATAAGGGGCCAAGGTGTTCTCTAAACTAGATCTAAGGAGCGGGTACCATCAGATTCGTATCCAACCCGATAATGAGTGAAACGACATTCTAGACCTAGGAAGTGTTGTATGAGTGGCTGGTCATGCCCTTCGGCCTATCGAACGCACCAAGTACTTTTATGCGTTTGATGAATCAAGTTCTAAAACCGTTCATTGGTCGATTTATGGTAGTATATTTTAATGACATGTTGATATATAGCCAGGATGAGGCAGAGCATAGGAAATATCTCAGGTAGGTGCTGCAGGTCCTACAAATTAACAAGTTATACCTCAACTTGAAGAAGTGTAGTTTTTTAACTGACAGCCTATTGTTTTTAAGATTTGTTGTAACGTCCACAGGCATTCGTGTGGACGATGAAAATGTGCGAGCTATTAGGGAATAGTTGATCCCAACAAACGTTCATGAAGTGAGGAGTTTTCACAGGTTAGCGACTTTCTATCATCGATTTGTGTGAGATTTTAGCACCATAGTTGCGCCTATAACAGATTGCATAAAAAAAGGATCATTCTAGTGGATCGATAAAGCTGACAAGAGCTTTCATGAGATCAAGCATCGTTTGTTTACAACACCGATCTCAGTGCTTCCTAATTTTGGCAAATTGTTTGAGGTTGAGTGTGACGCTTCATACGTCGGAATTGGAGGAGTATTATCACAGGAAGGCAGGTCGGTAGCCTTCTACAACAAGAAGCTTAGCGAAGCCTGAAAGAAGTGGTTGACTTATGAGCTTGAGTTGTACGCAGTTGTTTAGGCACTGCGACATTAGCGACATTATCTAATTCAAAGAGAGTTTATTCTGTACACTGACCATCAAGTATTAAAGTTTTGCGTTCATTCTAAAGCACAAGTTAGGGCAGCAGGACAAGGTGGCTGATGCACTTAGCTGTCATGCATCACTACTTGTTACGATAAGTAATGAGGTGGTCGGTTTCGACTGTCTCAAGGAGCTGTATGCCGAGGATGAGGACTTCAAATATTCTTGGATGAAGTGTCAAGAAGATCATCCCAGTGACTTTCATATACAGGACAATTTTCTCTTTAAAATGAATCCATTGTGCATCCCCCAAAGTTCTCTAAGGGAGCAGATTATTCAGGAGCTATATGGAGGTGGCTTCGATGGACACCTTGGGCGAGACAAGACGTGAGCTCCTGTGAAAGAGCGGTATTACTGGCAGCAATTAGTACGTGATGTGGAAAAAGTCGTACAACGTTATCATGTTTGTCAAACCTCTAAGGGGCAATCTCAGAATACGTGCCTCTATACCCCGTTACCTGTGTCTGATGGTCCTTGGGAGGATTTATCAATAGACTTCATGATTGGTCTCCTATGAACACAACGCAGTATGGATTCAGTGTTTGTAGTGGTAGATCGTTTCTCTAAGATGACACACTTTATCCCATGCAAGAAGACCCTCGATGCAACATACGTGACAAATCTATTCTTCAGGGAGGTCGTATGGCTACACGGAGTCCCCAAAACCATTACTTCTGATCGTGACACGAAGTTTATTAGCCACTTTTGGTAGACTTTGTGGACTCGATTCGATACACAACTTCAATTCAGCAGTGCTTACCATCTACAGACTGATGGGCAGACTAAAGTTGTGAATCGCGTGTTGAAAAATCTCCTTCACTATATTTCAAGAGAAAAATCGAAGCAGGAGGATTTGGCCTTGTCTCAAGTAGAGTTTGCATTCAACAATATAGTGAACCGATCAACAAGGAAATCATCGTTCCATATTATCTACAGACGAGTGCATCGCCACACACTTGACTTGGTCCCTCTGTCCAAGCACCCAGGCATGAGCATTATAGAAGAACATATGACAGACATGATCATGGGCATCCATGCGGAAGTGCAAACCAAGCTACATACCTCGAATGCGAAGTATAAGGAACAAGCAGACAAGCACCGGCGATAAAAAGTGTTTGAGGTGAGCGACCGCGTTATGGTCCATCTGTGCAAAGAGAGATTGCCAACCGGGACGTACAACAAGTTAAAAAATAAGAAGATTGGACCCATCCCAATTATTCGAAAGATCAATGACAATGCTTATGTTGTTGATCTTCCAGATGACATGGCGATCTCACGGACTTTCGACGTCGCGGACCTGACCGAGTATTATGAACCAGAGCAGGATGAGAACTCGATGACAAGTTCTTTTGAAGTAGAGGAGACTGATGTAGAGCGGGTTGCAGACAATTTCATGGCCAAGATGGATCAGAAAAGGCCCGATCGACGACAGAAGTGATCCGGACCGTCAGACCTTAGATTGGGCGTATCTCACAATCCGAAATGAGTTATCAGGCATAAAATATATGATTTTGGAGTAGAACGAGCTACTTTAGCCAACCCATTCTGATATGCTGGGTTGTGAAAGACGGATTTGTGAAATACCCCTAGATCAACGGTCATTTCCCTGTTTTAATTTCGTTTTTACTATAAATAGTAAGTTTTAGTTTGATTATAACTCTTCATCCGCCGGGCATTAGGAGTTGCATCCAACGTGAAAAGAGCTTAGAATAATTAGGAGAACGGTTTGGTGAAGCTAAATAGGACACTTACTATTTTTGGCCGAAAACCTTGCGCACTAGTAAACATCACGACCGTTTATAAATAGTCAGTTTACTATTTATAGTAAGTCACGGATTCTAGGAGTTGTATTTGTAGTTTGATTCTGATTTCTTTCTCATTGCTTGGTACCCCTATTTAAAAGGTTGTGAACTCATTTTTATTCATTAATTAATCAATTTCGAATTTATTAGAATTTATTTCTATTTTTTGCTTTCTTTCCTCGCGGATTCGAGAAGTCTCTGTGAGGAGTCCAAAGAAGCTCCGTGGATTTAGAATAGTTATCCTCATCACGTTCATCCCTGTGTCAAACCCACACCAAGTAATGTTTCAATCATCCCTTCTTTGGGCCCATCTAAGATGCAGCTTAAGCCACAAGATCTAATCAGTGTTACTAACATGTGAGAAACTCGTTTTTCAGACATCAACACGTGTACTTCCGTCACTATCTCAGTGTGTATTAGTGAGGAGCGACCCATTGCTAATGCAGGTAGAGCTAGAGACCAAACGACTCCACCATCTCATATAATTGACGTGGAAGGATCAACGCATGCCACGTGTCACCTTCTGCTAGATGATGCACTTGGAAAAATGTGCTCGCCTGATATATTCATTTATCATTGTTGATACAAAAATCTGGCTCACCCTCTTGCTACCTTCGAGTACCTGCACAGGAAGAAGATAAAAGAGACCCCGAATAAAGCAGGAGACCCTTCGATGCCAAACTCAGGCATGGTATCTGGGTCTAACAGTATTGGGGAGTTTTGGGTGAAAGAATTTGCATGCCTTTCATCGTTAGAAATGCTTCTCTTGATAAGGGAGAGAGGATCCCATAGTATTGGGATTCTTTCCTAATATTTTGGGGATTAATTGTGATCCAAGATAATCCCAAGATTATAGATCACCATGATTCTTGGGATTTGATATTATCTTCCGGAGATAACGGAAGAAATCTTTGGGATTTAGGAAGATTGTCCAAGTCGATGGTTCGACTTTAGGTCGGATTTCGATGTGGGTGCTGAGTTTGAAATAATTGATATTGTCTTGCCCGACAGATCAACATTTACCATTTTTTATCATTGGTCGAGTCAGAAGGCTAGTGTTCCCTTCTTCTGAAGTCTTTCGACTTTCTCAAGGATACTGCCGATTTATAATCGTGTTACAACCAATCCATGACCGATCTGTGGTCACACGCTTCCCGTCTTATAGTTGATCCATAATTGACTCATTGTCATCCTATAGTCGATTCGTAATAGGTTATCAACTAAGGTATCACCGGTTCATAATTGACTTATTATTGGCCCAGGGATTAAGTCAAGTTAGGATATACTCGATCATAATCGATCTATTACTGAACTATGGGTTAGGCCAGCAGTACACGACGTAAGAATGGCTCTTTGAGTTTCCTTAAAGCTGCATCTACCTCCTCGGAGGAAGTAGCGTCGCTCCATTCCATAGGTCCCAGGTGTTGACTTATGCAGTTTTACCCCCAACAATCATGACGTCGAGATCGTCACGGTGGAGAATCGGACATCAGATCTCAGGAAAATGTGAGGTGCAAATGTTATCCATTTGAAAAGTCGACCGCAGATATTTTGCATTTGAACTGACAATTCAGGAGGATTAGTGTTGCGGCGGGAAACGGATAGGCTACTCCCCCTGCGACGGTGCTTTGTGGGCCCATCATGATGTAAGTGTTTCATCCATGCCATACATCTATTTTTCCAGATCATTTTATAGAATGAGAACAAAAATAAGATATATCCCAATCTCAAGTGGACCACATTACAGGAAATAGTGTTGAATGAGCGTCGACCATTAAAAATCTTCCGGGGCCATGAAAGTTTTGGATCAGGCTGATCTTTGTTTTTTCTCTTCATATGGGCCTGTATGACCTAATCAACAGATTGGATGTCAAATAAATAGCACAGTAGGCCTTAGGAGGATTTTAATGGTGGATATCCAATCGCTATTGTTTTCCTGTGGTCCAACTTAGATTCATATCCCTATAATTTTAGGTATAAAGCCTTAAAATAATCCGTAAAAATGGATGAACGGAATGGACGAAACACATACATCATGGTGGGGCCCACAGAGCACCGACCATAAGCCACGGGCCCGTGGCAGAGGCAGTAGCCAATCCGTTTCCGTTGCGGTGGCTATTTTTTCTTCTGAGGTCGTACCAACTATTCATTTGGACGCGGACGCGGATTAGCTGCGACCCTGACCGTGGCCCACCTCGATGTATATATTGTATATCCACACCGTTCATCCATTTTTCCAGATTATCTGCAAACCTGGGTGGGTGCGACCCTGACCGTAGGGCCCACCTCGATGCATATGTTGTATATCCACACCGTTCATCCCTTCTGCCAACTTATTTTAACGGCTGGCCCCATAAATGAAGCAGATATAAAACTCAGGTGGACCACACCACAGGTATCGGTAGTGATTGAACACCCACCATAAAAACTTCCTAGGGCCCACTGCAATGTTTATTTGCCATCCAACCTGTTGATAGGTTGCACAGACATGGATGGATGAAGGGAAATCGTAAAAGGCAGCTTGACCCAAAACATGTGGCCACCCAAGAAGCTTTTAATGCCTTAAAATGATTCAAGAAAAGGGATGGACGGTAATCCGTGCAGGATGCAATTTCGGTTCGAATGAAAAACAGCTGTAGAGTGCAACCGAAACTTTATTCGAATTTATAAAAGTAAAGAAGATACAATTTTCAAGAATGAGCTGATGGAGACTAACTATCGTCGACCGTTGATTCGATCATACCCCCATTATCATCCACGATCTCACTACCATCGTAATCATCATCACTGTTGATCTGATCAAGGACAAGGATTAGTCCCATTGCAAAGGCCCCATCAAACCCAGGTTTGAGGCAGAGCCAGTAGACGTCCTTCCCAAGCATTACATTCGCCGAAGCAGCCACTTTTCTCTTGATCTCAGCAACGGCCTCTCGAGAGCCGTTGGATGCGGATACGGAATAAAAAGTGCAGCATCGGTGGGAATAGGAGCCCTCGATTTGGTACTCCTCCACAGGGCTTCCGTACACTTCTGCCGTGACGCTCGTTCGACCGATGATGGAAGAACGGCGAACGCTGAAGATGGGTTTCTGACCGTCCATTCTCTCCCCTAGAAATCCTTCCCACCGATTGTGAAGGCTCGGCCTCTGCCGCACCACATAAATGCATCAGTATCAAACCTTTCAGTAAGCATATCTACGTGAATTTTCCAAAACGCCGAGTGTGCCCGAGTCGACTCAGATCGTCTAAACTCGGTGAAAATAGTAAAACCCAGAAACACGCCATCACATGTGCCATGTGTGAGAGATCCGAGCTTTCCATGATGTACACTATACGATCCATATCATCTGCCCAAAACAAATGGACGGCTACAAAAGAAATAATTTAGACCTCCTATTTATTTAACATACTCACTGATGATTTTGACCAAATGATCTAATAAACATGTCCTGTCTCGTGGAAAGCTCAGATCTCGTACACGTGCCATACGGACACGCTAAATTGCGGGAGACAAGCAGGGTTGTGCATACGTGTGGGCTTAGCAAACCTACCGTACCTTCTGGAAAATGCTTTCCGCAGATTTCGCATACTCTTTTCTGGGGGTAGCATTACGCCT
This sequence comes from Magnolia kwangsiensis, assembly GCA_037074715.1. NCBI lineage: Eukaryota > Viridiplantae > Streptophyta > Magnoliopsida > Magnoliales > Magnoliaceae > Magnolia > Magnolia kwangsiensis. The sequence continues at coordinate 4,565,917 of CM073573.1, forward strand.
ACTGTATGCTTTTTTACAATCAACGCGATGAAAGGCAATCCGTATTTATCAAATTACAGGCTGTATTGCATTCCCCTAAGAACTCTTACAAAATGGGATGACGATACGCAGACGCTAAGAAATTACTTAGAAATTGAATACATGGCATATGAGTAATTCAAATTAAAACAGTCTGAATTATTTGCAAGAGGTTAGATGTATCATGAACCAAAAAATCACGCTTATTGGATGATCGTACCATCAGATTTGTGGATATCTATTGGATGGTTCAAATGAAAAAAACATCCAATGGTCTGATTTCGACAAAGAAGTGTCCACTAGTCAATTGTTCAACCAATCTACCTTATAGTGGGTTCCACAATTTAGTCGGTTTATTTAAGTTAATATATGCAACGCGTACCGTCTCTAAGTGCCTGCGTATCAAGCGTCATACGCAGCCAGAGTATCGTATAATTATAACTCCCCATCTAGAATATAAAGAGTAATAAAGACCACTCCGTAAAAAACATGACCTACCAATAAGTCAACTCGCCCCGCTCCGAGCGAGTCGCGACCGAGTCACAGAGAGAGAGAGAGAGAGAGAGAGAGAGACCGAGACCTTGCGACGTACGGTGAGGAGGCACTTTCCAGTGGCGTTCATGAGGACAAGTTCGTCAAGGTTACCGGCTTCCGGGCCGTAGCTGTCGACTCGGAAGACGATCTGACCATTGGAGTCGTAGACGGAGAATCCATCTCCTTCGAAGAAGTGGGAGGTTTTCAGTACGGTCATCTGCGTTTCCTCTTCGTAGCAGAAGCTCTCTTCCACGATCCCTACACCCATCGATCTAAATCCCAACACCACAATTCAACAACAGAGAGAGAGAGAGAGAGATTGGGTTTATGGAAGACTGGGGGTTGAGAGAGAGAGAGAGAGATTGGGCTTATGGAAGACTGGGGGTTGGCTTTTTGAATAGGCTTGGCCACATGTGGAAGCTATTAAATGGTCGAGATTGGTGTGGACGACTGTACCGTCGATTTCCGTGTAAAGCATTTTTAGGAAGGAAAAAAGGAATCCTCGGTCGAGTACCACTTTGGTAACGATGTGCCAGATTGGAGTCTTTATTTTCACTTGCCATTCTTTACATTTTACATGCCATTTATCAAGATAAGGACGATTGGATCATCAGGGGGGTCCCATGAACATAATAGGATTTGGACCGTTCATATGTTTCTGTTGACTTCCATTTGTTATTCTTATTTGTGGCCCATATTATGATAATCTAGTCTTGGTTCCCGGGACATGGCATCTACAAGGAACGTTTGCCCTCTCAACGGATCTGACCTAGCACATACTCACACGCTGACACACACACACGCACCGCACTACATAGGCATCCGATCCCATTGTCTCAGTGTTTGAAACAATATCTGTCTACCGCTAAGCCATGAAACCCGACACTAATGCCTCGTTAGTTATCCGGATATTATATTTTAAGCAGAACCAATGAAATGAAAAGGGATGGAAACAGTGACGAGACCGTTTATTTAATTTGGATAGCAAGTATCAGTCAATGAAACCTGTTGCAGCTTTGTTTTATGAAACGGTTTCCCTTGGCGACGGACCCTCCTTCACCTGCACAGAAACAATGTCAAGGGAACCCTGGCTAGGGCCGGGGAACCTCCGATGCTTAAGTCAGTAATCTCGTCTCTGGCTCAAAGCTTTTCTCAGTTAGTATTTGCGTACCTTTTACTGTTTCAAGCTTAGAGATTTATACAATCTGTCAATCCTTATCTTCGAAGGATTCTTCTCTTGGGATCGCTCAGGATCCTGAGAATCTCGGGATCCGCTACCAATATCCCTGGATTTTCGTAGATCAGCATCTGTCCTTGCTCCGCCACTACCTGTCTCGGTTGGATCTCGACCGACTCCGGGGGAGTCTCGGCCAAGTCATGACCGACACCGGGGGAGTCTCGGCCGATGAAGGAGGATGGGTTCTGAGCCGTGCCCGACAGAATTGACTCCCTGAAGGGATCTTTACTCTATCGGTTGAATGGCTTTCACACGCCCGGCCTTCAGTGGGGTGAAGCAGGCGAGGTTATCACACTGACAGAGCGACTTTACTCGTCTTTGCTTACACCTGACGGCCCGCCATCTGCCCTGTCAGTGTTGTCTCGGTTTCTTCAGGCAGTGTCGGCAAAGCCGACCTACTCTTCTACGAACCTCGGGACTTTACCCGAGGTTCATGCCCCCTTTGCTTCGTCAAGTCTTGTCCGGAGATGCTGCTTTATGATTTTGTTGATCGCCTCGACCTGTCCATTCATCTGAGGGTGATGAGGCGAGGCGTATACATTACGAATCCTGAGGTTGCCGCACATCTCCCGGAATTGTCTGTTATCGAACTGCCTGCCATTGTCTGTTACTATCGTCCGAGGTATTCCGAACCGACATATGATATTTTTTCATATGAAACTCGTGACCCTTTGCTCGGTAATTTTCGCCAACGGTTCTGCTTCGGCCCACTTCGTGAAGTAGTCCACCGCCACCACGGCAAACTTAGTTTGGCCCTTCCCCAATGGAAAGGGCCCGATTATGTCTATTCCCTACTGCGCGAAAGGCCAGGGTCCCGACATTTGAGTCAGCTCCTCGAGGGGTTGTCTCGGGATTACTGCGAACCGCTGACACTTGTCACACCTTTGGACGAATCGTTTGGAGTCATGTTGTATGGTCGGCCAGTAATATCCCTGCCGCAACACTTTGTTGGCGAGCGAGCGTCCTCCCGAATGGTTTCCGCATATTCCGTCGTGTATCTCTCGTAAGACATAGTCGGCTTCTTGGGAGTCGACGCACCTTAGTAGAGGAGTATGAAAGCCTTTTTTGTACAGAATCCCATTGAGGATAGTGTAGCACGAGGCTCGAGTTTTTAATCGACGTGCCTCGGCGCGATCTTCTGGCAGTTCACCATTGTTAAGGTAGCGGACGAGTGGGTCGAACCAAGCGGCCGCCGGATCGATTGGAAACAGGACCGAGACCGTCGGCTCGTTCACGTTGGGTTCAGGGACATGTTCAATTGGAACTGACCGAGGTATGTCTTTCTCTTCTGCTGAGGCCAGCCTTGCTAGTAGGTCAGCTTTGGCGTTGTCGGTTCTGGGTATTCGAATTATTTCACACTTCTGGAATCCGCTGATCAATTCTTTAGCCTTCTCCATGTACGTCTTTAACTGTTCTTTCCGAGTCTGATAGACGCCGAAAACTTAGTTAACAACCAATTGTGAGTCGCTGAAAACGTTCAAATGGGTCGCGCCCAGACTCGCGGCGAGTCTGAGTCCTAGTAATAAGGCTTCGTATTCTGCTGTATTGTTGGACGCGTGAAAGTCGAGTCGCAAGGCATACTGCATGCAAGTTTGATCGGGAGTTTCTAATACTACCCCGGCCCTGCTTGCCTTCGAGTTGGATGAGCCGTCGACAAATAGCTTACAGGGTGTAGGCCCGGGAGATGAAGAACCCTTGGGTACATTAACTCCCTCTGGTTCGGGCAGACTATTGGGATTAGGAACCACTTCGACAAGGAAATCGGCGACGGCTTGTCCTTTTAAAGCAGCCCTGGGCCGGTAATGTATGTCAAACTCGCTTAATTCGACTGCCCACTTTGTAAGTCGGCCAGAGGCTTCCGGCTTTTGAAGAACCTGGCGGAGTGGTAGGTCGGTCACAACGGCGATCGTGTGGGCCTAAAAATATGGCCGAAGGCGTCGTGATGAAACTACTAGGGTGAAAGCTACTTTCTCAAGCTGAGGATACCTTGTCTCGGCGGGCAGCAAGCCTTTGCTAACGTAGTAGACTGGCAGTTGCTTCCCTTGACTCTCGCGTATTAACGCCGAGCTTACTGCGGCTTCAGACACGGCCAAATACAACAATAACACTTCACCAGGCTCGGGCTTAGATAACAGCGGTGGAGATCCGAGGTAAACCTTCAATTCTCGAAACGCTCTCTCACATTCCTCCGTCCACATCATAGTCTGTCGTCCCTTCAATTGCTTGAAGAACGGGAGATACTTGTCTGTGGCTCGGGAAAGGAAGCGATTGAGCGCGGCCACTCTCCCAGTTAACCGTTGAACGTCTTTGACAGTTTTGGGAGACTCCATTTCGAGTAAGGCTTTGATCTTCTCTGGGTTTGCTTCGATTCCTCGCTAACTAACGAGAAAACCGAGGAACTTTCCCGAGCTCACGCCGAACGCGCACTTGCTAGGGTTCAGCTTCATCTTATACTTACGCAGAATTAAAAACATTTCTTCCAAGTCCTTCTCATGGTCGGATGCCTGTTTGCTTTTGACGAGCATATCATCAATATAAACTTCCATCGTTCGGCCAATTTGCCTGGAGAACATTTTGTTCACCGACCGCTGATAAGTTGCTCCGGCATTCTTTAATCCAAATGGCATCACTCGGTAACAATAAAGGCCTTTGTCAGTGACAAAGGCAGTTTTTGATTTATCATTTTCATGCATTACAATTTGATTATAGCCTGAGTAGGCGTCCATAAAGCTGAGCAATTCATGACCCGCCGTACTATCAACTAACTGATCGATACGAGGAAGAGGGAAGCTATCCTTGGGGCAGGCTTTGTTTAGGTCCGTATAGTCTATACAGACTCGCCACTTCCCATTAGCTTTCTTCACTAGTACGACATTAGCTACCCATTCCGGATAGTATACTTCTTCGATAAACTTGGCTTAAAGAAGCTTGCCGACCTCCTCTCCTAAGATAGTGTACCTTTCCGGGCCGAGAGGTCGACGTTTCTGCCGGATGGGCCTGTAGGTCGGGTCGATGTTGAGTCGGTGCGTCATGACCGAGGAATCAATCCCAGGCATGTCTTCATGACTCCAAGCGAAGACATCGGCATACCTCCGAAGCAAAGTAATTATTCGTTCTCTAAGAGGCAGGCTCAATGATGAGCCGATTCGGACTACTTTTGTAACGTCCGTCTCGGTTAACGGCACCGAGATGAGCTCTTCCATCGGTTCTCCCCGCTCGTGCAACCCGATACGGGGGTCCAGTGATTCGATCATCGAAATTTCTGCCGGGGCTTTTACTGCGGTGGCGTAGCACTTCCTAGACTCTTGCTGGTCTCCTTTCACCACCCCTACTCCCGACTCAATCGGGAATTTCATGGAGAGGTGGTAGGTAGACACTATGGCCTGAAGGAGGCTAAGAGACGGTGGGCCGAGGATGGCGTTGTACACTGAAGGTTGGTCCAAGACCAGGAAGTCGACCATCTCGGTCCTTTGGTGGGGCACAGTCCCCGCGGTGAGCGACAACGAGACGATTCCTTCTGAGAGTACCTGTCTGCCCGAGAAACCGATGAGCGGCGTCCGGACAGGCCGTAGCACCGACCGACCTATGTCCATTTTATCGAATGCTGTAGTGAATAGGACGTCCGCTGATGATCCTGTATCCACCAGTATCCGGAACACCTTTCTGTTCGCGATGGTGAGGGTGACCACAAGCGCATCATCGTGAGGATGATGAATGCCTCGAGCATCTTCTTCAGTAAACGAGATGCAATACTTCTCTCATTTTTTCTCTTTGGGAGGCCGAGATAGCAGGAGAACCTCGGACTCGGGGCGGTCGAGGCTTCTGGCGTGGTTTTTTTGGGCGCTATTCGAGTCCCCGCCGCCTCGATGACCCCCGACAATCGTTCGAATTTCTTCTTGGGGCCGGTCTACACTCGGTCCCGCGACGGCGTCGGTCCCTACCGTGTGTTCTCTTAGCCGGCCTTCTTTAATCAGCCGCTCAATCTCGTCCTTCAGATGATAGCAGTCACTCGTGTTGTGACCGTGATCGCGATGGTAGTGGCAATACTTGTCCTTGTTCCGACGACCAGGATTCCCTCGCATTTTCCGAGGCCAGTTGACGAAGCCCTCCGTTTTGATCTCCATCAGTACTTGTTCAGGAGATTTGTTCAGCGGGGTATATGCAGAGAATTTCCTGTCGGGTCGCTTCCCTGACCTGCTGTCGTCTCGGCCCCGGTCGTCTTTTCGCTTCTTCCCACCGGCCGAGTCGGCTTCCTTTTTGGCCGACTCTTTTGCCGATGGCTTCGTATTCTGGTTTTTCTCTCTTAGGAGTCGCGTTTCCTCCGCATCGGCGTATTTGTCCGATCGAACCATAAACTCGCCCAAAGTATCAGGCGGGTTTTTATCCAGTGATGCCAAAAAAGGCTTGTCTCTGACTCCCTGCATGAGAGCGTTGAGTGCTGTTTCCTCAGAATGTTTTCGAACCTGGAGAGACTCGAAATTGAAGCGTTTAATGTAGTCTTTGAGTAATTCTCCTTCCCTCTGAACTATGTTGTTCAGATGCGCGGGAGGCTTCAGTTTCTTCTTTCCGCCAATGAAATTGCTGAGGAAGGCGTCGCTGAGTTCGGCGAACGACTTGATTGACCCGGGTTTCAGTTGCTTAAACCAAAGTCGGGCAACGTCCGTCAAGGTCAGAGAAAACGCTCGGCACATAACAGCATCGGAAGCGTCGTGCAATTCCATGTAAGTCCTGAAGCATTCAAGATGCTCTGTAGGATCGGTCTTCCCAGAAAATGGAGTAATCTGGGGTAAGAGGAACCTTTCCGGCAACCGGGCCTGCATTACCTCGTCCACGAACGGAGAGGCTTTTTCTTCGTGTTTGGTCGGATCTGAGTTCCGACCGTGCTTTATATCTGCCATTTCCTTCGCCATCTTCTCTCGGACTTCGTTTTTGAAGTCTTGCATGTCAGCCTTCCAGGGTTCGGCGCTCTCTGCTGTTTCTTCAGCATCTGTAGGTAGCCGACTGCGCCTCCTCTGATCTATTCTATGCCTCAGGTCAGAGGGAGGCAGAACGGCTGTTGCCGAACGAGCAGGTGCCGGATGACTTGGTTCTCGGGGCTGACTCGGTTGTCTAGGAGACCGTGGCGCGGGCGGCTGTGCTACAGATGCTGGTGGATGAGCTGGCGTCGACTCTTGTCGCTGCATCTGCTGGTTGCACAGTTGTTCCAGCATGTGTTTCATGGTGGCCATCTCGGAACGCATTTCCTGAACCTCACGATCTAGGTATGCATTCCCGTGGTTGGGCTGGCTTGTAGTCGCAGGCGGCGCTGCCGGGGGAGCTCCCTGAGCGACGCTAGCGACGGCCTCCCTCACTTCATCTGGGTCCGTCCTTCTTGTTCTTGCCATTTGAATGGTTGGAGAAAGCGGCTTTTTGTCCGTTTCCTACAGACGGCGCCAAACTGTTGCAGCTTTTTTTTATGGAACGGTTTCCCTTGGCGACGGACCCTCCTTCACCTGCACAGAAACAATGTCAAGGGAACCCTGGCTAGGGCCAGGGAACCTCCGATGCTTAAGTCAGTAATCTCGTCTCTGGCTCAGAGCTTTTCTCAGTTAGTATTTGCGTACCTTTTACTGTTCCAAGCTTAGAGATTTATACAATCTGTCAATCCTTATCTTCGGAGGATTCTTCTCCTGGGAGCAAGGACAGATGCTGATCTACGAAAATCCAGGGATATTGGTAGCGGATCCCGAGATTCTCGGGATCCTGAGCGATCCCAGGAGAAGAATCCTCCGAAGATAAGGATTGACAGATTGTATAAATCTCTAAGCTTGGAACAGTAAAAGGTACGCAAATACTAACTGAGAAAAGCTCTGAGCCAGAGACGAGATTACTGACTTAAGCATCGGAGGTTCCCCGGCCCTAGCCAGGGTTCCCTTGACATTGTTTCTGTGCAGGTGAAGGAGGGTCCGTCGCCAAGGGAAACCGTTCCATAAAAAAAAGCTGCAACAAAACCCATCTAAACAATATCTATCTACTGTTAGGCCATCAAACCGGACACTAATGCCTCGTTAGTTACCAGGATATTATACTTTGGGCAGAACTAATGAAATGAAAAGGGAAGAAAACAGTGATGGGACCGTTTACTTAATTTGGATAGCAGGCATCGGTCAATGAGACTCATCTTTACACGTTATATTAAAATATGGAAAAATCTTATCATAAATGTATAGGTAAAATAATTTACTTTTTGCCATTTTTACATTATAATCTATAATGAAATGCTTTATTGGAAGGTATCTGAGGGTACAACGGAAGTAAAGGGTCATTTGGCAGCATATTTGGAATTTAGGGGATTGTTAATTCTCACTTTCACATAGCTTTGTAAATTATTATTTTTGGATTACTAATTTTTTTTTTTTTTACTCATTTTTAAAGATAGAAAAGTCATAAATGTAACATAAGTATAACTAGGCTACTAATCTATTGTACATGTGGCCTGATGATAATATCCGAAAGCAATTAGATATTGACCGCATCACTAAAATTACATCAAATGATTTAAGCAGTCCAAACATTGCCCATATAAATTAACAATTAAAAAATATTGGTTAATCGCTTGATTGTGATCCTATGCATGTAGCCCATCCGAGGCTTGGGATTTTATCATTTTTGACCGAAGTATATATTTCAATGAGTTTATCACAATCATTATACCGAACATCACATACGTACATAATTATGCATTTAAAGTTGATTAATTGAATTCAAATGCTTGTGAATATACTACATAATTTTAATGCATTGTTATTTTTGGATTACAACGGATTTCAAATACAAGTGAACAAACACAACTAAAGGATTTAAAATTATCATTGATTTATAATCACCTTAATTCAGAATCAGTGATTCCGAATCCAAGTATTTGAAATCCAAGCTCCCAAATGGGTTGTTAATTTAACAAAACTATTAACTCATATTTCTTTTCTAGGGTCATCATAAGCCTAATAATTTATTTTTCATTTAGAGAACAAAAAAATAATAGAAAGAATTTTGTCTTTAGTTGGGATTACAAAATTTTCTTTTTCTATAATTGGTATACTAGAGTTGTTCGACTTTAAAATTTTGTTATTGATTCCACTCACTTGAACTATGTCCAAGTACAATATATTTTAGTATATTTCTTCTTTGACATTATAAATTAAAAGAAGAGTTATGTCAAGATTAACATCTCTTTAATACTATAATACATATTTTTTTTTTTATCATTCTCATTTGCTTAATATTGTTCACTTCAATAATGCTCATGCTTATGATAGTTATATTATTGGATATAAAATTTACTTTATGTAAATAAAAAAAACCTCAACCTCTTCATTTTCTTTGTCGACAACTTCTTTCTCTAGAATTTTATTTCGATCATATTCATCTCTTTTAGTGTTGTGATTGTCCAAATCTGCCTCTTCCTCTTTCTTAGGAAGATTGAACACCAAGCGACAACTTCGCTAAAAAAGTTTGCATGAAGAATACATGTTGATTGATTTGTTACTCATGTAACGTAGGACGTGGAGCAAGCACATTCCTATTACAAATAGACCGGAAGAAGTCCAAAGGGAAATCAACAACAAATTAGCATAATTCGATCGATTGAAGTCGATTGAGCAGATTGATCGAATCGATTGATCAATGAAAATTCGGATTTAGATGAAAAGTCTGTTGGACACCTTTTTACTCAATTTGATCGATCGATTGGGTTAGTTGATCAGAACAAATAATTTTTTTGGGTTTTTATCTCTAAACATTTTTGCACTATTCCAATCGATTGATCAACGATTCAATCGATGGACAAAAGAAATTTTTACGTTTTTCAGTTTTTATTTCATTATTAGTTTAGGTCTTTTCTAATTGCATCTTAGGGTTTGTTTAAGGGTAACTAAGCATGCAAACTTATTTTGATAGATTTTCAATAAATTTCTCTAGATTTCTATTCCTCTCGTGGATTCAAGAAATTTTTCTTGTGAATTCAAGAGGGATTTGTGGATTTAATGTGTTTATTATTTGAGGAATACGGTGATCATCCTTATCATGCCCTTCCCTTCGTTAGTTTGGTATCAAAGTGAGGCATTTCCTCGGATCGATAGCTTTTAACAATGAATCGAGAAACAACCCCATGGACGGTGCTTTAGGAAATTATCCTTTAACAGTAGTGGCTTTTGAGGAGGCACAACGGGAGAATCAACAAGTCATGTAAGGTTTGTAAGCTGCTCTCGACTACATGACGGAGGCCTTAGAGCAACTCCATATTCATAGAGATGATCTGCCTCTCGTATGCGTTGGAATTCGCAATTGTGTGGATCGCTAGGTGATGTTGATGGTGAATTGCAGACTCACTCTCGAGGATGTGGGATACAATGATGAGGAAATCAATGACACGATCTCACTACTGATGAGGCGGTAATCGGGTAAATTAAACGGATCAAGAATTTAGGATGAAAGTCGATCTTCCTAACTTCAAGAGCCAACTCCACATCAAGGACATTCTTGATTGAATGCTTGAAGTCAAGAGCTTCTTCGACTACATGGATATCCATGAAGAGAATAAAGTAAAACTCATGGCTTACAATTTCAAGGGCAAAGCTTCAGCTTGGTGGGAACAATTTTAGCTCACATGGACAAGACTGATAAAGGCACCAATCCGCATGTGACAGTAGATGATACAACTTATGTAATTGTAATATTCTTCTCCTATGATTACGATAATGTATTGTTCCAATAATACTAAAAATATTGGTAGGATAGCCGATCAGTGAGAGATTGCGCAATGAAATTCTATCATTTGATGGCACGAAATGATTTAGTTAAGACTGAATTGATTGCTTGCCTCCAAGTGCAGAGGTTTGTAAGTAGTATCTCATGAATATGGGGTCGATCCCACAGGGAGATGAATTGTGATAAGAAAAAAAATCAAATGCAAAACAAACTAAGTAATAAAAACTAAATTGATGATTCGATTTTGAAATTTTTTTGAATGGATGTAATTCAATTGAGTAAAATAACACACGAGCTTCAAAATTCCACACATAGGTTAATGTTCCAAAATCATGATAACTTAGATAACACAACTAGGATCTGAGCACTATGGTCAGCCTAATCGAAAAATAAAACAGTTTAAATATTTTAAAAAGTGATATAAAATATTAAAAAATCATGGATTTGCATCATTGACATATATTCTCAAGTACCGGTGATTTTACGTATTCAATATCTATAGGATAATGAATATCAAAGAAATATAACAAGTTGAGAATCTCTCCTATCTAAAAAATCTGACACGATTGTTATGGTTATTACATTCATGCTCTATAATAATAATAATAATAAATTCTATTATTTTTTTCATTCAATATTCTTTCTTTTAAGCATATATCAATAATACTAGTTCATTCAACCTTATTTGAATCAAAAATTATTATTTTAATTCACATATCATATTCCTCACTTATTTAGCGAGGGTATATTGTGAATTCAGTACATCAAATCACAACTCATTTTAAACTAGTGATTAGATAATTGAACTCAAGTCTATAATTTTCTGCTATCAGATTTCTGACTACTATCAACCTAAACTAAGTATTAACTTTACATTTGAAATTTGTAAAATATTATGTTCACATTCTTGTATATAAAAGTATTATTTTAAAAATGTTGAAATTTTTTTTCTATAAACTTAAAAATAAATGTAAACCTAAATGAAACCTAAAAATAATAATAAAATAAATTGAAACTCAAAAAAAAATATATTCACATGGATGACTATCCATACCCCCCAACCTAAAATCTACATTGTCCCCAATGTAATGTAGAGAATAATAAAAATAAAAGAAATGGTAGATATTACCTACCATGAAAAACTCACCTGCTATTTGACACTAAAAAGAATTGAATATGATACAGATCCAGAAATGCTTTATCAGAATAAGAGTATCATTCTGAATATTCTGGCTCATGAAGAACGACAGATTCCTCTTCCAAATGAAAGTTTTCCATATAAGGCTTCAATCTCTTACCATTAACTTTGTACACATTATCATTACATGGATTCTCAATTTCAACAGTCCCATGAGTATAAACATCCTTCACAATGAAGGGGCCTGTTCATCTTGATCTTAATTTTTTTGGAAAGAACTGAAGACGAGAATTGTACAATAGGACCTTTTGCTGAGGTTTAAAATTCTTCCTCAGGATATTTTTATCATGAAAAGTTTTGGTCCTCTCTTTGTAGATTTTAAAATTTTCATAAAAGTCTCTCCTCAGTTCCTCTAATCCATTCTCTAATTTTCTTTGTCCACTTACTTGGTCCATATCAAAGTTTAATTTCTTTATTGCCTAGTAGGATCTATGTTCCAATTCCACAAGTAAGTGGCAAGCCTTCCCATACACCAATCTGTATGAAGACATTCCAATCGGGGTCTTATAAGCAGTCCTATAAGCCCATAAAGTGTCGGATAATCTGAGGGACCAATTCTTCCTATCTAGCCTTATAGTTTTCTCTAAAATGTGTTTGATTTCTCGATTAGAAATCTCAGCTTGCCTACTTGTTCGTAGGTGCTATGGGGTGCTCACTTTATGCTTGATGTCATATTTCTTCATCAAAACCTCAAATGTCCTATTGCAAAAGTGAGACCCGCCATCACTAATGATGGCCTTTAGAGTTCAAAATCTAGAAAAAGTATTTTCCTTTAGGAAGCGTATAACCACTTTGTTGTCATTGATCCTACTTGGAACTGCCTCAATCCACTTTGAAACATAGTCCACACCAAGTAATATAAAAAAAATTCAAAAGAAAATGAAAATGGACCCATAAAATCGATACCCTAACAATAAAAAATCTCCAATGGTAAAATTAAGGATAAAAGCATCATGTTGCGCCGGGACACTCTTCCTAACCTTTGACATCTATCACAAGCAACACAGAAAGCATGAGTATCTTTAAACATGGTGGGCCAGTAAAAATCACACTGCAGGATTTTTACGGTGGTTTTCTTAATATAAAAATGGCCACCACATGCTTCCATGTGATAAAAGGAAACAACACTCTGAACTTCATCCTCTGGGACACAACGTCTAAAAATTTGATCAGTCCCATATTTATATAAATACGGGTCATCCCAAAAGAACTTTTTAACCTCGATTTCAAAACGCTTCCTATCTTGCGACTTCCAATGATATGGCATTTTTCTCGTTGCAAGATAGTTCACTATATCCGCATACCAAGGCAATTTAGAGATTGTGAATAATTGTTCATCAAAAAAAGTGTCCTGGATATGCATCTCCTCAATGGAATCATCTAACACCAATCTGGAAAGGTGATTGGCCACTACATTTTCTACTCCCTTCATATCTTTTATCTATAAGTTAAATTCTTGGAATAGAAAGATCCATCTCAAAAGTCTCGGCTTTGCATCCTTCTTACATAACAAATATTTTAAAGCTGAGTGGTCCGTAAAAATGACTACTTTAGATCCCAGCAAGTACGACCTAGGCTTATCCAAAGTAAAAACTACTGCAAGTAACTCTTTTTCAGTTGTTGAGTAGATCACTAGGGCTGAGTTTAGAGTTCTACTCGCATAGTGAATAACGTGAGGTCGTTTATCTTTCCTTTGACCAAAAACAGTCCCTATATCATAATCATTTGCATCGCACATTAGTTCAAAAGGAAGTGTCCAATCTGGTGGACGCATGATAAGTGTAATGGTAAGGGATGATTTAGTTTTATTAAAAGCACTTGCACACTCATCTATTCACTTAAATAGAACCGGGCACTCCCCTATTTTGCACACTCAGCTGTGTAAAAAAAAAAAAAGAATGGTGTATGCATATTGTCTATTATTTAGGTTTTATTTTTTTATCCTCTTGTGAGATCTATATGTTTTCATCATATGATATCCATATTGATGGATAGGCTCAACCTATATCAATCAGATTTTCTAGATAGGAGAGGTTCTCAACCTGTTATATTTCTTTGATATTCATTATCCTATAGATATTGAATATTTAAAATCACTGACGCATGAGAATATATGTCAATGATGCAAATTCATGATTTTTTAATATTTTATATCACTTTTTAAAATATTTAAACCGTCTTATTTTTCAACTATGTTGACCATAGTGCTTAAATCCTAGTTGTGTTATCCAAGTCATCATGATTTTGAAATATTAACCTATGTGTGGAACTTTGAAGCTCGTGTTATTTTATTCACTTGAATTACTACTTCCATTCAAAAATTTCAAAATCAAATCATTAGTTTAGTTTTTATTACTTAATTTGTTTTGCATTTAATTTTTTTCCTTTTCACAATTCATCTCCTTATGGGATCGACTCTGTATTCACAAGATACTACTTACGAATCTCTACACTTGGAGGGAAGCAATCATCCACCATTGGCCCAATACTTTTGTAGATCAACTATTTTATAACCCAAGTTTATGTACATTTGTCATACTGTAAAATATTAATTATAACATAATTAAATATCCATCTAGAATCCATGGTCATCATGATCTAGGGCAATATTATATGATACACATGTTGTCAACGGATAAGTTCACATTAATTTTTAAGAGAGCAACTCAATAAGGTGAGAAGCGCATTCAGACATTTTTGTTCCTATAATTAATTGTGCTAGTAAAAGTATGTTTTTGTATCCCTTTACCTAAGGGTATTTTTGTCCTTTCAACTCCTTCCAAAGTAGCCCTCATCCTCTTCTTCTCTAACTTACATATAGAGTTGGGTAAAATTCGATCCGATCCGAACCGAACCAAAGGCCTGGATCAGTGCGAATTGAGTAGAACCACTCAGATCCGATTGTATATTGGATCGAGTTCGGATCGTGGTCAATCCGGATCGATCCGATCTGAAATCTGAACGAACCCTAACCCCTCTTTCTCTACCAAAGGAAGCACCGCACCCACCCATATCTCCTCCTTTCTCTCCCTCTTTCTCTCCCGATTTCCCTCTTCTCCTTCCTTCTCTCCTCCTCTCTCCTTCTTTCTCTCCCGGTTTGCCACATCTCAATCTTTCTCTCCTCCTTTCTCTCCCTCTCTCTCTCCTTATACTCAACTCAATCCAACTCGATTCGGTTTCCTAAACCGAGTCGAACTCGGTTCGGGTCAGGTCAGCAAGGATTCAGATTGGATCGAGTCAGCCCTGTTGGACTCAATCCCAAATCAAATCGAGTTCAGATTAAGTTCTTGAAAAATCAAATCAAGTCGAGTTGGACTCAATCCAGTCTAACTCGACTCGATGCCCACCTCTACTTACATACTTGCATAAAAAAGATAGCTCTAGGAATATGTGCAATAAAGGCTCTTTGAGGCTTATGATTTTATAACATCCACATTGTATATCTATTATGCCTGATCGCGTTAGGATTTCGACCTAAAAATGATGTCAATCTAAAGCTCGAGTACATAGCATTATAGAAAGTGTCATGGGTCACCCATCTTAAAATCCCTTCCCTCTATTTCTCTCTAAATGTAGCCCGCCATACCCTTTTCCTTCAGTCTCTCCCCATGCTTTTTCAACATGAATTGCAGGTGTCATACCCCAGTAGAAGATAAATATAGATACACGCATGACCTATGTACATAGGTATCCACTAGTCGGTCTAAGTATTGGACACCCTTTTAGTCCTTTGCTCCATATTTTTAAACTTGAGTTGGGCCGTGCCTGGTTGGGTTGGGTTGGGTTGGTTGAGCAACCTAACTCATTTATGATTAAACGGGTCAGGTCAGGTTGGTTTAATGAACTTTACGTGAGTTGGTCAGGCCAACTTGTATTAGGTGGTGGGTCGGGTTTACTGAATGGGCCGGGTGGCTTGAGCTGGCCTCAACCAAGCCCATACTTGATCCAATGCCACCCCTACATTCCACCCTATAGTAGGGCCCACCAATGGACCCATTCGAATTCCAACCATATAATTATGAAGACACATGGGCCATTGTGGATGGACTAAGGTGGTGGACCACTGGTTCCATGGGGCAAACTGTCCTTTTACTTCGCAAATGAAAGAAAGAAGAAGAAGGAAAAAAAAAAAAAAAACAAAAAAACACACTGCAAACTTCATTTGAAATGTACATGTATTTATTTCATATTAGCTCAAGGTCTGATTAACTTATTGTCTAATCTTTCTAAATCGAGATTAACCTTAAGCCTGACTTTGGTAGGCCTATGCCCTAATGTGGCATTTTCCTGGGCATAAGTGTAATTAGCAATTTTTTTAATTAATGAAATATACCTTTAATTGCCTTTATGTTGAAGAAATTTCATCACTATAGTGGGGAAAATCCTACGTGGAGGGGTGTGGGGCCTGCCAAAATTGGATTAGATTTAACCCCAATATGTAGGATCTCCCTATCCATACGACCCTTAAATGTATGATTTTGTCTTAGAGAGGTACGATTGCATTGAACATGAAACCATACAAATTTTCTTGGTTAGTTCGTTGCGCTCTCAACAAAGAACATGAAAGCAAAGACAAACATATGAAGCGAAATGATCAAATGCTTTTCGAGAGTTACAATTAATAGTGCAATTACGGCATTTGCTCTGCCCAATTGATCAATCCGGGCTATCCATTAGTCCCGTCATAGGTTTCATGAGCTAACATGCAAAAATGACACAAACCGGATGAGTCTAACCATCCGATCTTAAGTGAAGATCATGTAGAAGAAATCGCCCCATCTAAAATTTGAGCCGTCCATTTGTTTCACAGATTTCTCATGCATGGGACCAACGAATCAATTTTACCGGATCCCATTGATGGGCTGGAAAACAGACGGCTGAAAAAAAGAGAGGCCAAGTGACAGATGATCAATCCGATTCATCTGATCACTGTACTGGGTGTACTATTCACCTAGTAGCCCATTAAAAAAAATAAAAATTCACCCAATGGACAGTCCAGATGGATCAATCATGTACCATTCATTAACTTACAGTGCTCTAGGATCATTTGAATCAATTATCATATGTTACTTGGAAGCCGGCCTCCTTGTTAAAACACAAGAAATAACAATGCTTTCTTGGCTTTAATTAATGACAGCTGTCCATCAACTTCCCTACTATAAATAGGAGGTGTTTACAGAAGCCACACATCCAAGGAAACAGAGCTTCTATCTGATTTTGAGAGAGAGAGAGAGAGAGACGACTATGGGTAACAACAAAAGAGTCATGTTCTTCAACTTGGTTTTGATGCTCTCTCTTCTTCTTATCATATCCATGGCTGAGGCCAGATTCTTTCAAAGTAAGTTTTGGCCTTCTTTTTGTAAATTAGAGGTTTGCTAGTCTCAAGTGCACCCTCTCCCACATGCCTTTTTTGGCCAGCCTCGCATATAGCACATCTAAGTGGTGCATAAGGTAGGACTGACAAGTAATGTGACCTTACAAAAAGACCAGGCTAGTCCACTCATTAGGTGGGCCACCTCTGTTAAAAAAATGGTTGAGCAAAACTCGCTTTGGTCATTAAACGTGCATATATTGCCCACCCAATGTATGGACTGATCACTTCTGTTTGTGTCAAGTCATCTTCATGGTGGAGCCCACGTAATACACTCATCTGATTTGTTACACGCGTGTTCACACCTGCAGGCTGCGCAAAGTGCACGTGGGACAACCAAAATCTCAATACAGTTTTAGTTCTTCAAATTATACAGTTTTAGTTCTTTAAATTCAGATTTGAAATGATATGGTAGTACTGGAAGTTGCCCTTGGTCCATCCATCAAGATTGGATCATTAAATGGCAAGTGGGCCACCTTTTCTTTTGAAGTTGTACTAGACCGTGCAAATAGGACTCAATATTTATTACCGCACTGTGAACTTCCAACGCAGGAATATCACACGAAATCATTACCTAATAAAATTGAACTAATCTTGTTAGTTCTTTCATTTTTATGTTCTGGTAAGTAATGAGATTTTATTTTGCTTTGATCATGTATTAATAAAGCAGAGACTGGAAAGGCTGCGGACCCCACACCAATATGCGAATTGGTGTTTGGAGTGCGGTCAGGCGACACGTGTTTTGGGGTCACACGATTGTTCAATCTGACCACTGAAGACTTCAGCTCTCTCAATCCCAACCTAGTTTGTAACAAGATCTTTGTGGGTCAATGGCTCTGTGTTGAAGGTTCAGTTTAAGCTGAACACCTTCTCCAGTTTCAACTATCTTAAAGTTTTACACGTTAATGTACGAATAATGGAGAGAATTCAACAACTCTCCAAAGTTAGTATTCCATTTCATGTGTGGCTTTTGTGTTAGGAAATGTTGCTATTAAAATGAAAGTTCGACGACTTTCTTAAGCCTCTCTCTCTCTCTCTCTCTCTCTCTCAAGGATTTCATTTCATGTGCTTGCCATGTTAGACCCGACTTGTTGGGGCCAAGTCAAGTTGGGGCTCGCCTGACTCAGAGCTGAATTGGCCCGACTCAAGGTATCAAACCACATCACGTACCTACTGATTCCTAGTTGACTTGGACATGTCATGTGGGACCCATCCGAGTCTTAAAACCATAATTCTGAAAGCAGGGATTTCTGGAAAGCATGAATTTCTTTAAAATAAAATAAAATAATCCAGGTGAATGATGTCACTCGTGCCAGACGATTGTACACCACCGTTACCAGAGTCTTGAATTTATGAAAGTGGGGCAAGTGGTTCCAATGTCTAGTAATCCAAACGGTAGATTAACTATGCCCCACTGCGGCAGGAAGTTATACCTTAAAGCATTTTCAGTTTCTACTGATGGGCATTGTTGTTCAGTGAACCAAGCCATTGATTTCATAGTCCCCCTTGTGGATATGGACAGTTAACCGAAAATATGCAAGAGAATTTTTATTTTTTAAACTTTTAATAAGTGACCATCAAATACAAACAGTGCCAACAGATAAAAACGGCAATATTCTATTGCTGGGAATCTAATTTGAGCAATTTATGTGCATGACCCATCGCATCAACTGGCGAATCGGATTGGCTACTCCCCCTGCCACCAGCCAATGGCTGATGGTCGGTGTTATGTGGGCCCCACCATGATGTATGTGTTTCATCCATGCCGTCCATCTATTTTTATAGATCATTTTATATTAAGAAACCAAAAATGAGATATATCGTAATCTCAAGTGGACCACATTATAGGAAAAATTATTGAATGAACATCGACCATTAAAAACTTTTTGGGGCATAAAAGTTTTGGATCAATCTGATATTTGTTTTTTCCCTTCATCTGGGTCTATATGACCTAATCAACATATTGGATGTCAAATAAACAGTACAGTGGGCCTTAGGAGGATTTTAATTGTGGATATCCACTCACTATTGTCTTCCTATGGTGTGGTCCACCTGAGATTTACATCCCACTTATTTTTTGGATCCAGGACTAAAATTATATGTAAAAATGGATGAACTGAATGGATGAAAGACATACATCATGGTGGGGCCCACAGAGCACCGACCACCAGCCACCAGGCCGGTGGCATGGGGAGGATCCAATCCGTTTCCATCAACTGATTTGATCACTAAAGCATGGGACCCACTGGGTCAAACTGCCCCATCCTGGAACCATTGTACACCACCATTATGTAAAGATATATTAGCAGGAATTGATTGAGGCTAGATCATTGGAGGAATTGATTGAAACTGGATCATTAATTTGCAACGCTTTTAAAATAAATTATTCTACAAATGTTGCTGTTTGGTTGGAGCCACGGTACATGTGTCATCGCATCTAACTCATCTAGAAGAATTGTGTTGCCATGAAAATGAGGCACCCAAAAATTAGGCTTGTCCAAATATGATGTGTCACTGCATATATTTGAAGGTTTTTGGGTGGCCATTCATCGTTTTTTACAATGTGTCCCACCTAATGACTTACTTAGCATTAGGTTTCGTTTATAAAATCATCATGCTTGAGCTCATTAGATTTGCAGGTTGAATTGCATAAAACCAACATAGCGGGTGGCGTCATAGAATATAAAAAATAAAAAGTGTGCTACCACCCAAAATCTTTAAATTTAGTGGAAAATAAAAGTTTTTTTTTTAATTTCTCTGTTTGTTAATTCCTATGGATTATTACTTAGATGTTCTCAAGATTTTAGAAAGACCAAAGCCAGAGAACTCAATAAATATCTAATTAAAGAAATCATAAAATTAGTGGTGTTGATGTCTAAATCTGGTCGACCTCTCCTCCTCGCCTCTGTCACCTCAACGTATGGTCCCTATAACCTGCACTAAGAGAACAGACAAAGGTGACCATGGCTAAGCCGCGGGACCCTCCGATGCCTAAGTTAGGTCAAGGGAATCGAGGTCTAAGCAGAGAGTAGAAGAGAGCACTTGTTATTCCGTACCTCTAGACATGGTGTCGTGTGCTATTTATACTTGCCTGTAGAATGGTCTGGATCCGATAATCTCGGCACGATCAATGAGATTCTCGGATCATGTAGATACTGCCCACAATCTGCTGATCACGCAGCGTATCGGGCGTGTAGTGCATATCTGCGAACGAGATTATCAGTCACGTTCAGTTATGGCAGTTTCCATATTCGTCGAATAGGATATACGCCTCGGAGTATATGCTCGGCTCAGCTTGTCCGACCGTTTGCCTCTGCACTTCTTCGGTTGGACAAGGGCGGCTCGCAGATTCGAGCGACCTTCATACCGAGCTAATCTTGCTAGTCTGAACCGAAGCGGGAAGCTCTGTTCTCCAAGGCTTTCGTCGCCTCGGACCTTACGCGTGCTCAGATCTTCACAAAATGCTCGTATCAGGTTGGACGGCTCAGATTGGCGCACAGAGTGGCATTTTATCGTGGGCTCGGATCACCCATAACAGAAGCCCCCTACTCTTCGAGTCTGCTTGCAGACTTGGAGAGTACTTATGTAAGAGATCTCCCGCCCATACTGCAATGATGACGGATTTTGAATTCGAAGTGTCACATCTTTAGATTACGGGTGTACGAGTCACTTTGGTCGACGCGTAGCGCCGGTTACGATTCTGAATATCCTCCCGGCCTATGAGGGGTTGCCACGCAGGTCAGAGGAGGCGTGTAGGTAATGGCTCCCACTGCTCGGGTGTCGCTTTGCATATCGAAGCACACTATCCAATGTCAGAGTCGTACCATCGGTTGAGTACTCCCCCAACGAGGTGTGGCCACGTATGCTTGATGATCGGCTCGTGCCGATTCGGCTGCGGCCATTATTGCTTGCCATTAATGCAGAGATCCTTCGTAGCCTATACAAGGGATCTCCGAATTTTCTCTGTTACTTTGCATTGTGGATCCTAAGAGCATACCGGAGGAGGCGATTCTGTTCGAATTCAAAGTTTTCAGTGGGCGATTCCGACCGATCACCTCTTTCCGGTAGAAGGCGATTTTCGGTAGTTGTCCGGTGAGTCTCTTCCGTCGATCTTCACCCTTTTCTTTTCATAATGTCTTCCGACCTCGAAATGGCGCGCGAGTACGCTAAGGACTCCGAGCCGGAAAGTTCTGAAGACAAAAGTGGGGCTTCCGAAGGTCCCTTCGAAGTCGTACCACTATACCCCCCACCTCAGAGATAAAAGGGGGCGGGTGTTAAGACCAAGCAGCCCAGTAAAAAGAAGGTCACCCGATCCCGTCAAGTCAGCACTGCTAAGGCCACCGAAATGTCCGCGAGTGGACGCACCGCGGAAGTAGTGCCAGGAGGTTCCGTATTGTCGGAATCTCAGATTGACTGGATCCGTTCGAAGTTTCAAATTCTGAGCTCCGTTCAAATAAGGGCCCCTGGGCCTATAGACACGGCTAGCGCTCTTGCTAAGGGGGAAGTCGCAATCTTCCTCTGCGCATTGCAGTGTGAGCTTCGGCTCCCACTTCACCCCTTCGTTAAGAAGGTTACGACCTACCTCGAGCTGGCTCCGGGGCAATTCACTCCCAACGCTTGGAGGGTGCTGATCTCCACCTTCATCATCTGGCGATAAGTTGGGAACCCTGAGTGACCCCGGAAAAGCTGATGAGTCTATACCTGGTCAAGCACGACAGCAACGACCCATGGTACTACTTCACGACCCAAGGCAGCAAGGGGTCGAGGCTGATGATGAACCTACCGTCCTCTAATAAAGACTAGAAGAATAAATGGTTCTGGGAGGCAGGTGAATGGGAGGCGCCATCAGCGGAGCTCGGAACCTTGACTACACGGGTTCTGACCCACTTCACAAAACCATGTCAGACTTTAGTCAGTATCTTTATTGTTGCATTTATTTTCATTTATTTCAATTGAAGTAAAGCTCTTTGTTTCCGTTTATAGCTTTCCAGAAGGGACTGTCACTCCTCGACTCAGCTCAGAAGAACCGCATCGCAAAGGCTAGAACGCGATCGGAGGGGCTTCGCTCCTGGAATGACCTAATCACAGCGGGCAATCTCCATTGGTCCGAACTTTATAAGTCAAAGCCCTTGCCCACGTCTCTTAGTAAGTTGTCCCAATATCTCTGATGAACCCAGTTTTTCCTACTTGGTCGCTGACATAGTTATTTCTTTCGCAGGCATGGCCGAGGCGTCTAATTCGGGGAAGAGGAAGGCTGCTCCGACCGCGGCGAGTTGTTGAGGGATGCTCCCCAGGTGAAGATTATCCGGAAGAAGCAGATTCCTTCTGCTGCAGTGCCGAGCTCTACAGCCCCCGCTCCGAAGCTCGTCGGCTCGGCTCTTGGGGCACCTGCTCACTCGCAGACGTCGGGTGTAGCGCCGACTCCGGTGCTCCCTGGTGTGGTGATGGCTCCTTCGGTAACTCCGCTACCTTCCGATCGGACCAGGGGTCCAGTGGTAGTTCCCCCCCGGAGCTTGCCCATACGACCGGGGCCGACGCCCGTTTCGAGCTCTGTTCCCTCCACCGTCGTTCCCTCACCGCGGAGGCTCCTACCGCAACCCCTGAGCCCCCCATTGTTATTCCCTCCTCCTCCAAGCTGGAAGAGGCCAATAGAGTGGCCGACAATGTGCTCCCCCCTGGAGGTTGAGGGAGATGTCCACACCAAGGGTCAGAACTAGGCCGGTAGTAGGGTAGGAGCTAAGGAGGTTGTGGTCTCGCCCCAGGTGGAGACGAGTGGTGGGACGTTCGAGTCGGGCTACCATATGGCCTGTTTGGCTCCGTGGGTCGCCAAGCATAGCCCAAACCTCGACAGGTCGGACAGCTCCTTTCTAAGCGATATAGTTGTCGTGTGTTACACGGTACGTTTTCGAGAGGACTCTTTCTTTCCTTCGTATTGTCGTTGTATTTATTTTTTTAGATACTGATTCTTGTACCCTATTCAGGCTGTCCCGAAGTTGCTGTTGATTCGGAAGATAGCGCGAGAGCATCATAAGAGGGAGGTCGAGCTTGAGGCCCTCAAGGCTGAGATGGCGGCCTTGCGGGATGAATTTTTCCTCTTGAGGTTCGAGTAGAGTGAGCTACGCCGGCAACTTTCGGATAAGAGGGCTAGAGGAGGTCGGCTGCAGGGGGTAGTGGTCGACCTGGATGTCAGGGAGCTGTTGTTGTAGAAGAGGGTGGATAATCTAAAGACCAGTAGTGATGCAGCGACCGTCGAGCTGACTCGCGCCAGAGCTCACGCAGATTCCTTGGTTGTGGAGACCACTCGGCTAAGTAAAGCCTTGGAACGCAATAAAGCTGAGGCGGCTGAAGAGCAGACTCAAGCCATCGCTTAGGCTGTGGAGGCTCATCGAGCCAAGGATGAGGTCTCTAAGGCAGCGGCAGTTGCTGCCGCGATTGAGGACTTCAAGACCTCCAAGGAGAGGGACGCCGAGGCTGCGACGTTTTACAACCGCGGCTTCGATGCTTGTATCGAGGCAGTCCTGAGTTTATACCCAGACCTCAATCTTGATTCTCTTCTGTCTAAGGACCTTGAAGACGCCCATGCCGAAGTCACCCGCTCGGAGCCCCCGACACCCAAGCGCCTCCTCCTGCGTGAAGACATTATGTTTTTTTTTTACTGTTGATGTATTTTTTGTCCCTCCGAGAAAAATTTACTGAATGAGAAACACTTTTTTATTATTCAAGGGTTTTTCATTGCGTTGACTTGTTCTGGGATGTTACCGAGCTGACCTCTTTACGGGTCTGGCCCTTCCATTATCGTTTAGTTGGCTCTCCGAGCCCCCTCGGCTCAAGTCTTAGTTGGGTCCGATCTTTTAGGTTACTCGGCTCGTCGCTTGTCTGGAGAAGACCTTTCATTCTATCGTGTGATGAGCCGAGTACTCCATTTGAGAGTCGAGTCATTATTAGGCTTTTTCTCTCAAGGGGATGCCTTGTCAAACCTTTGCAGGATTAGGTTTCGATCCCTTAAAGGATCGGACCATTAAGTTCGTATTCGTATCAATAAGGCAATCAAGTAGACATTCGAAGTAGAATTGAAACTTTTATTAAGAGCCTTAAAGGCTAGTCGCTCAGAGGCGTACACTTTATTGGGAGCCTTAAAGGCTAGCTCATCATGGGTAATATATCTTCAGATGCTCAGCCTTCCAAGGATGAGGGAGCTGACGGCCTTCGAGGTCTTCCAAGTGATACGAGCCCGGTTTAGCAGATCTAACCACGTGATATGGTCCTTCCCAGTTATGTCCGAGTGCCCCTGCTCCTGGTTCGGCTGTGTTCTGGAAGACCCGACGGAAGACTAAGTCCCCAGGGCGGAAACGTTCGACCTTGACCTTAGAGTTGTAGAAACGTGCTACTTGTTGATGTCAAGCCGCTGCTCGGAGCTTGGAGATGTCTCTGACTTCCTCGAGCAAATCCAGATTAGTAGCGATCTGCTCGAAGTTTCGATTCTCTTCAAAGTTCTTCATTCGTGCCGTAGGGAGTCTGATTTCTACTGGCACTATTGCTTTCGAACCATAAGATAGCAAAAATGGGGTTTCACCCATTAAGGTCTAGGCTGTGGTCTGGTAAGCCTAAAGGACGAAGGGAAGCTCCTCGGCCCAGTTATCCTTTGCTTTTTTCAACTTCGTTTTGAGATGGTGTTGATGATCTTGTTAACCACTTCCACCTGTCCATTTGACTGTGAGTGTCGAGGCGATGAATATGCATTCATGATGCCAAGTTCCTGACACATACCACGGAACTTGTCATTATCGAATTGTCGGTCGTTATCTGATACGATGGTTCATGGGATTTCGAACCAGTAGATGATATTTTTCACACAAAATCGATCACTTTTTACTCGGTGATCTTCACGACAGGCTCGGCCTCGGACCACTTGGTGAAGTAGTCGACTGCAACTATGGTAAACTTGACTTGTCCCTTCCCTGTAGGCAAAGGATCGATGATGTCGATCCCCCATTGGGCAAATAGCCATGGTCAGCTCACGGGAGTCATCTCTTCTGCTGGTTGCCTCGACACGGCTGCAAAATGTTGATATTTGTCGCACTTTCGAACAAAATCCTTCGAGTCCTGTTTGAGGGTTGGCCAGAAATACCCTTGACGAAGTATCTTCATGACTAGGGCTCGACTGCCTGAGTGGTTTCCGCAGATTCTCTCGTGAATCTCCTGAATCACGTAGTCGGCCTCATCCAGTCGAAGGCATCTAAGGTAAGATTGAGAATGCCCCTTCTTATACAACACTCCTTCCAAAATGAGGTACCGAACCGCTCTGACCCTAAGTCGCCTTTCCTCTAACTTGTCCGAGGGAATTTCGCCGGACGATAGATAATTAAAAATCAGGTCCATCCAACTTGAAATGGACTGAACAGGATTAACCTTCTCCGACTGGCTAATGCTCGAATGCTCAACAAATTCGACGGGAACAAAATGTGAGATTTTTCCTTCAGAGGCCGAGGCGAGTCTCGCTAGGGCATCGGCTCATGAGTTCTCAATTCTAGGGATTTATCGAATGGTGTAACTCCAGAATTTCTCGATCAGTTTCCTCGTCTCTTCGAGGTAGGCGATCATTCTGACTTCTTTAGCTTCATACTCCGAGGAGATGTGATTTACTACCAGCTATGAATTATAACGGACTTGCAGAGTCTGAATATACAAGCTCGCGGCCAGCCTGAGTCCAGCTAACAACGCTTCATATTCGGCCTTGTTGTTAGAAGCTTTGAACCCAAGTCTAATTGCTTATTGGATTATCGTTGAATCGGGTGCAACCAAGACGACACTAGCTTCTGCTCCTTTAACATTGGATGACCCATCAACATAAAGGACCCATCCTGGGTCCGACACTGCCTTGGTCGCTCAACGGGACGGGCAGCGTCATCTCGACTTCCTTACTGATTTGTTCTTCGCTCTGAATTGTGAACTCGATGATGAAGTCGGCTATAGCTTGACCCTTAATTGCTGCCCTGGGGTGAAATTGAATGTCAAACTCTCTGAGCTCAACAGCTCATTTGGTCATCTGACCCAAAACTTCGAGTCTCTAGAGGACCTGCCTCAAAGGAGAGTTGGTCAACACAACTATGGAATGGGCCTGGAAGTACATCCGTAATCTTCTAACTGAGACGACGAGGCAGAGTGCCAGTTTTTTCAAGGGTTGATATCTTGTCTCTGCGGGTACCATGGCTTTGCTCACATAGTATACGGGGTATTGCTTGCTTCCGATTTCTCTGATCAGGGTCGAGCTGATAGCTGAAGTTGAAACCGCAAGATAGAGGAACAAGGGCTCCCCTTCTTCAGGCTTAGATAAGAGGGGCGGCGAATCCAAATACTATTTCAACTGCTGGAAGGTTTGCTCGCATTCCGGCGTCTATTCTGCTTTCTCGTGGCCCTTCATCTGCTGGAAGAAAGGAAGGCATTTGTCTGTAGCTCTGGCTATGAAACGTCCAAGGGCTGTAATTCTTCCCGTGAGATACTGTATTTCTTTAATGGTTCGAGGTGAGTTCATGTCGTAGAGAGCCTTGATCTTATCTAAGTTAGCCTCGATACCTCGCTGACTAACTTGAAAGCCGAGAAACTTTCCTGATTCCACTCTGAATGCACACTTAGCAGGATTCAGCTTCATTTGGTATTCTCGGAGGACGTTGGATGTTTCTCCGAAGTCGGCAAGGTGGTCGGAGGCTCTGGTACTCTTCACTAGCATGTCGTCGACGTACACTTCCATGGTGCGTCCAATCTGTCTGGCGAACATCTGATTTACCAGCCTCTGATATGTTACCCCAACATTTTTCAGGCCGAACGGCATGACCCGGTAACAGTAGAGCCCTTTGTCTGTGACAAAGGTAGTCTTCTTCCTGTCTGGGGGATACATAGCAATCTGGTTATACCCAAAGTAGGCGTTCAAAAATGAGAGTAGCTCATATCCGACCGTGTTGTCCACCAGTTGATCGATCCGAGATAACGGAAGCTGTCTTTAGGGCATGTCTTATTCAGATCTGAGTAATCTACACAAACCCGCCACTTCCCATTAGATTTCCTGACGAGCACGACATTCGTGATCCAGTCAGGGTAATATACTTCTTTTATGAAACCCGCATCGAGCAGGACAGAGACCTCCTCGGCGATGGCTTCATGTCGTTCGGTATCGAACGGCCTTCTTTTTTTCTTTACTGGCTTATGATCCGGGTCCACATTCAATCTATGAACCAGTACATCAGGAGAGATCCCTGGCATATCTGCGTGTGACAATGCGCAGACATCTTGATGCAGCTTCAAGAATGCCAACAACACGGTCCTCTGCTCGAAATTCAACGATGACCCGAGCTGAATGGTTTTGCTCGGGTCTGATTCATCGAGGGGGACCTTTTCCAGATCTTCGACTGATGAGCTTCCTGTCGGCGCTCGGGGATCCAAGGCGTCCACGACGAGTTGCTGCTTGGCCGATCCTTTTCTAACTGTTATTGCATAACACCTCCAGGCCTCGCGTTGATCGCCTCGGAGATAATCGATCTCTCCTACGGCTGAAAACTTCATCATCAAATGGTAAGTTGAGACGATCGCCCTCATCGCGTTGAGTGAGGGTCGGCCCAGGATTACATTGTGCACAGAAGGAACATTGACAATCAAAAAGTCCACCAGAAGTGTAACTTGATGTTGCCCTTCTCCCGCTGTTACTGGGAGGGATATGGCTCCTTTGGAGATTACTCTTTCCCCAGCAAAGCCGTGTAGGGATGTCTTCAGGTCGGAGTCGTGACCATGGAATTCTCATCTTTTCGAACACTTCGAAGTATATTACGTCGGCCGAACTTCCGGTGTCGACCAGGATGCGATATACCTTGTGATTAGCTATGGTCATCGTGACCACTAGTGTGTCATCGTACCAATGTTGGATCCCGCGTGCATCCTCTTCCGTGAAGGTCAGGCTGCACGGAGTGACTCGGAGTTCCTTGCTGGGACGCTCCGTCAGGTGAACGTAGTGCTCAAGCTCGGATCTTCGAAAATGAACTTTTCAAGCCCTGTTTGAATCCCCTCCCCCAGTTGAGCCCCCGAAAATGGTACGAATTTCAGCGAGTTCTTCTGGGAGGTTGCTCGGAGGTTCCTGCGCCCGTTTCTCTCTCCGAACAGACTTCTCTTTTTTGGTGTACCTATGTAGATGTCCCCTGCGGATGAGGGATTCAATCTCGTCCTTTAGGTCCATGTAATCGTCGGTGTTGTGACCATGATCCCGGTGAAAGCGACAGAATTTTTACTTGTCCCGATGCTCTGGGTTAACCCTCATGCAAACTGGCCAATTAAGTAACCTGTTTCCTTGGATATCCAGCAGAATCTGCTCGACAGACGTATTCAGAGGGGTATAAGAATGGATTTCTCTTCTGGCCTGTGGCTCAGTCGACGATCGTGGGAAGCGCAGTCGTTCGCCCCTTTGCCGTTCGACTGAGAGTCTTCGTTCCTAGGCCTCTTCCCTTTGTTTATCGGGTCAGTTACTTTTGTGCCTTTATGAGTATTAGTGAACTCTTCGGCATTAGTATACTTCTGAGATTTCGTCATGAAGTCTGCTAACGTCTTTGGTGGATTCTTTCCGACAGAGAAAGCGAACTTTCCTTCCTTGAGTCCACTTAGAATGGCAGCAAGCGTCATCTTGTCATCATAGTCTTCAACCTGTAAAGCTTCCTCTTTGAAATGGGCAATGTAGTCTTTAAACGATTCTTTCGGAGCTTGCTTGATGGTGAGCAGGTGAGTGTTGGATTTTTGACTTCTCTTACCGCTTATAAACTGCGTAAGGAATAGTTGACTTAATTCCGTGAAAGAGCCCACAGAGTTTGGTTTAAGCTGACGATACTAAATTCGAGCGAACCCTGTAAGGGTGATGAAAAATGCTCTGCACATCATCGCGTATGTTGCAGTTTGGATTTGCATCCACGATCGGTAGGCTTCGAGATGTTCGGATGAATCCCCATATCCCGAATACTGGATGACAGGGGGCATCCGAAACCTCTGTGGCATCACCTCAGCCATGATTGCAGAGGTGAAGGGAGGCTCGGTTTCTTCTATCATCGCTTGGATCGTAGTAGAAACCTTCGATTGCTGCTGCTTTTTCTCCAATGTCAAAAACTGGTCCTTTAGTTTCGCAAATCGTACCTTCCAAGGATCTTTATTTTCTGCGATGACCTCTGAGGCATCCTCGATCTCCGGAGTTCTTCTTTCTCTCCTCCGTTCTAATTGATGGCGAAGATCCGTAGGTGCCAGAGTGGAGGTGGCTGAATGGATGGTAGTAGGGGCTCGAGTAGTGGCATTTCGCGTGGATTCTTCAGCACGCGCCGCAGGAGGATTTTGACCCAAACGTGGTGCCCCCGAATGCTGGGGAGCTTCAGGTCTCTCACTCCTTAGCACAGAGCGAGTTTCCACGAACAACTCAATTGGCTCGAGAACGGGGTTTTCTTGAATCGAATGTAGCGGCGGTTCCCTTTGCTGCTTCATTCTGTTTATCTCGTCGCGCAAGGCCTGGATTTCGTTCTGCATGGCATGATATTTACTCGATCGATTGTGAGAACATTGGGAAGGCCCTAGTGCGGATTCACCGTAAAATAATGACGATGACCGAGTTCGATCGTTTGGTTCCGGTTCCTCAACCCCAGCCTTCTTTTTCTTTGTCATTGCTTAGGTGAAGGAAAATGAAAACCTGACTTTTAATCTCGCTTCCCACAGATGGCGCTAAAAACTGTTGATGTCTAAATCTGGTCGGCCTCTCCTCCTCGCCTCTGTCACCTCAACATATGGTCCCTAGAACCTGCACCAAGAGAACAGGCAAAGGTGACCCTGGCTAAGCCGGGGGACCCTCCGATGCCTAAGTCAGGTCAATGGAATTGGGGTCTAAGCAGAGAGTAGAAGAGAGCACTTGTTATTCCGTACCTCTAGACATGGTGTCATGTGCTATTTATACTTTCCTGTAAAATGGTCTGGATCCGATAATCTCGACACGATCAATGGGATTCTCGGATCATGAAGATACTGCCCACAATCTGCTGATCACGTAGCGTATCAGGTATGTAGTGCGTATCTGCAAGCGAGGTTATCGGCCACGTTCAGTTATGACAATTTTCATGTTCGTCGAATAGGATATACACCTCGGAGTATATGCTCGGCTCGGCTCGTCCGACCGTTTGCCTCTGCGCTTCTTCGGTTGGACAAGGGCGGCTCCTAGATCCAAGCGACCTTCATATCCGAGCCGATCTTGCTGGTCCGAACCGAAGTGGGAGGCTCTGTTCTCCAAGGATCTCGTCGCCTCGGACCTTACACGTACTTAGATCTTCATAGAATGCTCGTATCAGGTCGAACGGCTCAGACTAGCGCTCGGAGTGGCGTTTTATCGTGGGCTCGGATCTCCCATAACAAGTGGTGTTGTTCTACCAATTATGAAAGCCACTCTCCCATCCATGCTTAGATGAAGGAGAAGATGAGAGTCGATATAAATTTCATAAAGTAAAGTTAATGGACGGCCATCCATGGGTGTAAGCCCACGTGTGTGGATCTGCTCAGAGGAAGGGAATGAGAGATTAATTACCTACATCTCTCTTAGGAGAGAGAGAGAGAGAGAGAGAGAGAGAGAGAGAGAGAGAGAGAGAGAGAGAAATCCTATCCTCCCTCTAGTCTCGGACTCCTGGCCATTTGAAATAGAATATATATATATATATATATATATATATATATATATATATATATATATATATATATATATATATATATATATTGGGGAGTTGGGGTTTTAGGGAGATATTACTTGTGGTGTTGTATCCCCTAAATTCTTCTATATGCCCAAATACATTGGAATTCTAGGATCCTTCATTATCTCATCTACTCAATAATGATTATACACTATAGACTCAATATACAAGCAAATGAAGTGATGGACTCTTAAATCAAGAACATCTTATTATCATTAAGTAAAATTAAAATCATTTTACTAATTCGGTATGCTTAACTTAATAAAGGTGGTAGCCAACACTCCCATGAAGTCCTCGGGACGTAGAGACAACATCATCGAGACCTCTTCTTCAACCACAATGCAGTTGCTTCACTGAGCAAGAACCGCCGTATATCAGTTAAGGGGTATGAGAGAGCATGACTTACTCACCACCGCTTCAGGAGTCTAACATCCCGAGGTACCCTCCATCTTTGCATGTGGGTTGCCGACTGCTGCAGTGCCCTCAACTTGGTAGTCCTCATTCTGAGAAAAGGATGATTCCAAGTCGATGACTTCCCTTGCCATAGGTTCTAGATGAAAGACCTCCCCAACCAGTTCGTTTGGAGGAGCCCCTTGAGCTGCTCTGCTCGTAGCCGCCTCAGCTGCTTAACAACAAGTCTCTCGGAGGTGAGCTCGAGTCTATCCTCGACGGCCCTAGAGGACTCTCCTCGACGAGCCAGAGGAGGGGCGGGAACTTCCTTAACTGCCCTCCTCTGCTTCTCTAGCTGAGCCATGGAGGGGAGTTTGATTTTCTTCAATGGGCAGGACTGATCTGTCATTTGTACAAAGTAAAGACTATAAGGGTCAAGCATATATATAAAAAATTAAAAAATAAAAAAAAATAAAAACATTCAAGCACAAAAGTTTAAAGAAAATTGACCAGCTTCAACATACCTGTTGGGTCGACCATGGATAGGCCAACCTGATGCAAGGACAGAGGAGTGATTAGCTTCCTCCAATTCCTTTCAGTTGTGCTTCGCTCCTTCGCAAGATTAACTTGATAAAGTTGGAATTGAGAAAGCTCGAACTGTTTCTAATGAAGAGCTGCAAGGAAGCACAACCAAAGTTAGCAAACGAGGCTACAAAATTAATAAAGAAAGAATATACAAGAATTATAACTCAGTAACTTCCGACTTAAGAAAGTGAAAACAGTAGGGACTACAGTCCCCATGGGACCATAGTCTGCCCATCTCAGCCACTAGGGCCTCTCATGAACCACTTGTCCTTCCAACCTTCGTTGGAGGACGGGTTGTCGGTGATGAGGGCTTGGCCCTGGTTCGCCCAAGAAAAAAAATAGTACCATCTCAGGGCGCTTGGGCTGGCCTTTGCTTTGTATAAGTACAGAAGCTCGTCTACAGATAGCTCGATATGTCTGAGCTGATGTCATAGAATAAACATACCGAAGATGGCATGCCGAGACATTAAGAATCAACTAGCCTGGAGCGAGCCTAAGGTGGTGGGTGACCTTTCATACGATAAGATAAAGAGGAAGCCACAAACCACACTGCAAGGCCATGACATATATGGCCACCTCGCCCATGGGAGGATGACCCTAATCTTCCCCAACTTCAGGAGCTCGGAGTACCACGAAATTGGGAATGTGGAACTCCAACCTAATCGAGGCTAAGTCCGTTTCCTACAGCCTCGACTCGAAGGAGCCAACGACCAAGGACAGCCCCTCGGCGAGTTGAGCAGCCGGCTTCATTGGAGCAGAGGTTACTTCCATCTCCTGAGCTCCATCGCTTAAGATGGCCCACCTGAGGTGGAGCCCGAACAAAGATCTATGCTCTCTAGGATAGAATCTCCCCAAAATGCTCCGAACACAGAGACCCTCTAGGATCCCTTTGACAACATTTTGAAAGGAAGAAAAGAAAACAAAGAAAGGTCGGAGAAGAAATGAAGGATTGGCCGGAGAAACACAAAAAAATTATAAAGTCCCAACTCATCGAAAATCACCCTCTGACTGGACCCGGCTAGGAAGAAGAGAAGGAAGCAAGTGGGGGATGGTACTGTCACGCCCCAAACTCGGAAACCAGGCTCACAGAATTCCCGATCGCTGAATCGGCGCCGACAGCCTCCGTAGAACCCCATTCTCGGCTCCTAGCTCCCATTCGCCAGGTTCCGATCCTGGGATGCTACGAGGAGGATTTTAAATATCAGTTTGACTCGTAATAAGCATAACCAAAGGCATAACCCACAAACAACAACCAAGAACTCCATTACATTTCCACTATGATCAAAAACTTTACAAGTACAATGAGCATAAAAGGAAATACAATGGTAAAGAACAAAAATTCTAAAATGCTCTGCAACGTGCTCCTGCCTCAGCGCTGCTGCGATCCAACGTCACCTGCACGCAACGGTCGTGCATAAGCTTACAGAAAGCTTAAAGGGTGGTGAAAGTGTGTGCGCAAGGTAGTAATATGAACATGCAATGACAGAGTAATGCGGAATATGCAGATAGAACCATAATACCATGAGCTATACCAAAGCTTATGCGATGCAAGACATGAATGGTATCGACCATCCCAAGGCCATGCGATGTGCAATGCAACTCAAGCATACAGATCCTCATCAATGTCCATACATCAATACAGCTCAAAATATGTAATATCACCGGAGTCTAGTACACTTTAAACCAGATTGCCGCCACATCGCACAATAAGGTAAGCGAAAGAGACCTCACTATCCGTCTGCCAATATCGGGCGCGACTCGTCGATAGCGGACCCATTCCTCGAGCTGGTCAAACTCAGCCTAGCATTGCCCCCTACACTCCGGCAGGTAAGGCCGCACCCCCTTCCAACCGACCACGACACAATGGAGAGCGTAACCGTCTGGTAATTGGCATTCAACGCTCATCTACCCACTCGGTCTAGACGTTGGAGTAACCTCCTGGTAGCATAAGGGTTTAGGGACTTTCACCCAGGGATATCAATAGCACCCCATGTAGAAAAAAAAATTTGGTATCCAATCCTGTCAACCACGATCTGTCTGTGGAGGCTACGGCCCCGATGTCGCTAGGGCGTACAATAACCATGTCACACAAATACGAAATGCATGATTCACGCTATCCAGTCATGCAACAAATCTTGCGCATATCGTGCGCTCATGTAGGGCAACACCGCCTAACCGGGAGCCCATAAACAACCTGTCCGAAGGCAAATGCTATAATCAGACAATTCTCACATCAAGCATACATATGATGTGTATGATCATGAGTCATGGAACTGCACTAAACATGTTATAATAAAATGAACTATCTCAAAATGCAGATGGGCCTGGACGGCCTATACACAATAAGTACGGCTCAGTAATGGGCCCCAAGGAGAGTCGTAATGTGGACATCCAACCAGCATTACACTCGCAATGTGGACGTCAAACCAACATTGCTTCTCAGACACGATCTTTGTAAACAGCGCTAGATAGACTGTATGGGAATTACACATTGCAATGGACCGTAAGTTCATCCCATTGGGCCTTACATATATATATCAAATGGGCCATATCTTATGAGCCTTTTATTCATCAGATGGGCCATATAATGGGCCACACCAATGGGTCTGACGTGCATTGCAATGGGTCAAAACCCGTGGGCCTAGGATTGCATCAAATGAGCTTAGTCTCATGAGTCTAATATGTGACCAATGGGTCACACCAATTGGGCCCCACATGTAGATCAAGTGGGCCTCAACCCATAGACCTAACATGAGT
The DNA here is from genome assembly GCA_037074715.1 of Magnolia kwangsiensis. NCBI lineage: Eukaryota > Viridiplantae > Streptophyta > Magnoliopsida > Magnoliales > Magnoliaceae > Magnolia > Magnolia kwangsiensis. The sequence goes on from CM073573.1 coordinate 4,600,497, forward strand.
CAAATGGGCCTAAACCCCTAAGCCTTAATCAAATAAAATGGGCCTAACTCATGGGTCTCAAATAAATCCAATGGGCCTAATCCCATGGGCCCTTTTTACAATCAAATGGGTTTAGTCCCTTGGGCCTTACAATATATCAAATGGGTTCACTTTCATGGGCCTTGAGTACATCAAATGGCCTAGTCACATGGCCTTAGATCATATCCATTGGGCCTAAACCCATAGGCCTTAAATATCAAGTTAAGCCCATAGGCTTTACATATCAAGTGGGCCCAAGTTCTTGGGCCTTGAATGAATCAAATGGGCCTAGCCCATAAGCATTTCATAATTTAAATGGGACTAGCCCATAGGCCTTTTGTAATACAAATGGACCTAGCCCATAGGCCTATTGCAAACCAAATGGGCCTAACCCATATGATATAAAATGTAATATTATATTATATATTAATATAACAAGATATACTATATTAATATAATTAAATTTAAAGAAAATGAAACATCCAGGCCCTGGATGGCCTGGACATGCGCCTGCATCAAGGGAGGGCCCCACCGTCCGCTGGACGGTGGAGAAAATTTACATCAAGGTGGGCGCCACCGTCCACTGGACGGTGGCCTAAAAAAATATATAAATATCATGGTGGCCCCCATGTGGGGCCCACCAGAAATGTTCATTCGAAATCCAACTGTTCACAAGGTCCTTTGGACCTGGATGAAGGGAAAACATAAATTTCAGCTTAATCCAACACCTCAGTGGGCCCCAAACAGATTTTAATGGTAATATTCAATCCACACTGTTTCACGTGGTGTGCGCCACCTGAGTTTTGGATCTGTGTCATTTTTGGAGGGGGGCCCACCACTAGGGTGGCCCACCTAATGAGCCGGTTGGATGGTAAACAAACATTAAGGTGGGGCCCACGGCTGGAGCCGTGGGTCCCTCACTGGACGCCCGCCGTCCCACGGCTGCACGCAGCAGCGTGCAGCGCTGCTGGCTGCGTCAGAGGCAGAGGCAAGGCCTCTGCCATTTCATTTTTAAAAAAAAGGAAAATCGGTCTTCCCGGGGTTTTTCGCACGTGGGGCCCGTAAAAAAGAAATTCGCCCCGGCCATTGCGATCAGCGGCTCGAGGCCGTCCAAATGAGTCCAGAGTTTGAATTTTTTTTATGCTTAGAAAGTGAAATAAAATAAAATAATGATCTTGAATGGTAGTGATGCATTCTTTGATATTATGGCCCACCAGGTATTCCAATCAGCCCCAAACTTCTACCCAACGGCTAAAACACCGTAGGTAAGAGGATGGACGGCTTGGATTACTCAAATACATCATGGTGGGGCCTATGCAAGGGAACACACAAAAAGCCTTACTTTTTTTTTTTTTTGTAAAGGAACGTCCAACGTCCCAAACGCTGGACGATGAGCCCCCTTTTTTTTTATTATTTTAAAGATACATTGTGGTGGGCCTTTTTAAGTGGGCCACCACTGATGGATGGTGGGGGTACGACATGCAAGGTGGGCCCCACTTGAAGAACCCTTGCACAGAATAAATACCTCAAGGTGAGGTCCATTCAAGTGGGCCACACAACCCCTTAGCATAAAAAATGAAATAAAATAAAATAAAATAAAATAAAAGAAATAAAAGAGAGAGAGAGAGACATGGAGAGTGGGACACGCCTTGGGATGGAGGGACCCCGTCATTATGGGCCCTCCCTTACATGAAATCATACATCAACGGACCCCTTTGAACAAGAGACCATAAAAAATGTAAATCAACGGTGGAGATCCATTCCCCACCGATATGGACGGTCTAGATGACCTTTCTAAATGAAATAAACATCATGATGGGGTCCATAGAGAATGGCCCCATCATGGAATGATCATGATGATCCAAGTGATCCATTAGTCACAAATAAGGGTCCCAAGTGAGATCCACACTATTGATCGGTGGGCCTCACTTGGTCCACCATAAAAACAGGTAAATCTACCCTATAGAGGCACCCACCGTCCGATCTTCTCGCTCCTAGGGGTTCCTTGGCACCTAAGCTTCAACTTCAATGGTTAAGATGAAGAATGGAGGGTTGAGATGGGAGATTTTGGGGTAGGAAGGTGGGCCACTTGAAGCTTAGGAGCTCTTGTAAAATTCCATACGTATGGAGCTCCTTTGCTTGGAGTTTTGCAAATGAGAAAGAGAGAAAGAGAGAGAGTGATGTATGGGAGAGAGAGAGAGTGATGAATGGATGGATGAGTGATGGTTGTGTAAGAAAAGCTTGACTTTTGAGGCTTTTGTGTAAGAGAGGTATGGGAGATGAAGACTTTTGTCACTTTTTGTGTAAGAGAGGTATGGGTGGTGAAGACTTTTGTGGTTGCTTGGAAAAAGGGATGGAAGTGATGTGTACTTGACATGTGATGGATTGATGGGTAATTGATTGATGGGATTGATGTGATTGATGTGACACATCGTAGAGATTCTCTTAGTTTTCGCAACGCGCGACGTTTTCTCGCACCGAACGTTGGCCCATATCTCTTGACCAGGGTATCGCCTTGGCGCGCGAGTCGCGGTATCGGAACCGCGGCGACGGCACGGTCGCTATGGTATTGGTCTCGGGTTGAGTCGACTCGAGTTGTCGGTACATGAATCAGGGTCGCGCGTCGATATTGTTTAAGGGTCGAAGGTTGCCGAAATTCGACCGGTAAGACCGCGGAAGTCTATGGAAAGGTACGGACCAAGATACGGGTCTTACAGCTCTCCCCTCCTTATAAAAATTTCATCCTCGAAATTTATTCAATCATCACAACTAAGCATAACTAGCGAAGAATAAGAAATATTACGTCATCATATAGAATTCAGGGATAGCATACAAAATACAATACAGGATCAATCATCAAAGAGATGAGGGTAACGCTCTCGAATCTCAGCCTCACGCTCCCAAGAAGCCTCCTCTACAGAATAGTGACCCCACTGCACCTTCACCAACGGAATGACCTTGGTTCTGAGGACCTACTCCTTCCTATCAAGGATACGAACTGGCTGTTCAATGTAAGAAGCGTCCTCATGAACCTCCAACGGCTGTCAATCAATAACGGGAACTATGTCTGACCCACACTTCTTCAACATGGAGACGTGAAAAATGTCGTGGACACCAGACAACTGTGATGGCAAGGCAAGCCGATAGGCCACGGCGCCAACGCGCCCAGTGAGGTCCTATGAATCTCGGGGCAAGCTTGCCCTTCGCTCCAAATCGAACTACGCCCTTCATGGGCGAGACCTTGAGATACACAAGGTCCCCTACATCAAACTCCAAGGGACGACGCCGACAATCAGCAGAACTCTTCTGTCGGCTCTGAGCTGTGCGCATCCTCTGCCTGATCAAATGTGATGCCCTGGTCACTGCTTCATGTGGGCGGGCACATGTGGGCGGGTGCACATGTGGGCGGGCCCCAAGGAAGGCTGGCAGGCTACTGTGTGGCTGGCAGGCTACTGTGTTGGGCGAGCTACTGTTGCAGTTGACTGTAGCGTAATTTGTTCCACATCGGAAGAGTTGTCTAGAGTTGTGGTGGTTATATGTGGGGTTCCTCCCTTAACAGGCATGACGCTTTTTAAAGCCGTGAGCCCATCGGGCAAAGCGGACAATATCATGTGCTGTGGGGGTGGGCCTTACAGGTACAAAGTGAAGCAAATAAGGGAGGTAAGGGCACCCCCTCCCTTATTTATAGTGATTTCGACTGTAGCATTAATGTGTGCATTCAATGTTGTAATCTGAAAAGATGCCTCAACGCATGCCCTTGTCCACGTGGCGATCAAGGATTCATGGGAAGGCCCCATTATCGAGGCAAAGACAGATGTCCTCCTACCATTCATTTGGAAATGAAGAAGCGCCGCACAACTCATGCCTCCTTATACGATTCGTCGTTATCTTCATTGTATCTTCCTTAATTCTAATGCATGCAACCTTTCCCTCTCCCACAATAATGACAGGCAGCCCCGATTGAGCCGACCTCTCAACCTCACCCTCGTGAGATCTCATGCTTGAGCGTCAATCCAATTCTATTTACTTCTCGAGCTCTTGGAAAGCGCTTAGAAGTAGGAGGGCTGATGTTATGGGTAAAACTGGACTGACGAAATGGTTGAAATAAAGTGAAAATGTCAAAGGCAACTAGCTTAGATGGGAGGTCGGGTATGAGCTCGATCTTAGATGTCGACTGTGACCAATCCGAGTAGCGACCATGAATGACAGCCTCGACCGCTTAGTTGACACCTCATAGTCTCAACCTAAGGGATGGCTCGGTATGCGGACCTAGATGACCAACTTCGAACAAGGGTCTGACCTTAATTATCGACCTTGACCACCGACTTAGATGTCAACCTCAAGTATCGTCCTCGACCTTGGATTCCAACCACTAAGGAAGATCCCCTTCGTAAACGGGTAAGATTACCTCCCCGAGATCTTTGCCAAGGATCTCACCTAGATAAGCATGATATATCTAGGGAAAGATCCCTTCTATAATACGTATCTATGTAGCAGATTCACTACTAAATATGTAAGGAGTGTCAAAGGGTTATAAATAAGAATCTTTCTTATATGAAGAGGTAGGCACAATTACCCTAATTCAACTACGCTTATGGTGTGATTATTTTAACTTAAGCATCGAAGGGTCCTCGACTACAATCGACGCCTCCATTGTCACTTAGTTTTACAAGTATCAACAGGCTAGTAGGAATGACCAGATTTGATCATCAATAGTTACTGCAGTCAAAAAGTCTTTCTTTGGATCTTTTTTTTTATTAAGTTTTCCTTTTGTCATCATTCCTCTTTTGTCTACCAAGCTTTGTTCCTCTCAGTTACCTTCCATATTTCAAATTGCTTTAACTATGTTTCTCTCTTTACCTATTAAAATTTTGGACAATTCAATCACATCACTACCGACATCCACTAACATGTAAAACTAAATTTACGCTTGTTATGATTCTTATAAAAAAAAAAAATTTAAAAATGCTTTAAATATCTTATTTCTTGTGTAATACCACCTATCACATTTTCCCAAATGGCAAAAAATAAGGTAGAACAATAGTATTTCTCAATTGTCGGTACAGGAGAGATATAATGAACGGATCTAATGAAACATAGTCAACCATCCAGATTCATTAAATTAAATGTACATGTTATGTACACTCATGATTGTAAATCAAGATGAAAATTGTTCATCGGTTGGATCCATATATATATGAACGGATCCTTACTCTTGTTCCAGTGGTGGACTCTCATGAGTTTGAACACCTGGTCAAGGGTTCGAGGATCCACATGTGGTGAAATCCAGTGTACAATCATGAGTGCATGTGTATGATCAACAGTAATCCCCAATCAACCTAAACGAATGCTCCCGGATATGTCATTAAATAACCAAAATACCCTTTCGATTTCCATCTATGTCCTTCTCGGTTTCTCATTTTTCAAACGCTCATCCTCCCGCGTCTATAAATAGCACTGACCCATCCTTACTCTCCTTCGCATTCTATCAACTGAGAACAAGTCCAATCACCAAAAAACCCAGCCAATAGAGAAGAAGAGAAAGGAGAGGAAGAAAAAAAAATGGAGAAATCCCTGAAAAGAGAAACCTCCATTCCCTGCCACACTTCTCCTCGGTCGATCTTCCTTTCTCCTCATTCTCATTTCAACTGGTATCTCTCTCTCTCTCTCTCTCTCTCTCTCTCTCTCATTCCACGTCTCTGAACAGGAAAATCAGATCTTATAGTAATTCCAGTCGATCCGATTCAAGAACTACTGGATTCCTCTGTATATTACGATTCTAGCAGTATAGAAGTTGATTCCACGTCTCTGTTCAGAAAAATCAGATCTCGACAGTAATTCCAATCGATCTGGTTCCGGAACTAGTGGATCCTCTATAGATTATAATTCTAGCAGTTCGTAAATAGATTCCGCGTCTCTGATCAGAAAAAACAGATCTCAACAGTAACTCCAGTCGATCTGATTTCAGAACTACTCGATTCCTCTGTAGTCTACAATTCCAGAAGTACAGAAGTAGATTCCACGTCTCTCAAAAGAGAAATCAGATCTCGACAGTAATTCCGGTCGATTTGATTCCAGAACTACTTGATTCTTCCGTAGATTAGAATTCTAGTAGTATAGAAGTGGATTTCACGCCTCTGATCAGAAAATCAAATCTCGACAGTAATTCCGGTTTATTTGATTCCATTACTACTGGCAATTCTTCTGTAGATTAGAATTCCAGTAGCATAGAAACAGATTGACAAATGAAAGCGAGATTTACATTCCACGGTTCTTAGAGTATAGCTTGCTTTTATTGCTTTAGCTCAAATCCGTGGAGATTTCAAATTGGAATAAGTTTACAGCAAGAAGCTTTTGACAGATCGCTCTTCCGTTCCAGCACTAAGACCTGAAGCAAGATCAATCTGTTGAAACCAGAAAAATTGAGCTGATTTTTAGAACATTCGATTTTTATTTTTTTAATTTTTATTTGAAAATTTCAGGATTTGGAATTAATTGTAGTTTTTGAAAATGAACCTCCTAAAAGACAACGATTCTCACAAGTTCCCGAAATTTTCTGGTTCTCGATATAATTTTCGTTGAATCTCAGACGCTGACGATCGATCTTCTCCCGAAATGCTGATGCAAGAACTTCGGAAAATAGAAACTTATTGGTTTCACTTTCGGATATTATGAAACATAGCTTCGTTTTCCTTTTTATTTTTAATTTCCTTTTCCGCTGAGCATTTTTATTTATTCCTTCTTATTTTAAAATCTCGCTGGGAGATTTTCTCTGTAGCTTTCATATGGTTATACTCGAATTTCTCTGTCTCTTTCTCTGAGCGGGAATTCTTTTTTTATTTTTAGTTTAAAGTTCTGAAATTTATGCATTTTCCGGTGTAAATGGTTGGAAATTTGTACCCTTCGGAGCGGCGGAAATTTCTGCGTATCCAGGAGAAGCGAATTTACCAGAATATCCTATAATTTTACGGAAATTACGATTATAGGCTGGTGTCCCTGACGTTGCTACAATGTAGGTTCTCGCGGTAGATGGTATGGTAATTACTCCTGTTGTCGGAAATTGGAGTTCGTTCTGGGAAAGTTCAAGTGGAAAACTATGTTATTCTGGCACCGTATCACGGATGATACGCAGGAACTTAAGACATTGGCTTTGTAGCATACAAATAATTAAAATACAACTGTCCAAATTAGGGGACCGAGTTTAGATGTATCAGGAACCAAAATTTATGCTTATCTGAATATCTGACTATCAGATTGGCGAATATTTTATTAGCGTTAAAAAACGAAAATATCCTATGGTCCAATTTCAGCAAACACGTGCCCACGAATCAAGAGTATAGGGTAGTCAACCAATCAGGGAGATTTTAGGGGCATCATCGAAGCATGGTTGGGTCCAACCGATCACCGTCTGGATCACCAAACCACGAGGCCCACCCTTACCCAATGCAGAACCGGATAGCATTAACCGTCCACAGTAACTTAGGGACTGAAGTGTGGGTCCCATTGTGGATGGCAAGTAACCTGAATCCAAATTGATTGAACGATCTTAACCAGATAATTTTGTTTTAATCCTCCAATTGATGTCCACTGATTGATTTTTTTATTTTTATTTTTCACTGATTGATTGATTAGGTTTGTTCTATAGGAAGGTTGTCTGTGTATTCTCGACAATAGTTAGACAGTTCTAATTAATGTACGATGGCGGCAACTTCCTGCTCGCAAATGTGAGAAAAATGGGGCAACTTCTCGTGATCGCCCACAGGACTCTGATGTAGCATATACAGTGAGCTGTAACTGGTATAAAAAGGAGGCTCCCCTACCTACATTCACGTCACCCATACCTCGAATCCAAACCGCCCAAATGGGGGAGCCCTTGCAAAAATTTAAAAAAAATAAATGAATAATAAATAATAATCTCTGTGAGCTACACCATAGGGAACAGTGGACATAGGGAGGCCCATCATTGAAAACTTTTGGGGGCCCACTGTGATGTTTCTGTGCCACCCAACTGTTCATAAGCCGAGTCTCAAGAGGATGAATGGGAGAAACAAATATTAGTTCGATCCAAAAATTCTACAGCGGGGAGAAGGTTTCGATAGTAGCCACCCTCGCCCACACTTTTTCTTATGGTATGGCCCACTTAAGTTTCCGATCGGCCTTATTTTTGTGATTGCGTCCTAATGTCAACTGGCACAAACGATGAGAGGAATGGATGTCACACACACATTACTGTGGGCCCATAGGGCTAATTGTTGCGAGACTCCTTACAACAGAAATTTGCTTCGGAGGAACTACTGTAGATGGATTACAAACCAAAAGTAATACTATAAGCATAACGGTGCCTGGAATTGTAGTATTCATATGAAAGTATTCATCTGTGCATGCTAACGGCTACTAAAAGTATTCATCTGTGCATAATAATGGCTACCGTTATGATGAAAGTTATGTCCCTTTTAACGGTCAAATGCTTTCTTTAACTGTTAACTATGAAAGTTAGCCACAGGATATTTTATATTCATTTATGAAATGAGAATGGTTCATTTAACAATGCTGAGACTGGAGGGGATTTTTGGGCATCTGGCAAAAATGAAGAGTTGTATTTGTCAAAAATTCTAATTTATTTAATACCCCATTTGAAGAAGACACGGAGGGGTTTTTAACATTTTAGCTCATTTCGTAAAGAGCTTCACGCCTGCACGTAATGCTACATCCGCTGCCAGACGCGCTGGTGTGCATCACGTGCAGGGTAGAAACCAATGAAACCAAGATGATACAGACTGATATTACGATTCAGAAATTTGCGAGAATATTGAATAGACCAGCTGATGACGAATAAGTATTGCCGAATCGCTTTAATTTCATTTCATTTTATTCTCTGAATAGGTACGAAAAGGATGTGTGGACAGAGATAGCGAAGTTCTTAGACGGTAAATGTCTGATGAAGCTGGGAATGACGAATCGTTGGTTTCACAGCATTGTCACGGAAGAGAGCATCTGGAAATTCGCTTGCTTGCGAGATCTTCAGGTCCCTCCTCCCGAGCATGTAACATTCAAATGGATCCAGCTGTTCGCTTCCGCTTTCGGTACTCTCTCTCATGTATATATGGGTTATGCTATCGTTCCGCCAACGTCTCCAAACTTTTTTAACGGCACACACACGGGACCTATGGTCAATCTGGACCTTCCATTCATTCATGTAAGTAGGAGCAAGCCATGGTGCAAAAATCGCACTGATTGGATGATCCTATCCCTTTGAACGGGCCAATCTTTTACAACGTACATTGTTTACAAGCCATAAATCACAGGGTTAGTGTTATTACTTCAGAATGATAAGAAATACAAAGTGGGATATGTCCTACAGATGTTTCTAGATGAGGATTTGCCCTATTTTGTTTCTTTGATCAATCTTGACTGTCCATTTTTATGCTATTAATTAGAAGCTTAAGTTAGCTTACCAAATTGGCATGATTTTTGCACAATAGCTTACCTAATTGGCATGAGTTTTCAATCATGGCTTACTCCTAGTTATATAAATGAATGAATCGTTCGGAACGACAATAGATCACTTCACGTACCATTTAAAAGGTTGGGGAATGATGTTCACGTCCCATGAAGGCTCTGCTTGTAATCCAATTAAATAATTCCCAGAGTACAGTTGGTTCCAGTTATCTGATCATCTCTGCGTGTGGGATCCACATGGCAACACATGTTGGCGTCCGTTGGTGGCAGCCAAGGCAAAGGGAGCTTGAGCAATGTCCGCCTTTAAAAAAAAAAACGTCATAGACATGGAGGATTTCCACAAATATGTTTGTAAATTTCAAATATATTTTGCATCAGGCACAGCTTGTGGTATGTATCATCTTTCCGGCAAACATGCGACTTTTGTAGAGCATCAGTTCCATGACATCGGGAAACCTCATCATCAATATCCGACAAAAATCAGGCTGTTTTACTCATCAGGTGGGCCACACTGTTGGAATAAATGGACAGCAACGGCCTGACTCAACATACAGATGTGGCCCACATGGTGATAGGATATGCCTGATTCTCTGCAGGGTCGTCTTCATGGTGGGGCCCGCTTTAATAGTATTGATTTCATAATGCACAAGTGGCATGGCAGGAAAGGTGATATAGTGCCAGAAGTTATGGTACCATTGCATGTGATTGATAGTTAACAAAGGAATTGCCATGGTCCGGGTCGGGCTCTGGGCCCGTTTTCTGAGAGTCGGATGACTGTCTGTCCCGAACCCGACTCACTCTCTACCTTATTTTTCCCCTTTTGTTTTTTCGCCCTTTTGTATTAATTGACGCTTGCGCATTTCATGGCAGATGGAAGTCATTCCTACAGCTATCGTCAGCCGGAGAAGCACATTGGTAAATATCATTTTCAAAATGCTACCGTTCATTTTGGGTCATTAGCAAAAGCTTAACCAATACATCCTCAATACAAGCAATGAATGGACGGTCTGGATAATCCAATTATTTTTTCACGCGTACAACAGTGATGGGAAAGGCATGGACACCCCACACATGTATGTTAATCTAGATCGTCCATTTTGTGGGACCTATTGTGGATGGAGCATTACCTGATAGTTACACCGATCAGGTTGTAACTGTCCAATTGATACCATCAAATTGATGGTTAAAACAGTTGTATTGGAGACATGCACGCGGGAATCGTTAGTCAGAACCGGCAATCCAATCTATCCTTTACTTATGTACCAGCATGCAGAAAGCCCAACATTAGATGATTCTGAGCGTTTTGTTCTCCTAATATCTCATCATCATCATCATCTAAGTCTTATCCCAATTAACTGGGATTGGCTGCATGAATCCTGCCCCAACATTCCATTCTTCTCATAATATCTTATTTTAATACTCTCTCTATTCTGCATGGTTTAGATTGGATGAGGATTGGTGCCTTCTTTTTCGACTCGCCCAACGCTTATTTGACGGATAAGCTGTCCATGCCAAAGAGAATGCCGCGAGGTGATTCCACAGAGAAAATGTTGCAGAACACTGGCGCTTGCATCTTAAAAAACGTCAAAACAGGAATATGGCTCGCCGGTACCGTTCCTCTCTACTTCCTCTTGAGAAACCATTCTTCTCATTTCCAGAACTTCTCTCCTCGCGGCAAATACAAATGCTCCCGTCAAATACATGAATCGAGGGCATTGTGGTCAATAATCAACTTCTCTAGTTTCACGTTTTCTCCTATTTTCAGATTAACTAACTGTTCAATTTCGTATAACGTTTGCAGATCTACAGCTCGTTCGATGCCCGGTTTGCAACCTCGAGACCTGCGAAGGTAGTGAAACCATAGAAACGTCATGCAGAATCCCTTCACAAATGAACCATCCACATGGTTATCTCCGTCAGTAGTCGAGTCCACCAGATCGTTGGTGAGACTTGATGTCCACTTATCTGGATCATCAACCTAATGCGCCACACCTTGGATGGAAATAGCCCTTACATGTCACGGAATTTGTGACCCTAACCAGTACAGTTTCATATACGAGGGATAACGGTCTCCCTTCAACATGAGAAACTATAAAGTCCACCAATCAGATACTTATCACCATCCACTGGTCTCAAGATTTCTGGGGGCGTGAAGGCCCACCAGATCATGGGCCCGTGGCCCCCATTTGCACAGTTTCGATGCTCATTTCTCTCTGATGTATGGACAAAAGTATCTTCGATGAGGCTTATATGGCATTGTGCAGGCACCATGCAGACGTTGGACGCAAGACATCTAGAGCTGTTCCTTCACGAGGAATACAAGAACGGGACGTGGGACTACCAAGAGATCGGATCTCGCCGCATTGACAAGAAATGCAGCGGAGCTGCTGGAGGCATTTTCGACGTCAAATACCTCAAAACTCCCTGCACTTCCGGTAATGGCACATACCACAGCATATTTAATGACTCTTTTGTCCCTCACTGTAATTAGGGGCTCTGATCGCAGTCTAAGAAAAACTTCATAACACTATCATAACGGGAATTAAATTACTCTTTTGACCCTTGTGGGCCACACCACAGGAAGCGTAGTTATAGTGATACCACCGTTGAAACCTTCCGAGGGCCTACCTTAATATTTCTTTTCCATCCAACCCGTTCATAAGGTTACATCGTCCTGGGGAAAGCACAAATATCAACTTCAACAGTAGGCGTTCAATCCCCACTGTTTCCTGTAGCATGGTACACTGCCTCGCTTTTGGGCTCATAACGTAAAATGATATGGCAAAATGGATATGGATGGCGTGGATAAGAAAAACATACATTACGGGGGTCCCTACAGAGCTCCTTGTAGGACCGAGTCCGTCCTGTCTGGGCCTGGACGCAATCCGCATCCCCCACTAGAATAGACATCTGGATCCTACTCTCCACACAGCAAGATCTGGGTCGTTATTTTCTGACAAACAGCCTGTATCTCACACGTGCCATAGCCCCGCTCTGCCTTCACAGCTAGAAAAAACCAGTAATTAAATAATTTTCATTCCTAGAATTATCTTTCTGCTTGCTTCTGTTTAATAACTTACAATAAATGGCAGACATTTTCGATCTCAAATCATGGATTGCCAAACGAGAGGACTGGCAACCCAAGGCACGGATAGCTACCCATGCAGTCGCCATCAACACGAATCTTCAGGAAAACGAAGGTTGAAATAAAACACTTTCTCAAAATTCAATCCTCCTGTATTTCCCAACCAAGAAACCGAATGGCCGTAAGCCCAATTACCACATCGTCTGACTCTGAAACTCACTCCGCTATTTGCTGCAGGCCTTTACGTCAAATACCAAGTAATGCGTGGCGGAGCGGATGGAGAAATCGTCTCAATGCGAATCTCTCAGCAACTGATATGACTTTTTTCCTTCAAAGATTCTCACAAATCAGAAGTTCTTTTTCCTAGAAAATCAATGTTCTGTAGATTGATAAAAGAACTCCCCTGGCAAATAACTGAACCGACCCTCCAGAGGAAACGGATTTCTCTCCCTTACCAGCTTAGATATCCCAAGGAGGCGGCATCGTTCCCTGATTCCCTCCACGTGGAATCATCAAGGAATGAAGAAAAAAATAATTCTTTCTCCAGTCTCTGTAAGATCTCACCGTTCAACCAGATGCATGAATAGGATAAAATTGCATTGCATGGGAATAAGGGTTCAGAAATAGCCCATGACAGGCTGGGCATTGGGCTTGTGTTTTGGGCCTTTACTGGGCTTAATCCGTACTAGCCCAAGCCGAGCCCATTGCCATAACTTAAACAAAATAAATTTCTGGATTAGGCCCAATTCATTACTAAATGGGCTGTACTCTAATACAGGGTAGGTGTTGCAATGAACTCACGTAAAGCAACAGGCAAGAGTAGAAATGGACCGAGCAAAGGGAACAATGTGGTAACGGACACCTACCCTTGATTTTGTGGTACCCACCTGAGTTGTAAAACTTCCTAAAATTTGGCCTGACCGTCATCCAAGCTAGATGAAGGATCTGAATGGCCTAAATTCTATAAACACAACATGGTGGGTCCCACACAAATCAACAATCAGCATCCTATCCCATCGTGTTCCCTGTTTTGTGGCTCGCCTGAGTTGTAAAACTTTCTAAAATTTGGCCTGACCGTCATCCAAGCTAGATGAAGGATCTGAATGGCCCAAATTCTATAAACACAACATGGTGGGTCCCACACAAATCAACAATCAGCATCCTATCCCATCGTGTTCCCTGTTTTGTGGCTCGCCTGAGTTCTAGATCCGCCTGATTTCTGGCCTGAGGGTTTTCTTATGTGAAACATCCAATGGATAGGGTACATATCATCACAACATCACGGTGGGGCCCACCTGAGTTGGACTGTACGGGATGTTCCCTGGTGTTCTTCTCGCAATCAATTATATTAGTATACTTCATGTATGTATTGCAGAAAAGGTTCTATTCAGGTTGGGTTAGGTTGCCTGATAATTCAACCCGAGGTTGAACCAACTTGGGGTCGAGCTGGGGTTGGATTAAGGATTTTCAGCACAAGCCTAACCCAACCCCAACCCAAATCAAGCAAAGTTCGGGTTGGCTGATCAAGTTCGGGTTGACCTGACCCAACTTGCATGGGGCTGACGGGCTACTGGCCCGTTTCAGCCTCGGCCAGGATTGCTTTCTCTAAAACATCCCCCATAAAACTGATGTCAGTACAGGGTACTTCGTACCGTAACAAGATTCGACCTTGGTGACCAAGGGAGCAGCACAGCATGGCCTGGTAAATCCTAGCTGAACCTTCTTGTTCATCTCTTCCGGAGTGGGCCCCAACGTGCAGATGACCTGGCACAAAAGTTAAGCCTGCCCATCATTTAGGCAAATAACCCCTATATAAAATCAACAGACGGTTAAATAAATCACAATGGTTCCATTCAAATTCACTGCGGCCCACTTGTCTGACCGACCAATTTTCAAATCAAGTCAGCTGCCTGTGGGACCCATCTCAGCCACGGCCCGGATGTCCCAAACGCACCCCCGGTAGGGATATGTGCTGCTTGTGAAGGTCCGTGGGGGCTAGGAAACCTCTGCTGGTTGAATGGACTGGTGGAAACGTCAAGCACAAGAAAGTTCAAACGTACTGTGTGGCCTGACTTAGAGAGTCTTAGTCTTACGATTTATAGTTAGGCTAGATGCTTTGATTTTTTATTTTTTATTTTTCAGTGATAAAGGTGTACCATTAACTTTAGAAGAGCAATGGCCACCTACAACCGATTGTATGTTGCTTAACATGCAACCTGTTTTCCCTCATACGAGATAGAGCCATGCAAAAAGTGGGCCCTACCATGAATATCACCGAACATCAGATTATGGCATGCAGTCCACCCATCAGGACGGCCACCATGTAGAAAACCAACATATAGTTTAAATCAGCTCTGTCAACCACCCAATACAAACTGCTCATCTGGCCCACCTAATGGATGGACTGGCCTGATTTTTTTCCCCAGGTGATCTTGATGGCGGGGCCCACCTTTGGCACGGTTTAGACTCATTGGTACGTGAGATGGGTTGCGTGCTAAACCAGGTGATCGTTGCTTGCTTAGTTGCTTTCAGAAACCCACAGGCGACACGTGTTTTTGGGCCAAGGAGAAGTATGGAAATTCTTCAAATGCTTCCAAGCATGGAAACGAAAGGTTCAAGAAATACGAAAGTGAGTGTGTCGTGACTCGGGAATTCCAAAATGGCATGAAAATTTTGCTTAGCCAATTTTTAAATTAGATATTTTCAGGGTAATTTGGATGATCTTAGCATTGTACGATGGCTGGGTTTGGCTCATGGCTATTTCACGAGGGAGTAATGTAGCTAGAGTCCTGCGTTAGTTTAGCACCATTTTGGTGGTGACTCGCAATTGCATGCATGGCATGGCTCTGCGACAATCCAGACCGTTCAGATCACTGGCCCAATTAGGGATGAGCATAGCCTAAAAATTACACTATGAAGATAATAATGACTCTCTAACGTCTCCCTTGGAATATGGACAGCTCATTATTTTACTTTAACCATCGGGTTGATAATGATAGTTGGATGGTTAGGATTGCTTGAGCAATTTGTTATAGAAACCCGCTCCATCCACAATGGGACCCACATTGGAGCAGTCAGGAAAATATTCAAATGCTTACAAAACCTAAAACGTGGGGTTTGAATAAAGGCAAGTGATGCCGGAATTCTCCTAATGTTCCAAATTAGGGGCAATTTGGACGGAGTGGATAGTACACAGACATCAGGGTGGGCCCCACACAGTGAACGTCATAGAAACCAGCCTGAATGTTGTATGTCGATGCTCCCATAACATGGACCTTCTAGATTTTCCTGCCAGAATTACATCTGGACTCACGTGTGAAACACGTACGTGACTGCCATCTTGAGTCACGGTGTGGCAACATCTAAGCCAACCAAACTTCAATAAGCAGTACTCGCTGCCTTGCCAACTATGCGTGCCTTGACCATTGTTACTATTAACTTTATTCTGTATTTTTGAAAGGAAAAGAAAAATTCCTATAATTATTAAATGTTTAAAACTTCATATATTTTGGAAGACAGATAAATAAATAAATAAATAAAACCGTCTTTGAATAAATTGCGTTAAATACGTTTTTCCCAAAAAAAAAAAAAAGAAAGCGTGTTTTATTGGAAAGACTTTTGGGCCTATTCGGGAGCATGGATTTGGAACCCCTGGATTTCGGAACCCCATGGATTTACAATCCTCCCAGTGTTTTTGATACTCTGGAGTGTAAATCAACTTCAATGCAAAAGTATCTATGCATGATATATTTACAGGGGTTTGAATTTAATTGTTAAATCAACTTTAATATCTCTAATTGGTGAGATACGTAATTTTTAACGCAATGGTTGCGGTAAGCCCACTAAAATATATGCTTTACTTGAAAATGATGAAACTCCAAGTCTCAGATGGGCCGCAAGCACAAGATCATGTCTGAATGACTGACCAACAAATTTTAATCGTTGATTAACATGGATAATGTTTGGATGGTGGTGATTTACATGGATAATGTTTGGACGGTGCTAATCATCATTCATGGGCCATGTGCCCAATAGAATGATAGTATAGTGACACATGTTACACCTACAATTATTGAAATGATTTTAGGTGTAATCGAAGTTCTATCTATGGATTACAAACCCCCTCAAGGAGGGGATTTGAAACCCCTGGATTTAAAATCCTACCAAGGGATTTGAAATCCCCTCCAATCCATGGTGCCAAAAACCCCTAAAGCCATTTTTAACAAATAGAAATTAGTGGTTTGGGAGCCGGTTAGGTTTACCCTTAATGTGTGGGGCTCACCTTGATGAATTTGTTGTATATCTGCTCCCTTCATCTGTTTTTGGAGCTTATTTTTGGACGTGTTCTCAAATTTTAAGAAAACCCAAATCTCAGGTGGACCATACCACTAGAGACAGTGGTGAATGACCATTAAGAACATTTTTTGGGCCACAGAAGTTTTAGATTAATCCTATCATTTTATTTTCTCTCCATCTAGGTTGACCTTATCAATGGGTTGGATAGGAAATAAACATTATGGTGGGCCCTAGGAAGTCTTTAATTGTGAGCGTTCATCACCACTATTTCATTGGCGTGGTCCAACTGAGATTTGGATCTGCTTAATTTTTGTAAGCAAGTCTTAAAATGGGCTGGAAAGTGGATGGGCGGCATGGATATATGAAAAATCATCGAGGTGGGCCCCACAGTAAGGGTAGATAACACCTAATCCACTCCCCTAGTTCCCACCCATTTACAAATTTAAAATATGAAATTTTTAGTGGAGAAAGACACACAAGGATTAATTGAAAAGGAAAGATTGGAAAGAGGCCAAGAACACTGTTTGGCTACCTATATTCATTATGGATCTATGTATACAAACTCTAATTACATCAATTAATTTAAGTTTTCTTAATTTTACTTGGGTCCTTGCTCTTACCCAGGTGGTAGACTCTATGGAGTTTCAACACCGGGTCAAGGGTTCAAGTACCCATGGTGGTGAAATCCCACGGTGTGTGTGCGTGCGTGTAGCGTGAGTGTGTAGGGGTGTGTATGCATGTGTAAAAAAATGTGTGTGTGTGTGTATATATGGGAAAAGGTACTATACGCTCGACCGTATTATACCTTCTATAAGGTCGAGTGTTGGCAGCACATTATTGGTCAGATAGTAAAAACTTTAAACAACGGGGAGATTTTATAAGAAATCAAAGAAACACGGCGTGAATTTTATGGGAAAATTGGAGAAATAAAATCGATGCTGTGTGGACTCCTCCATGATGTATATTTTATATCCATGCCGTCCATCCATTTTGAAATATAATTTTAAGGAATTTACACCAAAAATAAGTTATGTCTGAATCTCAGATGGACCACACCATGGGAAAACAGCTGTTATTGAATTTCTACCATTACAAACTCCTAGGGCACGCTATAATGGTTATGTAGGAAAAAATAAGTTGTTATTGAATTTTTACCATCCAACCTATTCATGAGATCATGTAGACGTAGATGAAGTGAAAACACAAATATCAACTTGAACCCGAACTTCTTCAGCTTTTTAATGGTGGACGTTCAATGCCCACCTTGTGGTCCACTTAACCCTTGGACCTGCCTCATTTTTTGGGATCATATATTAAAATGATCTGAGAAAATTGTTGAACGGTGTGGATATAAAACACTTATATCATGTTGAGCCCTACAGAGCCCTGCCCAGACGGATTACCATCCAGGAGGTAGAAGGTGGGGAGGTGGTTGGACACAATCCGCGTTGGGATTGGCTGACGCTCCTCCAACTCCGAGTTGCACTTTTAAAGGAGATCAAAGTTACATGCCCACACTGATGTATTTATTATATCTACCTGTTTCATCTATTTTTAGATATCATTTTAGAGGTTGGTTCAAAAAATGAATCATATCCAAAGATCATCTGAACCACACCACAAATAGCAGTGGAGATAACGATTTTCACCATTAAAAATTTTGTAGGGCCTACCATAACATTTATTTTCTACCCAATTTGTTCATAAGGTCAACATGACCTGAATAAAGAGGGAAAAAAATTTTCATACTGATCCAAAAAATCAGTGACCCAAAAAGGGTTTTAATGATAGATGTTCAATCTCACATTGCTTTTTGCAGTGTGGCCCAATTGATAGTTAGATCTGTCTTATTTTTTGTCCAAAGCCTTAAAACGAGCTCGCCAAATGGATGGACAGTTTGGATACATATAACATATACCTCATGATTAGATAAAAAAAAGCTTTGCTAATGCCAATACAGGGTGCGGTACAGAAGCTAGTCGGCTACTAAAGTAGGTAGAGTTGAGTAGCCAAGTTGACTACTGAAGCTACGTCACCAAGTTTTGTGAGCCCCACTATGATGTATGTGTTGCATCCACACCATCCATCTATTTTGAAATATCATTTTAGGGCATGAGTCAAAGAATGAGGCAGATAAAAATCTATAGTGGACCCACCACATAAAATAGTGGGGAGAGTGATTTCCACCAATGAAACTATCCCAAGGCCCACCATAATGTTTATTTGAAATCAACCTATTCAAAAGTTAAAAAAGACATGAAATAAGAGAAAACACAAATATCAACTTGATCTAAAACTTTCATGGCCTTTAGAAGATTTCAATGGTAGGCTTCACTATCCCCACTGTTTTCTATGTTGGGTCCACTGGAGCTTTGGATTTAACTCATTCTTTGCATATTGCCTTAAAATGATCTCGGCAGATGGATGGAAGGTGTGGATATAAAACATACATCATGGTGGGGCCCATAGAACCTGGTGATGTCACTTCAATAACGTTTTTAGCTATTTTACTGTATAATCGGCGCAGTGTTTCTGCGATTTCCTATAAAATCTTCTCGTTGTTTAAAGCTTTTACCACCTGACCAATAATGTGCCGCCGGCACTCGACTTTATGGAAGGTATAATAGGGTCGAGCCTATAGTACCTTTTCCCATATATGTATATAAAGTTTCTTAATTTTAATTTATTTATATATGACTAGTGTGCAGAGTTTCAACAAGAGGTCTTGGGTTCGACTACCCACTGTGGTGAAAACCCACTATATGGTGTGAGTGGGTCGGTGCATGTGGGGTGTAAGTGTGTGTAAAATAAAAAGTGTATGTGGCACGTGCATAAGCACTGTACGTGCCATAAGGAGGTACAAGCTAGGGAGTTAGTTTAGCACTATTTAAAAGAAAGTGGTGACTATATTCAACATTACATGTGTCATAGTTTGACCGCAGTCTTGATGGTCTAAATTGTTGACAATGGATAGAGTATGACTACAACGAGGAAGACGACGACAACAACATCAAATAATAAAAATAATAACTATACAAAGATAATATTAACATTCTTTTTTCTTTTAATTTAAACTATTGAGGATATTGGCGGTTAACTATGCAGCTGATAGCCACCAAAAATGAATGGTTAGGACTGCTTGATAGGTATGTTTTTAGTCATTCTCGATTCATGATTGGACCCATAATTAATTTTCATAGTTTTTCTTAACTGCATATTGGCACTACATGAGGAGATCAGCCGCCACCATTTTGAAAATGGTTCAAAACTAACCAAAGAGTCTAATAAGATCATACATGCGACTACCATAAAACTCGTGTATTCATGCATCCAGTTTGCAAGGTCACATAAATTTAAACTGTCAACCTAGAAAGTCCTGTCATAAAATTTGTTAATTGCAATGAAATCAAACATATCAGCTTGTAGAATCATCCCGATGTAGTGAAACAAACTAATAGATAATAGTGAACTTATTAAAAATCTCCTTACAGGTCATGTCCAACCCTTCTGTTTTTAGCCAAAGCATGCTAGAAGTGTAACCCATCCAGTGTGCGATTCAGATCATGGGTAGATATAGGTTAAGGGCATATATATACTTTGAAAAAGAATTCAGTTCTTCTGCTTTCCATAGATAGGTTTCTTTTATTTTCGGCATTGTGATTGGTCCACATTATCACGTACATTATCAGCACTACTACATTAAATATAGCCTATAATGATTTGGCCCAATCATATCGCAACAAAAAGATTTTTTCTATTCATGGCAAGCTAAGAATCCGGATTCACTGAAAAAACTAAGCCATAGTGTGCTCACATAACATGGATAGCATTTGACCAAAACGTGCAAACTTGTTTCTTCTTTTTTCTTTTTCTTTTTTCTTTTTTTTCTTTTTGTTTTTATAACCTACCACACATAGATATATACACAAACGTATAGCCGTTTTCACTCTATTTATTTAGTCTAAATTATTTTAAATATTTTCTCTCTCTATTCATGTGTCTTTCTATCTTGACCGAATCTTTCAAAGTTGTTTTAGCAATCCAAGCTGAATTAATACGCCCATTTTCTATACCTTCTTTATCAGTGCACGGCTTTGCTAACTACCCCTTGGGTCAGAGTCTGGATCATGCCTGGACTAAGGTGCTTGATCAGGTAGGTTGCATGATGTGAATTATCGCACACAAGCTTCCTTTCACACCATCATGTGTAGTAGATATAAATGTATGAAACTCACAAAGATCATCTGAGCTGAAAACCAGGATGGTCCACTCATCAGGTGGGGCCACTGTTGAAATCAATGAACATCCAATGCTGTGTCTCAACACCTAATGAGCATATTGCCCCATTTTTCAACCCGGGTGAGGTCAAATTATAGAAGCAAGTGTCACGTCAGCGACGGTGAAAAGTGTTGCATGTGAAGCCTGCGTACAGTAGTTATTCATGTGAACATTTCTCCAGGTAGTCTTAGCACGAAGGGCTGTGGGAAAGTCAGGTGTATTAATCATGACTGCTACAGGCCCACGGGAAAGTTTTAAGATGTGATTGGACCTTTGATTTGTGGACCATGAACACGTAATCCATGGAACACCCAAAAGTCGTAGTCCAATTGCAAAATTCATGAGATAAGTGATAAGTGATGTAGAGCGGGTCAGAGACACTTTCATGGCCAAGATAGACTAGAGAAGGTTCAATTGGAGACAGAAGTGATCAGGGCTACCAGAACATTAAAATAATTGTATCTCATGAACTAAAATAAGTTTTTCAACCTATCATACATGATTTTGGGGTAAGAGAAGCTTCTTCGATATGTTGGGTTGCCAATGCCAAATATATGAGATTCCATCATATTGATGGTCAAAAGTTATTTTTATTTTCATTTTTATTATAAATTTTAATTTGATCATAACTTTTGATCTTTTGAGTTTTAGGAGTCATACCCAATATGAAAATGGCGAGAATATAGTTGAGGAAAATTTTGACAAGTTGATAAATCAGCTTATGGAATGGACCAACTACTCTACTTAACCAGCATGAGCCCAGTGAAAGCCGAGCCTGATAAAGCGTCTATGTCTAGAAACAGACCGACCTTCAAGCAGGTCGAGGCAATTGTAAGGACACTCAAAGAACACGATTACGAACCCATTTGAATAAATCGTGTTCTGACCTAATGGGTTAATTATAAATCGACCATAGGTAGGTCATAGGTCGAATATAGCTCAACTATAGATCGACCCCATATCGGTTACTATCCGAACATAGCTCAGTCATAGCCCGGCCATTAGATGATCATAGATCGGTTGACGTCCAATTACAAGTCAGGCGACATCCCATGACAAGGTCAATAACCATTAGCGGCCAGTTAAAAGGAACACGGATCCTCCGACCCAATCATTGGTCGAAGATGGTGAATGTTGATCTGTCAAGAATATCGGTATCGATTATTTCCGAGTCGTCACCCGCCTAATGGGAGCCAACCTAAATCCAAGTTGGAGATTTGAGGAATCTCTTAACATCTCGAAAATCTCTCCCCAGATATTCAGGGGATAAGATCCAATCCCGATGACTTTGGAAGCCGGTAATCTCGCAAAGATCCCGGATCCGAACGGATCTCCAAGATATTAGGAAGAGTCCTCGTGCAATTGAGTTCCCTTCCCTATATATAGAAGTATCTCCAACCATCAAAGGTACGCTTATTCTTACCCTAGCACTCGACTGATGTCTCTTTTCTGAAGACTCTATCTTATAAAAAAAAACATCGTTCCTGACTTAGGCATCAAAGAGTCCCCCGCACTAGATAAGGTCTCTTTTGCTTCTCTTTTACACCTGTGCAGGTTTAGGAGCATCAACCGCGAAAGGTCTATCAAAAAACTGCATCAACAAATATATAAATTGGTTAGGGTCAATTAGACACTTACTATTTTTGGCCAAAAATGATGAAATCTAGTATAACTCCTATGTATAAATAGTAAGTTTACTATTTATTGTAAGTCATATTTTTAGGGAGTTTGAGGATGAAACTTTATCCTAAGTTTGAGTTATTTAATGAATTTTATTTTTATTTTTTTATTAT
Source organism: Magnolia kwangsiensis (assembly GCA_037074715.1). Classification (NCBI taxonomy): domain Eukaryota; kingdom Viridiplantae; phylum Streptophyta; class Magnoliopsida; order Magnoliales; family Magnoliaceae; genus Magnolia; species Magnolia kwangsiensis. The sequence continues at coordinate 4,623,426 of CM073573.1, forward strand.
TAATTAATTTATTTTAAATTATTAGAAATTATTTTTATTTTCATTCCTGGTATATTCAAGGAACCCATATGAGAAGTTCAGAGAAGCTTCGTGAATGAATTCAGAGGAAGATGGTGAGCGACCTCACCGCGTCTTTTTCCCTGCGTAAATAAGGGTGGCCTGTCAACAAAAATATCGATGGGTACCATAAAAAAGATAGAATAAAATAAAAACCAGAGAAGATTCACGTGGAACGCAAATTGATGGATCCAGGCCGCTCATCTAGAGGTTCTCCAGAGGTTCAGGTTTGAAAGTCAAACCTAAGGGATGATCCTAGCCATAGGATGTTGAAACTTCAAAATGGACGGATTAAATGAAACTCACTAGTAGTCAAGATAGGAAACTTGATGGCTGGTAGCATCTATTTAGATTTTCCACCATTAGATATTTACAGATTGGCCGTACTCGATGGATGGTCTGGATACACCATCCCACCTACCACGTGTCATACATCAGGCAACAAACTTCTATTACCCGGCAGGATAGGAGGCCTTTGATTCTTTCTAAGGTTGATTGGATTATGGGTTAAGCGCTCCTTAAAAATGATGATTTTTATTGTTTTGAATTTTTCTCTCGAGACTTTTAGGGCTGTTTTTGTTTTTAGTGTGTATATCTGGCCTGAGGTCCAGTTTGGCTGCCTGTTTCCCTATGAATACAGATTCTAAGGGTACCTCACGTTTGACTGGAAACCTCTACAACGCCAGTTGTTGACAGCTCGTGCAACACCTGAGCCCTGTGGGGATCACCGTCTTGTTTTTAGGACATCCGATACGTCCATCAGTTGTGTCACCTCATGTTTAGGGTAAATAACAAAATTCAACTGGATTAAGAATTCAGGTTGGCCACACCATGGAATCAATATAAAATCACGCTTAAAACCTATAAATTCTGAATGTGGGGCCAGGTGTACTTTTTATCTGGATTATTTTTTATATTTATCTTCATCCTAGTGGGGATCGAGTGATGAACGGGTTGGATGGCATATAAACAACAAGTGGAGCCCATGAATGTTTCTATGGTGTGTGTCCCCATCTCCACGTTCCCTATGATGTGGCCCACCTGAACGTTGGATCGACCTGATTTTGAGTTTAAGTAATATGAGTTTTCGGAGTGGATGTCAGACATACATCACGGAGTGCCCACAGAGCTCGTGTGCTGTCTGCTATCACGATCACAGCCGTTGCAGAGGATTATTCCGGTCCGCTCACGTTGTCGAAATGAAGGAAAAAAAACTTACAATTTTCGTACGCAGATTGGGTAATACGCCCACCAGGTGGGACATAGCAAGAGACGGACTGTCATTGCAGGGCCTCTATGGAGTCCACAGTGATATATTTACTTTATCCAAGCCGTTTATCAATTTTAAAAGATAATTTTTATGCATGAATTCAAAAATGAACCATATCTAATTAGAAATGGACCACACCACAGGAAGAAGTGATGACAATGACCTCCACCGTTGAGACTTTCTCAGGACCCACCTTGATATTTATTTTCCATTCATCCTGTTCATAAGGTCACATGGACCTCGATGAAGGTTAGACATAAATATTAACTTGATCCAAAACTTCTGTGGCCTAATTTAGGCTTTCAGTAGTAGGTATTCAATCCCTACCGTTTCTTGTGGTGTGATCGACTTGAGTATTTGACCTGCCACATTCTCAGTCTCATTGCCTAAAATGATTTTTCAAAATGGATGAATAGTGCGGATGAAACACATACATCACGGTGGGCCCCAAAAAGCTCCTGACAGGACCGTCCGTCCGAGGGGCAGTACCCAATCTACGCCCGTAAGTTTCCGTTTCTATTTCCGTACCCAGCTGTCATTGAAGAAAATGTGGAGGAGCCACGCCCTCACTTGAAAGGGTAGGATACTTGTAAACGGAACCCGTCATTTCCGGAGAAGTGGTGCAAATACGTTATTCGTCCTTTCTAAAGCCGCATCTCCACCGTATACATTTTCAATTTGCCACTGATATGGGAAACGGATTGGCTACTACCCATGCCCCCAGCCCGGTTGCTGGTGGTCGGTGCTATGTGGGCCCCACCATAATACATGTGTTTCATCCATTTCATTAATCCATTTTTAAATATCATTTTAGGTGTTGATTCCGAAAAATATAGGGATATAAATCTCAGTGGACCACACAACAAGAAAACGGTAGTGATTGGATATCCACCATTAAAATATTCTGAGGCCCAATGTACTGTTTATTTGACATCCAATCTTTTGATTAGGTCATATAGGCCTAGCTTAAGGAAAAAAACAAAACTCAGCTTGATTCAAAACTTTTATGGCCCCAAAAGTTTTTAATGGTCAAAGCTCATTCAACACTGTTTCCTATAATGTGGTCCACTTGAGGCTGTGATATATATAATTTTTGCTATACCATCATAAAATGATCAGTAAAAATAGATGGACGGCATGGATGAAACACATACATCATCGTGGATCCACAGAGCACCGACCATCAGCCATTGGCCGGTGGTAGTGGGAGTAGCCAATCCGTTTCCCTGATATGACGCAGCAAAGGCGCGCACGAGCGCACACACCAAAAAAAAAAAAAAATGTTTGCTAGGGCATGTCTTTGAAGGCTACTGATCAGATGGTGATTGTGTTTAGAGTGTGTTCTATGAATTTCAGAAGATTTACACTAGACCCTCTAATTTAGACGGTTTGGATTGGAATACACATATGACATATGCACATCGGCATAATGCATGCGTACAATTATTCGTACTCCGCCGGTTTATCAAAGAACTCCTTGGACAGTTTTTGATCGGTTACAATGCGAAAGAACTAGCACTGTACGGCCGTCCGTACAGTGCCCTCTCTATTTTCAACCTGAGAAAATCTCCTGGGGAAAGAATTTTTTAAGGTACGGAAATACTATTTTTAATAAAAATACCCTTGTTTTCCCAGTTAAAGCACCTTAAAAAGTAAGGGTATTTTAGTTATTATAAGTTTGGCCGTACAATCAGAGGCTTATTTTCGTAAGATCGGTTATCTTGGGATCGTCTTATAAAAGGTCCTGCTCCGTGGGTGTATACTAAAATCTTCCAATGCCCTGGTGCCACAGTACACTTTTTCAACCAGAATTTCATGTTTGAAGATTATTTGAACCGTTCATTTTCTCATTACTGCTTTATAAAAGCTATGATCTCATAATCATGTTTTAGTGATGATCCAAGCCTTTGATTTGTCGGATTTTAATATGATCCTTTCAAGTAATTTTTATATTTCCAAATTAATATTCGTACACAATCATGCCTTCAGTAAATATTTTCTTAGGATGGTCCTGAATCTATAATTTGAACGCCCGGATCATCATCTAAGATGCAATCCGGGTAAAAACCCACCCCTGTACGGTAGGTGTGGTACGAGGGACACCCTAGCAATATCAATACCCATGTCCTTGACACGGGACGCAAATTTCCTACTACTGTTGTCCGGAGCCTTGGTAGCAAAAAGCTCTATGGGGCAGACCATGACATTTGTGTGAAATCCACTCCGTCCACTAGTTGTGCCAGATCATATTAGTATTAAAAAAAAAAATGGGGCCGATCTAAAGCTCAATGGACCACACCAGAGGAAACCGTGAGGATGGGGACATCCACCATTGAAACCATATCGGGTCCCACCAGAGATTTTTATATCAGGAAAATATTTATTTTCCCAATTTGCCTTGTTGGAAATCACCTCATCAACGGGTTGGATGGCATATAAACATCATGGTGGGCCCAAGGAACATCTCAAGAGTCTGCATCATCATCCCCACTGTTCAAGTGGTGTGGCCCACTCGAGTTTTTTATTTATCTGATTTTTTTAATTCTCATCCTAATATGATCTGTCGCAACCGATATACGGAAATTACCTGAACAGAGACTTGACGTGTTCTAGAAAATTCGCCTCCTTTGACGCCCCACTCTTCAAAGAAAGCAGCGGCTCCCGTCCCTCCCAGGAAATGGGACTCCATGACTCCAGGCATGCATACTCAGAGATAGAGAGGTGCGTATGAGAATAGCTCAGAGATAGAGAGGTGCGTGTGAGAATAGCAAACCTTGCTGTATATATTATATCATATTCTCACCTCTCTCTCTCTCTCTCTCTCTCTCTCTCTCTCTCATAGATGGGGAACTGCTTCGTTGCTTGCCTCAATGGAGCAACCACAGATGAAAGGAAGAACCCTTCATCTGGCATCCACATGATCGGGTCCAAAAACGTTCGGACGTCTTTATCTAAAGATCGGCCCACCAATCCTAGCTTCCTTCACAAGCAAAAGGACGGTGGAGATGGTATGAAGAGAAGCTGTAGCAACCCAATGGAGATGGGAGTCCTTAGAGTCAAGATCATGCTAACGAAGGAAGAGGCCGCAAGATTACTGTCCAAGCGCGAAGGGGAAGAAGGAACACTGGAGGACATTGTAAGAGAAATCGAACGGCTGGGGCGCGACGATCTTAGTAACGTCGTTAGTGGGCCTTCTGGTGATTCATGGAGGCCAGTCCTTGAGAGTATTCCCGAGCATCCTTAGATGCTATACGTGTATTTACGAATCACGCGCACCTATTATACTGACCGCAGTACTCTACAGCACCTGTTTTATGCAGATGCGTAAAACACCCAAGCTCTGTGGGACCCACCATGTTTTATATGTGAATCAACTCCGTCCATCAGGTGAAAAACCTTATTTTAACCGTACAAAGATTAGATCAGCATACTGAATACTCTGATGAGCTACACCAATGGAACAAGTTAAAATCTCTCCTAAAACCTCTATGTTCAAGCGCTGTCAGCCGCTTGAGTGTTTTTTTTAGGATTGGTTTCTGTATCTTCACCGCATCATGGTGATTAAACTTGCTTAATGATCTGATGAAAGATACACACCATGGTGGCATCCTATCCCCATTTTTTTTCCATAATGTGGCCCATGTGAGATGTGGATATGGCTGATTCTTTGGTTTAGACCTATACTCGTAGATAGAACCTGATGGACGGACTGGATCTACACAGAAAACTGTTGGGCTCCACAGATCTTCGGTTTTTTAGTGCTCTAGAAGATTCCGGTCCCTTTTATATGTATGTCCATGTCGGCGTGCATTTCCTTTTACGCATGCATAGTTTTCGTACGTATGTCTATGTCTTGTACACTCATGCCTATGTACGTGTGCAAGCATACAATTCATATTTCTTATACATTTATATATCTTCTTGTCATCGTTACTGATGCTCTGGTAGCATGTGATGAATAATACGCAGGCACTAATTAATTGCCAACCTGGCACATATGTAACTCAAATTTTTTATTTTATTTTAATTTTTTTACACATGCACACCCAACCCCCACGTACTCACGCCGCAGTTGGATTTCATATTTCTTATACATATATATATATATCTTCTTGTCATCGTTACTGATGCTCTGGCAGCATGTGATGAATAATACGCAGGCACTAATTAATTGCCAACCTGGCACATATGTAACTCAAATTTTTTATCTTTTTTTATTTTTTTTACACATGCACACCCAACCCCCGCGTACTCACGCCGCAGTTGGATTTCACCACCTATGGATACTGGAACCCTAACGAGGTGTTCAAACTCCTGAGAGTCTGTCACAAGAGCATGAGTAAGGATCTAGTAACTCAAATGGACCATCAAGACAGTGATCCCCGCTTTAAATTCTTATAAAATTCATAAAATTGTTGAAATGATACCTTATCTGGGCCGATTAGTTGATATCTAATGGACAGTCAACATAAAGAATACTCAACGGTTCTTCTTTAACGAACCAATATTCATAAGTCAAATATTGCAATCATTCAAGTAGATATTTACACCATGTTATTTGTATAATATCCATTCCGTACATCTGGTGATATTCTCAATTTTACTGTTTATCCCATAAATCAGCTCTATAAAAAGTCTGGTGGGCCATGCAATGGGAAACAAAGTAAAATCACTGCTAAAACGTATTAAGTTTGCTTGATGTGGCACGGGTGGGTTATGGATCAAGCTGATTTTTGGTTTTTCTACTCATCATGGTGAGGCTCACCTGATGAACGGATTAGATGGAATATACACATCATTGTACGACCCAAATAGCACACAGGTTATGGCTGGCGTGTCCATCGCGATTAATTGTGTGACATCCCGGCTCCGTTTTTCACTGTTAGGTGGCCCACATCAATTGTGGAACGGACTGAATTTTAGCCACAGGCCCTAATATTTTGGGGGCCCACCTTATGTCCGGAGCATTAGTAAAATGGCATACTACAAGGAAACGGAAAACGTTCCTTTTCAAATCGATTTTCTTAGCTATAAAAAGGTAAAAATTTCGGTCAAAGAAATGGAAATATCAAAAGTTTGGTTCATCCATCCAGACCGTTGAACTGATGGGATCCACTGAGGATGGGGGCTGGTGCTGACAATGTAAGGAAAAAACGAGGTTCTGAGTTCAATGGATGAAATTCTCAAGGATCAGATTGAGTCGTGGCCGCTCACAAGGTGGCCCACTAGATCAAATATTCATTCATCCAAGATATACAACACGTGTACTGTGGAGATACCGGATTTGGGCCAAACAACAATTCCTACTTAGCTAGTAGTGTGGAGAACCTCATTGATGGACCACAACCATTTTCTTCATTAAGATGATGGATCCGGACCATTAATATCCACCTCTATGGAGCCCACCTTGATTTTTACATGACATCCATTCCGTCTATCAAGTGCAAGTGCTGATTTTCACCATAGAGCCCAAAAATCAGCCTGATCAGACACTCAGGTAGGACACATAAATTCAATTGGAGCAGACCATGTGAGTTTTCGAATGGATTAACTTTTGCTGTGTCCCTTCATCCTGGTGGGCCACGACTGATGAATGGATTGGATAGCATACACACAACCCAGTAGGCCCACAAAATGTCTAGGAGATTTTATTAGTTGGGCATCTCCTCCTAATCCTTCTCCTAGGTGTGGCCCACCTGAATTTCGCATCAAGCTGATTTTTGGCTTCATGGACTAACATCAATGGTCGTGACTCATATACAGGATGGCTCTGATGCACACATCATGGTGGACCCATGAAGGTCGCACACCTGTTCTGTTGATACGGTGTGATTATTTTCCCATCGTGGGCCCCACAGAGGCCCACACTATCGTAACTTACGATAGCCGCGCACAGCACAGGGCTGGCCATGGGCATGCCTTGTTGCTGTCGTCATCTTCCTTGTTATCATCTACATTGTAGTAGTAGCAGTTGTTGTAGTAGTAGTAGTTAATGTTGCTATAGCAGCTACTACTGTTGCTGCTGTCATACTCGTAGCTGTGGTGGTGCGGTGGTTGTGATTGTTGTTATTGTTACTGTTGTTATTGCTACTGCTGTTATTGTAACTGTAATCGTCGTGGTTGTGGTTGATATTTGTCGGTGCTGCTGCTTTTGTGGCCTTTGATACAGTTGCAGCCGCTGCTGTTTTTCTGCTTCGTTTTGGTTATCTGTGGAAAACCTCAAGCAGTCTCTGATTTATTTTTTCTGAGAACCAGAAAACCAATCTTCAGCTGAGAACTGAGGTACCCAACATCCGTTTTGGAATTTGATTGAAGGATGTAGAAAACACTTCCAGCAATGAGTGGTTTTTCTTGTTTTGAAAAATACTCAAATTGGGCGGCCTTGGTTTTATAATCTAGACCGTTCGTCTGCTTTTTGGCTGTATGGATGGACCAAGCCCCCAAAATCGCCTTAATAAGACAATCAAGATTTTTCTATTTATTGCTTATAATGGACGGTTAACAAGAAAAATATAGCAATGTTCCAATCAAATGAAAAAGAAATTCCAAAAGTTAACGGTTACGATCTCCCCATCTGGCTGATATTTCACCACCATGAGACACGGCAAAGGAAGGAGCCCTACTTGTCAGAACAAACCTAAGGATATTGTCCCAAGCCTCACGGTCCACTTACAAGTAACTCAAATTAAACCGTCAAAATTCTGGGCCCCAAGATTATCTGGACCATTTATCAAAAAACAACATTCATTAATCAAAGGTCAAGATCATTTTATCAATCTGACTTTTGTAAGATGAACTATCCATAGTGCGTCCTTGGACCGTCTAATTCAAGCGTACAATTTCTACGTGTTCATGAATCAACAATCACATTCATTTGAAAAGGATAGAATTTCTCTTTTTCTTAATTTTCCTTGATATTAATAGATCGATGATGAAGGAATATGATCAGGTCCTTCTCGTTTACCTTTTGAAAACGACTATTACCTAACATTTCTTAGGTGTACGGGGAGAGCGGGGTAACTTTCTCTAACAGATCGCCACGTGGGAATGAATTGCACTCAATTTCAAATGGTGGTTCTTCACATTTAAAAATGGTGGTGAAACTTCAAACGTACACTCGGTATAATTTTACGGAAATCCAGACCGTTCAAATACCTGAAACAACTGTTAATGTATCACGCCGACATTGGATTGAGAAAATATCAATCATCTTACTTTTGCCTATTGAATTTGGCTACTCACTGTTTTATTTTTAGCCAACCATTTGGGAGCCAAAATGGATGGTTAAGATTAATTGCTCAGATTGTCTTTCTACATGTGATCTATTCATAGTAGGACCGTGATTTGGATGGTCTGGATAGTTCTACATAGGCCACATGTGAGAGGATTAATTGATCGGATTGTCTTTCTATATACGATCTGTTCATTATATGATAGGACCATGATTTCGGTGGTCTGGATGGTTCTACATGGACCACATGCGGGAGAGGACGAGTAACTACCATCTTTTAACGGTGTTAAACTAACATGGGCATCTGGCGCTTCTCCAAAAGGTCACGGCCCGCATGGCGCTCCGTCGGTGAAACTGAAAGTGACACGCCTGGAAGTGGAATATATCCTCTTGTTTTAGGCAGCGGCGAGTAAGATTACCCCAGCTCTGTGGGATCCAACATCTAGTATATGTAAATCTAAACCGTCAATCAGGTGAGTACCTTATTTAAACCGTACATACATAAGATCAGCCTGATCTAAACTCCAATGGGCCGCACCAATGGAAACAACTAAAAATTGCTCCTAAAACGGGCGTGGCTTTGGTGGATCCTTGACTGTGGGGCCCACCTTGATGTACGTGCCTTACAACCGCGCCATCCATCCGTTTTGACTGTGGGGCCTACCTTGCTGATTTTTGTTTCTTCACTTAATCCTGATGAGTTACACCTGATTAATGGATTTGATGAAAGATACATACAATAATGGCATCCCATCCCCATATTTCGTGTGTTGTAGCTTGCGTGAGCTGTGGAGTTGGTTGATTTTTGCCCAACGGTAGAGCTGTCAATGGCTGGGCTAGCCCTCCTTGGGCTAGGCTTGGGCTGGAGTATCAGGCCTATGCTAGGTTCGAGCTTAAAACTCAAGTCTGTTTCTTTAGTGGGTCGGGCTTGAGATTGAAACACAAGCTTGTTTCTCTTTAGTGTGCTCTTCTCTATCTTTCCTTTTGCTGTTAGCTAGGGTTTTTTACAAGGAAATTGTGAAGAAGAGGAAGAAAAGGCTATAATGGGTTCCTTCTGTTAGGGTTTCTTAGGAGGAAGATAGGAAGAAGAAGAAGAAGAAGAAGGGTCGAAGGAACAGGAAACGGCGTTTCCTGCAGTTACGTAAATAATATACAAAAAGCCCATCTACTGGGCTTGGGCTCCGGCCAAGCCCTATAATAATCAAAGTAGGCCGGGCTCGGACTGGACTATTTTGGTCCATCACGGACCTGGGCTGAGTTTAGGCTTACATTGAACATTGCAACAGAGCTTGGCCCGACTCTACCTGGTGGCCTAGACTCAAGAATAGAAACCGAGGGAATGAATTTTACATATTTAACATGGTCTGCATGCATAACTGCGCATCCTTACTGTTGAGTTATTTGTACTCTGTCTTTGTTTGACGCTTGATATGCAGGCACTTATAAACTAGACACGTGGCATACATTAACTCATATTAAACTAACTAAATTGTGAAACTCACAGTCGCTAAGTAATGGTCCCAAAATCAGATTTGTTGAACAATCTTAGTCTCTAATTTGTAGGTACTTGTATGTTGAAATAATATTTTTTATTTTTAACCGTCTAATACATTATAAGAAAGAAGACCTTTATTTCTCATTGTTAATTTGATTGACGATACTTTGTTAAAAGCTTAGATTTGAGAACCCTTTGGACTCAGATGGGCAAAAGGGGGGGCCATTTTATACATGAGTAGAGCAATGACATAAATTGGGCTAGAGATGTATCTACAGAGTTCCGCATGATTCAGCTGAATTTGCATTACCATATATATAAATGATGCATATAGATAGAGGGTTAAAAGTAAAATGGTCACTGGTCCACGACTCCTTAAAAAAAATTAGATGTCTATGCAAGTTTTGGTCAATGCTCCTCCACAGTGAGCCTATAGTCTAGATTATATCATAATACATGTCACATCCAGACGGATGTGATTCCATTAATATAAAAACAATGGTGAGGATTTATCACAAGGGTCCATTAGTAACACTTAGAATTCAAAGCCCATGTTTCTAAGGTCATCCAGTCCACAAAATTCACCATCTGAAACGTGGCCCACAATTTGGACGGTCTAGATGATGAGCGTACATCCAATACGACCAATAAATGAGTCACTAACATTCATAAGGCCTCTGGCAATTTGGACGAGAGATATTTGAAGACAAGATTCATTGTCAATGGTCTGGCAAACAATCTGGGCCTTTCATCAAGTGGGTCCCACATTGTCATGTCCTCGATGAAAATAAGCCAGACCCTCGAATAGGTAAGCCTTTCATCAGTGACCCGTCTAAATATTGCAGCAGGCTATGTGCCCGGTGGGACCCACTCAATGCGTGACCCAATATTACATTGAATGCCTCTCATTAAAAAAATAATAATAATAATAAATAAAATAAAATAAACTATTAGGAATGAAATATATGGACAGTACGGATCACCTAGACGAGTTACCTCCAACTCAGTTGGCCCCACATGGTATAGTTGACCAGTTGTCAAGGGCCCGTTTGGCCAGTCAGATTGGAAGGGATTGGATGGTACTGAAAAGGATTGAAAGTTGAATCCCGGGAATGGCCACGCGGCCTAAACAGAGTCGGTGATTGGATCCCAATCTCATAAATATCAAAACAATCCAGTGACAACACCATTATTACCTTTAAATCCCATCCCATCCACCCTAATCTGTTTAAAGTTGCCCGGGACGTATTTGGATCTTGGGATTGGAAGGGATGGGAAGGTTTAATCCCTAGATTAGCCGGGCGTGCCAAACGGTTTGGATATCGCAATCCCATGGATCCAAAGACAATCCACTGACAACAACATTATTACCTAGAAATCTACGCCATCTACCTTACTACCATTCAATCCCTTCCAATCCACCCGGCCAAACAGGCCCTAACTCACGTAGGTACACTGAACTGCGAACCAACTTTGGCTGGCCTAGGAAAACGATGGTTGAACTACCCCATCCTCTCGTGGATACTCATTTATTTAACTATAACCATTGGATTTTTTATTTTTTTATTTTTTTTAACTTGTCATGTAAATGTCAACTAATCTGATGGTCAGATAATCAAATAAGCATAATTTTATTTCTTAGGTGGGCCTGTATTTTATCACAACCCCTTTTACTCCGTTACTCAAAACTCCTAATCTTTAAAATGCCAGCATAGCTTGCATATGCACATGGGGCAGGATAACTTTCGTACGGCAATCAAAAGGTTAGTTGAACAGCCCTAAATTCTAAATTGTTGATGCTTGTTTGTTGAAAAAGAACAGTTGGAAACTTATTTTATTTCTAACCGTCTCATAAATGACCACCAACCCAATAGTCAGGTTCAAATAAGCATAATTCTTTTCCTTACCATGCATCGAAGTGATGCCCATAATGTGGACATTTAAAATTAAATTGTGTATACGTCATGTATGTAATTTTTTAATAATTTTTAAATGCATGTATATCATCAACAACGATATGTTAGAATATTAAAGTGTTAGACTTTGCGTGGCCCATCACAACATAATTGATAGGTGTATATGTTTATTCATAGCTTATATTTAGACTTTTTGATGTTTGAGTTTATATACATTGACGTCATTGTTTCATAGTAATATATACATGTAGATTTTAGATTGGTCATCCATAAAGGATAGATAACATTTAGTAGATTGAAAACTTGTTTTGCTTCTCACACAGTATAGACCATTGTGTTGGTATACACAACAAATGTGATGCACATTAAGATGCATGTATATATATAAGATGTATGTTTGTTTTAATTTATATAAATTGCCGTGACTAGTTCTTAAATTGTGTAAACCTATGTATTGTAGCAAGGATGGATCATTGTTGATTAGATGAATACCATGTGATTATTATGTAAATGACTAACACTCAATCATTCAAAATATATGAATTGAGCCACATGTACGGGAGTAATTACCCTATGATTGAGAGATTTATTTTAGCCTAGTCATTGTGTGAGCATGCAAGTGTCATTGGTGACTTGTATACCTATTAATATTCTATACCACTTAACAAAGTCTCACTAAAGTTAGTGTATTTGGTTATGCTTTCTCAAGGCCATGTACACAAATTCAACTAAGTCGAAAGCATGTTGAAAAAGCATTGAATCATGGAGATGGGATAAAAGGAAGATAGTAAATGATTATCCGGTGGTGATGGAGCATATGAGACTTGTCTCGGACATCGAATCAATTAGAGTTCATATTTTATTATGAAAGGTTTTTTAACATACATATGAGACTTATGTTAGGCATAGCATCAAATGGAGATTGAATCGTATTATGAAATATTTATATTGATTATATAAATATTTTTAATAGACAATAATAAATTAAGTGGGTAAAGAAGAAATCCATTCGATCTCAAAAGTCAATAAGCGTGTATCACAATTTGAACATTGAAATATGTGTCATGCATGGATTGAATCAAATATGTCAAATTAATTGCGATCAGATCAATTGTCTGAAACATATAATTAGATAGTGGGACGCATTATTTCTAGTCAAATTGTTTATTTGGTGCGATGTCATTTCTCTTGGAAGAATTTTAGTATTAAAGGTCTCATACGATCTATTTGTTTGAAGGGTATAGATTGGATTTTCTTTTATTGTGAGAGTTTGTGGTAGTTCAATCTACTTCATTATTACCACAACTTAAGAAATGTCCGGGTTAGTATCTAATTCTATATATACAGGTATAGGACTTTGATTTGAAGCATTTCTCTTTTAGAGAAATATCTTCTCTCTTAGATAACTTAGTTCATGAAATTTAAAAATCTATCATCTTTCCTCACGATTAAAAATCAATAATTTTGGCAGGATTTCTTTTGTCTCCGTGCGTATTTTTGTAAAGTTAAAAAATATAATCATGGTTACCAAGTTAAACATAATTCTATTCGAAAAATTTTAGAATTGGCATATTCTTAAATGTTTCTACTAACATAAAATTCCTTTTTTCCCCATTTTTAAGATAACCGCACATATAATGGGTCAAAGGTTAGCCTGCATACATACATGATTTCTAAGGAAACAATTGAAAACAAAAATTCTAGAGACATACGCATAGATTGTAGCTGTTTTTTTTTTTTTTTTACACACGCATACACACCCTCACACACTCAAGCCGTAGTGGGATTTCACCACCCATGGATACTCAAACCCTTGACCGGGTGTTGAAACTCCTGAGAGTCTACCACCCCAGCAAGAGTAAAGATCATAGATTGTAGCATGCAACCAGTTGTAAATGAATGATCCTCTTATTTATTGTGCCGTTTGGACAGGCTGACCCGGGCCCAGCCTATTTAATTAATTAATTGAGGCACATCCTTTTGCTGAAAGAACCTTTTTCTTTTTTTTAAAGATGACAAACAATTATTAAATTCCACACCTAACTTTTAAGCAGCACGTGGCACTCTCTAGGACCTATCTGTAAATGTTTACTACATGGACCTGCTTTGTGCAAGGTCTGGTCCAAACCGATTCAGACCAAGGTTTAAAGTATCGTCTGAAGCCAGTACGTAGTACTCCATATGAACCGGCCGTTTCATCAATTGTATCAGCCCAATGCAAGCCCGAACAGCCCAATTTCAGTGGTGAAGGATAGGCAATATACCCAAATCAATTTTCAAACCTTGCCAGCGTTAATGAGTTATAATCAAATTAATTAGAGTAGAGAAATGCTCCAGTACTCTCGGAACACCTTCAGTTATAACACCCCTTGCTATGATTTGGACATTTAGGCAATCTAACCCATTGATCTAGACTGTTCATTAGTAGGTTCAAGTCACATTTCATGAATAACAAGCAAACATCGGTTAATATGGATGGTCAAGATCAGTTACACAGTAATAGGCCCTGTCAACAATGTAATGCATCCATTTGATATGATCATCATGGATTAATGCCTATGATTCCAGAGCATTAGTTTTGTTAAGGCAATCCTAACCATCCCATCCATGTGGCTTGGAAAAAGGATGGTTTGAATAGAATAAGACCAAATCAATCAAGGGTGCATCAGTTTAATTCATTTTCATGGTGATTGCCATTTATCAACTAGAAGCACCATAACTTATGGTGCATCCAGAGGACTGGAGAAATACTTCTCATTTTGATATAAAATATAAAGAAACGTATGCTCAAGTGTCTTCATCTTATTAGTTGAGTTGGTAGCTTATAACCTAAGCCAATTAAGAATTGAAAGGGATCACTTGCACACATGACCATGCCTCTACCAACTCAATTAATGAGCCCAACACATCCAACACTTGAGATTACCTGCACACATGACCTTCTCTCTACCAACTCAACTAATGAGCTGAAGACATCCAACACTCATTTAAAAAGGAATATGAAATTTTTATAGACAAACGATCTGATACAGCGGCTGCATCATGAGCTATAATAAAGACTTTATTTTTTTTATCTTTTCTTGGCCACCAAAGTGTCACGTGTAGAAGATACTGCTCCTACAAAAGTTGGGCCACACCATGATAATCACCTTGTAAAAACATTATGGTGCAGCTTACTTTTTTTGCACGGATAGGATGTATTCTAGACGCGGATTGGAACTTCCTGCAAATGGAAAGCTTTGTGAGGCCCACCGTGATGTTTGTGAGAAATCCACCCTCCATTTTGCTAGATCATGTTAGGACCCTTGCTAAAAAATGAGGCAGATCGAAAACTCAAGTGGGCCACACGACAGGAAAAAGTGGGTAGGAAAATGACTAGCGTTCAAACCTTCCTACGATCCACCGTAATGTTTATATGCCATCCAGACCGTTCATAAGATCATTCCCCCACAAGATGAACTGAAAACACAAAAATATTAGATAGCCTGATACAAAGCTTATGTGGCCTTGATAATTTTTCAATGGTGAACGTTCGATCCTCACTGTTTCCTGTCCGCTAAAAGGGATGGAGGGGGTTTGATTTCTCCCGAACATCACGGTGGGCCCCACCTAGGTTCCCGTCGCGAGAAGTTCCCGAGAAAGGCTTTTTTTCGCAGGCTATCCGCGGCCGGATGTTCTACACATGGGACACATCCGAAGGAAAATAGTGATTGTATCATAATTTATGATACATCCGCTGCATGTGATCGTTCCTCATTTAAGATAAAAATTAAGAAAATAATAATAATAAAAGAGGAAAAAATAAATTAGAATGTAAACTAATACAACATTACTGGGATGGACCGGAGGCCTTTGTACATCCATGAATACATACAAGCGGCCCTATCAAAAGCATGCATGCACGTTCAAACATACTTGCACACGTGCAAGCATGCAAGCGCGAGCATGAAATTTTGATGTACGGGAAGTGCTAGTCGCGACGACATCTAATCGTATGAAAACTTTTGGGCAAACGTGAGGTGATTCCCATAACACGTGACAATGGGGCCAACTTGTGAAGGATCCAAGCCGATCATCAGGTAGGAGCCACTGTCAAAGTACCCTGATCCAGAAATCAAGAATGTTCACTTACCAGGTGTGCCACATATCCTTCATCTATTGATAACTGTCCATTTTTCCCTTGCAAGCGTTGCCCAGATGAAGTGCGGACTGGCCTGATTTTTGGGCCAAAGCATGTTCTGTGGCACCCACCCGATGAACGACCTGGATGCCTCACATGTGTGCCACATGGGCATGTATACCACGAATCACCACGGCCACCTAATCAACATGTGTTACACACCACAGACAATAGTTAGGCATAAGAAGGGGACGGAAGAATTTTGAAGGCGAAGATGGATCAGCCCATCTCAACCGTCTGTACTTCTGGTCCCTCCATTATACTATCTAAGGAGGGTTTCCAACCTTCAGCTCTGCCTCTACCTCTCTTAACGTCCACCAAAGCATCCTCCAACCTCTTCCTTCCTCCTTTCTCCCTCAGCTCAAGTAGCAGCCATCCCAGCTCCTCTTTGCTCACCAAGATCTTAACCGTACAACATCCTTCCTTTGGCTTCTGCTGCTGTTGTAGCTGTTGATGTAGTTGTTGTTGTTGTTTCTTTTTTCCTCCATTGTAGCCACGGGTCCAAGACTCTAAGCAGTTGCCCATTATTTCCCAGCTTTAAAAGACCTCCTTTCTCAGAAAACCTCTCTCCAGCAATGAGTGGTTTTTCTTCCTGTAAATGAAGTTTCTCCTGAGTTGAAGAGAAGTGGGTATTTAAAAGGAGGAGTTATTAAGTCCTCGACCTGTACTCGGGTTTTGAGGACCGAAAATTGGGGACTTTTGTTTTGTAATCTATATCGCTGGTCTGTTGGTAACTCGAACATGACCTCCATCTATTAACTACACATGGAAGGTTAATAAGATTAGTATAGAAATGGTCCAATCAAATGAAAAGAAAATCCCAAGATTTGTGAGCCACAGTCGATCCAATGTGGGGTACAACAGACCGATGGTCCGGATTTCTGAGCCATGGGCCCCAAATGTAAGAACAAACTCAAGTATAGCGTTTAAAGCCTCGAGTGGGTCCAGAGGATTCGAGAATAATAGTTTATTCACAAGGTGATTTGCTCAATGTTCATTTTTTAAAAGTTACGTTGACTGGCTTTTTTTCCGGTTCTGGTTGCTTCTCTTTCCTTTTTCTTTTCTTTTCTTCGCTTTCATTATTATTTCTTTTTCTTAATATTTAAAGATTTGTTGGATTTTGTGTGACTAAGGAGTGATTTGAGGGTGGAAAGAGACATGATTAGGTCCTTATCCTTCACATATTTTGAAAAGGACGTTTACCTTATTTGTCTCCTGTCTCCCTAGCCATCAATCGTAGGCACGTTGCTACAAACAGCCCTAGCAACGTTAAACACCCTCGATAAGTAACGGATATTATTTTCAAATAACAGACGGAGTTTTGATAGAATGCGAGGTCCACACGCACAGCTACCATGTATGGACTGGTCCCAACAGTCAGATGGCACACGTACGAATATGATTGATCCAGGCCATTTACTGAACGTCGCTGGTAGTCCACTCATGAGGCTGACATGTGTGTTGAATTCGCACACTTAAAGACTTTGATTCCCACTGTGCATTTTCCTCCTGCAAGTATGTCTGATCATCAGGCCGACATTTTTGTTTTCGGGTGCGGGTCCAGTGGGTCAGGTCTAGGCCTTAAAACTTGTTGATAAAATCCCCATTTCTCACCTTGAATGTTACTGATCTATCAGTTGATCAAGTGGGCCACACATACACATTTCAGAGGAATGAAACCAAAGGTCTACAGCACTTGTATATAAAGCAGGGCCAGGTTAAAATGATTCGACCCCAAACGTGACCTGGTCTATGGACCAACTATAAGGTCCAAGCCTGGCCAAAAGGGGGTCTGGCGGACTACTCGACCCATTGCCAACCCTAAAACTTTTGGTACAGGGCATGTCCAGCGTACCCCACCTGATGAATGGTCTGGATCCCCGACAACTGTGTCACCCAGTGGTGAAAAGGAGGCCTTGAATAGGAGCGGTATGATATTTGGGGAGGAAGGTACCGTCGACACTCTAAAATGGCACGGTAAGTGAATGAAATGTTTCTGATATCTTGGACCTTGTAATGCAATAATGACGTTTTATGGGTGTAAGCATGACGAGGAGATAATGCAATAAAAATGTACAATGGAGAAAATATCACAAGAGATGATGAAGATCCTCTCTATTAAATTGATTTTTCAGTCCCTTTCACCGAACGGCGGGAGAGCGATGTTCCCGCATTTTTAAATCACGAATGCAGGTTAGGGGTTAGCTGTTTTATCACATGGATAGGCTTTTTTTTTCACTATTCGATTCCTAGAGGCTTTCCTCCTCATGATAGAGGTGTTGACTACTGGAGAGCCCAATCTTCTGGGCCTTCATCCACTTGGCCCCACCAAGAACAGGCAAATGAATGATCATAATTATCTGGGCAGCCAGGACTTTTGCATGTTGAATGTGGACCTTTCGTCCCATGGAATCCACACTTCGATGCATCATTCACACAATTGGATAGCTTGATTGATTGGACATGGCCGATCTATATCAGGACCAGTTATTTATGAGACTTGATTGGGCCAAGTGTGGAGTCGAAGGACTCATTTAAAGCATGTTTGAAAGTTGTTACTCAACTAGGCCATATCTAACGGATGCATATATCCCAATCAAATCACATCAAGTCAGGCCATCTTTAAATACCACCAGGTCTAACAGATGCACATAGCCCAATCAAATCCTACCAAGTCAGTACTCACCAGAGATATCTCCAGTGATTTGGTCACCAGGCACTCCCCATAATGATGGCCCTTGTAGCCCGAATACTTAGGCCCGTTTGGCCGGGTGGATTGGAAGGGATTGGATGGTACTAGAGTGGATGGCATGGATTTTTATTTAATGATGGTGTTGTCAGTAAATTGTCTTGAGATCCATCGGATTGCTCTATCCCTGGATTGCTATATCCAGCATGCCCAACCAATCTCGGGATTAAACTTTCCCACCCCTTCCAATCTCTCGAACCAAACATGCCCAAGGCAATTTTGAATGGATTAGGGTGGATTGAATAGGATTTAAAGGTAATGATGGTATTGTCAGTGGATTGTCTTAAGATGGGTGGATTGGATGGGATTTAAAGGTAATGATGGTGTTGTCACTGGATTGTCTTAAGATCCTGGATTGTCTTAAGATCGATGGATTGGAATCAAATCCCCGACTTTGTTTGGCATGCTGTGCCAATCCCGGGATTTAACTTCCAATACCAGCCAATCCCTTCCAATCCGACCAGCCAAACGGGCCTTTAACAAAGTTTGGTAATACGACTGGGATCAAAAGAGTAGGCGTTCTACGAGAATTTTCCAGGAATGATTTTCCTTGACAAGACGGCCGTAGATAGTCTTTGTAAATGATTTCCATGTCTTTGCAACTACGGATTTGCTATCAATGAACACATATTTTGTTTTTTCTCCAAAAAAATAAAAAATAATAATAATAATAAAAGGAATGTGGCCGGTCTCCACCATTGGATTCTCATTATTGCCACATAGAAGCTATGGTCTTACACTCATATGCTTAATTGATAATACTGACCTTTGATTTCTTGAATTGAATATGAGCCAATTCAATATTCATCTTCATACAAAATTGCCGGCTCAACAAATGTTTCTTACGATGGACAAGGTATCACATAATCCAGAAAATAAACGTTCATTATTTAATAAGATGCACTCAGGGGATGAAAACCGGACACCATACTGTATTGTGTGGTAGGGGGTACCGTAACATAACAAAACCCCTCAGATGATCCCAGATAAATCACCAGGACGTGTCATAATCCATCGGACCGGGGCTCACTTTTATAAGTTGGACCCATTTTGGCCCCATTTTCCATTGATACTAACCATTCATCTGTCGGCCTCCATTATGGATGAACCGCTCCCCATGACTCTCCTCTATCAGACAATCCTAGCCATAGGATTGGTGACCTGCAAATTGTCAGAAAGAGGGTCGCCGATCCAATTTCCAGACTGGAGTGACGTCAGGCGACTAATTCATCATGGGTTAATGAGATAAACGGTGTATATCATAGAAAAGGAGACCCAATCAGTACAGCCTCTCACCAAATAAAAGACGACAACTAGTTAGGTTGAGCGTTGCGTTTTTCAACCTGCATTTCAGTCTTTATGAGGACTAGAGAGACGGGCATTCTGCTGCTTTTTAGATCCAGCCAAGATTTAAAAAGACAAAAATACCTAACCTAGCCTTTTATTTAAAAATAATAATAATAATATTTAAAAATTTTGAAATTTAAAAAAAAATAATTCTCTTTGTTTTTTGGACAGATTTGCTACTTTATGTTTCCATCAAGAAGCTTGATTTCGTTGGCATCCTAGTTTGTTTCATAAGCTCTCTTAAAGGGTGAAAAGCTCATACTTCGACACTAAATACATGTAGAAGTACAAGTTGGATATACCATTGGAATTATTCCATACCAAGTGTGATGATTTGATACACAGACACTAAGGAATCATACACGTGGCATCAACCAACTAAAATCAAATGTCCAAATTTTGAGGCCCACCGTATATTATGTTTCACATTTTTAACAGATTAAAAGATCCTAATATCTTACAAATAAACATTTGAAATGAGACCATCAACTAATTTTCATTTCTACCGTCTATTTGTATGCCACCAATCAGCCATCTATAAAATAAAACCAGTGTGATTTCCACTTTACAAGCCATCTAGGTAGGGACCCACTGCTTGGACAGGTTTCACATAAATTGCCTTCACAATGCATGCAATTACTTGGAGCCAGTGTGTCAACCATCAACCCACGTTAGAGCAATGTCGTTTTCCCCCTGCTACAATTATGGCCTGTTTGGATCGTGTGAGAATCCCAACTTATTCAGATTTTTAATCTGGAAATGTTGGCCGAAGCACGCATTAACTTACGAAGGATGCATCTTACCAGTTGGTTTTCTTTCCAGCAGATGAGCGGAATCCTATTCCAATCCATTGTCCCACATGGAAACAAGCCCCTAGAGCAAGCTCTGTGGCTGCCTAACGGTGAGGTGTGGTGAGCACAAGTACATGAACCAGGAGAAGAAAATATAACTGACACGTGTGGTATAATACATTTGGGCCAATGTCGCAAACCAAGCAAGATTTTCACGAAATATGAGATGACACCAAAAAAGAACAAACAAACAGCAGGTAACGTCTAGTGCCGACATCTAGCAAGCAAATGGAGGGCAAAATAGTTTTCACTTTTCAGGCATTTACACTCCCAAAAATGCAGGAACGCCACTAAAAGTGGAGAAAAGGCACAGACGTCTTTATACATTCCATACTCCATTGTCACGTAAAAGAGGTAATCTAAATGCTATATGCTATTTTCAATACCAATATCTAATAACCGTTGCCAAGGCTGTCAATGGGCCAAGCTGGGCGTGTTGGACTCCCATGGTCAGCCCAGCACGAGGAAGGAATGAGATTTAACTTTTTATGCATGTACAAAATGGTTCAGGCAATATTTTTTGGGGCGCAAAATAATAAATGGGCTGGGAGCCTGGGACTAGGCTTGTATTTAGCACCATCTTCTATTTGAGGCCAGCCCATGCCCAGATTGGGCCCATTCATCACTGCCATGTCCTGGGGGTTTGCCTGAATTGTAGGGCCATAGCGAGGTCCAAGTGTGGGGTGATCTCACCCCAGCACAAGCCCAGCCAAAAGCAGAGTTGTTGCAATGTCAATGCTGGGGTGTAGGGCTGCAACTTGGGTTCCAGCCAACCCCAAACTGACTGACCCATACAGGTTGTCAAGGTCCTCAGATTGGCTTTAGATTGGAAAATGCCAGCCCAATTTGAATCCAGGTTGAGTTCGAGTTGAGCAAATTTGGGTCGGGTTGGAATTTGGGTCTGGTCGAGTTGCGGGTTGGGTCCTCTTCAAGATAGGTTGGGCTTGAGTTGACCCTCTACCTGACCCAACCTGCCCAAGTTGCAACCTAGAGCCGACCTGTACTACAAAACTTCGCAATAGCTCCAGGCAAGATCATCAATTGCCGGGCACAAAAGAGTTGGTAGAGTTAAGTGTAGCATCAAGTTTATGCAACTTTGCAAAACTTTGTACAAAGAAATAATATGTAAGGATGATAGCAATGGAGAGTATAATATCATTACCTAATATATACACGGATAATAACTAGATGGCATCCCCAAGTGCAGCATGGGCACATGTTGAGCGCAGGTCAGAACAAAACCCCATTTGAGTAGGTTTGGATCGGCATTAATAATATAAAAGATACTGAAAGTAACCATAGCCTACAGTTATATAAAAGACACTGAATATAGTACCATAGCCTACAGTTGTATAAAAGATACTGAATAGGTTCGGATTAGCCTGCAGTTAGTAATATAAAAGATACTGGATGTAGTAAAATAGCGTAGAGTTTAAAAATACGTACTACCATTATGTACTACAGCATACGATATTATCCACTATTATTAACAAAAGAAGGTAATCTCGTGTGAGAGACACATCTCAACCACCGTTTTCAGTTGAGGGACACATCTCAACCACTGTCTTCAAGTGGTCCTTGCACCTTGGGACCCACACCTACATTCTCTTGATTTCTAAGACAGGAGCCCAGGATAAAAGGTCCAGGTAATTCTGAGACATTCGCATGGAATCATTTTTCTTGTCAATTAATGTAGTAGCATTGAGCTAGTAATTACAGTACATGACACATTACACTAATATTATTGTTGTTGTTGTTTCAATGTAACCGGCATAAAGATTCCTAATTATTCTACAAATGATTTATTTAGTTTCAGCTTACTGTTCTTATATAAAACTCAAATTTAAAAATAAAATAATAATAATATAATTTAAAAAAAAAAAAAAAAAAAAAAACATGAAATACCAGCTTGTTTAGGATTAGAAATTGGTTGTAGTAGAAACCTTTTCATATGAGACTTCCAAACAAGTATGAACAAACCACAATAGGATGGCATATGAACATCACGCTGGCCCATGAAGGACTCAGCAATGGGCGTGTTGTGCGGATGCCTTGGATTCTGGGCAATCTGGGAGATGTAGTCCTGTTGGTCGGACCAAATCCAGTTCAGTGCAACCTACAGAGTGCAGGATTTCTCAGTTAGAAGTCAGTAGCAGAGCAAGACTTTGTCGGTCCGACCGAAGGTGAGTTCGTTCCAAACAATAGTTACCGACTTAGTTAAGCGGTTTTACATAAGTAGGGTTATTTAAGCCCTAATTCAATTAGTGCTTGAAGGAACGAGTGTTTTCTCTCATATGGTAAGAGTTTTATGGGGTGAGATGGTTTTCTACACTTGTAAGGGCTTAGGATGGGATTTTTCTCAAGGGCTGGGGGTTTTCCTAGGGGTGTGCATTACAAGGAGATATCGAATTGCTTCTGTAATAGGATAAATGGGAATGGTGTAACTTGAAAGCTTCTATTATAGTGGAGATCTCTGTCACTTTGCGCCATGGTTTTTTCCCCGAAAGGATTGTTCACGTAAAATCGTGTGTTTGTGATTGCTTGATAGGTTGATTCTAAATTGATTGTTCTATCTTCATTGAACATGCTTCCGCAAAGCGTAGGATTGACAAATGGTATTAGATCCGATTTTCTAATATCTAGAGTTGATCTGGGTTTGTTGTGGGCTTGAAATTTCAACAAAGTATCAAATAAAGGTTAAGAACATTTGGGAATTCAGCGAAGATGTTAGGGTCGAAGTTTGATATACATAAATTAGATGGAAAAAATAATTTCAGTTTGTGGCAGCGAAAGGTTGAGGATATTCTAGTATCATAAGGGTTGAGCAAGGCCTTGTTGGAGACTAAACCCGAGAAAATGTCGGAAAATGACTGGAGTAAACTCAGGAAAAAGGCTATAAGCATCATCTGTCTATGTCTATCGAATGAAGTCATGTACAACGTTTTGGACGAGGAATCAACCCTAGATATGTGGAAGAAACTAGAAGATCTATACATGACGAAGTCCCTTACCAACAAGTTTTTTGTGAAGAAACAACTTTACGAGCTACGGATGAAGGAAGGATCAAATCTTCTGAAGCATATAAACTCATTTACGAAGATAGTTAGCGAGTTGTTAAGGCTCGAAGAGACAAGCAAGGATAAAGATAAAGCGTTGCTACTTCTAGCATCGCTACACACATCATAGGACCATCTCATTACTACTTTGTTATATAGGAAGAGTACTTTGAAGACAGAGGAAATCGCTGCAGTTCTCATGTTTAACGAGATAAGGAAGAAATCAAGCAATGAGGATTCTCAGGAGGTGCTAGTTGCGAAAGGAGGTCAAGGACATGGGAGATCTGTGGAGCAATCTCGATTTGATTGGAAGAAGTCTAGATTGAAATCAAAGGCTAAGGACGGATGCTTTTACTGTGGTGTGAAGGGGACACTTCAAGAGAGACTAAAAGAAACGGAAGGATGACCTAGAAAGCAAGAATAAAAAGAACATGGGCGAATCGGCTAGCGCAGCACAAGAGAGCCCAGAAGGAGATATCATCTTGGTCTCCTCAGGTACGAGTCATCTTACAGGTACGTGAATACTCGATTCAGGATGTTTGTATCATATATGCCCGAATAAGACTTGGTTCGATACCTACAAGTCCTATGATGGTGAGAGTGTTCTAATGGAGAACGATGTTGCATACAAGGCCATCGAAATAGGGACCATCAAGGTAAGGATGTTCAATGGAGTCATACGAACTCTAAGTGATGTCAGACATGTCTCGGATCTAAAGAAGAACTTCATATCATTGGGCGTTCTAGATACAAATGGGTGCACATTCACCACATCTGGCAATGTAATCAAGGTCACCAAAGGTGCAATAGTGTTAACGAATGGGCATAAGATGGCAAATTTGTACAAGTTGGTTGAGAGCATGGTTATAATGAGGCTATTACCACTTCACCCACAAAATCCAACACAGATGACACTAATATGTAGCATATGCGGCTGGGGCATATGAGCGAGAGGGGCATGATGGAACTCCATAAACGAAAACTATTGAAGGGAGTTCAGGCATGCAAGATGGATTTCTACAAACATTACATCTATGGGAAGTAGTGTAGGGTAAGGTTCAAGACTGTTACACATACTAGTAGCAGAGTGCTCAATTACATACATTCCAATATCTGGGGGAATAACAATACCGTCTAAGGGAGGAGCATGATACTTTGTGAGCTTCATGGATGATTAGTCAAAGAAGGTTTAAGTCTACTTCTTAAAGCATGAGTCTGAGGTATTCGCCAAGTTCAAGGAATGGAATGCAGAAGTAGAGAAACAAATCGAGAAACGTGTTAAGTGTCTAAGATCAGATAACGGTACAGAATACAGAAAGACGGTATTTATGGAATTATGCAAGAAACAAAGCATCACAAGGCACTTCTTAACTCAAGGGACACCACAGCTAGAGGTGGGCATCGAGTCGAGTTTGACCGAGTTAGGTTCAACTTGACTCGATCCAGTATTGTCAAAACCCTGATCCGAACTCAATCCGACTCGAGACCGAGTCCAGCGGGCCTGACTCTATCCGAACCGAATCTTGGCTGGGCTGACCCGAACCGAGTCCGACTCAATCAGAGATACCGAGTCGGATCGAGTTGGCTATGGTTCGGATCAGGTCAAAAGCTCAATGTTTTTTGTGGTGTGGTTCATTTGAGCTTTAGATATTTTTCATTTTTTGGGCTCAAGCCCTATAATTATCCAGTGAAATGGATGAACAGAGTGGATAAAATACATAAATTATGGTGGGCCCCAAAGAGTTTACTCAATACGCAATCCGCATCCATATTCCACGTTTACTATTTCCTGATGGCAATGTATCAAACATCACACACAACCAAACTATCAAACAAGAAATGACCCCCTTGCGTACTACAACTAAGACCTCTCTACTTCTGTAAAAATAGTAAACTAGGAATGGAGAACCGGTGCCAGTTTTGGCTCCCAAAGAAGAAGCGTTTCTACGGGAATGCACCTCTCTCTCTCTCTCTCTCTCTCTCTCTCTCCAATCCTCCACACCCACATACTCGAGCGTGGTCCATCTGCAGGTTCTATGGAAATCACAAGCCTGAATGCACCTCTCTAATTTTGTATATATAGTACCCGATTACCGGTCCAATTCGGGTTTCGGATCGGATTGAGTCCAACCGGATCGGATTTCGGATTGAGTCGGATCGGGTTACTATGTAATCCGAACTCGACTCAGTTGGGATTCGGATCCATGTGGGTCTGCTCATTCCGAACCCGACTCTGGCATTCAGTTCGGGTCAAGTTGGACGAGTTAGAAAGGATGAACAAAATTCTATTAAAGAGGGCGAGAAGTATGTAGTTGCATGCAGGGCTACGTAAAAACTTATGGGCAGAAGCAGTTAACATGGCATGCTTTATTGTGAATCAGTTACCATCTACAGCGTTGGACTTCAAAGTTGCGAAAGAAGTCTAAGCAGGCAAGGACGTTGATTGCTCAGGGTTGAGGATATTCGGGTGTCCAGCATACGTTTGCATGCAGAGTAGACAAATGACGAAGTTGGATCTCAAATCTAAAAAGTGCATCTTCATCGGATATGAGAAAGGTGTTAAGGATTTTCTCAAAAGGTAGTCATTAACAGAGATGTCATCTTCGATGAGACATCTATGTGGAAGGCCAACAAGGACGTTCTAAAAAGTCGAAAACACATGGTGAGGTACCGAGATTATTAGTGCGGGTGGAGCTACTTGAGCCAGTTACCGAAGGTGAAATTCAGTAAGAGCAAGAAACTAACCGAAATTATCAGCAAGATACACAGGAGAATAAAACCAAGAACGGGAAGAAACGAACCATTAGAGTTCCAATTCGATATGAGTTCAAAGACATGTTTTCTTTCACATTGTTCACAGATGGTGAAGATCCCTACACCTTTCAAGAGGCTAAGTCTAAAAAGGATGACAACAAATGGATGTTGGCCATGGCAAAGGAGATGAAATCTCTACATACAAATTAGACATGGAGTTGATAAAACTTTCAAAACGTCAGAGGGCTATAGGGTGCAAGTGGGTGTTCAAAAATAATGAAGCACTAATAGAAAAGGATTGCAAAAAGTTCAAGGCATGACTTGAAGCAAAAAGGTACTCGCAAACGGAAGGAATAGATTATAACAAAGTTTCTCTCCAATCGTGAAACATAAGTCAATTAGGGTGCTACTGGCTGATAGCAGAATCCAATTTAGAATTGGAGCAGCTTGATGTAAAGATGGCATCCTTCTTGGTAACTTGGAGGAAGTTATTTACATGAAGTAGCCAGGAGGATTCAATGAACTTGGTAAGGACGATCACACGTGCAGGCTAAATAAGTCATTGTATTGACTAAAGTCGTCTCTGAGGCAGTGGTACAAGCGGTTCGATGACTACATGGTGGAGATTGGTCATATCAAATGTGATTACGATTGCTACGTATATTACAAGGTGTGTAAGAACATGTCCTACATTCTACCGATGTTATATGCTGATAACATGTTAATTGCTATGAAGGACAAGAAGGAGATACTCTTACTCAAGTCTCTATTAAGTAGGGAGGTTGATATGAAGGATTTAGGCGCTGCGAAGAAGATCCTGGGTATGAATATTCAAAGAGACTAAGAGTCTAAGAAGTTGTAGCCCTCAAAGGGGATATGTGCAGACAGTGCTAAAGAGGTTCCACATGGAAGGTGTTTGTTAAGCCAATTAGCACGCATCTAGCAAGTCATTTTAAGTTGTTAGCCAAGTGATGTTCAAGCACGGAAGAGGAGATTTCAGACATGTCACAGGTTTCATACGTGAGTGCAGTAGGGAGTCTCATATATGTGATGGTTTACACAAGGCCGGATATCTCACAGGCAGTTAGCGTGATCAATAGATATATAACAAACATGGAAAAAGAGCATTTGAATGTAATTAAGTGAATTCTCAGGTATCTCAAGGGCACAATCGGCGCTAGAATCATGTTCAGGGGACATGGAGCTTCAAATGAAGTTGTAGACTACATGAATGCGGATTATGCGGGAGATCTGGACAACAGAAGGTCCGCTACAGGATACGTTTTCACATTAGCAGGCGGACCAATATGTTGGAGATATATACTACAATCCACAATAGTGTGCCTACAACAGAGGCAGAATATATGGCTATGACGAAGGTGTTAAAGGATACATTATAGTTGAAGGGTCTGATTGGAGAACTCGGGTACGCAGGAAGCGATTCAATTGCATTGCAATAATCAAAGCGCTATCCATCTAGTATTGAATCAAGTGTATCATGCGAGAACCAATCACATCAATATAAGGTTCCACAAGATACAGAAACTCGTTGCTTTGGGAGAGATGCAGTTTCAGAAGATTCACATAGACAAAGATGTCGCGGACATGTTGACAAAGCCGGTGACCACAGACAAGTTCAAGCATTGCCTCGGCTTAATCAATCCCACCAATCATTGATAAGATTGGGGACAACCTTGCACAGGCTGCAGGTGGAGCTGCATTCCAGGCGGAGGATGCAAGGAGTAGTCTACACTCAAGGTGGAGGCTAGCACGGGAGATCTTCAATGTGACTTGGCAAAATACAAGTTAAGGTGGAGATTGTTGTGCAAATGCCTTAGATTCCAGGCATTCTGGGAGATGAAGTGGGACGGGGGTCGAACCGAACCCAATTCAGTCCCACCTACAAAGTTCAAGATTTCTCAATCATAAGTCAAGAGCAGAGCAGGACTTTGTCGGTCCGACCGAAGGTGAGTTCGGTCCGACCGAACGTTACCGACTTAGTTATGTAGTTTTGAGTAAGTTAGGCTATTTAAGTCCTGATTCAATTAGGGCTTGCGGGGACGAGTGTTTTCTCTCATAGGACAAGGGTTTTATAGGGTGGAGAGGGTTTTCTACACTTATAAGGGTTTGGGAATGGATTTTTCTCAAGGGCTAGGAGTTTTCCTAGGGGTGTGCATTGCAAAGGGAGATTGGATTGCTTTCGTAATAAGAGAAAGGGGAGTAGTGTAACTCGAAGGCTTCTATCATAGGGGAGATCTTTGTTGCTTTGTGCCATAGCTTTTTCCCAAAAGGGTTTTCCACATAAAATCGTGAGTTTGTGATTGCTTGATAGGTTGATTCTAAATTGATTGTTCTATCTCTGAACGTGCTTCCACAAAGCATAGGATTGACAAGTAGTATTAGATCCAAATTTCTGATATTTAGCATTGATCCAGGTTTGTTGTGGGCTCGGAATTACAACAGGGCATTTCCATCTGCATTGTTTTCCCATTCTACGGACCACTTGAGTTATGGATCTCCCTCGTGTTTGGGCTCATGTCCTAAAATGAGATGGCAAGATGGATAGATGGAGTGGATATGAAACAAACACTGTGGATTCTTGTAGCCCCAGGTTATAGGCAAGTCACATCCAATTTCTTCCATTTTCACTGTTTTGTTTGAGTTGATATGGGTTGCTTCAATGTCTAAGTAGTGGTAGAATTGAATAACTGTGCCCAACACACTTGGGGTATTAAATTCTCCAAACTAACACATGTATACCTATGAACATATACATGCATGCATGCATTACATGTAGGTGTGTGTGTATATCCATGTGAGTGCATGTCTGTGTACAGTCATCTGCGTGTTTGAAGGAACACCTCAAGATGCAGCATCGGGCCAGCTCTACCAGTGTAATGTGCAGCATCTCAGTCATATATAAGATTCATGTGAGATCAATAAATTACTCTTTCTAAATCACCTGTGTTTCCATTTGCATCGCTGATAAAATCACTATAGGCCACCAAATTTCTGAGTAAAGGAAATGTCACCTACTTGCAACTACAATCGTCAGAAAACTCTGCTGTTGAGAGCAGTAACAGCAGCATTGTCTTGTACATCCATTGGCATCACAGCAGTGAAATAGGAAAAGGCACGCACGTTTTATAGATTTTGCATAATAACATCATTGGATGAAATACCATAACTTAAAATAGTGAATCTACCAAGTCAGATCCTAGTTAGGCTTAAGTCTACTGTTACACATGTATTCTAATTGTCTTCAAGCCCCCATATGTGTATTCTAATTGTCTTCAAGCCCCATATGATCTAAGAAAAAGTAACAGCAAGTACATTTAACATTTAAAGTATTTATAGGACTTGTAAGAAAAGATCCTGGAAATACTTACTCTGTCCGTTGGCGCTTCTTGGCAAGGTTTTCAAAAATCTGCTGTACATCTGCAGATGTGACTGGCTTCGATGAGTCAAAGGACTCCTGCATGGACCAAATGCCAATGAAAAAACAATCTGATGTGCCTAATGCAATCGGAAAGGATATAATCAAGCAGGCAACCAGAAAACCACAACAGCGAACAGGGAAATCTCATGAATTCATGAAAAGCACTGCACATCAACATGATTGTATTTGCTAGAAATATTACATGGTGATAGGAAATCGGCATTGAACAATCTCTACAGAGAAGATATGCACACGCACACAAAAAAAAAAAAAAAAAGAGGTTCTAAACACATAATTCCACTCTACAAGAGAACAAAGGACCATATTCCCCTCAAATCATATGGCCCAAGAGGACTAAGGCACCCTATTGGTGGGAAGCAAGGCACAACTCTGAAAAGTGCTGGGATCCAATGTGTACCCTATTTCAGCAGCGAGCGGGGCTATGGATCTTTTGGACTACCATTTGAGAGGACTACTAAACCAGGCTCTTCTATTTCTCAATATAAACCCTACAAGATAAAAGGTAGATCAATTGGCATCCTCTCCCTCTACTCATCCCAACCATACCCCTAGGTTCATTGCTTGTAGATTCCACATTTTACATTGTTGGGTTGCAAAAGTTGCATTTTATCATTGCTATCTTGAAAGATATGCACAAAAAATACATCATGCTGCTATTTTGAAAAAAAAAAAAAAAGACAAACAAAAAACAAAAGAGGAGGAATTTTATTGCCGAAATGTTGATTAAATACCGGATTTTGATTGAAGTATAGGTTAGACTTTGCAAAAAAATTGGTAGGCTTGGCTTGGCTTGCCATCAACTGTCAAGCCTATCAAAACATTGGACCATGCTAAGCCTCCGGGTATAATATCTAACATCAGACCAATGCAAAACCAGCAGACTCAACGTCCTCACACTCACAAGCATCCTAAGCTACTAATATTAGGCCTACCCCTATAAAACCCTAACAAATAGAACCAGATCTAAAATTTTCAAAAAGATGTAAGTGCATTACATGTACTCTGAAGTAATATCAAGACTGATTTCAAATCCTTGTGATCTAAAACTCCACAAACTCTCGATACTAATTAAATGGAAGACCTAAAAATGACACTTCCCTTTTCTCACTAACTGTGCATTTGGTTGCACCTAATCATGAAATTTCATGATATTTGATGCAACCAAATGCACTCTAAACCATAAACCTATGACAAAGAAATTTCAGATGAAAGAAAATGAAATTTGTGGCCCTTCCTCATAGTAGCCCCTTAAGAATTCAGAATTACAGACAGAATCACATATAAAAACAAGAAATTCAGAACATAGAACCCATACCATGAAGGACCGGAGCTCATTCTTCATGTCAGCAATGCCATTCAGAATCTCAATCTTTTGGACATGACCAAGTTTGCTGAGAAAATTTAACTCCACTCCTTCCTGTTGCTCCAACTTCTCCTTCCTCTTCTCCTTTGCCACATTTTCATATTCCTCAATCGAGTCCTCCTCATCAATTAGATAACCAATGCCCTTTTGGACATAGAATTCTGTGCAAGCATTACACCTGCAAAGAAGATTTCTCCATTTCTTAGAAAGAAACATGGGTTTTTTCTTCTCTGAAACAAATGAGGCTTGACATGGATCCACTCCGAGTATACAGTTGGGATTTGAAATGCTGCTGTGGGCTGCATCCTGCTTTAAAGCCACATTTTTCTCCAAATTCTCTCCAAGCAGAGGATCCCTCTCACTCTGCACAGTCTCAGAGTCAGCAAGGATTGTTACAGAATCCGCATTTGGATTCTTAGAAGGACAGACGCCATTCTCATCATTCACAGAGGAGGCATATGCTGATGACCCGTTTTCCACTGTATTTTCTTCTCCGCTACAGATTAATGGGGCATCACTTTGCCGAGCAGGTGCCCAAATGGTTGGAGGATACAACGTCAAGAAAGAACAAATAAGTGCACACTCCTGACAGATGAAATCCTCGTATAAAGGTTCCCCTTCTTCATCTCTCGGTATCTGCAGTAGAAGCAAAGTGATCAGCATATAACGGTAACCATATTCTGTAGTATCTAAAGGAACAGAAACTTCAGTGTAGAAAATCAGTCCAGAAACATGACGTGGTGTGGGGGGGTTTTAATTTGCTATGATTTCAGTAAAGGTAAATGAATGACAGCCTAACTTGCAGCTGCCCGAACTATACCGAGGAATTTGCTAATTTTTTAATGAAATAGCAATGCCATGCCATGCCATGCCATGCACCAGGCCAACCATCAAAGAACATAAACTTCAGTGTACAAATCTGTTCAGTCAGAAACATCACTAGAATTCTGTAATAATAACAAATTATTCTGATAGTTGATTTGTCTTCATAAAGGAAATTGAACAACAACCAACTTCTAACTGGCTAAATAAGACCAAGGAATTTGATCATTTTTAAATGAAACAGCAACACCAAGTGATGAGTCCACGCCACCCATCAAACATGCATATACAATGAGGTCCAAAAGTGGACACCACTTATCAGCTGATAGAAGATCCAAGCCCAAGATAGCATCCAACTGGATTGAGTAGCCCACAAATCCAATCAGATGGTTCTAATGCAAGAACTAATAGGACTCCGGGGCCCACAAGTCCAATTGGATAGTTTCTAAGGTTCCCATACAAACCATATGAGTAAAAATAGGGGATTTGTACCAATCTTACAGCCCATAGGCCATACATTGTACGTGGAGAGCTATTTTAGTAGGATTTGGTCTCTCTTAGTTGTTTCTTTATTTAGTTCTCTTACCCTTCCTTTTATTATCACTTAAATGAGCCTGGTTTGAGTTAAATTAGGGAATGGATTGCATTGTGTTGAGGCTTACAAATAGCCTACAAGGGTCATGAATATGAACCATTCTCTAGATTGATTAGTGCAATAAAGCTATGAGGTATTCTAGTTTTTAGACCTAGAAAGCTGTGTCATTTGTATCCACGGACCATTATATAGGGATTTAATTATCATTTTGTAACATCCAACAGGAGTGATTCACTCTCAAAGCAGCATTTACACTTCTTTCAATTACATTACTACGGGACCACTTTACAAATAACAAGAGATCAAACAATGTCCATCTACTCAAAGTGGCATATACGCTTCTTTCAATTCAGTTATTCTATAAACAACACCGTGTGACTATGGGACCACTCTACAAACAACAAGAGATCAAACAATGTCTATCTACCAAAAGACTCATAGACCTACAACTCACAGATTGAAAAACTCAAAAGTAATTAACAAGAAGTAATATAAATCAGCCAACCTCTTCAGTAGACTCAAAACCAAGATGGTTCTCATGGAACCAGTCCTCACAGATACAACACTGAATCATCTCCACCTGTTCTTCAGCATCTGGATCAGGATAAGGGCGACCACATGTGCAATAGGAACCTTTGAAATTCTGGTTGTATGAGTTCTCTAGATTTTCTGGTTCTTTATTTGCAAAGAGCTTGCAGAAGAACTCCCCAAACTTTGCATTCCCACAGTCGCACCTGAACTTTCTCTTGGTCCACAACTCCACAATCTTAACCAAGTAGCAACAAGCAACATCACTATTTATTGTTAGTACATTTGCAGTAATAACATAGTATTTTCCTTAGGAAAAAGCATGCAAAAGCCATAAAACGGGATAAAGCGTTGGACTGCATGTAAGAATCATAAAATAAAAGGATAGTAGCAATCATCCAACAAGAGCAATTTGGAACTGCACAAGCTTCATTTGCTAGGGTTCCTTCCATTTGTGTGCAATAATAAAAATGCCTAGTCCACTACAATTTTGACCAAGAAATACAAAAATAAGCAATGGCATTACCTCCAATGATAATAGATATCATAGGAGAAAAATTAGGCATGTTTACACCACAGGTAGTAGGATAAAAGTGCAAATGCTTGTTTTTAAATCTTAACTACTTCGAGCCAATTCAAATGAAGTGACAATCAACCTCAATGTATTTGGTCCCCTCTCATGGAAGACAGGATCGGAGGCAATCGGGACAACGCTGGTGTTATCTACATGTAGAGGCATCGGAGAAGTAAAATGAATCCCAAAATCATACAAAAGTCCTCGTAACACAACTATCTCATTGCAGGTAGAAGATATGGCTCTATACTCGACCTCGATGCTGGATTTGGAAATAGTCATTTGCTTCTTACACTTCCAGGAGATAAGCAAAGTGCCAAGAAACAAACGATACCAATAGTAGATCTACGAGTAGGGGCACATCTAGCCCAATCAACATCGGCATAAGCAATAAGCTTAAGGGAAGAGGTGGATGAGAAGAACAGTGACCGTTCTAAGGTGCCTTTCAAATATCGGATGATCCTTAGGACAACGGTCATGTGCAAAGTACGGGGAGAGGCAACAAACTAGCTAACAACTTGTACAACATAGGCAATGTCGGGTCTAGTCATTCTTGGGTAAACAAAACAACATACTAGGCAACGAAAGAGAGTGGGCTGTTACAAGAGATCCCAATCTTGTTTATCATATTAAACATTCAATTCCATTAGTGTCTCGATGGTTCGGTGATCATAAAGTTGTATTATGTTGATAAGATCCTGCATATATTTCCGTTGACTTACAAGAATACCTCTGGCAGTACGAGAAACCTCTAAGCCGAGAAAGTAGATAGGCTGGCTCAAGTCTTTCATATGAAAGGATGCCTAGAGGACCTGTTGAACCTCTTTGATTCCTACTACATCCCTACCCGTCAAGAGTAAATCATCAACATACACATGCAGGATCACATTACCATGGGATGAAGATCGTGTGAATAAGGATATATCATGGCCACTTTGTTGAAATCTAGCCCTAAGCACAATGTCATGATAACATTGAAACCAAGCATGTGGTGCCTGTTTGAGCTCATATAGCGCTTCACGAAGCCAGCATACCAAATATGTCTGTCCAATATCTCACAAATTCCCATGTGGAAACGTATTCTTTACATCCATCTGTGGAATAGACCAATCACAAGTAGCTGCCACAGCAATAAGAGTCCAGACAGTCTTCATTTTAGCAATAGGCATGAAGGTTTCCTCATTCTCAATACCATATTCATACTTACAACCTTGGGCAACAAGACGTGCTTTGTATCAATCAAGAGACCCGTCTGACTTAAGCCTGGCAGAGTACACACACTTACCAATTACTAGCTAGCCATGTGGGCAAGGAACAAAGTCCCATGCATGATTATCCGCCAATACCTGTAATTCCTCCACCATGGCATCCCCTCCAATAGTGATGTGAAGAAGCTTAAGAATAAAAGGTAGGAATAGAGACAAACTCGAGACTAGAAAACATAGAGCATATGAGTCTATTTGGAGGATGGGATGTATGGGTGTATTGACATACCTCTGGAAGAGATAGATAAGCCACAAGTTGAGTAGGAGGAGGAGAGAGTGGGGGAGATAGAAGTTCAGCCACCTCACTATTATACATGGAAATGAATCATGCTATACATGGAAATGAGTCGTGTATTTCTAGCTGGGTGTTTGGGCCACCTTTCTATAGGGTTTAGAGTGGGTTTGCAGCGATGGTTGGCTGTAGCAAGGATTGCAAAGTCGGTGTCAGCAAAGACAAAGGCCAAAGAGGATACATGGCAATGGAGATCTAGGGTTTGGAGATTGATGATGAGTGGCAATGCGGTGATAGATCTGCCACGGAAGGCGGCAGCGGCTGTAACAGCTCTTTGGGGATGGTGTCTGCCAATGATTGGGGATTGTTAGTGTCCTACCAATGGGGATGTTGATAGGCGTCGGAAGAGATGGTTTTGGGCACCTCCTTGATGGAGATGGACTGCAAGCACGAACAATGGCAACAATGGTGGGTTGTGGATGAGATGGTTAATGACACAGAATGAGTTGCCGATATCCGACGGTGGTAATGACAGCAGGACGGTGGATCAGCAACAATATCGTTGGTGCAGCAACAGAGGATAGTCGATCGATTTCAAGGGCCAAAGTCAACAAAGATGGCACCATGGAGCAGCGGCGGGATGCGAGGGTGCTTTGGTTGCAGCAGTGGTATTCTGGATTTGGATGACAAGGATCAAACGGTGATGGTGATGGTGATGGTGAGACAGGGCAGACGACTGTCAATGGTGGAGATGGGTGTTGCCAATGATTAGGTGGATGGGGTTTTAGGGTTTGGTGTTCTAGTGGACAGCAGATGGGGTTGGCCGGATTTGGTGTTGTGGGTTTGGACACCGCAACAACAGGGATAGGGCAGCAATAGCGGGCTGTGCGCACCAGTGAGATCTGGTCTTCACAATGGCAATGATGAGGGCCGCAACATTTCAAAGGCTAGAGGTGAAGATGAGGGCCACGATGGAGCTCAATGAACAACAGCCAGAGGAACTGCTCTGATACTATGATAACACCATGATTTGGAGAATTCTCTTGTGTTTTCATATGTATTGCTTTAGCCCCGAGGGGGTTTATATAGAGATATACATCCTATACACGGAAATGAATCATACTATACATGGAAGGAAAGCAGAATCAATGGATTTGCTATAAAATGACAGGAATAAAAAGTACCCCAAGTTGAGAAGTACAGAAAAGAGAGCACCTCGTGACCATCATGGCAGGACAGGGAGCACGCGGTGCAGACTCCAGCATTCCCATCAGGAGTACAAGTCAAGCAAGAGAAGATTGCCTGTCTCTTCATATATCCCTTGGCGTAGGTGCACTCCTTCCCCTCATCCCCTCCCAATACCAAATCAGCAGCCTACAATTTCCATAAAACAAAAGAGAATATGACATTTCCAACAACTACAAACCAAAATCCCATGAAAATTGAGAAATAGACCCGAAATCTCTGTCAGAAGAGCGATCATTCTGAAGAAACTAAACCCTAGGCCCATACCAGCTCCTCAGCCTCGACACCCTCAATATACTCATTGATCGTCACCGTCTGCTCTGTTTCCTCATCAAACGTTTCAGCCATTTCACCGATTCCGGAGTTTTAAAGCAAGAGTGCCGCAAATGCAACTGTATAAATAGATTTCTTCTTTCTAGGGGTAGGAAGAATCTAGATAGTTGCCCTATCCCAAAAATCCAAGGTTGTCGAAAGAAGAAGAAAAGAGGGCATCAGAGAAAGGCGAAAACGGGAAGGAAACCCTAGAAAGGGAATAAAATCTGAAACCCTAGAAAGTTCAGGGGATGGAATAGAAGAAAAGAGGTAGGATGTTCCTTGTAATTGAAAGGGAAATGAGAGCTGAGAGACGGAGAACGGAAGGCGCCTCGAAGCAGATGGTGTTGGTAAGAGGAACGGAGCGAGAGCGTTTTATGAGAGTGGGCGTGGGGTTTTTATATGGGTATGGCCCTCTTTTAAGGACATTTTCCCGCCACGAGGGAACCCATATGAATCGCTGATGGGCTAGATCGGTTTTTCTAGTTCGTTCCCGGGAAACAGATGCTGAATGGGCGCTCCTCCATGTTA
Organism: Magnolia kwangsiensis; assembly: GCA_037074715.1. Lineage (NCBI taxonomy): Eukaryota > Viridiplantae > Streptophyta > Magnoliopsida > Magnoliales > Magnoliaceae > Magnolia > Magnolia kwangsiensis. Next base: position 4,661,259 of record CM073573.1, read on the forward strand.
AACAATCCTGACCGTCCAAATCATGTGCCCTGGAGTGGACGTACTATTAATGGAATTCAACGGTACAGATGGTTGAATTTGTAACCTTGAACGGAATTTCCTCTAAATGTCTCTTTAAGTGATATTGATGAAGCTGTTTTAACGAGACCGGCTTGGAAATGACTAGCGGTGGAAATGGGTCATGGGCCGACATGCCCAACCCTCTTTCAAAGTGGTTTGGGCCGAGCTAAGTGGGTTGTGGGTCAGGCTCAGGTTAAAAAATGCACTCAATCAAGTAACTTGGCTGTGCTTGGGTTGTACCTTACATTGTCTGACCTACATACATATGCTATCAATGGTGTATGCTAAATGATCCATTCCAAAAATTTAAAACAAAACTAATACAAGATAAATTTACATATTGGTATAGGGAAAATTAAACTAATCAGCCATACAAGACACGTATTGAAGAATTAACAAGGTAATATCTTCAAACTATCAATGTATCTACCAACATATAAGCATTTAAGCTATGGTAAAGGGCTCATTTACCAAGTTAATCCAATCAACCAATTACGATAATAAAATTTATCAACCAACCCAATGATCCTGACCAAGCTATCTAACCGATGTCAACCTTAGATACCGATCTCAAACTCGGAGATTAACCTCCACCTCAGAATAGAAATATCCGGAAAGAATCTCACACCATATAAGAGCACGGTCGATCCGATGAGATTCTGCATGAAAATCACATCGACCAAGTCAAAATCGAAGATGTTCTCGAAAGCATATTCTCACTCCAATACGGTCTCTTCCAATATTTTTTATGAATCTACTCAAATACACAAAATTACCTAAAATAAATACATCATCCTGCATAAGAAAAAATATACGAACAAAAGTCTCAACTCTAACCACATCTGCTTAAAAATAATCTATCTAACTTAAACATCAAAGGGTACCCGGCAACAACCAACTCCCTCATCATCCATTGTTTTTATATTGAGCACAGGTATTCATGATCTAAAGGTGGATCAGCAAGTTCAACCATATTTAAGCAATTACATGTATCATGCATACATACTACATATATTGTGTATGCATGTAGTGTAGGTAATCACTAATTAGGTTGGCATGCCTTTTACACTGTGCTCCGTCTATAAGTCAGATCGGTTGGGTCCAACCCGTTTACAGTTGAATGGGTTGGTGGAAGCTTGACCTTGATTATTTTAGGGCAGCAGAGTAGTGACATAGTTTGGGTTATGGTCGTTTAGTAAATGGCCTGGCTTGGACTTCCCCGACCTAAACCCAACCACCCCCATTTATACAAAGTTCAGCCAGAGCCCAACCCATTTACATAATGTCCCATGATATTGGCCTGAACCCAACCTGTGACCCATAACATTGCGACCCTGACAGACCCAACTAAAATCATCAAGCACAATGCTGCATGATGCTGACCCAACCCATCCCATTTAGTTGTAATTGAGCCGACCTTGGCTGTCTTCATCCAGACCAATAAAGGCCACCTCATGTTTGAAAATGAAACATGGTGCTAAAAGTATGCCATCTTATCCTAGCGGTGGATGCTTGCCACGTAATATGTATGTATCTATATTTATTTTATTTTATTTTGGGCCTTGACTGAGTTAGGTCAGGTCAACAGATCGAGTCCACTGATACCCGAGTCATTTTCATAAATGAACCCTAGTTTTTTTTATTTTTATTTTAATACTTCGTAAGTTAAGTTCACCGGTTACCCATTGAGCTTTGTCCAGACCTATCATAGGAGCAGATCGACTCAGTTGACCTGCAAGGCAGCGGGGTATCAGGGTCATGTCATCATATATACAAAGAAAAGGACCCGATTCTCCTGCAACACCTGTTATAGCGAGTGATGTAAAACAGCCCAGCTCTATAGTGATTACCATGGTTTTACATATAATGTGTGTTGAGAAAAAAATATAACAAGTTCATAAATTCAGCTATGGAATGAATCAACTCTACTGACACCGCCTAGGGATCCTATGTAATAGACTCGACCGAGTCAGGTAAGCAAAAAGCCTGAAGGAGAGACTTAGCTTGAATTCTGAAAAATGAATCCTGACTGAGGCTTACAAAGTCATGAGCTACAAGGCAAAACATATAAGATGTATAAAGTTGACTCGGTAAACGAGGCAGCAACATCCAAAAAGGTCGATTAAGACCCAAAACTCAGAAGTCATCCGACCGACCATAAAACCGACCCATATTTAGGTCAGTTATAGAATCGGCTATCGGATTAAGAGAGGATATCAACTACAGATCGGTTCCATTTTGTCCGACAGAAGGCAAACAATATTATCCGTCCAGCCAGCCGAGGCTTACTCATCCCTAGAGTCGGCTAGGACCGAGCTGAGTAAGGAAAAGACGGTGTAAATGAAAATACTATCTCGAAAATCTAGTAAAATGATCCTCAATCCTGGATATCTCGGGATTGGGTGGAATCCAAAAACGGATTACGAATTAAAATCAAATCTCCAAGATATTAGGAAAAGGATATCTGCACGATGGGACTCTCTCATTCCTATAAATATAGGAGACCTCTAAGATGAAAGGTAGGCAAAAACTATCCCAAACAACCCTCTCATACGATACGGTCCTTGACTTTAGCATCGGAGGGTCCCCGGCTCTAGCTAGGGTCTCCTTTGTCTTCTTCTTATGTAGGCGGCGAGAGGAGAAGGATGCATCAGTTTTTTATATCAACAGATTGGCACCTTCAGTGGGAACGATACGAAAAGTCATTTTCCAAGCTCTATCGCAAAGCTTCAATGGCGAGAACTAGAAGGACTGCTCAAAACGATCCTAATGAGGTCGTTGTCAATGGGCCACTGGCAACCAAAGGCCCGCCGAGTACGAACGGAGCCCAGAATCGACCCGACAACTGGCAAGGTTCCGCAGCCCATCTGCCAACCTCTATTTCAACACGACATACTCAGCGGAACTGAGGAAATGACCTGCTCGATAAGGAAGTCCAAGGACTCAGAACCAATATAAACTTCATGAAGCAAATGCTGGAACAGATTCATCGACAACAAGCTTAGCCGCTTCAACGCGACGATGGTCAGGCAATGAACGCCCTGCAACAATTCGTTGATCCGCAGCCTGTCGCTCCCCGATTTGTCCCTCAGCCGAGTCAGCACCAAGGTCCGCTCAAGCCCACACTCGCTCATTTTGTGACTGCCCCACTACCTATCACCGATCTTCGACATAAAATAGATCGAAGAAGGCGCGACAAGCCCCTGGTTGAAGGGACGGCGGATAGCGATGAACCCTGAAAGACCGACCTACAGGACTTCAGGAGGGAAGTGTGGGAAGAGATTGCGAGTATGAAGCAATATCGAGATATATATAAAACAAGGCCCGAAGCAAAGGCATCCTCGTTCGTGGAAGAGATAATGCAAGCTCGGCTACCGGAACGGTTCCGTCTTCCACAGATTACAACCTTCACTGGTAAAGCCAATCCAACCCAGCACATCAAATCCTTTCGGACGTATATGGAGCTGCACGATGCTTCAAAGCTGTAATTTTCCAAGCTTTCTCCCTCACTCTAGCCGACGTAGTTCGACTTTGGTTCAAACAGTTGAAACCGAAGTCCATTAGCTCGTTTGCAGAGTTCAGCGATGCCTTCTTCACCAATTTTATTAGTGGGAAGAAAAAGTTGAAGCCACATGCGCACTTGAACAGCATGGTTCAAAAAGAGGGAGAATTGCTAAAAGATTACACCAAACGCTTCAACTTGGAGTCACTCCAAGTCCAGAAACATTCAGACGAAATAACACTCAACTCATTCATACAAGGCGTCAGAGACAAACCGTTTCTCGCATCCTTGGATAAGAACCCGCCTACTACTCTAGCCGAATTCATGGCCCGGTCAGATAAGTATGCGGATGCCGAAGAAACTCGGATCATGCGCGAAGCCGCCTAGAATATAGAAGTCCCAACCAAAGTGTCAGCAAAGAAAGAAGTTGACTCGGCTAGTGGAAAGAAGCATAAAGATGATTCAGCACGTGATGAGAGCAGGTCGGGTAAGCGACATAACCTCAAATTTTTGACTTATACCTCGCTCAATAAACCGCGAGAGCAGGTTTTGATGGAAATTAAGGGCGAAGGATTTGTCAACTGGCCGGATAGGGTCCGAAGCAATCCGAATCAATAAAGCAAGAACAAGTATTGTCATTAACATCGCGATCATGGGCATAATACGAGTGACTATTATCACTTGATGGAAGAAATTGAGCGACTAATCCGAGAAGGCCATCTCAGAGAGCACGTTGAAAGAATCGGGACAACGGAAGAACGTTCGGGTGACAATCGACCCACGGAGGAAATCCAAACCATTGTCGGTAGTCCCCAAGGCGGAGGCGACTCAAACAATGCTTGAAAAAATCATGCTAGGAGCATCAATCGACCTGAGTCTGAAATCTTGATTTTAGCTCGGCCTTCGAAAAAAATAGAGAAATATTGCATATCGTTCACTGATGAAGATGCTGGGGGCATCCATCATCCGCATGATGATGCATTGGTCGTCACCCTCACCATAGCGAATCGTAAGGTATTCCGCATTCTCGTTGACACAGGGTCGTCTGCGGACGTGTTGTTCACTCAAGCATTCGACAAAATGGGTGTTGAATGAACAACGTTATGGCCAGTTCACATCTCATTGATCAGATTCTCTGATGGACGAACACTCCCTGAAGGAGTCATCTCATTGCCACTCACTGCTGACAACTCTCCACACCAGGCGATAGTACTGGTCGACTTTCTGATAGTCGACCAACCATCAGTCTATAACGCTATACTTGGCCAACCTTCTCTGTCTTCTTCAAGCTATGGTATCAACATACCATCTCTCCATCAAATTCCTGACCTAGTTGGGAGTAAGAGTTGTCAAAGATGACCAACAGGACTCAAGGCGTTGCTATGTGACGGCCATAAAGACTCCAGCCAAGGTAACCACGTTTGAATCATTGGACCATCGGGCTAAGACTCACTAGCGAGGATAACCGGTAGAAGACCTTATCTCGGTACCCCTAGTTGATATAGATGAGTCTAAGACAGTTCGAATTGGCTCGTCTCTACAGTCACCCTGCAGGATAAGTTGATATCCCTACTCCGATGATACGCTGATGTATTTGCATGGAATCATGAAGATATGCCTGGGATTGATCCCTTATTGATGACTCATTGCCTCAATATCAATCCGACATACCGACCAATCCAACAGAAGCGACGACCGATCGGCCCCAAAAGGTACGCCATCATTGAAGAAGAGGTCAGCAAACTCATCAAGGCTAAATTCATCAATGAGATATATATCCAGAATGGGTAGCTAATGTTGTACTCGTCAAGAAAGCCAACGGGAAGTGACGAGTCTGTATTGACTATACTGATTTAAACAAAGCCTGCCCAAAAGACAACTTTCTTCTTTCGATGATCTATCAGCCGGTGGATAGCACGGCAGGACATGAACTTCTTAATTTTATGGATGCTTATTCTGGATACAATCAAATTGTAATGCATCAATCAAATAAATCTAAGACTACCTTTATCACTGACAAAGGACTTTACTCTTACCGTGTAATGTCATTTGGCCTAAAGAATGAAGGAGCGACTTACCAACGAATGGTAAACAAAATGTTCACTCGGTAGATCGGTCGAACCATAAAAGTATACATTGATGATATGCTCGTCAAAAATATACACGCGACCGATCATATTGCTAACCTACAAGAGATGTTCTCATCCTTCACAAATACCAACTGAAGTTGAACCCAAGTAAGTGCGCCTTAGGGGTAAGCTCAGGTAAGTTTTTCGGATTCCTGGTCAATCAGCGAGGGATTAAAACAAATCCAAAAAAAAAAAAATCAAAGCATTGCTCGATATGGAATCTCCAAAAACAATCAAGGAAATACAAAGGTTAACTAGACAAGTAGCCGTACTCAACCGCTTCCTCTCCCGAGCTATCAATAAGTACCTCTCGTTCTTCAAACAACTGAAGGGACGATAGATGATAGATTGGACAGAAGAGTGTGAAGCAGCGTTCTAATAGCTGGAAACGTATCTCGTATCTCCATCTCTCTTATCAAAACCTGAGCCTGGGGAAGCTTTGTTATTGTACCTGACAGTTTCTGACGCGGCCGTAAGCTCGTCATTGATATTCGAGCATGAGGGAAAGCAATTGTCAATTTATTACGTCAGTAAAGCATTGTTACCGGCAAAAACAAGATATCCACCTTTGGAGAAAGTAGCCCTAATCCTGGTTATCTCCTCACGATGACTTTGGACATACTTTCAAGCTCACAATATCATCATCATGACTGATCTCCCACTGCGTCAGATCCTTAAAAAACCAGAAGCATCCAACCGACTAACGAAATGGGCGATCGAGCTCAGTGAATTAGACATTCAATACAAGCCGAGGGTGGCGATTAAAGGCCAAGTTGTGGCTGATTTCATAGCTAAGGTTACACCGCAAGCCGATTCACCTACCGAGCCTGTAGATCAGCCTGCCAACTTGTCGACAACTGTTCTCCCACGTCGTCACCCGACCCAACCCGCTATAAGCTATATGTCAATGGCTCTTCCAATTCTAAGACAAGCGGGGCACAAGTCGTCCTGAAAACTCCCGTTCAGACCTACATGCAATATGCCTTAAGACTTGAATTTCAAATCTTGAACAATACAGCAGAATACGAAGCCTTATTGCTCGGCCTCTGACTAGCAGCCAGTCTGAGTGTTATTCATCTCAACGTGTTCAGCGACTCATAATTGGTCGTCAATCAGGTCACTAGCGTATATCAAACATGTAAAGAGCAACTAAAAGTATACATAAAGAAAGCTAAAGATTTGATCGATGGTTTTTAACTATACATTGTTATTCGGATCCCTCAAACAGAAAACGTTAAGGCCGACCTATGGGCGAAGCTTGCCTCTACCGACAAAGATGATATACCCAAGTCCGTCCTGATCGAGTATGTCGCTAAGCCGAGTATCGACGATCCGTTTAGCTCGACCGTACAATCGATTGACTTAGAACCCACTTGGCTCAACCCAATCGTTCAATATCTCGATAGAGGAAAGTTGCCCGAGGATCGTACTGAGGCCCGATGATTGAAAATCTGAGCTTCTCGTTACACCATACTTAATGGGGTATTGTATAAGAAAGGATTTTTTACTCCTTTGCTATTCGACCTAAATTATGATGAAGCCGATTATGTATTGCGAGAGATTTACGAAAGGATATGTGGAAATCATTCGGGAGGACGATCACTTGCACACAAGGTCTTGTGACAAGGGTATTACTGGCCGACCATACAGCACGATGCTCGCAAGCTCATCCAAAGTTATGACAAATGTCAACGATTTGCGGCTGTCCTGAGACAGCCACCCTAAGAGCTGACCCATATGACCGACCATTGGCCCTTCGCACAGTGGGGAATCGACATCATTGGATCGCTTCCTTTGGGGAAAGGTCAGACCAAATTTGTCATTGTTGTAGTAAATTACTTCATAAAGTGGGTCGAAGTCGAGCCATTGGCTAAAATAACCAAAAAAAAGATCACGAATTTTATTTGAAAAAATATCGTCTGCCGATTTGGGATACCTCAGACCATAATTACCGACAACAGGAAGTAGTTCGACAACATGTGGTATAGGGAGATGTGCGATAATCTCGGAATCAGAAATGTTTACTTATCCCCCCACCATCCTCAGACGAACAGACAGGTTAAGGCAGTCAACAAGATCATAAAACATCACCTCCGAACCAGACTTGACCGAGCTAAAGGAGCGTAGGCCGAAGAGCTTCCTAAAATACTATAAGCATACCGAACCACCACTCGAACCGCCACGGGAGAAACTCATTTCTCCCTTGCATATAGATCGGAAGCTATCACTCCAGTCGAGATCGGACTACCTTCAGCTCGGGTCAGTTCATTTAATGAGTGAGACAATGAAGGATTGTTAGCTCTCGGACTCGACCGTTTAGAATAACAAAGGGAAGTGGCTCGCCTACATATGATAGCTCGGCAGTGACAAGTAGCTCGGTTCTACAATGTCTGAGTCAAGGTTAGACGTTTCCAAGTAGGAGACATGGTCCTATGAAAAATATTCCTGAATACTAAAGAAGTTGGTGCAGGCACACTGGGACCCAATCGGGAAGGACCTTATATAGTCTCAAACACCGTCCAACCCGGAACGTATCGGTTGGAAGATCAAACTAGGCAACTACTCCTCCATCCTTGAAATACCGAGCATCTAAAAATCTATTATCCTTAAGTCAGCCGTTGAGCAATGGGAAAGATTCGATTAAGTAAAGAATGAAAAGCACGTAAGCTTAGTCAAATGAATAAGAAAACCGAGTGTATTTATTCATCAGTACGAGTTTTACATCGGATTACATTAATTTATACTATGGAATTACATTGATGGGATAACAAAGATAGTGGCAAAAGGAGTCAGCAGCGACATGCGATGTCTTCTCTCGGTTGCAAATGCTCTAGAGCCCGCCTTGAAGCTTGGTGTGCTTGAAGTGCTTTAAGCTTGGTGTGCTTAAAGTGCTTGACACACGTGGCAATCCAAAGTGAAGCTCCAAGGTTCATCAGGAGTTAACTCAGGAGCTGGCTCGGTCTCAGCTGCTGCCATCACCCGAAGCAACCTTTAGCGTCGCCTCAGGAGTAACCTCAGGATCAACCGCAGCATCAGCAGACCCAGCTGCCTCAGTCTCCGGACCTTCAGACCCCGAGGCACCTTCATCAAATTTCGAGAGGTCAAGGTCAGGGAAAGATTGCTTCATCAGTTCGATACACTTGATGTAACCGTCCTGAAACAAACGATCTCGTTCCTCCAAGTACTCTTAGGATTCAAGAAAGGCCTTTACGGCCTGGGCCTTGGCCTGCTCAAGGGAAATCTTGGTCTCGACCTTGAGCTGAGTTAACTTGTCCTCAGAAGAGGCATGAGCCAGACTAATTCACCGACTCTCCTCCAGGGCTTCTTTCAATAGCGAGGCCACATGGGCACACTTGGCCTTGGCATCCTCGGTGGCCTTTCTAACAAGCCCCAAGTCGCCGACCATTATGTTGATCCGAGTCACAGTAACTTCAAGTTGTGTGTTCACCTCTGTTGCCCGCTTTGCCCGTTTCTGAGCATCGGCCAGCTCCGAGCTAGCCCTTAGTATGCAAGGGGTGAACTGCAAAAGGAAAATGTAAAATCAGATCAAGCTCGAAGAAACCGACAAAACAAGCACGAAGTTCAAGTCCCACCTCGAGGAGTATCTTCTCTGTGTGAGAGAGAGTCCTCCTTTGGGGAGCTTCGAAGAGGGCAGCGAACTCTTTTTCACTCACATGGAAAATTGCCCAATGGACCAGGTTCGACATAGCCCGTTGGAAGAGCGACGTCCCCTGTTAAGTCATCTCCCCTCTTGAGGGCTCCCCTCTCCTCTGCTCCGAAAATCGCTCTACAGCGGGTCCTGGCTCAGGAGCCACCTGAGGCTCGGGAGCCACCGCGTCCGTCACTTCCAACCTTTCCTTTGGGTCAGGGATTATCACGGTCGGGATGGCCGATGCGGCTTGCCCCTTAGCCTTTGAGACTGTCTTTGGCTTCTTTGGAGGACGAGTCTCTGACTGAGTCTCTAACCGTGGAGGAGCTTTCATCTTAAAAGGCAGACAGAGGAAGGGTTGAGTTTCAGCCATCTCTACATCGGAAGTAAGACGAGTTAAACAAAATTCAAAGGGAATGCAATAAGAAAACCGAAAGGTACCTGTCACGGTTGAATCCAAACCCAAGCCAAAAATACGCTCCGATTGGAGAAGTCTCGTCCAAGACCGCTGCTCCGGACTCAGCGCCTTCAGATCCTTGATTCGAGCTAAAACATCTACTCCGAGTTTCGGCCTTCGCTCGGAAATATCTGCGAAACGTATCCAGTCATACTCAAAGACACTAGTACAAGAAGATAGACGAGAAGCGTATGCCAAGTTACCTGCTTGAAAGAACGCTCGAGGAACATGAGATTTGATAAGTCCTGACTCGGCAGTCTTTCAGTGGCCACACGCCCAAAACCATCTATCTCTCTAGTGCTTGTTGAAGGTAAGTGGGTCGGTTATCAAAGGTTTGTCCTTGTTTCGTCAAGCACACAAAAAGTACCGGCCGAGCTGCTGCGAATTCGGCCGTACTTGAAATACGTGAAAAAACTCATTGATAGTCTGTGGGAGTTGCTGTCTCAGCCCACAACACCGAGCATCCGAATAAGTTCCTCCACCCACTTGGGACTATCTGCCTGGGTGCTATCTGAAGTCTGGAAAGCAGATCCAGAGCTATTCCTTGGAGGGGCAGATGTAAGCCGCATTGCAGAGCGACTTGAAAAATAGCGACTATCCCAGCAGGAGGATGGCCGGATAATTCACTTGGCAGAGGGAGACAGATAATGATCAAGATCGGGACATGATACCCGACCCTAATCCTATCCAGGTCTGCCTCTGTTAAGACCGAGGGAACTGGACCCTTCTACTCATCTCCGGCCTCCCCTCCCTCGGCCACCGACTCAGCAGCCTTCTCCGATCTCTAGGTAGAGATTAACTCATTGAGTCCCTCGGCCTCTTCGTCCTCTTCCTCCATTTCCTCTCTAGGAGGATGCCTGGGGCAGTCATCAGAGACGCCCTTCCGCTGGAGGGACCCGTAGATATAAGACGCTCCGTTGTGGACCCAGCCACCCTTTCAGAGTGCTGAAAAGCCGCGTTGGCACCTACGGCCATCTCTGCCAGCATGAAGGTGATTCTGAGACGTCCCAGAGACGCCTCGCTTCACCTTCTTCCCTAGAAACTTCCTCCCGGGAACTTGAGGAGTCGTGCATTGCCATTAAAATGAAAAATGAAAGGGAGGTAGAGAGCTTAAAACTCATTGGAGATAGCAAGGAGGCGAACGTGGAGGCAAAAATTAAAAATGAAGGACAAAAAATGGTGAAAAATGGAAGAAAACGGAAACTGCAGGAACAGTGAAAATCGAAGAGAAGGGAAGATGCACGAAAATGGGAGAGGAGCGTCCCTCTCCTCCTTTTGTAGTCGTGCCACATGGCTAGGGCATTTAAGGAGGAGTCGAATCAACGGCTGCTTCGACTCCCCCGCCCGACATGTGGCACATTTTGAACGACGCGACATCTATCACCGCCACGCGTCTAACGCTTATAAACAGGAAAGAGCGCTCCGACGACTGCCCGCTCGTGCAACCACTGTCGACGAATCGTCGTGTGCTCCGGATGACGTAAGACTCCTACGAGCATTAAATAGTCCATCATAAAGTCGGTCCCAGCTCAAGTCAACTCAACGATTACTCTGCTCCATAGCGTCAACAACGTTGATGCAAGGACTAAGGGGGCTTACCATTGGAGAAAAAATAGAACAAGTCCAGAGACTCGGCTATGAAATGGACCAACTCTACTGACACGACCCAGGGATCCGAGGCAATAGACTCGACCGAGGTAGGTAAGCAGAAAGCTTGAAGGAGAGACTTAGCTCGGGTTCTGGGAAATGAATCCCAACCGAGGCTTACAAAGTCATGAGCCACAAGGTAAAGCATACAAGATATATAAAGTTGACTCAGTAAACGAGACGACAACATCCAAAAAGGTCAATTAAGACCCAAAACTCATAAGTCACCTAACTGTCCGTAAAACCGACCCATATTTAGGTCGGTTATAGAGTTGGCTATTGATTAAGAGAGGATATTGACTACGGATCGGTTCCGTTTCGTCCGACAGAAGGCAAACAGTATTATCATTGCAGCCAGCCGAGACCCACTCATCCCTGGAGTCGGCTAGGACCGAGCCGAGCAAGGAAAAGACAGTGTAAATGAAAATACCGTCCCGAAATCTAGTAAAAGGATCCCTGATCCTGGAGATCTTGGGATCGGGTGGAATCCAAAAATGGATTACAGATTAAAATTAAATCTCCTAGATATTAGGAGAAGGATATCTGCACGACGAGACTCTCTCATTCCTATAAATACAGGAGACCTCTAAGATAAAAGGTAGGAAAAAACTATCCCAAACAACCCTCTCATATGATCCGGTCCTTGACTTTAGCATCGAAGGGTCCCCGGCTCCAGCCATGGTCTCCTTTGTCTTCTTCTTGTGTAGGCGACAGGAGGAGAAGGACACATCAGTTTTTTCCATCAACAACGTCCACTCCATCGATCAAGTTCTATCATAAATTCTAGGCTTTATGGCAAAAAATCAATCACAACCACAGATCAAGGAGTCCATAAATCAACACTACCATAAATCAGGGGGTCCATGCTAGAGAGAACAATAAGGATGGGATTGTGTGTGAGGCCACCATGCATGGTCTATATTTTTAACCAATTCATCCGGACGAAGTGAAAAATACAAAATTCAGGCAGGGCAAATTGCGTGGACTAATGGGTGCAAGAGCAAGTTTATTATTATTATTTTTTAATTTACACATGCACCCCAGCACACCATAGTGGGATTTCACCACTTATGGGTATCCGACCCAAGACCTCATGTTGAAACTTCTCAGAGTCTACCACTGAGGTAAGGATTCGAACTCACAAGAGCAAATTTACATTCCTCTTGTTGGGGGAAAAATGGACAAGTGAATAAGTCGACTTATGAAATGGACTAACTCTACTGAACCAGCGCGGGCCCAGTGAAACCTGAGCCTGATAAGGCTTTTACGTTCAAAAGTCGACTAACCTTCAAGAAGGGTGATGCAAATGCAAGAACACCCAAAGAATGGGACTACGAGCCATAGGTCGGCCATAGATTTGTCATAAATCAACCTAACCCATAGGTCAATCATGGGTTGGCCAGAAGTCAGACAAAGGTCAGCCAGATATCAACCTAACCCATAAGTTGGCCAGAGGTCGACACGACCTAGAGCCAAGTTATGGATCCAAAGGATCTTCCTAAAAATCAGAGATCTTGCTCAAGATATCCAGAAGATAGCGCTATATCTCGATGATCACGGGATCTTATAATCTCAGGTGTTCACTCCCCAAGTGCAGGGTTGTGATGTAGTAATAACTCGGTAAGACCGAGGTCGAATCCCAAGGGACTGAAACTTGTACGTTATCTAAAATTAAATAGAACTAGAACTAGGCTAAGATGAATTCTAAATCAATTAGCAATGGTGGAATACTTGTAGAATAATTAATCTAAATCTTAGGAAAAAAATCAGAGATAGGAAACTAGGGATTCAGAAGATTCACTTGTAAAGATCAGGGAGAACTTATGCTTGCATCAAAAATCATGAAAATTACTGAACTGCCGTTGATCTAGTTTTCAAAGAGATGAAAGGTGTATGAATTAGAATGGATTCCATCACCAAACCATGCCCAAAAGACTATGGCAAACAACAGAATTAAACTAATTACCACCCAATCACATGTATGAAAGTTAGGAAGGGTACCGACATCCAACCATGTCCAGGAGACTATGGTGAACAACAGGGCTTCCTGACATCATAAACATTAAAGAGAACGGAAATATTCAAAGCCATTGCAGACCCATTGTAATTTCAGTCACAACAGACCATTAAAAACCTAAAACATTCCCATAATAATCAACTAAAATCAACGTCAAGTCATGAATTAAAATTTAAATAAAATCAAATCTCCCATCTCACTACAAGCTTCACCTCTTAGCCCTAGCTAGGAGGATTTAGCCTGCCATGGATGGGCTCAATCCAAATAAATAAAGAGAAAAAGAAAAGGAAAAGGAAAGGGAAAGAAAAAAACCAAGCTCCTCTCTCTCTCCTCTGCCCACGTTGAAACCCAAGCTCGAGCCCTCTGTTCTTCCTCCCAAGACCCTGAATGAATGCTCCCCACGTCCAAAAATCTCCTTTTATAGCTGCTGGAAGGCTGGAGTCAGTGACAGAGTTGTAGCAGGACACGGAGTGCAATTTTCGCAGCCAAGTTCGGTACCATGAAACACGCCACTTTCCTCGCTCAAATTCCAAAGAAACACCGTCCCTTAGTACTTTCTTGGGTCCTCTACATGATAGACGGTTCAGATCTGCCATATGATCAAAGATGGTGGGCCAAAACTGTCCGGAAAAGTCAATTTTCGCGGATGTGTGAAACCTTTCGCACCATTTCGCTGTTGTGGTCGGTGGGCCCCACAAAAGCATTTTCTGAAAAATTCACCCGTCCATTGGATTCAGAACGAAATTTCAGTCAAGAATGGGTGGTTTTGAACGTCCATTGACGTGTCCCAGAGAAGAAATAACTAAAAGATCAGATTTGAACGCTACCGGGCAGCCCTTTTGTGGCCTCTGTATCTCATACGTGTGCACGCATGGGTGAAAAGTGACAATAAGGTTTTGTAGTGATCGCGGCTGTCTATACGGTGGACGGTTTGGATTGAGCTTATGGGGCACGTGTGGGGCCCACAACTGATCGCAAAAACGGCCAGCGGCCGTGCATGACGCGGTGCGAAAGTGGAATTTTCTTCCGCTGTGATGATCAGTGGGGTCCACTTAGCTTTCTTTTCGAAAATCCACAACGTCCATTGGCTTTAGGACGAAAAACCGTTCAGGAATGCTGAGACTAGTTTGATTCTAGTGTGGCCCACAATAATTTTTTTATTCTGCCGTTCATCATGCGCTGAACGGATAGGATCCTGCAATCTTTTGCATGGTCTCGAAAAGTCACCTAGGTGAGGATTGTGGCCACCCCCTGAGGCAATTGGACGGTTCGGATCATCGTACCAGATGATGTGTGGGTCCCACAACGAAAAAAACGAGCGACCAGCGTCCGTTCGCTGGCCGCTTTATGCAGAGAGGAGAGCCAGAGACGGGTCAACTTGGGTCAGCTGGTTTTGGGGTTGCCGTGCACGGTGCACTCACCACTCAGGTGGGGCCCACTATGCTGTTTATAAAAAAATTCATACCGACCATCCACTTTGTAATATCATTTTAACCGTCCAGAACACTTTTGAAGCATATCCATAACTCAGGTGGGCCCCAATTTGAGATTTTATGGGCTGATCTATCCGTTGGGAAACTTCTAGGGTGATTCAATGGATGATTTTTGACGTGTACGGTTAATTTATGGTCCTCAGGCGACGTATGAAGTTTCGAGCCGAACGGATGGTGGGAACCTCGTGATCTTGCATTCTGGACGTCCTTCAGGCCACTTGAGCTTCAATTTCTAACTTTTCTCGGATTTCTGACCGTGTATATTTGTCAATCTTGGTCCCCTGGAGTGTGTCCCTTGCCTTTGGCATCATCAGATTGTTAAATCTCAACTTTTAACGTCCTTTTTCCATCCATGCTCATAAAATCACTTTGCCACACAAGAATGAGAAAACGAGCCATTAGACAGCATTATATTCGTAAATCCAGACAATATTTGGGGTCTAATATGCAATATTTGACCCTCAACATAACCCCCAACCAGCATTTTGCTAGTCCCGAGCAAAGTATGCGAAAAATAAGTTGAGAATTATAGGAGAACTTTCTATGAAATCGAGTGAGATTTTGAACAAAATACGAGAAATTTAATATTCATGAATGTTAGAAATTGTATTCTCTTGAGCTCAAGCGCACCGTAGACTTCATAATCAAGTGTAAAGCATTAATCCATCAATTAGAAAAATTTTAAACATTGAGATCCATGGATGTATAGTGTAATCTCAGCTAATCACATTAAGATTGAATTTGTTATTTCAGGATCTCATTGGTAACCAGCAAGAGAATTCATGATAACCAAACTTGCCTCATAAATTCCATATTTTGATCTTTTCAACTTTTTATTTTTCCATTAATAGTCATGCCAAAAAGAGGAATCAAATCCTTACCAATAGGGAGCAAACCTATGGCAAAAGACCAAT
Source organism: Magnolia kwangsiensis (assembly GCA_037074715.1). NCBI lineage: Eukaryota > Viridiplantae > Streptophyta > Magnoliopsida > Magnoliales > Magnoliaceae > Magnolia > Magnolia kwangsiensis. The sequence continues at coordinate 4,677,127 of CM073573.1, forward strand.
TACCTAATAATTTTTATTTTTATTATTATTTTTTTTGAATGTTTAACCTTGGGGAATCAAACCTTCACCTGTAGGGAGCAAACCCATGGTGAAGATTAATTGCCCAACCTGTTCAATTTTTATACCCTGATGGCAAGATATTTCAGGCTGGTTCCTTTCATGCTTAGTGATTACCAAGTTAATCCTTCGATATGAAACTGAAATCTTAATGTGTAAGCAAGACGTGTCCTGAAATCATGATTCAATCAATGTTTACAACTTCTAATTATGGATTAATAATTCACTTAACTATGAAATCTAACAGATACGGAATCCAAGAGTCATAAATCCACCATTATGTACCTTGAAAATCTAAATTAGGGATATCTGTCAAAATCACTTCGAATTTGTAGAAATTTTCAGAAATTTTTTTTTTTTTTTTTAAATTTCACAATTTTTGTTCAAGACCAAGAAAATACTGATTAGGAAACCTAATCTCTCACCCCCAACCTAAAATCTACATTGTCCTCAATGTAAAAGATATGAGCATGCAATGCACATGGGACAACGAAAGTAAATGAGAAATGATGGGAAGATAGTACCTGAATAACGAATCAAGAGAGTTTCCAATAGATCACGGCATGGAAGCTTGTCAGCATGAGAGAGAAAGCATAACAAAAATAACAAAAATAAAATCCTACCTATACCACTTTCGCAGGTGCTCTCGATTGCATTTAGCGTATGCAATAAGCCTTTAAACCCCTAGGTTACCCCTAGCGGACGAGTTGTAGTCTCGTGAGGGTTTGCAGTAATGTCACCCACAAACATTGAACTAACTAACCTATGAAAACGACTATCCTAAACCTATGAAAGCGATAAACATACCTATACCTCCATCAGACTAGGAGATCAGTCCTGATAAACAGGAGCAATCAGAGGCATGGACATGTCCTCTGAATCAAATGTCTCAACAAATGGCTTTAATCGATGTCCATTTACTTTAAACTCCTTGCCATTGTCGGGATCTCTTATCTCGATAGTCTCATGAGGATAAGCAGTGACAACAATGTAAGGGCCGGTCCAACGAGATCGAAGCTTACCCGGAAAGAGATGTAGTCGAGAGTCATACAAGAGGACTTTCTGACCAGGCGTGAATGATTTCCGTAGAATATGTTGATCATGAAACGCCTTCATCCTGTCCTTGTAAATTCTCGAGTTTTCGTACGCATCATTCCGGATTTCTTCAAGTTCATTTAACTGAAGTTTGCGTAACGAGCCAGCGTTGTCCAGATTGAAATTCAGATTTTTGATTGCCCAGTATGCTTTATGTTCCAATTCCACAGGCAAGTGACAGGCTTTCCCATAGACAAGTCTAAAGGGAGATGTTCCAATAGGAGTTTTGAAAGCAGTACGGTACGCACATAAGGCATCGGTCAATCGGATTGACCAGTCCTTACGATCAGGGTTAACCATTTTCTCTAGGATATGTTTGATCTCTCTATTGGAAATCTCAGCTTGTCCACTTGTCTGTGGATGGTATGGAGTGCTCACCTTATGAGAGATACTGTATTTCTTCATTAAGCTCTCAAATGGTCTATTGCAAAAGTGTGAGCCCCCGTCACTAATGATGGCTCGAGGCGTTCCGAACCGCGACAGGATATTTTCTTTCAAAAATTTAATGACCGTGCGATGGTCATTTTTGCGGCACGGAATTGCTTCGACCCATTTAGTGACATAGTCTACGGCGAGCAAAATATACAGATTTCCAAATGATTGGGGGAATGGTCCCATGAAATCGATGCCCCAACAATCAAATGCTTCTATAATAAGGATGGGATTCAAGGGCATCATATTTCGACGGGACAATGCTCCCAATTTCTGACAATGCTCATAAGCCTTGCAAAACTCATGAGTGTCCCTGAACATAGTGGGTCAGTAGAAGCCACACTGTAAAATCTTGGCCGTGGTCTTTTTAGCAGAAAAGTGACCACCACAGGCCTGTGAATGACAGAAGGAGATGACACTCTGATGTTCATCGTCTGGTACGCATCTCCTTAAGATTTGGTCTGGACAATATTTAAACAAATATGGATCGTCCCAGAAAAAGTTACGCACCTTGATAAAGAATTTCTTCTTATCTTGTGACGTCCAGTGTGTCGGTATGGCACCTGTAGCAAGATAATTAGCAATATCAGCGAACCAAGGTGAATGGGAGACTTTAAACAGTTGTTCATCAGGGAACATGTCATTGATATGGGTCGCCTCAAGGGAATCAGAGGTATTAAGACAAGAAAGATGATCGGCCACTACGTTCTCTACTCTCTTTTTGTTTTTAATTTTCAAATCGAATTCTTGGAGTAGAAGGATCCATCGTATCAGGCGGGGCTTAGAATCATTCTTAGAAAGAAGATACTTAAGTGCCGCGTGATCTGTGTAGATGATAATCTTGGATCCGATCAGGTATGACCTAAATTTGTCCAAGGCGAACACTACGGCCAAGAGTTCCTTTTCCGTAGTCGAGTAGTTCACTTGGGCAGGATTTAGAGTCCTACTTGCGTAGTGAATAACGTAAGGCCGCTTATCTTTTCTCTGGCCTAGAACCGCTCCAAGAGCATAATCAGAGGCGTCGCACATAAGTTCAAAAGGAAGACTCCAGTCAGGTGGCTGCATGATAGGTGCAGTGGTTAGCATGCCCTTAAGCTTAGTGAAAGCTTCTTGGCACTGCTCAGTCCACTCGTATGGTGTATCCTTTTGAAGAAGATTACATAAAGGACGAGAGAGGAGACTAAAATCCTTTATGAATCGTCTGTAAAAGCCTGCGTGTCCTAAGAAGGATCGCACGTCTCTGATATTCTTGGATGGAGGTAGGTTAGAGATAAGATCAATTTTTGCCTTATCTACCTCGATTCCTTTGGACGAGATGATATGCCCAAGGACAATTCCCTTTTGAACCATAAAATCGCACTTCTCCCAGTTAAGTACCAAATTTTTTTCTTCACATCTTTTCAGCACACATTTAAGACTTGCTAAGCATTCGCTGAAAGATGAACCAAAAATAGAGAAATCGTCCATGAAGACCTCTAGATATTTTCCCACCATGTCAGAAAAGATACTCGTCATGCATCGCTGAAAGGTGGCATGGGCATTACACAGCCCGAATGACATCCTTCTGTAAGCAAATGTGCCATAGGGACATGTAAATGTGGTCTTTTCCTGATCTTCAGGGGCGATTTCAATCTAATTATAACCTGAATACCCGTCAAGGAAACAATAATAGGAATGACCAGCTAGCCTTTCTAGGATTTGATCAATGAAGGGTAAAGGAAAGTGGTCTTTCCTTGTGACGGTATTCAGCCTTCTGTAGTCAATGCACATTCTCCAACCAGTAGTAACTCTGGTTGGCACGAGTTCATTATTGGCATTGGCTACGATGGTGATCCCGGACTTCTTAGGAATCACCTGAGTTGGACTCACCCATTGACTATCGGATATGGGGTAAATGATCCCCACTTCCAATAGTTTGAGAACCTCGGCCTTAACCACTTCCTTCATGTTTGGATTTAGTCTACGTTGTGATTGCCGAACAGCCTTTGCATTGTCCTCAAGATATATACGGTGAGTACAAATCGATGGGTTAATTCCCTTGAGATCCGCTATCGTCCATCCAAGAGCTCCCTTATGCTCAATGAGAGTAGATATCAGCATACTCTCCTGTTCTTTCTCCAGGTGGGCAGAGATCACCACCGGGTATGTCTCATCTTGACCTAAATAGACATATTTTAAATCAGAGGGCAAAGGTTTTAGGTCAAGCTTCGGTGGCTTGAGGTTAGATGGTAGAGGCACTACATAAGTTTGGGGCAATTCTTTAATGTGTGGCCTCCACTGGTTAACTTCAAGTACCGGTGCAGTATCAAGCATGGCACACGTCTCCCTAATTATATCATCATCAAGATCATGGGAGTGGGCCAGGCACGTCTCTAGAGGATCAGAGGATAAGGTGAGAGGTGTTCTATCTTCCACAAAAGAATCAATCATATTAACATCGTGAAAATCGTCCTCATCCTCTGAGTGGCTGCCGTTGTTGAAAAAGATATTTGATTCCAATGTCAAATTTCCAAAGGACATAGTCATGACACCATTCCTGCAATTGATAATTGCATTCGAAGTAGACAGGAATGGGCGACCAAGAATGACGGGAATCTGAGTGCTCGTGTCATTGATGGGTTCGGTGTCCAAGATGATAAAATCAACAGGGTAGTAGAATCTATCCACCTGGACCAACACATCCTCGATGATCCCTCTTGGTATACGAACAGAACGATCAGCAAGTTGTAGTGTGGTTCGAGTGGGTTTTAATTCACCCAAACCTAACTTTTGGTATACTGAATAGGGAATCAGATTAACGCTTGCTCCTAAGTCAAGAAGTGCGTGATCAATTCGATAGTTCCCGATTACACATGATATGGTTGGGCAACCGGGATCTTTAAATTTTTACGGCACATCTTGTTTCAGGATAGCACTCACTTTCTCAATCAAGGAGATCTTCTTTTGAACACTTTTCCTTCGTTTGGTAGTGCATAAGTCCTTTAGAAATTTAGCATATGAAGGAATCTGTTTTACAACGTCAAGCAAAGGAATGTTGACTTTCACTTGTTTTAACACCTCTAGGATATCCTGAGAGTTAGATAGACGTTTTGGTTCAACCAACCGTTGGGGAAACGGAGCAACTGGCTTTTCTAGAGGTTCCGGTTCAAATTTTTATGGGGCGCCACTAGATCCATCATTGTTGTCCTCTTCTGGTTCTTGAGGCTTTTCGGGCCTAACCGGAAGGATTTTATCAATAACCTTCCCACTCCTAAGAGTGGTAATGGATTTAGCGTGCCCCATTTGATTTGAAGAGCTGGGATCACCTGTCTCGTATTGCGGTTTCGGATTAGGGAGTGATTGTGCAGGGAGCATCCCTTTTTCCATAGCCGTCATACGTGAATCTATTTTTTGCATAAAATCTGAAAATCCTTGCATTGTCCGCGCCAGCTCTTGTATGGAAATTTGAACCGATTCTTCTTGAGGTTTCCCCTTATTTGGATTTTGATTGAAGAAACCTTGAGGGGTAGCAGTTTGTCCGTTCCTCCAACTAAAATTCGGGTGATTTTTCCAGCCAGGATTGTAAGTATTAGAGGGTGGTCCATTGAAAGGTCTTTGATAGTTATTTACGGCATTAGATTGTTCATTCAATACATCTCGAAAGGCAGGTATTGAAGGACAATTTTCAGTAGTATGGATGTTGCAATCACAGATGCCGCAAACACTTTCATTAACCTTTTCCTTCCTTCCTTCCATGGCCTCAAATTTTCTGGTGAGATTGGCCACCTTAACGTTAAGATCATTATCCTCTTTCAGGAGATATATTCCTCCTTTTTCCCTTGAATGAGTCGGCCTAGACGTAGTGTTCGTCCTTGGGTAATAGTCCCATGATTGTGTTTTTTCAGCGAGACTATCGAGGTAATCCCATACCTCGTCGACATTTTTATTAATAAAATCTCCGTTACACATTGTCTCGACCATTTGGCAAATGGAAGATGTTAGCCCATCATAGAAAAAATTCGTAATGCGCCATATTTCAAAGCCATGTTGTGGGCATGCATTAACCAGATCCTTGAACCTTTCCCAACATTGGAAGAATGTTTCATCTTCCTTTTGGGCAAAGTTCATGATTACTCTCCTGAGGGTAATTGTCTTATGATGTGGGAAAAATTTCTTTATAAATTCACTCTGCATATCATTCCATGTGCCAATGGATCTAGGACGTAGTGAATGTAACCACGTCTTGCCTTTTTCTTTCAAGGAAAATGGAAAGAGTTTCAGCCTAATAGTATCCTCAGATACATTAGGAAAGTATAAGGTGCCTATGATTTCATCGAACTCTTTCAGATGCAAGTATGGTTCTTCAGACTCAAGCCCATGAAACTTAGGAAGGAGTTGGATAACCCCTGGCTTGATATCCATATGTCCTGTATTCTCAGGAAAAATCATGCATGAGGGCGTACTCACCCCCGCCGGTTGTAAATAATCTCGTAAAGTACGAGGCGGGGGTGCCTGATGCACCTCATTCTCATCATGTACTTCCTCAACCCCTGGTTGGGGTAGTGCTTGAGGTTGATTTTCAGCCATAACGTCCTCTAACTCAGGAGAATTCAAGTGGTGTCTAGTCCTGCGATGGACAGTCAACCCCTCAACTAATCCTCCTTCAGTCACGAGACGTCGAGTGTTGTCGCGTGCCCAATGGGGCATAAAACACACTCAGCCCTCAAATTCTAACTTAAACCTAAAAAAAGAAAATAAAAATCTAGGAAAAGGGAGGGTTGGAAAGAAGTTATCAAATCGGAGTTCTTAAGTTAAAAAACCTGCAAAACAAACCAAAATAAGTTAGTTTTTAAGAGTAGAAAGTCCTAATTAAAAATAAACTAATTTCTAGGGAAAAGAAGAAATTCCAAAGAAAGAAGAATTAGAAAGAGCTTACTAAATTAGAAGCTTCCTGCAAAACAGAAAAATTGAGTTAGTTCTAAAAATCAGATAGAAGGAAGAATAGAAAGTTTCTAAAGTTATGAAAATTTTCTAATAAGGAAAATAACTAAGATTCTAAACCTAGAATTAAAAATTTCTAAAAAGAAAATCTAATCCTAAAACTAATTAATTTCAGAAAAACGTAACCGACAGTCCCCGGCAACGGCGCCAAAAACTTGTTCACTCCCCAAGTGCAGGGTTGTGATGTAGTAATAACTCGGTAAGACCGAGGTCGAATCCCAAGGGACTGAAACTTGTACGTTATCTAAAATTAAATAGAACTAGAACTAGGCTAAGATGAATTCTAAATCAATTAGCAATGGTGCAATACTTGTAGAATAATTAATCTAAATCTTAGGAAAAAAATCAGAGATAGGAAACTAGGGATTCAGAAGATCCACTTGTAAAGATCAGGGAGAACTTATGCTTGCATCAAAAATCATGAAAATTACTGAACTGCCATTGATCTAGTTTTCAAAGAGATGAAAGATGTATGAATTAGAATGGATTCCATCACCAAACCATGCCCAAAAGACTATGGCAAACAACAGAATTAAACTAATTACCACCCAATCACATGTATGAAAGTTAGGAAGGGTACCGACATCCAACCATGCCCAGGAGACTATGGTGAACAACAGGGCTTCCTGACATCATAAACATTAAAGAGAACGGAAATATTCAAAGCCATTGCAGACCCATTGTAATTTCAGTCACAACAGACCATTAAAAACCTAAAACATTCCCATAATAATCAACTAAAATCAACGTCGAGTCATGAATTAAAATTTAAATAAAATCAAATCTCCCATCTCACTACAAGCTTCACCTCTTAGCCCTAGCTAGGAGGATTTAGCCTGCCATGGATGGGCTCAATCCAAATAAATAAAGAGAAAAAGAAAAGGAAAAGGAAAGGGAAAGAAAAAAACTAAGCTCCTCTCTCTCTCCTCTGCCCACGTTGAAACCCAAGCTCGAGCCCTCTGTTCTTCCTCCCAAGACCCTGAATGAATGCTCCCCACGTCCAAAAATCTCCTTTTATAGCTGCTGGAAGGCTGGAGTCAGTGACAGAGTTGTAGCAGGACACGGAGTGCAATTTTCACAGCCAAGTTCGGTACCATGAAACACGCCACTTTCCTCGCTCAAATTCCAAAGAAACACCGTCCCTTAGTGCTTTCTTGGGTCCTCTACATGATAGACGGTTCAGATCTGCCATATGATCAAAGATGGTGGGCCAAAACTGTCCGGAAAAGTCAATTTTCGCGGATGTGCGAAACCTTTCGCACCATTTCGCTGTTGTGGTCGGTGGGCCCCACAGAAGCATTTTCTGGAAAATCCACCCAGTCCATTGGATTCAGAACAAAATTTCAGTCAAGAATGGGTGGTTTTGAACGTCCATTGACGTGTCCCAGAGAAGAAATAACTAAAAGATCAGATTTGAACGCTACCGGGCAGCCCTTTTGTGGCCTCTGTATCTCATACGTGTGCACGCATGGTTGAAAAGTGACAACAAGGTTTTGTAGTGCTCGCGGCTGTCTACACGGTGGACGGTTTGGATTGAGCTTATGGGGCACGTGTGGGGCCCACAACTGATCGCAAAAACGGCCAGCGGCCGTGCATGACGCGGTGCGAAAGTGGAATTTTCTTCCGCTGTGATGATCGGTGGGGTCCACTTAGCTTTCTTTTCGAAAATCCACAACGTCCATTGGCTTCAGGACGAAAAACCGTCCAGGAATGCTGAGACTAGTTTGATTCTAGTGTGGCCCACAATAATTTTTTTATTCTGCCGTTCATCATGCGCTGAACGGATAGGATCCTGCAATCTTTTGCATGGTCTCGAAAAGTCACCTAGGTGAGGATTGTGGTCACCCCCTGAGGCAATTGGACGGTTCGGATCATCGTACCAGATGATGTGTGGGTCCCACAACGAAAAAAACGCTGGCCGCTTTACGCAGAGAGGAGAGCCAGAGACGGGTCAACTTGGGTCAGCTGGTTTTGGGGTTGCCGTGCACGGCGTGTGCACTTGTGCACGGTGCACTCACCACTCAGGTGGGGCCCACTGTGCTGTTTATAAAAAAATCCATACCGACCATCCACTTTGTAATATCATTTTAACCGTCCAGAACACTTTTGAAGCATATCCATAACTCAGGTGGGCCCCAATTTGAGATTTTATGGGCTGATCTATCTGTTGGGAAACTTCTAGGGTGATTTAATGGATGATTTTTGACGTGTACGGTTAATTTATGGTCCTCAGGCGACGTATGAAGTTTCGAGCCGAACGGATGGTGGGAACCTCGTGATCTTGCATTCTGGATGTCCTTCAGGCCACTTGAGCTTCAATTTCTAACTTTTCTCGGATTTCTGACCGTGTATATTTGTCAATCTTGGTCCCATGGAGTGTGTCCCTTGCCTTTGGCGTCATCAGATCGTTAAATCTCAACTTTTAACGTCCTTTTTCCATCCATGCTCATAAAATCACTTTGCCACACAAGAATGAGAAAACGAGCCATTAGACAGCATTATATTCGTAAATCCAGACAATATCTGGGGTCTAATATGCAATATTTGACCCTCAACATCAGGAAGATCCAGGATCACAACAAATCTCCAAAATATCGGGAAAGAATCCCTTTACGGCGGGATCCTCCCTCTCCTATGAATAGGAGAGACTCCAAGGGTGAAAGGTATGCAAAAACTCTCATCCTAAAAACTTATTAAAGAGATTCAGATTCTAACTTAAGCATCGGAGGGTCCCCTAGCAAGACCAGGGTCACCTTTCCTTCTTACTTGTGTAGGTTTAAGGGTTGTTAAAGGGGGCGAGCCGAAATCAACATCAACAGTTTGACGCTGTCCGTGAGAACGACATTTTAAGTCATTCCTGCTCTACCATAAATATTTCAAACAATCTAGAATGACGTAATGAAAGAAGAAAGCTCTTCCTAAATCATTACTACAGCTAAGTCGAAGCTCTTCCTAAATCATTTGTTTGTAACCTTCTCAGTTATTCTTGAATCAATAAACCTGAGCCCACTGGGCGGCATAACGGCTAAAACTACCTCGGCCTCAACAGCTTAGCTTGGCCTCAATTGGCTCAGCTGGGCCTCAATAGGCTTACCTCAGCCTCAACAGCTTAGTTCGCCCTCAACAGCTTAGCTCGGCCTCAATAGTCTCAGATCGGCCTCAACAACTTAGCTCGGCCTCAACAGGCTCAGCTTGGCCTCAACAGGTCAGTTCGGCCTCAAAAAGCTCAGCTTGGCCTCAACAGGTCACTTCAGCCTCAACAGGTTAGCTCGCCCTCAACAGGTCTGCTCGGTCTCAACAAGTTAGCTCGGCCTTGACAGCTCAAATCAACCTTGAAAGGTGAGCCCGACCTCGACAGGTCAACTCGGTACTTGATCTCCCACCTGAAGTTGTGCTGCTTGAAGAGGAAACAACTCAGTTAAGGACATGATACGAAAGGAAAAAGGAGAGTACTCTTCTGATGGCACCAAAAGAAAGAAAGAAGACGATCAAGACTAGGGCCAGCATACCAACCGACGTTCAGAAAGTCACTTCCATCGATACACTCCCTTGAACACTAAGCTGAATTAAATGCTGAAAGAAGCCAAGTTGAGCAAGGAAACCTAATAACCGGGTTTCCAAAAGTCATCTCGGCCTCGGCAGGTTAACATACTGCTCCCATGTTTGCTCGGCTTCAGAAGGCTAGCTCAGCCTCGATAGCTCGGCCTTGGAAGGTCAGCTCGACAATAAGGCTCATCAACCAACTCTGACCTCGACATCGAATACTGAGGGACATATCGACTATAAGCACATGAGGGGCTCTTACCCCGCCCATGGGATATTGAACGCTTGAGGATCTTCTACCCCCAGGTCATCTAGGCCTTGATAAGTCAGCTCAGCCTCGTTAGGTCAGCTCGGCCTCAACTCGACCTTGGCAGCTCATCTCGGCCTTAACAAGTCAACTCGACCCTCAACATGTCAACTCGGCCTCAATAGCTTATCTCAACCTCAACAGGTCAGCTCAGCCTCAATAGGTTAACTTGACCTCAACAGCTCAGCTTGGCCTCAATAGGTCACCTCGGCCTCAATAGCTAACCGGCATTAACAGCTCAACCCAGCTCGGCCTCAACTGTTCCGCTCTGCCTCGACAGCTAAGCTCGGCCTTGACAGGTTAGCTCGGCTTAGGCAGCTCAGGTTAGCCTCGAAAGGTCAGCCCGGTCTCGACAAGTCAGCTCGGTACTCGATCTCGCACCTGGAGCTGTGCTGCTTGAAGAGGAAACAACTTGGTTGAGGATATGGAGCAAATGGAAGAAGGGGAGAATTCTTCCATTAACGACTAGAGGATTCCCAGAGATCCATCCATGCTAGAGCTCAGCCCAGGAGATTCCCTGGGATCCATCCATCCATCCATTCAGGCATAAGCCATCTGGGCATAAGCCAACCAGACATAAGCTGACCAGGCATTAGCCGACAAGGCATAAGCCAACCAGGCATAAGCCAACTGGGCATAAGCCAACCAGGCATAAGCTAACCGGGCATAAGCCGGTCAGGCATAAGCCAACCGGGCATAAGCCGGTCAGGCATAAGCTGACTAGGTATAAGCTGACTAGGCATAAGCTAACTATGCATAATCTGACCAACTTATTTCTCGAATCTCCACGGGTCAACCTAAGAAGTAAGGGGCTTATCGTTGGGGAAAAAATGGACGAGTGGATAAGTTGGCTTATGGAATGGACTAACTCTACTGAACCAGTGTGGGCCCAGTGAAAACTGAGCCTGATAAGGCTTCTACGTCCAAAAGCAGACTAACCTTCAAGAAGGGTGATGCAAATGCAATAACACTCAAATAATGGGACTACAAGCCATAGCTCAGCCATAGATCGGTCAGATATCAACATAACCCATAGGTGGGCCATAGGTCGGCTAGAGGTCAGACAAAGGTCGGTCAGATATCAACCTAACCCATAGGTCGGCCATAGGTCGGTCAGAGGTCAACACGACCTAGAGCCGAGCTACGGATCCGAATGATCTTCCTAAAAATCAGAGATCTTACTCAAGATCTTCGAAAGATAGCGCTAGATCTTAACGATCATGGGATCCTATAATCTTGAGAAGATCTAGGATCACAATAAATCTCCAAAATATCGAGAAAGAATCCCCGTACGGCGGGATCCTCCCTCTCCTATAAGTAGGAGAGACTCCAATGGTGAAAGTTATGCAAAATCTCTTGTCCTAAAAACTTATCAAAGAGACCCAGATTCTGACTTAAGCATCGGAGGGTCCCCTAGCAAGACCAGGGTGACCTTTCCTTCTTACTTGTGCAGGGACTAGCCGAAATCAACATCAACACCTCTTAACACCCCGTTAGTCACCTTAACTACACCAGTTGGTCCCCTTTAAGTTGGTGGAAATTGGGTGCATTTCAAATCCAAATAACTACTTTTGTATTTGGTAGCCTTCGATTTAGAAATAAAATGTTAAGATTTAGTTGTGATCCAAGTAAAATATCTTTTTGCCTCAAGAGAGCTGCACATGTAAAAAAAGCATCTCTCGACTATTAATCTATTGAACACATGTTGCACTAATAATATTCCCAAACAATCCACTTATCAGCTACAATATTGAAAACACATCAATAAAATGATATGAACCATCCAAACCTTGGACATCTAAATGAGTAGTTAAAAAACGTCGACGGGTTGCCTATTTATGAGCAAAATGTTAGACAAGGTGTGGCTCTTACTGTGGGCAAACTCATAAAGTTTTATGTTGTAAACACATTACACCTGAAAACAGTTTTTGATGTGAACGGTTCACATGCTATTTGGTTTAACTTTTTAAGTGGTGAGGTAAATAGATTTTATGTTTGGCTAGTTATCTTTAAAGTATTTACCATGGATAAAGTAGGTATTTATACCATAGAGCTTGACAGTTAACCATTTAAAGCATGCAAATTACAGTGGGATTTGCTTTTTTATTTTTTTCCTTATGAGCTTTAAGAGAGCATTAAAGCATGCACACATTAAATGAATTAGATGTCCTCCACCCATCACAGCGAGCCTTAAATGTAATTTGAAATTCTGTAATGATGAACGTCCCATTCTTTTCTCACGTGATCCATTTGATAGTTAACTAGTTTTTTAGGATTTTAGGAGAGCAACAAGAGACCTAGATGGATGAAGGAAAAAAAAGAAATATGAGCTTAATTAAAAACTTGTATGGCTTATGAGAAGTTTTTAATAACACAATTGGTTCCTTATAGTATAGTCTACCTAAGATATGGATTTGGCTTATTTTCTAGGTCGTGCATTAAAATAATCTGCAAAATCAAATGGATGACATGGATATTAAATAAATATGTTAAAGTGAACCCCACAATAAGAGCCGTGCCTTGTCCGCTCTCTCAAAACAGTATAAGGGGTTGCTTGGATACTAGTAAAGTTTTAAGTTGTAAACACATTATACATAAAAATAGTTAAACGTGTAAACAATTCACAACCTATTTGGTTTAACTTTTAAGTATCGAGGTAAATAGATTGTATGTTTGCTATCTTGAAAAGTATTTACCATTAATAAAGTGGGCATTCATACCATGGAGCTTGACAGTTAACCATCTAAAATATGAAAATTACTTAAGGATTCGATTTTATGTTTTTTCCTATAAGGGATTAAAGAGAGCATTAAAGCATGATGATGAGCATCCCATCATTTTCTCATGTAATCTATTTGATAATTAACAAGTTGCTTTTTAAGATTATAGGAGAGCATCAATAGAAATACATGATGCATAGAATGGATGTACCATACATATGATTGTGGGCTTCACATATCATGAGTGTATATCAAACATTGTGTATAATGCCTTTTTAGCTGTAAAAACTTTAACATAATATGAAGCATTGTTTTTACCATGTTTCAAATTATAACCAAAAGTTGCAATCTATCTATAACTTGTAAAGCTTTCACAGGCAAATACAGATCCTCCAATCGAATTCCTATAATTCCTTTACAGCTTAAGGACTTTATAAGCATCCAAATGACTCATGATATATCTAGGCATGGATTGAGTACTCCCCCACCAAGACCTAGCTAAAGATGGACATTTCTATCACTGTGTGGGGCCCACCATTATATATGAGTTTTATCCAAGCCATCTATGATCTATCCATTTTGAAAGATCATTTTCAATTTTTCAAGCATAAACCCAAAAAGAAGGCAGATCGAAAGCTCAATTGAACCACACTACAAGAAGCAGTGGTGAAAATTAACCTCACATTTGAAACCTTCCCAGGCCCACCCTCATGTTTATTTGCCATCCAAAGTGTTCATAAAGTCACATACACTTAGAGGTTTGGGAAAATATTATCATAAGATTAATTCAAAACTTTTATAACACACAAGAGGTTTTCATTGGCAAGTATTAAATCCGACTCTCTTATGGTGTGGTCCACTAGAGCATTTGATCTACCTCAAAAATGCTCGTTAGGAAAATTATTTGTCAAAATAGATGGACAGCTTGGATAAAACTCATATTATGGTTGCCCTCAAAGAAGATGGACAGCTTGGATAAAACTCATATTATGGTTGCCCTCAAAGATCGCTCAGCAACACCATCTTTCTCTAGCTAGACCCCACCTTAATATATGTCTTTTATCCAGGCTGTCCAATCATTTTTCATATCATTTTAATGCATTAGCCAAAAATGTGGCAATTCAAATCTCAAGTGGACCACACTACAAGAAAATAATAGTGATCGAACCCCTAACATTAAAACTAAACAGGGTCCATTGTAATGTTTATTTAACATCTAACCTATTAACCAGGTCGCCTAGGCTTGGACGAAGGAAGAACACAAATATATGCTACATCGCCCCCTTGAATTTTTTAATGGTGGACCTTAATCATAGTGTGGTTCACTTGCATTTGGATTTCCCTAATTTTTAGCTTATTCTCAAAAAAACAAAAAGAATAAAAGAATAAAATAAGAACCACTTGGATAAAACACACATGGTGGGCTCACATGACACCGTACAGTGGATAGGGCGGATTAGGTGAGACCCTGGATCCACCTAGGGGAGTGGGACCCTGATTATGGGGCTCACAGTAATATATGTGCCTTAAATCCATACCGCCCAACCATTTTGAAAGCTCAGTTGAGGGCATTATTTCAAAAATGAAGCTCACTCAAATATTAGGTGGACCACACCACAGGAAACAGTCAGAGATTGAATCCTCACCATTAAAAACTTCATGGATTCCGCCGGGATATTTATTTTCCATCCAACCTGTTTACAAGTTCAAAACACCTGGACGAATATACTACACAAATATCATCTTGATCCAAAGCTTTTGTGTCCCACGAGAAGTTTTTAATGGTCTATCACTATCATTTCTTGTACTATGGTACATTTGAACTTGCCTATCTTCAATTTTTGGACCGTATCCTAAATTGGTCTTTCAATATAGATGGACGGCGTGGATGTAGTCAAATACATAACAATGGCCCCACAGCAAGGGGTCCCACCCACCTTGGTGGATCAGGTGTCTCACCTAATCCACTCTCGGCAATCGGCGGCCTCTAGCTAGTTCCCGACGGGGTTACCTGCGGCCAACGCATCCACGTATTTCGGGTTGAGTACCGAGACTCGCTAATTAAGGTTCCGTGGCCTCAACATGATGTATGTTTTGCATCCACAACCTCCATCTATTTGGAAAAATCATTTTAGAGCATGATCCAAAGAATGAGTTAAATCCAAAGTTTCAGGGACCCCAGCACAGAAAACAGGGGGGACAATGACACCCACCATTAAAAACTTCTAAAGATTACAAAAGTTTTAGATCAAGCTTAAATTCTTGTTTTTTCATCTTTCATGTCTTTTTTAACTTTTAAACAGTTTGGATTTTAAATAAACGTTTCAACAGCTCTCCACTGTTTTCCGTGATGTGTCTCCTACATATTTTTATTTTCCTCTTTATTTGGCTCATGCCATGAAATAATATCTAAAAATAGATGGGCGGTGTGGATACAGCACATACAGCATACTGGCGCCCAAAACGGATTGGTTACTCCCCTTGCCACTATCTTTATGGCCGGTAGTCCGTGTTGTGTGGGCCCTACTATGATGTATGTGTTTCACCCATGCTGTTCATCCATTTTTAAAGATCATTGTAGGGCTTGCTTCCAAAAATTAGTGGTATATAAATCTCAGGTGGACCAGACCATAGGAAAACAATAATGATAGAATATCTACCATTAAAATCCTCTTAAGGCCCATTGTATTATTTATTTGACATCCAATTTGTTGATTAAATAATACAGACTTAGATGATAGGAACAAAAACGAAGATCAGCTTGATACAAAACTTAACTTTTATAGGCTCCAAAAAGTTTTCAAAGGTCAATACTCATTCAACACAGTTTCCTATAACGTGGTCTAAAAAAAATATCAGGGTGGGCCCACAGATATATCTCGATTTATTACATAATATTTTAAAATGATCTAAAAAAAAATTATATAGATGACATTGATGAAACACATACATCATGGTCGGCCCACGGAGCACCGACCACTGGCCATTGGATGATGGCAGGGAGTAGCCAGTCCGATTCCGGCGCCCAATGGGCAGGGTGGCGTCACTTCGAGGGACTCGCCACCCAACCTGTCAGTCAGCAGCTTCTCGGCGTCCACGTATTTATCCCCACTTTTTATACGTGGCAGGGTTATGGCGCTGCCTAAACATGTCGAGAAAAGCAAAGGAGTTCGGTACTCTGCAAGTGGACTATCGATGATCCGCACGACTTGAAAGTTAGGTACTGCGTTCGTGGAACACAAGCGCTTCATGTTAAACTCTCTAATTTCCGTGTTCCCGTTTAGATCCAGAACTACAGCCATTCGATTATCTGATTATTGGACTGGTGGTCTTTTGTTGGACGGTTAAGAATTATTGGAGTGGTGGTCATTCATTGGACGGTTAAGAATGAAAAGAATCCATGGCCTATTCAAGAAACAAGTGCTAACTAATCAAAGGTTACGACACTTAAGCCGATCTGATTTTTGGGCCGTGTCTTATCGATGACGAATCCACAATTTGATCGGTTTACTTTGTAGTTAAAGTATCATATGTGTACAGTTCTGAGTACCCGCGTATCAAGCCTCATACGCTGCACTGTATCAAATAAATCCCTCCCCTGCCAAACCATTTTTCTTCCCGTTTCCTCCATTTTAGAAGGGTTTTCAGGAAAGAAAGAAAGGAATCATGGCGAACAATATCCACCGTCAATTTTCATCGCTCCTTCAAATCTGTAGAAGGAATCTAGGGTTGGATTTCGCTAGATCTTGCCCTCGTCTTCTACCTACGAGAAGTATATTTCTCAGTCCTTCGCGACAGCAGCAACAGGAAAGCCCAAAAGCAGCGACAGCAGAAGAAGAGATCTCTCATCCTCTCCCAACGGCGGAAGAAAACTCTGAAAGCTCCAGCAACCCAGACGATGTAAGCGAGGGAGAAGAATATGATGGCATTTTCGTAAATAAGGAGACTGGCGAGATCGGCGGGCCGAGAGGACCCGAGCCGACCCGGTACGGCGACTGGGAGCGAGGCGGCCGCTGCTCGGATTTTTAGCACCTACACAAAAGAAAATAAGGGTACCTCGTCTCTCTCTCTCTCTCTCTCTCTCTCTCTCCTGGATTTCTATTTGATCGAACGCTAAGAAATCTGTTAAAACTTCGACCCAGACCCGATAGCTTTCATGAAGTCTCCTTTTTTTTTTTTTCGCTTTCAACTGTTTGATGAAATTCGACTGCTGCCATTTTTTTTTTCTCTCTCTTGCTTTCTTTCTTGATCATTTTCCTAATGATACTTTGGTTGTACATGACGCTTGATACACAGGCACTTAGAAACTGTACGCGTGGCATACACTATTTCAAATCCAACCGACTAAATTGTAGAACCCACTTTCACTAGGTCAGGATCCCAAAATCATATTAGGTGAATAATCCTAACCTCATGGACGCCTGTATGTTGAAATAAGAGCATTAGATTTTTTTAATTTTTTAATTTTTAAATTTTTTTCATTTTCCACCGTTCAATAAATGTCCCTCAAACTGATAGTCAGATAAGCAAGTATGCTTTTTTCCCCTTCCCCTTGTACATCTGAACTGGAACCCACAATTTGGCTGGTTTAATTTGAATTACTTATATGACACCTATGCAATTTCTAAGTGCCTGCATATCATCCATCATACTCTGCCAGAGCATCAAAGTTGTTCTCTTTCCTGTTGAGATTGGCATGCAGGTGAATTTGGATTATGTATCGATGGGCTAAACTCCTATGTTTTGCACCATTTAAAAATTGGCAGTGACTCATCTTCGCACCGGAGCATTCAAATTGTGGATGAAGCATATCTCTAAAATTACACTGATCAAGAAATCCTAACCATCTAATTACTAGTTATCAGATGGATGGGTAGAAGTAAAATAGTGAGTGGACCAAATTTGAAGGGAAAATCAGATGGTTAAATGTTATCTTCTCAGTGTTTAGGTTCTGCTTTATCCACAATTGGGTCAGTGATTTGGATTGTCTACGCCCCGAAATTCGGTACCCGAGATGGCCAGGCCCGCACCTGAATTCCAGGACCGTGAGTTGTATTTAAACAAAAAATATATAGCAACATATAAAATTTCCATGCGTTTTCAAGGCAAACAAAGCCACTAAGAAGGGATAAAATAATATCATTTCAATTAACAAACGTTTCATTAAATTATTATCAAGTTTTAATTACATTAAAATAAAATACAACTGATTCTTCATATACAAACATTGCAAAATAATCTGTATGGGTGTGAGCACGACGGCTTGTAGGGTCACATCCTTCCCAAAATTAAAAATTCTACGATAGTATCAATTTAACTCAATAACATAAACATGATCCATGGCAAGTATTAAATTGAAATTTTACATGGCAATAATAACGATTTGGTATTCATAATAACAAAATAATATAAGACAATCATCCAAAATCATTTTTGGTTCAATCCAGGGCAGAGCACTCGTGTGTGCTAATCCTGTTAGGAAATGACCATCAGCAAAGCACCGTCGATCCTTTTAGGTAATGACCATCGATAAAGCACCGGTGAATAAACTTTTAGGATAATACGTAGGGCAAAACACTCGTGTGTACATATCTTTTAAGGAATCACACAGAACAACATCTGTGTGTGTATATCTCATAGGGAATCACCCAGGGCAGAATACTCGTGTTGATCATTTCGGGAATGACCCTGGACAGAGCACCCGTACTGTGCCAATCCTTTCGAGAATGACCCTAGGCATAACACCCATTAAAATACAATGATCCTTTTAAGGCAGAGCACTCATAACTTAAACACACAATAATCATCAAATAATTTCATTAATTTTAATCTATAACACATGAAAATAATGATAAATTCAATCTACAACATGTAAATACAATTAAAGAAATTCATTTTACATGTTGATACACTAAGACAAGAATGTAAATTCACATGCTAACACAAGGGTATATTGTAATCGTAGAGTTTTCAACCGGGAAGATCACCTATTATCACGCCCTGAAATTCAGGTACTCGAATAAGGTATTCGGGACCTGAATCCCAAGGTTCATGAGTTATAATATAATGATATTTATTACAATCCACGTGATTCAATCAATTTCAATAAATATTCAACGTCATCTAAAAGAAAATACTGTTGAAATGTTTATTGAATTCAACTCTCTTGATATATTTTTTTTTCTACATTGAAATTTGGAATACAAACTAAACCTAAATAACAAAAAATGAAATGAATTTAAACTAAACCTAATTTTTTAGAAAAAAATAAAACTAATAGTAGAGGCCCACCTGCTCGTAGTATTCCAGCTCTGCACCTGTGCATTTTTTTAGTAGGATGAGCATAACAGCCTAGTAGGGTCATTTCTTACCCAAAATTTAACATGTTCAGATAATATCAATTTTATAACAATGAAGGAAATTAGAATACAGATAATGAATTTAAGCAAAAAAATTGTGAAAATGTGATGCATGTGATATTTTCATGAATACTCATAACATTTATATCATTTCTTACAACACCGTACCCAAGCGGATAGTCATGTTGCATTAATGCTCACGCACTGGTACCTCATAGTGATTGACTCATCTATACGTTAGCTGGTCAAACTACTGCTCCAATTGTACCTTTGGCGTATGTCCGCGCACACAATTGTACTCATACGCCGTACACAAAGGAGACTCTACTATTAGTTTTATTTTTTTCTAGAAAATTAGGTTTAGTTTAAATTCAATTCATTTTTTGTTATTTAGGTTTAGTCTATATTCCAAATTTCGATGTAGAAAAAAAATATATCAAGAGAGTTGAATTTAATAAACATTACAGCAGTATTTTCTTTTAGATGACGTTAAATATTTATTGAAATTGATTGAATCACGTGGATTGTAATAAATATCATTATATTATAACTCACAAACCTTGGGGTTCAGGTACCCGAATTTCAGGGCGTGACAGTTTGGGTGATCTTCTCGGTTGAAAACCCTACGATTACAATATTACCTTGTGTTAGCATGTGAATTTACATTCTTGTCTTAGTGTATCATCATGTAAAATGAATTTCTTTAATTGCATTTACATGTTGTAGATTGGATTTGTTTAACTCTTATTACGTGTATATATATTGAATTTAATTCATTATAATTACATATTGTGTATTGAATTTATCATTATTTTCATGTGTTATAGATTGAAATTATTTCGTCATTATTACATTTCGTAAGTGGAATTTCGTTGTTTACTGTTATGTATTGGAGAATGAAATTGTTTGATGATTATTGTATATTTAAGTTATGGGTGCTCTACCCTAAAATGATCATTGTATTTTTATGGGTGCTCTGCCTGGGGCCATTCCCAAAAGGATTGGTAAGGTACGGGTGCTCTGCCCAGGGTCATTATCGAAATGATCAACAAGAGTGTTCTGCCCTGGGTGATTTCTCAAAAGATATGTACGCACGGGTGCTCTGCCCTGGGTGATTTCCCAAAAGATATGTACGCACGGGTGCTCTGCCCTGGGTGATTCCCTAAGAGATATGTACACACGGGTGCTCTGCCCTGGGTATTACCCTAAAAGTTTATTCAGTGGTGCTCTGCTGAGGGTCATTACCTAAAAGGATTGACATTGGTGATTTGTCAAGGGTCATTCCTAAAAGGATCGGCACACACGGGTGCTCTACCCTGGATTGAACCAAAAATGATATTGGATGATTGTCTTATATTATTTTGTTATTATGAATACCAAATTGTTATTATTGTTATGTAAAATTTCAATTCAACACTTGCCATTGATCATGTTTATATTATTGAGTTATATTGATATTATCGTAGAATTTTCAATTTTGGGAAAGATGTGTCCCTACGAGCCGTCACGCTCACGCCCGTATAGATTGTTTTGCAGTGTTTGTATATGAAAAACCGGTTGGGCAAGATTGAAGATTTCTCCTATTATTTATTTAAAGATTAATTACAATTCAATGTATTTTATTTTAATGTAATTAAGACTTGATGATAATTTAATGAAACATTTGTTAATTGAAACGATATTAGTTTATCTCCTCTTAGTGGCTCTGTTTGCCTTGAAAATGCATGGAAAATTTTTGGGTTGCTATATATATTTTGTTTAAATACAACTCACAGTCCTGGAATTCAAGTTTGGGCTTGGCCAACTCGGGTACCGAATTTCGGGGCGTGACAGATGGTCTGGATTGCCTTAATTACAACCAAGCCATACCATGTGTACGTTTGAAGAGTTGCCGCCATTTCTTAATTTGTAGCAGAAGTAACATAGGAGTCTAGCTTATATCAATATCTGACCTTTGTTTCTCATTTTGCATTGAAGGATCTGATTTCTCAAATTTCAAGCTTTGGTTATTTGTGCAATGTCTCATGATGTGGATGATTATGTGGTTTGTGGAATACAATCTGTCATGAATTTGGTTACAATTCTTGAAACCATCAATTTGTATAGTTTGTAAAAAATAAAATAAAAATCGCTTTTTTTTTTTTTTTTTGGGAGGAACGGTCACATGCAACCATTGCATGATAAGCATATCATGTTACACTGTGTTTTTCCTGCTAACTTGCTAACATATTACAAGTGCTGGACATCAGAGATGTGCCAAAGGTGGGAACTGTCATGAAGATGAGCTGGCTAAAAAATGAGGTTGATCCACCCATCAGGTGGGTTACGCCTGCATAATCAGTGGAAGGCTGAGAATTTGACTCAGTGTACAGCTGTCACCCTCCTGATAAGTGGCCCAGCTTGATTTTCACCCCATGGGATCTTTATGACGCTTAGACGTCCAACACAAATGACCCATCAGAGGGAGGCATGGTGTCATGTGGAAGCTGAGAATGTCAACTTCTACGTAATTGTTCATTTGTTAATGCAACTTTTTCTATGATGGTTGCTTGTAATTACATGCTAGCATCAATAACACATTTGCAGGAAGAATGGCGTCACATGCTAAGCTTAGCATGTCATGTTGTATGGGTCCGTTTGTTCTGGAATGCGTTCATTCTCCACTATATATAGTTCTCTATTTTGTTTTTTATTGTAGCTTTGATGTTTTGGTTCAGGCCCTTCATGTTTCATTTTTCATTTATAGGAGATCAGGACCATCAAGACATTTTATGGGGACATTTGCCTTGACACGATGAGTGGTTGGGATAATCTGTATTTTTCTTGTGATAGAAATAGGCTACTCTAAACAGTCATCTACAATGTTCATTTTTATAGTTTATGTTCCTTTCCTGGACTCTGTTTGTGCTTGTCATCTAAAATGTTGCACAGGCAGTGCATTCCGGGCTCCATTCCACTGTTATTTCATCACTAAATCCCTAAAATGTAAAGATTTTCACATTTCTAAACTTGCATGCATACACCCCATAGTTCGACGTGCCAATATGTACCATAATGCCCACCTGCTTGGGATTGAGCTGTTATTGCAGCTATGCCGTTGTTATAACTAACCTTTTAAATGCACAGTGGTATAGGGTATTGATTCATAACTAACCTTTTAAATGCATAGCAGTATAGCATATTGATTTCAAATATTTCAATACCAATGTTTAAAACTAGACTAGATGTCAAACTGTTTTTGTTGGCAGCTGATTCCAGCTGCGGGTCTGACTGGGTTTAACCATTCCAGCCCAAAGTCTAAAGCATTGTTGGAAACCAGTATGTATCACCCAATACACACTGGTCCATGAAACATACAGTCATATTGGCACGGCCCAATAGGATGCCATATGGTGGCGAATAATATCATATGCCAAAACTGGTTTTTAAACCATGTTCAGCATCTCTTAAAGTACCATAAATTAAATACAAGAAAAGTCAAGTCAAACGTCCAAATTCTTTCTCGTAGTGGATAACCACTGTTGGCATTTGAATGGAGACCATGCTTAAAGTGATGCGGACTGTTTTTGTATCCAGTTCCAGTTCAACCCCATCAGACCATCCGATCCAGTTTTTAAAATGTTGCTCAATACATGTTTGGTACATTAACTAAAGAGAAATGATCACATAAAATGATGCATGGCGTACAAAAGGGGTTCTACACCACCCAAATTCAGAGGAGGTGTGGAATCGTCTTTGGATTTGAAGAGGGAAGATCCTCTTCTATGCGAGAATTTCTCAGAAATAGTAGCAGCAAAGTGCAGCAGGTGTGCAAGGAGATGACCCAAATCAAATGCATCTGGTTTCATTCATGTTCTCATTTTGTCTTACTTGAATTTTTATTTTTATTTTAAAAATCATTTACTATCAATCCATCATACCCTTTGTTATTTTCCGTTTTTCTTCAATCTTTTCAGGAGAAAACCAACTGAGCTCTTGTATTCATCATCCAGCTTGTATAACACCCCGCATAGTCACGATGGTTGAAGTCCTTCAAATTGTATTGGCTTGTAGGTGAAGAACACATCAGCTTGCATGATTTTTCAATCTATAATTTGGGTGGAGAAGAGGGTAGTATCCAATGCACTTGCAAGAGTGAAATATACGTGGAATAAAAACACGGGGATTCATACTGCTAGCTGTTCTGATAACATTCCTTTTACAACAGTTCTGTGATAGAAAACATCACATTTTCAAGCTTGATTTTTGTGTGTTATACTTATCTTCTTTGTTACTATGGTGTACTATATATTTTTTATTTTCAACATTGTCGTGTATGGTCGATCTGGTCCCTTTTTCACAGTTCTTCACAAGTCGTTTTGGTCATTTATGGGGGATCCGTGGATTCGTGCCCATTCCTATGAACTCTCACAAAACTGGACACATTGAGCAATGGATGGTTTGTAATTCAGAATGAACACTATCTAGGTCCTACTGGATTTCCTGTGTCGGGAAATCATAGTGAGAAAATCTTAACCATCTAAATGGTGATTGCAAATGGACAGTGGAAAAGAATGGTGATTCCTGCACCACTTGTCAGATTTTCAGTGCGTGCACGCTGTGATGAGTCGAGATCTTTTCCCCACCATGTCTGTAGACAGTAATCCTGTTCTGCAACTTGTGCACCATGTACTATGTATATTTGTGTTGACCAGTGCAACAATCACCCCTATGTTATTGGGATCTATGCTAACACAGCTGCTTGATGGATGCAACATTTATGCCCTTTACCAGTTTCTAGCATGTTTAAAGTATCATTTGAAACCAGTTTATATTTTAGCCAGATATGTATCAGTATTGCCCATGAAGGATTATACCAGATATGTACTAGTATTGTCATTGAACGATTGTCTGTACCAGCCCTGTAGCCCCAAAAAACGGTCCCATAGGCTGCGTTGGTGGTGAACAATACCTGACGCAGCGAATTTTAACATTGTTTCTAGACTTTGTGCTGCCAAATGTAGAAAGGGCTGGGTCTATATGTTTTACAGGGAATCAGATGAGTTTTCAGATTATACACAGGCCTAATTGATCCAGAAATTTGATCTGATGGGGTCGGTGGACCATGCCCAGATGTGGTCCAGGCTAGCAAATCTTGGGAAATTTACTGCAAATTTTCTCAAAAACCTGGATTTTACCTAATAATGCCTCTATGAACTGAAATAGCTAGGCAGTGCTTTTTTGAGGAGAGATTATCCAAAGCTCGTATTCCCCCCCTTCCCCCCCCCCCCCCAACAAAAAAAAAAAACACCCAAAATGTTTATTTTAGGTGCTAAATGAGCCCGCCCCTGCTGGGTTTATATTTCAGCCTTGAAGGCCCATGGTTTGGAACCGGTCCTGAGTTGAGAACCGAGCCAAACATGGGCTAGTCACTGAATATTTGGATGGCAGGAATGGCACCACTTGAAACAACTTTATGGCCAACATAAGTTTTGGATGAAGCTGATACTTGTCGTCCATCCAGGTCCGGGTTCAATGACATATCAATATCATGTTGGGCGCCTTTATTCCCACTGTTTACTGTGGTATGGCCCATTTGAGCTTTGGACCTGCCTTGTGTCCTAAAACGAGCATAGGGCTGCAGGTAATCTGCACCCCGGCTAGATGTGGTGCATAAACTTTGACAAACAACGTGATAAGGCCTTCCAGCACTGGCTGTGCCACATAAGTTGCAAGTTATTATGGTATTAGAACTAACGCTGTGTCAAATGGACCTACAATTTCAGGGCTATTAATTACTTAACTAAAATCAGTGAATCGGCGAGAGTAGCTACATGAGCAAGAACACGTTAAAAAGAGCAAGAGAATGACTATGAGACGGTGGTGAATCACTCTTCTAATCTAGAAACTGGAGTAACGCCTTCATTGGGCATGCCCAGCATCATGTAACCGCCCTTTCATGGATAGAATTGATCCAAGCCATTGACCAGGGTAGGGTGCATTATAAGCGTGGTCTGACTCTTGCACACTTGTCTGATAGGGGAAAGAAATGTGTGTGTGTGTGTGTGTGTGTATAAACTAAGCCCGCGCATGTATGGCCTACAAACATTGGTAGAAGCCATGTTCAGTGCAGCCAACCAATGTTGCCCTTGGGCAGTGCCGTCCATTGCTTGAAGGGGAGCACACTCAACCCGTGTTTGGGCTCCACAAGAAAATGGGTTCATCTTATCTGCTTAAAATAATTATGCATTAAGCCATATTTTCTTTTTGTATAGATTGAGAGTAATCTTGAATCATGATAATCAACAAACTATAACATCTAACACATGCAACTTAAATGAGATGCAACTCAAACGTGGCAACCAAACATGCATATTGATCGCACTTCCATTTCACTGGAAAAAATGCACCATCACGTGACCATTGTTCTATGAGCCATGTTGATCAGAAAACTTTCCACAAGCACCCTCCCAAAATCTACGATGGTGGGAGAACATTAAACACGTTTTCAAATTCTTCTAGATTCCCACCATCCACCGTTAAATGGAAGGTCATTGAAGTTCAGGCTGCCATAGGTACAGAATGAGACTGCATCGTATCACAAACACACACAGTCACAGATAATATATTAACCAGTACAAGACTAATCGTTTTACAGTTAACTGGTTACTAAAAGTATATGCTATGGCCCATACACCGGTTTTGTCTCCCCAGCATAGAGATGATCTGGTCTTGCTGATTTGGAAAAGGATAACAGTAATGAGAGCATCATTCAGCCCACAATAAACAAACTTAATTTCAATTGCCTCCTTTTGACTTGGTCAACAGCTTCTTGGGCAGCTTCTCAACAGGGGTTGTCTTCAGAAGGAAAAGCCTTGCGGCACGCTCTTGCAAGGTGCCCCCGCACTTCAATCCATGTGCTTGCAACTCCATCTTTAGCCTTTCCATGCCAAGAAACTGCCAGCCACAACAACGATGGTGCATTAGCAGTCAAGTGTCAAGAATATATATACATATATAAGAATGGTAAGAGCACTCCCTTCTTTTATATATATAAAAGAATGGTAAAAGCACACCCTTCTTTTCTTTATGTTTTTTACCCCATGTTTTCTTTTTTAATGAATGGAGGATTTTACTATAAAGTAAGAAAAAGCAAATACAACAAAACAGTAGACAATACACAGCAAAACACGACCCTGCACACAGACAACTAAAGCATTCGCAGCAGTAAATAAATCATTCCTACCCAACCCTTCTTTCACCAGCCTGTCAACCAAGGCATTTGTGGAACTATCATCATGAGAAACTACAGAAGACCGGTCTGCGGAGAGGTCAAACGATGGCCAAGATTGCACCCAGAAACAAAATAGAATCATCATATATTAATATAATATATTATATGTAGATAGATATACAGAGAGCAAGAGATGTCCCTAAATCTTTTTAAATGACATGTGGGATGACTTATTGTCAATTTGAACTGTTCATTTATTAATAATACTAGGATCAAGCCGTGCAAAATCACACCAATCGGATGATCCTAAACATTCTCTCAATAACATGAAAAGTGGACAGCCAAGATTGAACGGAGAAAAGAAATAGTATCATCATCTTGAAACATCTATTCCTTAGATTCCACTTTGTATTGCTGATGATTTCAAAGTAGCATTTTGGTATGATGATTCCAACTACGATTCCGCCTTGTATTGCCTATGATTTCAAAGTAGCATTTTGGTATGATGATTCTAACCGTGTGATGTATGGCTCAAAAACAATAGATGGTTGTAAGTTGTAACAAATTGGTCCCATTCAAAGGGATCGTCCGATCACCACAGATTGCTCCCAATGGTACTATAGAGTGACTATCTGGATAGATGATTGGATGACCCGCATGTGATTTAAAAAGCTTTGGGGATGTTGCTAACCCACATGTGTGGAAATAAATCAAAAGAATCGTGTCCAATATCTAGTGGCAGTGGGACCACCTGACAATGGATGCATGTCATCCGGCCTTGCCTCAGACTATTTCTTCCGATGATCTGATCAATCTCCTGATGGTTGGCTGCTAGGAGTGACAAAAGGTCGAGTCGAGTTAGGTTTCGGTCATAATGAGGATGGGTCCAACTCAAACCTAACCACCTATTAAACAAACTCGAAAGCTCAACCCAAACCGCTTGACTCTTTTAATAAAATATAAAAATATTTTTTTAAAAAAAAAATAGTAATTTTGTAGAAAAATATAAAAATATCAGCCACATATTTAGAACTTCTAATTAATATAAAATTGAACCCTTATAGCAACTAAATTATAACCATCACAACCAAGTTTAGAGTTTTTAAATCGTATATTATATTATATAGTGTGTAGTTAGCATTTAACGATGAGGCAAGGAGCAAACCATATTCATGACCCATCGAGTCCAACCTAGCAAACCCAACCCGTTTAATATTAAGTCGACAAAAGCTAACCCAAACCCAACCCACATGGAAAAATGGGTAAACCCAAACCTTGACTTTCCAAGTTAGGTCCAGGTCCGGTTGGCAAGTTGGGTCAAGTTTTGCCACCTCCAGTGATTGCGACTTTACCAGGTCGAATGGATCCAAGAATGTCTTGATGCAGGACAATTAACCGCATGCTTTAAAAGCTCGAACTGATAGAGCATGGCGAATTAATCCATTTATCTCACAACTCAGGCCCCAATTCCATGGGTTAGGTCCTCGGCCGAACCCTCCTCGTGGACCCCAAATCCATGGGTTCCGCGGGCCGCCCACCCCGAGTGTGCCCTTATATCTCACAGGCCACTCCACTCGAGCCCGGTGTGAAAATGCCCCCGCATTATGTCTCACCTTGACAAGTTCTTAATTGATGTAGAGAGGGTTGTGGACAGTTTCATGGACAAGATGGATCAGAAAAGGCCCGGTCGACGACAAAAGTGATCCAGACCGTTGGACCTTAGATCGGGCGTATCTCGCAATCCGGAATGAGTTATCTGACGTAAAATATATGATTTTGGGGTAGAACGAGCTACTTTAGCCAACCAACCCAACTACGCCGGGTTGCGCAGCCCGGATTTGCGAGAAACCCCTGGATTGACGGTCGTTTCCCTGTTTTATTTTTGTTTTTACTATAAATAGTAAGTTTTAGTATGAGTATAACTCTTCATCCGTTGGGCTTTAGGAGTTGTGTCCAACATAAAAAGTGCATAGAATAATTAGGAGAACTTTTGGCCGAAAACCTTGCGCACTAGTAGACATCACGACCGTCTATAAATAGTAAGTTTACTATTTATAGTAAGTCGTGGATTCTAGCAGTTTTAGTTGTAGTTTGATTCTGATTTCTTTCCTATTGCTTGGTACCCTCATTTAAAGGGCTATGAACTCATTTTTATTCATTCATTAATCAATTTCAAATTTTATTAGAGTTTATTTCTATTCTCTTGCTTTCTTTCCTCATGGATTCGAGAACTCTTTGTGAGGAGTCCAGAGAAGCTCCGTGGATTCGGAGTAGTTATCCTTGAGGAAGACAGTGATCGACCTCATCACGTTCATCCCTGCGTCACTAATACCCCCATATAGGAAATATCCCATCAACCTTCCAATGTGAGGCTTCAAGGCTAGTCTCGACCATGGTTAAGTTGTGTTGGAAACGAATGATAATTCCTAACCATTGCCATTTTGGTTTGAGGTTGTGGTTGGAAGAGTATGGATTTGCAGAAAAAAGTAAATGAGTGGTGGAGAACAATTTCAGTTCAGGATGGGGCTTGCTCAAACTAAAAAAAAGTTGAAGTGCCTTATGAAAAAGTGGACTAAGGAACAATTTGGCTATTTGGAGGAGATCAATGACTCCATTCTCCAAGACAATCTTACTCTTGACCATAAAGAATAAGTGGACAATGGAAGAAAGAATCAAAAGGGACTTTCTTAGGATTTCAAGAAAAAAGCTCGAGAAATATAATGGCGCCAATGATGCAAAGCAACCTAACTAGAGGAGGGAAATCAGAATGCCAAACTCTTTCATGGTCTAGCATATACACAACAAAATCAAATTCATGGCCTCTTAATTGATGGGAGTTGAGGACAAATAAGGAAGAAATCGATGAAGTAGTGGTTGAGCTCTAGTCCAATCTCCTAACCGATAGGGGATGGACCCAACCAACACTTGATAATCTACATTTTTGTTTGAAAGGTAACTAAAAACTTTTATTAAAAAGGAGGGGAGAACAAAGATAGAGGATGATTAGGAATCATCCAACTAGTACAAAGATGAGAAAACCCCCTAAACTTTCTTAAAACAACTCCATGAAATACCCATAAACGCTTTGGTGGAACTTGCCTGCTCCACAATCATTCTTTTGGCTATGTGAAGAACTTGCTCCAGGACACCTTTTGTGC
Organism: Magnolia kwangsiensis; assembly: GCA_037074715.1. Lineage (NCBI taxonomy): Eukaryota > Viridiplantae > Streptophyta > Magnoliopsida > Magnoliales > Magnoliaceae > Magnolia > Magnolia kwangsiensis. Next base: position 4,706,991 of record CM073573.1, read on the forward strand.
GTGTGCATGTGTGTGATTAAAAGATCTGTTGTTGTTGCGCTCAACCTAGGTCGCCCAAAGCACAACGATGAGAGAGGTGCCAAAATCATATTTTTCCTCCCGATCTAGCAAAAGTGCCCAGGGAAAAGAGATCCCCAACAATGTGAGTCATCATGTGACTAGTACCCAATGTTCTAAGTATTGGTATCGCTACAAGTTTTGCTGGCCGATAATACGGAAACAATATCATTATCGTCAATAATATCATTGACACCTAGAAAAGTAGGGAAACATGGGGAAAACGGTGGAATTTTCAATGAAACTTCAGGAGATGCTTAAAGTTCACAAATTGGCATATTTAAGAATCAAATAATAGCGAAAAGATGCATATTTTCATATTTAGGAATCAAATAATAGCGAAAAGACGCATATTTTCATATTTAGGAATCAAATAATAAGTTTTAATGAGGCCTAAAAGCATGTATTGTGGGCATGGGGAAAATGGTGGATCCATCCATCCATGGATGCACATACGTACATATAAACACACACGCATCCATTCATAATCCATTAATATTATCAAAATATCACTGATACACTAGCAATACAAATGACACCTAGAATTTACACAGAAACAATATTGGCAATATCAATATATTAATGATACAAGAGACACCTGGAATTTACACAGTCGAAAATATTGGCAATACATTGATGATATCGATATATCAATAATACTTAGCGGTATATCATCAATACCTGGAATTTCTAATACTACCATTGTTATCGGTATCACTGAGCTGGAGATACGGATAATAATGAGGATACTCCGAGCAACGCTGGTACCCAACAATGCGAAGAACTTCGCCAAATCACCTTGACAATTAACATTTTGATGAGAGATGTATGGATGGAACAGATTAGCAAAGCATCTTATGGTGGAAGGGTGAAGAGTGGGTTACAGATATGGGTCGGGATAAGGCTCATGAACAGATGGTTTCCCCATTGCCTTTGTCCAGATTTTTTGTGAAGAGCATTTATTAGAGAATTCCATTCAAGAGGGAGGCTATTAAGGACATTGATGCCTTCTTTGAATTGCAACTATCCCTAAGATGAAGGGGTCATATGATCTCTTAAGGATTTTTAAACAATTAGCTACATTGGTGGCCCATATAAAATTCTCTCAAAGATTTTAGTAGAGAGTCTAAGAGCAATTGCGAGGGGTCATTTTGTTATCTCAGGAGGCATTTCCTCCTTATGGAAGGCATGTTATGGATGAATGCATTGACTCCAAATAGAGCAAGCAGGCCAAAGGTTATTTGTAATTTGGATATAGAGAAGCGAATAATTTTGCCAATGGAGTTTTCCTCTTTATCTCCTCTACAGGATGGGGTTTGGTGTTAGATGGAGAAAATGGATATTGGCCATGCACATTACTCCGTCCTTATAAACTCTCCACTAAAAGGTTTATTTCGTTGGTCAAGAGGAATCTGCCAGGGGATCCTCTTCCTTCTCTGTTCGTGATGATTGATCAAGTCTTAAGGAAGATGATCAACACAACTATTGGGAGAGGTTCGTCTCATGGCTTCGAGGTATACCTGAACAGATGGCAAGTGCTAGGCGGCTCATCTGCAACATGTTGATGGCACTATTATTCTGCAAAGCAAAGTTGGATCAAGTTGCTTATCTAAAAAGGTGCTCTATTGTCTTGAAATGGTTTCTAGCAAAAGATCAATATGCTTAAGAGTGAAAACTATATAGGGTTCAATTAGTAGCGGATAGCATGTGGGCCCTGGCTTTGGAATTTGGGTGCAAGAATGAACTTACCCTTTGGATTATAATGCAGGCCCATGGCCCACTGCAAGGCCCAGCATGTGCTAAGATCACATTTGCCATTTTTGGAAGACGGGGTACTAATGTAGAAGATATGATTGAAGATTCTTAAGAGTATTTAATAGATTTATTTTTGCTATTTTAAGCCAAATCTTTTTTGGTGGGATTTTTATTATCTAAAAGAAATTATAAATTGATTTGAAATCAATTAAGATTAATTTGATTTGAAATCAATCTAATAGTTGAGGGGATTTTCACTAAAGATTTATACAGATTGTCTACGGTCTAGAAAGGGGAGGTGGTGTAGGAAGTAAGCATTCCACATTTTTCTAAGTTGTAAGTTTTCTTAAATATTGTAAGAAAAGAAGTTTGAACTCAATAAAGTTATTTCTCCCTCAGTCCCTCTCTACTCCAAATATTTCTTGTGAAAGTATGTGTTTATTTCTTTGCATTTAGGGTTTGAGATCTCATTGAATCGATAGCCGGGTTGCATCATGTCTTCCCATTTTGGTTATCCACTGATCCTTGTGGGAAGAAAGCAACAACCACACTTTTATGAATGTTTCAAAATCCAACTATGAGGTCCTTTTAAGAACTAACAGTAAAACTGTTTCAAGGGTTATGGGTTTAGGGCTGAATATTTGTAAGAGAGATAAGTGTGAAACCCTAGTTTTCCTCAATATAATTTCTAGGTTTTGGGCAGAGGAACGGGGATGGCATCTCGACACCCCTCTTTCAGTATTTCCCTTTGATTGGTTTAATAAATTTACCAGTTGAAGCAACTATCCTTGGAGGACCCTGAAACAACCATATGGATGCAGTTGGATCTTTTTTCTGTCTCCTATCAAGAGCATACAGAGCTCTGAGAAATACTTGATTGCTCAAGAATGGACGGGACTGAATTTCTTGAGTTCAAGCATGTCGTACGATTATGTTTCTTAGAACCCAAAAGAGGTAAAGTGATATGTATTTCATCATGACACAGGTTTTAAAGAAGACTTCCACGTAAAAGTAAATAGTGACTGATACAAATTTTATAATTTAAAAAAAAAAAAAAGGAAATAAAAGTGCATCATCTTTCAAAAAAAAAAAAAGAAAAAAGAAGGAAACATGTCAAGAACAGATTACAGAATCCCATGTTAAGAAAAGGCAATAAGCACAATTCAGATTCTATGTAATAAGCTAAAGAGAAGCCACTGAACAACATGCCCTAGAAATTCTTCAACAAGTATAACATACCTCCAACTCTGCCGCTGAATTGAACTTGTCGAAGTTCAGGGGCCCCTCTAGACTGGAAATGCCCGTACTTTCAGGAATTCCTGATTCAGTTTCAACACAAACTTCCACTTCCCCATTAGTGCCTTTACTTCCAAAACCTTCCTCACCTGCATTTGGAGCTACGCTTCCTGAAGCTTCCCCCAATTCCAAACTACCCTCAGCACAAACTCCAGATTCGGGTTCAACAGAACCTTCCACATCAGCATTCACATCTCTGCTTCCAGAGCCTTCCCCTAATTCCGAGCCTCCCTGATCAGAGTTTCCATTTTCTACCTCCAAATTGCTCTCCACTGAATCTCCACCAGAAGACTCTCCATCTGATTGACCGACAGAAGCCGAACCTGAACTCCCCTCATCTTGTTTGTTCCCAATAGAACAACTCCCATCATCAAGAACCACAGATTTCACATCCTCATCGTTCTCGTCGTCATCGGTATCACTTTCAACCTCCCTTCCCTTTCCCAACCTTAAAAAACCAAACAAGCAACCATCATAAATCACAGCCAAAACAAACACAAAAACGAAACGACCATCAAACCCAAAGAAAAGCATGGAATATAGAATGCTCTATCAGAATCAGAGGTGTTTAATTCAGATCAACATTTTGTACAGCTGGGGCCCACATTTCAATGGCCCAGACTGTTCATCAGATTAGCCTCGCTGCGGATGGGCAATGCTGCAACCAAGCCATCCAATGGAGCGTCCTTGCCATCTAATGCATGTCCTGCAAATTGAAGTGTTTTTTTTTTTTTTTTTCTCATCTCAATTTTGCCTGCAAATCAATGGTTAATGGTGTGTTTGGTTGCTCCAAATATAACAAAAATTCATGATCATGATTTTTTTAGGGATACATGATCTTGATAAGTCAAGTCTAATTTGGTGCAAATTTAATGAAATTTCATGCTATGGTGCAATCAAATGGCCACTTTAAAAAAGAGTGAAATCTCCATATGCAACGGGAAGAAGTTCCTTGATTGGACAGCTGACACGTTCAATGGATTGAACAAAATTTTCTATCCACAGCCCATCAAATAATCCAAACCATCTGGTTGTAGAATTTTTCTCGTTGCATATGGATTGTTAGGTGTTTTTCCATTTCCCTGTCAATTTCCAGGCCAACAATCAAACAACCAGGATACATGCAAGGGAGCCTTTCCAAAGCATCACCTATCCACGATGGGCATCATCCAAATGCGTGGACAGAAAGGTGGGCCCGCCCGTACAAAATACTGGCATGAGCGAAAGTGCCAGTAAATTTAGGTCAATCGGTGCATAATTCACCCAAAACAAATCAAGTAACCCTAAAAACTTTAAAAGAGTAAGGGGAAATAAACAAAAACAAAACGAATCAAGAAATCCTAACCCTAAATCTTACCAAATCTTCACACGCTTCCCTTTAGGGCCAGACGACGGCAACACCTTCCGCTTCCCGTTCTCGTACAACCCAAATGACTCCCTCACTGATGCCTCCACGACCTCCATGCACTTGGCCGAATCCTCCCTATACTTCTCTATATACTTCTCCGTAGCGGGGCTGCCGCCGCCAGTCCCCGCTTTCTTAGCGGCCTTCGCCTTCTTCTTCAGGAAATCCTCGGCGATCTTCTCCAATTTCCGCTCCTCGGCCTCCGCCTTCCATTCCTCCAGCTTCTTCTCAGCGTTGACATGCCGCAGCCGGCGCCCGCTCATGTCTCTGCAAGCATCAAAATTGTTCGTTTTCTTCTGCCCGGCTTTCGTCGCAGCGCCGCGGAGGAGAGATCCGAAGCCGCCCTTGCCGCCGCGGAGGCGGAGGAGGAGGGCGCAGGACGGGAAGAGGCTATCGGGTCCTGAGGCGGAGAGGAGGGTGGCATCGGAGATTTCACGGGTGCCAGAGACGAGGCGGAGGGAGTGGGGTGGAGGTATTCGGGTGGTGCTGCGGAGTAGGGTTTGTTTGAGGGCGGAGCCGGAGATGGTTGGGGTGGGGAGGTGGAGGCATTGGGACCGTCCGTCTAGGTGCTTGATGAAAATCTGGTAGATCTCAGCCATTGATCGATAGATCGAGAATTCGACAGACGAATGACTAAATTGATGGGAATGGAGAGGAGAACGAGCGGTTTTGCGCGCCTTTCCTTTTTTTTTTTTTTTTTTAACGCCGGATGGAGTTTTTAAAGAACCGCGGCCAGCGTAACTCGCGCTACCCTACTTTCTCGGTTACTTTCGCTGACCGAGAGCCACGTAACTGATATTTCATGAGATCCCTAAGGGCGTGTGGGAACGGATTGGCTACTCCCCCTGACACCAGCCAAGGGCTGGTGGTCGGTGCTATGTGGGCCCAACCATAATGTTTGTGCTTCATCCATTCCATCCATATATTTTTACAGATAATTTTAGAATATGAGTAAAAAATTTAGCTATATCCAAATCTCAAGTGGACCACATTACAGGAAACAGTTTTGAATGAGGTTCGACCATTAAAAAAAATTTTGGGGCCATTAAAGTTTTGGATCAAGTTGATAATTGTTTTTTCTCTTCATCTGGATATTTATGACCTAATCAACATATTGGATGTCAAATAAACAGTATAGTGGGCCTTAGGAGGATTTTAATGGTTGATATCCAATCACTATTGTTTTCATGTAGTGTGGTCCAATTGAGTTTTATATCCCTACCATTTTTGGTATCAAGCAATAAAATGATCGGTATAAGTGGATGAATGGAATGGATGAAACACATACATGATGGTGAGGCCCACAGAGCACCGACCATCAGCCCCGGAGCTGGTGTCAGATGGAGTAGCCAATCCGTTTCCAGGGGGTGTTTGGAGGACGCGGATTTACTGCGAAAGACTTTCGCAGGAGCTTCCCGCGCAAGGATGCTGGATGGCCCACTGAAATGTATGATAGAAATTCATTCCGTCCATCTGTTTTTCTAGCTCATTTTGGGAAGTTAAACAAAAAATGATATGTATACAAAGGCAAAAGGGGTCACACGAGAGGGAAAATTGTGGAAATAAATTTCCACCATTGAAACCTTCCTAAGCTCAAACTTAATGTTTATTTGATATCCAAACCGTTTATAAGGTCATTCAAAATGGGATTAAGTGAAAAAATCGAGAAAAAAGACTGATACAGAACTTCTATAGCCACAAGAATGCTTCAACGGTGCTCACCGAATGCCCACTATTTCCTCTCGCGTGGTTTCCTTGAGTGTTTGGATACAACTTTTTTTGATTCGCACGCATAAAATGATCTCTCAAAGCGGATGGGCGGAGTGGATTTTACACAAATATCTCTGTGGGCCCCACTCAACATCCTTTCGCAGGAAGTTCATAAGAAAGGCTTTCGCAGTAAATCCGCGTCCGTGCTTGGACGGGCACGCTGGATGGGATTGGGCAATATTAAGGTGGATTGCACGCTTTTTCAGATGGTGTCAGTGGATCACAATCGTTGTATCCTGCGGCTCAGGTACGGCGTGTTTGGACGGGCGGAAGGCAATTTCAAATGCATATAGTGATTGTGTTTGGATGGGCTGTTGCTCGGTGCTCCGTGGAACTCATCACAGTGTATGTGTCTCATCCATGCGGTCCATCTAATTTAACAGATCATTTCATGATCTGACATCAAAAATAATTTATATCCCAATCTTAAATGGACCACATTACAGGAAACATTATTGAATGAGTATCGACCTTAAAAAAATAATTTGAGGCCATAAAAGTTTTGGATCTTTTTCCCTTCATCTGGGGTTGTACGTCCTAACCAACCTATTGGATGTCACAAAACAGTACAATGGGCCATACGATGATTTGAATGATGGATGTCAAATCAATATTTTTTTCATAGGGTGTGGTCCAACTGAAATGCATGTACCTCTCGTTTTTTGGATCAAGCCATAAAATGATCCTTAAAAATATATGAATGGAAAGGATGAAACACATACATCATGGTTTTCAAAAAAATTCATATTTAGCATTGAATTCTACAGGATTGCACTGTACACCCGAAACCCCCCACAATTTAATGTCCAAATCCCTCATAATCTAAATGATTTTCATCCGGTCGCAAATCCACTGCTCGTTCAAACAAACAACTGATCGGACGCTGTGAGATTCGAGTACCCAATCCAACCTAATACGGGCTACTCCAACGAACGTTGCCCGTCCAAACACGCCCTAAAGGATGTGGATTGCGTCCTACCCTGGCCCGGACAGTAATCCGTCCAGGCAGGGTTCTGTGGAGCCTACTATGATGTAAGTATTTTATCTACACCGTTAATCGTTTTTATATGATTATTTTAAGATATGATCCAAATATTGAAGTAGTTTCAGTGCTGAAGTAGACCACAAAGTGGGGAATAAACGTCCACCATTAAAAACTTCCTGGGAGTTGGAAAAGTGTCGGATCAAGCTGAAATTTTTGTTTTCACGTCATCCAAGTTTGCATGACCTTATTAATATGTTGGGTGGTAAAAAAACATCACGGTAGCCCATGGAAAGGTTTTAACGATGGGTGTCATTATCACTGCAGCTTCCTTTGATGTGGTCCATTGGAACTGTGTATCTGCTTCAATTTTTGTATAATGCCTTAAAATGATTTGAGAAAAGCGATGAACGGTGTGGATAAAATACCTACATCACGATGGGCCGCATAGATCTCCGCCCGGATGGATTACCGTCTGGGCGAGGGTAGGCGTTCGTGATTGATATTGTCACTCGCAGATGCGGATTGCGTCCTACTAATCCTAGTGGGTAAGGATCTATGGAGCTCACCGTGAAGTAAGTGTTTTATCTATGCCGTTCAATGCTTTTTTCAGATAATTTTAATATACGAGCCAAAAATTGAGTCAGGTCCAATGCTTAAGTGGACCATCAAGTGGTAATTGAACTTCCACCATTAAAAACTCATTGGGAGTGGGAGAAGTTTCAGATGAAGCTAATATTTGTGTTTTCACTTTATCCACATCTACATGACCTTATACATAGGTTTTATAGTAAAAAAACATCACGTTGGCCCTTAGAAAGGTTTCAACAGTGGATGTTATTATCAGTGCAGGTTCCTTTGGTGTGGTCCAATTAAGCCTTGGACCTGTCTCATTTTTTAGTTCATATATTAAAATTATCTGAAAAAATTATTGAACGGCATGGGTAAAACACTTACATCACAATGGACCCCACGGAGCCCCACCTAGGCAGATTACCATTCGGGTAGGACTCTGTGGGGCCCACCGTGATGTAATTATTTTATTCACACCATTAATTGTTTTTATATGATCAATTAAAGGTGTTATACAAAAAATGAAGTAGATAAACAGATTCAGTAGATCACATCAAAGGAAGCTGCAGTGATTATGGCACTCATCGTTGAAACATTTCTAAGGCCCACCGTGATGTTTTTCTACCACCCAGCCTATTAATAAGGTCATTCAAATTTGAATGAAGTGAAAATACAAATTTTATCTTGATTCAACACTTTTCCAATTCCCATAAAGTTTTTAATGGTGAAAGTTTAATCCACAATTTGTGGTCCACTTAAGCCTTTGAATCTATCTCAATTTTTGGCTCACATATTAAAATAATCACGTAAAAATAATTAATAGCGTGGATAAAATACTTACATCACAGTAGGCTCTACAGAGCCCTGCCCGCCCGGACGGTAATCTGTCCGCCCGGATTACCGTCCGGGCCGTGGTAGGACGGAACCCGTCACTCGCAGCCCGAAAATGGAAACGGATCGGCTGCTGCAGCTGCCACCAGCTAATGGCTTGTGGTCGGTGCTCTTTGGGCCTCACCATGATGTATGTGTTTCATCCATACCGATTATCTATTTTTCTAGATTATTTCATGAGATGAAACCAAAAATAATTTATATTCCACTCACAAGTGGACCACATTACAGGAAACAATGCTAAATGAACGTCAACCATTAAAAACTTTTTGGGAGCTATAAAAGTTTTGGATCAATCTGAATTTTTTTTTTCTTCCCTTCATCTGGGCCTGTATGACCTAATCAATAGATTGGATGTCAAACAAAAAGTACAGTGGGCCTTAGAAGGATTTTAATGATGGATATCCAATCATTATTGTTTTTATGTGGTGTTGTCCATCTGAGACTTATATTACTCTAAGTTTTGGGATCAACACTTAAAATGATTTGTAAAAATAGATGAACGAAATGGATGAAACACATACATCATGTTGGGGCCCACAGAGCAGACCATCAGCACCGGGCTGGTGGTACGGGAGTAGCCAATCTGTTTCCCCCAAAAATCACGGTGACCAAAACTCAGCTGGGCCTCCAAAAGGAACAGATGCGAATTTGGTACTACACCAGTGCGGAAGCAGATTGGGTGGTGTACCATATACCACAAGTTCTATGGCCCAACGGTGAGATATGTGTTATATCCAAACCATCCATCAAGTAAGCAACATCGTTGTAAGGTTTGAGCCGAAAATATTTAAGATAGATCCAAAAATAAAATACCCACGGACTGCGTAAAGTAGTTTGAAACCTTTTCCAGTCATAGGAGTTTTGGTTCAATCTATTATTTGTGTTTTTCCCAACAAGCTTGTGTGACCTCATGGGCAGGTTAGATGGAAAATAAATATTTTGGCAAGCCATATGAATGTTTTAATGGTGAGAATCGTTATCCACTGTTATTTGTGGTGTGGCTCACTTGAAATTAAGATATTACTCTGTTTTGGCTAATACTATAAAATTATCTAACCAAATGGGCAGACGGGGTGGGTATAACAAATACATCATCGGGGAACCCATGTAACTTTGATCTACCTTCAACCTTTCTAAATTCACCTGACACCTCATTTTTGCGCCAAGCGCGCACACCACCTCGGTGATGGCTGGTACACTAGTCAATTTGCTTCCCACCTGCACCTAAGTGAGATATATATGGTCTTGTAAAATGCACCATGAGACTCACCTTAATGTATGTGTTTTATTCACACCAACTACCCATTTTGAAAGTTATTTCAAGGCATGAGCTTCAAGAGGAAGCAGGTTAAAGGTTCAAGTGGACCACAACACAAGATTTGTGGGTGTTGAAAGCCTAACTTTTGAAATTATTTTGAGATAATGAAAGTCTTAGATCAGGCCGATGCAATATTCATTGTTTTCATTTTCAATGGTAAGAGCCCAAATCCTGTTCCCTAATGCGGTACACATGAGCTTTCTATTCACAGCTTCTCTAGTCTTATGCATTATCTTTGAGTGTCATTGTAGCTGCATTGACCTCCTTGAAGGTTGACCTGTCTTCATACATAGACACCTCTCATGACTCAAACTTCATTGGGTCCATGCTGATTTGTAGAGTTGGTTCATTCCATAAGTTAACTTATCGATTCATCTATTTTTTTCCAAACAGGACAAGTTTTTTGATCAAGTTGATACTTATGTGGTCTCTTCATCTAAGTTTTTGTGACCTCATCAACTGGTTGGATGTAAAATTAATTTACCGGTGGCCCTCAATAAGTTTTTAACGAGAGTATTCAATCACCACATTTTATGTGGCATGGCTTGCCTAAGATTTGAATTGCTTCAATTTTGAAAACGTGTTTTAAAATAAGCTATTAGAATTGATGGACGACATGAATGTAAAGCACATACATCACAGTAGGCCCCAAGGTTCCACCGAGGTTAAGTCCATGCCTGCCACTGAAACTCCTTCATTCTCTGGTTTTGATAATTGTTTCCCAGAAGCGTTCAGATCCATCCCATGCATGATGTGGGGTTACCACATGGATGCCCGGGCATGAAAATTAGGCCACTTAGGTCACCACGGAATGTGGGTCCAGCCCATGACATACTTTAGCCTTGGACCATGTGCGTCTTTAAGTGGTCAATGGACACGGCAGCTTACGACCCTTAATGCTGATAGTAAGAAATTGCACATGTCGCGTGCATTGACTCAAATTAAACTTATTAGATTGTGGAACTTAGCATCGTTAGGATATATTCCTAAAATTAGGTTGGTTGAACAATCTTAACTTCTGATTATGGCCCATTGAATGATTTTCAATTGTAACCTTTCAATAAATGCTCACCCATCCAATAATCAGATGATTATATAAGTACGATCCTTTGATTATATCTACTCTTGGACCAATAATTGCGGCAATTTATAAATTTAATTATTTGTATTCCACCTATGCATTTTCTAATTAATAATCATTTATGTACCGTCAATCATCTTCTGCCAGAGCCTGGATTTATCCATTGTGATGTATGGATTTTACGTACATCATCCATACATTTCGATGTCTCAATTTAGGTCGTGAGGATAAAAATGAGGTAGATCCAGGGCTCGAGTGGACTACTCCATAAGAATTGCATTAGAGACCGTCAATGTGAAAATCTTCTTTTGAGTTTGGTGTAATGTTTATTTGCCATCAAATCTCTTCATAAGGCCTTATATAACTAAGCCAATGAGAATTACACACATCACCCGATACTAATGTGGGCCCAAGACATTTTCAGTTGTAAGAAATCGCTTGTTACCATAGATTTGGATGATTTTGGGGATTTTCAAATCCCCTTTTATGTTTGGCACCGTGCAGCAATTGGGGTTTCAAATCTAGGAGATTTCAATTCCGGGTTTGAAATTCAATCTAAAAGTTGGGATTACATTTTAAATCACTACAAGAATTGCATGGGCAGATTAGCCATTGAAGATATTCCAAAACTGTTTGATTACAAACTACATCACTGAAAATACTTTAATACGACTCCTCCATCCAAACATCACCCATGTAAATCAACTATTAAAACTAATTGATTAGTCACTTGATATAAGCCCATGCTTGGGGCCATCCGAGACTTAGAATTTCATCATTTTTGCCCAAAGTATATGTTCCATCGGAATTATTAAAACCACCCTGTCAAATATCACATAAGTACACTAATTAGAGATATTAAAGTTCATTTAGAAATTAAATTCAAAACTCTAAAGTATTCCAAATCTAGGGGATTTTTAATCCACGGTGCCAAACCGGGCCTAAGAGTTTGATCCCCACCGTGTGGTCTACTTAAACCATGGATTTGTCTCATTTTTTAGGCTCATAATCTATAATGACATGCCAAAGTGGACGGACGGTGGGGATAAAAACCCATAGATTACGGTGGCCCCTCAGAGCCGAGCCTGTCCCCATTCGTCCCTAGCTGGGGACAGGTGGGGCAGCGCCCAAACCATGTCCGTCCGACAGCGGGGTTCCTTGTAGATTATCATTCCTCTGCGCCCAAGTAGAACATTCTCATCCACACGATCCACCCCTTTATTCCCGCCGCCGTGCAATGTCCCTAGGAAATCCGATCCTTGTAATAGGTGGGCGCTATCATCAAGATTATTTTCCACAAAATCCAAAACGATCCATTTATCAGGCGGGCCACACTCCTACATAAGTCATAGAGTCGGCTGTCTATTGCTTCCGATGTTATTTCCCACGTGATGGATGGATCTGCCAAAAATTTGAAATAGCTGATCATCGCGGTGTCATGCACTCTTTTTCACGGCTGTGATATTCTACACATTTCTTTCGCTGGAAAGAAAGGGTTGTATGTGGAACTTCACCTGCAGGGGATGTATCTTCTTGCTGTAATTTCAGAAGTGATCGTCTTCCCCAATGGCAATCTCTCTTCCCTTTTTCTCCCTTCTTCCCTCCAAAACCAGTTAGAAGAATAGGAGAGAGAGAGAGAGAGAGAGAGAGAGAGAGAGAGAGAGAGAGAGATGAAGATGGAGGATCCTTGTACTGCAGCAGATAAAGGCCGCGGCAGTTTTCCTGTAGACCCGAATCTCCCTCGATGGGTTTGCCAGAACTGTCGCCACTCCCTCTGCGTCGCTGGCGTTGATTCCTACGCGGACAAGTTCTTCAATGACTCCTCTTCTCGCTCCGGTTAGGGTTTCGATTCCTCTCTCTTTCTGTCTCTCGAATTTCTCGTTGCTTATCCGGTTAGGGTTTTGATTACTCTTTCTCTTGAATTTCTCGTCGATTACACCCATTTTTATTAAAATTGTTGAATTGATGATCGCCTTCATCCAATGATCGACTTCAGACGATTTTTTCTTCCAAAGAAATGGATCACTCGATCTTGTATATTGTTCTACTTCAATAGTTGGGTGCCGAATACTACTTTTTGCATGAGCGGTTCGGCTGTGGATCCAGACCATCGACGGTTATCAAAAGGATGGTGAAAATTTAAACAGGCCCTTTCAACAACATTAGGGCCTATTTGGTAGCCACTTAAAAAATGAGTTCATCTCATTTTATTTAATATCAATTATGTATTAGAGATTATGTACATTGCTAGTTCTCAGGATTATTTTATTCCCTAGCAAAAAGAGAGATATCTAATACATTATCATGATTAACTAAAAATGAGTAGGAACTCATTTTTAAGTCACTACACGCCTGAAGATGGTTCATCTTAGTTTTGTTAATTATCATAATATATTAGAGATCATGCTTTAAGATACATAATCATGATGAACTAAAATGAGAATAACCCATTTTCAGGCGTCTAACAACATGCTCTAAGTCGTTCAATCTAAATTATCTATTTCGATATCTTTGCAAGAACGTCTCCGAATGGTGATCCCTGTGGATTGTGCCATTTAATAAATGCACAATCATCTCACTGGGCATTTAATACACTACTGTTGATCACCATAATTGCGGAACAACCAACAAATGAAGTTTGAAATTACTGAATATGGAAATGTCAAGGGAAAAACTGAATTTCTATTCAATGGCTAAGAGGTTTAATCAAGGAATTACATCCTTTATGGAGGATAAGCCTAGTCAAAACATTCTTCTAGATTTTATGATCTTTCATCAAAGTTTTTAGATTATCATCATAAAAGCTTTTAGATGAATCACTACAATCAACATCCACCACTCTACAACCAAACCCTCATTCGTTTCTCCATCCAAGAAATAGAACAAATAAACCTTGTGAAACAACTAAACTCTTGTTCTTTATCGATGTAGCACACATGGTGGGGCACATTTTTGTTACAAATGGGCACATCTGCAAGACGTGATAGGGCTTGATGTGTGTGATTTGGCAATGACATGTGGTTGGAAAATTAAAGACTCCAAAGAGAGTCAAGCCATTCTTCACTGTCCATATCCTAAATTTCTTCCATTTTCACCTTGGAATCCAAGTATCTTGGTTGAAATCCATTTCCATGTATCAAAGTCATCCATATACATGGATTTCCACTTATTTTATAGCTAATGTATTGAAAAAATGAATCCAAAAAAAAAAAAAAAAAGAAAAGAAAAGAAAAGATTTTGCTTGCATTTAGGGTTCTGGCCAGAAATCCCTCCCGGACAATGATTTTTCACCAAATTCATGTTTTGTATGGGAAACAACTCTAGTGGAGTTGTTAAAACACAATTATGGATGGGACAAAACAAAATATTTTGAAAAAAAAACTGTATTGGTGGTTAACTACCTTATCTACTTTGTGTAAGTTATTAACTGAGTATTGAGCAAGTGGTTCAGGACAAGCACACTGGCTTATATCAAGTTTCACTTCTGAAGTTAATTCTAATATTTGTTTCAAATAAGCTTGCAACTCTTCAATCTTTGTATGGCCACAACTAAGTGTGTGCATTAACACCACTAACACTAAAAGTCAAACTCTGTCACCTCCCACCATTTAAAGGCATTGGAGGGAATTTAATGAGCATTCATCAACCCTTTTTAAAATTTTGGAGGCAGACATGCACACGGTGCTTGCAAACATGTCCCCTTCTATTTTAGTTTCTGCTGTGAACATAGAATTCATATTACTTCATCATCATCATAATTATAGCCTTGTTCCAACAGTTTGGAGTCAGATTGATTCTATCAAAATTGCTTTAAAGAAGTTCAACGATTGGCTGCCTACCGAACATCAACCCTCTTTTACCCGGGATGGGGACCAGCCGGCATATCATCACCAGGCAAAGCTGTACATAGAATTCATATTATTTGAAGGAAATTATTCAGATAGCAGTTTTCTATTTCAGCTTTGTACTGCATTATTTTTAATAATTTCGTTTGGGGTTTGTAAGTTGGAAATATTTGCAGCATATTGATCAATGCTGTTACAATTCCATCACTATTTTGTTGCAGAATTTTCATTTTCTTCTTTCATTATTTCTTCTTATGTGGTACGTTCAGATCTTGAACATTTGAGAACATAAATGTTATTGGTTTCAATTTCTTTGAATTTTGTGCATGTTGCTATTGTTTTGTCTCTCTCGCACGCATTAGCTATGGATGAGTATTTATGCAGGTATGCAGGCCTCCTCAGTACATGGGGCAGGAAGTGTGTTGGGTTCGACCCGGATGGACCATTCGTTTGTTGTGCTGCCGAAGCAAAGAAGTCAGCCTCATGGGGTTCCCCCTCGTCCTCGCACCGGAGCTGCACAGCCTGATGCTAGCCAGTCTGGGAAGACGATGGAAGAGTCATTTGTGGTATTGCCTCCTGCTGCTGCTTCCATGTACAAGCCTGCATCTGAAGGGGGTGGCACCCATTTACTGACTCCTGGTGGAAGCCCCAGTGGCCCTTCGCAGGCGAACAATTCCGGGTTCCACTCGAGTATAACTGTATTGAAGCGTGCATTCGATATCGCCACTGCCCAAACACAGGTGTGAATTGCTTCCAGGTTTCATCTGCAAATTTTAAAGGTCATTTTTTGGCATCCTTGCTTGGGCTGTAGATAAAATTTCAGCCTCTGAGCATTTTATGTTTATGCACATGAGCTTGTGCATGTCTTTTCAGGTTGATCAACCTTTATGTTTGGAATGTATGCGTGTGTTGTCTGATAAACTCGATAAAGAGGTTGAAGACGTGAACAGGGACATTAAAGCATATGAAGCCTGTCTTCAACGACTTGAGCTGGAGTCCCGTGATGCTCTTAGCGAAGCCGATTTCCTTCGAGAAAAAAAGAAGGTGCCTGATGAATGCTGCTTTCATTTTATTTGAATTTGGTAAATGCTTGGCTAGTTCATCATTAGAAACAAATGCTTTCCTTCTGTTATTAGTAGATAAGCTCATCTGTTTATTTGAAAATGCAACAGACTTCGTAATGAACCACTTGAGGCTACATGCACCTTGATATTTTTATGAAGCTATGGGATTTGAAGGGAATATTTTATCCTTAACTCAGAGTGAGAAGATCTGCAGTTTGCTGATTATTGATGATTTCATTCCTTACTGGTTGTTAGAAGCTCTGGAGTACCCCATCTGAACAACACTTGTAGAGATGTCATGGAAATCACATGCTTTTAGAAATTTATTTTTTGTGTATAGTTGTAGTCCATTGCTCCAACTATAACTAAATACTCAAACTTGAGTGGGGAAAACTGTATAAGATAGACATCCATTATTCTCAACATCTTTGCCAAGTAACACGAGCTTAAGCATCTCTATGCACCCCCATTCCAAGATCTTTAGTTTATTTATTTTTTATGCTACTGAAGGTTGAAGAAGAAGAAAGGAGGCTTGAAGCAGCTATTGAAGAAGCTGAGAAACAGTGCGCATCCGTAGATACTGAGCGAATGGAATTAGAATTAAAATCAAAGCGCTTCAAAGAACTGGAGGAACGGTGGGTGCTCAACATTTTTATGGTTATGCATAAGTCATGCCTTTGCATTAACTGTTTCATGGACTTGATGACAATGAGCACTTCCAGGGACTGCAGATTTGTGGAACTTTTTACGTAAACTGGATTAGAATGGTCATCTTTTCACAACATTCTTCCTGTTTACAAATTTGCATATCGGAGGATACTTCATTATAGCTTGTTTTAAAAGTCCTTTTCATAGATTTCTTTTTCATTTTCTTTTAAAATTTGTGAACATGTATTTTGTTTTTATCAATCCATCATATGGAAGTCTTAGATGCTAAATGGTTATGAGTTCAAATGTTGCAGGTACTGGCATGAATTCAACAATTTTCAGTTTCAGTTAACTTCGCATCAGGTGTGTTTCTTATCATAGTCCCCCCCCCCCCCCCCCCCCCCCCCCTCTCTCTCTTTCTACATTCCTTATTCACTTCCAAAAGTCTCTTGTAACTCCTTCAATTCCTGGACCCAGCATTCTTCTACCGGAACAGAGGATAAATTTGACAGATATGCTATTAGTTTTGAGTCCTTACTGTTTCGGTTGGTGTATAGCATTTGTAGTATGTTGCTATACCTAAGATGTACATAATTTTGTGATAATTTTCCATGTTGTTTACAACCATTCTTGGAGGACGTGATAATCATAATCATCTAAGCCTTATCCCAACTAATTGGGGTTAGCTACTCGAATCCTGTTCTCGCTATTCCACTCTATCACGGACCATATTCCCAGTTAAACCATGTCCCATAGTCTTTTCTTACTCCCTCCCTGCATCCTTTGGATTTTCCTCTTGCCCCTTTTGAGCCTTCAACTTCAACTCACTCCTAGCTGGTGAAGTTCTTGCCTCCTGATGTCTCCGTCGCACATAGCCAAACCATCCAAGTCTACTTGCATCATCTTATTACCTATTGGTGCTACTACTAAGTACCTTTAGCGCATTCATTTCTAATTGTACCCTTACTCGTTTTGCCACAAATCCATCTCAACATCGTCATTGTAGTTATGCTCATCCTATGAGCATGCTGTTCCTAACTGCGCAACATTCTGTCCCATAAAGCATGGCCGGTCTTATAGCTATCCTATAAGATTTCTCCTTAAGTTTGATTGGTACGTGACGATCACATAAAACAAACAATCTTAAGTAACTAAAACATGTACAGATTCCTTAATGAACCCCAAATGGATGGGACAAGGTTATGATGATGACAATGAAGCAATAAAATGCTAACCAAAAACTGGTGAACAGTAATCAAGGATGAAAATGGCTTCATGAACTCCAAATGCTTGGGACAGGGTTTTAATGATGACAATGAACCAATAAAATACTAATGAAAAACTTGTCAACAATAATCAAGGATGATAATGGCTTTTACTAATTTCAAGTAGTGTTTAAATTGTCAGCGAAATTATTGAATTGTCGTCGATAATTTTGCTGTTGTTGGCCCTTCAAAACCGAAAACTCCAAATTTCGTCTTTCCTAGATATCGGCGAGATTTTGTCGATTTTTTCTAATTTCGTTGATTTTTTTTAATTTTTTATTTTTTTCAAATTTTCGCCGATAAAATCGATTGAGGGTAGAGCATAAATACTAGAAAAAAATAGAAATACCTCTTTTCAAAAGATGAGAAGTGACTGGCTTGCGTGCTAGTCTTCTAAAGTATGAAATAACCCAAAAAAAAAATCCAGAAATTTCGGCGAGCTTTTCCTAAATTTGTTGGGGTTTTCCATCGAAACTTCCTCCCAATCAATATTCTCATTCATGGAAAGAATCGGCGTTGGGAAGATGCTTTCTAACGTGATTTCAGGGTGAAAAAAAATCAGGATTTTATTCCCCTTTTGTTTACGAACACAAAACAAACTTTAGGGGTTAAAAGACATCTTGGGTTCCTACTTTCCTTTTGCACGTAACTTAAGTTGCGCTTCGTGATTGTGCGTGACTTTGTGGGGTCCACCTCAATGCATGCTTTGTATATCTATGCCATCCATTCATTTCTCCATGTCATTTTAAGGCATTGGACGAAAAATGAAGTAGATCCAGGTTTTAGGTGGACCACACCACAAGAAACAATGGTCATTAAATACCCACAATTAAAAACATCCCAGGGTCCACCATAATGTTTATTTGCCATCGAAGCTGTTCTCACAGTTTTCATTGCCCAATGGGAATTCTTCCGACAACGTTTGTTGGTCTTCCTTTATGCATTGGGAAACCCCTAAAACGCTTATGGGACAAAGCTATCGAGAGATTTGAGAAATACCTGGCCAGTTGGAAGTGCAAATATTTATCCCTGGGAGGTCATCTCACTTTGATAAATTCAGCCTCGTCTAACCTCCCCTTGTATTTCATGTATTTATTCAAATGTTTGGCATTGATCTTGGCAACTCTCGAAAGATTAAGAAGAGATTTCTTGTGGCACGGAATGTATGACAAGAAATTCCATTCAGTTGAATGGAAGGAGGTATGCAAGCAGTTTAAAGAAGGTGGTGCAGGGGTTAGAGATCTAAAAATTATGAATAGGGCCC
The DNA here is from genome assembly GCA_037074715.1 of Magnolia kwangsiensis. NCBI lineage: Eukaryota > Viridiplantae > Streptophyta > Magnoliopsida > Magnoliales > Magnoliaceae > Magnolia > Magnolia kwangsiensis. The sequence continues at coordinate 4,726,208 of CM073573.1, forward strand.
TTCTAGGCAAATGTACGTGGAGGTTGGGAACAGAAAATGGGACTTTGTGGAACTCGCTTATCAAAAGCAAGTATGGTAGTTCAGAGGGAGGTTGGTGGACTAAAGATTCCTCTGCTTACAAAGCTTCGACTCTTTGGAGAGGTATTCTATCCTTAAAGAGGGAGGTTCTAAAGGGGATTAGCATTGCAATTGGTAAAGGCGACAAAACCCGCTTCTGGGAAGATATATGGGTGGGGGACTCATCTCTTAAAGAAGACTTCCCGAATATGTATCAACTCGCTCTGAATCGATCCATATGGTGGCTGACTGCTACACTAAAGTTGGGGACTAAAATGTCTGAAACACCTTTTGCAGAAGAAATCTTCATGACTGGGAGATCGACGAATTTGTGGCCCTTCAACGTCGCATCACCACTTGTAAGCTGGGTCAGACGTGTGAAGACAGACTAGTTTGGAGGTGCGACAGATCAATTCCGTTCTCGGTCAAATCTCTTTACATGTTTATAGATACAAACATCTCAGCGGTGGAAAAGTTCATGACAGGGAAAGTGTGGAAATTCAAAGTCCCCCCAAAAATTTTGGTTTTCGCTTGGCTAGTTGGAAAGAAGAAAGTGTTGACTGTTGACAACTTGAGGAAGAGGGGAATGCTAATCACAAACATCTGTCTCTGCTGCATGGCCAATGAGGAATCGATGGATCACCTATTCGTTCATTGTCCCTATGTTGCTCGGGTGTGGACAACTATCTTGAGTTTCTTCAACATTTCCTGGTGTCTCCCAAACTCTTCTGATGGTTTGTTAAAAGCCTGGTATGGGCCTAATATAGGAAAACAAAGAACCAAGATATGGAGAATGTGCTTGTTGGCTGGTTGGTGGTCGGTATGGGAAGAAAGAAATGGGAGATGCTTCAATGGCATTTCAAAACTGTCGGGATCAGCAATCCAGAAGGTTTAGCAATACTTAACAGAGTGGGCTTCTAATTTGGTTAATCTAAAGGATTGTAATTTGTTTTACTTTGGAGGTCTTCCCTCTCGCTAGCTCAGTGGGAGGATCCTCTCTTTTTGTACTTCGTTTTCTATCAATATAGTTCCTGTTATCTTTAAAATAAAAAAAAGGTCATGTCAACCTGGATGAAGGGAAAGCACAAATATCAACTTGATCCAAAACTTTTCTAGCCCACAAAATGTTCTTAATGGTCAACAACTATTGTTTCTTGTGGTGTGGTCAATGGTCCACCTAAGATTAGGATCTGTTTCATTTTTCGACCCATACCTTGAAATGAGCTAGCAAAACGGATGGATGGTGCATATATACAACACATTTATTGAACCGGGCCTCATGGCTAGGTCCCACCCACATTGCTGGTTAGGGGCGACTTGTGAAAGCCTTTGATAGGAACTTCATGCGACAGGAAGCTAGGTGAGGCCATGGGGGCCACCGTGATGTTTGTTAGAAATCCACCCCATTGGTTTGATTTTTCTAATGATGTTAGGACATGGGCCAAAAAAAGAGGCATATCCAAAACTCAAGTGGACCGCATGGCAGGAAACAAGTGGGTAGGGAAGTGCCTATTGTTGAAACCACCCTGGGCTCCACCGTGATGTTTATATGCCATCTAAACCATTCATAAGGTCATCTTTATTGGGATCAACTAAAAACACAAAAATATTAGCCTGGTTGGATACTTATGTGGCCCTACAAATGTTTCAACGGTGGACATTCAATCATCACTATTTTCTATTGTTTGGCCACTTGAGTTTTGGATTTGCCTCATTTTTGGGCCCATCTCCTAACATGGAATGGCAAAACGGATGGATGGAGTGGATATCTCACAAACATCACGATGAGCCCCATAGTTTCTTGTTGTAGGATGTTCGTGCCGCGTGTGCAAAACTTTAGGGTTGTGTAAGTCTGAGCGACAAGAACCAACAATTTCGGTGGGACCTCGATAGTAGGGCCCACCTCGATGTATGTATTGTATATCTACGCCATCCATATGGTTTGCTAACTTATTTTAGGGAATGGTCCCAAAAATGAAGCAAACACAAATTTCAGGTGGACCACATGGTCCACTGAAATGATTATTGACCATTCGAAACCTTTTGTGGGACACAAAAGTTTTGGATCAAGCTAATATTTGTTTTTTCCTTTCATCCAGGTCTCTGTAACCTTATCAACAAGTTGGGTGGTCAATAAACATTATGGTGGACCCTAAGAAGTTTTTAATGACAGGCGTTCTATGACCATTATTTCTTGTTGTGTGGTGCACTTGAAATTTGTATGTGCTTCATTTTTGGGACCATGCCCTAAAATAAGCTGGCAAAACATATGAACGGTGTGGATTGATGTGATGGATGGCTGTGATGGTTGGTTGGATGGATGGATAGATTAGATGGTTCAATGGATTGGCACGAGTAGAGGGGATGACTTGTGAACAATATTGCCAACATGGTAAGCAGTGCCAGACAGGTGTATATTTTAAATTTCATTTATTTTTACATGTCTTAGTTATTGTATGATAGCTGCATTTATATTATATAATTCATTTTGGTTGCAATTGAAGTGATTTCATACGACATTACATGCTTTAGCCCCCATTAATTGAAAAGCTGTATGTATGCATTCCTTTTGCATTAAGAAAAATAAAAAATAAAAAATTCTTAAATATGCAAATATGTGTAGTTTGGCATCCCTTGAAGTTTCACTGAAAAATTCCATCATATTTCCATGTTTTCCTCTGTTTCTCTTGCACTTCCGGTTATTGGCGATAATGATGTTATATCTTTATCCCCGGACAGCGAAACTTGTAGCGATACCGGCAACTCAAACACTGATTTCAAGTATAACAAAATTTGCATCTGTGTCCTATAAGGGGGGTTTCTATGAATGGTAATGTGTATGCATCTTTTATTCTTATATTTTATTTTGGAAGCCCTGGAGTTTCTAATTCTTAATTATTAGCCATGTGTACTTTTGAATAAGGCAGTTGAGCACAGTATGGTATAAATTCTTGAGATCGGTATGATTCTACTTTTGACGGTTTGCGTTTCTTCCTGTTTTCATGTGTTCATCTTTGTCTGTTTGTGACACTTCCGTCAAACAGGTAGACTAATAATTTTGATTAGATGAATTGTCACATTTTTATCCCAGCACTTGATCTGTTTCGTAAATCTATGGCTTGGTGTTTCAGTTGTGACTTCGGAATAGTTAGAGGATGATTTACCTCCACAGGAATATCCTCTTGTGAGGTGTATGTTCTTTTATTCGAGTCATATAAATCTGATTTGACACAACTTGAAAGTAATGGACCAGGATAGGTTAGTTACTGATGTGAACAAGACAAGTATTTCTAGGCAATCCTACTTCTATTTCGTGGCATAATAGGATGGGGCACTTATTCAATCAAAAGTCTCATAATATTCATTCGTAATAGTTCTGTACGTAGGCTGTGTATATCTAGCCTTCTCTTTGATGTTCCTTATTACATGCAAAAGGGCCTATAAAGACTTGAAATAATAAAGGAAATCAAATAATGACTAAATGCTCCTCCTGTCCAACCATATGGCCTTTGTAGCTTACATTGTTGTACATAACACCCCAAACTGCCACCCTCCGTAGAGAAAGCCCTGAAAGAAACAGCTGATTAGATCTGTTGGTTCCACAGTCCAGCCGATTAATAATATGGCCATTCAATTGGATTTGTAGGTCTTTTAGTCCGATTGGACCATTTATCTGAAATGACCATCAGGAACTTTTGATCTGACCCATATAGTTATGTCAATCTGGCCTCGATGTGGCAGTTGGATGGTGCAGATGTTCAATCCAGACGTTGGATTGGCCCAATCCATATTTTGGATCCTTGGATGGATCTGATCTGTGCCTTACATGCAATCTGAACACTCAATTGGGATTGATCACACAATTGGCCACATGCGGTCCTTGATCAGATGGCCTTAGTGCAGTAAAACATAAGGGTGGCAGTGGGATGGTCAGGTTAGGCCCGGGCCTGGCCCGATGCTTAAGACCCAAGGACTGACGCGGCACAGGCCTAGCACAGAAGGCCCAAGCCCAAGTGCAGCAATTGGTTTAACCTGGGCCAGACCCAGCCCATCTTGGCCTGAAAATGATGAAATCTCTATGTCCCGCTTGAATGTTCCTAATCTAATCATTGGTCAATTGGGTCACATACATCATCATCTAAGGCTTGTCCCAACTAATTGGGGTTGGCTACATGAATCCTTGTCTGCCATCCACTCTTGTCATTTGCATTGACATATTATTTGGATTCATGTTGGAAGTTATGCTATAAGTTTGGTGCGACTCCCAACCTTACACAACTGTCCTTTATTTAGGCCGGGGACCGACAATGAGAGTACACAACTCCCACATGCACACTGTAATTGACTATTACGTAGGTTGATTACAATCAAGCACAATCTAATATAGTGTGTGTGTGTGTGTGTGTGTGTGTGCGCGCGCGCGCGCGTGCGTGCGTGTGTGTGTGACAATAGGGTAGCACACAATCACCGGCATACCATGTGCATTGGATAAATCACGGGGAGGGGAATCAAACTTGCATCCGTGGGGAGCAAATCCACGATGCTAGCCATTCACCCAAACCCCAGGCGGGTCTAATAGTCTATTACATAGGTTGATTACAATCAACAAGTTGATAACAATCAATGAGTTAAGTGGATCACATATGCACAAAGAAATAAACATTTTAGAGGAATAAAACCAACAGTCTACATTAAGATGGATGGGTTGCCCAACTGAGGATTGGAATGGCATATTTGTAGGATATAACACATGCGCTGTGTCAGGCCAAAATGACATGAGACCGAGCCCTGCCCGGCCCATGGGCCAAGTAGTAGGTCCAAGCCAGGCCCAAAGCTGGGTTAGGTGGGCTACCCCAGCCTGTTGCCACCCTTAAAAAAAAAACCTTTTTTTTTTTCAAAAAAAACCCATTGGGTGGTGGAATGAATCCTGCTTGACTTCCAATTTTCTTTTGCTTGACATAGCCACCGTCGGAAGTGTTATTTCAATTTATTTGAAAGTTTAGAAATGTCAAGAAGAGTGGCAGTTGTCAGGATTATTGTTTCGAAACTGTGCAGCTTGTGCTTGACCAAGCTGCTGCCAGGATGTTGCTTCCCCAATGCAGTGTCAGGGATTCTTGGCTGGGCACTGCATGGAAATGCCTTTTGATGCACGCCTGATTTTGAGTCCCAAATGCCATTTTGCTTGAAAATCTGCATGAAGCCACAAGTTATAATGAAGAATTTTCTCTGATTAATAGGAAGAAAGAGATGCAATCTTGTCCAAGATAGAAGTTTTACAAGCACATCTGGAATTGTTGAAGCGCACCAATGTTCTGAATGATGCCTTTCCAATTTGGCATGATGGAGAATTCGGAACCATTAACAATTTTCGACTTGGCCGTCTTCCTAAGATACCGGTATGCTCAGTGTCAAAACTAGATCTACGCAGATGAATAAACTTGTTATTTGTTTGCAAAGCTCTAGTGTCACTATTGCTCATTCTTTTTCCATTTTTCGATTGGGTTTGGATTCTCGCATATGATTTGGCATCTCTCTCTTTAGGTTGAGTGGGATGAGGTAAATGCTGCTTGGGGTCAGGCTTGCCTTCTCCTCCACACGATGGCTCAATATTTCCGGCCAAAGTTCCCGTATCCTTTGTAGCTTTATACCTTGTTCCTTGCTTTGGTACTTTGCCTTAATTTTGTTTCTTCAAAGGACTCCTTACTGATTAGTCTGTGCATTTACTCTTCAGCTGATTAACCTCAAATAAGTTGTGAATAAGTACACCTTGGCTTGAGCACTAACAACCTTGCTTTACACAACAATTTAAAAGTATTCACTCTTCAAACTGGTTACATGGTTCCATGTATCATATATTTTAAGAACACAACCTTACATTGAAGCAATGTGTATGGTATTTCACAAAGCTAATGCTTCACATGAACGGGCTAATCACTGATGATTTTTTATGGAAGAGTTTTTCTTTTCATTATGCATTTGCATTTTTGTCTTAATGAGAAATTTACCCCATAATTGACGAGGAAATGTAAAAATCAGAAAGATTATGGTCTTTCAACAAAAAATCTTCCCATAATTGACAAAGAAGAATCACTACTCCAAAAGCTGTGATCTGTCGGAAATGAATCAAAATGTGGTGGAACTTTTTTATGTGAACTCTGTAGATATAATGTTTTAAGAATTTTGGCACTGGCGGAAATTTCTATGTTTTTAAGGGTACATGAAAATGTAGTTTTCCAGCATTCTTTAGGAGAATAGTTGCTTGTTTGCACTTGCAGTCAGATCTAATTCAAGCTTTTCCAATGGTTGTAGTTTTGTCCTTCATATTGCTGGTTTTCCATTTAATTTTTGAGATCTCTTCGTCATTATTTTTTCATAACTGTTGCAATTTTGAAACAAAATCAGCCGTATTTTCAGCTTATCTGATCTGATATGTTGGATTTGAGTCTTTTAACACCAATCAAGATCCTATAGGGTTTTCCAGGCTGGAAAACTCACTGTAACTGCAGTTTGATTTCCGGCCGGCAGTGTTTTCCGTATCGATATCAATGATGTATCGCACCCTGGGGATATGGAAACATGTCGGGTATCGCATGGGAAATATTGGATGTATCACATAATGTTTCGCTGTTTTTGCAAACATTGTGAACTTGGTCAAAATTTTTAATGAAACTTTAGGGGATGTTAACAAGCCATCAAATATACACTTAGAAATCAAAAGATCACAAAAAACAAATGCACATCATAAGTTTCCTTTGTACAGGGTCCTAAACTAGATAGAAGTGATGCAACTATATTCAAAATCAATATCATTTAAACTAAGAAGACGTATGGAAATACAAGCAATTCCCCCCATTTTCCCCAAATCCCCAAATCAGAGGTTGAAATACATGATTAAGCATGCAAAACATGTAAAATCATAGATTTCCATCTTATTTCTACTGATTCCAAGTGGTTAAAAAAAGAAAAAGGAAAAAAAGTATATAAAAAAAAATAAACACACCATTTCAAAATCCGGCCCACTCATTGTCTGATCTTGAGTTTTGCAAAAAAAAAAAATAATCTGGTTTCTCCTCCAAATAATCAAAAGGACTTGGTTGGAGTCACCTAAGGAAGGGATTAGAATAGAAGAACTAAGAAAAACCGTGAATGTTTTTTTTTTTTAAAAAAAAAAAAAAAGAAACAAGAGGAAGAAGGATCGATATCACTATCTGTATTGAGAATATCGATGATACATTTGAATGTATTATCGATAGAAGCTTATATATGTTGACAATATTTTGAAAATATCACATTGTATCGATGGTATCATTGTTAAAATACGATATATCGCGATACTATCGTGGACATGCTGAAAGAGACGTATTTCAGTGGTGTTTCATATCACTGGAATGTGATATTGATGATATCAGCCGATATACCACAAACACTGTCATTTAGAAACCAATATTCCGCTCCACACCCCTGGAAATCTCATTCTCCTTTTTCTGTCATGAACATTGTTGTCCAGTAGAAAAATGCTCTTGCAAAGGTAATCATATACCTTTCACTTGAAAGGTTATTTCTGTCCTGTCCACAAACTGTTGCTAATCATTTCTCCTTCATATGAAGTGCTGCTGTTATGATAGCCTGCATTTGTATTTGTGCATATGAAGTCTGTTAATAATTTCTGCAGGAATCATCCTTAATTGCAACCATTATTTCTGTACGAAGTGGTCATTGGAAATTCCTATACTTTATTTAAGGTATCGAATAAAGATTCTTCCAATGGGAAGTTACCCCCGCATTATGGACAGCAATAACAATACATATGAGCTGTGAGCAACCTTTTCATTTTCTTTTGAAATCTTTTACTTTGAGAAAAGTTCACCATTGTTGTAGTACAAGCGTTCTTCTTTCTAACAACTCTATCCATTGTGGGATGTCCATTCCAAAGTTCTTATAACTTGTTACTTTGGCATGTAAATTATAAAAACCTCCTGTTATGGTGTACATTCATTTTTCTATGTGTCAGATTTTTTTTTAAAACCTTGAAAAATACAGTAGTACTTAAGAAACAAAATTCTGAGTTTTTTAAACCTTAGCCTGCATGCTAATTTTTGTTATCCTAAAGCTTACATGTTTTTCTAGTATATGTTTTATCTTTCATTTTCAACAAGGTAATGCTTCATTTCTATCATTCGGCTTTTGTGCTTCTCGAACTCTCCACGTTCTTTATACTTTCCCTATTTTTGGTAAAAAAAGGAACCGGTTATTGGTAATACGGTTCTTTCTTTTATGTGGATGTCTCAACTCATGGTGTCACAAGGTCTTACCAAGGTGGATTATTATTATTATTTTTTCTGTGGAAATAGATTTTGTTTTATATGACATAGAAGCATAAGAACCATCTTGTGTTTCAGATTTGGTCCTGTGAATTTATTTTGGAGCACTCGCTATGACAAAGCAATGACCCTGTTCTTGGCATGCCTCAAGGACTTTGCCGAGTTTGCAAATTCCAGGGATCAAGAAAACAACATACCACCAGAAAAATGTTTCAAGCTCCCTTACAAGTGAGTTTTTTCTTCTTCTTTCTGTTTTGTTGGTGGTCGTTCTCAATAGTATCTGAGGATCTGTTATGATCACAAGGTCCACAACTCGATTAAGCAACACAAAGGATCATCTACTTCCATTACCTTTCAAGAACTTGTGTTGATGTCGCTATAACATCCTGCCACTGATTCTATTATCAATCTTCATGTAAATTTAGAATCTTGCTATTTTGACACCCTTCTTGGTTTAAGCATAGCGTGGATATATCGCCTTTTGGTATGATGCCTGTATACTGCTATCGGGCTGAGGTATTTGTGCATGTATGATATTGAGGTTCACTAATCCCATATCTTGTACAGACCCCCCTTGCACACCTCCATGACCATGCAGCACTGGTGCAGAACATCTGAGCCATCCATCAAGCAATCTCACCATGTAGATGCCCTGGCTCAAAATCAGTGTGGTCCATTCCCCAGGTGGACCATATTGTACAAAATAAATGGATTGTGGAAAAAACTTGATTTGGCTGTAGCTCATGTGCTCTCACTGAATGCACACCTCTTTTGACTCGGTCTGGCACAAAAACAGGGTCAGCTTTAGTAAGTCATGGTTCAACTTGTTGACTTGGCCAACCTTGGTCCACATCTTATTGCCAATATGAAAAAAGAAAGAAAAAAAGAAGGAAATGAAAAAGAAAAGAAAGAATCCAAATTATAGAACTGCTTGTGAATTAATTTTGGATCATCAGTGCACCATTTCTTAATGATTGCTTTTTATCTTGGCGATCTGTTTGAGATTTCTTTCTCCCATGAATGGGAATTAGGTTGACTTTGGGAAAAGTTTGGTACTCCATGAAAACTATAATCCTTACTGTGCTGTTGGTGGCAGTCATATTTACCAGGTGAAAAGTGATGAGACCCTTGATATTTCGTGTGGCCTCCTATTTCCTTAGCCAATGGGCAGCCATAGAGGCAGGGACTGTAGTTCTCTTGGACTACTGAACGAGGTGTTAACTTATTCCATGTTTTTTTCCTGTCCATTCCCAGATGGAGCTTTTGCCCTCACCAACTTTGTACTCGTAGTAGCTTCCTGATTTTCTTGAGAAGAGAAACCATCTTCTTCTTCTTCTTCTTCCCCCCCTCAATTTATTGCATACCTCTGCACACGTTTCACTCTCATCTTACCGTAGCCCAATTGTACTTTCTCAACTTTTATGAGCTGGGTTTGGCCCAATGCATCAGAAAGATTACTGACACCACATTGAAGTTGCAAGCCTCCACTACCGCTTTCGACCAATGTATTGTTCAAAGCGTAGTTGACAGGAAATTCATTTAATGCCACAAATTAGATATTCTTCTTGCTTCCCTATTCATGCATTTGTTTCATGCCTTCAAACTGCTACAATAAAATTCTGTAAGATGTGTCATTTCTTGCATCTTTTCTTGAATTGTACCCCACACCTGTTTCTTGTGAGGCAGCTGTTGGCTTAAAGTAGTAGAGGTTATTTACTGACTTCATTTTCCAAGGACTGTAGACTTGGAAGTTTGCTAAGCCCTCACTTCCCCATTCACATGCAAGTACACATGCCAATATAGCACACATGCGCAAGATCTGAGCTTTCCATTAGGCGGGCCACACTATTTATCCCTTCTTTGATAAAATGAGGCTGTTTCACTCCTCAGGTGGGGCCACAAGGTACAAACAAATGGATGGCTAAAAGAATTATTTTATCTGTCCATTTGTTTTACATCAACCCACATGAGGAGTAAAATGGCCTGTTTTCCATCTGATGGAAAGCTGGAATCTCATGCACAGGCCATTTGGCATGTGTGCTTGCATGTGGATGGGTAGGGCTGCATGCGTTCAAGACCAAAAAAAGCATCTCCAAATGCTTAGAGTTCTAGATCAAATATTCTCATGCATTTCTCTAAATGAATGCCAATGAACTAAGGGCAGAGATGCTTTCTCCATTTGTTCACGAGCATGATTCAATATGCATATCTATTTCTAAAACATTGTTTTCGCACGGATTTTGTAGGATTGAGAACGACAGGGTGGAGAATTACACCATCACACAGAGCTTCAACAGGCAGGAGAATTGGACAAAGGCTCTGAAGTATATGCTCTGTGATCTGAAGTGGGCACTGTTCTGGTTTGTTGGTAACACCAACTTTCAGCCACTTCCTGCAGCAGTTTCTTCTCAGAGTGAAATCTCGCTGCCCGTAAGTTCTGTGTCTGTGAAACAACACAGCACGGATTCGAAGACTCAATCTAGAAGAAGCCCGCCCAAGAACTGACATGGTGGTAGGATGCTCACTCCCCCCTGTATAAACAACAGAGGCCAGGCATCATCTTTACAGCAATGAATATGCAGGTATCAATATCACATAATGTTTATATTATATTGATATCTTGTTATTGATGTAATAAGCACGTACAAGTTCATTGAGCGTAATTGTTTATTGGGTGGCTTTGCATTTGCAGATGAGTAATTATAGGATCCCTGACTGGTTTTCAGGGGCTCATGGTTCAGTAATCCAGACCATTGGTCTGCTGCATCCAACTGGATAGACCACGCCCCAAAACTTCCAGGTTGGAAAAACCTAGCCATCAATCATGGCCCTTTTTTCAATTGAATGTGGACTTTTGGTCTATTTCTCTTTTCAACCGTCCATTACTGGGCCAAAATTAGAAAGCGTATGATTATCCTATTGATGATTTTTTGAGGCATAGTCCATTATCAATGGCCTGGATCACTGAACCGTAGACCCTTCTCATCAGAAATGAAAACCCCGTCTCTAGGATCCTATAATTCGTTTCCTTTTTCCCTGTTTGTTACCTACTTTGCTTTTGGCATGAAAAGGAAGAGCAATTAATGGACATTAATGCTATAAGTGAAGGGGTGTCTTACAGGGAAAAAAGTGTGTTGGATGATACGTAGGCACTTCAAAATTGCATACGTGGAATTCTGATTCAAATTTAAGTGTCCAAATTATGGGTACCAGTTCGTTCAGCTGTATTTAGGGCTGTACACGAGTCAAGCTAGCTCGAAAAGCTCACTCGACTCAGCTCGGATTGACTCGGCTTGAAAGGCCGATTGAAGGCGAGTCAAGCTTGTTTACTAAAGCTGGAGTTGAGTTCAAGCCAAGTTCGACCATGGTGTATTTCAACTCGAAGCTCGAGCTCGAGCTCGGCTCGGCTCGGCTTGGCTCGAGTAATATATTTTAATAATATATATTATATATATTATATTAATATTAAATGTATATAATATATATATATTTAAGTTAAAAAAATAGAGTTAAAACTTAAAAGTTTTTACTAAAAATCCTTACCAGACCCTACCTGTCCCCATTCCCTCTTTTTCTTTCCCTTACCCTACTGAGGTAAACTGGACTCGACTCAAGATAATTTCGACTCGACTTGAAAGCTTTGGCAAACAAGCCAAGCTTCATTGTTGAGCTCGAGGGCGAGCTCGAGCTCGAACTCGAGTATAGCGTGGACGAGTCAAGCTAAGCTTGGCCCACCTCGACTCGGCTTGGCTCGATGTACAGCCGTAGCTGTATTATTAACCAAAATTCAGGGCTATGGTAAATGACGATTGATCAGGGACAGCCTGGAGCACTGAAAATTATCATCCAACCAGGCCTTTCCTGTCAACATGACACCTCTGTTGAAAGGCAATGCCATGCAAACAGTAGGCCCACCACCAAATCAGCTGGGTCTGCTCATTTGTTGTTCCATGCCTTATGTTGGCTGTTCATTATTCACACCGTTTGGCCCACCTGATGGGTGGACCGGTTAAATTTCTTTTTTTTTGCCAGTTGATCTTCATGGCGGGGTCTAGTGTTTGCATGGTTTGGATTTCCCACACAGCTGGCATGTTTGCAGGGGAACCTGCTTGGGCGATAAGTTTCGGTATTTCCAGCTGTACGTTATCTCAAGCTAAAGATGGCATCATTCGGTGGCACTCAATACCCGAGTCCGGCCTATTCAACCTTGACTTAGGTCCCGACTCGAATGCTGAATGAGTGCGTCCGACTAACCAAGTTTTTCAACCATGTTTATACAATCCCAGTTTGGGTTTTCAAATTCCTACAAGGTCCATTGTTCAGTGATCCAAACCGTTGAACAAATTTTCAGGGCGTGGCTCATGGAGTCACATAAACAGAATTGGAGGGTCAGATAGCAATTTCCTGCAACGCTTGCTTGATGCAGTGCATAAAACACCCAAGTTTGTGGTGCTAACCATGTTGTAAATGTAAGTTCCACTGCTATCAGGTTCTCTCCTCGATGTTAGGCCCTTAGGTAATACTAATACTAATTCTAATAATAATTATAATAATAAAAGAATTCAGCCTGATTAAAAAACTCAAGCGGGCCACACCGTTAATTAGCAATTTTGGGAGCAATTTTATATTGTCTCATTGTGGCCCATGCGAGTTTCTTTATCAAATTCTCTTTTATTTTTTTATTTTTGGGTTTTTAATACGTGCTGTTCAAATTGTGATTTCCATATGATGGACGGAGTAGACAACTCCAGTCTGTTATCCATCTCATCAGCTACATTTATGGGCAATCCGATAATGAAATAATCCATAACTGTAGCTGTACTAGTACAATAAACAGACCAGCTACACCAATTTCTCCCATTAATCAAATATATAAACCCCATCTCATGTGTGCATTTTTCATTCACGTAGTAATACTAGCATCATCAAAGGTTAAGATGGTCCACACCGTGGGCTTTATTGTGATTCTCTGGACGGTTGGTGGGCCATGGCCAAAATCCGATCCTGAGATATGTAAGAAGGTAGTGAATGTGCTGCTCCCATGGCTATTCATGATTCCACCACCACGGTGTTGCCATGGGATAGACGGACCACACACGATATAGGACAAAAGGTTCCCTTGAACCCAAAAAATGGCCGGTTCGGCCAATGGACTCTTAGACACCGCTTGAGTCCAGCCTGATTAATAATCAGGCTTTAGTGTTTTGGTCCGCACTGGTCCACAGGCATTCTACATTGGTCCAACCTCTTTCAGAAAGCCCAGACGGGAAAGCTCTGTCCAATGACAGCCCTAGGGCCATGACCTCATGTTGAAACTCCTGCGAGTGTACCACCAAGACACGAGTAAGGACCCAATTTCCTCTTCCTTTCTCAATGTATTAACTTACTCATGAAAAATAATCTTTCCTTCATGAAGCACACAATAATAATTTCTATTTGCATGTAGAACTTCGTTCGTAACAAACATTATCTTCTACACATGTTTGCTAAGCCAGTATCCGTGTCTAAGGCAGCCCATCTACGCACCACCACATGTGCCAGCATGGCAGACGGGCATAAGACCCAAGCCATGCATCCAGTAAGGTGAGTCCCTGAGACTGATGGCATAGTCACTATCCAATAACATTATACATGAATTGGACCGAACAAGCCTATCCTGTTGGACGGCCCAAATAGTTATTTTTCCGAAGTACTCCCAAGCACCATCTGAAAATTACAAATTACAAATTAGCTTAATTCCTTACAGCATCATCTAATGCCATTATCATATTTCAAGTGAGTATTTTCACGGTCAAGGTGACCAGATTGTACGCTCTTACTCATTTCGGAAATGACCGTTAAAACCGATTGATGACGGTTTTCATGGGAAGCTGTGGTCGTCTTTGGTGGTGGAGGTGGAGCATTGGAAGGAAAAGGGTTGGGCGGCATGTTCAAGCTCCCCAGGCCACCTTCCAACATTTGGATCACATTCTTCATAGAAGGGCGATCTACAGGATACCACTGTATGCACCAGAGCGCCACAACCGTTAGTTTCTTTGCTACCTCAACATCACCCTCTACTTCAACTCTAATCCCCATTTCTTCTCCTTGGATTAGACGATTATAGATCCATTCTGGGAAATACACTCGGCTAGCGTTTTCCACCTGAGCATCAATGTTCTTCCTTCCTCCAACCATTTCAAGCAACAACATCCCAAAACTATAAACATCTGATTTATAAGAGACATTTCCAAAGTTCCTTGAAAAAACTTCGGGCGCAATGTAACCCATTGTCCCTCTGGCTGCAGTCATGGACACAACACTCTCTACCTTGGAGCATAACTTGGCTAGGCCGAAATCGGAAATCTTGGGATTGAAGTTATCATCCAGCAAAATGTTGTGGGGCTTGATATCAAAATGAAGGATGCGTTGGTCGCATCCCTGATGAAGATATTCAATTCCTCTACCAATGCCGATAGCAATGTCACAAAGCTTCTCCCAACCAAGCAACACCCTTGTATTTTCCACCACCGAGAAAATGAATTTATCGAGCGATCTGTTTGGCATGAATTCGTAGACCAGGGCTCTGTTGGATCCCTCCGCACAGAAGCCGAGAAGGCTAACCACATTAATGTGGTGAATTTTACCAATGGTACTCACCTCATTGATGAAGTCTTCTCCATTGCCCTTGTACTTCTCTAGTACCTTAACTGCAACCAAAGTTCCATTCCGAAGTTTCCCTTTGAACACGCTACCAAAACCTCCTCGGCCTAATTTTCTCTTGAATTGTTTCGTCATCCTTTTAATATCCGCGTAAGTGTATCTCGTGGGCTTGAGAGATTTGTACTCTTTTAAGAACTTTTCAATCTTGATTTGATTTTCTTTTTCCCTGTTTAGATCTGTTTTCCACATACTGTAGACCTTAATAGTTGCAACTGCTGCTGCTAGGATAACAAAACCTCCTATGCATACACCTGGAAATATTACAAAATTACAGACCGAAAAACCCTAATAAATTAATGATAGATAAAGGGTCTATATTAGTAAATTAATGATAGTGTTAAAAGCTTTACCAATAATTAACGGCTTTACCCACCCACCTGAAAAAATAAAATAAAATAATCATGTAAAGGAAAGATAGGCAACATTCGATATAAAAGAAGAAGAGTATTTAACAATTTATTATTATTAATAATATTTTTTTGGATGGCTTTGCTCGGTTTGGGTAAAGGATTCAGCAAAAATGCATTTAAGCAAATCCTGATTTTGGCAGAACAGTCTGTATCCTCCAAATCAAATTTGCATCAAAGAAGCGGCTTCTTTCACTTAACTGAAATCAATAACTCTTATTAAAAACTCTTGAATTTGTAATTAAATGGAAGGAATTTGTAATTATTGGGAATTCCGACATGGAGGTTAAGTCGGTCTATTCCATGTAATCTACACTGGTTGGCATCCACGGACAGGGTCCTCTTCATGGATGGTCTGTCTCGGAACGCCCCTTTCTGATCTAGCTATGCTGTAGAGCGTAGAGCAGAGGCACAAGGTAGGAGTTTGTTTTGCCTCTGTCAGGATTCAGGGTCCGGCGTGATAGACACACTGGAGCGAATATGCTGAGTGGTCCGCCGATCAGAGCCGTTCATGTTGCGTAACAGATGCTATAAGAAACTTATGGTGAATGGATGATTGCGAACATCACCATGTGTAGATGAATTTATAACTTTTGAAAAATAAAATTTTAATAGCTGGTGTGATTATGGGACAGTATCCTGCTTTTATGGTTGTAAAGAAACTATGGACAGTTAAGAATCTGGATCTTGAGTCGCGAGAGAGCGGCAAAAACAGAGTTGAAAGGTAAAGAGAAGATTACCTTTGGGCTGCCAGAAGTAGCATTCTGTTTCATTACTGGTTCCACTGCTTTTGAATCTGCATCGATGTTTCTGAAATTCACACTCTCTGCATCTGGGTGCATCGTTCCATGACAAACCTAAATACGGACTGTCAAATGCAATGGTTCCAGTGTTATTGCAAGACAGATTGAGCATCTGTCCCATTGTATTCCAATCATAAATGGCGTAAACATAGTGGCCAGGGCTATTCAGGCAAGAGACTGTATAGAAGATTGGGTTAGACGAATTTGAATGTGGTGATGGACAGTTCATGATCGTGTAATAATCGGTAATTGAACCGTAGAAAATAGAAGAAGAGAGGTTGAGAGGGCGAGAGAGAAGGCGCCTTGCAAGGCAGCCATCTGGGTCTTCGATGTATAGCATCCCGAAGTCGTAATCGATGCTGTTCAGGTAGAACTCTCCTGAATTTGGAAGGTCGAGGACGGTATGACTTCCCTTGCAAGAGAGCTCGAACCCTGGATAGCCACAGTGCTGGGGCTGGCTTTTTAGCCGGAAGGGGAACCTTATCTCAGGGTCTGAGTCGCTGCACTTGGAATTCAAGCAATCGCCTTTGCTGGCTTCCGCGGCGTCTATGGAAATAAGGAGGATGAAGAAGAAGAGGAGAAATGTTTCTTTTTCTGGTCTAGCCATCCCCAGTAGTTAGAGAGATTGGTCGTGGGCTAATCTAACTAAAGGAAGAAGAAGAAGAAGAAGAAGAAGAAGAGGATGAAAAGCTTGTGAAGGCTGATAGGCCGGCAGGAACGCAGTTTCGCTGTTGACCCGAAAACCAACCAGTTGGCTGGTGTCAAAGCTCTGTGGGCCCCAGTCTATCTTTCCATTTTACCAGCTCGTTTTAGGGCCTGAGCCCATAAACAGGCAGATCCAGAGCACACGTGGACCACACTACCGTGGGGATAATGATGTCCACCGTCGAGTCCTTACTTAGGGCCCACATTGATGTTTATTTGTCATCCAACCTGTTCATAACGTCACACAGACCGGATGCAGGTAAAATGGATTCAAAGTACGGTCGCATCCTACCACTGCCCCACTTGGGCTGGGTGGAATAATGGACGGAGTGGATGTCATATCCACATGACGTTGGCCCTGCAGAGCTATTTGTTTGCCGGGCTGCTTGTTGCAGGAAACTGACGTCCCTTTCCTCCGGCCAGAGCATCTCGTTGATAGCAAACACGGACGGAAGCTACCTTGCACCTTCCTCCAGGTCTCAGCAAGTCAAGCATGCTTCGTTCGGGAAGTTCCACGCTCTAGCTGGGCGGCCATCTTGACCGGACCACCGTGATGTAACTGCAAAGACCGGACCACCCAAACGGGCTTCGGTTTCTTGTTACACCTGTTACAGGGACCTAAAGCTGCACAGGGCCTACCGTGACGCATGTTTATGTGAAATCCAATCCTTCCATCAGTTTCAGAAGCTCGTGTTAGTATGAGAGCCTAAATACAAAGTAGATTCAAGACTCAAATGAGCCACACTTTCAGAAAAAGTGGGGATTTAATGTTCACCATTGAAACCTTCCCATAGACTTACATATATTTTGGATCAGCCTTATATTTGTGTTTTCAAATCATCCTGTTGGAATAACCTTACCAAGGGTTGGGTAGCATACAAACATTAGGTGAATTCCAGGAAAGTCCAAATAGCAAATATTTACGTACTCACCCTTTCCTATGGTACAACCTACTTGACACAAGTGGGCTCTCACTCAACTCACGTTAGCTGGAGAAATTGCCAGGAAAAGTGGATTTCGCACGATATACAGCAGTTAAAAGCAAACGCGCTTCGCGCCATGCTTTCACGTTGATTGACTTCAGGACTTCTCCCTTATAAATATGGAATAGTGCTCGGGTGAACTTTGATACTCATCGGACGCGGATTAGTGATACTCGCTTTTGGCCCACTATGATATATGTGTTGTATTCATACTGTTCATCTATTTGTAGAGATTATTGTAGGACGTGAGTATCATGAGGTAAATCCAAAGTTCAGGTAGAACCGACCATTAAAAACAGCGAGGAGAGTTGTGCCCACTATTAAAACCTTTCTATGTTTGTCATTATATTTATTTGATATCTAACATGTTCATAAGTTAATATAGATATGAAAGTAGGGAAAACACAAATATCAACTTGATTGAAAACTTTTATAGTCTCATAAAGTTTGCAATGATAGGTGTTCAATCTTCATTGTTTTATCTACGAGTTAATCCTCACTGTTTTCTAAGTATGGATCTGACTTATTCTTTTACTAATGTGCTAAAATAAACTTTTCAAATGATTAAACAGTATGGATGCAATAAATACATCATGGTGGGCTCACTCCAATAGGAAGTGCGGCTACTCAAAATGTAGCTAATGCGCGTTTGGTTGATCGGAGTGGGGGTTGATTATGTGTTACGCGGAAAATACCTTACCCTTACTGTATGGGGCCACCTTGATGAATATGTTGTAAAGACACACTTTCCATTCGTTTTTTAGCTCATCTTAGTATAAGCCTACTTTGATGAATATGCTGTAAATATGTGATCTCCGGTAAACCACACCAACGAAAAAAGTAGTGAAGGACCATTATAAAAAACCTTTCGGCATTTTTTTTAAATCTTTTTTATTTTCAGCCACAAGAGTTTTGGATCAAGCCGTTCATTTTATTTTCCCTCAATCCAAGTGTGGTTGGCCTTCGCAATAGGTTAGAGATGGTAAACAAACACTACAATGGACTTTAAGATGCTTTTATTAGCGAGAGATCAAATACCACTGTTTCCTGTGGCGTGGTCCACTTTAAATTTGGATCTGCTTAAATTTTTGTATCACGTCCTACAATTAGCTGAGAAAAATGAACGGTCAGCATGATATACGAAAAATCATTAAGGTGGCCACCACGGTAAGAGTAACACCTAGTCCACTCCACTGCGCGTGCACACATGCACTGTACACGTGGCAAACATGTACCTATGGGACGCCGATTTTCTGTGCCCCGGCCACGGATAGTTCCTGTGGCTGGAAGCCATGTGACGCCCACAGAGATAACCGTCACAACTCCGCTACCTTCATCAGTTTCTTAAGGTCGCAACTAGGACAGGAATCCAAAAATTAACAGGACGTTTTATTTGTGGATGATATTTCTGTTCTCAGTGTTTTGTGTGGTGCGATCCACCTTAGTTTTGGATATGCTTGATCTTTGAATTCATATCCTACTGTGGCTTTTAGAAACTGATGTACAGAGTAGATTTGTCAAAAGCATCTACATCCCTACACAGCTTCCGACTACAGTAACTTCCGATGGCCGCCGCACAGACAATTCTGGTCCGTAGGTGCGGACGGGGATGGCTTATTGACACTGCCAGGAGCTACTTGCTATGCTATTAAACGGTACGGTGCTCTGCATGGCGTTAGCCCAAAAATGACGCAGAGTCAAATATGATGTGGACCACACCACATAAAACAGTGGTGATTGAACTCCCATCATTAAAATACAAATGTCAGCTTAATAAATAAAAAAGCTTTTATGGCCTCTGGAAGTTTTTAACGGTAGGCATTTATCAACAATGTTTACTGTAGTGTGGTCCATCTGATATTTTGATCTGCCTCATTTTTGAGCTCATGGTTTAAAACTAGCTAGTGAAATGGATGGACGGCATGGATATAACACATATCACAATGGGTTCACTGAGCACCGTCAAGCAGAGAGTAGACGGCAGGTGGTAATGAAACGAAACGTGTAGGGGTACTCACCTGCCGAATTAGGGAGCTTCATTTGGCTCTAGGGGCCAGGGTGCCACCAGTCACGTGGCAGCTCCCAGCCTTTGGTAGGGAAAGATGCAATGTATGTGAAGTCCCTCTTTTGAGGTATGTAATCATGTGGAGAACCGAATAGACTCTAGTACTCCTCTCTGATCCATTCCCCTCTCATTGCAATCATGGCGGGGCATCCCAGGGAATCCCAGGGAATGCCAGAAAATATAAAAGCTTCCGCAACATCCTTTAAGCTCTTATATTAATTCATCACGTACCTATACCGAGGAGAGTGAGAGTAGTAAGAAAGAGCCTATCTAAAGTCCAGCCTAATCTATCTAGAACCCTAACCTTTTGGGCTACTCAAGCCTTAATTCAAGCTACTTGATCTAATTCTTGTGATACTACTATCCAACTCTAACATGATTTACTTGAATCTTGGATGTAAATCATTTTTAAGATACTGCTTTGGATTTATTTGGAAAAAATGATGGATAATGTATATTTAACAAAAAATTATGGTGGGACCCATAGCAGTTCTATTGCGCAGGATGCCAATAACGCTAGTGAACCAAGATTCAATCTCCAGTCTCACCTACAAACGATAAACAGAAAGAAATATAATTTAGAAGTAGAATCAAAGCATTCCAAACAAACCACAGACAAGATATACATGAAAAAATCCCAACAAGGGTAAAAAATCACGGTGCAAAACTTCCACTATAAAGAAAACGAGATTACAAGTAATATACTAAAATTTTTCCTTTAAATGTATAAAGAAAATTATTTGCCCGCACTTTTGAATAACTCCCATAACTCTGAAATAGCCTTGAGACTCCTATTTATAATTTAGGTAACTTTCCTTTTGTACCCTTGCGAAACTCCCTCAAATTTCTATAGTTCATATTAAATCCGTAAAACGAATCTGCGTAACCTCGATTGGTCGAGCATAAGCCTCGATTGGTCGAGCACCACGAACACGGAAAATCATAGCTCGCTCGACTGGTCAAGCGGCCTTGTCCTGATGTGGCTCCACATCTCAATAATCTCCCACTTTGAGACTATCACCATAAACCTCTTGTACATCCGGAGTACATTACCTCCCCGTCTTCAATCTTGAAGAACAATCAAAGCTGAATAGAGTTTCAGCTTCTCCCGTGTGACCTCCTTGGTCAGCATATCCACATGATTCTCACTTGTATGAATCTTCTCCAAAGCAATCGATCAATTTTTCATAAACGAACGTATGAAGTGATATCTGATGTCAGTATGCTTGGTCCTTGAATGAAAGGCTAAATTCTTAACCAAGTGTATTGTACTTTGACTGTTACTGTACAGCTTGCAATTGGCTTACTTCTTACCTAACTCTTTCATGAAACCTTGCATCCATACCATCTCCTTGCATGCTTCTGTAGCTATAACATATTCTGCTTCCGTTGTACTGATAGATACTAGCTTCTGTAACTGAGAGACCCAACTGACTGCAGCACTACCTAGAGTAAAGACATAACCTGTAGTGCTTCTTCTGCTGTCGATATCTTCTGCCAAATTTGAATCTAGTAGCCTTGTAGTTTGATTTCCGATCCTCCATAACACAACCCTAAATCCTCAATACTTACTAGGTATCTGAAGATCCACTTCACAGCTTCCCAATGTTCATTCCTAGGGTTGTTCATGAACCTGTTAACAACTCCTACTACTGGAGCAATGTCTGACCTCGTGCTCACCATAATATATATGAGACTCCCAATAGCTGACGCGTGTGAGACTTTAGTCATGTAGTCCCGTTCCTCCTGCGTTTTCACACCTTGCTCCTTAAAAAGCTTGAAGTGATTGGCTAATGGAGTGCTAACCTGCTTAACACCTCTCATATTAAATCGATCAAGTACCTTTGCTATGTATTCTGCTTGTGACAAAACTAATTTATTATTTTCTCTGTTACGCTTTATCCTCATGCCTACGATTTATTTTGCAGCTCCTAAATCCTTCATGGCAAATTTTTTAGACGGTTGTCTTTTGAAATCTAAAATGTTCTTCATGCTTGATCCGACCATAAGCATGTCATCAAAGTATAGAAGAAGGATGATGTATGACGTATCAAACTTCTTCAAATAGCAACAGTGGTTTGTATGACATCTCCTATAATCATTTTTCGACATGAAACTGTTAAACTTCTTGTATCACTGCCTCGGGGCTTGCTTCAGGCCATATAGACTCTTCTTCAGGCTACATACCTTGTTCTCCTTTCCTGGTGTCATGTATCCTGTCGGCTGATGCATATATATCTCTTCTTTAAGGTCCCCATGAACAAAGACTGTCTTAACATCTAGCTACTGTCACGCCCCAAACTCGAAAACCGGGCTCACAAAATTTTCGATCGCCGAATCCGGCGCCGACAGCCTCCGTAGAATCCCATTCTCGGCTCCTAGCTCCCATTCGTCAGGTTCCGATCCTGGGATGCTACGAGGAGGATTTTCAATGTCAGTTTGATTCGTAATAAGCATAACCAAATGCATAACCCACAAACAACAACTAAGCACTCCATTACATTTCCACTATGATCAAAACTTTACAAGTACAATGAGCATAAAGGAAAATACAATGGTAAATAACAAAAACTTCAAAATGATCAGCAACGTGCTCTTGCCTCAGCGCTGCTGCGATCCAACGTCACCTGCAGGCAACGGTCGTGCATAAGCTTACAGAAAGCTTAGAGGCTGGTGAAAGTGTGTGCGCAAGGTAGTAATATGAACATGTAATGTCGGAGTAAAGCGGAATATGCAGATGGATCTATAATATCATGAGCCGTACCAAGACTTATGCGATGCAAGATATGAATGATATCGGCCAACCCAAGGCCATGCGATGTGCAATGCAACTCAAGCATACAGATCCTCATCTATGTCCACACCTCAATGCAGCTCAAAATATGAAATATCACCGGGGTCTAGTACACTCTAAACCAGATCGCCGCCACATCACGCGCAATAAGGTAAGTGGAAGAGACCACACTATCTGTTTGCCAATATCGGGCGCGACTCGTCGATAGCGGACCCATTCCTCGAGCTGGTCAGACTCAGCCTAGGATTGCCCCCTACACCAGGGCGGGTAAGGCCGCACCCCCTTCCAACAGACCACGACACAGTGGAGAGCACAGCCAACTGGTATTCGGCACTCAGCGCTCATCTACCCACTCGGTCTAGACGTTGGAGCAATCTCTTGGTACCATAAGGGTTTAGGGACTTTCACCCAGGGATATTTATAGTACCCCATGTAGAACAAGATTTTTAGTATCCAATCCTGCCCACCACGATACATCTGTGGAAGTTATGACCCCGATGTCGTTAGGGCGTACCATATCCATGTCATACAAATGCGATATGCATGATTCACACTATCCAATCATGCAGCAAATCCTGCGCGTATCGTGCGCTGATGTAGGGCAACACTGCCTAACCAGGAGCCCATAAACAACCTGCCCGAAGGCATATGCTATGATCAGTCAATCCTCATATCAAGCATGCATATGATGCGTATGATCATGAGTCATGAAACTACACTAAACATGTCAATGAGTGATGATCCATTCTTACAACGCAGATGGGCCTGGACGGCCTATACACAGCAAGTACGGCCAGTAATGGGCCCTAAGGAGAGTCGTAATGTAGACATCCAACCAGCATCACACTCGCAATGTGTACGTCAAACCAACATTGCTCCCAAGGCACGATCTTTGTAAACCTTAGTACTTAGACTATAATGGATTCACACATTGCAATGGACCGTAAATTGTCCCCATTGGTCCTTACATATATATCAAATGGGCCATATCCTATGGGCCTTTTATTCTTCAGATGGGCCACATAAATGGGCCACACCAATGGGTCTTATGTGCATTGCAATGGGTCAAAACCCGTGGGCCTTGGATTGCATCAATTGGACCTAGTCATATGAGTCTAATATGTATCAAATGGGCCACACCAATTAGGCCCCACATGTAGATCAAGTGGGCCTCAACCCATAGAACTAACATGAGTCAAATGAGCCTAAACCCCTAGGCCTTAATCAAATAAAATGAGCCTAACTCATGGGTCTCAAATAAATCCAGTGGGCCTAATCCCATGGACCCTTTTATAATCAAATGGGTTTAGTCCCATGGGCCTTACAATATATCAAATGTCCTACTTCCATGGGCATGCATGGGCCTTGAAGTACATCAAATGGGCCTAGTCCCATGGACTTGCAACACATCAAATGGGCCTAAATTCTTAGGCAATGGGCCTAGTCCATAAGCATTTCATAAACCAAATGGGCCCAGCCCATAGCCCCTTTGAAATTCAACTGGGCCTAACCCATAGGCCTAAAATGATCTTACCAAGTGGATGGACGGTCTGGATGCATCACGTGCGTCATGGTGGGTCCCACTGTCCAGTGGACATTGCGGGTAGAACACATACATCACAAAGGGGCCCCACCGTCCGCTGGACAGTGGAGGCCACTCATGCTCAAGTGGGTGCAGCCGTGGGGGGTGCCACCGTGGTGAGTGCCACCGTCCACTGGACGGTGGACTTAATACATACATCATTGTGGGTCCCATGTGGGGCCCACCCTGTAATGTTTACTTGACATCCAATCCGTTCAATAGGTCCCTCGGGCCTGGATGAAGGGACAACATAAATTTCAGCTTGATCCAATACTTTAGTGGGCCCAAAAAGATTTTAATGGTAAAATTCAATTCACACTGTTTCACTTGGTGTGGGCCACCTTAGTTTTGGATCTGTTTCATTTTTTGGAGGGGGGCCTACCACTGGGGTGGCCCACCTCATGACCAAGTTGGATGACAAATAAACATTATAGTGGGGCTCACACGCAGGGCCGTGGGCCCCCCCCACGTCCGCCCGTTACAAGGCCTGCATGCGCCTGCGTGCAGGCGCTGCCCACTGACGCAGGAGGCAGAGGCTGCCTAATAAATTTTGAATTTTTGGGAAAAACCGTTTTCCCGGGGTTTTTCGCACGCGGGGCCCGCTAAAGTGAAATCCGCCCCAGCCATTGCGATCAGTGGCCCGAGGCCGTCCAAATGAGTCCAGAGTTTGGATTTTTTGATGAAAGAAAATGAAATAAAATAAGAAAAATGTATTTGTAAGGTGATGATGAAATTTATGACACTATGGCCCACCAGGTGATTGGATCAGTTCCAAAATCCTACCCAACGGTTAAAATACCGTGGGTAAGAGGATGGACGGCTTGGATCGAACATAAACATCAGGGTGGGGCCTATGCAAGGGGACCACCCAAGTCCCTTTCCTTTTTCTTTCTTCCTTTTTCTCCTTCCTGTTGAAACGTCCAGCGTCCTAGACGCTGGACGGTCTTTTATTATTGTTATTTTTTTTTTGTGTGGGCCCTGATGGAGTGGGCCACCACCGATGGTTGCCATGGGTTCAACGTCCAATGTGGGCCCCACTTGAATAAAAATTACATCAAGGTAGGATCCATTCAAGTGGGCCACACAACCCTATTGCATAAACACAAAATAAAATAAAATAAAATAAAATAAAAAGAAATAAAAGAGAGAGAGAGAGAGAGAGAGAGAGAGAGAGAGATGGAGAGTGGGACACGGCTTGTGATGGAGGGACCCCGTCATTATGGGCCCTCCCTTACATGAAATCATACATCAATGGACCTTAAAGCATGTGGGACCACCGAAATTTAAAATCAACGGTGGGGATCCTTTCCCCACCAATATGGACGGTCTAGATAACCTTTGAAGAGAAAATAAACCTCATGATGGGGTCCATGGAAAATGGCCCCATCATGGAATGATCATGATGATCCAAGTGGTCCATCGGCCACATTTTAGGGTCCCAAGTGAGATCCACACCATTGATCGGTGGGCCTCACTTGGCCCATCATAAAAATGAGAAAAACTACCCTATAGAGGCACCCACCGTCCGATCTTCTTGCTCCTAGGGGTTCCTTGGCACCTTAGCTTCAACTTCAATGGTTAAGATGAAGCATGGAGGGTTGAGATGAGAGATTTTGGGGTAGGAAGGTGGGCCACTTGGAGCTTAGGAACTCTTACAAATTCCATACGTATGGACTCTTTGGCTTTGGGATTTTTGAAATGGGAAAGAGAGAAAGAGAGAGAGAGTTGTAAAGGGAGAGAGAGAGTGATGGATGGATGTGGTGAGTGATGGTTGTGTAAGAAAATATTGACTTTTGTGATTTTTTTGTGTAAGAGAGGTATGGGAGATGAAGACTTTTGTGGCTTTTTGTGTAAGAGAGGTATGAGAGATGAAGACTTTTGTGGTTGCTTGGAAAAAATGATGGAAGTAATGTGTACTTGACATGTGATAGATTGATGGGTGATTGATTGATGTGATTGATGTGACACATCGTACAGATTCCCTTGGTTTTCGCAACGCTCGGCGTTTTCTCGCACCGAACGATGGCCCACATCTCTTGATCAGGGTATCGCCTCGGCGCGCGAGTCGCGGCATCGGAACCGCAACGACGGCGCGGTCGCTATGGTATTGGTCTCGGGTTGAGTTGAACTCGGGTTGTCTGCATATGATTCAAGATCACGCGTCGATTTCGGTTAAGGGTCGAAGGTTGCCGAAATTCGACCGGTAAGACCGCGGAAGTGTACGGAAAGGTACGGACCAAGATACGGGTCTTACAGCTACTTTAGATGTAAGTCCTCTGTAGCCACTATACTCAAGACCATGCGAATCGTAGACATTTTCACTCCAGTAAAAATATTTCAATGAAATCGATACCTACCTTTTGTTGAAACTCTTTCATAACCAATTTGACCTTGTACCGTTTCGAACCATCGTGCTCTTCATTGATTTTGTAAACCTACTTGTTATGAAGAGCTTTCTTACCCTTAGGTAGAGTGACTAGCTTCCATGTACGATTTGACTCAAGAGAGTCCATCTCGTCATCCATGGCCTGCTCCCACTTAACCCGTATATCTAATTGTAATGCCTCTTCAAAACACCCTGGTTCACCATTATCTATCAGTAGTAGATAATGTAAGGAGGGTGAGTATTAGACCATGGGTCTCCTCTCTCGAGTAGACCTCCTTACAACCGGTGTCTGTGGTTCTACCTCATAATGCTCCTGTGCATGATCATCCTGTGGCATTGTAATACTCGTGTCCGGTAACTCTTCTAACTTTATGAATTCTTTCTCATTGACCTTATTTTGCTGCACATTGTCCTTACGCATTACATTTTCATTAAAGATTACGTCTTTGCTTATGATGATTTTCTTATTTTTTGTATTTCAAAAACAGAAGCCAAAATCATGCCACAACTTGTTTTTGTATTCTGCATCAATGTGAATGTATGAAGTGCAACCGAACACTTTGAGATGTGTAAGATTCACTTCTTTTTCAGTCTATGTTTCTTCTGGTAGCCCACTATCCAATGGTGATGAGAGATTTATATTGATTAGATATGCGACAGTATTCACAGCATTTGCTCAAAACATCTTGGACAACCCTGCATGTCACCTTATCCTCCTGGTGCACTTGAGGATGGTTCTGTTAATGTGCTCAGCCACACCGTTCTGCTGTGATGTCCATGAAATCATTTTCTAATGTTTGATTCTATTTGCTGCATAATACTCCTCAAACCTCTTATCACAGTACTCTCCCCCATTATCTAATCTGAGACATTTTACTGTTTTACTTGTCTCGTTTTCTACCATAACTTTTTACTTCTTAAATATATCAAATACATCAAATTTATGCTTTATGAAATATACCCACAGTTTTCTACTAGCATCATCAATAAAGGAAACAAAATAACATGGGTCACCAATAGATGATACCTGTGTCGGTCTCCACACATCAATGTGTATAAGCTCCAACAAATACATCTTTGGAGCACGTCCTGTTTTCTTAAAACTTACCCTCTTCTGCTTGTCATACACCCAGTCCTCACAGAATTTCATGTTAATAGACTTCAGCCCTGGTAGGTTTCCTTTTGACAATAGCACTTTCATCCCCTTCTCACTCATATGTCCTAACCTCTGATGCCATAATTGTCCATTCATTCCAGTTGATGCGACTGCGAGTGAACTATATAATTCTGAAGTCACGTACAAAGTACCTTCCTTCTTGCCTCGAGATATCACCAAAGCACCTTTTGTGATCTTTCACGAATCACTGGTGAAGGTTGTCACATATCTGGTATCAGTCAACTGTCCCACTGAGATCAAGTTCCATTTTAAACTCGGTACATGTTTGACATCCCTTAATTTCAAACCTGTTCCATCTTTCTGATTTATATGAACGTTTTCCTTTCAACAATACTACACGGCTCATCATCATTCAAGTAGACTCTCCCAAAGTCACCTGACATATAATCACGCAGAACTTCCTTACATGAAGTGGCATGAAATGAAGCACCCGAGTCTATGACCTAAAACTCATTCCTCGCATCAAGAGACAAGATCAATGCCTCTGTGTCGCTCTCCTCAGATAGATTCATTGAATCCTTCCCACCTTGAGAGTTTCCTTCTTATTTCTTAAGCGCCCTTCAATCACATTTTATATGCCCTTTTTTCCCGCAATGCCAACACCCGTCTTTGTCTTTCGGTCCCTTGGACTTCTTCCTCGACTTAGAACGTCCATATTTATTGCCTCATTTGTTCAGCGATATTCCTCTTCCTTCAACGTTTAGAGTATTCCCCTAATCCCATAAAACTCTCAATGCCTTTCTTCTATATTCTTCGTTGAGAATTAGACTGACCATATCATCGAACTTCAGCTTTGTCGACCCTAAAGAATTGTTTACGAAAATCACCAAACCACCCCGACTATCTAGCAAATTGGATAAGATCAATAAAGCCCTGACCTCGTCCTAAAAAACAATGTCAATGGATTCCAACTAGCTCGTGATTGTATTGAACTCGTTTAGATGTTCAGCCACGTTCCCACCATCTGACATCTTCATGTTGAATAGTCGTTTCATAAGATGAACCTTATTAGACGTTGAGGGTTTTTCATACATCGTAGCTAAGGCTTCCATTAATGTTTTTGTATTCTTCACCTTGGATATATCGAAGGTGACACCGTAGACAAAGAGAGTTGGATCGTTCCTAAAGCCTTCTGATGCAATAAAAATCATCCATCATCTATCATCTTTTCTGGTTTCTTCTCTTTTCCTCCTAGAGGAATATAGAGGTCCTTCTGTTATAGATAATTCTTCATCTATATCTTTCAGAAGGTAAAGTTTGAACCATCAAACTTCTCAATTCTAGTCTTCCCTTCTTCTGTCATCGCTCTCACTTGAACTAAATCAAACTTTGATGTCAGTTGTTGCGCAGCACGCCAACAACGTTAGTGAACCGAGATCCAATCTCCGGTCTCACCCACAAACCATAAACAGAAAGAAATATAATCTAGAAGTAGAAACAAAGCATTTCAAACAAACCACAAGACAAGATATATGTGGAAAAATCCTAATAATGTTAAAAAACCACGGTGCAAAACTTTCACTATGAAAAAAATGAGATTACAAGCAATATACTAACTTTTTCCCTTTAGATGTATAGAGAAAACCCTTTGCTCACACTTTTGAATAACTCTCATAACCCTATAATAGCCCTAGGGACCCCTAGTAATAGTTTAGGTAACTTCTCTTTCGTACCCTTGTGAAACCGCCTCAAATTTCAGCAGTCCTTATCAAATCCGTAAAATGAATGTACGTAACCTCTACTGGTCGAGTAAGCTGCTAGACTGGTCAAGTGGACCCTCGACTGGTCAAGCACCATGGACCTAGAAAATCATAGCTCGCTGGACTTTGAGTCGAGACAGCGCTCGACTGGTTGAGTAGACCACTTGACCGGTCGAGCAGCCCTTTCCGGATGTGGCTCCACATCTCAACAAGTTCCACATGTTAAAAGTTTGTGTTGTGTAGTTAACAATCTATTTACGAGAGAGCTCGAGTCATCGGAAATGACGTGGACTAATGAGAAGTTGACGACTCGGACTAATGAGAAGTGACCACATTGGAATTTCATGTGCCTTCAACATAGGTGATCCGCGCTCTTGTTATTATAATTTTTTTCACAATGTGTCCTTGGACCTTCTTTTATATTCGTGTAACTTCTTTCATCATTACTCCCCTTCAAACCCCTCAAGCATGTTTCGATTGATCAAGCAAGAAGATGTTTAGCCACTAATGAAGGATCTTAGCCTGCCATAGTCCACAAGCGTTGCTTCAACATCCCCCACCAACCATGATTCAACAAAGTACAATTTGGAATCCAGCAATGATGTTAGATTTTCTTCTTAGCTTTAATTATGGCATATTGTTCTTCAAGCTCTTCTCATTTGCAGACAAGTATGACTGACTTTTCATGATTGCTCAAAGTTTGAGAGTTGTCATTCATGATTCTGCAATGTTGGTTCTCTCTCTCTCTCTCTCTCTCTCTCGGATTGGCTGGATCTTGCTCTAACGCAGGGAAGGACGTGTTGAGGTCGAGCACCATCTTCTTCGGGGGGATAACTACTTTGAATCCATGGAGCTTCTCTTGACTCCTTATGAAAGCTCAAATCCAAGAGTAAAATTAAAAAAATATATAAATAATTTTCTAAAAATTTAAAATAAATTAATTGATAATTAAAAACAAGTTTACAACCCCTTAAATAGTGATACGTAGGCTATGAAGAAGTTTCAGAATCAAACTACAACTAAAACTCCCTAAAATCATGACTCACTAGTAAACGTACATAGACGGTCATGGTTTCAACTACACATCATGGTTTTCAGCCAAAAATAATAAGTGTCCTATTTGGACTAACCACTTCGTTCTCCTAATTTTTTAAAGAAATTTTCGTGTTGTACACAACTCCTAAAGCTCAGGTAACTGCGTCGAATAACTAACTTTGCTTTATGAGATAAGCCTGTTTTAAGCTTATGAAGGTCCTGATCACTCCCGCCTCCGATCGGGCCTTCTCTGGTCCATCTCGGCTGTGAAATTGCCCACGACCAGCTCTACATCAAAATCAGGCAGGGCTTGGGCTGGACTATTCGGTCACGGGTCTAGAACAGGTTTGGTCATGTAAAGAATATGAGGCGGGCTCGAAGAAGCTTCTCCCGGACCTAACCTGCCTGTGGATACCCCAAAAGAGAAGGTTCTCACATGTCAGTGTTGGGTTTCTCTCTCAAAAAATTCAAGAAAATGAAGAGAAACGTTGCAGCAGAGGCGGTGTCCGTTCTTCTCCTCTTCTTTCTAGCTTCCTTAGCTAAAGTAGACTATAGCTACCCCTCTCGATGTGGAGACGGAGATGTCATCACCATCAAATACCCTTTCCGTTTCAAAGACGATCCTCAGGGAGAAGGCGATCCTCGATATGAACTCGGATGCGAAGCCAATCGTACCATTCTACTATTGGATTCCAAGGTATTCTATGTCAAAGCGATTTCGTACGAGAACCAAACAATTCGAATCATCGAACCGGGTCTAAGTGACAACAATTGTTCTTTTCTGCCTCGCTATCCATTCCTAGATCGTGACAACTTGGTGGAATATCCGTACTACTGGTCTAGAAATCGGTTTCTTGTATTTTTGAATTGTCAGAATTCGTTGGATGATATTTGGTATATTGATGCCAGTCCTTGCACCAACGGTTCGGATTTTTCATCCTCGTCTTGGCAAGGCCATACTTATGTTCGCTTGCAATATGGTTCGTCAATTGGGGAACTGCCTGTTCCCTGCAATCCTATTGCGATGGTTCCGACGGATCTGCGGGAAGATGGCAACCGTTCGATAATTGACATCCACATGGGGTTGATGATGGGGTTTGAGATGGAATGGTCAACACCCCCGAATTGCAGCGAAGACATCTTTTGTGCGGAGACACAATCCGGTAAGTTTTTTAATTTTAATCTCTTGAGATTTTTCAATACAACCCCAGGAATATTTCATCTCTGCCACCATCATCATATTTTTACATATGCTCACCTTTATATTTTTTGCATACTCAAACCATTTATATTTTTAATGTTCAATAAAAGTTGGAATATTTGTTAAGTTGGCTATCAGTCGTTCAAATTCCACATGAAAAAACAGAATCCAAAGACCGTCTAGTTTGATTATTTGATCCAGTTCCATCGGACGAATGGGTAGCCACTGATGTATTAAGCCGCATCCAGTAACCCATTTTCAAAGGGTCCAAAACACTTTAATGTTTTTTATTTTTATTTTATTTTTTAAATTTCCATGACACTGTATTTGGTTTCCATACTAAATTCAAGTTGTTGTTTATATGGATTCAGGTCGGTCTACAGGTTCTAATCCAACCTCACGAAGAAAAATACCCAGTAAGGCCTTCAAACGCACCCTTTAATTTTCTTCCAAGTGGTATTGATAAAATGCTGCCTGCATAACAGCTACCAAATAGGGCCTTGTTCCCACTATTTGAAAGCATCTACTTTAGAGATTTGGGTCAATCGCTAATCAATCATATCATTCTTGTATGTGAAAATAGACGGTTTGAAAATTTTCAACAGTCTAAATTCAACGTACATGTGTGGCTTATTTGAAGAATATTTCACCCTAGTTTTTATTATATGGCGTGTTACAGAATGCGCCAACTGATCTATGGTGGGAACCAATCCCAAGTTGGTAGAAGTAAGGTGGAGCACGAATTCTATCAAAACCCCTTCCATATCCTAGATATGCTCATCTCTAACTTTCTTTTTTGACTATTGTGTTTTATCTGTAATTTCTGTGACAGGATATGGTCCAATCATCGTAGGTAAGAGCTTCTATTATCTACAAGAATATGCTAAAAAAAGGTTCTTTAATTTCATGAGTTGCGTGAGAATTGTAGAAATTCCCTTGCTATCTATCATCCATTGGGATTTTGAAACTAACCAAAATTCCATGTGTTGTATGTGATTTTAACACGGTTTGAAATGAACTTCTCCCTTGCAGGAAGTACCATGGCAGTGAGAGTTTTCTGTGGGATAATATTTATGTTTGCAGCTTTGATCTATAAACTCCAAAGGAGACGCTTAGCATTGGATGATAGAATTGAAGAATTCTTACGTGATTATAAGAGCATCACGCCCACAAGGTACTCTTATTCGGATGTTAAGAAGATAACTAGCGGTTTCAAAGAAAAGCTAGGGCAAGGCGGCTTTGGCTCGGTCTTTAAAGGAAAGCTTGTAAATGGTCAGCTTGTCGCGGTAAAGATGTTAGAGAAATCTAAAGGCAATGGACAAGATTTCATCAATGAAGTCGCTACCATAGGAATGATCCACCATGTCAATGTGGTGCAGCTGATTGGATTCTGCTCCAATAGATCGAAAAGGGCTCTTATCTATGACTTCATGCCCAATGGGTCTCTTGATAAGTATATCTTCTCTCAAGAAGATAGAAGTAGCCCTTTGAGTTGGGAGAAAATGTACAAGATTGCATTAGGCGTGGCACATGGGATTGAGTATCTTCATCGAGGTTGTGCAATGAAAATTCTACATTTTGATATCAAGCCTCATAACATTCTTCTTGATGAGAACTTCATTCCAAAAATTTCAGATTTTGGACTAGCAAAGTTCTATCCAACAGAAGAGAGTATTGTGTCGGTCACTGCTGCAAGAGGTACAGTTGGATACATGGCCCCTGAATTATTCTATAGAAACATTGGAGGTGTCTCATACAAGTCTGATGTTTATAGTTACGGTATGTTGTTGATGGAGATGGCTGGGAGAAGGAAGAACATAGATCCGATGGTAGAAAATTCGAGCCAAATTTACTTCCCGTCATGGATTTACGATCAGCTCAGTAGTGGAGGGGAAATGGAAACGGAGAGTGCCATGGATGATGAGAAGGAAATGGCAAAGAAACTTGCTATAGTTGGACTATGGTGCATACAACTGAAGCCTATTGACCGTCCTTCGATGACCAGAGTGGTAGAGATGCTAGAAGGGGCCGTCGATCTTCTCCAAATCCCGCCCAAGCCTTTTCTATCTCCACCAGTCCACTCAAGATCATGCAATTAGCATTGATAGCATTATATTGGAAGGGTCATTAGTATAAATATTTTGTAGAATATCGTATGAATGGTTTTACCTTCAATTTCTTTCTTTTCCCTCCAAAAATCTCTCTTGATTTCTCTATAAGACAACGAATCAAAGCTCTCAATTGACGTATTTCAACTATTGATAATTTGGCTCTTTTGCTTTGAACGTAAACAGTCATCATAACTTTTATACTCTGAAACTTTTATACTCTTAACAAGTATGAATTTCATAACATCATCCATCTATAATGAAGCCTGCTAGTTGGACAATTTAAATTAATGGCTTATGTTTACAAATTCACACATGTAAGACAATCCTATTCATTACTCACAATCACTTAGCCCACAGAATGTTGATCGCTGGCTATTTTTGTATCAATCTCCATTTAGAGAAGGGAAATTGGACAGACGGCATGAGAATTCTGATCGGAGGATCCAAACAGCATTAAAAATAGGTGGTAACTTCTTTTTGCCTCACATCAAGTGGGAATTCGGGTGACCCACTACGCCTGATTTTTTATGCCCTGGCCAATATATGTATGATGGGGAAGGAAAATGAGCTATTTGGATCTGGGCCCATACATATTCCACATGTTCCCATAAGAAAAATGGTCTGGAAAACCAGGCAATAGACCCGTGGACTGGAATGGACCTCATTTTCAAGAAAATGAAGGGGCCGGATGCAGGCCTTTTTCTTATGGCATTTCTAGATACAGAAACCGCCAGGCCCATTTATGGTCGTCACGGTCTATGATTGGGCCTATTTCAGACCTACATCTAGAACCACATCTAAATCTTCAGCCCCAGAGATAAATGGACCACACCATAGATGAGCCACCTTGGAGGCACCAACGGGAAGGCCCTGATATGGGCTTGGGCTTCGTCCAAGAGCCCGTCAGCCCTGCCTCATTTATGATTTCAATAGCGTTGTGGTCATATCTTGCTCGGCCACTAGCTCTTGCTGACCCAGCTTGAACTCGGCTCGGCTTGGTCCTCGAGCCTGACTGGCCAGCTCAGCTCGGTTTGGTTAGCAGGGCTAGTTCGAACCCAAATTGAGCCTCTGTGGCATTTTCACAAACACATGTTGTGCACTTTCGATTTTTCACGGTATGTAAATGTAACGCCCTAAATTTCGAGGGCCGAGTAAATACTGGACTCCCGATATCCCGGGTGTCACTTATGCCTTACGGAAGCGAGTGATTTGTGTTTATTTAGTTGGTGTATGCATATTTAAGGAATTAAATGGATCATGTAAGAATATAGAATTATCATAACGTAAATTTAAATATTTGAGTAGCAAAATGATAAGTATTCAATCAGCTCATGGGACCGCATCCCAATAAAGATACACATGGTTCAAAAATATACAAAAAAATAACCCTGACCTACGGCCCCAACGCTGGCCCTAAGGCAACTATAGTGGCCCACTCAAGAGCTGGAAATAGGAGAGTTCCTCCTCCAAGTCTATGGATGCCTCATCCAACGCGACGAACTCTATATTACCTACATGTAAGATGGAATCTGGTTAGGGTATTAAAACACTGTCTCAAAGTGAGAGTGAGTGATCAACTCAGTAATTCTATTAACATTAAGTTATATAAGCTATTAAATCCACATGCACAATTAATGAAAAGCAAAGTAAGCATACAGTCCCTAGACACTCTCGTTAATGCACGTGCATACTATTATGATATGATGCATGCCTTTGTCATTCAACACTCCCTCATAGCGACTGCATCTTACGTTCGTAAATGACCAATACACCCTCGCAAGACGACCTCAACTGTCGAGTTGCAAACCTAATTAATGCAATGCTATGAATATTCATGTTAACCATGTATTTAATTAAGTCCGTTCATCCAGTAAGATTGAAGAAACTAAAACACTTCCATTTAATCAATAATCTTATCCAAATCACTTACCCCAAGGCGACCGTAGAGGTTCTAAGCTTGCGATTTATGATTCAAATTTATGTATCACTCAATTATCTCGTAAATCAATAATTCCAAATGTAAGGTATGATACCTAAAGGTATGAGGATCAACTCGGTATAGGTCGTCACACAGACACAGAGTATGATTACTCAGTTATCAATAAAGATATGAATCTTACACCAAGTCATTAATTAACTCAAGTTAATCTATTCAAATTGTGGGACCCATTGTAGATAGTTCACCATCTATAAGATTGATTTATTGATGAAGATGGGAATCTTACACCGCCCATTGTAGATGAGTCACCGTACAAAATGTTTGATTTATCAATGAAGATGGAAATCTTACACCAAGTCATTAATTAAGTCTAGTCAAATTGTCCAAATTGTGGGAGTCGTTGTAGATAAGTCACCATCCAAAAGTTGGATGTATGGAGAAGAGAATCTTACACCAAATCATAAAGTAATTCAAGTCAAACTGTCGAAATTGTAGATATGTCACCATCTAGAAGTTGGATTTATTATGCCAAGTCTTAAGTTGATCATCCACGTTGGGAGACCCATTGTAGATAGGTCACCCTGAAAATTTTGGATTTATCATGAAGATGGAAGTACTATACAAAGTTGTGAATTAACCTGAGTTAAACTATACAAATTCTACAATCCTACCCTCTACCTTTGATCATATGAACAGGAAGAAAGAGCTAGATGTGGACGTCACATGCTGATGCCGTACCTCATAGGGTTAGACCGTGTGGACCTTGTTTGGCTTGCGTCATAGCATTATTGGAATAGAAATATATGCAATTAGGATGTTGAATTTTGTGTTTGGTATGCTAACAAGCTATGCTCATAACAAAGTTACCAAAATAGCAACA
This sequence comes from Magnolia kwangsiensis, assembly GCA_037074715.1. Taxonomy (NCBI): domain Eukaryota; kingdom Viridiplantae; phylum Streptophyta; class Magnoliopsida; order Magnoliales; family Magnoliaceae; genus Magnolia; species Magnolia kwangsiensis. Next base: position 4,763,056 of record CM073573.1, read on the forward strand.
CACTGCTTTGTCATATTTGAATAGGAAAAATCTCAAAAAAAATAAAAAATAATAATAATAACAAAGAACAAGAAAAGGTGCAATGTACGTAAATGAAAGATTAAACATTGCATGGGAAGCATGAAGTGGGTGTCCACTTGGGGTGAGGCTCGGGCATGTAATAGGGGGCCATGGATCACGTGGGCTTGATTTTGGAGCCTGAGCCCAAAAACAACCCTGTAGGTGATGATACTGCAGGGAATATGGTAAAACCATAATCACATATTACACGTGATAGGATTATCTTCTGATCAAGATTATCCATCTAGTGGGACCCACTGTATAAATGTATAAATTGATTGTAAATGTATAAATGTATAAATTGGATAATCATAGCCATCTAAACAGTAACTTTTAATTTATTTATTTTTCACACGCACTCACACATCCACGCATTCACACACCACAGTGGCTTTTTATACATCAATGGTTACTCGCACCCATGACCTGGGGTTGAAACTCTTAAGAGTCTACAACTCAGGCAGGAGTAAGGACCCAACAACCTTCAAATTGAAGTGATAAAGAAAAACAGTTAATGTATCAAGTGCAGGAAAGTAAAGTGATGGTCGTACTACTCCAACAAGTATGAATTTCAAAACGTGGTCCTTTTGTAATGAAGCCTGCTAGTTGGACGGTTCAAATTGATGGCCTATGTTTACAAATTCACACATTTAAGACAATCTTATTCATCACTCACATTCGCTTAGCTCCACTGAATGTTGCTTGTTGGCTATTTTTGCATCAATCTCCATTCAGAGAACAGGAAACTGAATAGATAGCATGAGTATTTCAATCAAGATAAATTTACCTCCGTAGACGCCACCTTGTATCCAACATCTTTTATGAAGAGTCTAAAACTTACCTTTCCAACTTAGACATTGCATGCAAAGCATTTGAGGACGAAAATATCCCTGCTTTTTCAAGTCATTTTTCATTTATGTTATGTAGACCTATGGCTACGGATATGACCATAACCATAGGTAGTGAAAAGTAGAGGTATTTTCATCCTCAAATACTTTGCCCATACAAGCAACATCTAAACCCTAAACCCTAATATGTACCTGCAACGTTTAAGTTGGGAAGGTAAGTTCTTCATAAAAGACACTGGATAAAAGGTGGCGCCTACAGTGGTAAACTTCTCTTCAATCCTGAGAATCTTAACTACAATATGGAAGAGGGACAAAAATAGGTGATAAATTTTTTTTTTGGCTCACATCAAGTGGCTAGGACATGGGAACTACGGTGATCCACTGGGCCTTATTTTTTAGGCACTGGCCCAGATATGATAGGAAAGGAAAGTTAGCTATTCGGATCTAGGTCCATACATATGCCAGATGTTCCCATAAGAAAAATGGGCTGGAAAACCATGCAAGAGGCCCATAGACTGGAGTGGACCTGATTTTTCCTATGGCAATTCTAAATATGGAAACCACCAAAATCTAGACCCATTTATCCTTATCAAGGCTAGGATTGGGCCTATTTAAGACATACATCTGGGCCCACATCTAAATTTCAGCCCCATAGATAAATGGACCGGGATCAAGCAGGCCATAGCCTCACTAGAGTTAGGCCTTTCCAAGGGAGTTTCTCTTCTCAAGTTGGACACCTCGGTCCATGTCTAAATTTTCATCCCAAAAATAAGCAAATGATGATCAGGCAGGCTTTACCTCTACATAGGTCCATCAATAGCCGCCCAATCAAGGTGAAAGGAAATTTTATTTAGTGTTGTGTCCAAGTCTCAACGCGTGGTAACCTAATCTAGCCTTGTAAATATGCATGCCCCAGAACATTTAAGTCTCGTGTGTTTTATTCGAGTGTGGTTGGTAACTTAATGTATGTCATGATTTGTATAAGATCGAATATTTTACTGAGAGACAATGAAATGGTTATTTCGATATTTCGAGGTACACAGAACTACGTCCTTCGATGAGCAGAGTTGCAGAGATGCTAGAAGGGACCATTGATCTTCTCCAAATCCCGCCCAAGCCTTTTCTATCTCCACCACAGTCCACTCAAGATCATGCAATTAGCAGTGATACCATTATATTGGAAGGGTCATTAGTATAAATAATTTGTAGAATATCGCATGGATGGGTTGACCTTCTATTTCTTTCATTCCCCTCCAAAAATCTCCCTTGATTTGTCTCTAAGACTGCGAATCAAAGCTCTCAATTGAAGTATTTCAACTATTGATAATTTGGCTCTTTTGCTTTGAACATAAACAGTCACCATAACCTTTGTAATCTAACAAGCATGAATTTCATAACATCATCCATCTATAATGAAGCCTACTAGTTGGACAATTTAAATTGATGGCTTATGTTTACCAATTCACACATATACGACAATCCTATTCATTACTCACATTCACTTGGCCCACTGAATGTTGATCGTTGGCTATTTTTGTATCAACCCCCATTTAGAGAAGGGAAATTGGACAGACGGCATGAGTATTCCAATCGGAGGATCCAAACAGCATTAAAAATAGGTGGTAACTTCTTTTTGCCTCACATCAAGTAGCTAGAACTGGGAAATTAAGGTGACCCACTACGCCTGATTTTTTAGGCCCTGGCCAATATATGATGGGGAAGGAAAATGAGCTATTTGGATTTGGGCCCATACATATTCCACATGTTCCCATAAGAAAAATGGTCTGGAAAACCATGCAATAGGCCCGTGGACTGGAATGGACCTCATTTTCAAGAAAATGAATGGGCCGGACGCAAGCCTTTTTCTTGTGGCATTTCTAGATACAGAAACCGCCAGGCCCATTTATGGTTGTCACGGTCTAGGATTGGACCTATTTCAGACCTACATCTAGACCCACATCTAAATTTTCAGCCCCAGATATAAATGGACCGGGACCAAGCAGACCATAGCCTCACTAGAGTTAGGCCTTTCAACATCATTCCTTTCCAAAGGGAGTATCTCGGTTCTAAGTTCTACGTCTGGGGCCATGTCTAAAACTTTCACTCCAAAATTAAACACGCCTATGATCAGGCAGGCTTTATCTCTACATAAGCCCATCAACGGCCATCCAATCAAGGTGAAAGGAAAATTTATTTATTTCCGTGCCTAACTAGCGAATGGTTGTAACCTAATCTAGCCTTGTAAATGGAAATGCACTCTAGCCGGTGGACCACACCATGGATGAGCCACCTTAGAGGAATCAACGGGAGGACCCTGAGATGGGCTTGGGCTTTCTCCAAGAGCCCGTAGCCCAGCCTCGTTTTTTTTTTTAATTTCAATAGCATTTTGGTCGATATCTTGCATGCTGAATGAGCAGCCCGGATGCTGCACAAAAGTGTATGGCCATGTTCTAGCTCAATCCTGTTTCTTGTAGCCCATCACAGGCCGGAGCTCACCTCTGCCCTAGGTTTTATTTCCAACCCAGGCTTGGACATACTTTCGCTGGTCCAAGCCCTTGGGAATGCTCTCCTGGTCTGGCAATGTATGGGCCTGTTTGAGTAAGCCCGGCCCAACCATTTCAAAAAGCAGGCCTAAAGCCAGCCCACACATTGCTGTCCTTAAGTTGCACTACCTGTATTCGATCCTACCAACCAAACACAGCTACAATCGATTGCTTTTTTAGTTTTCATAGCTATCGTGATTATGGCTGCAGTGGACCATCCCTAATTTTGAATAGGCCAGGCCTAGTCGAAATGTTCAAAACCTAGGCCTAAGCAAATCTTAGTCTCGACCCATTGACAGCCCTACCATTTGCAGCATTCCGCACGGAAACTGTATGATTGAATGACTTATCTATTCTTTCCAGCACTACACGTCAACACAATTATCATTTGCATGTAGCATCATGCCAAATGCATGCTTAAGCTAAGCTAATCACCCCACTCATGTTTCACATTCTATATAAACCACACCTTCCATGACACATCTGTGCACAAAATCTATTGCAAGATTTAGCTATTCAATCTCCTCCCATGGCCCACCTTGCTCTGTCCGCAGCAATCCTCATGATAGTGATCTGCACATCAGCTACAGAACTTCCCAGCTGTCAAGATATGACCGTTGAGGTCATGCCTTGCGTACCATACGTAACGGACAGGGCGACCAACCCGTCGAGTGCTTGTTGTAAAGGCATCGCAGACCTAAAAGCCATGGGGGTCACTGTTGAAGATCGAAGAGCCATTTGCAAGTGCCTTCAAAGCCAGGTGAAGAAGGTAGTAGGGATCGACGATGGCCGTATCGCCGGTCTTCCCAGCAAGTGTGGGGTGGACGTACCACCTTTCTCGAAAAATACCGACTGCGACAAGTTAATCTCTGCCCCTTTCTATATATATAACATATCAATAGATGCATTAATATAATTTTGTACATTGACTGACTTCAAATTTTTTTTTTCGTACAGGATTTCGGCTGTTAATATCATGGCCCGCGCTTAATCACATGGCTTTAATATATTTGTATTATAATAAAAAGTGCACGTGTATTGACACGTGAAATTATCACCCTTATTAGGGTAGAAGAATGAGTTGCTGTGACTTTCCATGGTACTATACTTTCTATGGCCAATTTCTTCTTTCAATATTAATCTTCCATCGTGGCCCTAAGCACTAGTTTGTAGATGTGAGTCACTTTTAAATCCAAGCCATAGGTATGATGACTCCTATTGATGATGTATAAGTGTGGAAGATCTTAGCCTTTGAATATTTGGTCTTTCTTCCATTGAATGTGGCTTGATGGTGCAGTTGTTTTTGACCATGTATTTGCATGCCTGTGTAAGGAAAGTTGAGCTTGAGGGCATGGAATGGGGATTAAATGGTATAGAATTGCATTAGATGGAATAAGCATCATTATTACACAATGATTATATGTTTGGAAATACCATGACATTTTGACTGTCCAATTTTATATTTCGAATGAAAGTTTTCCCGATTGGAAAACATTGTATTAAGTGAACATGGGTTTCAACTAAAGAGTGATAATTAACAAAATTAATTTCACAACTGATGATGGTCACATGTATAAGCATACAAATTGATTGTCACATATAAAAGTGCATATGGATGAATAACATAAATAAAATATATGCATCAATATGGTGCCATAAATGTAGTGGATTTTGAAATCCACTAAAAATCCCACTAAATCTTCCATTGGAGATTAGATTATATGATACATAGATTAATCTAATCATTCTCACTATTTATGAATGTTAGATGGAATTTACATTTTACTAAATGAAATACCATGCCACCTAATCTCACTTCCCAAACAAGCCCTTAAAGTTTGCCAACCAAGGATATCTCTTACACATGGTCAATCTATGATGAGGGTCCTCATACCAATGGTTTGGATAAACCAATCATGGATACTGTATGGTACAAACTAACTGGAAAGTTGGAACAAGGAACTTAACCCCTCATTACAAATATGAAAACTTATCACTTACAACTAGTATGCTGACTTAACCAAGGTATGCCAGGATGCATCCCGCCGTGTTGATTTAAGGATCCATTGTGACTTTATCTATCATGCATGTGGTCATCTTTCAATAATGATCTCATTATTATGATAGGACTGGTATTGAATGAAAAATAGCCCAAGGTAGATGAATAAATAAATACTATTGAGAATATTTCAACCCTTGGACCATTTTAACACTCTTTTATGAATAATGAGTCTCTTTGACCTTTAAATAAGCGAAGGATCATAGTATTTCAATATAGATTTCCTTTGGATATCTTGTATGCATGAAAGGTTCGAGTGACTGTAAGGACTGGCTGTGATGGATAAGTTTCAATGCATCCTATCAACATTCAGCCATATGTATTCTAGTAACCCTATAATCATCCACTCATTTTTACAAACATTTCTTTCTTGGCAATATCAGATACTTCTAAGGCCAAAACTGTAAAGAATTGAACAGTAGATTAAGTTAACCTACAACAAGCAGCTGGCTGTAAGTTTTGATACATGAGATTTACTAAGAGAGACCATGGCAAATGCTTGGGCCTGTTGGTTTTGCATCTTTTCCTAGTAACCAAGGTAACTGTGTCGTCATAGATATTTTAGAATGGTCAAATCAAACATGGGAATGATTGGTCAAATATAGATAAACATGTTAAACTAATTTGTAATCATTGCATTTAAACAACAAAATAAATTTTTTAATGATGAGTTGATGTTAAACGATGTAAAATTATTATCATTATGATTTTGCCATAGATAATTCAAATAATTAAAATTTTTTATTATTGTGATTAAGTGCAGCTGGTTTTGGGAGACGAGTACTGTGAACAATAGTAGCAAACCCATCAGTATAGTCAATTATGGATAATGTCACTGTACAATTACAAAAAGTACCATTACTTATCTTTAGTTAATTACTATTGTAATTGGAAAAACAAACACATCCTATAATGAAAAGATAAAAGGTTAATATAACTTATGCAGAGAGATTACAAACACCATGTGTGTGCCAATGTGGCACTTACATGCGAGATCCAGGTCATTCATCACATGAGGGCCCACCTTAAGTATATCTTGTTCCACAAAAAAAAAAAAAATAGAAAAAAAAGAAAAGAAACGAAGAAGAAGAAGAAGAAGCTGTTTTACTAAAGTGTTATCTTGTTAATTCTATCTCAAGTTGCTTCCTTTGCTGTGACTCACAAAAGTTTTGAATCTCCAATGAATACACTGCCTTTGGGGTTTCTTAATTCATCTGATGGATGAATTGGATGGTGAATACATCATGGGCCTAGGGTGGTACTGGTGCCCTTGGAGTGCTCCCAAAATATATATACAGGGAGAACTGATGGCCTACAGACATCTTTTTATGTATCCTACATGTTTAGGATATCTGATTTGTTCTAAAGGTGATCCCACATAAAGATTGCCGGCAATAGGAACTTAGGCTAATCAGTGGATTACGTGGATCACCTATCCATCTAGAGTCAGATGTTCATTGATTTCAATGGTCTTTCTAGCCTGACTTGTTGTGAAATTTATACAGATTAATGTAGTTTCTGTATGATATGGAAACCGAAAATAATATGGACAGGCTGAAGCACGTCTGAAAACGCTGTCCTTAAAGCGTTATTTGCCCCAACTCAAGTAAATTGAGTATGCTGATAGGTTACAGGCAAATTGCTTCTAGGATACGACGAGCCTGGTGTGGGTCTGCGTTCAGCAAACACGAAGGCCCACCAAATGGAACTCAATTTCACTATTTCTGGCAGTATTACAATATAAAGGAAAATCCCAAAAATAAGAAAAGAAGAAAATAGAAAAGTGGTTTGCTCGAATAAGTTCTAATCTTCAGCCTGCTGGTTCGGTTGAACCGTCCTAGACCACACCGCTGGTCTGTTCTTCAAGCTAAGGTTGACACCTTACTGTATTGCTGGATAACACTTAGAATATATGAGTGGAGAGGCTATTTTCTGGAATTCGTGGAGTGAGTTGAGATGGATTTGGAACCTATCCAGGCCCTCCTTTTATAGGCTATGGTGGCTGGGGGTTATGGTCCAGGGAAATAAATTCCATGACCGTTTTCTGGCTGTTGAGAAAACTAGCCATTTTATGGCCGTTTTCTGACCGTTGTGCATGGGCCATTAAGCTGCTGCATGCTGACCGTTGTGAGACAGCAGCTAGCCGTTTTATAGCTGTTGGGGCTAGCCATGCAGCAGTTTCAGCTGGACCCTGCACTTATTGCACAGCTGTTACAGAATTTCTGCAACAGCTCTTTTTCAGCCCTCTATATATTCTAAGGGACTCTCATTCAGTCCTTTAGATTTTCGTCCAACCAACCATCTGCCTTAGCCACTAGTCGCACCGCGACTCGCACACGTCTCGCTGCGGTTCGCGAAGGGAGCGACCCTCTGCGACACGATGCGCACGTGCGAAGTGCAAAGTGCGCCACTAGCGCCTCTACAGCCACACTGCCTCACATGCCCACGCCCTCGCACCGAGCCCGAGACCGTGACCGTGACCGAGACCGAGCCCGAGCCCGAGCGCGTGCGCGTGCGCGTGCGCGGTGTTCCAGTGCTTCGCACTGGAACACGCAAGTCCCATGGTCCACGGACTAGGTAGGCAAATATTATGGTACTCCACTATTATCATTTAAACCACTTTTCTTTCTCTTCTCTTTCCCATGTGGGACTATTCCCAAAGCCCCAAAAGTTTTTCCAAAAAACAACTTTTTTATTATTAAAATATTTTTATTAAAATCAATATTTTACAACAATTCCCCACTTGATTTTTTTATAAAAATATTTTCTCGGTTAAACATACTGCCTGAATAATTAGCTTATATGCATAAAGAAAGATATCTTTCGATTTTAATCTTCCCTTAGTGTAAGTATCTCAAAACTCTATCGAAATGACTGGTAGCCGCAGCTTTGAACCAGTTATTTCTAGATAACAGAGTTGGAGAAACCACACACATATTCGCTATGTGTTGTTAGAGTTCCCACAATCTTGCTCAGCACAATTAATGGCCATGTGCTTATCCTAATTCGTGAACGATCCCGAGAGAAAACTCTTAACTCTCATGAGAGACGGCACCATCTCTACGTTCATATAGGTGAAATCCTTCCAGTGTCTCCGTTACTATAAGACACTTGTCCTAAAGACTGGAATTCATTAAGAGTTCTAAGACTCAACCCTCTTTCGTAACGCTCAGCACTTATCTATTATGGATGAGGTTATATAATTTTAGTGCTGAAAACTTTCCACTTATCAGTGACTTGTTCTTACCCATTAAACCCAAGATTAGAGATTTTCTGATTTTAGGTTGGGTTACCATCACTGGTGAAACTTTGGTTGAAGAGTTTCAACCCCATCCCTCTAGATGTAGCCTTTACTACCTCTCTCGGTAGAGGTTTAGTGAAAGGATCTGCCAGGTTATTGCTTGATTTCACATATGAAATAGCAATGATTCCATCTTGAATCAATTGTCTGACATAATCATGTCGAAGACTAATATGTCTAGACTTACCATTATAAGTACCGCTATAGGCTCTAGCTAATGTGGCTTCACTATCATAATGTAGTGATACAGCCGATATAGGCTTTACACAAAAAGGAATTTCTAATAGAAGATCCCTTAGCCACTCAGCCTCTTTGCCTGTTGCAGCTAGGGCTATAAATTCAGACTCCATAGTCGAGTGCGTTATGCAAGTCTGTTTCTTGGATCCCCAAGATACAGCAGCACCTCCTAGGGTGAATACCCACCCTGTAGTAGACTTATTGTCCCCTGCACTCGATATCCAACTCGCATCGGTATATCCTTCCAATACGGCAGGAAACTCTGAATAAAATAGTCCTAAGTCTTTGGTTGCTTTTAAGTAACCAAGGACTCTACTGATTGCATTCCAGTGTTCATTACTGGGGTTACTAGTAAACCTACTAAGTTTACTCACAGCATATGCGATATCAGGTCTAGTGCATTGCATAGCATACATAAGACTTCCTATAGCACTCGCATATTCTAATTGTGCAACTGTTCTTCCAGTATTTTCTTTTAGTTTGATACTTGGATCAAATGGGGTTTTTGCTTCCTTTATATTTAGATGGTTAAACTTGTTTAGTATCTTCTCAATATAATGAGATTGACACAAAGCATAACCCCCACAATGTTTTTTAACTTTGACACCTAAGATGGTATCAACTTGTCCAAGATCCTTCATTTTAAATACGGAAGAAAGAAACTTCTTTGTTTCAGTCACACCTTCCATTTTATTACTTATTATTAACATATCATCAACATATAAACAGATAATAATGATATGATTACCATCTTTTTTAGAATATATGCATTTATCAGCTACATTATGCATGAAACCATGAGATAGTATTTTGGAATCAAACTTCTCATGTCATTGTTTAGGTGCTTGTTTTAATCCATACAACGATTTGACTAATCTACATACTTTGTTTTCATTTCCTGGTAGAACGAAACCTTCAGGTTGTTCCATGTATACCTCCTCATTGAGGTCACCGTTCAGGAAAGCAGTCTTTACATCCATTTGGTGGATGTGAAGATGATGTATGGAAGCTAGCGCAAATAATATCCTAATGGATGTTATCCTAGCTACAGGTGAGTATGTGTCAAAGTAGTCTATCCCTTCTTTTTGTCTAAAACCCTTAGCTACTAGTCGAGCTTTAAAGGTTTGGATAGTCCCATAAGTGTGATATTTCTTCCTAAATACCCATTTGCAACCTATGGGTCTAGAACCTGGAGGTAAGTTTACTAGTTCCCATGTTTGATTTGATAGTATAGATTCCATTTCATCATTTATAGCTTCTTTCCAAAAAGCTGAGTCTCTAGAGGATACAGCTTCCTTATATGTTTTAGGATCATCTTCTATAGTCATTACTATAGGTATTCGTCTTATAACATTTTCTCTATCTGCTTCTACCAGATGAAAAATGATGCGTTATGAGTCTATATAGTCATCTCCAAAACTCTTCTCTATTCTAGTTCTTTGACTCCTACGAGGTTCAGTGGGAGCTTCCATTATATGTGGAGCTGTGCTATTTGGTTCTCTATTAGGAGTTTGAATTTCATTATCCTTTGACTCCAAGGATAGTGAGTTCTCAAAGAATTCAACGTCTCTTGATTCTATAATTGTATTAGACTCCATGTCTAGAAGTTTATAAGCTTTACTATTTTGTGCATATCCTACGAAGGCGCACTTAATAGCTCTTGGTCCTAACTTGGTTCTTTTTGGGTCAGGAGTTCTGCAGTATGCAAGACACCCCCACACTTTAGGATATCCTAGGTTAGGTTTTCTACCTCTCCATGTTTCATATGGAGATACTCTATATTTTTTAGACGGAAGTCTGTTTATTATATGGCATGCTACAAGCAGTGCCTCACCCCACAGATTTAGTGGCAACTTTGCTTTTATTAGCATTGAGTTGACCATTTCTACTAATGTTCTATTCTTCCTTTCAGCTATTCCGTTTTGTTGAGGTGTGTATGGAGCTGTACATTGATGTACCAGTCCATGTTCTTCACAGAAGTAATCGAATTCATTCGAGAAGTATTCTCCTCCTCGATCGCTACGGAGAATTTTTATCTTCTTACTTAGTTGATTCTCTACTTCTGCTTTATATATCTTAAACATGTTCAATGCTTCATCTTTGCTCTTTAATAGATAAACATACACATATCTAGAGCAATCATCTATAAAGGTTATGAAGTACCGTTTACCTCCACGAGTAAGAATGCCGTTTAACTCACAGATATCACTGTGCACAAGATCCAAAATTTGAGACGATCTTTCAACACTTGGAAAAGGTTTTTTCGTCATTTTGGATTGTATGCACACTTCACATTTATTAGTTTCATTATCTGTGTATGAGATTAAACCATTCTTAGCCATGAACTTCAAAGTACTATACCCTATATGGGCTAGTCTATCATGCCACAGTCCAGCAGATTCAACCATATACGCAGAAGTGCTACTTTCATTCAGAGAAAACTTAACCATCCCGTTACAAGCATATCCCTTTCCAACAAAATTCCCATTCTTGGATAGAATCAGTTTTCCTGACTCGTATACCACCCTTATACCTGGTTTTCCCAGAAGATCCCCAGAAACTAAGTTTCGCCTCATGTCTGGGACGTGCAGTACATTAGTTAGAATCACTTTCTTTCCAGAAGTGAATATCAGTTCGACAATTCCTTTGCCGACGACCTTCGATCGGACTTCATTACCCATTTGGACTTCTTGACCATCGGTCAATTCCTCATAGGTTTTGAAGGCTGATTTGTCGTAGCACACATGTACTGTAGCGGCAGTATCATACCACCAGCCTGGAACTTTGCCTTGGATGGTATTCACTTCAGTGATCATAGCCACGATATCGCCTTCTTCTACTGCACTTGCCTCTTTTTTAGATTTGTGATATCGGCATACTCGAGCATAGTGCCCGATTTTTCCACAGACATGGCATGGGCCTTTGAACTTTCCGTTCTTCTTTTGGGCGTTTTTCTTGAATTTCCCTTTATTGGGTTTTAGGGAATCATCTTTCTCGGGATTCTTGTTATTGGTGTTTTCTACTGCATGTACCTTGGACGAGGCATTCCCGTTATCATTCTTTTTATCGCGGTTACGGGATTCTTCCTCAATCCTTAGGTGTTTCTGGATTTGTTCCAGTGTGTAGTCCTCGGTTTTATGCAGCAACTTCTTTCTATAGTCTTTCCACATTGGTGGCAATTTAGCGATTATAGCCCCAACTTGGAATGATTCAGGAAGATCGATTTTGATCGCTTTGATTTTGTTTACTATTAGCTGCAGTTCTTGGATTTGGGGCAGCAGCGGTTTATTATCTACCATGCTGAAGTCAAAATACCTGGCGATGAGAAATTTGTTAGTCCCTTCTTCTTCAGCCTTGTACTTGAATTCCAGTGCGGCCCAGATCTCCTTTGCTGATGATGTCTGTTGGTACAGATCGTACAGGCGGTCGGAGAGTGCGTTCAGAATGTGTCCACGACACAATAGTTCGTCTTCGGCTCTTTTAGCACGGGCAGCCACTTGCTCAGGTGTGTCTTTGTCGGTTGCTTCAGGCAATGCTTGCAGATTTGGATCTAGTATGTAGTAGATCTTCAGCGCCGTCAGGAGAAATTTCAGCTTGTCTTGCCATCTTGTAAAATTGGTTCCATCGAACCGATCAAGACGTATCAAGTCCTGATTCATCAATTTAATAGATGAAACGCTATCGGCTTCCATTTTAGAAATAACGCTTTAAGATTGTTGTGAAATTTATACAGATTAATGTAGTTTCTGTATGATATGGAAACCGAAAATAATATGGACAGGCTGAAGCACGTCTGAAAACGCTGTCCTTAAAGCGTTATTTGCCCCAACTCAAGTAAATTGAGTATGCTGATAGGTTACAGGCAAATTGCTTCTAGGATACGACGAGCCTGGTGTGGGTCTGCGTTCAGCAAACACGAAGGCCCACCAAATGGAACTCAATTTCACTATTTCTGGCAGTATTACAATATAAAGGAAAATCCCAAAAATAAGAAAAGAAGAAAATAGAAAAGTGGTTTGCTCGAATAAGTTCTAATCTTCAGCCTGCTGGTTCGGTTGAACCGTCCTAGACCACACCGCTGGTCTGTTCTTCAAGCTAAGGTTGACACCTTGCTGTATTGCTGGATAACACTTAGAATATATGAGTGGAGAGGCTATTTTCTGGAATTCGTGGAGTGAGTTGAGATGGATTTGGAACCTATCCAGGCCCTCCTTTTATAGGCTATGGTGGCTGGGGGTTATGGTCCAGGGAAATAAATTCCATGACCGTTTTCTGGCTGTTGAGAAAACTAGCCGTTTTATGGCCGTTTTCTGACCGTTGTGCATGGGCCATTAAGCTGCTGCATGCTGACCGTTGTGAGACAGCAGCTAGCCGTTTTATAGCTGTTGGGGCTAGCCATGCAGCAGTTTCAGCTGGACCCTGCACTTATTGCACAGCTGTTACAGAATTTCTTCAACAGCTCTTTTTCAGCCCTCTATATATTATAAGGGACTCTCATTCAGTCCTTTAGATTTTCGTCCAACCAACCATCTGCCTTAGCCACTAGTCGCACCGCGACTCGCACACGTCTCGCTGCGGTTCGCGAAGGGAGCGACTCTCTGCGACACGATGCGCACGTGCGAAGTGCGCCACTAGCGCCTCTACAGCCACACTGCCTCACATGCCCACGCCCTCGCACCGAGCCCGAGACCGTGACCGTGACCGTGACCGTGACCGAGCGCGAGCGCGTGCGCGTGCGCGGTGTTCCAGTGCTTCGCACTGGAACACGCAAGTCCCATGGTCCACGGACTAGGTAGGCAAATATTATGGTACTCCACTATTATCATTTAAACCACTTTTCTTTCTCTTCTCTTTCCCATGTGGGACTATTCCCAAAGCCCCAAAAGTTTTTCTAAAAAATAACTTTTTTATTATTAAAATATTTTTATTAAAATCAATATTTTACAACATGACTTTGGCATTGATGATCTCTACGGTGGGCCAGCGACTGTCCCACACAAGAGACAGTGGTGGGAGAGAGGGTTGCATGCAGCCGGTTTGGGTGTTCAGTTCTTATATGCATGAACATGGATAAATGCATCAATTAGCCATGGTGGCTAGAACCAGCGAAGGCCAGAACCTGTTTTGGGGCCTTTGGGCGTATCCTAGAATGCTAACGTGCCCCACTCCGAACGACGACCAGATCCTATAGTGGCCCATCGATGATCTGACCGTCCGTTTTCTATACTTGTGGTCCCCGTGGAGCCAACGCAGGCCGATGAGCCTGAGTCGCGGCGGACGATTCAAAGAGAGAGAGACTGCTAGTGCTCCCAGTTTTCCCTTTTTTTTTTTTGTGTAAGTGGAGTTCGTTTTTGTCCGTGTCGCCATACCATAGGAAACAGTAATGATTAACCACTAAAAGCTTATAAGCCACTCAAGTTTCATATTAAGCTGAAATTTGTTTTCTTTCTTCATTTATTTATTATTATTATTATTATTATTTTAACCTCATTAATGGATTGGATGTCAAATAAAAATTATGAAAACATTATGGTAAGCCTTGGAAAGTTTTTAATGGTGGAGCATTCAATCACCAAGGTTTCCCATGATATGGTCCATCTGAGATTTGGATGTACTTCATTTGTAGGATCAAGACCTAAAATGATACGGCAAAATAGATGGTTAGAGTGGATACCTAATCAGATATCCTAAAAGTAAGGGCCGCACCATCTTGAATTAGGCTGGTGCGTACCTAATCCGCTTCCCTTAAGCCAAACCACGTGCCGAGGGAGCGGATCAAGTGAGACCCCCTATGTGCCTTACATCCACACCGCTGACTCAAATCTTAGGTAAACTACACCACAGGAAACAGCCGTCATGGAATCCTCAACATTAACAACTTTTTAGATTTCACCGATTTTCCATCCAACATGCTGACAGGGTAACAAACAGCTAGATGAAGAGGCCACACGAATATCACCGTGATCCATAGCTTTTATGGCCCACGAGAAGTTTTTAATGGTCAATCGCAACCGTTTCATGTACTATGGTCCATCTGACTGCTTTTTTATTTTTACTTTTTAAGATCATACCTAAAATGAGCTTTCGATATGGATTGATGGCGTGGATATAGTCACATACGTCACAGTGGGCTCCACAGTCAAGGGTCCCGACCACCTCGGTGGATCCGGCGTCTCACCCAATCCGCTCCCATGTGCCGAGTGGTTCGATGATCTGAACCGTCCAAGTCGTAAACTCTGGGTTCGCGAGCAACAGCGAGAAAGTTACGCTGGACTGATGATTGTGACGTCACTCCTGCAGATGAGTTTAGAACAACCAAAAGGAAATTTTCAATGGCTCACCTTCACCTCTAAGAATCAAAGGTTGTTAGATCTGTTTGTGGTAGTAAGGAGACCACGGACGGTTCAGATCATCGGACCATCTTAGCATGCGTGCGTCACTGGAGAGCGGCACGCGTAGGGTGTAGGGTGGCGACATGAGCAAATTGAACTCCTCTGTTCACATCTGTTTAAAACATTTCTTCTTCTTCTTCAACCAGGGTTAGGGTTTAGGGTTTAGGGTTTTGCTTCTTTCTGAGACTGTCTCGTCTCCAGAATCGATTTCCTTCACCTCTTGAAAAAATCATCGTCGAAGGAAGTAGAGATCTCGAAGTTGATTTCGATGTACAGGTCTGTAAATTCCCGTTTTCATCTATCTTTTCTTTTACTCAAAATTACAGCTGAGATTTTAAATATTTGTTGAATTTTTTTTTTTTTTTTACCATTTCAATATCCGTGTGATTCTCTCAATTCCATGAAAATTTCAATATCATGCGCGTTAGGAAATGATGTTTGCACCATGCTTTTTTAACTCTCACACCCCCTTTTGTGTTGGAATACCGACATAAAAAGGGTTGTATGTGTTGAAAGGAGAGGGTGTCAATATCATTTTTTTATGCTTTCTTTTGGGAGGCCAGTGTTCGGATTTTTGGATCCCTTTTTTCAGTTATCCGGGCCGTTCAGCTCGTGGGCCCCAAGAGAGAGGAGCTTGCAAACTCCCTATCTCACAATTCTGGCTGTCCGGTTTCTGGTATGGAAATTGATGGTTTAAATTAGAAGTATTGCCATTGGTCCTTATGCGTTGGGGAAAGGTCCACTAATCGGATGGCTGGGATTGTTTGATGGATGAGATTCTTGGTCTGTCGCCTGCCATGTTGTTTCCCACCAGATTGACTATCTGGATCGGTGAAAGGTGGGCCGTCCCACCTACCTATAAGCTATAAGGACCGTTTGCCCAAATAGAAATGTGGGGATGGGTGTGCATGTGTGCGAGTGTGTCTGTTTTTATGCGTTTTGCAATTGCAGATGAGCCATTGTCGAGAATTTCTGAAAAGGTTGCAGAAAATCAACTCAACATCGAAAAAGATTCATTTTCCTTTTATCCAATCAATTGGTTCCTTTTCGATAATGGATTTTCAATTCATGCTCTTCATACTTGTTCTTTCTTGTACATTAAAGAAAGATGTTTGCTTGAATACATCTTGATGTATTGCAATTTGCAATATGTTACTTCAGAACTTTAGCCTTTGAATCTAGGTTGTCTTCTAATGATACAAACCATTTATACGATGTTTCTCACCTTGTATGGTGGATAGACAACAAACAAAGCCTCTCAAATTTTATTATTTCAACCATTTGAAATTTGTCTCTTTTGCTTTGAAAATGGATGGTCACAATGACTTTTGTATAATCAAAGGGTTGAAATATTCAGAGAGATTTTTGGGGCATCCCCCATGCAAAGAAGGCCCTATTACATAAACAGCTTGGGTCATTGAAAAAAACCCAATTCCAATGTCTAAAATCCCTATGTATCACATTGCAATATGTTGGGATGTGTATTTGAGCAAACCTCTTAATGAATATAAAAATTGGATAGTGATGTACTCTCATTGCTACCCATTTTGGTGTATCAATGGCTTTTGCAGGCGAAGCATTTCCTCCAAATTCACACTCCTCACCCGACGATGCCATCCTTCCTTTACCCACCACCTTCTCCATGACGACAATGACAAAATTCACTCTGGTCCTGTTGCAGATCCTTCTCAACCCCAAAATGGCAATTTCCTACAGCGGGAATTTCACAGAAATTACAACCATGCCACTGCCGGGTTGGGTGCTCTCTTCCGCGAGAGAAGAGGTTTTGCCTCCTCCCTCCCTCTGGGTCTCGGACCCTCTTTCTGTAGCTATTCGTCGAGCACGATCGGGGATGGATCAGACAAAGTTGAGTACATGAGTGATGTTGCCAGTGTGTTTACGGAAAAGAGCATGGAAGTGGCAGTCGTGCAGGCTACCGTTGCCAGTGAAGTCGCTGTTGCAGCTGCTGATTCCTTCTTACCTGTTGCATTCTTGCAGTATTTTATTGATGGGGTTCACAATGTTACCGGTTTGAATTGGTGAGGATTTCTAACCTAAAAAAAAATCCTTTTCTGTTTGCTTGTTGTTATTTTTTATACATTTAAGATCAATGAGCTTTCATTGTCATGTTATATTTGATTATGGTCCTAAAATGTATGAAAATTTACGGTTAGGGAGGGTGGTCACAGAGTGGCCCAAGTGTACCACTTCAGGAATAAACTTTTGTTTTTTATGGATTAAGATTAGATATATCTGATTTCTCATTTATTGGCATCGAAATACACCGTCTACACTGTCTTACCCTCATTGCCTTTAGTTAATGATTAGTGTATATCCAATATAGCAAATATCTGTATAAACATTTTTCTATACTTTTCCCCTCTTCTTTTATAATTTGCATTAGTTCTTTTGTTCACCATTTTTTTGACAATGTCGTCTGATATAGATATCAAACACTCATCCATTTCATCTTTGCTTTGGTGGGACGTGCTCTGATATTGAGATTCTAATCATTACATTAGTAAATTTTGTTGGGGGTTTTGAGTTGAGTGTGAGATTTCAAACTTGCTTACTGTATTTACACTAAATCCTACCAATGTCTCTAGCCAGCATGCCCAGCGTTGTTGTTTGGTATTTCTGCCAATTTTATTTTTATTTTTTATCCTTTTACAACAATGTGAACTGTGAGGACCATTGAGACAAGTGAATTCCCAATTATTGTAGGCTTGCACTGAGGGTTGGAATTGAACCCTCATCCTTTCGCATTGGTTACAGACAAGGTAACATGGCATTTGCAGGAGATCTAGGGTATTCAAAATCAGTTACGTAATGGTAACAGTCATAACCGTTATGCGTTAGTTTGAAACAAAGATGGAAGAAGAAAACAAAGGTTCTAGAGTAGTCGATAACATAGCAGAAGGCACGGAAGATCAACATCGTACGTGGGTTTCGAGAGATTGGAAAGAAGTATCACATAAAAAGGGGAAAGGGAAAGAAGCAGATAAGAAGGGTAGGGAAGTTGCGAGCTATCCAACTCTATTCGTCAGAGGATATCTAGAAGGATGGCTTCCTATCAACCTTTCAAGAGTATTTGGTCGTGCGGGTGTGGTAATGGACGTGGTTATGCCAAGGGATATGTTAAATAGTAACTACAAAGGCTTTGCTTTGATCAGGATGAGTTCAAAAGAAGAACTATCCAGAGCGGTCTAGATGCTCCATGGCAAAAGTTTTGGTGGGGTTAGGATGCTGGTACAAAGGGCGAGGTATGGCCTTGAACGCAAAAAATCGAAGGGAATCTCTTCAACATCAACAGATCATCAGGTGACCCCGAGAAAGTATGCCCAAGATCGATCTCTTCTGATAGACGGACTCTCCTTCAAAGATTCACTTCTCAATCCTATAGGGTCATCGAAGCTACAACATGTTCAAAAATCCAGTCATCGTAATAGAAAAGAAAAGGGATGGAAGAAGAAAGAAAGTAAAGAACACACAGAAGGGAAAGGGAAGGATTCCGTGCTGCGAATCAAACAAGAATGTCTAGATCATTCTAGGAGGGAGTTGCAGGACATGGTAGTGGCGATTACTAGAGAAAGGGCCTCAATTTCCCAAGTGAGGAGCTAGATCGATGAATGCTGTAGAATCCAGCCAGAAATGTACACCATCAAACCCATAGGCTACAACGAGTTGTGGATCAAGGGGAGCCCGGGACTTAATCCGGACATCCTGATCATGGCAAGAGTGTTGCATTCAGATGGATCGGTTATTAGTGTGCAGAGGTGGGATGAGTTCTCCATCTTCGGCATAGAAGATGTTTGGATACTCATCTGGGGGATTCCCTTGGAACTATGGTATGATGAGTTTTTCATTTCAGCGGCATCTCTACTAGGATCCTTCATAGAGCTGGATCCGTAGATGAAGATTGGAGAAGAGATGGCTGTGATCAGAGTTTGGGTAAGAAGAAGAAAGGGGGACCCACTGCCGAACCATACCAGGTCCATGCAGACAATAGAAAGATAGATTTGCCCTTGCAAAGGGAGGTGAATGACGACCATGTTCCTAAGTGGGGCGATCTCTGGGGAACACATCTTCCCCGCTTCCGAGACAAGGGCAGAGGCGGTGGAGTATGATACTGCATGAATTTTGTGCTCCCGGGGAGTACTGAATCCAATTCCTATCGCTCCAGCTGTCTCACTCGATGACAGCGTTAGTGGACAGTCTTATTGTGAGACATGTGGCACGTTTTCTAATCCCAATATCTCCGAATCCCGAATCGTTGAGTTGTCCAAGTGTTCGGAAGTGATACTACCACGCCACCCAATCTTCTCATCTACTTCGAGGGAGTCAGAGGGTCTTCTCCGTTGTCAGGCAAAAGGGACATGTGGTAGCTCTGGAGGCTACTGTAATGGCTAGGGTCTGTCTATAAAGGCATGCGTTGGGTCTGAACCTGATGCGTTGGCTGCTTTGGGTGCTTCGAGTCCTGCGATATCTATTCCCTTTAATATCAACCTCTCATTATATCCCGATCCAAGCTCCAAGTGCAGTTTGGTGCCAATATCTCGAGCCTTGAAAGATTTTTTCCACGATAATTTCCCTCCAGTTGGAGAGTCTCCTATTTTTGACAGTCCTACAGTGACATGGAAGCTTCCTCCTTTGATTCAAGCAAAGCACTTGGGCATGTTGGTGCTGTCTCGGATGGATAGATTGAGCAATCATGACTCCCTGTTTGTTTCAAGCCCCCAGGTGTGTATGGGTGATGAGGTTTTTGAGTATCATTCCTAACAATCGGAAAATTCGATTTCTCTTGGTTCTCACTTATCTTCCCCTTTTTCTTCCACATGCGATTGGTCAGATCAAGCTCTTATCACTTTGTTCCAGGATGAAATTGGAGATGGAATAATAGAAGCAGAGCCATTGCAGATTCGAGCTGGAATTTCACCGGATCAGGAGAAAGTGTTCGATAAGAAGATGAAAGATGAAGAACACAGGGCTAAATTGATTGACATCATATAGAAAAAGAAATGGATTTGAGATGCTATGGAACATGTCGGAAGATCCTTAGGGATGTCTTTTGGGACTGTCCGGAGGATTATATAGCATTATTTTAATGCGTCGAAGCTCGTGGAAAACCTCTAACAGTAACGAGATCTCCCAAAAATCGTCTCTCTAGGTCATGTAGTAACAGAGAATTATAGCTTCTTGCAATGAGTCCTGGTTTGTGTATCGGACTTAATGTTGACACAGGGCTTCAGGATATTCGGGACAGTTCAGTTCCCCAATGAAGATCGTTTCTTGAAACGTTAGGGGCATGGGGTCTAAGTAGAAAAGAAGGCTCATAAAAGATTCCTGTGGGAGATGTAACCCTGATGTGATTTGCCTTCAGGAAATTAAGGTGCAACAGTTCAATGATCATCTGTTGGGTACCCTCTGGAAGGCGAAAGATGCTAAATGGTTGGTCCTCGACGCCATTGGTAGCGCTGGTGGAATTTTGATGGCATGGAAATCGTCTCAGTGGGCGTTGCAGAAAAGCAGGGTCGGCGTCTTCTCGGTTTCGGCTATTCTGTAGGGATAAATCGTTTGGTTCTCGATGCCTCGTTTCCTCTGTGTATGGTCCTACCATGGAAGCTAGCAGAAAAGACTTCTAGGATGAATTGAGGGCAACAAGATAGAGTTTTTCAGGCCCTTGCTGTATAGTTGGGGACTTCAACATGATAAGATACACGGAAGAAAAATCCCATGGTAACAAGGTAACTCCTGTGATGAGAGCTTTCTCGAGTTGGATTGACGATCACGAATTAGTGGACCTCCCTTTGCTTGGTTCTAGATTTACATGGACCAATGGGAGAGCAAATCCAATTCTATCTAGATTGGATAGATTCTTGGTATCCCCTGAGTGGTTGGAATTGTCCCCCTATCTCTTAGTCAGTCCTTCTGAGAACTACATCTGACCATTGTCCGGTGTTCCTCACGGTTGAGGAGCAAAATTGGGGTCTGAAACCATATAGGTTCGAAACCTCTTGGTTCAAATTAAAGGCTTTCGGCAGATGATAACTGATTAGTGGGTTGGTTTTCAGGTGGAAGGTTTTGTAGGTTACAGGCTATGTACCAAATTTAGACTTCTGAAGGAAAATATAAAGCAATGGAAACAAAAGGTGTTATGTAAAAGGGAATTGGAAATGGAATCAATTTTATTAGAACTACAAATGATTGATGTTAGAGCAGAATATGGGCTGATGTCAACAAATATTTTGGCCAGAAGAATCTAGCTCATTCAATCTCTATCTGATAGGGTCCTTGAAATTGAAATCTATTGGAAACAAAAATCCCACGTGAAATGGATTATGGAGGGAGACAAGAACACAAAATACTTTCATAGCGTAGTCAGTATGCATGCCAGAATCAACAAGATCAGCAACATAGCTCGCTTGACTCGACTCGACTCGAAAAAGCTCAATTCGACTCGGTTCGAAGCTCTGTTCGAGCCGAGTTGAGCTGATTTTTTGAGCTCGAAAATGAGTTCGAGTCGGCCCTAGCTCGACTCGACTTAGATTGAACCCAACTCGAATTGAATTTGGATCGAACTAGTTCGGTGACTCGGTTACTTTGGTTTTGATGTTGCTCACCAAGTGTTTGATGAAATGACTCAACGAACCGTGGCTGGTGGCAAGGGAGGTATGTATATGAAACAAATACCCTTTTTTTTTTCTTGATTTTTATGTTTCTTAGAAGGTGTTTGATAAAATACCTGTAAAAGCATTGCTGCTATTTTACATACAGTGAGATTTTGAAGGTGCAGTACTTGTGTTTGTGAAAATGCTGCACAGGCGAACTCGGCTTGAACTGGCCCGAGTTGCTGACTGAATTGAGCCAAGCTGGCCAGTTAGGCTCGAGGACCGAGCCTAGCTGAGTTCGAGCTAGGGTCAGCTAGTGGTCGAGCCGAGTTGAGGTAAGGCTAGCTCGACTCGGTTCGACCACTAGCTGACCCTAGCTCGAACTCAGCTAGGCTCGGTCCTCGAGCTTAACTGGCCAGCTTGGCTAGCTCGACTCGGTTTGACTCGATATGCACCCGTACGCATAGTTGTGAACGATACTCGTATTGAAGATAAAGATATGATTGCGGAAGAGGCTATCGCGCATTTCAGCACTCTGCTCAAGGGAGAAGATTGGGTTAGGCCTCATTTAGATCATCTTCATGTAGATAGTATTTGGTGAAGATGTTAAACTCCTGGAATCTCCCTTTTTTGTGGAAGAAGTGAGGATGGTGGTTGATTCCTTCAGGGGTGATAGGGCCCCTGGTCTAGATGGATTTCCTATTCTGTTCTTTCAAAATTTTTGGGATGTTATTCAAGATGACGTTATGGAGTTCTGTAGCGAATTTCATGGTAGAGGTAGACTCTCAAAAGGGCTTGGGGCCTCCTTTATAGCTTTAATTCCAAAAATATCAGGGGCGACTATTTTCAAAGATTTCAGATCGATTAGCTTACTTGGGGGACCTTACAAAATTCTGGCAAAAGTCTTAGCGTCTCATTTGAAGAAGGTAATAGGGAAGATCATTTCTGCCAATCAAAGTGTGTTTATCTCGGGTAGGCAGATAGTTGATTGCGCGCTTATAGCGAATGAATGTTTGGACTCTGGTCATAGATCCGAATTGAAGAGTATCATATGCAAGTTGGATATTGAAAAGGCTTATGATCATGTTGATTGGGGCTTCCTGCAATACATGTTGAAGTGGATGGGCTTTGGTGACAAATGGAGAGCATGGATGGGAGAGTGCATTGGTTCGGCTTACTTTTCTATTCTTCTCAACGGATCCTTGAAAGGCTTCTTCAAAAGTTCGAGAGGTTTGAGGCAAGGCGACCCTTTGTCCCCGTTGCTTTTCCTCATAGTGGGGGAGGCCCTATCCAGGATGCTACACAAAGGGCAAGAGGTAGGTATTTTAAGTGGAATCAGAGTGAAAGGTATGTGAAGCCCTGTCTCGCATGTTCAGTTTGCGGATGATACTTTGGTTTTTTCTGATGTGACTCTAGAAAAGGTGGACAATTTGCGCACAACGATATGTTGTTTCGAGGTAGTTTCAAGGTTGAGAGTAAATATGGCGAAGTCTAAGATGTTTTGGGTTAACATGGAAGTTTGAGGCAAGACGACCCTTTGTCCCCATTTTTTTTTATCTCATAGTGGGGGAAGGCCATATCCAGGATGCCACACAAAGGGTAAGAGGTAGGTATTTTAAGTGGAATCAGAGTGAAAGGTATGCGCAGCCCGATCTCGCATGTTCAGTTTGCGGATGATACTTTGGTTTTTTTTTTTTTTTTTTATGCAACTCTAGAAAAGGTGGACAATTTGCGCACAACGATACGTTGTTTTGAGGTAGTTTCGGGGTTGAGAGTAAATATGGCGAAGTCTAAGATGTTTGGGGTTAACATGTAGGAAGAGGAGGTATGTAAATGGGTGGATTTCTTTGATTGCTCATCGACTTCTTTCTCGACTACTTTTGTCGGCCTCCCTTTGTGTATAGGATCGCCTTCTAAGACCTCATGGGATAAGGTTATGATGCGGGATAATTAACCACTTGCTTTAAAAGCTCGATACCAAATTCGACGCAGGACATGAAATTCAAATATGATGTGCGAGATTTCAGGCTTAAAATGACGTTAGTTCAGAAACAATTACACGTTCCATATCCCACACAAAAGTCCAAGCATTCAATCAAGGGGAATCTTATGCGGATCTAGGCCTACACATGCTAGGGCCGGATCAATCAAAATTATAGACCAAACAAGAATCAAAGGAGGGTAAATTCATCCACACATGCACAAAAGTAATTTTCCCAATCCAAGGGATTCACATGTTTCAATTCGGGAAAACCTAGGTTTAAAAAAAGGGCATAGAAATTGGGATTTAGGACAATCTAGGGTTAGGGTTAGAGAAATCAGGTGAGAGAGGAGTGAAGGAGATGAGAGAGAGCACCTGTGATCGGCTTGCACGAGTGGACAACAAATTGGCTTGACGCACGTGCGTGGATGGTGGCCCACACGTGTGGAGCCCACGAATCTGGGATTGGCTAGCTAGGGCTTGGTCAGCCAGGGATGGGCCACCTTTCCTCCAAATTTCAGGGCAAACGGATGATTGGTTTGAACACGGTTCTCCGACGAAGTCTTAGCCCTCCTGCAGGGCCAGATTTTGGAAATCTGCTGTAGGGAGAAGAATTGCTGCAATATATGACTGATTCGAAGTGTAGATGATGGGGTGAGATGAGAAGAAGAGATCGTGGAAGATGGGTAATAGAGATGGCGATGGATGGGGGCGAATCGGGATATATGTGGCTTCGCACCATGGTAGTTAACCCTTTGATGAAGGGAGGGCTTCGTACCCAATTAGGCTTCACAACTCAGAGAGGAGGAAAATGCAGAATTTTTATTAATCTTCAATGAATCAAAAGAACTACAAGGGGTGCCTATTTATAAGGAAAACTCTATACCCCTAAACTCGCACCATGCGCGCAACCTATTACTTGGGGATAAAGTAAACTAAAATAAAAACCAAACGAAGAAATCTTAAGCGTTCATGATGTTCTAAATAATAATAATAAGCAAAACTTAAAATATGAAATCAATCCGACTAGTGGGCCACGATCATGAGATCTCATGATGGACTTTTCTTGACTATCAGGCCCACTCTTTGAATCAACTCCGTCTTCTAACTAGGAGGCCCACCCTGAACGTTGTCATTAAGCCGTATCGACGGTGGGGCCCTCCTTCATACGTACTCGCGTAGGGGGCGGCATGCGTGTGCGTGATGTCCCCATCAATTCTCCCCGGTTGCGAAGATTTCGTCACTGGCGAAATAAAACTCCTGAACCTCTCTAGGATGTCAGAATCAAGTCTCTGAAGCTCCTTCTCAGTGAGCCACGTACTGTCTAAAGCTGGGCGTGACTTCCATTTAACCAGGTACTTCTGAAACCCGCCGTTCGACGTTAAAACTATCTGATGGTCCAGGATATCCTTTATTTCCTCTCTGGGCATGTGAAGGCTAGGTATGAGAGGTAGAGGCTGAGAAGAAAGGTCGGGAAGAGTAGGTATGGGAAGTAGAGGCTGGAAAAATGGGCCGAAACGGATAAATATGGGACATAGAAGCTGGGAAAATGGGTCCGGAATGGTAGGTATGGGAGGTAGAGGCTGAAAAAATGGGCCGACATGGGTAGGTATGGGACATAGAGGCTAAGAAAATGGGTCGGGAATGGTTAGTATATGAGGTAGAGGTTGGGAAGATGGGTCGGGAGGGGGCCATGGATCAAGGGATAAATTTGGAGAATCAGAATGGGTGGGCGAAGGGCCAGACAAAGTATCAGTGGTCCCCTGAAAAGTAACTAGATCATTTACATTGAATGCGGAACTAATTCCCATGGAAGGTGGAAGATTTACCTTATATGCATTGAGCGTTTCATTTTATAATTTTGAAGGGTTCAGCATTACGCGCGTAACTTACGAACGGCTTCTAGAGGATACCGCTTGGGCCTGATGTGGACCATCACAGAGTCCACAATATTGAATTCTTTGAAACCTTCATGCTGGTCTACAGAAAACTTGTAATGTTCATTACTAGTAGGGATCTTCTGCCTGATTTCTTGATGCCATGAATGAATGTGATGCGCAAAAGATTCTGCAGGCTCTGATGGCCTATGGGACAGTGACATAAGGACGACATCAATAGTTTCTTAGGTTTATAACCAGTAACGACTTCATAAGGACTAAGACCTGTGGACTTATCGACAAAACTATTAAACGCAAACTCGACTGTAGGTATTATGGTGTCCCGTGTTCTCGTGTGTTCTATATCCCTCCTAGGGGGAGACTCATCCGGTAGATCATCAGGAAAGACATCACGTAACTCATCCATTACCGGAATGGCCTCAGTGGGTAACTCTACACTAGCCTCTGGGGCACTCTCTCCAGTCACAAGGTCGCACATGTTACACCCCTCAAAATAGTGGTCTTGATGTCCCTCATGGGGTGGGTGCACGGGTGCACGCTCATAATTGATTCCTTGACCAACTCCATTCATTGGTCTATCCTCCAGGCCACCTGTCTGAGATTAGACATCTACTCCAATGGTGGGGTTTGTTCTGGCGATGGTTTTTAGTCGGGAAATGCACACATCAAGTTGTTCAAAGCATTGATCCATTTCCAAGCGCTTATCCAAAGACTCGATCTGCTGGGACAACTTGTTTAGTGACTCTAGCAGTTATTCCATATTTAGTGTAGGGTGCGAACCAAAATTCAGCAATATAGTTGTCAAAATATAAAAATATTTTTTTTAAAAATATTTTTTAATATATTTTTTAAGAAACAACCTAATTTCTAAAAACGAAAAAGGAAAGTTTTTGAAAACAAATTATTAAAGTTTCTAAAAAACCAGCCTAGTTTCTATAAACGAAAAAAAGGAAAGTTTCTAAAAACAAATTAGGAAAGTTTTTAAAAAAACAACCTAGTTTCTAAAAACGAAAAAAGAAATTTTTCTAAAAACAAATTAGGAAAGTTTCTATATAAAAAAAAACAACATAGTTTCTAAAAAAAGAAAAAGGAAAGTTTCTAAAACTAGAAAGTTAAGTTAGTTTCTAAAAAAGAAAAAGGAGAGTAAACTAGTTTCTAAAAAGAAAAAGGAAAGGAAATTAGTTTCTAAAAACAAATTAAGAAAGTTTCTAAAAATTTAGTTTCTAAAAACAGAAAAGGAAAGTTTCTAAACCTAGAAATGGAAAGCTAAGTTAATTTCTAAAATAATTCAAATAAGTGGACAATAGAAAATTTTAGCAGCTTATGTTAGGGTTTATGGACCTCTAAACAGTCATACGTGATGAGAATTAATGCGTAATGGACATAAACAACTAAACCCAAAACATGTAATAAGAGCCCTAAGCTCTGATACCAAATTTGGTGCAGGACAATCAAGCACTTGCTCTAAAAGCTTGATCTTTTAGAGCAAGTGGTTAATTGTCCTGCACCAAATTTGGTATCAGAGCAGGAGGTCTCGTGTTCGAGACTCCTCACCGGGGGTGATTAATGCAGGGTCATTTTCACACTAAGCTCGAGTGGGGTTGCCTGTGGGATGCAGGGGAACACTCGAGGTGGGGACCCATGCGATTTGGGGCCTACGGGGGAGGTCTCGTGTTTGAGACTCCTTACCAAGGGTAGTGTTCGAGTTGTCGGTGTCGTTACAAGTTTCGTTGGCCGGAGATAAAGATATAATATCGTTATCGCCGATAACCGGAAATGCAGGGAAAAAGGGGGAAACATGGAGAAAATGCTGGAATTTTTCAGTGAAACTTCAGGACATGCCTAAATACATATATTTACATATTCAGGAATGAAAAATTTGCAAAAAGAATACGTTAAATTAAAAGTTTCCATTTAATGGGGCAAAAAGCATGATATGGTGTACTGGTGTGTCCCACCCAATGAGTGGATCTGCCTAATTTTTATCATGTGATCATCATGCCATATATTTACAAGAGGCGAGACGTTCATTGGATGGGCCCCAAAAAGTTTTAAATGGTCAATGTTCATTCAACATTGTTTCCCGTAATGTGGTCCACTTAAGATTGGGATATACCTCATTTTTGGTCTCATACCATAAAATTATCTATAAAAATAGATGAACGGCATGGATGAAACATATACATTATGGTGGGGCCCACAGAGCAATGGCTGGTGGCAGGGGAATAGCCGTTTCTGATCCGCACGGATGTGGCTTAGATACTAACAGGTTAAGCAGCGGTCGGCTACTGAAGTGACGTAACCATGTTCTGTAGGCCCACTACAATGTATGTGTTGTGTCCACACCGTCCATCCATTTTGAGATATCATTTTAGGGCATGAGCCAAAGGATGAGGTAGATAAAAATCTGTAGTAGACCCCACCACAAAAAATAATTGAAGAGTGATTCCCACAATTGAAACTATCCTAAGGTCCGCCATAATGTTATTTGGAATCCAACCCATTCAAAAGTTAAAAATGACAAGAAAAACACAAATATCAACTTGATCTAAAACTTTAGTGGCATTTAGAAATTTTTAATGTTGGGCGTCACTCCCACTTTCATGGCATTTAGATATACCTCATTTTTGGCCTCATACCCAATAATGGTCTAGAAAAATAGATGGACGGTGTGGATACAACACATACATCACGGCAGGGCCTACAGAACTTGGGGATGTCACCTTGGTAGCAAGTGTCCTTGCGCCAGCAGCTAATGCCCGTCAGGGGGTGTTCTTTATTGCACAAGGATGCTATGTGGGGCCCACCATAATGTTTCTAAAAAATCCACACCGTTCATCTTTTTTTTAAAGATCATTTTAGGACATCAGACAAAAAATCACATGGATCCAAAACTCAGGGCAGCTGCACAAGAGGAAATAGTGGAGATTCAGTGACCACCGTTTAAACATAATTAACCACTCATTTGGGCCCACCTTGAATGTATGTGGTATATCCATGCCGTCCATCCGTTTTTCCATCTAATTTAAGGGGTTGAGCCCAAAATTGATTCATATCCAAAGATTAAGTAGATCATACCATTGTAAATAGTGGGGATAATGATTTCCACCGTTGAAACCTTTATAGGGCCCATAGTGATGTTTATTTTTCATCCAACCTGTTCATAAGATCATACAGACATGGATGAAGGGAAAACACAAATATAAGATTGATCCAAAACTTCCGTGGCCCTCCAAATATTTTTCAACGGTACACATTCAATTCAACTGTTTCTTATGGTGTGGTCCATTTGAACATTCGATATGCCACAATTTTTTTTTATAAAGGCCTAAAATTATCTGTTAACATGTATGGACGGAGTGGATAAAATAAATAAATCATGGTGGGCCTTACATGCAGTGGCCGAGCTGCCTTTATACACGCGCGGATTGTTTTCTGCGTAATCCGTTGATATACGCTCGTTGCGAACCAGTTCGTACGTAACTGGTCTGAACTTTTTCATGGGCCATCATACATGATGGTAGTCCAAAATCTGAACGGTCCACGTGATGCAGCACCTCATGAAACCTTTAAGGCCCAACTTCTACTTTGATCCAAAACTTTGGTGGGCTATGAAAGAAGAAAAATGTTTCATCTATTGATTTGCATATCTCTTTTTTATAGCCCACCCTAGTTTTAGATTAGTATGAAATTTGTCCCTACGAGGTTTCATGTGATTCCGCATCACATGGACCGTCCGGATTACACTCCCATGACACGTGTACAAAGGTGCGCATGTGCGTAGGTGTGTAGGTGCGCACGCCTCACCAGGCTGGTATTTCTTTAAGAAAAGAAAAGAAAAAAAAAATCCTGATATCTATTATGGGTTTTTCTTTACGAAAAGAAAACAAAAACCCCAAATTTTGTGGAAGAGAGATCTTCGCCGAAGAATGAGATTTTTGAAAGGGGGTTGATGCAGTAAGGGGATTTTCATACCTAATCCGAACGGAATGGCACTAGCACTATGGATCGATGCATTCTTCCGAGCTCCGACTTTCGATCCGATCAACAAGTAGGTGATCTTCTCGATTTCGATATTTTTTCTTATTTCCAATATTTTTTTCGATTTTTTGAAAGAGGGGTTTTCTTAACTATTTAAGGGATCCTAGTTGGTAGCTACAGTGCAAAAATCTCGATATTGTTGGCGATAATCCGAGATTTTCGCCGGTATCTCCGATTTTTCACCGATATCTCCGATTTTTCACCGATATCTGCGATACTTCGCCGATAATCCGAAGAGAAACGAAATAATGGGGTTTCGGTATCGCAAGACTAGCGATACCAATATTATCGGCGATATTTCAATAATATCACCGACAACTCGAACACTGACCAAGGGTAATTATTGTGCATTTCACACTGGGCTCGAGTGGGGTAGCCCGTGGGATGCGGGGTCACACTCGGGGTGGGCGGCCCATGTGATTTGGGGCCCACGAAGGGGGTTTGGCTGAAGTCCTAACCCATCAGATGTGGGGCCTGAGCTATGAGATAAAGGGATTAATTCGCCATACTCTAACAGTTCGAGCTTTTAGAGTAAGTGATTAATTGTCCTGCATCAGGTTATAAGCAGTGTTCAAATTGTCGACGAAATGTCGATATTATCACCAATAATATCGGTGTCGTTAGTCTAGCGATACCGAAACCCCAATTTTTCGTTTCTTTCCCTATTATCGGCGAAAAATTGAAGATATTGTCGATAATTTTGGATTATCGCTGAGAATATCGACCTTAGCCACCAATCACGTAACCAACAACCTATTTTTTTGATAAATAGGTAAAAGTAAGGGGAAAAAAATCAAAAAATCGCTTTGATTTCGTTGTTTTTGTAAATACGTGAGAGTGATCGCGTACCTGGTTAATCGGAACTCACAGCTCGGAAGAATGCCTCTTGTTGATCTTCGAACATTGCAAAGCGGTAAGAAAAACCTCAAAATCCCCTTTCCCTTTTCGATTGGAAGCTTGAAATTTTGGCAAAAAATCAGCGATTTTGGGAATTTCCTCGAGATTTGGAAATGGCATAAGGTTTCGAAACCATCCCTCAAAAACCCCCTTTCTTCGGCAAGAATCCCTCGGGAACGACATTTCAGGGTTTTCTTCTTCTTCTTCTTCTTCTTCTTCTTTTTCTTCTTCTTTTTTTTTTTCTTTATTTCGAGGCTCGATATAAGGACGCGGATTGGCTGGTGTACCTTACACCAGTTGTATACCTGCTGTATTGACGTCAACAAGTTCAGTGGGTCAGATCATGAGCAAGTAGACCACACTGCAAAAAGCAGTGGGAAATTAAACGTCTACCATTGAAACACTTTTTGGGGTTACAAAAGTTTTGGATTAATATGAAATTTGTTTTTCCTCTTCATTCAGGTCTTTGTGACCTTATGAACAGATTGGCTGGAAAATAAACGTTATGGTGGTCCTTAGAAAGGTTTCAACAGTGTACATCAATCTTCCCGCTGTTTTGTGTGGTGGGGTCCACTAAAGCTTTGGATCTACGTCGTTCTCTGGGTAATGCCTTAAAATAATATCTCCCAATGAATGGACGTTGTGGATACAGCACATACATCATAGTGGGGTCCACAGAACTTGGTGACATGTAGCAAGTCTCGCTACTCAACCTGTCAGTATCTAATCTGTGTCTGGTTTTTACGCAGAAAGCAGATTGCGTGTTGAGTTATATGCTCTTATTGTATTGAGTAAACTCTATTAGGCCCATTGTGAATGTATCTGGTCCATCCACACCGTCCATCCGTTTTTCCATATTATTTTAGGGGTTGAGACCAAAATTTAAGCATACCCAAAGATCAAGTGGACCAAACCATTGAAAACAGTTGGAATAATAACTTCCACTGTTGAAACATTTCTTGGGCCCACAATGATGTTTATTTGTCATCCAACCTATTCATAAGATCACACAGACATTGATGAAGGGAAAACACAAATACAAGCTTGATCCAAAACTTTTGTGGCCCCCATGAAATTTTCAACTGTAGATGTTCAATTCACAATGTTTCCCATTGTGTGTTCCACTTGAGGTTTGGATATAGTTCATTTTTAGGCTCAAGCCCAAAAATTGTCTATTAAAATGGATGGACGGAGTGGATAAAATACATAAATCACGGTGGACCCCAAAGAGTTTACCCAGTACGCTTAACCTATTGAGTTACTCGGTACACAATCCGCTTCCTTTTAACGCGGTGTGCGGGTGCGAACGTAAGTGGTGTGTGGACGTCACCAAGTTCCGTGGACCCCACCATGATATATGTGTTATATCCACATGGTCCATCCAATTAGGGAGATCATTTTAGGTAGTGAACCCAAAAATGAGGTAGATCCAAAGCTAGGGTGGACCACACCGCCAAGGTAGTGGGGACAATGATTCTTACCGTTGAAACCTTCCTAGGCGCTATGGCCCATAGTGGTGTTTATTTGTCATCCAAGTTGTTCATAAGATCACACGGGGATGGATGAAGGTAAAATACAAAAATGATATGGATTTAAAACTTTTGTGGCCCCTAATGATTTTTCAATGGTAGGCATGTTCAATTCACATTGTTTCCTGTGGTGTGGTCCATTTTATCATTGGATATGCTTCATCTTTGGGATCAAGCCTTAAAATTATCTTGTAAAATGGATGGATGTGGTGGATAAAATACATAAATCACAATGGGCCCCACACAGTTGACTCAATACGATAAGCATACTGATTAATAGGGTGCGCACGTGTCACTTGTTTGTATCTGCGGATTGATGGGTCGATATTATGTGGGGCCATCATAATGATAAATATTTTATCAATGTCGTCCATTTATTTTGATAGATAATTTTAAGGCATGAGTCCAAAATGAGACAGATCTGCATGACTGTATCTCAGGTGGACCACACTAAAGGAAACAGTGGTGATTAAATGGCCACAATTAAAAACTTCATAGGGCCATTGTAATGGTTTTTTAATGCCATCCAACCTCTTGATTAGGTTACACAGATCTTGATGAAGCGAAAACACGGTTTAGATTATGTTAGAATTTGCCACATGTATCATTTTCAAATGCTAGGTATCAAGTGTCATACGCATCCAAAGTATCAAATGCCACACTGATTGGATAATCTAATCCATCCTTGATTTGACATCTTTGAGTTCTTTTATTTTTACATGTCTTAATTACTGTATGCCAGCTGCATTTGTATTATATGAACTCATTTTGGTTACTATTCGAGTTATTTTTTACGACAACGCATGCTTTTTAGCCCCCATTAAATGGAAACTTCTAATTTAATGTATTCTTTTTGCAATTTTTTCATTCTTGAATATGTAAATATGTGTATTTAGGTATGTCCTGAAGTTTCACTAAAAAATTCCACCATTTTCTCATGTTTCCCCTTCTTTCCCTGCATTTCCGATTATCGGCGATAATATCAGCGATAACGATGTTATATCTTTATCTCCAACCAACGAAACTTGTAGCGATACCGACAACTCGAACACTGGTTATAAGTAGGTTTGAGAAATATCTCGCTAGATGGAAATGTCGTTATTTATTGCCTTACCCTTATAAAGGCCACCCTCTCTAATTTGCCATTGTATTTCATGTCCTTGTATAGATGCCCGGCTTTAGTTTTAGTTACCTTAGAAAAATTAAGACGTGATTTCCTATGGTATGGTAAGGAGGAAAACTAGAAATTTCATCTCGTTGAATGGAAACAGGTGTGCAAGCATTTTCAAGGTGGTGTAGGGGTAAAAGATCTTAAGATGATGAATTGGGATCTTCTTGGGAAGTGGACCTGGAGATTAGGGACAGAAGGAGGGAGTCTTTGGAACAAGATTATCAAAAGTAAATACGGTAGGTCAGTGGGTGGATGGTGGACAAAAGACTCATCCTCTTAATCTCTTATAGGGCCTCGGCTCTCTGGAGGGGAATCTTATATATGAAAAAGGAGGTTCTCAAAGGCGTTGGTTTTGAGTTAGGAAAGGGAGAATATTCGTTTTTGGGGAAGACATGGGTGGGAGATGTGCCTCTGAAAGAAGGTTTTCTGAATATTTTTCTCCTGGCCCCTAAGCAAGACATTTCTGTGGCTGGTTGCTATTCTGTTTCGGCTGGCAAAATAGAGTGGAATTTGGTTTGCAGAAGGAACCTTCAAGATTGGGAGGTCAGTGAGTATGTGGATCTTCTTGAACGCATTTATAGATCTAAGCCTAATCAGTTAAGCGCAGATAGACTTCTCTGGAGACCGGAAAAATCTAGCAGGTTTTCAGTCAAATCGCTTTACTATCTGCTCCATACCAATCATTTTGCTATAGATGATCATGTGTCAAAACATATATGGAAATATCTGGCCCCTCCTAAGATAGTGTCCTTTGGATGGTTGGTTAGAAAAAAGAAGATTCTTACGGTTGATAATTTGAGGAAAAGGGGAATGATATTAGTTAATATCTGCTTACGTTGTATAAGGGATGAAGAATCGGTCAATCACCTTCTTGTTCACTGCCCTTTTATTGCTAAAATTTGGTCTGAATTTTCTTCTCGATTCAGAATCAATTGGTGTCTTTCTGGCTCGGCGGATCTTCTTCTAAAAGCATTGCATGGGGTGAGGATAAGAAAGAAAAGGACTTGGTTATGGAGAATGGCTATTCTCGCAGTTTGGTGGTCCGTTTGGAAAGAAAGAAATGAGAGATGCTTTAGGGATGTTTCAAACTCTGTCGAGGTTGTCGCCTCCAAGGCAAAGTGTTTGATGATAGAATGGGCTGCTCATGTAGATTTTTTGAAGGGTTATGACCTTCTCTTTCTTAGAGTCTAGTAGAATCTGCTTTCGCAGTGGATCCTCTCTCCTTTTTCTGTACTTTTTTGCTTTTTCTTAATATATATATCGTCATCTTTCAAAAATAAAAAATAAAAAATCCTGCTAGGCTATTGTGAGTAATTCTTCAAGGAAGTAGTGTTATATAAATTGTCAATGTGTTATCTTTGCTATAACTGCTTCTGTTAAATTTTAAGATACGAAGGATTTGTGAATTACAAATAACTATCTTTAATGCATAGTTGTATGGCTCTATTCTTACTTGGGCTATGCTGACCATGATTATTAGATGCCATTGGATCTGGTAGCCGATTTTATTGATACCTCTATGTTTTCTGAAGTTATATCTCTATTCCAGGTGGGCGGCCATTGCTTTAACAACTTTAATGATTCGATGTGCTACAGCCCCTCTTCTAATAAATCAACTCAAAGCAACTTCAAAACTTACTGTAAGTTGCATTTGTTGCTTCATCTCTTGTCTTCAATATATATTTTTTTGAAATGATTCATCTCTAGTTGTCATGTTTGCTTAATTCAATTGTTCTTTAATGTTGATTTTTTGGATTGTAATATTCTTTGATGCACAACTTATTATCCCACCCACCTGCACCTGCCACGCATGCACACCCCATTTGCACGCATGCACACACCCACACACGGACATGCCCACATACAATCACATATTTGCATGCATGCATACACCTAACAGGCGCACACACACATGGTAATATTCATAGTTTTGACACTACCATAAGTTACATTAGTGTCAACCTCTGTGGGGCCCACTGTGATGCACACACTAGATCCAACCCATCCACCAGGTTCCCCTTCAATGTTAGGCCATAGGGCCAAAAAATCCTCCTGATTGGAAACTTAGGAGGGCCACACCATTGGGAACAACTGGGAGAAAACACCCAACCGATAAAACTTTTGAGACTGTTGGGCTCACCATGTTCTGTATGTGCCATCCAAACAATGATCTGGTGCAGCCCACAAGGATGAAGGAGCTCTGAAAGCCAGGCCATTCCAAGACTAAGGTGGGCCATACCTGTGATTTGGAGTTATTAGGCATGATTTCACACTATTCTCTTTGGCGCAGCCACCTGAGTTGGAGATTGACTGGATTTTTGGGCTCAAGGGTGAACATGATGGGGTGCACATGACGGATGGAATGGATGTCATGCAGCCATCTTCACACGCACACACACGTGCGCACACACACACATACTACATGTGGATATTTGTATATGTATATATACATGTAGATATGTAGATGCTAGATATACAATTATGCATAAGGGAAGCTTACCATATATGTGTGTTTAGTACACACACAGCCACATTAATGTATAGCTTAGATGATGACGATGGCGAATATATGTATGTATACGTGTATGTATTTGTTTCTAAGCACCTTTCATGGGGTGACTAAGTTCTTGGCAGTTTGAATTTTATTGGAAATTTGGACTGGAAACTGGAACCAGTACTGTCGGTAATGCTTATATGGTCCTAAACTAAACTACTGGTTTGGTGTGGGGATTAGAGGATGGATCATGAAATAATCCCTGACGAGCTGTTTCCAAGTTGTATATTTTTCTATCAAGTTCATGTAATACAGTAGAGTTTGATGATGAGTCAAGTTCGGGGATAATGACTGGTTCTCACTTCCTTCTTCTTCTTGTTTTTTTTTATTTTTTTGGTGAATTGAGGAAAACTCTTGCATCTTTTAATGCCTTACTATAATTGTGGATGTTCATCTCAACTTTACACCATTCTGCAGGTGTCAGCTCACACTTATTTTGTGGAAGTTTTGTCTTGCTGCCTTTTGTTTTTTTGAGTTTGTTTTTGTTAATAGTAGATGAGCCATCATTGCTTTGCCAATTCACATGCCTTTGTGGCAATATACTTTTTCTTGCATGGTCCAATCTTTGGTTCAGTCTTTTTTGCAAGCGGTGATCCATGCTTTGTTTCCTCTGTCATACTGACATGCTGAGAAGAAAATGTGGTGTCATTTTCTTATTTGCCGTCATCCTCTAACTTCACAATTCTGCATTTTTTAAATTGTTTTACATAGTTCTTTTCTGCCATTGCATTGTAGATTATCTTACAAAATTTTACCCAATTGTTAATGATGTATGTTTATTGCCACAGCAAATGA
The DNA here is from genome assembly GCA_037074715.1 of Magnolia kwangsiensis. Taxonomy (NCBI): domain Eukaryota; kingdom Viridiplantae; phylum Streptophyta; class Magnoliopsida; order Magnoliales; family Magnoliaceae; genus Magnolia; species Magnolia kwangsiensis. Next base: position 4,799,970 of record CM073573.1, read on the forward strand.
GGCCACATATGGAGGAGATCAAACAACAGATGGAAGATGTAAGTTTTGAACATCTGGTTTTATTTGTGAAACTTCATTCTGAGTACTAAAGGCTCTCCTAGGTTTCTTGCCTGCTTCACACTCTCTTTGCCCTGCATTTACATATGCCGGCCTTTTGCAGTCAATGGACCCTAAGGCTGCAGCAGAGGGTCAGAAACGGATGAAGGCGCTATTCCAGGAGTAAGCAACTTTTTACAACTGACTTTCACTGATAGATGGGATTCCAACATGATTTAGAAGCAGTCCCTGTGTCTCAGTTTTCTTTTATGCTGATGCAGTGAGTCTCACAAAAGATTTCTTTTGATGACAGAGAACTCAATGTAGAGCATAATTTTGTTTTAATTTTAATGAAACTACAAAAACATTTTTGTTTATATGAGCTTTGCTATGTGCACGCACGTGTGCAATAAAGCTCATGTACTTGCCACACATGTGCCAGCATGGCGCACAGTTGTAAGATCCAATCCATACATCATTTTGGTCTGACATTTTGCATGTTTTCCCAAAAGTGAATTTGGCCTGCTCAGTACGAAGCCCCAATATTGGAAACAGGAGGATGGGTTGGAAAACTTCAGCCAAGTTTTTCATAGTTGTTCATTTGTTCTGCAAACTGTGGCCCATCTGACCAATGGATCAACCTGATTCTTGGAATAGGGCATCGGTATAGTGGTGCCGTTTTGATGGATGGATTGGATTTCGGACCTATCATGCATGCTGGCACATGTGTGACGTGTATGCTAGGAGAGGTATCCACACCAGTAGTACAGTTTTCTTTCCGTTATGTGATGTTTCTGGTTGTTATCCATGACCACATGGTTATCCACATAACACACAGGAGAGGTTCATTAGCTTCAACATGAAAAGGTTGTTTCTAGTTTTTATCTGTGACAAAAGAGAATTGGTTTTTTCAGTTCACAGTTATTCTTATTTTCATTTTGACACATTAACCGTCATGAACATTTTTTTTCCAGTTATAGATAATGATATAGCAGCCAAATTTGACCATTCTTTTTTATCCGTAAATTTAGAGGTGTTATATAAAGTGTGAATGCACTTTTCTGGATCAGTATGCATTTGGTGATCTATATCACATTTTTTTAATGAATAATCTATGTCATGCATTTGGTGAACTACATCACACAGTTCCTCTTTCATTGACCTTGTTACTCTTAACTCCTCCGTGCTCCTGTTTGTTAACTATTGGTGACTGTAGGTATGGGGTCACCCCATTTACTCCATTGAAGGGGCTTTTTATCCAAGGTCCTGTTTTCATCAGCTTTTACTTAGCTGTAAGATCTTTAATATCTTCACTCTTGGTTCTCTTATTTAATAGTTATTTCTATGTCGTCATCATCATCATCATCATGGCATTGTTATAGTCTTTATGGATCCTGTTTTTCCAATCAAGCAAAAAGAATTTCTGAGCCTGGGGTTGACCTGGGGATGTCTAGCGTGTGATGACCAACTACACGATCCAGACTTTGTCATCTTTATGTTCAAAATTAGATATTCCTATATGTGCCCAAACACTGATTATGTTGATTCACGCATTGTTTGCTACCAATGTTTGAAAATTTTGAATGACCATTGTGATGCAGGACATGGAAAATTAAATATGATATGCGAGATTTCAGGCTTAAGATCACGTTAGTTTAGAAATAATTACACAAATTCCATATCCCACATAAAAATCCAAACATTCAATTAAGGGGAATCTATGCGGGTCCAGGCCTACACATGATAAGGCTGGAACAATAAGAATTATGAACCAAACGATACTCAAAGATAAGAAATAATCACCCACACATGCATAGTAATCAGCCCCTAATCCAAGGGATTCAAAAATTCCAATTCGGGGAACCCTAGGGTAAGAAAATTGGCAAATAGCTTAGGAAAAACGTAATCTAGGGCTAGGATTCATGAAAAAACAGCTATGAGAGGATAAAAGAAGATAAAAACCTGAACCAAAAGACGATCCCGCGTGTGGACAACAAAAATGGCCCAGACGCACGTGTGTGTGATCACAGCCGCACATGTGTGGGGCCCACGATTCAGAAAAAGGCCACCTTGGCCCTGGTCGGCCAGGGATGGACTCCAAAATCCCCAAATATCAGCTCGATCCGATGTACGGTTTGTGCGTGGTGCTCCGCCGAAGTTTCAGCTCGTCGGCGGGCTGAAATCTGAAAATCTGCTGTGAAGAAATTTGATGCAACAAAAGGGACGAATTCGAAGTATGGATGGTGGTGGAAGATGGAAAAGAAGATGATGGAGGATGGGGGTGAATCGGGGTCGATGTAGCTTCGCACCACGGTAGTTAGCCCTTCGAAAAGGGAGGGCTCCGCACCCACTTTTGAATTCTTCCACAACTCACGAAGAGAGCAGAAAAATAAAACAGAATTTTTTTTTATTAACTTCAATGAATCAAAAGAACTACAAGGGATGCCTATTTATAGGAAAAATCCTATACCTCAAAACTCGCACCATGTGCGCAACTTATTACTTGGTGACGAAGTAAACAAAAATAAAAGCCAAACAGAGAAATCTAAAGCGTTTACAATGTTCTAAATAATAACAATAAGCAAAATCTAAAATATGAAATCAATCCGACGAGTGGGCCACGATCATGAAATCTCATAATGGGCTTTTCTTGACTATCGGGCTCACTTTTTTTGAACCAAAACTTGTCTTCTACCTAGGAGACCCTCCCTAGACGTCGTCATCGAGCCAGATTGATGGTAGGGTCCTCCTTCTGCGTACGTACGTGCGTAGGGGTAGTGGTGTGCGGGCGTGCGTGTGCATGATGTCCTCATCACATTGCCATCCATCTTTTTTTTTTTTTTCTGAATCCTTGATTAATTTCTTGCTTTTGATTCATTTTCTTTTACCAATCTTTTTTGTAGGTCACAAACATGGTTGAGAAAGTTCCATCTTTTAAAGGAGGTGGGGCATTCTGGTTTTCTGATCTGACAACTCCTGATACCCTATATATCTTTCCAGTTTTGACAGCATTGTCATTCTTGCTAACTGTGGAGGTAGGCGTCTTTCATTGCAAAATGTTTTGACTGTGGATATTGTTTTGATAAATGATTCAAGTTTCCTTTATAGCTGGATATATGATTCCGTCACTACATCTTTACATCAATTGGTTTATTTCTGAATTAGATGGAAGTTTCTATCTTCAATGCAAAACTTCTGACTTCTTTTAATGGTTACACGGGAAATTTTGTTAGTCCATTTTTATTCTCGTGATGAGATTCACAAGAACTGTTTATTATACTAGTACTTTCTTTGGAAGACCCTCAGGTCAGCACAAAGGTGATTGAAGCGGAAGTCTGTGAAATAGGATTGACATCATGTGGCTGAAGTCGTCTTACACACGCTCACACTCAGACGAGACACACACACAAAAGTGCTTTCCTTGGGGCCCGTTTGGATCTTGTCTTGTATAGTTGGACTAACAGTTCTATTCCTTGATCTATGTTTGTTAAATACTTAGAATAGGGAGTAAAGATGGAATGTGGCACATGTGGGGAGCTTAAGATGGTTGGGGGCAAATGTAACATTTATGGCATATGTGCACGTTGACAAGTGGTTCATGTAAGGCACTCGAAGATTGTGGTGGCATGTGGGGCACATTTGGGGCGCCTCAACATGGATGGTCGCACGTGTGACACATTTGGCACATGTAATGCATATGCGTGAAATATTATGTTCCCACCTATGCCAAATTAGGGATAAGCTTTCATCATCTTTATTTATTTCACCTTTTCAGCAAGGATATGCAGTCCTTGCTAACAGTCAAATTTTGGGACATTGTTTGTATTTTCATCTGTTCTTGTGCATAAATAGGCTTGACAAATTATGGACAAATTGTCTACCTGGGATAGCTTGTGACGCACACAACTTTGCTCACATCCAAAGGGCCCCTTGATTTCTTGGTTTTTTTCTAGCAAAATAGTTGGTTGGGTTGGAGAACATAGTCATCTGGCCTAACAGAACTTGCATAAGTATCACTGCATGAAATATGGATAGTAAAAATTGAATGCCGATATGGAGTTGTACTCTGCCCTAACAATGTGATTGACTATTTTAGGTGTGACTGCAATATTGTGGTTGCAACACAGTTCTGTCCTAGAGGTTTAACCCAAGCATTGAGAGTCAGTAATGTATACTGTGGATATTTAAATGATGGAAAAACACGAAGCTTGCTCATGCACGTAAGGAGGACTCTGACTTGCCCTTTCTTATATGTTCACATAGTTGATGGGACTCACACATCTGAGGATGGCACCTTGTTCTACTTTGGGTACTGCATGTGTGACCAACCAATGGGCAACTCCCACTTGCACAAGTAAGATTAGCAGGGCTTGTGAATTATATGGGAGAAAATGTGGAGGTGAGTCTCCTTGAGGAGATTGTGAGATATTATGGATATCTGAACCATTTCTTTTGCGTTACCTATTGGGGGCTTAACTTTGTGCTAACCATCTGAAGCACTAATAGATTCTGTGCTAAGGACTGAAGGGGCTCGCATTTTGGAAGCACCAACTCGTTTCTTTTGGTGGTTTTATCACCTTGATGGAATCAATCAACAGATGTTAAACTTGTATTCAAAGTGGAATAATCAAATTATAATGGACTGAAAAAAGGAAGAAGACTAATGCTGTTTGATTGGAAGCAGAACAGACTGAAGCGGCTGTAACTGTTGTGGCTAATAAGAATCTGATTTCTGGTTACTTCAGCAGCATGGTGTACCCAACTACAGCTAATTGAATCCCAAAAGACCAAATATTTAAGCAGACAACTGACAGAAATATGACAGATTCTAGAGTTTCGAAATAGGAACTAAATTCTGTTGTGAGTAGACTGAATGAAGAAGCAAAGTGGTTAAACAAATAGAGCGGTTGAAGCAAATTCGAAGTGAGAACAAAATTGAAGCAAAAAGAAACTAACATATTGTCTGTCACAAGTTCCCGAAACATCGGAACTTGCTCTGATACTACGATTGATACAGGACAGCTTCTGAAACATGACTGCAATATAGAAGCAGAAAATGGAATGCCAGTGCACAAAGAATTCAACACAGCCTGAAATATAAATTTCCAGATTACTCCTTCAAGCATTTCTATAACTGTACCTTGAACTTCACACTCTATTCACTGAAATGCAATGAAGGTATTCAATAATGGTAACAGTGGCTGTAATGGCCAGTCTTATGGCCGTTATGACGCAGGCCTTAACGTTCAAAATATTTTTTTGAAGGAAGAAAAATATGGGATCAATACAACCATCGCAGGCCCATTACAGGCCATTTTCTCAAGAATGGGTGTTTTTTTTTTCTAAATTTTTATTTATTTAAGACACAGGGTATCCCTGCCCCTTTTGAGGTGAGACTATTCTTTGCGGATACACGCAATCACCCACAACCGCATGTATCGGGTAATGCCGAAGAGGGGAGTCAAACCTACACTTGTACTGTAGGGAGTAAGCCTACGGTGATGGCCGCTCACCCAAACCCTAATTGGGTTATGGAACGGGTGTTACAACCCTGTATCACATAATGGGTCCCACCATCACTGTTACTTAACCATTTTTTAATATCATGTGTGTAATCTCTGACTTGATATCATATAGAACGAAGAGAATTGGATGGTACAATAAGGAATAGACTTCTAGTGGAGCTAAACCACTATAGAACTAGAAGTGTCTCACTCCTAGATTGGGGGAAAAGAGAGAGTATGTCTCCAATATGCCAATTGCAGGAAAAAGAAAATAAGGGTTTTACTTCATCAAATCTGTCTTAGGGGGTTTTTGGATGCAAACAAAGCAATTTTCCTGCACAAATTGTCTCGAGTAGACAACTTGTACATGATTTATCAAACTCATTTATACAGAGGATCAATGAAAATATTTTCTCAAAATTTGACATGAGCAAGAATAGTATTTCTTTGCTAAAAAGGTGGAATAAAGGTAAGGAAAACTTATCTCAAGATCTGTACATGCAAGAACACAATGTTTCATGCACATGCATCACATGAGCCAAAATGTGCCCTTATCCATGTTAAAGCATCCCACATGTGCCATGGTTAGTTTTGAAGCGCCTTGTGCCACATGTTAATGTGGACATGTGCCATAAATGCTATACGTGTCACAAATTATCTTAAATTCCCTAAATGTGCCACGTTCTATCTTTACTCCCTGTTCTAGGCATGGTATTGAAAAACAGTTATGTTATGGTTGTATTGGCTATTACGTAACTTTATCAGTCACCTTGTTATGCGATATGAGGGTGAACCGCTCCTTTATTAAAAAATGGGGCTTATTGGCCCATGTCGGTTGATACACGCCAATACCCCTCATATCAGCACCGTTGTGGGGCTGATAGCCTGATATGACTAGTATAGGCCAATACGAGTAGTGTTCATAGTATCAATATCGTTATATGTATCGTTGACTGAGGATATGAAAAGATGTATCGATATCAATAATACCTAGAAATGCATCATTGTCTAAGGAAAACATGGGGTGAATGGTGGATTTTTTCACCAAAACTTCGTACACATTTGCGTATTTAGGAACAAAAAAATTGCAAAAAAGAACCATACATAATGAGTTTCAATTTAATAGGGACCTAAAGCATATTGCTGTTGTAAAAAATCAATGCAATAATAACTAAAACGCATTCATTTTATACTAATAATATCATTAGGAATGCAATAATCACGTATAGTTGTTTCTACAAAAAAGAAGTCATACATCCATCCATGCATACGTTAATACATCCATCCATCCATACATGCATCCATTAATACATCCATCCATGCATACAAACATGCATCCATCTATCCATACACATATACATGATCCATCCATGATCCAAGTATCCATCCAACATCCAACCAACCATCTATCCATCCATCCAGCCATTTGTTCGTCCATCCATCAATCCATCCATCCACCCATTCATTGTTCAAAGTATTCTTGATATTATCCGTATCTCCAGCTTGGCGAATCCAATAACACAAGTAGCAATATTGATGACACTTGTAGTATCAGAAATTTCAAGTATCGGCGATGCATTGCTAAGTATCGCCAATGTATCGATATTGCTAATTTATTCCCAATATTTTCAACTATAAATTCCAATTGTTGCTTGTATTGCCAATGTATCGATATAGCTAATGTATCACCAAGATTTTCGACTAGTAAATTCCTGGTGTTGCTTGTATCGCCAGTGTATCAGTGATATTTTGATAATGCATTAATGAATTAATATCGCCAAAAAATTGTTTATTAAAAAAATGCAATTCAAAGTTTTTTATGGGTGCATGGTTGTATCGCCAAAAAATATCACAATATTATTGTTATCGTGACGATATCAAGACCACAATCTTTCGTTTCCTTTTCAATTATTGATGAATTCTCAGCAAAATATCGCGTGTTGTCAATATTCTAAAATATCGATGGATGTTTGGATGGATAGATGGGACAGTTGATGGATGGGATGGTTGGACTGATTTCTTGCGACAACACATGCCGTTAGGCCCCTATTAAATAATAACTTATTATGTATGCATTCTTTTATGTAACTTTTTTATTCATAAATATGCAAATGTGTATTTTATCTCCCGAAGTTTCACTGAATTTTTTCACCGTTTTCCTATGTTTCCTTGCATTTTCGGTTATCGGCGATATTATCGACGGTATCGATATTGTTTCCGTATCCCCGGCCAGCATAACTTATAGGGATACTGATATTGTTTCTGTACCCCCCCCCCCCCCCCCCCCCCCCCCCCGGGGCCCGGTGGACTTGGAGATACTACCGTTAAATGGAGGGCAGCTCCTGTAGAAAAGGCTATGCCCCGAACATGCCGGAAAAGGTGGGGAATCTTCCATGACTCCTTTCCCTATTTTGACTTAAAAGTAGGAAAGAGGAGTAGTACAATTGCTAGTAGCATCGGATAAGGAGCGGGGTGGGCAGAGAATAGGTTGTTATTTCCCATAAAACTCCCACTCCTAAAACTGACAAAACATCAGCCGTTTGTTCCCTGATACGTAAAGCCTTTGACTTGTCTTAGGTAGCTGTTACAGGTGGTCCATATGTTAGTTGATGTCATAGGAACAAGCCAATTAATGGTTCAAAACTACTCTTCCACGTGCTTAGAAAAGGGTTCGAAGGCAACAATTTGTTATGCTGAGCTGTGTGACAAGCTGTCAGTTGTAGCCTAGATTCCTTAGGGATGGTAGTTCTTCGTATGGATTTGGCCTAAGAGCGGTTATTACGGGAGAATGTTTTTTGGTTCAAAACAATCAAAAGAGTAACATATCAATGCCACCTCTTTTGCTTGTTCATTATTAGTACTGGTACTAGTATGAGCATTGGTATTCTGATTACTATCCATATAAATTACCACACTTCATCACAAGAGGAAAAAGGCATATACTACACTAATACAACAATCACTTTGTGCATACATGCATACATACATACATACATGCCCATCCATCCATCGATGCATACATAGACTAATACATCCATCCATCCTTACAAACATGCATCCATGATTCATCCAGACATGCACAACACATACGTTCATCCATCCATCAGTGCACACATCCACACACATCATACATCCATCCATATTCCATACACGCATCCATAATTATGAAATAAAATAATTAGTTTTTAAAAGTAGACAATTTTTTTTTTTTTTAAAAATTTACAATGAAAAATAATTTTTTATTAAAAATTGCAACACCTCACATATTAACATTCATCCATGAATAGAAAAATTAATATGTTTTTCATGAAATAGTGTGTATATATATTTAAATAAATTAGCTTTTTTATTCTTTTGCATTTTTTAAGTTCTAAATAAGTTTTAAATAGTTAAAACTTTTCAAAAATGGAAGAGTGGTTGAAATACACTCCCCAACCAAATCATAAAAAAAATAAAATCGAATCTTCTATTTTTTTATTCTTTTTCTGATTTTATCAAAATTTGAAGTATGTTTTCCCCTTCTCGATCCCTCCCCACCACCCAAAAAAAAATAAAAAAATAAAAAAATATAGGGATTTGATTCACAAAAACCAGAGAGATAGAAGTTTGCTCCCCAATCAGATCCCAAAAAAAAAATTCAAAAAAAAAAATTGATTTTGATTTTTTTTTTTTTTTTTTTTTCTGATTTTTGCAATTCTGGCCCACTGAGCTCCTGATTTGTAATCTCCCCCAAATGGAGATATGGAAAAACAAATTCAAAAAACTTCGATTTTCTTTTCTTTTTTTAAAAAAATTTTTTTTCGAATTTTTTAATTACACATGGTCATTGTCGTGAATGGATGAAAAGTCAACAAGTGACACCCAGAACATGGCAGTATATTGAAAAATATTGACACAGTGGCAATATATCGTTGACACCTCGAATTTTTGAGATATACAGTGTTATTAGTATTGTTGAAGTGGTGATACCGATAATAGCAGCAATGTTATCGATAATATTGCCGAAACTTAGAACACTGGATATGACCATAAGGGCCTATTTGTAATTTTTCATTTTTCAAATTTTTTTCCTTGCTTTTCCACTTCTTTCTTCATTTCAACCATGATAGGGGGACAAAACACAAGACTAGAGTGGGATTTGGTAAATCAAAGCAGAGTGGACTGTTTTGGAAATATTGGAAGAGGGGATAACCAATCTTTCTTTCTTTTTTTTCTTTTTTTTTCGTTCTTCTTGTTGTTGCATTTATATGTAAAAGGCCCTAGTCCACCAAATAATGCTTGATTAGTGTTCGGATAGGGTCTATTTGGTCATCTTTCAGTAGGTCAAGCTGACACTGCCCAACATGTCGCATTCTTACCAAACATGTGGGGTAATTATCTAATGATCTTAGAAAGGAAAGTACTATCTAAAACACGTGGGGTTTAGAATCTTGTCTTTTCACCTGGTGGGCCAGCCAATCTGATTGGACAGACTTCATCTGGAGCCTTCATTTGTTATCTGCACACAACATTTGTCCTTTCTCTTGATCTGAGATGTGATGGTGGGGCTGATTTCATAACCATTTCACCCAAAGCGAATATAAAAACAACCAAGTGAATCCTAGTCTGGTCTCTGTGTGTTTTTGTGTGTGTGTGTGTGTGTGTGTCTGTCTTTTTCTAGTCATTGCTTTCTTTATTATACCACATCAACAATATACTCAGTTTTATCATATAAAAGCATACAGGTACGGCTATCTCTGGTTTATACTGGTTTGTGGCATTACATGCCTCAGGTTCTAGTGTGAGATGCCAAAACTCATGTCCATCTCTATGTTCCACACTCATTCCTGGTCAATTGATAACTCAGCAGCTTCCTAAATTGACTTAATCAGCTCGAAAACTATTCAATCAAGTTTTGGGTGCCGAAAACTTACGTTTTACTACAGAAACATGTCATGTTTCACTGAGTTCTCCAGTGTTAGTATAAGGTAATGTTGGCATGTAGTTGACAAATCTTAATCATGAAAGTTTTTGATAGTTGGAAATTTCAGTGTATATTCATGTGTCAATGGTGATTGGGCTATGGTCTAACTGGTCTGTCTTTTTTTATTTTAGTTGAATATGCAAGAGGGTCTGGAAGGGAATCCTGTTGCTGGCACCATGAAGAAGTTCTCTAGAATTTTTGCTGTTCTCACTGTCCCGTTTACAATGAACTTCCCAAAGGTATGTTAACTTTGCCAGGGCTGTGCTGCAAAGAATGGCATAATATCTTTGATGAGTTATGAGCTGCTTAATATTCGATAATAACAGACGTTTATTGGCGTGACAACCAATGATCAAAATTAGACAATATTGCTAATTTATGGCCTAGCTTTCCGCTCAGGATGAAGGTGACATCCTGTTTCGGATAAAAAAAGTTTTAGTGGTGTAGAATGTGGAGAACCCATGTCTCAAATTCACTGTTGCCATGGCAATTTGATATCCACAGGCTCAAGAAACCAGAATTAACCCTCATACATATAAGAGATAAAAAGAGAAAATAAAAAACTTCATCGCAATATCTGTTTCCATTACCTCAGGGGTCGTTTGGATGCAAGGAACTTTCCACCTTCAAAGTTCCATGGAAATCTTAGAATTCTATAGTTTGGATTGCCCGTGGAACTCTTCACTAAGAACTTGATGCATCCAGGTCCCGCAGCAGATGTGGAGTGGCCAGATGGACTGCATGTGTGACAGATTTTATTTTAAATGAAATACAGTCAGATTGTTTTGTCCCACAAATGTAATCTGATTTCCCTGATAGCTAACCGGTCAGATTCTGGGGGCCACAAATCCTACCATAATCACAACATGACTTCTAAAGGAAACTTTATACCACCTTTTGAGTGTGTGCGCATGTGTACAACACTACAATTCTGTACGGTTGAATATGAAGTGGTATATGACAAGTTATGTCTCTAAAACACCATATGCTAATTTGGAGGGTAAATGCACAACCTTACAGCTCTGCCATTGTATATAAATACACACACACACACACACACATGACCATAAGCCCTAACCTTCTTTTCCATACCACTAAGCATATTTATCCATAAGGTTGAGATATGGAGCATTGGAATTAGCTTTGGACTCTTTAATTGCCACCTTTTAGTTTCTTTCTTTTGAATGCTTCTCATTTGAAATTTGAGATGAAGTAGGAGAGTCCAAGTAGTCCAATAAGGTTTTTTCCGTAGGCTTTTGCATTAATTAGAGATTTGTCTCCGACTCAGTAGTTGAGTTGGTAGAGATGCCTCCCCAATGTGGGAAAGACCTGCACTCAAGTTGCACAAACCCACCTTTAGTATAAGGCAAAACGAAAACAAAAAATAAGCATTGTGTAAAAGGTCTACAAAAAGATAGCTGTATGTGTGAACTGAACATGGAAACTAAAGAATGAAAATCTTATTTTGAGCTTTTGTTAAGCATATGCTAGTATAACATCTAATTTCTTAGAGCGTTAGTTGCTTCTTGTCATTCTTTCTAGCGACTGCTGGAATTTACTTCCACACTCCATTATGTTGTAGTTTTATTCTAAAACTGGAATTTACTTCCATAGTTCATTATATTGTAGTTTTATTCTATCGTTTAGCATCTCGGGGGAAGAATTGAGCTATTAATTGATATGTATACACGAAAGTTTAGTTTTCTTTCAATTTTGCTTCATTATAACTCAAAAGTTCCAGAAAAAAGGCATCACATAGAGAAGACGATGTACTTGCAGAGCATGGATTTTCTGGGTTAGTCTGAAAAAGCACTGGAACCCAAGACAACTGATCTGATTGGTCTTTAATCTCGGATCATGATTGCTGCCGTTTGATTTCAGCAAACGGACTGAAAGATGTCTAATAGTCACCTCACATATAGAGGTATGTCTGTGGGGTCTTTGCTAATGTGCAGTCTGCTGTAATGATTACAAAGCAGAAACAGGTTAACTAAACTAAAACAGAAACTAAAATCAAGAAAACCAAAATAAACTAGTTGCATAAGCCAATGATGCCAGCTGGTGATCTGCGTCAATGGCTTTGTCGCTGATTGGGTCCCCTTAGATTACAAAATAAATAAAATTAAAAGTTAAAATTAGAATAAGTCTTTTTCAGGTCCCTATTGCTTCGTAGGTGACTTCAATGTCATCAGGTTTGTGGAGGAATATTCCCGCAAAAGGAGATCCAGCAATGCCATGCAATCCTTTTCAAATTGGATTCAGGATCAGGAACTCGTGGACCTTCCTCTCATAGGTGCCAAATACACTTGGTCCAACGGTTGTAAAGCCTAGATCCAATCTAGATTGGACAGATTCCTCCTATCCTCGGATTGGATCCAAAATTTTCTTGCCGTGAAGCAGATCGCCCTTCCTAGAACGACATCTGATCACTACCCTATCCTTCTCTCGGAGTCTGAAGTCAATTGGGGCCCTAAACCATTCAAATTTAACTCCGCTTGGCTCCGCATTGAAGGCTTTAAGGACAAAATTGTGGATTGGTGGACCTTTTTCCAGGCCGACGGATTTGCCGGTCACAAGTTGATTTGTAAACTCAGATTCATTAAGGAGAAGCTAAAAGAATGGAAGGAATCCGAATTTTGAAAGAGAGAGCTTGAGACTGAAGCTTTAATTGTTGAATTGCATCGACTCGACTCTACGGCTGAAGACTCTGATCTTACGGAGGACTTTCTTTCCAGACGAATTCAGATCATCCAATCTCTGACATCTAGAACTCTTGAAGATGAATTTACTTGGAGGCTGAAATCTAGGTCGAGATGGATATCGGAAGGCGATAAAAACACTCATTACTTCCATGCCATAGCCAACATGAAGACTAGGGCCAACGCCATCCTTAGCATTTCTAAAGACGGTAATCAGACAGATGACCCTGACAACATTTCTCAACTTGTTGTCGATCACTTCAGATCTGTCCTCTCTTCGGAGGGCTGGAATAGACCTCGCCTGGACGGGATCCCTTTCTTCTCTTTGCTGAAATCGGACGCGGATCTTTTGGAGGTCGCGTTTTCAGAACAGGAGGCTAAAACGGCCATCGATGCCATGGAAGGTGACAAATCTCCAAGGCCTAATGGATTTCCCATTAGCTTTTTTCAATGTTTTTGGGAAATGATTTGACCAGATGTCATGAATTTTCTTAATGAATTCCACTCCAGAGGCAAGCTTTCTAAGAGCATCGGTGCTTCTTTTATCGCCCTCATCCCCAAAGTTGCTAGCGCAAATTCTTTCTCGAAATTCAGACCCATTAGCCTAATTGGTAGCCTGTATAAAATCCTGGCAAAAATTTTGGCTATCAGATTATCGTCGGTGATGGGGAAATTGATTTCGAAATATCAAAATGCTTTCATAATGGGCAGACAGATAATCAATGATGCTTTAATCGCTAGTGAAATGCTACACACCTGCCATAGATCGGGTGCAAAAAGCCTGTTCTGCAAACTCGACATTAAGAAGGCCTATGATCATGTCAACTTGGGGTTCCTGCAGTACATGCTGGTCTGTATGGGGTTTGGAGTCAAATGGAGGTGGTGGATTAAGTCTTGCATCAAATCGACTCACTTTTCGATTCTCCTCAATGGTGTCCTGAAAGGATTCTTCCCTAGCTCTAGGGGCCTTCGGCAGGGGGATCTTCTCTCCCCTCTTCTTTTTCTCCACATTGGTGAACCCCTCTCTTAGATGCTGCTCAAGGGCCACAGTGCTGCTCTCTTCAGAGGGATCTCAATGCCTGGGGTCCTTATGTTGATTTCCCACATCCAATTTGCAGATGACACCCTCATCATGGTTGAAGCAGAGGCGGAAGCCATTAACAATCTTCACACAACTCTCAGATGTTTTGAAGCAATATCCAGACAGAGAATAAACATGGACAAGTCTAAGATCTTTGGGGTTAACGTTTCGGAGCAGGACCTATCTATTCTCGCCGATTCTTTGGGATGCTCTTATGCTCAATTCCCAACATCGTTCGTTGGGCTACCTCTCGCCATTGCCCCCCCTCGATTATCGATGTGGGACAAGGTAGTGCATAAATTCCACAAATCGCTTGCCAGATGGAAATGTAGATACCTATCCATGGGGGGTAGACGCACCCTTATAAAAGCTGCCTTATCCAACATCACTATATATTTCATGTCCCTCCTATCATGCCCACCTTCAGTCCTGCATCGGATTGACAAGCTGAGAAGAGACTTTCTATGGTGCAGGAAGGAAAATCAGAAGAAATTTCATCTTATAGACTGGAAGGAGGTGTGCAGCCATTTTCAGGATGGAGGAGCGAGCATTAAAAGATTGAAGATCATGAATAGATCCCTTTTGGGTAAATGGTCATGGAGGTTGGGTTCGGAGCCGGACGCCTTATGGTGCAGTGTGATCAAAGGCAAATATGGGTTCTCTCTGGGGGGATGATGGATAAAGGACTCCTCATCTTACAGAGCGTCACACATTTGGAGAGGTATTCTTCACTCTAAAAACATTGTGGTTGAGAACACGGGTTTCGATTTGGGGAATGGTGCTGCGATTTGCTTTTGGGAAGACCACTAGCTGGGAGAGTCTAAGCCTCAAGGACAGATTTTCGGCCATCTACCATCTCACCGTCAACAAGGACAGTCCTGTCGCCAACTTCTATTCCTCCCAAGGTATTCCAAATCGGTTACGTAACGGCCGGTCATAACCATGACGCGTTACAGGGTCGAAACGGCTGTTACAGAAAAAGGTGCCGTAACGGCCTCGTAACGGTGCGTAACGGTCCTGTAACGGTCCAGGAATTACATTTTTCAAAAAATAAAAAATGGCTGTAACGGCCGATACGGGGGCTATAACGGCCGTTACGGCCCGTATCATAACGGTAACGGTGGTGGCCGTTACGGCCACCATTACCGTTACGGAACACCTTGATTCCTCCACTGACTCAGGCATTGTTTGGAATATTTCTTGTTGCAGGAATCTTTACGATTGGGAGATAAATGACTACACCACTCTTCTCGATTGTCTTTCCAAAGCTTCCACGAACCAGACGGTGCCTGATAGGATCATCTGGACCAGAGATAAATCTGGTCTTTTCTCTGTCAAGTCTCTATATGCGCTTCTAACCCTTTCCTCATCCCCTCGTTCCCGAGCCTCTCCATTTATCTGGAAATACCCAATTCCTCCCAAGTTCATCTGCTTTGCTTGGCTTGCATGTAAGAATCGGATCCTTATGATCGACAACTTGAAGAAAATAGGAATGCAACTCCCCAACATCTACCTCTGCTGTATGGGAAATGAGGAATCTGTCGACCACCTGCTGGTTCACTGTCCTTTCATATCCTAGATTCGGGAGGACTTTCTGTCGAGATTCAACATCATATGGTGCGTGCCGGGCTCTGCTTGTCACTTACTGGCTTACTGGAATGGTTTTAAATTGGGCAAAAGCAGATCCAAGGCCTCGAAAATGGCTATCGTTGCTATCTGGTGGGCGGTGTGGAAGGAAAGAAATGAGAGATGCTTCAACAACTCTCAATCTTTGGCTTTAGTAGTGGCTTCCTGGGCAAAGAAATTACTCATCGAATGGGCTGCAAATGTCTTAGCGCTCAAGGGTTTCGATTTCCAGTTTTTAGGATTCTAGTTTCCTTTCTTTTTGAGCTTTTCTTTTCTGATTCTGCCACCTTGGCAGTCTCTGTTGTTTTTCTTGTTTTTCTTCTCTTCCTTTTTTATTTAATATAAGCCCGTTACTTCTTTTATATATATATATATATATATATATATATATATATATATATATAGAATAAGTGCTGGTAATCCCAATTAACGAAATAAGCAGAGATGAATGAAACTAACAGGGCTAAATAAATATATCAAGTGAGAATGTTGTTGATCAGATATGCTTTAAGGGGATGACTTCCATTCCACCGGATGCTCAGTTCCGCTCTCTTGATAAAAAAATAAGAATAAAAAAAAAGGGCATATCATAAGGCTGATTTTTAAGAAAATATGAATTTGATGCAGGGAGCATGATTTTTGGAGAAATGCTTCTGATGCCATTGAGAAGCCACCTATTTGCTTTTGGGGGCCAATTGAGTCTCATGTCAGGGGTGTGCAATTATGATAAAATGGAAATGCATGAATAAGTATTTGCTTTAGAAAGACGTTTCTCACAGGGCCATCAAAATGCTACCTGTTTGCTTTTAGGGGTCGATGGACTCCCAATCAGAAACATGCAATTTTGATAGAAATCAAGATGAATGCGTGAATTAGAAACTAAAAAGTTAACTTGAACTTGAGCAAAGAGATGATGAAGAAATGAACTCAAGCTAAGAGAAAACCAATTAGAGATAACTAAGATAAAAGAGAAGAAAAGGAAAACAAAAGACTACTAAAACTAAGACTACAACTAGAATGAGGCACGCCCATCCTCAACTATGCTTCTATCGTTTTTGGTCTGACATCTTAACATGAGCCAGCTTAACAGATGTACGTGGGGGATTTCACACAGTCATCACAGTGAGCATTGGCATTAGGTAAACTGTAAACCTCTTGAGTCCTGGCAGTTAAGACTGGCATCCTAACTTTTTTCTGCTAGATGTAAGGTTTACCTCTTGAGTCCTGGCCTTGAAGGCATAATGTGTTGATTTACCTTTCAAGAACCTTAACTAGCTCTTGTTTCTTTCTATCCTTTTGTTTTAATATCAGAATGTGACTTTACTGGTGTGTTTCTATTTAATTGATACTATTATTCCACTATAGTGAATATAACCAAATTGTGATTTCAATAGTCATTTAGTTAAATGAGGGCCTGGGCTTCCTTTAAAATTTTTTTTTTTTTTTTAATTTTTTAATTTTTTTATCACTGTAGTTTCAAATCTGACTGATAGAAGCATAGCTGCAATTTGAGGGCAACTTTCCAATCTTGAATAATAGGAAATAACATTAATTTTTCTAGTGTCCTCTTGATTAAAAATAAATAAATTCAGAATTCAATTTGGTTGTGCGTTCAAAGATGGCCAAAGTTTTGATTCTGGAAAGACATGCAGCAGGGTCGCATAGTTCAAAAAAATAAAATAAATAAAAATCGCTTGTTGTTCTCATTAAAACAAATCTTCTAGATCTCTTTCGTCGATCATGCCTACAATCCGCACGCAGAGAGTTGCATGGTTGCCGTTGCTCTCTTTCCTCCAAAATAAAAATTGGATTGTTGGTTGCTGCCAGAAGACATAATTTAGTGAGTTGTGGATCTTATGAACTTCATGTCATGCCCAAGCAAGTTCTTACCCTAGCATGACACCCTCCAAACCTTCCCTCCCTCTTGGCAATCATTTTAAGGGCTAAGTTGGAATCTGTAGCTGCCCCCCTTTTCTTTTTCATTTCGCATATTGATTTATCAGATGAATTGAAAAGGTTAGAAACAGGTTGGCAACATCGAGGTCCCTAGTTCTATTAAGCTTTACCCACCAATTCCATCAGCCAGGGGAAGGTGGGTAGGGATGGTTCACCGAGTGGGGACCAATCAGATAATGTACAACCATGCATTTTCATCTATGTTCCACCGTCCAACCTTTGATGCACTGTTCTATCAGCCTTTACCATATTTACTGCCACTTCTTTTTTCTGAATTCTCCTGACTGCCGTTTGTATCTTTTACAATCCTGTTTCTTATCCTATGATTTTCGAAATAGCATGATAAGGTTAGTTGATTTTGCTGTTCAGGATGTGATCTCCTTGTTGAACTTCATTTTGTTTCCTGACAGGCCATATTTTGTTATTGGATTACATCAAACCTTTTCTCCCTTGTTTATGGGCTCGGTGAGCACTTCTCCCTCTGTAAATGATAGTTGATGATGAATTATATTATCCTTTATCTGAGGAAGTGTATGGTGTCTTCACACCTTTAGTTTATAAAAAGAGTCCATGGTTCAGTGATGCACTGTCAGTAGTATGGGTCCCATGGTGCCATGCCCAGGAACGTCTTTGGTGGGACAATCCTATCTTGTCTAGTGGTGGCCTGCAAATGGACAGTCAATGAAAGAAATACACAGTTTTCCCTCAACTGAAAAAAGGCCAGATTAGGATGTTCCCATCTGGGATTTTGGGGTATTGCTCATCCTTGGGGCGGCCCATTAGATCAATCTTCTGGAACCAGCACTAGTTGCATAAACCAAACCTTGAGTATACCGTGCATATCCATCGTTTGAGGCATTAAAATTTTTCTATGATACTGTTGTTTGGTTTTCATGCAAGGTTTGACTTTTAAGAGTTGCTTTGAAGTTTTTTTTTTTTTTTTTTTTTTTGTCATGATAGTAATTAAACGGCCTTCAGTGAAGAAGCTCTTGGGTCTACCTGAAATAGTTCCACAGCCTGCTACTGCACAACAGCCTAGCTTCTCTCCTTTTGGTGGATCTAAACCACTGCTCGGTGGATTGAAGTCGCTTTTTGGGGAGTCCGGAAGTGCAACAACAGCAGATCCTCCGACACCAGTCAACCAATCAAAGATTCCGAACACAAGGATATCTCCGTCCTCCAATGTTGGTCAGCGGTTTAGCAGACTTGAGAGGACAGTGAAAGGAAGAAAGAGAACCAAGAAAAACTGATACTGCATCATCAAAACTTTGTGATCACAGCCAGGTTTTAATTTTAATTGGCTTGTCAAATAAATCTAGTAATCTGAGCCATCCATCCATATAGCATTATGGGTCAAAGAGCCGGATTCAGTTCTGCATGTTGCACGGAGAAAAATAGCAGCAGTAATTTTGTAATGCTTCTCACCAAGTGCCAGTAGTGATAATCTCACTTGTAATTTTGATGGTGGGGAATTGTTGTATGTCCAGTAGTCTGATTCAGCGATAATAACACCATGGCGGATCGAGAAGTTGGATTCGCTCTCCATTATTTAATATAAACTGATTTATTTATTTTTCCTTTTTCTTTTTTTTTTTTTTAAAGAAAAAGAAAATTCCTTTTTAAAGATGGTTCATTATGTTTTTTCCTCTCTCAGTTGTAGAAACTATATGAAGTTTGAATCTGAAATTGATATGTATTTTGAACCCAATTTCCGTGTGTAAAGTTTCTACGAGTCAGTATGCACTGATCTTGCACCGTTCATATTTTGGTAAATGGGAATCCCAACACATTTCAGAAAGGGATTGGAGTCATCCCCCTAATGAAAGAAAATAACTCGGTTCCTGGAGCTCTTTCTCTGCCTCCCTGATGGACATAATCCACTGCGACACATACTCAGCCGGTACAACACCCTAGCTCTGTGGGCACCGTGTTGTAAGTGTGAAATCCAGTGTCCAAGGGAGCTCATGTTCACCTTAACAGAAATATCAGCCTGATCCAAAACTCAGGTGGGCTGCAGCACAGGGAACTAGGTGCTTGTCTGTGTTATGGACAGGCTGATTTTTTGGAGTGTATATTCTTCATGGTGAGGCTCATCTGATAAATAGGTTGATAGGGCCCACACAAACCTATGATCGGCATCCCTCTCCACTGTTTCCTGTGGTGTGAATCATGCCAGCCATTCGGAGCTGAGGTGTTATAACCACTGCACAACAGATGTAGTGGAGGATTCTTGTTACCTCTTACACCCAAAACTGGCCCTCTTCCCACGTCTTTAACTCTCCAAGTCTACTGGCAGAGTTCCATTTAATGTTAGAAACCTATTGGAGAGCATCCATGGATTGCTGAACCAGGGTCATATTGTTTTAACAATCCTAACTTCTGATTCGTGAACACATTTATTCTTTCTTAAAATTAGACCATTGGATATTTTCATTTTTAACTGTCCACCAATGTGATACTCAGATGAATAAAGTCAACTTTTGGTTCATGTTGCGTCTAAACTGAGAACCATAATTTGGAAAGTTTAATTTAACTCACTGAATATGCCACATGAGCGGATACTAAGTGCATGTGCATCATCCATCACACTCTGCCAGAGTATCAATACTTCACAGTCCTATATATAGTAATATAGCATTTTCCACCATCCGTTCATTATCATACACCCATCCAAACAAATGTATGCTCTCGTTCTCGTATTAGTTGTTCTGCTTTTAACCATCTCTAGGGAAGTTTTCCTGACCTTAAAGCTGTATTCAGTAAAAAATGTGACTCACTCACTTTTGCTTTGATGCTACTCGTGATTTTATTTACTCACTAAGGTTGAATCGCAAGGTTTGCCACACGCTTCAGCATGGGTTTATTGCACATGGCACGCTTAGAGGATTCGATGGGGAAAAGGTCCGTTTAGATGGTGAAGATTTAGTTTAATGCTAGAATGTGGCCCATCATGTAGGTGGTGCACCGTATCAACGGCGACAGGCAAGTCTCTTCTTATGTCAAGCCCACCATTGGCTGGGATCGGGTTTCTTTGTAAGGCCCTTGTGATTGGTCCGGGCCTGATTTCCAGCTTTTTTGGCCAAAGAATCCACTAGTTTTTGAAATAAAATGCCTTTTGGGAGCTAT
Source organism: Magnolia kwangsiensis (assembly GCA_037074715.1). Taxonomy (NCBI): domain Eukaryota; kingdom Viridiplantae; phylum Streptophyta; class Magnoliopsida; order Magnoliales; family Magnoliaceae; genus Magnolia; species Magnolia kwangsiensis. Next base: position 4,820,961 of record CM073573.1, read on the forward strand.
TTATACTGCCGGACAGTGCGACTCTTGAGTCTTGATATGCAGGCAAGTATAAAATTGTACACGTGGCATACATTTTCCTCAATTTACATCGAGTAAATTGCGTTAGTCCCAAAGTCGAATTGGTTGAACCATCCTAACCTCTGATTCATATGGACACTTGTTTGTTGAAATTGGAACAATCCTAACCGTTCAATAAGTGTCCACCAATCCAATACTCCAATAATCTAATCATGTTCACCAAAGCAACGGTCAGATAATCAAATAACGTCCACCATTCCAACTGTCAAGTAATCAAAGAAGTGTAATTTTCAGTTCATGATACATACCCATAATTTCGACCGTTTAATTTGCATTACTGCTACTACAGCATCTGATGTGGGCCTACATTTTAGAAGTTTTAGATTGGTCTGATTTTTTGGCTCAAGATTCATAATTTCAATGAGGTAAGCTCATTTTCAAGTATCTACCAAACAGACACCAGAGAGGAAACTGGCCAACCACGTGGTAGCTGTGACACGGGGCACCGTATTCAATCAAAACCACGTGTAAAGTGGGACCCGTTATTTAGATGGTTTAAATTGAGATGCGTACGTGTAAAGTGGGACCCATTATTTAGATGGTTTAAATTGAGATGCATATATGCCTTGTGGTCGGAGTTAGTGGGCTTGACGCTTTCGTGACTTTCGTATGCGGAAGGCGCTGTGACTTTCGCTGACGTCGATAAAATGATTTGATGTAGATGAGATCCACCCCATCCATCAGGTGCACCACCTTGCGCTTGGACCAGGGCCCTAAAATCAGGCCCATTCAAGACTCAGGTTGGCTACACCGTGGGAAACAATCGAAATGGCAAGTCCCATCATTAAAATAGTCTAAACTGCATGGTGTGTATGCCATCCAATCCACTCATCTGAGGCGGCACACGAGGATGAATGGATTAGTTGAGAATCAGGACATTAAAAGGACAAAGGCTCGTGCGGGCCACACGACGTGAATTTATAGTTTTTAGAAACGAAATTACACCGTTCCCCTTGGTGTGGCTCACATAAGACTGGGATTGGACTGATTTGCAACCATCATGTTGAAAATGTGTGGTAGAACCTGATGGACGGGGTGGATCTGATGCATGTTTGTCCAACGCACCGCTAAGTTAACGAAAATCAAGCCGTCCGCGCGCCCACGCAAGTCAGGCAATGATATAATAGGGCGCAGAAAGATCTAAGATGTTGGAGACTGATTTTGCGTTAGAGAGAGATGGCCGGAACGCAGCATCTGAAGCGCATCCCGCTCATTAAATTCCCTCAAAGGCATCCAAAAGCATCAGCAGCATCAACATCATCAGGTCTGTTTACTTTCCCCTCTCTGAAATTCCCTTTTTTTTTCGATCTATGATTTCTTTCGTTTTCTTTTTTCTTTTTTCTTTCTGGAATTCATGTATTTGATCTGATCAATCATACCCTAATCCGGAATTGACATTTCCATCCCCTGTAATTGTTAGCAATTACCAAGAATGCCACGTTGGACCGGTGGTTCCACTACAAGTCCTTGTAATATTCACCTGCTATTCACTCATTCATAAACCTGCTTACACACTATTGCCTGCGTGGGTCCCACTGCGTTGTGTTTATGCCGTCCAATCCATGAATTATGTGTGCCCCACCATGATGATGGGATGACCCAAAAATCAGGCCTATCCAGTCATTAGGCAGGCCACACCACAGAAAACAATGGTGAGCCACCCAAAAACCTTCAAATAACGTGGTGTTCTGCATGATGGCTGGATCAGCCTGATTTTTGGGGTGCCGACTTTCATGGTGGAGGGACACTGACTAGTCAGGTTGGATGCCATTCACACACCATGGGGAGCTCGTGCTTATTCCACAAGGACTTGTGGATGATCTCGTCTCTTTTAGGGGCGGAAATAGCAGCATCGTCGCAATATTAGTACTTTACATTGCAAACTATGGGAGGTGTTGTACTTTCTATAATGAACTGATTGCGTACAACTGGGTTGTACAATGCAACCCATCTCTTTATGCATTCGGAATTGTTGTTTCCACTTTTGCCCCCCAAAGTATCATACATTTTCAAGGGAAGGGAGGCTGTTTGTCCTCTGATTGTTAGCTTTGAAGCTAGCCAGCTGAGAAAACATAGGCATGCTGGCCCGTAATGGCTTTTAAGTCAGCCAGCAATCTACACGAGTTTCTGCGTTCCAGGGAAGAATGCTTGACATGCAGCTGGCCGTAGATGATCAGTCTTTTCTATATGGGGCATGTTACACATCATCATTATCATCCGATCCTTATCCTGACTAATTGTGGTCAGCTACAAGAATCCTGCTCCACCATTCCACTCTATCAAGGACCATATTCTTACCTAAACTATAGGTCTTCTAATCTTTCTGACTACCTCCACCCATGTCCTTTGGGCCTTCTCCTTTCACTTTTAGAGCCTTCAACTTGAACCGACTCACTCCTCACCGGTGTGGTACTTGGTCTCTGCTGCAAATGAACAAACCGTATAACTCATCTTTCCTTCATCTCACTACCTATTAGTGCTAATTTTAGGTTCCCTCGGATGCATCCCTTTCTGTCTGCACTCATCCATCTCAACACCTTTATTTCAGCTATGCTGTCGTTCCTTTACTGCCCAAAATTCTGTCTTAAACAGCATGGCCGGTCATATGTCAATCCTATAAAATCTCTCCCTTAGTTTGATTGGCATGTGGTGATCATATAAAACTCCAGTGGCATGTTTCAATTCTTGAGCAAAATTATCATACATAATTGCCTTGCTCAGAACAATTCGGCTCTTATTACCAGCTTGATCAATCCACGGATCTAGAAATTCATTTCGGACAATTGAACCTTCTCACACTGTTTCTTTTTTAGAACCAAAAAGAAATCTCACAAATGATCAACCCAAGGTATAAAAAATGGTGATTTTAGGTAGGTAGTTAGCAACTTAACTAATTCCTCATTTTCACTCCTTCTGTCACTAAAATTGTATTTCATACACTTTACTTTAGGCCTTTTGACTTAAAACCCTTTAATTCTAAAGCATCCCTCTCATCAATTAAAACTATGTCTCTCTCATCAATTAAAACTATGTCATATGCACAAACCATGGGACCTCTTCCGGTAAATGCCTTATTAACTTCTCCATGACCAATTCAAAAAGATATGGGCTCAATGCCCACTCTTGGCGAGCCTACAATAATTCAGAACTCACTTCTCTCCATTACTAGTCCTCACACTTGCTATTGCTCCCTCATACGCACCCTTAATCATGTCAATATATCCTCTTGAGACTCTTTCTCAACACACCAAATTATCTATGTAGGAATCCTATTGTATACTTTCTCTAAGTTAATAAAGGGCACGTCAAGACCCTTCCTTCTCCCTACATCTCCCCATTATCTGTTTAAGTAGGAAAATGGCCTCTATGGTTGAACTTCTTGGCTTAAATCCTAACCGATTTTTGATACACTTGTCTCGCGCTTTAATCTTTGCTCAATCATTCTTCCTTGAAGTTTCATAATATAACTCATAAGTGTAATGCCATGATAGTTACTACTGCTATGTGTGCCTCCTTTATTTTTGTAAATAGGTATTACAGTACTTATCCATTCTCTAGCATTTTCTCCGATTTTATATTCTTGTTTAACAACATATAAAAAAATGTTGAGTAGCTCTGTCAACCAGACTAAACCAAGATCTCCCACGGACTTTCAAGCCTCTACTGGTATACCATTGGGTACGAGGGCCCTTCCTGTCTTCTTCTTTCTCATCTTTCACTTAAGACATCCCAATCCTAAGAAAGTAGTTATGTATCCGACCTCGTTTAGGTTTATGTTTCATTCTATCCTGAAGTTCTTGAAATTGTCAAGCAAGTTCTGGAAGTAGCTGGTCCAACTTTAGTTGATCTCATTGTCCTTAGTCAATATCCTCTATTCATTGCTATTAATGTATCTAAGGGATCTTTGTCCCTAGCCTTCCTCCCTCCTGTTTGCAATTTTGAAGACATCTTTCTAACATTATGTCATCCTTTATTTATTGTACGAATCATAAAGTTTAGCCTTCTTGCTACTTACATGCTGTTCTTTTTTGCTTTTCTATATTCTTCCAAACTTTCCTTGTTTTTAGTCCCTCGTCAAGCCTTGAAACATGATCGTTTCTTGTTAATAACCTTTTGGACCTCTTTTTAACACCACCAACTTTCCTTTTGCGAGTAGTTTTTTCCTTTAGATATCCCTAAAACTTCTTCTGCAACTTTCTTAATGCATTTAACCATCTCACATAACCATGCCATTTCTCCCAAATCATTCAATCCTCTAACCCACCCTATGGTGCATATGCCCTAATGGGAGCTACTGAAGAAGTACACTAGATATTTACACTTTTATTTTTAAGAGGTATGCTAGGGAAATTAATGGGAGATATTGAAGAGTTGATTTGTAGCACGTGCATGGAATGCAGGACAGTTGCTGGTGTTGTATTTTTCTAACCAATTCTCATACATGTGCAGACCAGCTGATTCATGGACCCATCAAAAACCAGGCTGGTCCTCTCATTAAGTGGTTGACGTTATGAGAAATGTGGATAGTTAGAAGAAAGTTGACAGCAGTTTTCTATGTTCAGTATACACCTACCTGATGAGTGGGCATGATTTATGCTCTCTCTCTCTATTTATTTATTTAAATGATAGGGCATGTTCATGGTGGTTTCCATATGATTCACCTTTGCACATGCGCCATGATTGCCTCTTGAGTCTCCAATGTGAATCACTCAGCATTTTTCTACTTTTGATCATGTGAGAAAGAATGCTAGTCGCACACATCATTTTGCATTGAGTTCCAATGAGACATGTGACAGGTGTGTGAATATCCGGGTCAATCATCTAGAAGCAGGTCACCGGATATGGGATTTGAGGAAAAAATGACCATTGCCTATTTTTGTGTCCTGCTACAATCAAGCAGTTTGGACTTAGGATTTGTCCAATCGGCTTACTTTTGGGCCATTGGTCACATATGGTGTGGCCTGCTATCTCCCCCAAGAGATATTTGTGGATTGTGGAATGGGAGGCCTCATAGCTTGTATAGTTCTTATGAATTCTTGTCTTAGACTCTGGGTCAATGCTGAAATAGGGTGAACTGGACCAATCACTTATCCAGGTTGGGGCCCTTATAGTTGATGCGGCTATGTAATCCTCCAATCAGCAAGGAGTACCGACCTCTTTCATTCATTGTTGGTGATATTTGCACAAGGGGTCATAGCTTTTACTCCAAAAAAGCTAAAAGCTAATGTTCTTATATACTCAACAATTAATGCTCAATGCTTCCTATGTCAGTAAAAATCTCACATGTCATCCATTGACATTCAACTTTTGATGACTTGAATATCTCAAAGCATGATTTAGGGGTATCTTGCGTCCAAATCCCTTTATAAATTAGAAGCAACAAAGCTACCAGACAACTCAGGAGTCACTGAAATTTGCATGAACACCAGGGTTTTCTGTTTTGGGAGCTCCCAGCTTCCTATTGATGTTTCCAATCCTCATCTTCCGAGCAATATTTTCTTTGAATAATTTTCCTGTCCATCATAGTTGCATCTTGGATTTGCTTGGTATGTCCTCAGGAATGCAGGAACTCTTCATTGTTGACATAAGCCAAGTATGCTTGTGTTTTTTGTCCATATGGGCATGTCAGTCACATGTCTCAAAAGAGCTGGTGTGGGTATGCCTAGTGTATCCAGGATCCAAAGTCTGGCTTAGTGGCGGTCCCAACTGTTGAAAATTGAGACTTCTTTAACTTTGTGAATCACATTTTCTTTTGGAGCCACCCTTTTAAAAAAATAATCTTGCAGGTGAGACAGTACCAAGAAGCGGTTAGAATCGAGTGTAGAGAGATCACAAGAGGTAAGTGCTGAGAAAAGAAGAAAAACAGAAACAGCAGCAATATTACATGTGAAAGAAGAAGAATTGTTGAAGAAGACCTTCAATCAGTGCTAGCGGAGTTGCAATACAAGAAAGTATAAGACCTTCAATCAGTGCTAGTGGAGTTGCAATACAAGAAAGTATAGGAAAATTCCATCTTCGAAGATCGAATTGCTGGAACTTGGAAACAACGGTTTTATTCTTGGAGGGAGGGAGGGAGGGTATTTTCCTGAACAAACAAAATCAAATCAAATGAAACTTTTTTAGACATAAAAATTCTCTCTCTAGGCTATAGAGCAGAAAAAAAAAAAGAAAAGAAAAGAAATCAACACACTGGGACCCCTATTGACTTGTTGCACAAGCTAACTATTAAAAGGGAACTAAATAATTAAGGACCGTCTATATAGACCATAAGGGTCTCACATTTCTACTAGAACAAACACCAGCACATGTTTGGGAACCACAGGAAAATCATCACGCTGGTCGGGCTCGTCAAATGTATTGGTGGGGCGTAGACACCCTGATCGAGCTGCAAATCATATAATCTGTTTGGACAGATTTGGGGTTCCAATTATCAATTGAACGAGCTGTTGAGTGAACCCTTAATTGACGCTCATACGTGTGTGATCAATGGTCTGGATGCATCAACAGTACTCAAATTCAAACTAGCTGTACTCAGCACACTTCTGATCAGAATTTTGGGCAGATTCTTCCTGAATCATTTGTTGAATAGATTTATACTTATTTATTTTTGGTTCACAAGGACTGCTTAAATCATCTCTAGATGAGGGTTGGATTTTACCCGTGTCTTCACTCTTTCACATGCTGGGGACTTTGGAATCCGGTTCTCAAAGTTCTTTCATTTCATTTTTCTTTTCTTTTTTCCTTCTTCATTGTTTTATGACTAAATTTTATTGAAACAAGTGATTAAGTTAATCATGCTAGGTTTAGAGTTGCCTCTTGAAATCCTTCCTCCACAAGGTTACCTAATAAAACAATAGTCCATAAGCCAATCATGATATGGACGTAGGAGCTGTTGGTGTATATACTTTCAAGTTTGTATAAATATGATCATTACATATGCTCTCTCTCTCTCTCTCTCTCTCTCTCTCTCTCTCTCTCTCTCTCTCTCTCTCTCTTTATATATACACACACACACACACACACACACACACACACACACACTCACACACACGGAAACGCTCACCTGCGAACCAGTTCGTACGTACTACGTACGAACTTTTTTGAGAACCCATCATACGTGATGTGGATCCAAAATCTGAACCGTTCATGTGAAGCAGCACCTCGTGAAAACCCCCGGGCCCAAGTTTTACTTTGATCTAAAACTTTGATGGGCCATGAAAAATGAAAACAGTTTCCTCCCTTGATTTGCATTTCTCTTTGCTATGGCCCACCAGAATTTTAGATCGGGGTGAAAATTTGTCACATGGGGTTTCATGGGATTCCGCATCACATGGACCGTTCAGATTAGACACCCATGGCACGTGTGCAAAGGTGTGCACGTGCGTAGGAGCGCTGGGGAGCATGACTCTCTCTCTGTCTCTCTCTCTCTCTCTCTCTCTCTCTATATATATATATATATATATATCAAGTTTCATGAATATGATCATTGCATAGTCTCTGTTTGTCTTCATAAAAAAATTTCAACTTTGTATGAATGTGATCATTGCATAGGTTCTGGATCGCAACTGCAAATGGCTTCTGCATCTGGCAAGGCCCAAGAGAGTTACTCTTTAAGATCAGAAGTTCCTGCCCCCCCATCCAACACTGCTCTAGGAGGAAAGGCTTCCCTTCAGCCAAAAAGGACCCCCGTCTCTGATAAAGAGATTGAAGCTATTTTGGTATGCATGACTTGACTGCTTAGATGTTATGGGAAATTTCATCGTTCACCTGGATGGCATATTGCAGGAAGTATCCATTTACTCCAGATCTGAGCTATTAAATCTGGTGACCAGAATTCTAATGGCTGCAACTCATTTAGTTGGAATGTTTCACCACCTTAGGCCCTAGATCAGGCAGAGTAAAGGATAACTCCATGCTGTGGTTCAAAATATCAGCCTGAATGCATCTGTTTTCTTAGAAAAAATTCAAAGGCCAGTATGACGAATATGTATTGATCTTTTGAAAAACACATCTGTTATGGTACTCATATTTTGGATGTTGTTCTATGCCCCAAAATGAATGCTTGTGCAGCCTTTAATCCTAGGTTATTTTATTTGAAAAATTGAGAGTAAGTGTCATGTCCATTACTTCTCCATAAGCAGAAAATCGTTGTGAACTTTTGATATTTCCACCAGCATATTATAATGTTTTAATATTTACATGCTGCACCAAAACTTTTATTGTTGCGATGAAGCGCCATTTTGGCCATGTTCTTTTCCCTGTTTTCTTGGTAGTTTTTGGTCATGACTTAAAGAGTGTTGCCAGGATAAAACCTGTGAAAATATCATAATTTTGCACAAGCTTTGCTAAGCCCACATGCATGGATAAGGCAGGTCATGTATGTGCGACATGTGCCATCATAGCACATTGATACGAGATCCAATCCATTTGTCAGAGTGGCAGAATGTAGATGCTCTCACCCAAGAATCAGGTAGGTCCACTGTTTACAAAACAAATGTGTGGCTGAGAAAACTTGGCTGAAGTTTTCTTCCCTGTTGAACCAATCCTCCTAACATTATGGTCTACCTGCTGAACGGACCGGATTTACTATTGAGTACTATTGAGTGAGAACATATACAAAGGTCAGACCTACCTGATGGATGGCTTGGATATTGCACATGTTGGTCACACTTGCACATGTGATGGTGTATATACACACTGCCTTGTGGATGTCTATGGTCTTAGCAAAGCTCAATTTGCACAACCACAGCCCCTGTATTTTATTGTTGGCTCTGCTATGAAATTTATTTCTTTGTGTGTTCGGAGAACAGTGGTATTATTTTCTTTACCTTCTTAGGAAATTCTTTTGTTGTATTTAAGTCTTCAAGGTCTAACCCTGCGCATGCAAGGTCTTTTGTCCATTTTTTCAGAAATCTCGTGATTTTAGCTCCATAAAAAATACTCATATATCCCTATTTGTTATGCTATGTTCACCTATGCTAGCATACACATGCCATGCTGCATGCTGTGATGAGATAAAAAGACCCGTTTTTCTTTTTCTTTGTTTATTCTTTTTTTTTTTTCCCGTATTTCCTTTATCCTCTGTGTGTGTGTGTGGATACTGTTTCTGATTAGTGAAATGCTCTGTGCAGTTGGGTGGCTGCTTTTGATCTTGTTCGATTGCCATGAGAGCACCTGCTTGGTGGGGTTGCGGTTATTGTTTTTGTTAGCTTGCGTGATTGAGCTCTGCAGTTGGATGTGGAAAGCTGTTGTATTTACTCTCCTTTAAAGGGATTGATGAAGATAATTATTTATAATAAAAGAAGTGCGAAAAATCAAAGGGTGTGTTTGTTCTCACTCGATTTGCAAGCTCTACTAGGTGTAGAAATGCTTTTGTTCTCATTCCATTTGTGAGCCCTACTAGGAGTAGAACTGTGAAGTTACGATGAAAGGTAAGAAATGCTGTCTGACCTGTGATGGGTTCCTGCATATGACTCTCTCTCTCTCTCTCTCTCTCTCTCTCTCTCTCTTTCTTTTCTTTTTTTTTTTTTTAAAAACTTTTATATGAAATGAATACTAAGGGTTGAAACATGTGGGCATCCGAGGTGGTCACCCGTCCTTGTACTGATCCCCATCAATGCTAAGCTGCTGAGTTCTGATGGCATTGGATTTTGGCGATTTAGAAGAAAATGCTTGCATGATTACTATGAGTAAGCGTAAGGGCATGCCCAGACTGACAAAATCGTTCTTGGTGTGGAAATTTCTTGGGAATTTTTCAAAATTTGAGGTTTTTCTTTGGAAAATCTTGCATAAAATAGGAATATTTAAAATATTTATTTTAAATTATTAAATAAATTAAAAAGACACGTATTTTAGAATGTGCCGAAAATTTGAAGAACTCACTATAATATCATGTAATGCAATCCTTTAAAAAAGATCATGTAATGTATTTATCAAGATATTATACTGAGATTTTTAAATTCGTGGCGGTATTTGTCACATTGGGCATGCCTCCCACTTATGTGAGATGAACGACTTCATGTGCATGAGATCCATCCTGTCTATCAGGTGTGCCACTTAAGGCCAAATGTTTGGCCTTGACCTGAACATTACACCGATTCAGAACTCAGGTGGACCTCACCATAAGAAATTTTGTCAAATCATGTAGTGATGTTTTAAATTCTGCCAAGATTTTGAAATTTTGGAAAATCTTGAGGAAATATTGCCTAATATTTATTTGTGATATTATTGCGATGTTCTCAAATTCTTTTTTATATTTGTCACATTGGGCATTCCTAGCACTTATGCTAGATGAATGACTTAATGCGCATGACATCCATATTGTCCATCAGGTGGGTGGATGTGAGAAAAATGGTACCCAAGAGTGTCCACCTCATGAGAGCTTCCAATGAGGAAAACGGATCGCGTACTGAGTTACCCAGTAAGCTCTTATCGTGCCGAGTAAACTCAGTTGAGCCCACCTTGAATGCATGTGGTCTATCTACACCGTCCATCCGCTTTTCCATGTAATTTAAGGGGTTGAACCCAAAATTGAAGTATATCCAACGATCAAGTGGACATCCATACCACGCATTTGGTAGGTCCCAAGTTATGGGATGTGCCAAAAATCAACTGTATCTATGACTCAGTTGGGCCACCCCATCCAAAACAACGTGAAATCATGTCTAAAACATCTAAAAGTACTTGGTGGAGCGTACCTGAGTTTTGGAATGGTATGAAATTTGATGGAACCCCTCATTCAAGTGGGATACACACAATGGATGGGCTGGATGTCTAAATCACATCTCACTAGCCCCTATATAAAATCAGGAAGGTTTCAATGGGTGGACATTCAGTCTCAACCTTTGTCTGTGGTACGGCCCACCTAAGTCATGGATTGGCCTTAATTTTAAGCCCATGGCTCACCATGAAAGGGTGCATCTGATTAATGAGATTGATATCCATCACACATCACATCACGGTAGGGCCTGAAGAACTCGATCTATATAGAAAGAGAGTTGCTCACACGCAACTTGGACGTACAACTTACTGTATACGGGACTACCTACCACATGTTCATTAAATAGTAAAAAAGGAAGCCTCTGCGCTTTCTCTATCTTCATTTAATAAGAAATTCTCATACGAAACTTGGTGGACTTTATATATCCTATGCTCGTGGCCCATCAAAAGCTTTAAATTTCAACACCTGGTCAAGGGTTTAAGCATCCATAGGCGGTGAAATCCCACTAAGGTGTGAGTGTGTGGACCGGTGGTGTGTGTTAAAAAAAAAAAAGAGCTTTAAATTTCATTATTTTTGGCTAAAGTATATATTTCAATGGGATTATTACCATCATTTTTGTCAAACAACACATTTATATACTAATTAGGGATATTAAAATTGATTTAGTAATTAAATTCAAACTCTTATAAATAGCTACATAGTTTAAGTACATTGCTACTTTTGGATTATAGGGGATTCCAAATCCATGGCGCCAAATACAATTGGAGAATTCCAAATTCAGGAGTTTTCGAATCCATGGTGCCAATCGAGGCCTTAGGGGTCCTTTAGCACAAAGGGAATAGGAGGATTTGAGGGTATTCCAAATCTATATGTGGTATTTCAGATCATAACTTTTGGTAGTCACACTATTGTGATCCTATGCTTGTGGTGCAATTTCATCAATTTTACCAAAGTATATATTTCAATAGCTTATATAATTATTGTGTTAAACATTACATGTATGCACTAATTATGAATATCAAAGTTGATTTAATAATTAAATTCAAACTCCTATAAACATATCATGTAATTTAAGTGCATAACTACTTCCGGATCGTAAGGGAATCTAAGTCTAAGGTAAGAAACACAACTAAAAGATTCCAAATCTAGGGTATTTCAAATTAAGGAGATTTCTAATCCTAGTATTCTGATTCCGCAGTGCCAAACTAGGATTGTGAGTTCATGGGCCCACCTATATGTAAGTGTTATATATCCACGTTATCCATTTAAGGGCCATCGTGATGTTTTTTTTACCATCCAACCTATTAATAAGGTCATTTAGACATGGATGAAGTGAAAACACAAATATCAATTTGATCCAAAACTTCTCCAGTTCCTAAGAAGTTTTTAATTGTGAACATTCAATCCCCACTTTGTGGTCCACATAAGAGCTTTACTTATGTCATTTTTTTGGCTCATATCTTAAAATAATATGAGAAAAACAATTAACAGCATGGATAAAACACTTAAATCACAGTGGGCTCCACAGAGCCCTACCCGGATGGATTACCGTCCGGGGCGGGGGTAGGATGTAATCCGCGTCCCGTTTGGCACAAAGGAAATGGGAGGATTAGATGGTATTCCAAATCCATACGTTATTTGGTAGAGTGGATTAAAGGGTAATCCAAATCCGGGGGATTTTAAATCCTAACTTTTGGTAGTCACTCCATTGTCCTCCAATGCTTGTGGCTCATTTGAGACTCGGAATTTTATCATTTTTGTCAAAGTATATATTTCAATAGCTTATTATATTTATTGTGTTAAACATTACATGCGTGCACTAATTAAGAATATTAAAGTTAATTTAGTAGTTAAATTCATACTGTGGTAAACATGCTATGCAATTTAAGTGCATAACTACTTCTGGATCACAAGGGAATCTAAGTCTAAGGTAACAAACATAACTAAAAGATTTGAAGTCTAGTTTATTTCAAACTAAGGAGATTTCTAATCCTAGTATTCTGATTTCACAGTGCCAAACAAGGCTTGTGAGTCTATAGGCCCACCTAGATGTATGTGTCGTATGTTAATGTTGTCCATTTATTTTGTCAATTCATTTTAGGACATGGGCCTAAAAATGAAACAAATTTAAATCTCAGGTGGACAACCACACTGGAAACAGTGGTCATTGAACACCCACTGCTAAAAACCTCCTATGGTCCACCATGATGGTTATTTGCCATCCAACCTATTGATAAGGTTACACACATCAGATCTAATAAAGGGAAAATATAAATATCAGATTATCCAAAACTTTAGTAACCCTGCAATGCCTACTGTTTCCTATGGTGTGGTCCGCCCTAGTTTTCTATTGCTTCATTTAAGGGGGCATGCCCTAAAGTGAACTGGAAACACAGATGGAATGCATGGATATACAAACATGCATGGAGGTGGGCCCCACGGTAAGCAACTCACCTGCTATGCTGTCACCTCTTACTCACTTAATCCGCACCGGTTACAATCCACCTTAAATGGGCCCCTCTAATGTAAGGGAGTGGATTAGGTGAGACCCTGGCCTCATCCACAACGGTGCAGCCCTTACTATGCGCCCACTTTGATGTGTGTATTATGTATCTACCCTCTGTTCATCCGTTCTCTCATATAATTTCAGGGCATTACCAGAAGCAGATCTAAATCTGAAAAAATGGATGGGCAAGATGGATACAGAATACACACATTAAGGTGGGCCTCACGCTACGGAGTGGTTGTAAGATCACGGAGGAAGCGGATTGCGTTATGCCCCTGCCCGGATGAAATCGATCTAGGCAGGGGCTGGGCCCACCATGATGTATATATAGTTTTTTAATTCACTATGTTCATTCGTTTTTTCATCTCATTTAAAGATATGATATCAAAAGTGAGGTAGGCATAAGGCTCACACGGTGGGAATTGACCGCTTACCATCAAATACTTTAAAGGGACCACTGAGGTTTTAGATCAAGCTGACATTTGTTTTTTTTCAAATCATTCTTATTTTTGTGACCTCATGAACAGGTTGGATAGCAAATAAACATCATGATGGCCCTCGGAAGGTTTCAACAGTAGCCGTCATACTGGTTCATGTGGTGTAGTCCACTTGAACCTTGTATCTTCCTCGTTTTTTGGATCGTATCTTAAAATGACCACAAAAATTAGATTAACGGCGTGGATGACGATGGATCCTATAGAGCCCCTGCCTGGACCGATATCCGTCCAGCGGGACTCTAAGCATAGAAGAAGAGACTTTGGTGAATAAGGATTGAAGAGATGAGTCGCGGCACGTTTGTTAAAGGACATATTCAGGAAATTCTAGCGAGCAGGAATGGTTATTTCTAGGAAAATAGACAATTACGGATAAAATCTGCGATGACCGTGTTAAGGAGAATCTTTTGAAATAGGTAATTAGCAGAACATCATAGACGTATTGATAGGAAAATTTTACTTTAAAATATTCAAATACATGGACCAGATCTCTACGTACATGCCACGTTGGCACGTTTCCTGCTATTCGATTTTTCTGTATCTTCTCGTGTGAGAAATTCTAAAGCGAATCGCTTTAGAATTTCTCACACGAGAATTTCGTTTATGCGCGGGAAGCAGATTTGCTGGCGTATTCGGTATCGAGCTTCAAGTTGTACGAACGGTTCAAAGAAGATCAAAGTTACATGGGCCCAAAATGATGTATTTATTATATCGAAACCGTTCATCCATTTTTCGAGAGATTATTTTAAAGCATGAGATAAAAAATAATCATATCCAAAGTTCAATTGTACCACATAACAAATAGTAGTGGAATAATGATTTTTAACCGTTAAAATATTAGTAGGGCTCACCGTAATGTTTATTTTCCATCCAATCTGTTCAAAAGATCCAAAATACATTTGTTAAAAGGAAAAACAAATATCATATTAGCCAAAACTTCTGCAACCCAAAAGGATATTAATGGTAAACGTTCAATCCCCCACTGCTTTTTGCATTGTGATCCACTTATTCTTTAGATCTGTTTTATTTTTAGTTTCAACCTTAGGATGAGCTCGCCGAATGTATGAACGGTTTGGATATAACAAATAACTCAGGATGGGACCCACATAACTTACTGACGTCAACACATCAGTTAGATAGTTAGATAGCTGGTGTGTGGTACACAAGCCAATCCGCTTACGTTTCTGCGGTAGTGACTGGTCCAGTATCACGTACGTTCTTGGAAAAGCTCTGTGGCTCAACCGTGATGTTTTTGTTTTATCAACTCCGTCCATTTACTTGAACAGTTCATTTTAGGGCATAATCCAAGATATTAGGTATATTGAAATCTAAGGTGGACCACAACATGGGAAAAAGTTACGATTTAACTCCCACCATTAAAAACTTCCTACGGCCCACTGTAATGTTTATTTTCCAGTTTCCACCGACTTAAACGAAGGGAAAACAGAGAAAATTTTAACGGTGGGCATGCATAAAATACATGCAATGGTGGGTCCACAGAGCTTTTTCAGCACCGACCAGCACCGATTCGATGCTGGACCGTCACCACCCACCGAATCCGAGTCCCATCTAGAAATCGGATTGGGTAGCCAGTTAATCATTTGACTCTAATCGGACGCGGATTGCGTCCAACCCATGCCCCGACGGTAATCCCTCCGGGCAGGCCTCTGTGGGGCCACTGTGATGTAAGTGTTTTATCCACGCCGTTCAATAATTTTTTAAGATAATTTTAACACATGAACTTAAAAGATGAGGCAATTAAAATGGTTGAGTGGACCACACCAAGGGAACCTGCACTGATAATGACACCCACGGTTGAGACCTTTCTAAGGGCCAACGTGATGTTTTTTTACCATACAACCCATTCATAAGGTCATGAAGACGAAGTGAAAACACAAATATCAGCTTGATCCGAAACTTCTACTGCTCCCAGGAAGTTTTTGATGGTGGACGTTCAATCTCCACTTCGTGGTCCACTTAAACCTTGGACCTCCCTTAATTTTTGGGTTACATATTAAAATTATTTGGCAAAAGTGTTGAACCGCGTGGAGAAAACACCTGCATCAAGGTGGGCCCCACGATCCGTCCGAGTGGAATAGTAGGCAATCTGCCTCCAATGATACTGGGTAAACTCATCTGGGCCTACTGTGAAAAATGCGGTTTATTCATGCAGTCCATCCATTTTTTACGCTCATTTAAAGCGTTGAGTTAAAAATTTAAGCATATACAAAGTTCAAGTGGATCACACTGAATAAAAAAGTGAAAATAACGACTTCCACCGTGAAAGGTTCGTTGTGCGACGAACAAGCGAGAAAGCATTGGAATAATTAAAATCGACATGACTTGACGAAGGATGGTTTATAAGATACATAATCCACATTAATTAATGTTTTAAGCTTATCTTATATAAAATAGAACTGAACCGGTTGTTGTGGTATGTAAAATAAGAATTATAATATCATGAAAAGAAGACACAAATATAAGTTTGATATATACGAAACTTCTTGAGCCTCTGGAAGTTTTCAACCGTAGAGGTTCAATTCACACTGTTTCTTATTGTTGTGTTTCATTTGATACTTGTATATTCTTTAATTTTGGATACGAGCTATACAATTATTTGGTAAAAAGGATGGAAGGAGCGGATAAAATACATAAAACATGGTAAACCTCAGAGAGTTTACTCACTACGTCCCACGCCCGAGGTGCCATTGCCAGCCGGGGAGACGGATTGGCTACTTCCCCCAACACCAGCCCTGTGGCTGATGGTCGGTGCTCTTTGGGGCCCACCATGATGTATATGTTTCATCCATTCCGTTCATACATTTTTAAAGATCATTTAAGTGGTTAATACAAAAAATTATAGGTATATAAATCTTAAGTGGACCACACCACAGGAAAACAATAATGATTGGATATCCATTATTAAAATCTTCCTAAGGTCTAATGTACTGTTTATTTGACATCCAATCTGTTGATTAGGTCATAAATATCCAGATGAAGAGAAAAAATAAATATCAGCTTGATTCAAAACTTTTATGGCCCCCAAAACGTTTTTAATGGTCAACGTTCATTAAAAACTGTTTCCTGTAATGTGGTCCACTTAAGATTAATGTATATCTAATTTTTTTGTATATTATAAAATGAACTATAAAAATAGATGGACGGAATGGATGAAACACATACATCATGGTGGAGCCCATAGAGCACCGACCACCAGCCAATGGCCGGTGGCAGGGGAGCAGCCAATCCGTTTCCGCCTGGGGGATTCCAATTCAGGAGTTATTTGATGCGCAGGCAGAGTACAAGCGTACGCATGTACTCATCCATCCAAAGAATGGAATACGTTTACAACCGTTTAAAAAGTTCAATTCACTGTGTATAGGAGTGGAACCCTAAGTTTGATTAGTGGAAAATTTTTTCTTGGCTGGAAATGTTATATTTCATCCAAACCATCCATTAACTTTATAGCTATCGATGGACCAAAACTCGTCGCAATATTCGGACGGTTCGGATTGGAAGGTCATGCATGTCACATCTCTGTTTAGGCATTGTAACCGTAGACATTACCAGAGAATGAGGGAGATGACACGGTAGAGCCAGTAGCACCGGAGTATGGACAGCAATCGCTCCTCTGCATACGTGGTAGAGCATTTATGACCGTCCATCTAGTCTCCCCTACCTTAGATGGCAAAATTCAAACGTCGCCCAGATCAGATGATTGCAGCCATCTGATTATGGCTTTCAATGTGACACTAGAAAATTTAAGGGCACGATCGTTTAAGAGGTGTAATATTTGGAAGCAAGCCGTCCATGTACAATTACAATTGATGATCCCCACTAGATGAACGGCCCGATTGACACATCACCCTGCCACGTGTATTTTCTAAGAGCAGTATCTACTGCATTCCGGTTCATACGGCTCGGATCATTGCCCCAGAGACCTAGATAGAGTACCCGTGTTTTCCGATTTCTAACCCTTGACGAATCCGACGGTCCGGAATCACCGGACCAGTCGTTGATCTAACCCGGACTTTAATCAGATGGTCTGTCAACTGTCATGAACCCTGGGCTTAGGTTATCTTAATCAAACTCTCCAAAGAAAGAGACAGGATGTGCTACAACGCTAGAAAGGTAAAGCTTAATCTACAATGTAATTTTTTGGGCTCGCTGTGATCCTAGAATGATATCCAATCCGTTCATCATTCCCGATGCCTTATGTTTTTGTATCATCCAAAAATTCACGATGATCCAAAATTCAGATGGACCACACCAAGTAAAGTCATTCTTAAAATCTCTAAAATCACGTATAGCATGTCCCACCTTACTTTTATAATGGCATCATTGTTTTTTTCATTCATACTGGTCGGGATTAAATTGTGAATGTATTGGATGGCATATGATAAACCACAGTGGGACCCATACACAATCTAGAAGGTTTTAACGGTGGCCTTCCTATCCCCGTGGCATGTCCCACCTGAGTTTATACTACCTTGATTTTTCCTAGAATGTCATAACATTTACCGGATCACATGATGGACGGATTAGATTTTATGGACACATCACTGTGGGCCCCACACCTCGCGCTGTATGTGAAGCTTAGCCTACAAAGCTTTAGTCTCACAATAAAAAATCCGAGAAAAGGACGAAAGCAAAGTCCTTGGATGGCCGCTGAGAAAATCAGCAGCACCAGTGGCGTTGGCCACCAAAACGTTGCAGAATTCAACAGCTGTCAGCTTCAAATACCCCAGAAATCCTCCATTTCTAACACTAGAAACCGCAGAGAAGGTGAGGGAAGAGAAGAAGAAGAAGAAGATAGCAGCAATGGCGGAGGGGAAGAGGTTTGTGTTCGAGGTCGAGAAGGCGAAGGACGCAACAGACAGCAGGCCGTCCGTCGGCCCAGTCTACCGTAGCGTCTTCGCCAAGGACGGATTCCCACCGCCGGTTGACGGAATGGACAGTTGCTGGGACGTTTTTCGGTAATTTCCGTTTCCTGTTATTGCCTCCTTGCTGTTAATATTCGGTAAATGTGCAAGGTGTGATTCTAACGTGCGCATTGGCGGATAGTGAGCATGCCCCGCTTATGATCGGTTCGTGCACCACAATTCGGTGCATGCGACTGGTAAAAGCTTACTTTTACAGTTTTCAGCTGTGGAAAATTCTCTCTTTTTCTCTTTTAGTTTTCCAAATTTAGGAGCGTTTGTATAGAGAGTGCATTTCTTGAAAGATGCTTGTAGCTATGCGACAGTGAGTTTTTCATTTCAGTTATGTTGCGATCGGCAAAAGGTGTGTTTGGATGCACTATTGTATTGAATTTAATGAAATGGAAATGGCCAAGTTGTAGTTTCCTTCCTTAGCATTCACATTGTGGGACTAGGCTCCAATTCACGATTTTGTTAGGGGTCGTTTGGATGCCTGTAAATGGGGCAAGTTGTAAATGATTTACAGGGAAATCATTTACACTGCGTGTGGATGATTTTCAGTATTTACCCCATCTCATTTACACGTAAAAAGGTGGGATTTGATTTACAGGCTCTCCATTTACAGCCTATCGGCTATATTTTCAAAGATTGGCTCTCCATTTATGGGGCTTAAACAATTTACTGGCTATCCAAACACAGACAATCATTTACAGCTTACAGCCAAACAGGACAGGCTGTAAATGGTTTACACTGTAAATCATTTACCACTCAACCATTTACGTGCATCCAAATGACCCCTTACTTTCAAGTTGGGCTTTTGAATGTTGCTGAGATTTGAGGGCTACCGGCTGCAATATTTGCATTTGAACATCTTTTGCAACCTTTATTGTATTGCTTATATCTTGTAGAAATATTGAAATACATGTGATGAAAGGGGTTGGTTTGTCGGACGTCTTGGGAGGTGCGGACTGCAACCTTCTCTGCGATTATGCCGTCTTACCCAGTTGTTGGAGTCTTCTCAAGCAATCGTGGAACTTAAGCATTGAAACATGTGTCCCAGTTTCAAAATCTTGGGCATCTCTCAGCTCAGATCAGATTATCTGAACTCAGCCATTGTATTGGTGGCTTGCAAATGGGCAGTTTGATAGAGACACTCTGCAGTCAATGGGATATGGTCCTGCAATAAGATGTTCAGGATTATCCAATTGAAGCTATTATTGTGCTGCGGCTGATCTCTGGTGGGGCCCACTGAGTGAACAGTCCACATTGTGTTGACATCATGTAGGGGGCCAGGCCACCTTCTGTAATCCATTCCCTTCAAAAATTGAAGTGGTTACTGTCTGGAGCAATGTTTGTACTTGCTTCTTTAAGGAACTTCTGGGCATACATTTGTTGATAATCATGTCTAGCATCTTTTTTCTTTTTTTTTTTTTCCTTTCTTTTTTTGGCAGCATTTCTGTTGAGAAGCATTCTGGAAACCGGATGCTTGGCCATCGTGAGGTTGTGAATGGAAAGGTGTGTTTAACTTGAAATTGTTGATCCCTTTTCTTTCTTGCAATGTATGCACTCTGCTAGTGCACTGTTGAAAAACGTACTTTGTTAGCACCTGACAGGATTCTCAAGTCTGAGCAACTAGATTCATAACCACTTATTCTTTCTACAGGCAGGGAAATATGTGTGGCTAACTTACAAAGAAGTTTATGACATGGTTATAAAAGCTGGACTTGCCATCCGCAGTTGTGGCGTCGAGCAGGCAAGTTCACCCTTAATATGAGATAATCCATTCTAATTCCATGGTTGCATGTGCAGAGATGAGAACAGTGGATCTTTTATCATTTGTGGATTTCATATCTGCCTTTGTGTCTGTGTCATTTTTGGGAAGTCTTCTATGCATGGTTTTAGGACTTAGATTAGTCCAATATGACTCAACCAAGTCGACTCGGACTCGGTAGCACCTGATTCATCCAGTTTGATGTCATGGGTCACCCCTGACTTGGGTGAGTGTCCTGACTCAACTCAGGACTGAATGAGTTGGTCTGAGTCGCTGAGTCTTTAAGTTTTAACCATGCTTCTATGCGAGTTTTTTTTTTTTTTCTTTTGGTTCAAGTTAAATTTGATTTCTAGTTGTTGTCTTTGTTTTGGCTTGACTAGGAATGGGCATATCCTTTGTTGTTACCATTTAGTTTTGAGTCTTGTGATGCATGCAAATTCCATCTAACTTACAGATTGCCTTTTAAAATTATTCATTTACAGGGAGGACGTTGTGGTATTTATGGTGCCAACTGTCCTGAATGGATTGTTAGTATGGAGGTATGGTTATGCTTTTCCATGGACTTGATCATCATTCATAAAAATGATAACCTCATTAAGTTTTTAATTTCTACAGGTTTACTGTTCATGTGCATAGGCAGCCATCTAATGCCACCACATCTGCTAGCATGGCACACAGGTGTGAATTCATCAGGTGGCTCCACTGTGTAGATGCACTAGCCCTAGGCTTGTCCCCTCATCGTGTTGGCTCAGCATTAGAAGCAAGGGAACATCTAAGTTTTGCTGCCCATTTGTTCTCTACATTGTGTCCCACGTGATCACTGGACAGGTCTGATTTCTGGATGAAGGCATCTATATGGCGGGACCTGTCTGATGGATATCTTGGATTTCACACCTTTGTGCCTGGCTGGCACATGTGGTGGCATGTAGATGGGCTAGCTTATACATGTGTATGCTTAACACACCTCTAAACTCTATATCTGAGCCTCCTTTTTGGATTTTTGTGTTTCTTATTGGTGTTGCATAACTTCTGCAGGCCTGCAATGCTCATGGGATTTATTGTGTTCCATTATATGATACCCTTGGTATGCATATCACAACTTCTCACTGGATTCACTTGTGCATGGACTGATTTTCAGTAATCATAAATGAAGTTCAATTGGTGCAGGATTTTGCATCATAAATGCTTGCCATGTTTTTATTTTTTATTTATTTAATTTCTCTCCATAAATTTTTCGACATATGTTTATTTGCTTGAAGTGTCGTCCGTTATAATTTTTCATGATCTGCTGATACAAATAGTGATGACATTTTTTGTAAAAAAATTTGTTTTGCTTCTAATTTATGGTTATAGGTGCTGGTGCTGTGGAATTTATTTTATGCCATGCAGAGGTTTCGATAGTTTTTGTGGAAGAAAAAAAGATCGGTGAGGTATGTGATATTATATGTTGGCATTTGGGAGAAATACTATATATATATATATATATATATATATATATATATATATATATATATATATATATATATATAGTGATGCGAGTAAGTTTTTATTAGCATTTACATGGTCAGAATAATGTTATTGCCTTTAAGATCATGGATGCTTTTAGCTAGTTCACACTAGGGCCCTCTATGGGTAGGTCAGAAGTTTGACACCAAGGTCTAATAATTTTGTAAACTGTGCAGATTATATTGCACTATATGCTGAATTTTTTTACTTTTTTTACTTTTCTTTATTTTGTCTCTTTTCCAGGTGTTGAAAGCATTTCCTAATGCAACCAAATTCTTGAAAAGTAAGCAGCATTTTTCATTTTTTATATTCTTGGTGCAGGCTCTGTATTATATATATTGAAATTGGCATTTGCTGATGCAGCAATTGTGAGCTTTGGAAAGGTTACGGCTGAACAAAGAAAAGAGACTGAAAAGTTTGGTCTGACGATATACTCTTGGGATGACTTTCTGTTACTGGTAGGACACCTACTTTTGAGTCTTCTTATGTACAACGGTTCATCTATCATTGTTACTGTTGATGACTAAATCTGGATGGCTCTCCACTACGACTCACGAACTCTGAATTGCTGCAACGTCTCGAACCTGCACATTTACAATAAGCAAAGGAGACCCTGGTCTAAGCAGGGGACCCTCCGATACCTAAGTCAGGTCAAGGGAATCTAGGTCTAAGTTCAGGTGTGGTAGGAGAGTGCAAGATGTTGCGTACATGTAGCAATGAAGTCTCATTGTATTTATACCTGCTGTTGAACGGTATGGGTTCGTTAATCTCGGCACGATTCGCTCAATCAGTGAGATTCTATGATCGTGTATGTATTGTTTGTAATCCAGGGATCGTGTAGCGTATTGTGCGTATCTGTGAGCTAAACAATCGGTTGTATCCGCGTAAGGTAGTTTCTTAGTTTAGCGCATGGAGCGTCCACATCTCGCCTCGGCCTTAGCTCGGGATCCCAGGCCAAAGAGGCCCTGACTCCGAGCCTCGGACTTAAACTAGCATACATATGGGCTTTTGCCATTGAGTTGTTAAGCGAGGACCGCGTCTTGAGTCCGAGCCGAGCTCGGGTCTAGACTTATGATGGACTCGGCCTTACTTGTCTGTCAGATATTCTGGAGGTCTCCCCTCCGAGCTCGGAGGTGGGCGGCGGACCTATCCTGTCGAGTTGAATTTTCCCACAACGGGTGACACAGATGTGAGTGGTTAAGCTATCCGTTTCTGGTTGGGCAGTAGTGGGGCGGTCCAAGACTTCGCAAGTAGATTCTGGTATGGACCTTACGCCGGTTGTCCTGGCCTCAAATTACTCCGAACCGACTACTTACCTCGGAGCAAGAGCGCGATTGTGACCGAGCCAGAAGTCTTCCTTCCCTTCAGTAACATTTACCATTCCAAATTAACTCTTGTGTATCCGACCGGATTAAGGTGGTGTTGCTCCTCAGAATTGAAGGGGCTTGGATCTTCCCATAACAGTTACCTTCCATGATAGTTATTTTAAAATTTGAGAAAAAAAAGAAAGATCATGAATGAAATCTATTGGGAAGGTACAACGGTGTTTAAAAATTTCTGGGATTATTGTATCTGAGTTCATTTCTTGTTAGGTTATTCACATGCTAGTCATATACATCATGTAGTGGGATCTATCTTTTTTTTTTTTTTTTTTTTCTCTTTATGATTCTAGATGGAAGTTTTAAGAATCTTGCCCTCCATCCCTCTCTTATGACTCTAAATACCAGTTTTTTTAGTATCTCACATTTGTGTTGCTAAATCATTATATATGGAAATTCATTCCATTTCCCATTGTGGGATAAGGCCCTTTCCGGGTAGCAACCAAAAAGGGACTGTTTGATGGCATCCTAACAATGCTTCTTTTTAATTTGTTGTCTTACCCTGAGAAGACAATAAACCGGCATCAACCTTCATACCTGGTTGACAAACCTATTTTGTTGCCTATTAGCATGCATTAAACCATCCCATGAATCCCATAAGGTATCATACTTATGTTAGCTAGTCATTACATGTCCAGTTGGAGAAGTTATGGGTTTTGTTGGGTTTGCTAACGAGAGGATTTGTCGCTCATGGATCAGCTCATCAGTGAAGGAATATGACTTGGCCAGATCTTGATCTGGCAACATTCCCTTCTTTTATTATTATTATTATTTATAATTGATAGATTATCTAGCACTATATTCTCACTGTTTGTACACTTCTTAAGTTTTTTATTTTCTTCTATTTTAATTTATTTTACCTTTTTTAGTTTCATACATTTGCAATTAGTTCTTTTTAGTTGACTGGGTCAAAACAATTCCTGGATAAATCAGCCAAATCATCATGCTCTAGTCTACGTCATGAGGCCAAACAGTCATATGGAGTGATGTGTTAAAGATTGTGCTTTGTATGATCCTTTTTTTTTTGCCCTGAGGTGGTATCTGCGATTTTGTTAAAAGAAAAGAAAAGGAAAAGAAGGGATCCAAAGACAAAAGCAAAGGGGATTTGATGAGGTAATGGTATGGGTGTGATTAATGAGGTTATTGAATAGAATGGATCATAAAAAATGAAAACAAGATGTCAAATCATAATGGCTATGGCTCATATATTGATAGATGCATAAACTAATATAGGTACCAGAGAACTTTACCATGGGGTTTGTATTTCTCAATTCTCATAGATCACTATCCAAAGGGTTATCAGATGTTTGAGGCATAGTATCTGATACCTTATAAAATTATAAGGCCTCTGCCTAGAGACAGGAAAATGACTAGATTATCCATACTATGGATCCCTAGGGTTTTTGGTACATTAACTATTTTAGGATTTTCTTGAATTTGGATTTCTGTGGCTAAATTGGTATTATACTATTATTACCTAGTCCTGTGGACCAATAAATTCAAAGAATCAGTACAATTACGAATTAAAGGCTGAAATGAGGCATTGTTTCGATGTGTAAGGTGAATGGGTCTGTCATGGCTACGACTTTCTATATTAGATATGAATGCCATTTCTTGAACCTCTTGTATCTTTCTGATCTGTGCTTTATGTTTTGAGGTCAAAATATGATTTATTCCACATATTTTTCCAGTTTTGTGCTCTATGATAATCACTAAGGATCTTAATTATCTTACCCTACAGGGTGACAATAAACAATTCGATCTTCCACTGATAAAGAAAAATGACATCTGTACCATAATGTATACTAGTGGAACAACCGGTGATCCAAAGGGAGTAATGATCTCCAATGATAGCATTGTTACTCTTATTGCTGGTGTGGAACGGCTGCTTCAATGTATGAATGAAGAGGTAAGGCATACTCAATTTATTCTCTTGCCTTTCAACAAAATGATGGAAAGAAGCGGGAGACTAAAGCCTTCTATTTAATATTGTCTAAAGATGCATGAGATGGTAATTCATCACAATTTATGTGATCTGTGTTCCTTTTTTAACTTGTTTTTCTCCATGCAAACATGTTACAGATGAATGAGGCGGATGTTTATTTATCATATCTCCCTCTAGCACATATCTTTGATCGTGTGCTTGAGGAGTTGTTTATTTCTCATGGTGCCTCAATAGGATTTTGGCGTGGGGTAAGTTTTTTGGAGTTTAGGATATCCTTTAATCTAATAACATCCAGTTCGAGAATTGATCACGGGTTTCATCTTCAGGATGTCAAACTGTTGATTGAAGACATTGGGGAGCTAAAACCAACTATATTTTGTGCTGTTCCACGTGTGCTGGATAGGATCTATACTGGTATATTTTGGAATACCATTGTCATTTGGAGTTTCTACACTTGCATGTGATAGTATTTTTGTGAATGCTTACATCTTTTCCCATTGGTCACGGGAATGATATATTCCATAACGGTAAGATTGTTACCATTATAATCCGCACCATAACGGCTGTTACAGTTTATTTTTATTTTTAGAAAAAATCTGTTCAGCGGCTTCGGCCCTGTTACGGGACTTTTTTTTTTGGGTAACAGCTGTTACACTTGTTTTGGCCCTGTAACACATAACGGTTACGTAACCGTTTTGGCATACCATGCATGGGAGCTTATTTAGGGAACTTGGAGTGAGGAATCTTTGTTGTTCTGATCAACATGCCTAGTATGACTCTTATCAGCTGATTGTTTTTGTTGTTTTGTATCTATCTTTTTTCACTCTTAATAAAATTCAGTTACCTGTAAAAATAAAAATAAAAGAATGAAAAAATGCATCTCATGACCCATAAACATACACATGCTTGTTATTCATGCATATGAAAGTGTCATGGTCCACTGATTGTCTATAACCTATTAGCTCCTTTTTCCTGATCCATTGTCACACTGCAGTTGCTGACAAAACAGAGAGGAGAGTGAACACTAGTGATCCTTGGCATGATATGTTCTTAGGTGTTGTACATTTATTTTCAGGTCTGACAGAGAAGATATCTTCGGGAGGTTTCTTGAAGCAGGCATTGTTTAACATCGCATACTCATAGTAAGTTATATAGCTACAGCTTCCAACAAAATAACATAATGCATTGTTCCTGGCAGAATATTGTGACATGTCATTTGAGCCTTATTTTCTCTTGATAATCCTATTTGGGATGGTCTACTGAGACATCTCTACCCATTATATATTATGCATGACCAGTTGTGCTTTTCCTTTTCCACTCATTTCATTTTGTAGAGTTGTTAACTTTATGTTGTAGTACATTTCTATTGCCAATGTTCCCATTTCTTTTGGTAGCTGTAAATTACCAATGTGTTCCATGAATAGCGGATATCTTGCTTTGGTTTGACAACTGTGGGTGGTTTTTGATCTATGAATTTGGAAATGCTGCAGCAAACAATATTTCATGCAGAATGGATCAAAACATCAAGATGCAGCACCGATTTTTGACAAAGTTGTTTTCAACAAGGTAGCAAAAGCACCAGCAGTAAATTTCTCCAATTTTATTTGTGCTCAGAATTAGTGGCTCTCCTAAACTGATTCTGCACTTCCCAAATTCCTATTTTCATTATTCCTTCAGGTAAAGCAAGGGTTAGGTGGAAATGTACGACTTATTCTATCTGGAGCCGCTCCACTTGCCACACATGTGGAAGCTTTTCTACGAGTGGTTGCATGTGCTCATGTTCTACAAGGATATGGTATTCATCCTTACAGTTCTCTTATTGGCTTCTAATGGAACTTTTTCACCCGTTTTGATTGACTTATATGCTTGGCCATCATCACTGCTGATGCTAGAAAATAAGATTCTCCTTTGATTCTAACTAAAAGCTGTTGGAAGTGGTGAAGTATTACACTATTTCTCCACATTAAAAAATGTGGGCGTATGTGCATGCAGGCATATGACTGGGCCCACAAGTACATACATCTGGGTCTTATATATTATGGACCTTTATCCTGAATTTTTCAGCCTTTTATCTTTGTTTCAAGCTTTCGTATTTGCTCCATAGCCTTCCTCTAGTTTTTCCTTCTTATAAGGGCATATATGTAATTTTACATTTTCTTCAATTATTATACGCAAGAGTGGGCTGGACATCACAACCCCATATACTCTCTTTTTCTCAAATTCTCTCCTTAATTAAATAAAAAAAAATAAAATTACCATGTTTAAGCATCATGCTAGGCTCAGATTGTGGGCTTTTATTAACCTTGTTAGGCACTTGGGTAAAAACCTTTTTATTTTTTTATTTTTTTGATAGACGAAGCAATTTATTAGGCAGAGCCAAAAACAGAAAAATAAAAAACATACAAAAGCAAAACAACAAGGAAAACTAAAATACAACAACCCAGCCTTGAGACTGGGAGGGAAACCCAAAGAGGCCCTAAAAGGCTTAAGGTGCTCAATCCCTGAAAACAATAAAACCCTACAAAACACCCCAGCTGAGGAGACCCTCAGATTCCTGGAACAATGATTGTGCACAACAATTCACTATATGCACAACAATTTCCTAGTGGATTGGATTAAAGATGTTGAATAGCTTCATTTATCATCCACAGAGAAAATCGATTGCTTTTCTTGAGCAGATCTGAATCTATTGCTATTTAACAAATCACTCTAGGATAACTGATGACGCTTCTTTGTTACTATAGGCCTGACAGAAACCTGTGCGGGGACATTCGCCTCAATTCCAAATGAACCATCAATGCTAGGTTCAGTGGGTCCTCCTGTACCAAATGTTGATGTGTGTCTGGAGTCAGTTCCTGAAATGGGATACGATGCTAATGCAAGCATGCCACGTGGAGAAATCTGTATAAGAGGAAATACTCTGTTCTCGGGATACTACAAAAGAGGAGACCTCACAAAAGAGGTTATGGTTGATGGATGGTTCCATACAGGTTTGTCCATCTTGACATCTATTTCTAATATCGGACTTGGACATACCCAAAACCTGATGTCACTGGGCCATGACTAAACATTTTTCTCCCCATTCTTGCATCTATTTTGGTTCTTCATTAACAGTGCTTAATATGATCTTTGTACATAGGGGATATTGGTGAGTGGCAACCAGATGGAAGTATGAAAATTATTGACAGAAAAAAGAACATTTTCAAGCTTTCCCAAGGAGAATATGTTGCAGTTGAAAATCTTGAGAACATTTATGGCCTTGTTTCCGAAGTTGACTCGGTATGTCTTGTGCTTGGCAACAAATGGGTGTGCGTAATATTTCTACTTCATAGTTTTATCTAGTCTTTGCAATTTCGTAAGTTTAATCTAATAAGGATTTCAAAACAATTGATATTATCATCTTGGCAACAATCTTCTCTCCCTTAGTTTTGCAAGGCTGCCCTAAAATAAGTCATACATACCTGGGTGGTGTCAATTAGTGATCAAGAAGGTCATCAGCAGACTCCTCTGCTGTTGAGAGGGGTTCTGACTTAGCATCTCCTCAAGTAGGAGAGTGCATCTCATAAAATGTGGCAGAGAGGGTACACATTTGCACCCTCAAAATGAGTCAGCAAATTCCATCATCTTGAGTGGTCGATCTTTCTTATTCTTTTTAAGGCTATGCTTTCTTGGCACTTACAATTTTGTTCAACAGCTCAGAATTCACACTCAGAACTCAACCAACATCTGACCATCATGCATCTTGTCTTCAGAGAGTTGAACCAAAATAAGAACAGATCTCCAAGTCGATGAACTACTCAGCCAAGTGATCATTGATTCAGCAGTTCACTTAAAGTTTCTTATTTTCGACCTGCAGCCTTTCCATTTGATTTAATGGCTGGGTGTGGTTCTAACTCCAAGCATTGATTTTAGTAGAAAAAGGGGATAGAGAGATGTTCCAGGAAAAATTTGGACCTATATTCATGATTTCAGTCCCTTTTTTTTTTTTTGTTACTTGCTAGTTTCTTGCAGATATTATTTCTTATATACTTCTTTCTTGAATGTTTTATTCCTTGAATGATTTGAACATGCGCACACTCACACATGCATGAGCTAGCTGGCTATTTGTGATTTAGGATGCCACTACTCGGCAGCAATCTTGTGATTTGTGAATAGCTTTTTCACTAGAAGTTTCTTACTCAGTATGTTGAGTATCTTTTTTTTTTTTTTTTCACGGACTAATTTTTTTATGAGAACTTCAATTACTCGTTTATGGTTGATGTCCATCTGCAATATTTGTTAGGCTGATAGAATTTTGCCAATCATAATAATAATAATAATAATAATAATAATCCCTAGTGAGTCTAGATAAGGCTTAGATGACGATGATAGTGATGATGAATTAATAAAAAAACTGACTGATTTGTTGGCTACGTAGAACTCATTTTTGTTATCATATATGTTAGATTTGGTTTACATTATCAACATTTTCTTGGACATCATATATTCTTTTATTACTTGAAATTCTTTTAGGGCCTGTTTGGATTCGCGTATAGTATTGTATTGTATTGTATTTGGGTACTGTTCATGTATACATTGGATGGTTTTCAGAATACATCCAAATCAATCAGATACTAATCAATGTTTGGATAGGAGGTATTGTTTGGCATAGTATACAATACGTTATACAGATCAATGTTTGGATAGGACGTATTACGTCTGCGTATTGTACAATCTTAATCGGGTCAGGTGGCCTGTTTGACATATGAAACTTTCTGATTTCTAGTCCAGATGATTTTCACGTTGAAATGTACCAAATGAACGGTCCCGATCTTACACTGCATAGGTACCAGATATCTTGTAATCGTACAAATTTCAAACTTTCATCCGCTGCCGAATACAGCGCAATGAATACGAAGTATTGACGGCAACAGAACTCACTGACAATACTCTACCGTCGGTTCGAAAATTTGGCTGGAGTTTGTATTTGTACGCATGGGATTCAACTCCTATTCACTCCAATCCAAACATGATAAATGTCAAATCATAGCTTCTAATATGATACAATACAGCCCAAAACGCGTATCCTAACAGGACCTTAAATTAATTGCTCATTTCTTCTGAATTCTTTAATCTTCACTCTTGTTTGGTGACATGAAGTCTATATCATTCATGAACAAATGTACATTCCAACATCAACACTGAAAACAAAAGAAAGATTTTGTTAATTATTTGCCAATCAATACAACCCAATCATGTTTCTATTTTCTGAAATGGTTAATTCTCCTGGAAGAAATGCTCTGATGTTTGTATCTTTGACTGCCAGTGCCATGAGACTGTTTAGATTATGGAATTTTGGTTGTAAAGACAGCCATACATACCTGCTTAGTACAAGTAGTAGAACTTAATTTTTTTATTAAAAAAAATCGCTTTCACAAAGTGATAGCCAGACAGCAGGTGGTCATTTAGCTTCAATGATCAATTCATTGCAAGAAAATGCTCTATTCTGCCATAGATTGAATTCAAAAGAACTAACTCGAAAGATTCCTTAATAATTTTGGCTCATCAGTCAATGCATTCGCCTTCTTTTACAGATATGGATATATGGAAACAGCTTTAAGTCTTTTCTCATTGCCATTGCCAATCCCAACGAGCAAGCACTCAAGCGTTGGGCTGAAGAAAATGGGCAAAGTGGGGATTTTGCTTCCCTCTGTGAGAATCCCAAGGCAAAAGAATTCATTCTTGGGGAACTCACGAAGATCGCAAAATCAAAGAAGGTACATAGTATTTCTCTCGATCTTGAATGCTCCCAGCCCTTCCTATTTGATGGTTGAAGTTTTGAACTCTTAAAGTTTATTAAAAAACTCAATTCTAACTTATTCATGATTGGCAGTTGAAAGGTTTTGAATTTGTGAAGGCTATCCACCTTGACCCTGTGCCATTTGACATGGAGCGTGACCTTCTTACCCCAACCTACAAGAAAAAACGGCCACAATTGCTCAAGTATTACCAGGTTAGCTCCTCTTGGCCCTTAGTAGGAACCTTAGAATGATAACTATCTTCCATGTGGCAACATCACATTTTAAAAAAAATCTTTAATGATGATGTACACAATTTTAGAAAATCTTGAAAGTTGAAGTTCTGAATATCCTCTTTATATATATATATATATATATATATATATATATATATATATATATATATATAATGATTTTATTAAAGCATGCCCAGTGATGGAAGCAACCAAAAAAAAAAAAAAAGAGCCCCATAAGAGGCCCCCAACTACAATACAAATCCATCCATAAGAGATCAAGGATCCTAGTCCTTTATAGGAGCAAACACCTATCCCTCAGAAAAAAAGGAGCAAACACCGTTCTGACAACGATAGGAATAGGATCCCTACTATTCCTAAAGCACCTGTTGTTCCTCTTCAGCCAGAGTGACCAAAGGACTGTGAGTAGAGCTAGTATCCATTTAGACCTCTCTTTGGCACTAGAAACTCCCTCTTGCCAAGACAGAAACAACCAAATCAGTGTCTTAGGCATGACCCAAGGAACCTTAAAAGTAGAGAATGAAAAGAAGCTCCATGCTTCCCCTTATCCTTCAAACAAAGACTGCAGACATTCAGTGACACCATTCCCCTTTTATATAAGTTGTGTATGGTGAGAATCCTGTTCCTCCTGTGAAGCAATGCGAATGCAACAATCTTTGGAGAGGCTCCGTGCTTCCACACATAATCCATATGGCTAGAATTGGCTTCAGCTGCAAGGGAGGATAACACCTCGAGGAGAGATCAAACTGAGAATCCATCCAACCAGTCAATCAGCCAGTTCGGCATATCCTTTTCACCCAAGATAGGACAGATACCCTTAAGACGAGAGCTACCTCATAAGCTCATCCGCTTCGATGTCTGATAGATTCCCATGACACGGAGGCAGTCGCATGCCTCCTTGGATTTGACCCCAGAAGCATCTGGCCACCGAAATATTCTGGATTGGACATGACCTCACAATTTTAGGACACTCCAACTGAAGGTAATTGCCAAGCCAGATGTCATCCCAGAATCAGACCTTGTCACCACTTCCAACTAAAAAACCAATGTGGGCAAGAATTTTTCCTGCTATCCTTGCTATTCACTTCCAACGGGAGGCGGCTCTGTAGAGGGATGATTCCATGATCCACCACCCCAAATTAGATCTTTTGTACTTGCCATCTACAACAGATCTCCACAAACTTCCATCCTCTACCATGAACCACCAGACCCCACTTCCCCAATAAAGCTGAATTAACATCCTCCAGCCTCCTGATACCCACCCCACCCTCTTTGAATGGCCTGCAAACCTCCTTCCAACACAAGAGATGGAACTTTCCTTTTAAAGCTCCACCTTGTCAAAGCAATTCTCTCTGCAATTTGGCAATATGGAGAATCACCAATTTTGGGAGCCGGAATTCTCTCTTTTAAGGTATTCAGCCGGGACTGTTTCAACAGCAACCAGCATTCTCTCTTTTAAGGTATTGGGACTCTGGATAGGGTCTGCATTAGGGAGGTTTTTTTTTTTTTTTTTTTTTCTGTCCTTCCTGCTGTTGTATTGTTTCATAGATCACATGGTTAGAATCATCAAACCAAAGTGCTACTTTGGAATCATAAGCAATATAAAGTGGGATCTATCTAGCAGATGTTTGAAGATGATGATTGGAGCTATTTTGCTTCTCTGCTCGATCTTAGCTGATCGGACCGGTTGGCATGATTTTTATGCCATGGTTTGCTCCTAGTTGTATGAATGAACAGTTCAGATCGATGATAATTGATAGGTCACCTCATGTGCCATTTAAAAGCTTCGGGGACATTGCTAACATCCCCTTGAAGGTGGGGACATTAGCAATACCTAACACGCTGCAAATTCATTTGATAAAAGAACTGCTTTTTGGATGTTGATATGAAGCTAGTTATGGAAAACTAACTGAAGAATTTAAATTGCAGAGCATCATCGATGACATGTACAAGGATGCCAAGTGAACAATTGATCCCAATGGGGTGGCTGCAATGGTGGCAAGTACATGGCTCAGTGGCAGGCACGGTGCGTTTCAACACTTGTGTCATGGGTTCAAGTGTGCCATGTAGTGTGTTAAAAAAAAAGTACAGTCATCCTATTACAGATGTTTTATCTGCTATGGTAGTCATGTATATACAGTGTAAAACGTTTGTGAAATGTCTCAATGGAAGTTGCCGTGCTCTTCATTTGGAGAATGAATACATAATACGAGAAGTGACATATATTTTTCTGAATGCAATTTGTCATTGAAGCAGTCGTAATTTGGGATTTTAAGTGTTTCTGTGCCTTCAACTGAGTGTATTTTTGTTTTGTTGCATCCTGACCATGCCCTGGCATCTCTCAAA
This sequence comes from Magnolia kwangsiensis, assembly GCA_037074715.1. NCBI lineage: Eukaryota > Viridiplantae > Streptophyta > Magnoliopsida > Magnoliales > Magnoliaceae > Magnolia > Magnolia kwangsiensis. The sequence goes on from CM073573.1 coordinate 4,854,656, forward strand.
TAGGAAGAATCTCGTGGCCAATATTGGTATTCTTTTTTAACTTGAATGTGGACGGTTGTTGTATTTTTCTCAACTGTATTTTGTAGCCCACGAATTGATTTTTGGGCCATGGTCCATACACAATGGGATGCAACTGACCAATTGTCTAGACCACAACCCCATGACCTGTTCATCTGTATATCATATGCTTCATCAGTATGACCACCATTCAAAGTTTTCATTTGTCCAACTGGGCCAGTCGATTAATTATTAGGATTGCCCATGGACCAACTCCCCAAGATCGGAAGTCTCTGTTTGTAAAATATTTGGCTATTTACTTGTTCAATGTTAGTCATTGTGGCTTAGAATTCTACTAACCCGGAGGATCTTTGGTCTATTATTCATCCATGGTGGGGCCCACAATATCTACTTGGGAAAGTAGGGCCAATTCAGCCTCGACTAGGGCGACTCCCACCAGACACAGGGCTGGATGAGTATGTCTGAGCTATTTTTAACCATGAGATGGGCCAGACTTGATAGTATGGTTCTAAGATTTGGACAAGTCCAATATGGCTTGTCAGAGTTGACCTGATTCGGTAGCACCAAATCCAGTTTGATACCACGATTAATTCCCTCAGTCTTGCTTGAGTAACTCAACTTAAGGCTGAGTCAGCAATTTTAATCATGCTTGATAACAATATGAACTTGGCAAACTTCACAAAAATGAGAAGAAGAGAACATTCATTGATTGATTGCGAAATAATACAATATATATACATAAAAAATAGAAAAAATGATCACAATTCTTCAATGTAGACTGAGAGTTTGTGACCACTAGTTGAAAGATGATTTTCACTGACAAATGCAGTAAGAAATTCAAAGAACAATGCTTATTTCATCCTTCAGATTTCTTCACAACAATAGATAGCTCTACATTACTAGAAGCCACATCGCCAAGTGAGAATTGTCTTTTTAGGGCTTTTCGGGCGGCCAAACATGAATATTTTACTGTCATTCGTTCAAGCACTTTCGCACTCCCAATGAGAAATTTAGAGAAATAGAAGGTAAATATATCTCCTTTGAGATCTTCAATCACGACTCTCTTCAATGTAGAGTTGAGAAAGTGGAAGTGCTTTTGTTGCTTCTCCCAGTAACGTGAGTTGAATGATACCTTCTTCAGAGAAGTGCTTTTGGTGATGGTTATACTGTTGTGACTCTGCACAAAAATAACAAATTCAGATGTGTGCATTTTACTATCTACTAATGTTATGGGTGGGCCATCGCCTGGGTGCGATCTGGTCTATCCACTTGGTGACCCCAACTTGGATTTTCAAAATATACATGTAACACGTGTAATACACTTATCTTCAAAGGAGATAATTAAAGAAAAAACAACAACAATATGTAGTAAGCGATTATAGATTACTCACCCAAAATTCTAGTTCCTCTAAGCTTGGGAAATTCTGGAGCAATTTTGAAAGGAGAAAAACGCCCATTCTCTCACTCAAATTCACTTGTATTACCAGCTTCTTCGAATTCACGAAAGAAGGAAAGTTCATGTGTCCTATAGCCCAACATAAGTACTATAAAAGAAAAAAAAAAATCAATAAACAGATTAACATCATTACACTATTTTAATAGATAATGATGTGTTTGGTTGCACCGAATATCGTGAAATTTCAAGATATTTGTCACAACCAAACAATACCAACTCAAAATCAATGAGGAAATGGAATAACCTACCATGACAGTAAATCCAGATAGTTGAATAACCTTAACATGCGAGATGCTCCTTAAAAGGGTGATTATCTTCCCACCTTTTACTTTGAGAATTTCATATTTATCGGGAGTTGGCATCAATTGATGTTGTATGTGACACTCGAACGTCTCAAGCTTTGGTACATGAATTTCAAACTCGTATCGTAAAACCGAATCGTCCAACTTGAGGCTCTTGAGAAGTGGTGCATCAATACGGACGCGCTTCAATCCCACGGCATGGATGTAAGACATTGTCAAGCATTTTAGATGAGGAGCATTGATGTGAAGAAAAGGTTCCTCCTCAAAGATACAATCATCTAATGTTAAGCTATCCAAATTACTGCATTGAGAGAGTAGACATTCGATCGTTCCAATGTAGATGGTAGTGTTGTTGAGTTGGATTGTTTTCAAATTCTTACAACCCAAAGACGCACTTGGAGATAGACGCAACCCGCAGTTGATCAGTACGAATTTCTTTATAGTGGTGCAACTAAATACAGAAGCAGGCAGCTGATATGGAAACTCGTCACTGCTCTCTATTATCAATTCACCTATCGATTTTTGGATTAGAATATCAATCCAACGGTCCACATCCAAATTAGAGATGGAATACCATGTAGGTATGCGGCAGCTTTCAATGGGCCCAGTATGGGATAAGAGAATCTTATCAACAGTTTGAACCCACTCGTCATCTTCACCATTCATTGGGACCCAATAATCTCTATCTTCTTCTTTGACGCTCCTTTGCGTAGTGTTGAAGATATCCAAGTCAAGGTGTGGGATGTTGGTCCATGCATACCTCCATGATCGTGAAAGAACAGACGTTCGAACAGCCTCGTCAAATGGTAGGAGAGAGAGAATAGAACTCCATAGTGGCTCACCCAAACGATCATACAAATCTTCATCGACTCTTTTGATTTTCTTCCCATGGTTTTCGTCCATATCTTCAACTAAGTGTGATGAAAAGAATAGAGAGAGAACGACTTATGAAGAAGGTGAAGTCTGGGAAAGAATGGAGAGAAATAAGAGATTGAGCTGAGAGCTTCGGCCTATATAAGTTGATATGGAAGTTATACATAGAAGTTTCTAATTTGTTTTGCGCACGAGACTTTAACACCTTCCTATTATAGAAAGTCCATGTAGCATGTGTTACAGACTGACGCGGATAGCCTGGGAAAGCCTTCGCAGGAACTTCCTGCGACAGGAAGCTGGGTGGGGCCCACTGTGATGATTGTGAGAAATCCGCTTTGTTCATCTGTTTTTCCAGAATATTTTAATATATGGGCCAAAAATTAGGCAGATTTAAACTCATGTGGGCCGCACGATAGGAAACAATGAGGTTTGAACGTCCAGCGCTGAAACGTTTGTGGGGCCACAGAAGTTTTGGATCGGGCTAATATTTTCATATTTTTAGTTCATCTTAGTAGGAATTAGCTAGAGAACAGTACGAATGGCACGTAAATATCACGGTGGACCCAGGGTGGTTTCAACGGTAGCCATTTCCCTATCCACTTTTAACTATCGTGCGGCCAACTTGAGTTTTGGATCTGCCGTACTTTTGAGACCATCTCCTGGCATGATCGGGAAAAACGGATGGATAGAATGGATTTCTCGCAAACATCACGGTGGCCCCATCCAGCTTTCCGTCGGACGCGGATTACCTCCTACCTTTTCGCAGGAGATTCTGCCTGGGAACATAAGTGGGGCCCACCGTAATGTTTGTTAGAAATCCACTCCGTCCATCCGTTTTTTGAACTCATAATAAAACTCCAGGATAAAATTGAGCAGGATACAAGACTCAAGTGGGCCGCACTAAAGGAAAAGGTGGGTAGGGAAATTCCTACAGTTGAAATCTCCCTGGGTCAAAAGTGGTATTTAGATGTCATCCATACCGTTCATTAGGTAATTCCTACTGGGATGAACTGAAAACAAAAATATTACCCGGAATCAAAACTTCTATAACCCCACAAATGTTTCAACTGTGGACGTTCAATCCTCACGTTTTTGGCCCACTTGAATATTGGATCCGGCTCTTTTTTAGCCTCATTTCCTAAAATGAACTTACAAGACAGATGGACGGGGTGGATTTCTTACAAAAATCACGGTGGGCTCCACCTAAGTTGCCAGCGCGGGAAATCTGCGTACCTTCCCGTGAAGAAGCTACTGCGAAAGCTTTCGGTTCCGATTGGTAAACGAATTGGCTACTCCCCCTGCCACCAGCCCGGTGGCTGATGATCGGTGTTCTGTGGACCCCACCATGATGTACCTGTTTCATCCATTCTGTTTATACATTTTTAAAGATCATTTTAGGCCTTTAAACCAAAAATTAGGGGGATATAATTCTCAGGTGGACCACACCACAGGAAAAAAAAAAGTGATTGGATATCCACCATTAAAATCCTCCTAAGGCCCACTTTACTGTTTATTTGACATCCAATCTGTTGATTAGGTCATAAAAGCGCAGATGAAGGGAAAAAACCAGTATCATCTTGATCCAAAAGTTTTATTGCCCCCAAAAGGTTTTTAATGGTCGACACTCATTCAACACTGTTTCCTGCAATGTGGCCAACTTGAGAGTGGGACATATCTAATTTATGTTCTAATACCATAAAATGATCTGTAAAAATAGATGGACGGCATGGATGAAACACATACATCATGGTGGGGCCCACAGAACACTGACCATCAGCCATTGCCTGGTGGCAGGGGAGTAGGCGAGTAGCCAATCCGTTTCCTTCGGATTGGAACGCGGATTGCGTCAGATCATTGCTGCTTGGATTAACTGGAAAAAAAAAAAAAATCTTCTGTCATACGGCTCACTTAAGTTTTGGAATTACATTCTTGTCTTAAAATGATGTGCAAAAGAGGATGGACGGGGTGGATTTCTTGCAAACATCACAGTGGGCCCACCTAGCTTTCCGTCGGAGGAAGTTCGTGCGGAAGGCTTTCGCAGGAAATCCGCGTCCGCTCCAGCCTCACAGAAACTCGTGTACAGTGGATTGCGCTGGTCTGACTTGTGTACGCACGCGGACGGCCTGACTTGCTCTACCTGGGACAAACATGCAAACCGTCCATCAGGTGCATCGAAATTTAACGATGGAATCTAAAAATCATTCCAATCCAATATTTAAGTGGGAACATCATACTGAAAAATGTAATATCATACCTAAAGCCCTTAAATTCATATGGTATGACCCACATGTGTCTTGGAATGTCCTCGTTTTTGGGAAATCGGAAAACATACAATGAGGTTGAATCCCAGATGCTATTTTAACGATTTTAACGGTGAGACTTCCCATCTCAACTCATTCCACTCTTCCAACTAAAAAACTAATGTGGGTGAGAAATTTTCCAGCTATCCTTGCTATTCACCACCCCAAATTAGATATTTTGTACTTTTCCATCTACAACAAATCTCCACAAACTTCCCTCCTCTACCATGAACCAACAGACCCCACTTCCCCAGTAAAGCCGAATTAACATCCTCCTGCCTCATGATACCCACCCCACCCTCTTTGAATGGCCTGCAAACCTCCTCCCAACACGAGAGATGAAACTTTCCTTTTAAAGCTCCACCTTGTCAAAGAAATTCTCTCTGCAATTTGGCAATAAGGAGAATCACCGATTTTGGGAGCCGGAATTCTCTCTTTTATGGTATTCAGCCGGGACTTGTTGTTTTTTTTATTTTACTATATATATATATATATATATATATATATATATATATATATATATATATATTATTTTTCGGGTTAGCTTGTTAGTACAACCCACTGTCAGTACACACTCCACTGTTAGCCACCTCCAAACAGCGTTCTCTTTTAAGGTATTGGGACTCTGGATAGGGGGGAGGTTTTTTTTTTTTCCTGTCCTTCCTGCTGTTGTATTGTTTCTCTATTTAATATAAATTCTTTACCATTCGGGAAAAAAATAAAAATAATCGGGCTATAGATCATATGGTTAGAATCATCAAACCAAAGTACTACTTTGGAATCATAAGCAATACAAAGTGGGATTTATCTAATAGATATTTGAAGATGATGATTGAAGCTATTTTGCTTCTCGGCTCAAACTTAGCTGATCGGGCTGATTGGCATGATTTTTATGCCATGGTTTGCTCCTAGTTGTATGAATGAACAGTTCAGATAGATAATAATTGATAGGTCACCTCATGTGCCATTTAAAAACTTTGGGAACATTGCTAACATCCCCTTGAAGGTGGGGACAGTAGCAATACCTAACACACGCTGCAAATTCATTTGATAAAAGAACTGCTGATTTTCGGATGTTGACATGAAGCAAGTTATGGAAAGCTGGCTGAAGAATTTAAAGTGCAGAGCATCACCGATGACATGTACAATGATGCCAAGTGAACAAATTATTGATCCCAATGGGGTGGCTGCATTGGTGAGCAAGCACGTGGCTGGTACGGTACGTTTCAACACTGAGGTCATGGGTTCGAGTGCCCATGTTGTGTGTAAAATATATATATATATATATATATATATATATATATATATATATATATATATATATATATATATATATATAAAGTAGTCCTCATATTATAGATATGTTTTATCTGCTATGGTAGTCATGTATATACATTGTAAAACGTTTGTGAAATGTCTGAATGAAAGTTGCGATACTCTTCATTTGGAGAATAAATATATAATACGAGAAGTGGCCTATATTTTTCTCTATGCAATTTGACATTGAAGCAGTAATAATTTGGGATTTTAAAGTGTTTCCGTGTCTTCAACTGAGGGTATTTTTGTTTTGTTGCATCCTGACCATGCCCTGGCATCTCTCAGATAGGAAGAATCTCATGGCCAATATATGTATTCTTTTTTAACTTGAATATGGACGGTTGTTGTATTTTTCTTCTTAACTGTATTTTGTAGCCCACGAATTGATTTTTGGGCCATGGTCCATACACAGTGGGATGCAACTGACCAATTGTCTAGACCACAACCCCATGGCCAGTTCATCTGTATATCATATACTTCATCAGTATGACTACCATTCGAAGTTTTCGTTTGTGCAACTGGGCCAATAGATCAATTATCAGGATTGCCCATGGACCAACTCCCCAAGATCGGAAGTCCATGTTTGTAAAATATTTGGCTATTTATTTGTCCAATGTTAGTCATTGTGGCTTAGAATTCTACTAACCCAGCCGATCTTTGGTCTATTATTCATCCATGGTGGGGCCCACAGTATCTACTTGAGAAAGTAGGGCCAATTCAGCCTTGACTAAGGCGACTCCCACCAGACAGGGCTGGATGAGTATGTTGAGTTGTTTTTAACCATGAGATGGGCCGGACTTGATAGCATGGTTCTAAGATTTGGACAAGTCCGATATGAGCTGTTTTTAACCATGAGATAGGCCGGACTTGATAGCATGATTCTAAGATTCGGTAGCACCCATTCCAGTTTGATACCACGATTAATTCTCCCAGTCACGCCTGAGCAACTCAACTCAGGGCTGAGTTGGCGATTTACTCATGCTTGATAGCAATATAGGCTTAGCAAACTTCACAAAACATTAGTAAAAGAGAACATTCATTGATCGATTGTGAAATAATGCAATGTTCACAATTCTTTAATGCAGATTGAGTGTTTGGAACCACCGGTTGAAAGATGATTTTCACTAACAAATGCAGAAAGAAATTCAAAGAACAATGCTTATTTAATCCTTCTAAATTCTTCAAAACAATAGATAGCTCTACATCATTAGTATCCACGTTGCCAAGTGAAAATGCTCTTTTTAGGGCTTTTTGGGTGGCTAAACATGAATATCTTACTCTCTTGTTCAAGCACTTTCATACTCTTGATAAGAAATTTAGAGAAATAGAAGGTAAATATATCTCCTTTGAGATCTTCAATCATGACTCTCTTTAACGTAGAGTTGAGAAAGTAGAAGAACTCTATTTAATTAATGGATTGGATTTCCTACACATCTTATACATTATCCAAACCCATCACATGGGCACACCTTCTATGGTTATCTCACACACACATTTTTTTAAAAAAACAAACTTATTCCTCATTCCCCTCTCTCTCCACATTTAATGCTCTTTCTCCCTCTCGCCGCTTGAAAACGGACTTCAATTGCCTCTCAGCTTTAAGCAACTTCCTGCCATAGGAGCTAGTGGGGCCCACTATAATGTTTGTATTGTCCATCAGTGTTTTTAAATTATGTTAGAACATGGGCCTAAAAATAAGACAGATCCAAAACTCTAGTGGCCACACAATAAGAAAAACTACAGATTGATCGTCCATTATTGAAACATTGGTGGGGCCACAAGTTTTGTAACACGCTAATATCTTTGTTTTCTTTCAACGGTAGGCTTTTCAGTGACCACTTTTCCCTGTCAAACAACCCATGCTAGCCGTAGATCTACCTTATTTTTTGGCCCGTCCTAACAATCACGACTATTTACAGTGGTTTGGTCCACAACATTTTATGCGTATAATGCCAGCATTACGAGGATTAATTACGACCTTAAATTACGCTACCCCCGTAACATTGGACGTGGATTAGCTACTGAAGTGACGTAACTACGTTCCGTGAGCCCAACCATGATGTATGTGTTTTATCCACACCGTCCATCCATTTGGAGAGATCATTTTATGCCACGAGAAGAATGATTCAGATCCAAAGCTCAAGTGTACCCCACCGTAGAAAAAGTGGGGATTGAACGCCTACCCTTTAAAACATCTTGAGGCCAAAAAAACTTTCGATCAAGTCGATATTCGTGTTTTCCCTTATTCCATATTTTTGTTAACTTATAAACATGTTGGATCTCCAATAGACATCATGGTGGGCCCATGAAGGTTTCAACAGTGGGCGTCATTGTCCCCACTGTTTTCTGTGGTGTTATTCACTTGAGCTTTGGATCTATCTCATCCTTTGGCTCATGCCCTAAAAGGATCTCTCCAAATGGATGAACGGTATGGATACAATACATACATCATGGTGGGGCACACAGAACGTGGTGATAACACTTCATTAGCGAGTTACCGTCGGGTTCAGTATCTTGTCCACGATTGCTAGCATCATGAGCATTAACTAACACCTTAAATTAGGCCTGATATTAGTGTTTTGGAAACAGGCATAACTTGGACTTCCAGTCCTGATATATATATATATATATATATATATATATATATATATATATATATATATATATATATATATATATATATATATATATATATTTGGGCTTACTCTGATGTGTGTGTGAGATCCACTTTAACCATTGGATGTGTAATCAAGTTATAAGCTTACAGCCAATAAATCAGGCTAACCCGTGATTCAGATGGGCCACACTAATGAGAATAATTAGGAGAGGACATCCACACCCTTGATTTTTACAGAGCCCATCGTGATGAAACTGTGAAATCTATTCCCACCATAGATGTCACGTCAAAAGTAAGCCTAGGTCCCAAAAATCAGGTTCATATATGATTCATATGAGCCACGCTATGGGAAACTGTTTGGAGGGTGAACCTTTCCATGTACAATAATTCCAATCGTGTGGTCCTATTAAACTACTGATGGGGATAAATTTTGAGACCTTGGTCTAAGGTTGAGTGACATAAATGATGGTCGGGGTTGATTTTACATTAACACCATGATGGGACCCACTCAAGCCTGGGCCACTTTTCTATGCTAAAATGAAATTAGGGTGCAGTGAAAACATTTACCTACATTAATTAAGAAGAAAGTTTTCCTTAAATGCATAGCTAGTTGGACGAAAATGTAATGTCCAACTAGTTGTGTGTGAGCATTACTCTCTCTCTCTCTCTCTCTTTATATATATATATATATATATATATATATATATATATATATATATATATATATATATAGACACACACGCACCTAAAAAGGGACAAATATACACACTACACTCTGTAGATAGGACCATCTACATTGGCTCCAATGTTATGGACGGTTTGCATTGTGATCCATGCATATGTGTATCGTAGCAGTGTACATGCATATGAATGGTCATACTTGGCCGGCGTATAAACTATGTATTGATGTGTCATTGTCTCCAAAGTAAGTTTGGAGAGATTGATCACCAGTGGGCCACCCCATTAATATCCTTTCGTCCAAACAGGCACACAATATAAAAAAGTCCCTAAGGCAAACGAGGGAACAACTGTGAGTGTGCATAGATGGTTGCTCTCCATGGGCATTCGCTGTGAACCATAGCATAGATCTCGGCGACAAAGGTAGAGACAGTACTTAAATTCCCTACAAAGCCAAGCTGAATGCCGTCCACTACGATTTCATACCGCTTCGTGTTAACCTGCATTGTGCAAAAACCAGCATCTGCCTCAGTTATTCAAATCTCAAAATGAAAAAACAATACCTTAGTCATAGGTGAACCCATCTGTCCCATAGTTCAAGAGACCAAAAAATCAAATTGACTCAAAGACTAGACTGAGTCAAACTCAGCTCGACTCAGTATATTAATAATTAAATATAAATTATCTTGTTTGTTGGTCCGTGTAGTGGAAACCGAGTTTATGATGAATCTTGTCAAGGCATGACCGAGTAACTCGTCAGCAAGTTTCCAAGAGACTCAAATCAAAATCTCGCCAAGTAGAGTTGATTCGGCTGAGTTTCAAGTCAAGTCACTGAGTTTTAGAACTATGGTTTGTCTCATCTTGATCAGAGGGCTAGTAGGTGGTGGCCCCCACACTTAATTGGTAACAATGAATGATTAATTCACACAACGATGTCCCACATTGCAATTAAAATGTGAGACATTTTTGCAGCCCTGCAGTCTTTTGCAGTCACCACAGTGGCATCCTTCTCAAGTAGTGGTCACACCTTATAGCTGTCTGATCAAAGGTTGGTTGGTTGTTCAAGGACACTTCAAGTGTGAGCATTTCACAAGCATGCAGGCATCTTAGTTTTTACATTCTTACCACTTTCTTTGTTGTAGCCAGTGCTGCATTGAGAGAAGCTGCAATAACATTAGCAAGGAGAGTCCCGAACGGGACCCACTTCATTGATCCCTTCCTTCCTAACCCTCGTCCATTGAGCCGGGCGAGGAACCACCGAGTCCACACGCCTAGAGGCCCGACCATGCAGGCCAACCACAATTGGGCACTGGTCTTGTCAGCTTCCAACTGGGTCTTCAACAATGCCCCACTCACAGTCCATAACAAGGCCAGCATCAATAGATTCACTACCAACACCAACCAAGCCACCATGTGGTGCTTGCAACTATCCACCTTCCATCCAACTGAAATGCTCATGCGAAGTCGACTTAGAAGCCATTGAAAACCTTTGGCAGTCCAAACCCCAAAACCGATGCAAAAATACACTATCCCCATACCTAGAAACAATAGCAAGTCTTACTATAAATACCCACTAGTGAAAGTGCATATTGATCGCTACAATATTCCAAGTTTAGGGCCTGTTTGGTAGATGACTAAAAAATGAGTTAATCTATTTTAGTTAATTGTAATTATTTATTAGAGATCGTAGTTATCAAAATTCTACAAGTTGCTGACACAGCTCCAAACTTAGCCGAGTCAACTCAAATTGACAGGATTTCAAGCTGACATTTGTAAATATGGCTTACAGGCCATTGAGTTTTATTAAAGGGAAAATATGTAATGCAAGGGTATTTTCACAGCAGGTTTGAGCAGGGTAGCATGTGGGATGCGGGGACACACTCCGGATGGGCAGCCCATGTGAGGCGGTACCCATGTGATGGGGGGCTCACAAGGGAGGTTCGGCCGAGGTCCTAACCCATGCGATGTGGGGCCTGAACTATGAGATGAAGGGATTAATTCGTCATGCTCTATCAGTTCAAGCTTTTAGAGCAAGCGGTTAATTGTCCTGCATCAATATGACCTTCACCTGTCCATGCTCTCCGATCCTTCCCTTAGGTAAACCACACATTGGATCTTCTTGTGAAAACATCAAGCCATTTCCTCAGGTGGATCACCAGATACAAAAAAAAAAAACGTATAGCTATCCATTTGTTTTGCACATTATGGATCACCTGACTAGGTTAGCCTGATTTATAGGGATAAAAATATCAAAACAGTGTGGTCTACTTGCAGGAAAGCTTGGATCTCACAAACATACTGTATTAGCCAGGGTCTAGATATGTGTGGCTTTAGCAAACATTAATTGTGAAAATCTACAGCATGCACCATGACATATCATGACATCTCTTCTGGGCCTCGCTGCAGTCACGCAGAAACATGGGCAGCAATCCAAACCGTTCAAAATTGACACAATTTAGATAATCCAAAAGCCAAGACTGGGACTTCTGTTGCAAGTGGGGGATCAGTTGCCTATATTGTTTTTGTTGTCCTTTCGGAGACCCCCGTAACTAAGGCATGTGGATTGTAGGGTCATTTTATGCCCTGTTTGGTTGCAACTTAAAAAATGAGTTCATCTTGTTTTAGTTAACAGAAATTATGTATTAGATCAACATTTATATTCATTTTTAAGCAGCATCCAAACAGGGCAGGGACCACTAGTTGGGACCCAGGTGACTATCTAAATTGCCAACTCCCAGAAGCACAGATTGGTACACATCATACAACAGTTCTTCACTAGATGGAGAATGACATGATCAGACATGTAGCGTCAACAGATTGTTTGCACGTCTATCGGTCTGGATTTCAGTCGAAGTGGTCTGACCATATCATTGCCCTTGTTGGGTTTCGCATTACCTATGATGTAACCAGCAAGGGAAACCACCCATCGTCCATTTGCAGCCAACTCCAGCATTTTCTGATTCCAACCACTGAATGTTGTGAGACTGCCCAGGAATCCTGTGGTCAGTCCAAGGGCAAGCAGATTGGATGCGTGGCTTATGTTTGCTTTGAACACGATGCCCAGCCAGCCCATCAAGAAAGAACCCACCTGAAGAAACATACAAACACATGAATATATACCTCGTAATGTTGAAAAGGCCAATGTCCCAACGGACGCCTTATACTCTCTACTCACCGGGATCTTGAGGCATCGTACTGGCGACTGGTACCTGGCAAGAGTTAGACCTCAGAACAATGTGGATGGGTGATGTCCAAAAATTGCAGCACCCAGATGATAGTAATCGTTCCATCAATTCTGTCCAACAAATACGAACCACTTATTGACTTTCCCTTTGCCATATGGTTAGGATTGTCTAAATGGGGTAACTTTTGGTCCATGTTCCATCCATTGTGGAGCCTAGCTCCTGACCAGTCCAACCACTTCACACGCACTGAAAGATCCCAATACTATTTAGGTGTTCTTGAGGAAAGGTCTTCCCTACAACTAGTTGTGGCATGAGGCCTGCTGTGGTGTACGTATGGCATCTAATGAGTCTAACAGGGTTGGCCCATAATGAAAATAGGATGCCAGAAAACATGATGATCCAACCATCACTCGGTTACCAAGTGACTTTGGATGTTTTTGGGTGGTTGTCCATTGTTTTCTATCATCTTTCCCGCATTATGAGTCGATCATCCTTGTTAATTGGACAACCCCATTTGAAGAGTGGGATGACCTTGGCCGGATAGTTGAAATACATACACCATGGTGGGCCCCAGAGAGAGAGAGAGAGAGAGAGAGAGAGAGAGAGAATGTCAAGGTAAAGAGCTGTTCCATCCACTGTAAAGCCAGCGACGTTAGGGCCAAACAACTTTTGCAGATGTCAAGGTAAAGAGCTGTTCCATCCACTGTAAAGCCAGCGACGTTAGGGCCAAACAACTTTTGCAGTATAAACCTCAACAATACCTAGTGATAAATAAAATCCATGCATATCACAATTGAGTCTCTCACACAATATGCAGATGTAGATAGGGAAATATTAGGAGTGTTATCATAGGGTCTGTTGGTCTTAAATCAGTAACCATGGTTCCACAAACATACAAGTCTGAACACAAAGATCAATGACAAATCATATTAAACATTTAGGGTGCATTTGGAAACATTGTCAATTTGGATTTCAAGAATTAATCTAGTAAAGTGGAAATAACCAAATTGAAATTAACGTTCTTGGCATGCATGTTGAGGATTGGGCTCCAAATTGCAATTACATCCCTTTCAAGATGGACATGATAGATGATAGAAAATAAGTTCGATCTGAGGAATGATTCCTAATTATACTGGAAACATCATTAGTTGTGCCATTTTCTCTTAAACAGAATGTTCGCGACTCAATGTCAATGCATGTGCATCCAAATACAACCGTTGTGCTAGACTTCATTATTTTATTTTATTTTTTACATGCACTCACACACCCACGCACTCACACCACAGTGACTATTTGAATCCATGACATCATGTTGAAACTCTTGTAAGTCTACCACTGAAACATGAGTAAGGACCCAACCGTTGTGCTAGACTTGCATTAGAGGATTGAATACATAGTTTATGAAATCCTATTGTGCAAATATATATATTTTAAACATGGGTCTTGTGAGATCACCGAACAGAATTAGAAATTCTATCGCATGTGGAGTCTCACGAGTTCTGACTAGACTACTTAGGTGTTCCAAGGTATGAGTTTTGGTTCCCAAATAATTCCAACATCTCCAATAAATTGAAAATTCCATAACAGGAGGTTCTAGACTTTCCAAAATTAGTTTCCGAAGCTTGTTGGGTTCAAGCCCATAGCTCAATTGGACAGTTATCTGTGTTGAACCACAAAATGTAGACTGTTGCAATTAACTTATCAAAAGAAGGGTTTTTAACAGTTAGTTACCTAATCACCTTTCACTTAAATCAGGTATTTCCTTCCATGATATGATATCTTAATAGAATGGTAGTAGATGTCTGACATGTACAGAGAATGACTCAAATGTCACCTTTAACTTTTCATGAGTTTCTCTTGCAGTGATGTTCTTTTCCTTTCTTTTTTTTTCTTTTTCTTTTTGGAAAGGTAACATGAGCACTGGAACCCATGACCTCAATGTTGAAACGCAATATGTCTACTACTGAGCTATGGGTTGGAGCCCTCTCACTATGCTAATGGTGAAATGTAGAAATATTCTTTTGACACCATGAGCGTGCTTCAATTCTTCTTCTTCTTCTTCTTCTTCTTCTTTTCGAGAATTGAGAAAAAAAAATTAGCAACCAAAAGGCAAAAACAAAAGAGGAGAATTTTAAGACTTGATTCAATAATCAATACTTCGATTATGATGAATGCATGAGCCTTTTGCAAATAACACATTGATCAAAAGGAGGCCCAATCAGACATTCATCTCCAATTTAGCCCAATCGGACTGTTCATCTTCACTGCCGGTTCAATTTGGTTCCACCTTTGATTGCCAATTCCTCTTAAAAGTCGTTGGAGTTGATTATCCTAACCATCCAATCATGGATATCAGGATTCAGAATAAATGGTGCATATTTAGTATAATAGAGGTCCAGCTATTGATTTGGACTATACATGATGAGGGGTCTACAGCGGAGAGGGTGAGAGAGACGAGGACACAGCAGTGAGATAACCTATGGAATGACTTAAGCTTATAAGTCCAATTAAGTTTCTAGAGATTAAGAAAATAATTCATTAGACATACATAACGACTAAAGATCATAGTTATAATGAACCATCCAAAAACCATCTTCCGATAATGTATTATTGTCCCCATAATGAGATATCAAAATGGGGCCTCAAAGTTCATGTTAGGCTGCCCAAATTATAATTTGTAAAATATGGTAATAACTCCATTGCAATGTGATTTTGCATGAATCAACATGACAATTTTCAAGAATAAATAAAGCAATCAAGAATGTGAAGTAGATTTATTTCTCTTGGTTTTTTCGGTGACTGGTGAATCTGAAGTACCAGTTGAAGATAATTAAGTGTACCCATTTTGAAGTGTCAAGATTACATGGAAAGAGAGTCAGTATATTGTATGTTTAATAAGAACAATTCTAACAGTACAGCCAATAAAAGCGTGGAATCTTACCCCAAAAATTCCAAAAACAGCTAAATGAAAGAGGCATGCTATATTCTCCAACAACCAAGGAACTTTTTTCTGATTATCCTGTGATTAAAAGGTGAAGTTTAATAACAATCAAGACTTATAATCAGCGCAGCACGGCTTTGATAAAAAGCTGAAGGTTTGATGTCATACATGTCAGTGATATAGGCCATTCAGTAGGACTTGTGCACCATGAATATGCCATGTAACAGAAATCAGGGTAACACACTCATCAAGTGAGCAACAATCACGACCAATCTGATCACTGGGATTTTTGCCTGTTGAATGTTAACCATTTCTCATCTCTTCAAAAACTACGAATTATTCATCCATTTCCAAGAAACTGAAGATTGGTTTTAGGTGGGGGTCCTTGGGCACAATCTGACCCTAGCTCGAGTAGGCTAGGGGGGGACAGATCCTACCACGACGACATTTTGACAAACACCTACCAGATCCCATTCCGGTTCTGGGCTGAGAGAACCTCTATTCCATGACCCTTTTCAATGTCAACCACCGTACCAAGACATTCCTTTATCTACCCCACAACTTTGTCACACCACACATGCGCCCTTCAATCCCAATCTAAGTTCCCAGATTAGTGACAACTGCCGGTGGACCCCATCTAGAAACATCTACAAGATCGAAAGCACAAGTGTCAAGACTTGAGCACTTCTCCCACCAAAGCGTTAGCTAGCTCTGCTCTATGCTTTTTAAGAGATCCAACGAGGAACCACAATAGGGGCATCCGGATGGGGAGCTGGACGACCCTGAACCACCACCAAGGCATAATCAGTCGTCCCCCTTTGAATGCAACTGACCCCAAATCCTCCATATTATGCATCCAAAAACCTGTCTACGGGTGCCCATAATGACCGTGTAACCATTATGATATTGAGTCACGACAGTCACTCTTTTTTTTTTAATATAAATAAAATAAATAAATAATTGAAAAAACTTGAAAAACCTATATCCATCCTATAATGTTGAAATATATACACAAACTTAAATGTCCCTAAACAAATCATTATGAAATTGTTATGGCCTTTATAAGTAGTGTAGTGGACCATTGATAGTGGTTATGGGTCATGTTTTATATAAAGATTGTTACGGCTTCGTAATGTATAATGGTTACCCCTGTTACCTCTACCTAATGGCCTTTATAACTTTATAATGACATTAATTGCACACCATGGTGATGGGCTTTCACCGGATTTCCTCGCCTCTAACTTATCTCAAGGTGCCCCTTGCGATAGGGAGACTGCGGGCTAGTTATCTATTTTCCTTAATTTAAAAGATTAAGGCAAAGATTGCAAACTTGAAATCAAAACTACTCTCCTCTGCAAGTAGAGTCATGTTGATCAAACACGTGATGGCAAGGTACCCTACGTATATCCAATTTTCACAATATCGATAATATTGGCCAATATTATCAATATTGCAGGTCAGCGGCACAAAACCCCCCAAAATAAAATAAAAACTCCTTGTGCATCATGTGATATACCGCACAATAATGTAATTTATTGTGCGATGTCAGTAGTACATTTCCGATATCGCAACATATCATGAGAAATTGATTTGTTTTTATATCTGGTATCATTGCTATCTGTCGATATTGGCAAATATCGACCGGGAACCTCATTATTTTTATTAAAAAAATCTCAAAAATTCAAAATTTTCTAATTTTTCCTCAAATTTCTTCTTTCTTAGTCATGGTGGACTTCAGTCCATCTTACACAAGGATTTGAGAGAAAAATGAAATTTTCAAACGAAGAACATCATATTCTCATATTTGGGGCCATTTCTCAATCAGTGAAATATTTTCCATTTTGATCCGTTTATTTTTGTTTGAAACATGTCAAATGAGTATGAAACCATAAGAAATCATTGATTCTTCATGTTTTGCATGAAAACCAATGATTTCAACATTCAATTTCGAGATCAAATGTAGGCAGCCTGATTTGAGAAAAAATAAAAAATTTTAAAAATTTTCCAATTTCCACCGAAGTACTTGGAATGTTGAACTCCAAAAATGAAATCAAGCATGTACGAGGCCTAATCCACTTATTATTTTTTAAAAAACTTTTTTCTTCATATTTTGAAAAGATATATATTTTTCATTAAAATTTATTAAAATATTTTTATTTTTTTTTCAAAATTTCCCTTCAACCAATTATCGATTGAGACTAATTTTGAAGTATTCAGAAGTGTTTGATGAAATTATCATTATATACACTCTAATTTTGAAATTAAAGTATAGGTAGCCCAATTTGAAATTTTTTTAAAATTTCTCCAGTTTCTCCAAATTGCTTACAATGTTGCACTCCAAAGATGAAATAAAGCACGTATGACAGTATGAAGCATGATATACTGATTTATTAAGTCCTTGTCAATTTTTGAAAAATAAAAATTATTTTTAAATTTAAAATTAATAAAAATATTATTATTATTTTCAAAATTTTCCTTCAATTACCTGTCATTTGAGACTAATATCGAAGTATTTAGGAGTATTTGATGAAATGATCAACACATAGACTCTAATTTAGAAATTAAAGTATAGGTTGCATGATTTGGAAAAATTAAAGAAATTTTAAATTTTCCCAATCTCCTAAATTGCTTGCAATGTTGCACTTCAAAAAAGATACCGAACATGTATGGGGGTCGATCTACTGATTGAATGGATTTTTGTCAAATTTTGGAATAAAAAATTATTTTTAATTTTAAAAAATTAAAATTTTATTTTTAAAAATTTATTTTGGATGTAGTATCTTGCCTTTGTTAATAGAATGTTCTTTTATAGGTAAAATACCTCAAGAGGAAGAGGAGAGAGATAGCATGACATAAGATGGAGATATGGCTGACCCACTCCTGATAATTGATTTAGGAGTATATATAATTTATGTGGTCATGTGTCGAAGAACGGGGATAACCTGCTTGAAGAAGCATTTAGCGGGAGGGTATCACGATGTTGTGGACTGCGCTAAGTGCCCACAAGATGTGAGAGTAGAGATGAGGGTTGTGCTAAAAAATATGAATATAAGAGATGAACGAGCTGCATGGGATAAGGCGATTAGGTGGAAGTTGGGGCGGCCACCATATGTAGGTGACGAGAATGTGGTAGATCTCAATGATGATGATGATGATCCTAAATACAAATTCATGGTTCGAGAGTCCTAACGGGATCAATGGGAAAAGGGATTAGGATAAGAGGTGGGATGCGATTAGGCATAGATTTAAGGGGTTTACCTATGAGCATAATGGGAGGAGTGGAGGAGGTGGGAGTGGGGTGGCCTTTTTGGGAGGGCATGAGCGATGTAGCTATTTTGGAGCCCATTTATGTGGTGTTGAGAATGTTGAACAATGAAACAGATCCGTCAATGTAGTTGTTGTATGTGTCTATACATTTGATGAAAGAGGCCATCAAGGCTAAAGCCCCAAGGTATATATATAAGTGGGTGCTTACAATAATAAGACAACCGTTGGGAAATAATACTTCCTCACCCACTACATTAGGCTTATGAGTAGTTATATGATTTTTTATTTTTTTTTAATTTATATGCTTCGGTACTTTGCTACTTCTTTTATCATGTATCCCTATTTTATTATATTGATATGTAAATATTTGAATTATGTTGTATTGATATGTAAATATTTGAATTATGTTGGGTTTTAGCGTATTTTATAAATTTCAAATATCGCTACAGCCGAAGACTCTACGAAGAGAATTGAACATGAGCTGTATGATCACTTATTTCCCGATTGTCTAAGGAAAGGCACCTTCGGTAGTGAGGTATGTTCCACACTTACATTATCCCTATCTTTATCTCAATCATTTTATACTTACCATTGTCACTATATGCCGTCAACAGATTATTAAATTCTGTGATGCGGTTGAAATGTTCAGGAACTAGGCCGCGGTGAAGTCGAGGAGCACCATGATGTCATGTGAGTTGCTATAGTAAAGTTAGTTTTCACATTATTTTAGCAAATTTGAAAACGATGAATTTTTTTTATCACATGTATGCAAATGATGGGCTATGTATGGGACTGACTGCGAGGTTTTACAACGGCTAACTGTCCGCATCCTCACGCAGATGGTTCATTATCACCCTATGAAAGGAATTGGAGAAGATTCTCATCCACACAAAAAAGCGTAACAGACTAGGGTATGAGAGACTTCAAAAGCTAGTATATTGTCGCTACAATATAAAGCTACAAAAGAGGCTAGCTTGTGTCGATGGAAGAAGAAAAGCACAGGAGGACTTAGTGGACCTGATGATAGTTAAACAACATGCGTATATTAAGAACAATGGCCCAGTTTACCAATGGGCTGGGTCGGATGATTTGGATACTTCGAATGGGTGATCGGAGATGCATGTGGTCAAAGGAACAAGGAATTGACGTTAACACACATGTGGAGTAGTATAGATCTCCTGATAAGGCATTCGGCCCATTAACGAAGAATCCAAAGAGCAACTGCGATAGTCACTATCACGTGGGACACGTGGTGGGGAGATATTTTCCGACATCGAGACTGAGATAGAGAGTGATGCGGGGGTAGGTCTAGTGATGGTGATGACAACGATAATGGTTAGGGTGATGGTGACTTTGATGACGATAGTGATGGTTGTAATAGAGATGGTGGTGACAGGGATAGCGGAGTTAGTCTTAGAGGCATCTTAGCCCTTTCATTGGAGATGGAGATTTCGATCATGCTACACAGGACTCTAATCATGGTTCTCATTCATAAGAACCACAGTCCCGTCTTATCTACAATGAGACATATGAGCGCTATAGACTATAGAATAAAATGTAGACCTAGAAGCTTTCAGATTTTAATGAGTTATTAGCAAAATGCAAAAAAGAACACAGACGTTCGTGAGAAGTAAGAAGGCTCTAAATCAAATCATGGACGAGGGAAGGGAGCTCGAATTCTAGGCCACATCATGGATATGGATCATAGACATACGAGAGTAACTCGAATTTTGTGCCACCACATCGGTATGAATATGGACCTAATAGATATGCGGCTAACGACTCGAGCAGTTACGACACATCATTTTTCGACTATGATCAGGAGTTCACTTTTGCATACGAGCAAGGATATGGGTAATAATATGAATATAAACTCTATCTATGCCTTCCCAGATTTATATCAGCATAAACTATGACTATTATGCAGTACGTATAGATGTGTGTATTGTTTCAATTTGGAGGGATGAATACTGGCGTTATGTCAAGGAGTATCTTAATTGGTACTATTCTACTATGACCTAAGCATAATATTATTAATTTATGGAGCAACGATATTATTCTCAGCCCCGTCGAAATAGAGACGATGATTATGAGCCACCGTGCAACTCTATGTGGGTTTACACCACATCCAGTCACATTATTCGTAGGTATATTTTTCAATTTCTACTTCTTCTTTTTATTTTGAATGAATTGGTTATGTTTTCATACATGTCTTTATATATTTAGAAATGTTATGAATTCAATTTGAATATTGTTATATTAATTCAGTCAAATAATGCATAGCTTGGGGCCCTACACAAAGGAAACTCAATATGTGCTTCCTTTGGGCTTCTGCTCTGCTGCGTGGAAGGCTGGTTGTTGTTTTAGTTCTATGTACAACCCTATTGTGTTAGTGTATAGGTAGCATTCTGTGTTAGGTTGGCAGCAGAATTGATGCTTCCAATTGTAGAGTGTCACTGGAGGATTCATTGGCAGCAACTCCACTCTTCTGGAGTTCTCTGGGATTTCTAGCTGGTGGCATTCTTCGATTATGTTTGTGTTGCCTCTTGTGGTCTGTTGCAGGTTTTTTATTTCCCGAGAAGGCTTGATCTTGGTGCTAAGTGCTGAAGGTAAATGTCCTTACTGCTTGATGGTTGTATGCTTGACCTGTTGATTGGGAGGAGCTACATTGCTCGCAATCGGAGGAAGTTGTTGGTTAGTGTAGGAGCTAAAAATTATTGTTTAGGAGTTTCTAGTTGTTTGGCAGTTGTAGCTCAGATGGTTGTGTTCATTGCAAGCGGTGTTTTGGGTGACAGTAGCGGCCTGTTTGCTACCCTATTTTTTTCTTGGTGTTGTGGAGTGTGGGTCCAGTACTTATCAGACTAGCGTAGTGCTCGGTCTGAGTGGGAATAGAGCTGCAGGGATATCTTTCGGCTCATATGAAAGTCATGTCATTGTTTATGCAAGCAGGGTACGTACCAACTTCTAGCTATGCTTCTGAATGATCCCTGATCAGTGGAAGAGCAGAGATGTGTCTCATTTGTTAGAAGGAGAGTCTGGTCTGGAGCTTTCTTTTCTTCAGGGTGGTTGTAGCCTTTTGTTTTTCCATTTTGTGTTTGTTGTTTAAGTGATATGATAGGTGAGCCCCGAAGTTTTTGTGGAGCCCACCTGAAAGTCTGGATGTACATCCTCTGTTCATATTATCAAAGATATAGGGGCGTGACCCCTCCTTTTGAAAAAAAAAATAAAATTATCATTTAAAAGTGTATATTAATGTCTTTTTTAATAAATTTTGAAATTTTATTGAAAAAAAATCAACTAATGTCTTAATGTTTTTCTATGTTTCCCAAAAAGTATGATAAATTACTCCATACAAACGTTCAATAATCAATACATAATACGAATATTTTGAACACCATGTATATCTCAACACCTTTTAACATTCCCAAAATGTCTTGCAAGGACATGGAAAAGGTATTCGCAATCTTCTTCTGAGGTGAGTCAAAGGGTAAAAGGAAGAAGCATTAGGTTGGGATAGGATTCGTATCCCAACTACAGAAGGTGGTCTTGGGATGAGAAAGGTGGAGGATGTGATGTTGAGTTTTCGGGTAAAGATGTGTTGGAATTTGTTAATGGCCAGTTCTTTATGGGCAAAATTTTTTGAGGCTAGATATATCTCAAACTTTATCCATCTAAAGGGGACATCTCAGACCAGAATGATATACAATAAAATCTTCCTTTTACCATTCCCAATTCTAAATGGATGGTAGGCCAGGGGACTTGAGCTTCTGGTCACAGAATTGGTCAGCGGTGGGATTATTGGCTCATTCTAATGAAGTTTTTGTTCCGAAACATGAAGAAAGCGAAATTTTGAAATATCAAAACGGATTTTTGGACCTCTCGGGTCTTGCAGGAATGGTTTCGAATAATATTCTGCAGTAGTTATGCGAGAATGGTATTCAAATAATGAACAAGGAAAAGATTATTTAGTTTACTTCTTCTTGAGTATATTTTATGTGAGGGAAAAATGGAATATTATTCAGACTAAAAAATCAAAGCTTCATTGGCCTGTCTAGGCATATGGAATAAGTATATTCCTCTTGCGATTTCTTTAGTTTTGTGGAAGGTTATGGATAAGGCCGTTCGGTTGATACGGTTGCTCAATAGTTAAACTATTCAATTGGCTTCCAAATGCATATGATGTGAAGTCAGTGGTGCTGGATCTTCTGAACTTATTGAAGTCTCTGAGATTCAGGACCTGAGACAAGAGGCTAGTGGACCTGAGCAGAGATATGAGAATTAAGGGGCGAGTCAGGGATTCAGCGCAAATTAGGCCTTAGGAAGTAGCGAAGCTATCGGGCTTTTGAATCTTCAGCTAGAGCCTTCTCACCAGCAATTAGAGTAGACAAGTCTCTCGATTCAAGATCCTCCAGACCCTTCTCAGCTTCCTTTGGCCAAGTAGTTAACAACACCTACGGATGTCAGGGAGGATCCGAGTGGCCTTCCATCCAACCAAAACCCATTGTCTATCAGAAGGTGGGTCTTTTCAGAGGGAGTTGGGTCTGATTTGAACTCCCTGGAAGTTACTAGTTCATTCCATTTCAGGCAGCAACTTGTCCATCATCTGAATTTAGAGGGGCAACAAGTAGGGGATGGTTAGCCTCCTCTAGCTCCTTGCAACCCACCTGATAGGGAGTGTCTTCGATGGAAGAATCAGCATCTGTAACCATTGTGCGTGGAAGCCAGGGAGCCTCTTTAGCTAGTTTGGTAAATAAGAGTGCACTTACATTCAAGGGTTAGCTATGTCAGATGGTCCATTTTTGCTACCTATTCAACACATGGTAGATGTCAACCACCTCCTCAACCATGGTTCTCTTGTTTTCCAGACTGGACTAGTAGAAGAAGAAGAAGAGATTTCTTCCCCAGTTGTATGTGGGTGCCCTGATGACACTTTGGCAGTCAATGTTACTACTTCTCAATGCCTTGCTCCTCTATTATCCGGTTCTGTTACTACTAGTCCTGGTTAGGCTGTATCTGTTTGTGGGAGTCCTTGTAATACCTTGAAGGTCAATAGCTGGAAATCATAGTTCTTATCATCTGTCATCTGCCTCTACTGGTCATGATCAAGTTTTATCTGTTCATGGGTGATGTAGAGTGGGTAACAGACACTTTCATGGCCAAGATGAACCAGAGAAGACTCGATTGGAGGCAGAAGCAATCAGAACCTCAAAGCAGTCGTATCTCGCAAACCGAAATGAGTTTTTCGACATATCATATATGAATTTGGGGTAAGAGAAGCTACTTTAGCCAACAAACCTTCTACACCGGGTTGTCCAGGTCGTATTTGCAAGATTCCATCAAATCAATGGTCAAAAGTCCTTTTTATTTTCATTTTTACTATAAATAGTAAGTTTTAATTCGATCATAACTTTCGATCCTTTGAGTTTTAAGAGTAGTGCCTTACATGAAAGGGCTTAGAAAAATTAGGAGAATAATGTGGTTAGGCCAAATTGGACACTTACTATTTTTGGCCAAAAACCATGAAGTCTAGTAGGAATCATGACCATCTATACATAGTAAGTTTATTCTTTATAGTAAGTCGCGTTTTTAGGGAGTTTAAGTTGTAGTTTAATTCTAAAATTTTCCTGAGTTTGAGTTCATTATTTATAGGATTGTAATTTCATTTTTTATCATCAATTAATTTATTTTGTAATTAATAATTAGAAATTATCTCTATTTTCATCCCTTATGGATTTGAGGAATCTCTGTGAGGAGTCTAGAGAAGCTTTGTGGATTTGGAGTAGTTATCTGTGAGGAAGTTAGTGATCGACCTCATCACGTCCTTCCCTACGTCAATTGGTATCAGAGCGAGGACTCCCTTTGGACCGATGGTAAGTAAGGACGGAATGAACCAAAATTCCTATAGACAGTCATTCAAGGATTCGTTATTTATTGGGAAGAATGAAAGTTTTTCACTGGGAGAGTCAGTTGACCATGTAAGGGCTGCAGGAAACCCTCGACCGTATTGCGGATGCGCTAATTCTGGCTCGAGCCCAAGGCAGTGTTCAGTCGTCTGTGGTTGTTATACGGCACAACCCCAATTTTTGTAGAACACTTTCAGAGGTAAATCACAGGGCTACCCCAGATGAATCGAGCTCCAGCGATGAGGACATCGACAAATACAAGGAGTAAACCAACAAGCATCGGTGAGAAAAGGTGTTCGAGGTGGGCGACCATGTTATAATCCATCTATGCAATGAGAGATTTCTGACCGGGACCTACAACAAGTTGAAGAATAAGAAGATTGGACCGGTCCCGATCCTCTGAAAGATTAATGATAATGCTTACGTTGTTGATCTTACGTACTTTCAACGTCGTAAACCTTACTGAGTATCATGAACCGAAGAAGGACGAGTTCTTTTGAAGTGGAGGAGACTAATGTAGAATAGGTCGCAGACACTTTCATATCCAAGATAGACCAAAGGAGGCCCGATCAGAGGCGGAAGTGATCTGGACTGTCAGAACCCTAAAACATGCATATCTCGCAAACTGAAGTGAGTTATTCGACTTACCATACTTGATTTTGAGGTAGGAGAAGCTACTTTAGCCACCTAACCCGCTATACCAGGTTGCCCACGTCGAATTTGCTAGATTCCGTTAGATCGACAGTTGAAAATCCATTCTAATTTCATTTTTACTATTTATAGTAAGTTTTAGTTTGATCATAACTCTTGATCCTTTGAGCTTTAGGAGTCGAGCTCAACATGAAAAGAGCTTAGAAAAATTAGGAGAATAACGTGCTTAGGCCAAATTGGACACTTACAATTTTTGGTTGAAAACCATGAAGTCTAGTAGAAATCATGATCGTCTATAAATTGTAAGTAAGTCACATTTTTAGGGAGTTTAAGTTGGAGTTTGATTCTGAAACTTCTTCCTAGGTTTGGTATCACTATTTAAAGGATTGTAAATTCATTTTTATCATTAATCTATATATTTTTGAATTTATTAGAATTTATTTCTATTTTTCTATTTGTCCTTGTGAATTCGAGGAATCTTGGTGAGGAGTCTAGAGAAGCTCTGTGCATTCGGAATAATTATTCCCTTGAGGAAGATGGTGATCGACCTCATCACGTCCATCCCTGAATCACATCGATAACGGCTTTGCCCAATAACATCTCCATGAAGGCGATCGACTAGATTGTGCTGAAAAAGACTATAGAGGTAAGGCCTAATTTCTCAGCTTTAATGGCTTATTGTGTATAGAAGATCTCCTCGATTGGTTAGCCCAAGTAGAATAATATTTTGATTACATGGATGTGCCAGATAAAAAAATGTGAAATTATTAGCATTCAAATTAAAATTCAGTATTTCGGTATGATATGAACAATTACAACTCTCACGTGCTCGATAAAACAAGGCTCCCATCTGATCATGCCCACGGATGAGATGCCTTCTTCGGTTTCAATTTCCTCCCCAGTGATTACAAGCATATATTATTCCAGCGATACCAAAATTGTTGATAGGGGAATCAAACTGTCACAGATTACACCGAAGAATTCCAGCAGTTGGAAACACGAAATGACTTGTCGAAGACCAAATCATAGAAGGTAGTAAGGTTCATAAGCGGGTTATGATTGACAATTCAGGGCCGAGTTCAGATGCACCCAATCGCAATCGTGTATGAAGTAGTTCAGTTGGCAGGTAGAGAAGAAACACAGCTTGCAAGAGTCCCTACTCGGCCCCCCATGATGGGTCCCATGCAGGATTCAACATTGGCCAAAGGAAAAGAACTAATAGGAGAATGTCCTTAACCTCCTACATTTGTAAATTGGGATACAAGGAGTAGTCAATCTAGGCCTCAACATGCAACAGTCACAACAGCGGATCCGAGTAGGATTCTAAATCTTTATGGTCAGCTAAGGCCAAACAATTGTTATGGATGTGACCAATTGAGACACTTATTAAACATCTATCCTCAATGCCCCATAGCCCACTTGGTCGTTAACGAAGGGGGCATTGAAGGTGATGCAGTGAGAGAAAGTCATGGATTTGATGAAGATGAACAAGACGCTGAGGAAGGAGCTAGTGACGAAGAATGGTTGAATAAGGATCATGGCGAATCCTTAGTCGTGAGACAATTATTGTACACTCCAAGAAAGTTGGACCCACAATGACACAATATATTCTTTATGCGGTGTACCATCAATGACAAGGTATATAGTCATGCCCCAAATGCGGAAACCGGGCTCACAAAATTTTCAATCGCTGAATCTGGTGCCAACAGCTTCCATAGAACTCCATTCTCGGCTCCCAACGCCCAACTGTTAGGTTCCGATCCTGGTATACTACGAAGAGGATTTTCAACATCAGTTTGATTCTTAATAAACATAACCAAAGGTATAACCCACAAATAACAACCAAAAACTCCATTGCATTTCCACTATGATCAAAATTTATAAGTATAGAGCGCGTAAAGGGAAATACAATGATGATAGACAAAAGCTCCAAAACAATCTGCCACGTGCTCTAGCCTCGGCGCTGTTGCGATCCAACGTCACCTGCACGCAATGGTCGTGCATAAGCTTATGGAAAGCTTAAAAGGTGGTGAAAGTGTGTGCGCAAGATAGTAATACAATTATGCACTATCAGAGTAATGCGAAATATACTGATGAACCCATGAATACTATTAGCCGTACCAAGGCTATGCAATGCAAGGCATGAATGATGTCGGCTATACCAAGGTCATGCGATGCAAGATGCAACTTAAGGATACAAATCCTCATCTGAGACCACATATCAATACAGTTCGAATCTGAAATATCACCGGGATTTAGTACACTCCAACCAGATTGTCGCCCTGCACAACAAGATGAGTGGAAAATACCTCACTATCTGTCTGCTAATATCGAACTCGGATCATCGATAGCGGACCCATTCCTTGAGCTGTTCAAACTCAGCCTAGCTTTGCCCCCTCCTCTCGGGCGGGTAAGGCCGTACCTCCTTTCAACCAATCACGACACAGTGGAAAGCGCGGCCTTATGGTATTCGACACTCGGTGCATGCATCCACTTAGTTTAGACGTTGGAGCAACCTCCTGGTACCATAAGGGTTTAGAAACTTTCACCCAGGGATATCTATAGCACCCCATGTAGAACAAGATTTTTGATATCCAATCTTGCCAACCATGATACGCTTGTGGAGGCTATGACCCTGATGTCGTTGGGGCGTATAGTAACCATGTCACACAATGCGAATTACATTAATCACACTATCCAGTCATGCAGCAATCCTGCGCGTATCGTGCACTCATGTAGGGCAACACTGCCTATCCGGGAGCCCATAAACAATCTGTCAGAAAACATATGTTATGATCAGTCATTTCTCATATCAAACATACATATGATGCGTATGATCATGAATCATAGAACTATATTAAACATGTTATATGACGATAGATTCTTGTTCGTACGAAGACAGGCCTAGACTGCCTACACACTATAAGTATGGGCCTAACAGTAGGCCTCCGAGAGAGTTACAATGTGGACATTTAACCACCATTGCTTTACAATGCGGACGTCAAACCATCATTGCTCCCAAGGCATGATTGGATCGAATGGGCTGAATTGGATGGACCAATTCAAATGGGCCGAATCGAATGGGCCAATTTAAATGGGCTGATCACATGGGCCGAATCAAATGGGCCGATCAAGTGGGCCAAATCAAATGAGCTAAATCAAATGGGCCAATTCAAATGGGCCGATCACATGGGCTGAATCAAATGAGCCTAACACACCTCACAAAGAGGGGCCATCATACATCAAGTGAGTCGCACCATCTCCCCATTCATCTAACCTTAGGGATCATTTAAGAGCATTTTAAATAAATCATAACACAAGATTATCTGGACTGCACTCCAAATAATAATGGTGATAATGTATTCCACCATCGAAATCCCCAAGGCCCACCATAGCATTTATTTTCCATCCAATCTGATCATAAGGTCACATAAACCTGAATAAAAGAAAACAAATTTCATGTTGATCCAGATTCTCTGTGATACCAAGAGGATTTCAAGGGCAGACGTTCAATGCTCCACTATATTTAGCAGTGGCCCACCTGATGAGTAGATCTGTCTTTTTTTTTTCCCCAAGCCTTGAGGCAAGTTAGCCAAATGGATGGACGACTTAGATATATCACTAATATCAGCGGTGGGTCCCACTCGAGAGAAAGATGGGCGTGGTGGATATAACACATGCCACGATGGGCCCATAGAACTTGCTGGCTCAATACAGCAACTATTTAGCTGTTGTAGGTGCACCAACCAACTTGCTTCAATAGTAGGTGGGTCCCACGTAGGGCCTATTACAACATGTATATAATATATATATATATATATATATATATATATATATATATATATATATATATATATATATATATATATATATATATATATATATATATATATATATGTATAAAACGTATGTATTATAATATAATATATAATATATCATATAATATAATATAATATAATATATTAATATTATATTTAATATAAAATCAACATCCAGGCCCTGGACGTCCTGAACATATACATACATCATAGTAGCCCAAATGTGGGGTGGGTCCCACCGTCCAGGGACGGTGGACAGCTTGGATGATCATGTACATGATGGCGTGGCCCATCTGGATGGATGAAGGACGGGCATGGGTCCCATGGACCCACCGTCAAATCACACTTCTCTACTAGTCACCCTCACTAGGCAGTTAATGCCCAGACCTTAGCGTTGCAACGAGGTATCTTTCATTCAGCCTACCAGGAGCTGTGGATGGGTCCCACCATTGAAAACGAGGTACCTATCACTCAGCCTACCACTAGAGCTATGGATGGGTGTGGATAAACACATCAAGGAGGGCCCCACACGGACGTGGGTCCAACCGTCCAGGGGCAGTGGACGATTTGGATAAAGCACATACACTATGGTGTGGCCCATCAAAGGGGATGGATGACATGGGTGGGTCCCACAGACCCCACCATCAGTTAACACTTCACTATTTTAGCACACCCATAGTTAGTCCACACTTCATTGTTAGCCCCACCCCATGACAGTACACACCTCACTACTAGTCCACGTCCAGCGTCCCTGGATGCTGGACAGTGTGGATATGACACAAGCATCATGGTGGGTCCCACATGGATGTGGGCCACCTGATTGGATCAATCTAGTATTTGTGTTTTCCTTTCGGTGGCCCACTATTTGGATGGCCTGTGTAAAATACACACATCATAGGTGGGCCTTGATCATAGAAGAGAGAGAGAGAGAGAGAGAGAGAGAGAGAGATAACGGAGGGGCCCTGCCACTATGGGCCCCTCTTGGATACAAGCATACATCAAAGTGGGTCCCACCATATGTGGGCCCTTAGATCACAAAAAGACAATACAAAAAAATAAAATATGGGTCCAAGATCACCCACCGTTCACTTCTTCTTGCTCCTTTGGCTTTCTTTGCTCCTTAGCTTCGATCCTAACGGAAGAGATGAGGTTTAGATGGTTGATATGGGAGATGAGAGGGTTACGAAGTGGGCCACACTAAAGCTCCTCCATGAGAGCTTTGGGAGAGCTTGGACGTGTGGCTCTTTTGGGTTTCTTGGAACATAGTTTGAGAATGAGATAGAGAGAGGGTTGTAAGGAGAGAGAGAGAGATAGATGATAGAGTGATGGATGTGATGAGTGATGGGTGTGTAAGAGATTGTTAACTTTAGGGGTAGATTTTATAAGAAGGGTATGGGTTGTTTAGGAGCTTTTTGACTTTTGGGGTTGCTTGGAGATGGGTGTGAGGTGATGTGTACTTGACATGTACTTGACCCTTGATAGGATTGATTGATTGATTGAGGTGAGATGTTGTAGAGATTCTCTTAAGTTTTGCAACGCGCGGTATTTTTCTCAAACTGAACGGAGGCCCACATCTCTTAGCCTAGGTATCGCCTCGGAGCGTGAGACACGGCATCGAACTGCTGTGACGGCGCGGTCGCAAGGTCACAAGTCTCTATTTGAGTCGACTCGGGTTCGCAGGGCTCCGCTTAGGATCACGCGCAAACGTCAGATAAAGGTCGAAGGTTGCCGGAAGTCAACTGGGAAGATCGCGAGAACCTACAGAATGGTACGGACTAAGATGCGGGTCTTACAGCTTTCCCCCCAAGCCTTTAAGTAAATGACGGTTCATGTCCAGATAAATGACGATTCATGACCATCCTTTAAGTAATACGATGCCCTAAAATAGGACGGCCCATGCGACGGTACAAGACCATCCTTTATTGTCTTTCGAAACGGTTTTCAACCGTCCTTTTTTCACTGTTTTGGCGTAGTGCTTCAAGGGCAGGTAAAGGAGTTTATCTATAAGGATCTTCTAAGAGAGAACATGAACTCATGTTCTGTGATAGAGTTGTTAATGCCTAAGAAAGATAGGACCTAGTGCATGTGTGTCGACAGCCGGGCAATTAACAAGATTACTATTAAATATCGGTTCTCAAAATCGCGATTGAACAACATGCTTGATATGCTAAAAGGTGGCAATGTGTTCTTTAAACAAGATCTGAAGAGCGGGTATTATCAGATTCGTATCTGACGTGATGATGAGTGCAAAATGACATTTAAGACCAAGAAAGGGTTGTATGAGTAGCTGGTCATACCCATCGATCTATCGAACGCACCATACACTTTTATGTATTTGATGAATCAAGTGTTGAAGCCATTCATTGGCTAATTTGTGGTAGTATATTTTGATGACATCTGGATATATAGCCAGGGTGAGGACTTGTGTTTTATTGGCATGTAATGGTGTTGGTTTTTTAGGCGTTTCTGCCCTCTCTGCAGATTCTTCTCTTTTGTATTAACTTCTTTTTAATATATATAACGTTACCTTTCAAATACACATACACACAAACTACCAGGGAGAGACGGAGCACATGGAACATCTTAGGTAGGTAGTACAGGTCTTGCCAATTAACAAGTTATACCTCGACTTGAAGAAGTACAGTTTTTTAATGAACAGATTGTTGTTCTTAGGGTTTGTTGTGACATCTACACGCATTTGTGTGTACGATAAAAAGGTTCGAGTCATCGGAAAATCATCGATCCTAACAAACATTCATGAAGTTGGGAATTTTCACAAGTTAGTAAACTTCTATTGTTGATTCATTTAGAATTTCAGTACTATAGTCACACCCACTACCGATTACGTGAAAAAAGAACCGTTTCAGTGAATTGACGAGGCTATAAGACCTTTACTAAAATCAAGCATCGATTGTCTACAATACTGATCTTACTAAAATCCAGCCATGGTGCAAAAATGATGCCAATTAGATGATCCTAACCCTTTGAGCGTGGCTAATTTGTTAGAACCGTCTATTATTTAAGAGCCATGGATCACATGGACAAAATCATCGAACCAAAGCACTAATTTGGAATCATAAGCAATGTACAATGAGATCTATCAACGGGATGTTTCAAAACAATGATTGGAGCTATTTTGCTTATATGCTTAAACTTAACTGTACATTTTCCATATTATTGATCGCATGTTTAATTAGGATCATCTGACTAGAGTGAGTTTTTGCACCACGTCTTTTCCCCAATTGTACACGAGTGAACTATTCAGATCGATGATCAGGCATTTCACATGTCAATTAAAAACTGAGGACATTGTAACGTCCACATGAAGGTGCGTGTGCGTGTGCGTGTGCGTGTGTGTGTGTGTATATATATATATATATATATATATATATATATATATATATATATATATATATAGGGAAAACGTACTATGCGCTCGAGCTCACGATAAGCTTATCGTGAGCTTGAGCTGTGTGGGCCCTACCGTGATGCATGTCTACCATCAACACCGTGCATTTGATGGTTCCCCTTCAAATAATGGGATATCCTAAAAATCAGCCGTATACGAAACTCAGGTGGGCCATACCATCTAAAAACATGTGAAGACACCGTTAAAACATATAAAAGCACTTGGTGGGGCCCACCCGAGTTTTGAATGCTGCTGAAACTTGGTCTGAACCCTCATACAAGTATGAGACACATAATGGATGGGCTGGAGTTTCAAACCACATCTTTTGTGGGCCCCAAAAATGATTATGAATGTTTTAATGGTTGCACGGCCCCTCTCCACTTCTGTATGTGGAGTGGCTTACACAAGTCACAAATTGATTTAATTTTTGAGACCTAGGTCTATGGTGGAATGGCGCATCTAACTGATGGGGTAGATGTTCAAAAGGCATCACGGTGGGGCCCACACAGCTCGACCGCATGGGACGGAGCTGTGAGCTCGAGCGCATTGTACCTTTTCCATATATATATATATATATATATATGGGAAAAGGTACAATGCGTTCGAGCTGTGTGGGCCCCACCGTGATGCCTTTCGAAAATCTACCCCATCAGTCAGATGCGCCATTCCACCGTGGACCTAGATCTCAGAAATCAAGTCAATCCGTGACTTATGTGAGCCACACCACATACAGAAGTGGAGAGGGGTCGTGCAACCATTAAAACATTCATAATTATTTTTGGGGCTGATGTGGTTTGCAAATCCAGCCCATCCAGTATGTGTCTCCCACTTGTATGAGGGTTAAGACCAAGTTTTAGCAGCATTCAAAACTCAGGTGGGCCCCACCAAGTGCTTTTATATGTTTTAACGGTGTCTTCACATAATTTTAGGTGGTATGGCCCACCTGAGTTCGTATACGTCTGATTTTTGGGATATCCCATTATTTAAAGGGGAACCATCAAATGCACGGTGTTGACGGTCGACATGCATCACGGTGGGGCCCACACAGCTCGACCTCACGATAAGCTTATCGTGAGCTCGAGCGCATAGTACCTTTTCCCTATATATATATATATATATATATATATATATATATATATATAGCCTACAACCATGAACTTACCTCGGGTCCGTGCATATTCTGCTTCTGCAATTTGCCACAGTTGTTGTCTCTTGAACGTATGAAACCATCAGATGAAAGAGGACCAATAATTTCATCAGTCACCGGCGCTGTTGCCGACATAACATTCAACATCGAAGCATCAGAACTGTAGAACTGTAGGATCAGATCATTAGGAAGTGTTCCGACTCCATTCTCAATGGAATGCAATTCATTCACCTCAAACAGCTAGCGACCTCCTACTTCTGCTATACCCATCATCCCCAGCTCGTTCAACAATCCCACTCTCGATATCCTCAACTACTCGAGGAGCAATATTCCCAAGTGAAGAGCTTATCGAAACGTTTCTCCACGAACTCGATTTGTCCAAACTATGAAATGACAGTTCTATGTCGTTTTCTGGATGGAATGAAGTAGATGAATCTATCATTTCACGTCTACTAGATGATGATGTAACCAATTCACGAGGACTATCATATGGTTGAACTCCTTGGGATTCTCCGTTTGTATCGCAAGTGCTGGATTCCATTGTGTAAGATGAAGGCCTGATGCTGTAAAACAAGGAAAGAAGGTTTGTTGAAAGTGCCCACATGCAGTTGGCATTATGCCAAGAATCTTGGAAGTAGAATTACATGAATGCAAGAGATACTTGATTGAATGCATAATGGTGATGATTATGTTTTAAAAATTAAGTTAATCCATAACATGGGTGGGCCACACCACATACAAAAGTGGAGAGGGTTTATCCTCCTATTAAAACGTTCATAATTATTTATTGGGTCCACTGAGATGTGGTTCACAAATTCAGCCCACTCATTCTATGTGTACCACTTGGATGAGGGGTTAGACTAAGTTTCAGCAACATCCAAATCTCAGGTGGGCCGTACCAAATTCTTTTATATGTTTTAGACATGTCTTCAAATGATTTTAGATTCTATGGCCACCTAATTTATGTATATGGATGATTTTTAGAATATCTCATGAGCTAAAGGAGACCCATCACAGTGGGGCCCACATAGCTCGACTTCATGAAAAGTTCCCATGAGGTTGATCTTATGGTCCCACACATACGCCATTGCTAGGCCGAGTTGCTGCTGGGTGGCTGATGGCCATGACAGCATATGACAACATCTCAGCCAATACCAAGTCAGCTGGAGGTGGGCCCACCTTGACATGTATGTAAAATACACTCCAATCATAATGGGGCAAGATGGTAATTTACGTGTATTACGTCAACATCAGTCACATCTATAATTATAGTGGGTCACATGAGTGAAAACTGTGCAAGAGTCACTGACCATCCAAATCACTTCACTTAGTACATCACTTTATGGGTGTAACGTTTGGCATCCATGCATTAACCTCTACAAGGAGGCGGATGGATGGAATGGATTTCACATAAACACCATTGCAAGCTATGTAAAAGTTAAGGTAGGCTTCTCCTCTCCCACTATTTTCCTTTCTGGGGACTAGTAAATCATAAAGTAGTCATATTTTGTGTACCCTACGATTCGATTGATATCACGCACTGAATTGTCAAAGCAGCGGGAACATGTCATGGTGAGGCTCACTTGGAGCACACTTGTTTAAGTTGGCATATCGGGTGAGAATTTGGTGCGCAAAAGTCTCTTGCGGTAGGGTGTATAGGAGATCATTACTCGAAAGAGAGAGAGAGAGAGAGAGAGAGAGAGGCATGCTTGTGCACATGCACATATGCACACTTTTACACCCATATCATGAGCCCAAAATTTAAACGGTCCATGTAATGTAGGTGCCATGAAACTCTCAGGACTAATATTTACATTGATCCAAAATTCTGGTGAACCATAGTAAAGATAGATGCAAATTCAGGGAGGAAGTTGTTTTCTTTTGTTATAATTCATTAAAGTTTTATATTAGAGTAAAAGTTGAGCCGGGTGAATTTCACGGGGTGCTACATCACTTGAACTATTCAGATTTGGGGCTCACATCCCTTTCTGATGAATTCTCAAAAGCTTTCACGAGAACTCGTGAGACCCGGTGGGCAATTGAGCAATCGAATACTTATATGTAGATAGAGAATGCAACCTGGGCACTAGCTCTCATGAGAACCGTGAGAACTTTTTGAGAACTCATCACCTATGATATGAGGGCAAAATCTGAACTGTCCACATGATGTAGCAACCCATGAAATTTTCATGGCCTAACTTTTACTCATATCAAAAATTTTGGTGGGCCATGAAAAAGCAAAATAATTTCTTCCCTTGATTTTCTTCTTTTTTTCCCATGGCTCACCAAGGTTTTGAATTAAGGTAAAAGTTAGGCCCTTGAGGTTTCATGGAGGTGCTGCATCATGTGGACGGTTCAGATTTTGAGCTCATATAGCAGGATATGAGTTTTTGATAAGTTCTCATGAGGTGAGCATTCCACATGTGTGTGTGACACTTAACAATCCAAACGGTCGTTTTTGGATTCTATTGGACCTAAAGTTCATGCATATGTCACGACAATCTGATTACCGTGACAATATAGTTTTTCATATGAATGTTTAAGATCATTTACATAAAATAGGTCCGATAATAGTTTGACCATTTATTTATTGGGGACCATAGATTGCTAATGGTTTGAAAGAGTCACTTTTGTTGAGCAATTATAATGGGTCGCAAAAAGGATGGCCGCTAAAATGAGGAGAAAGCAGGGATGGATTGGATCATCTGATCGGTGTCAGTTTTGAATAGAAAATTGATTGGACTGTCCCACTGGCTAGATGTAACTAGGATGATATGATGACATCCACTACAACAACCATCATGCACGCCTTCCTTCGTTTGGCCATGGCCCACAAATCAAGGCAATCAATAATTCAAGTGAGTCACTCGATTAGGAACAGTTGGGAGGGGATGCCAACCCTTGATTCTCTCTGGCCCACTCAAGTCTCATATAGGCCTGATGACTCGGATTGGGTAGTACCCCCACGGGACTTAGCTAGAGAGGGACGGTCCTGGCAGGGGCTTTATGGGCCCCACGGTGATGTATATGTGTTTTATCTTTGCTGTCCATCCATTCTGAAAGATCATTTTAGGTTATGATTAAAATAAAATAATAAATCAAAGGCTCAGGTGGACCACACTGCAGGAAACATGGGAAATTGAATGACTACCATTGAAAAATTAGTGGAAGCCACGTAAATTTTAGATCAAGATAATATTTATTTTTCCCCATCTCGGTCTATATAACCTTATGAATAGGTTGGGTGGCAAATAAACATTAGAATGGGCTCTAGGAAGATTTCAAGGGTGGTCATCACTGTCATGACTGTTCCTGTGTAGTCCACTTTGAGCCTTCGATCAACCTCATTTTTGGCTTCTTCACCTAAAATGATCTGTCAAAATAGATGGACGGAGTGGATAGAAAAGCATACGTCACGATGGACACCACACAGCCCCTGCCAGGACCGTCCGTCTCTAGCTAGGTCCTGGTGGGGTAGTACTCAATCCTCGACCCATTTCTCATATGTGGTGGAGCCCACCGTGGATGTACGGTACACGAAAAAATAAAAATAAATAAATCTTACAGATTAGATGATACTTGCAATCTAATGTTTGGATATTCTCAGCCGTTTATTGTCAGTCTACCAATGCTATTGAGGAGAACTTTAGGGCATATAACATCAAGTGTAGGGCCCATCAGACAAACAGTCTGAATGACTGGACACCTAAGGACACTGCCCGTCTCCCTTCGTCCGGTCTCTCCCCTGCACAGCCACGCAGCTCCCAGTCTCTCCCTCATAGCCCGCTGCTAACTAACACCATGATCGAGAGTTCAAAGAGACAAAAAGTTGCAAAGAGAGAGAGAAATAGAGAGAGAGAGGGAAACAGAGAGAGATTTACCCGGCCGGTATGATAGGCGCAGCTGTGCTCGGACGCGGATTTCCTACGAAAGCCTTCCGCGGGAAGTTCCTGCGCTGTGAACTTAGGCGGGGCCACCGTGATGTTTGTCAGGAATCCACTCCGTCCATCCGTTTTGTGAGCTAATTTTAGTAGATTAGATTAAAATCGAATAGGATCCAAGACTCAACTGATCCTTACTAAATGAAAAGGTAGTTAGGGAAATTCCTACCATTGAAACTTCCCTGAGTTCGACAGTGATGTTTACACGCCATCCATACCGTTAATAACGTCATTTCTACTGGGATGAACTGAAAACATAAATATTAGCATGATTCAAAACTTTTGTGGCCCCACGAATATTTCAACTGTGGACGTTTAATTATCACGCTTTCAGCCCACTTGAGAATTGTATACGGTTCATTTTTGGCGTTATATCCTAAAATGAACTCACAAAACGTATGGACGGTGAGGATTTATCACAAACATCCCAGTGGGACCTACCTGCGTTCCCAGCGCAGGAACGTCCCGCGAAAGGCTTTTGCAGGAAATCCGCGTCCGCAGTGGTTGTAACAACCCGTTTTTTTGTTGGAACCAACC
This sequence comes from Magnolia kwangsiensis, assembly GCA_037074715.1. Lineage (NCBI taxonomy): Eukaryota > Viridiplantae > Streptophyta > Magnoliopsida > Magnoliales > Magnoliaceae > Magnolia > Magnolia kwangsiensis. Next base: position 4,893,016 of record CM073573.1, read on the forward strand.
CCACGTCCTCTTTTGTGTGGCCCACCTGAGTTTTGAATCAGCCTCAATTTTTACCTCTTATCCTCTCGTGGCCAAGCCAAGATAATAGACGGAGTAGATGTATAACATCATTAGTGGGACCCACCATATCTTCTTCTTTTCTGTTTTTTTAAAGGAATGAATCATCACGAGTCATTCACTTTGATTCAAGTCAAGTTGTGTTGAATCGATTGTACCGTCGAGTCCACGCAACGAGTCCAGGCCAAATCGATCGAGTTGGCTCAGCCGAGTTTTAAGCCGAGTCAACAAGTTTTAGAACTAGACTTCCAAGGCATCCACCCAACAATCCTCACAGCAAGGTGTGAGTGTCCACCGTTACCTGTCTCTTCTTTGGCCCCCTCCTACTCAAAACTCACCGACTTTCTTGTCCAATACCACACTCTTTACTGCTATTGTACTACCTTCTTCTAATACATATGATACAAGAGAGTTATTAGATACTCGGCGAGAACACATGCACTCCCATGTAGTAAAACGGTAAAATTGTTTAAATTGTGAGACCCACAATAAATATTTCATCATCTCAAAATGAGATTGTTTGAACAATCTTAACCTCTGATTTGCATATAGTAATTTGCTAGATTAGGACCTTTTCTCGACACGGATTGCATGCTGATGCAACCATGATATATATGTTTTATCCATGCCATTCATCCATTTTTTGAGATTGTTTTATGGCCTGGGCCTAAAAAATACGGAAGATATAGTCTCAGGTGGACCACATGTCATAAGAAGACAGTGGAGATTGAACAGGTGCCATTAAAAACTACTTATGGCCCACTGTAAAATTTATTTTCCATACAACATGTTGATTAGGTTATACTGACCTGGATGAAGGGACAAAACAAATATCAGATTGATACAAAATTTTGGTGGCCCCCAATAAGTCTTTAATGGGGGGCATTTAGTCACCACTGTCTGAGTGTGGCTCACCTGAGATTTGGATATGCCTCATTTTTTGACTCATGCCATATAATGAGCTAGAAAAATGGATAGATGGCGTAGATAATATGCATGCATCATGGTGGGCCCTCACAGAGCACCATCAGCCTCGGTAGGCAAGCCGTGTTCATCTTTGCCTACTTTTCATTAACCATCCAATAAATGTCTCCCAATTTACTAGTTAAGTAATCAAAATTAGAGAAACTTTAAATTTATGATCCGTCTAAGGTAGGGGGCGTGTATCAGCAATCACGCTCTTTCAGAGCACTAACATTTTCTTTTATTAAATGTATGCATGCACACTCCACCAACTGCAGCTTCCTGGAGCAAACCCAAGCCAAACACTAAACAACTTCCCATAAAGAAATAGTTAAGCAAAATAGAGGGTGGTTCAGATTTAACGGCCAAAATTAGATGATTACTAGCTATCATCTGCTTTGCGCAATTTGGATGGTCTGGGTTGTTATACAACTATGCCAGTTGTATGGTGAATGAATCACCACTATTTTCAAAGTAGAGATGAATGATCCTAGTAGTCCAGCATCAAAGCTAATGTACCTGATATATATCCTTTAAAAAGTATCAAACGCCCACGTTCCAATAAAGCCAACATGCTCACTTCAAGACCATGCATGTGCATCAACATCTACAAGACAAAACAAAATTAAGAACAGGGAACATATCCCACATCGTATGCCATCATACACTCATATCCACATTTCATTTCCACGCCCAAATACCCACATTTCCCCACATTTACATAATCTTGTTATTAAAAAAAAATAAAATCAAATATATGTACTTTTTCCTCAAAAACCATCAAAATACCACATTCCCATAAGAGGTGGTTTGGCACCTTGAATTTTTTAAGCTTTTTAGATTTGGAATCCAAATGTAACGCTAAAATCTTGTGTTTGGCACCACTGAAATTTGGTAGATTTGAAATCCTCAAAGCAGGGTGGCAAAATCAAAGCATTTTCAATACACTTTCCAACCGTCGTATTTCAAATGACTCTATTGCTTTTTTTACAAGCGAGGCTGAAGAACCAAACTATCCAACATAGTTTCCCAGATCGAAAATCCAGATTGCCAAACAACTTAAATAATGAGACAATGAAAATCTCTAGGATCCCAAATCCTAGATTCGGACACTTGAGGGGAAAAAGAAATCCAATCGAAGCTTCCAAACAACCCATTTCCTAAATGCCCATTTCAGATCCATACACATACGACTACATCCACGTAATCCAACGGCACAAATGCCACCTACCAATGTAGGCCATAATACCCACATTTCTTTCCATAATCCAACGGCACAAATGCCACCTTTCCACATGTTTACCAAATCTTGTTATAACTAAAAACTAAAAAATAAAAAACAAACCATCAAAACCCACGTACCCATTTCAAATCCATACTCGCATACATCTACATGCACATAAAATTAGAGGAAGAAATAAGCCATCTCCATTCAAAAATCCAAAACAAGATCTAAGAAAAATAGTAAAAAATACCACATACCCATGTATGTCATCACATCCACATACCCACAGTTCATTTTCCATACCCAAATATCCACATTTCCACATTTTACCTAATCTTTTTGTAACATTTAAATAAAATCAAATAAAATCAAACATATGGACGTATTAGTCCTAAAATCCACATTCTAAAAATGATCCATACATGCACATCAACGTCCATATAACATTAAGAAAGAAACAAGCTATTTCCATCAACAAATCTCACACATCGAAAGAAAAAATAAAAATAAAAAAATCTCACACATTCATGTATGCCATCATACCCACATGCCCACATTTCATCAGATCTAGATTTTAAGGCCCACCCAACAAAACCTAAATCACATTCATCAATTTAAAAGACATACATAGATAAATCTCTCATCTACACATATGATCCTTGAATAGCCCTTACGGTAAGGGGTCATTTGGCACCATGGATTGGAAGGGATTGGAGGGGGTTTTAAATTCCTTTGGTTGTTTGGTAGCATAAAGTAATCAGGGGTTTCAAATCCTGGGAGTTTTTAATCCCCTCTTTGAGGGGGTTTGCAATCCACGGTGAGATCTTGAATTGCACATAAAATTATTTCAATAGTTGCAGGTGTAACATGTGTATCATTCTACACTATCATTCTATTAGACACATGACCCATTAATGATGATCAGCATTGTCCAAACATTGTCCATGTATATCAGCACTGTCCAAACATTGTTCATGTAAATCAGCACCGTCCAAATATTGTCTAACACCGTCCAAACATTGTCCATATCAATCAATGATTAAAAATGGTTGGTTAGTCACTCAGACATGATCTTGTGCTTGCGGTCCATCCAAAACTTGGAATTTCATCATTTTCAGGCAAAACATATATTTCAACGGGCTTATCACAACCATAGTGTCAAAAATTATATATCTCAGTAATTATGGATATTAAAGTTGATTTAGTAATTAAATTCAAACCCCTGTAAATATATCATGCATAGGTATTTTTGAATTAAAGTTGATTCATACTCCAGGGTGCTAAACACACCAGGAGGATTGTCAATCCAAAGGGTTTCCAATACCGAGGGTTCAGAATCTAGGAGGTTCCAAATCCATGCTCCCAAATAGGCCCTGCCTAAACTTGTTGTAGAGCTGGTCGTTGACAATTTCACAACCAAGATGGACCAGAGAAGGCTCGATTGGAGGCGGGAGTGATCTAGACCGTCATAAACTTAAAATGGGCATATCTCATAAACCGGAATTAGTTATTCGCAGTTATTTGAGCTTTAGGTGTTGTGTACAACACTGAAAATTTCTTTAAAAAATTAGGAGAACAATGTGGCTAGTCCAAATAGGACACATACTATTTTTGGCTGAAAACCATGAGGTCCATTGGAAACCATGACCGTCTACAAAATAGTACGTTTACTTTTAACGCACAATTTTAGGGAGTTTTAGTTGTAGTTTGATTCAGAAACTTCTTCATAGCCTTCATATCACTATTTAAGGGGTTGTAAACTCGTTTTTAGTTATCAATTAATTTATTTTGAATTTTTATAAAATTATTTCTATTTTTTTATTTTTTCTCTTGGATTTGAGATATCTCCATTAGGAGTCAAGAGAAGCTCCATGAATTCAAAGTAGTTATCCCCCCTAAAGAAGACGGTGCTCGACCTCAACACATCCTTTCTTGCGTTAGATCACGACCCAGCCATTCCCAGAGATGGAGAACCAACATCGCAAAACCATGAACGACAACTCTCAAACTTCGAGCAGCCATGAAAAGTCAATTGTACTTGTCTGCAAATGAGAAGAGCTTGAAGAACAAAATGCCATAATTAAAGCTGAGAAGAGAATCTAACATCATTGCTGGATTCCAAATTGTACTTTGTTGAATCATGGTTGGTGGGGGGATGCCGAAGCAACGCTTGTGGACCATGGCAGGCTGAGTTCCTTCACTGGTGGCTAAACATCTTCTTGCTCAATCAATTGGAATGTTTGAGGGGTTTGAAGGAGAGTAATGATGAAAGAAGTTGTAGGAATATAAAAGAAGGTCCAAGCGCACATTGTGAAAAAAAATTATAATAACAAGAGCATGGATCGCCTGTGTTGAAGGCACATGAAATTCCAATGCAGTCACTTCTCATTGGTCTGAGTTATCAACTTCTCATTAGTCCATGCCATTTCCGATGACTCGAGCTCTCTCGCAAATAGATTGCTAACTACACAACACAGACTTTTAACATATGGAACTTTTCTCGGTCCCACCATAATTTTTTTGTTAAAAATACCTTGTCCATCAATTTTTCTAAATAAATCCAGAACATTATCTCAAAAATGATCTACATCTAAGACTCAAGTAAATCATGTTAGGGTTGGACGGTAGTATCACAAGAATTAGATTGAGTAGCTTGAATTAAGGCTTGAGTGGCTCAAAAGGTTAGGGATCTAGTTAGATGGGCAAGATTTAAGTTGGACTCTTTCATGCTACTTTCACTCTCCTGGGTAAAGGGATGTGATGGATTAGAAGAAGAGTTTAAGGGATGCTGTGGAGGCTTTCACTCTCCTCGGTAAAGGGATGTGATGGATTAGAAGAAGAGTTTAAGGGATGCTGTGGAGGCTATTATATTTTATGGGATTCCTTGGGATGCCCTGCGATAGTTGAAATTAGCAGGGAATGAGATAAGAGAGTACTTGAGTCTTTTCGGTTATCCACATGATTACATTTCTCAAAAGAGGGACTTCACATACATTGCATCTTTCCTTTCCAAAGGCAGGGAGCTGCCACATGGCTGGTGGCTAGACCTGGGCATGGGACCAAGTCGGATTAGATTAGGTCCAACTCGATCCGATCCAAAATCTTAATGGCCTAACCCGAACTTGATCCGATCCGGGACCAAGTCCGGGTCACTTGACTCGGACTGATTCGAAATGTACATTGCCTGATCTAATCCGAGTCCGACTTGATCAGGAAAACCAAGTCGAATTGGATTGGGCATGGTTCACATCAATCCACATAGGGATGGAAAAGGATTGGGCATGAGACTTTCGGTGACAGTAAGAACAATAAGAGTTGAATATGGCAATGCAAGTGGCTTTAGAGGGAGAAATTGATGACACTGACCCAATGTAGATTCGATGAAAGAAATGGATTCTGGTATTCGGTGATGATGGAGTGAGATCTAAATTGATCTAGTAACTTTTAGGGCTTCTCGACACAGATCCAGTAACGTTTAAGGTTTCTGGTGCAATTTCAGCAATGCGCGAGATATATCCCAATGTATATCTGATGGAACCGGAGCCATCTGAGGCAGATCCAGCGACACGGATGATTTCTAGGTAAATCTGACTCCAGATAACTTACTGGACTTGGATTCTGTTACTGTCGAAGCTTCTCTGGTGAGATCTCCTTCCAGATAGAATAGCCGGTGGAAAAATCTCTTCCGGATGATCCACTAATGCATTACAATGCATATGTGGATGGTGATGGAGAAACTCTCTCTTTCACCATCTAACAGATTGGAAGAAGAAAACAATCAGTGGACCTTCAAAAGGAGTTTGTAGCAATCTACGAAAACCGGATCAGATCAGATCGGCTCGAATTGGTGTTGATCCGAGCTTGACCCGAAAAGATTTCGGATATGGATTGCTCTACTCGATCCACAGGCCGTCGGATCAGGTCGGATCTACCAGATTGGGTCAGAATTTCCCAGCTCTACTGGTGGCAGGGTGCCCCTGTAGCCAAATGAAGCTCCTTGTTTTTGCAGGTGAGCGCCCCCGCACGTTTCTTTTTCATTACCACCTGTCTAAAGGGGTAGTCCGTTTTAAATGTTTAATTATGGGATGCGGATTAGCTGTCTACTATATGCTTGATGGTGCTCAGTGAACCCCATCGTGATATGCCTTATATCCATGCCGTCCATCTATTTTACTAGCTAGTTTTACGACATGAGCCCAAAAATGAGGCAGAACAAAATATCAGATGAACCACACTATAGTAAACGTTGTTGATGAATGCCTACCATTAAAACCTTCTATAGAAGTTTTTTTATTTATTAAGCTGACATTTGTATTTTTCTTTCATCCAGGTCTCCTTGACCTAATCAAAAGATTGGATGGAAAATAAAAATTAAGTGAGTTTTTAATGATGGGAGTTCAATCACCACTGTTTTATATGGTGTGTGGACTGTGTTCCACATCATATTTGAATCTGCCTCTCATTTTTGGGCTCACGCCATACAGAGCACCGTCGAATAGCATAGCAAGTAGCTCCTGGCAGTGTCGGTAAGCCATCCCCGTCCGCACCTACGGACCAGAATTGTCTGTGCCGCCGCGGCCACCGAAAGTTCCAGTGGTGGGGATATAGATGCTTGTGACAAATCTACTCCGTCCATCAGTTTCTAAAAGTCACAGTAGACATGAATGCAAAAATCAAGCAATATCCAATACTAAGGTGGATCGCACCACACAAAACACTGAGAACAGAAATATCATCCTCATATAAAACTTCCGGTTAATTTTTGGATTCCTGTCCCAGTTGCGACCTTTAGAAACTGATGAAGGTAGCGGAGTTGTGACGGTCATCTCTGTGGGCGTCACATAGCTTCCAGCCACAGGAAGTACCCGTGGCCGGGGCACAGGAAATCTGCGTCCCATATGTACATGTTTGCCACGTGTACAGTGCATGTGTGCATACGCACTGGAGTGGATTAGGTGTTAGCCTTACCGTAGGGCCCGAGTTAATGATTTGTCGCATGTCCCTTTGTTTTTCAGCTCATCGGAGGCCGTAATACAAATATTTAAGCAGATCCAGATTTAAAATGGACCACACCATAGTAAACAGTGGTATTTAAACCCTTGCTAATAAAAGCATCCTAGCGTCCACTACAGTATTTATTTGCCATATCGAACCTATTGCGAAGGCCAAGCGTATTTAATTTTTGGTGGTGAGCTTTTATTATTATTTGTGTTTTATATTAAACGGTCTAAAAAAATCATCTTTAATTTATGAATCATTATTCTTTCAAATGACTTTTAGAAATAATTAAAATGTTTTATTAAATTAATTAATTTAACCACCACATTATTAATATAAATTTTTTTAAATTGACTTCTTATATTATGAAAAATGAATTTCATGACTCTTTGATATAACATAAGTTGTGGATTAGAATTTGTTGCCCCATCGCATAGAATAGAGAAACACACCTGATGTACAAAGTAAATTTCACATGTAAAACATGGTGGCCCTAAACTGTTTGGGTATTTTACGCCCCGAATAATAAAACGGGTGTTGCAGTGGATTCCGATCCACGGGAATCCCGCGGTGCGAGTTTGGTGTATGCACCGTCGCTACCGTATTATACTACTGTACTCGATGAGGGACTCCTGTGCCCCCGTTAACGTGAAGGTCATGCAGCGAAATCTATGTCCGCCCACAGCAATGTCCCTGAAAAATCCACCCAGTCCATCAGATTTGCTGGCTATGTTAGGACAGGAGTAAAAAAATGAGGCGGATTGAAAACTCAAGCGGGCCAGCCAACAGGAAATGTTGGGATGGAAACACCCACGGTTGAAACCTTTCGGATACCCACGGTGATGTTTATATGCTATCCAAGCCGTTCATAACGTTTTGAATCTGCCTCGTTATTGAACACATGGTCCTACGTGAGCTGGCGAAAGTGATGGATGGAGTGGATGTCACACGGGCATAGCAGTGGGCTCCACGTAGCTTCCGCCTACACAAACTTCGTGAGGGGAGCATGTGGCCCGTACGCCAGCCAGAGTGGAGCGATATGGGTCCACCGTGATTTCCCGTGTAACATCCTCTCCATACATCGGTTTAGACAGCTCATGTTAGGAAATAACTCCAAAAACAAGGGAGATCGAAAGCACAAGTAGACTGCTACATCAGAGGAAACAGTGGAGATTGAAAGCCGGCCATTCATGGCGTTCAACTAGAACTGTTGTCCTTGAATCGTGTATGTTTTCTCTATTTGCAGTGTGTATTCCTTTTGCTGTCCGTGATTATGCTTCGCCCCTTGCAGTTCAACCCCCATGGGAGGCCAAGATTTTTGTAAATTTTCATGTTCGGGTCAGCCTACTGATATCTAGGAGAGCTCCTGGTTTACCAGCTGACTGATGAGAAGGTGGTGCCAAGCCGACCACGCGACAGGAAGCTGGTGGCCCCGACTACACGACTGGTTTCTTTACTATTCAAGGAATGTAGATGAAAAAATCTAGTTGAAGGTGAGGAAGAGGAAGCTGAAGAGAACAGTAATGAGAAGATGGCTGAGAATGAAGATGATGGAGTGACATCCTCTCTATGCCATTATTTGTTTCATCTGAACCTTTGCAGGTTGACCAATGGGATGTAATGTTGAATTTCTATGATACATGTATGTTTTCTCTGTCCTAACCATTCATTATTGCAAAAAGGTTGGATCATCACACATCAAGCTGCATCTTCCTCATTTATAGTCACAACACTGTCACGCTTCTGTCACCTGCAGGTGCAGGCGGATCTTGGTAAAAATCTCAAATAGTCTCGATTGGCATTTTGAGAGGCAAAGGTACGGAGGGGCTATGGAAAGGATTATAATATTTTTGACGGTTTCAAACCATGGGGCATCCAGTGTAGGGTCCACAATCATACATACTCCTGCCATGCCCACGGTTACAACGCATCATTTGCCTTCACCCCGACTGACCAAAGGCCAAGATCATAAGCAGCGTGTACCGGACTGCGAGTTTAGCAGCTCCCAAAATACCAATTTTCAGCCCAGATCTTCATCGTCCAGATGCACCCAAACATAAAGCATTATCTTGTCAATTGAATTTAGGTTCCTGTATTGAAGATGGCACGGTATCAGTCAATACTGGGTGGCATGCATGATGGGGTTGAACCCATAGTTCAATGGATTTTGAAGGCGTTCTTTGCTTGCAGAAACTGAGAACAACAAAAATGTTATGGACAACTAACCACTCCTTAGAACAACCATCATTGCGTACAAGAGTGGCCCAACACACAACCAACCAGAACATCCACTGGTGTGATCCAACCCCAACATAGTCCTGATGTATTTAATTTGATTGTCCACGTTCCCTAATGGCCCGTTGCCTCCCCTATCAAATGAACAATTTCAATCTAGTGAGGAACCAATCGAGTCCTTGAATTGCTAAGAAATAAGGATTAGTATATAAGATGAAATGATTATCTATGTGTATCTATCACCATCCAACACAAACTGCTCGTATTAATTCAAAGCAAATGGACCTGTACATTCATTCCTCAATCCAAACCATCTTTTCTACAAAAAAACATAGAAAATAAATAGATAAAAGAAAAAATGAAAAAAGAAAAACAAATGAGCAGATACCATTAAAACCTTCTCAGAAAAGCCAGCGCCCTTCTGGAAACAATACATATAAGACACTGGCCCACAACTCAGCTACAATCCACCATTAAACCCACTGTCAGCTCATTGGCCATCACACTGTGTGATCAACAAATTGCACAATGCCTCCGATTGTCTCACCTAGCACCAGTTGTCTGGTGAGGATAAGATGATCTGCAGCCAGTCCCTTTCTATAAATCAGCATTTCCATCTTTCTATCCATGTGCACCCACCAAATAATCATGTTTTCCTTTTCCTAGCTATGTCATGACAGTGTGTTTGTTCTCAACAGCTTGATGTGCGGCAGCATTATTGAGATGGTCTTCCATCAAATACTTGTCTACTTGAGAAGCTGCTTGCCGGCCCTCCGAGATGGCCCACACAACCAGAGACTGTCCTCGCCGGCAGTCTCCAGCAGCAAAGACACCATCAACACTGGTAGAGAAACGGCCATACTCAGCTTTGAAATTTGAGCGGTTGTCCCTCTCCAAACCCAACTTATCCGCGACAGTCTGCAGAAATTTAAAAGAGCAGATGAACTCCCATCAGGCAACAAAAGATCATGCAAGCTTTTGACATCCAATTTAAAGAATCTCTCAATTCCATATGTATTCATTATAGTTGTCAAGGGTCACATTTTGGTGTTTTCGGTTTAATACTAGAAGTTCATTGGGTTCTATACCCAAAAGAAGATTAGCTAGATAAATCATGGTGGAATGATCTGGTGTCAGCCCACCACAGAAAACATCCATGTTAATTGAAATTACAACCATCCACTCTTTGATTGGACTAGATGTCAGGAGCTGGGACCATCAATCAGAACCAATCTTGTATTGGAAGCAACTCCCTTACAACCATTGGATCAAGATGAGATGGCCATGATTCCTTGAGTGTATAAATAGAATGTAAGTAGAGGACTCACCGGCTCAGGACCAAGGAAACCCATTGCTAAGAGCACCAGATCAGCCTCGATAATCTCCTCTGAGCCTTCAACTTCCTGAAACTGAAACTTGCCACTGGCATCCTTTGCCCAGTGCACACGCACCACCTCAAGTCCTTTGACGGCCCCATTTTCATCTCCCAAAAATCGTTTGGTCAACACCTCATAGAATCTTGGGTCCTTTCCAAACTTGGCTGCCGCTTCTTGGTGGCCGTAGTCCACACGGAATATACGAGGCCACTGCAGATCCAAAAAGAAATGAAAAGGATAAAAACACATCCCATAAGCACATGAGACAACAAAATCCAAACACTTGCAAAGTTGAAAATTGTTGAGCGTCTTAATGGGGAAAAAATGATAGCTTTTGCAGAAGAGGAATCATAATGTGCACACATCTTAGGTCATCCAGACCACTGATCAGATAAGGAGCACAGGCACTCCTCAAAAATATTCAAGATTGGAAAGATCGTAACCTTCTGATCAATGGCTTACAAACAAGACAAATCATAGAAAAGGTCCAAATTCATGAGAAAAATCTTTTAAATAAATAAATAAATCAATGGGTTGGGAATTGGGATCTTCCAATCCCCCATCCTGGTGGGGCCCATTAGATGAATGCCCCAAATCATTGGACGATGGGCACCACAAGACTGTAGTACTGAGGAACAGCCAACTTGCCATTTGATGATACACAAGACCTCTAGTAAAAGCCAGGTGTGTTAATTTTGGACATTTGCAAAGAACTTGAGAGATGCAATAGAAAGACTGGTCTTTTCAAGAATGCCAATAGCAAACCTGTGGCCATGGGTTGCCTGGAGCCCTTGTTTGAGGAGGCATAGGAAGAAGCTCTAGATTTACGATTTCTGTGCATCCGTGCCGGATCGATGTCCCTATGCAATCGGTTCCTGTGTCTCCGCCTCCTATGACAACCACCTTCTTCCCCTTTGCAGATATGTATTTCCCGTCCTGGAGATTGCTGTCCAGCAAGCTCTTGGTATTTGCATGAAGAAATTCCATGGCGAAATGGATCCCTGAGAACTCCCGACCAGGAACAGGAAGATCCCTGCACAGTAACAAGCCATAAGAACCTGTGGATTTTTGCCTCCCACAAGAACACTGATAATGACGAAGATTGCCATTTCAAGTTTACCTCACCTCGCTTCTTTTAGCTCACTACCAGCAGATAATCATACAGTGCACATGACCAATGTTAAAGGATCTTGATCAACTCAGGACGAGGGAAGTTGACTCGGTTTGGCCAGGCTCTTTTGCATCCAAACTCCAATTTTCATAAAAATAAAAATAAAAACAAAAACCGATGAACCACCTGGTTCCATGTACAATCGGCTAGTTCTTATTAACAATGCTGTCCCAATCAGTGTTTAAAATGTCTCAATCAGTGTTAACTCCTCTGAATTGTGAAGTGTAAGCTACATGCTACTTGTAGATTTTTAATTAAGGTTGCGCTTGATTGCGCCAAATATCATGAAATTTCATGATATTTTGCACTAAATTAAACTAACTAATAATGAATTTCATTATATCTTGTGCAAACAAACACGAGCTAAAATAATAAGAAAATTAGGGCAAATTTTAACCATAAAGAATGAGCAACAGAACTATATTAATACTGTTACTTCTATTATTCTACAAAAATTGCTGAAAAGATTAACTAATTTTATTGAAAAAACAGAAAAATGTAACAAGTAATTGAAAATGTTAATTGATTTTTGTTTTAGTGAAAATAACTTGTAATGTAAGCTACTCCATTTGACTTGAACTTATTTTCATGAGCTATGTAGCGTTAGCGTTAAGGCCAATCTATCTTGCATGGTGTAAGCAAGATGCTACATAGCATAAGCTATTTAAAACACTGCTCAAACATGGAAATAGGAAGATGGATTGCATAGTTTTAAACGTCAATTACCTTGGTTTTGTTGATCCACAGGCCAATATAATTGCATCGTTCTCAGCACGGAGCCATTCTACAGAGAACGTGGGATCTGTCCCCACGTTAGCGTTCACCACAAAATTAACACCTTCTTTTGCCATAAGGTCGACACGGCGCTGAACAACATCAACCTTGCCTGCCTTCATGTTAGGGACACCATACATCATCAGGCCGCCAATCCGGTCAGCACGCTCAAATACTGTGACTAAATGCCCCATTTTATTCAGCTGGTCAGCAGCAGCCAATCCAGCTGGTCCACTGCCTACTATGGCAACTCTTTTGCTGCATACCCAAATAGTTTCAACAAATTCCACATTTCAGTGAATAAATCAAAATTTGAAGAGAGGCATTAAAGGTCTATTGTTTCTGAACCACGTGATTCTGTTCATGTGAAGCCCATGCTTTAGTTATCCAGACCATCCAATTTCGCACAGATGGGATGCCACAAAAACCATCCAGGTTAGATACTAATCCTTCATTCATTGGGTGCCTAAAAATAGACAGTTCAAAAAAGAAAATTGCCAATGGTTCACAGTAAATGGAAATAAACCAAAGATCAAAAGGTTAGGATCTTCCAATCTAGGAGGTTTTTGGAGCATCCCCTAACCACAGGGGAGACCGTGAGATAAATGATGTCAAGAAAGAAACTATAAGTACACCTGCACAGAATCAGCGCCTTAGCAAACAATATGTTTGCTGAGGCTCAGTGCTGTAGTTTTCCTCATTAAGAAAGAAAAAACTGATGAGAAAAGGAAGAAGCTGAAGACAAAAAGGACCTACCCAGTTCTCTTGAGGGGAGGTCGAGGCACCATCCACCCTTCCTCAAAGGCCTTGTCTATGATGGAACACTCTATGCTTTTAATAGAGACAGGGTTCTCAATTATGCCAAGAACACAGGAGCCTTCGCACGGAGCAGGACATACTCGGCCTGTAAATTCTGGGAAGTTGTTCGTTTCCAGAAGCCGATCCAATGCTTCACGCCACCTATTCTGGTATACCAGTTCATTGAATTCTGGTATCTTATTCCCAAGAGGACACCCAGAGTTTTCCTGGTAGGGAAAACAAAAAAAAAAAGACAACAAAGATCAGTTAATAAATAAAATACAGTATCGAAATAGACATTTGAGCCATGCCTGAAAAATACCAAATGTTAGACTCTTTTATACTAGATCAGATGTCCAACTCATACCTGGTGGCAGAAGGGAGTTCCACAATCCATGCAACGGGCCGACTGGGTCTTCAACAGTTGGCCTGGCTTGGACTCCACTGCAACCTCTTCCCAGTCATTCATCCGGACATCAGGGTCCCTGTATGAAATACTTTCCCGTTCATAAGCAAGGAAGCCTCGATGCTTGACAGCATCTGGAACTCGTGTCGGCCTTTTCAAGGGCTCTGTCTCTTCCACCTTCTGCTCATTACAAGTAGTTATGTCAGATCATTAATCAGAACCATAAAATGAAATAGAAGCTTAACAGAAGTTTTATTGCTCACATATTTCAGTTAGTTCAATTACAAGAAGTTACAGAACATTTTTTTTTTCCCGCAAAAATGATTAAAAACTCAATTTCCTTCTGATAACACAGAGACTAAGTTTTCCAGAACAAAGTATTAATAAAGGCCTGGCACCTTTATTAGACGAGAACAAAACAATCACTTGACTTGAGAAATGAGTCACAAATCACCTCAGTGAAATGAAACAATATGTTGACCTATTTTCTTACAAAATGACCAAAATATCCAAACATTTTCATCATGGCAAAAGTAATACCCCTTTGGAGGAAAAACCATATTATGATTTCATAATACTGATTGAGAAGCTTAACCATACAAATCATAACAAAGACACATGGATAGGGCTGTCAATAGGCCAGGCTTTGGGCCTGTGACGATTAGGCACAACCCAAGCCCGAGTCTGGCGACCCACTTTTGTACAACATCTGGGGTGTTCATTAAGCATGCCCAGTCATGCATGATATAAGACAAATGCCCTTGAAATCCTAAAGAGGTCAGTCTGGGCTGTGCCGACAGGCTCTTAACTAAGCCTGAGCCTGACCTAGCCCTCTGGCACAGTATTCCAGCCTAAGCCCAGTCCATTGACAGCCCTACACATGGATGAAATTTTTAAGACACAAGGAGCTTAACCATAGAAAACATAATAAATACAAACAAATTACCATGTCCTCCTTGCCATTCATAGACGCAGCTGCCAACTTCTTAAGCTCTTCAAATGCATCCTTCTCCATCAACTCTGCCTCATCTTGCGCCTCAGCTTCCAAAACAGCTTGCTCTACCTTCAGATTCTGAAGAACTCGTTTATAATCCCTTGGAAAAACTTTCACAAACTTGGGGAGAAGGTCCTCAAAATTCGCAAGTACTTCTCTAGCTAAGTTGCTGTTAGTGTGCCGCTGATGTTGCTGTATCATCATCCTCAGAGTTGTAATATCATCTTTGTCTTCAACCCTATCAAGATCCACCAGCTCGAGATTGCAGCGAGAATGGAATTTCCCTTCCACATCAAGAACATAGGCAATTCCACCACTCATGCCAGCTGCAAAATTCCTCCCAGTTCTCCCAAGAACAACAACAGTACCACCGGTCATGTACTCGCACCCATGATCACCAACACCTTCAACAACTGCTCTAGCACCAGAATTACGGACACAAAATCTTTCAGCTGCCATCCCATTGAAGTATGCCTCCCCACTTGTAGCTCCATAGAGAGCAACATTTCCAATGACAATGTTTTCCTTTGGATCAAATTGGCTTTTTCTTGGAGGATAAACTACAATCTTTCCCCCAGATAATCCTTTACCAACATAGTCATTGCTGTCACCCTCTAGCTCCAGAGTTATTCCAGCACAGAGGAATGCCCCGAGACTCTGACCAGCACTTCCAGAAAGCCTAACATGGATGCAATCTGTCGGAAGCCCCTTCATGTGATAGCGCTTTGTGACCTCATGGCTGAGCATGGTCCCAACGGCACGGTTCACATTTCTAATGGGCATCTCAATGTACACTGGAAGGCCCTTTTCTAGAGCAGATTCAGATAACGATATCAGTTTCTGGTCTAAAGCCATGTCCAAACCATGATCCTGTTTCTGGATGCAATATTGAGCAGCTTCCGGCCGAATATCAGCGGCGGGCCTAAGCAGCAATGTTAGATCGATGTTTTCCAGTTTCTCGTTATTCTTGATCACTTCTTCATCCATTTCTAGCATATCTGAACGACCAACCATTTCGTTGATTGTTCGGAACCCCAGCTTAGACATAATTTCTCGCACTTCTTCAGCCAGCATAAAGAAGAAGTTTATGACATGCTCAGGCTCTCCTGCAAACTTCTCACGAAGAACAGGGTCTTGGGTAGCAATGCCCACCGGGCAGGTGTTCTTATGGCACTTCCGCATCATGATGCAACCAAGAGTTATCAGAGGGGCAGTGCTAAAACCAAACTCTTCGGCACCAAGTAGGGCAGCAATGGCAACATCTCTTCCAGTTTTTAGTTGGCCATCAGTCTGCAGAACTGTTCGTCCACGGAGATCGTTTGCGACTAGAGTTTGGTGAGTCTCAGCCAATCCGAGCTCCCAGGGAAGCCCAGCATTTTTTATGCCAGTCCAACGGGAAGCTCCTGTTCCCCCATCATGACCTGAGATCAAGACATGGTCGGCGTGGCCTTTTACAACACCACTAGCAATTACTCCCACTCCAGCCTCGGATACAAGCTTTACACTGATCCTAGCCCCTGGATTAGAATTCTACATGTGGGAGGAAAAAGAAGTCAATGAGAAGGCTAGTCAATCCATGGTGTATTTTTTAAACATTTACCACTTTTGCATGCATAAAGCATCAAGTACTGTAAAATACAAACTTTATGGACAGATACAGAAAACATAAAACAAATATATACCTTAAGATCATGAATTAGCTGAGCAAGGTCTTCAATGGAATAGATGTCGTGATGGGGAGGGGGGCTGATGAGTCCCACACCAGCAGTAGAATTCCGTGTGACTGCAATGTCACCAATAACCTTGTGGCCTGGAAGTTCGCCTCCTTCACCGGGCTTGGCCCCCTGTGCAACAAGGCAGCTAACATCATTGAAAAATCATCTCACCTCACAAATGGAAATGAATGCTAGTTCATATATCATCTCACCAATGTCAGGTATGTGTCAGTTAAAGATACAAAGACACACTTTGGTGCTTTGCATACTCGACGACATCTGTCCATGAACATAAATACATAAACAAGAGGAACCTCTGTTCCAATAGGAATGGAGAGGCTAAATAGGAATCAAGCAAGCCCCAAAGCAAAAGCATGAACCTTATGAAGGTGTTTCAGAGTATATGTGCATAATTGCAAAAATTACCTGAGCCATTTTTATCTGAAGTTCATCAGCATTGGTAAGATAATAGCTAGATACTCCAAATCGTCCACTTGCAACCTGCTTAATTGCACTCCTCTTGGGATTCATTGAACCATCTGGAAGAGGCTCCATGCGAGATGGGTTCTCACCTCCCTCACCTTCAAAACAATTTCATAACAAATAGTAAATGGGAGTGCTCCAACTCAAATAACGTTTCTAGACAGCAAATATTTGTGAAATCATTTAATATTGACAGAAACTGATAACTAAAGAAAAAATCAGACAGAGTTAAAGAAAAGAAAGAGATAACCAGAAAAGTAGTACCAAATATCAATAATGCAACAAGAGCATATAGAACATGTTGGTGTGTTTATAATATGTGTTTCAAGCAACACATCAAAAGCATAATGTCTAGGAGCAAAGAAAACCCCCATGAGTACACAAACAAATTCTTTAAAATCAAATTTTTTGAACAAAAAGGCCTCAGAGTAAATAATCAATTGACAACAGATGATATGAACTGCTTTGGGCCTGTTTACAATCAGCCTTCTAAAAACAATTTAAATCCCTTTTGATTGCCGAAAGGACCTGGCCACATGGAGCCCATGTTTCAACATCATCATAGCCTTTCTTGTTTTTGCATCAAAGGACCCACCCCCATCATAACAATGTCTCATTTTGGTTGGGTGCAAAAATGAAATGCACTGGGATAGAATGCCTTTGTGTCTCATATGGCTTTGATGACGTGGAGCATCCACCCAAGACTCTCATACCTTGTCAACAATCAAAAGGGGTACCAAGGAATGTAAACTGGCCCTTATAGAATCCAGGGAACTAGAAAGCATGAAACAAAGCATTATGATCTAAAGCCAAAAACAAATTACATTTGAAACAAGATGAAATGGTAATTTGTTAAAGAACAGTGATTACATACTGATTTTTAAAAAGAAAGAAGATACAGTTAAACAAGAAATCCATCAGAACTTTTACCAAGAATATTGTACCTGTATTAGATTTCCCTCCAATTTTGTTCATTGCAATAGCCAGGGTTGAATGTGCCTCCAACGATATTGACCCATAACTCATGGCCCCCGTACAGAAACGCTTCACAATCTCGCTAGCAGGTTCGACTTCATCCAAAGGAACCTTTGCCTCAACATCTTTAAACTTCAACATGCCCCTCAAATTGCAGGTCTTGTTCAGCTCCTGAATTCGTCTGGAGTATTCTTTGTAAGCAGCAACACTGTTTGATTTCGTTGCTTCCTGCAGCTTCGCAATGGCGAGGGGATCATTAAGATGGACTTCGCCACCTTTCCTCCAGTGATAATCCCCGGGATTGGGTAGAGCCACAGCCTCTGCACTTCCTAGAGGTAAGGCCCTGGTAGGAAACGCCAGCTCATGTAGGCGTAGCGCATCACGTGCTAGCATTTCAAAAGTTGCACCCTCTACTCTACTAGGTGTCCCATTAAAACACCGCTGGGTCACCTCAGATGAGAGACCCAGAGCTTCAAAGATCTGAGCACCTTTATAAGAGGCCAAGGTGGATATCCCCATTTTGGCAAGAACTTTCATCATTCCGTAGTTACTGGCTTTGAAGTACTTCTTGACGAGATCTTCCCTTGAATGGAACTCACCGTCTGATTTAGGGGGGATCTTTCCATCAATTTGAAGTCTCCAAATGGCTTCTATGGCCAAATATGGGCATATGGCATCAGCACCAAATCCAACAAGAGTACAGAAATGATGCACTTCCCGTGGTTCAGCAGTTTCAACTATCAACCCGATTCGAGTGCGCTCAAGCTTTGAAACTAAATGGTGATGGACAGCACCAACTGCCAAGAGGGAGCTTACTGCAACACGCTTAGACGAGAAAGCTGCATTGAAACCAAAGACAGGAAATTAAGAGCTTGAGCGAGCTTATAAACCCAGTATGCACGTATTTGTAAAGAAGCACCAAAACCTTTTTTTCTTAATTAGGAAGGCAGAAACAACTTGACCACGATAGGAAAAAAAAAACTTGAGGTCTTGGTAGACTGAGTGGAGATACCTCGTTTCAACACTTGAGGTCTTGGTATCGATCCCTAGTGGGGGTGGCTAACATGGAGTGTGTGTACTGACATGGGTGTGTACTAACAAGCTAACCCAAAAAAAAAAAAAAAAAAAACTTGACCACGATAGAAACATATAACACCACTGTATCAGAATATACCGTAGATCAATGAAGCCAAAGTAAAATGTTAATTGACGAGAAAATTTGAGCATTCTAAATGTAGACTGTTCCAAGCAGGTAATCTTTTAAACTTAAGTTCTGGTCTGAATATAGAAGTTCATGGGACAATGCTCAGACTGCAGAAACTTCTCACCTCTATCAGACAATACCAATGTTGTATAACCCTCGCGAATAGCATCACGTGCTTCAGAACAAATCCTATCAAGGGTCTCCTCCAAGCCCTTCCTACCACGCTCTTTTGAGTAAGTTATATCGAGCACTTTGCTGCGCCAACCTCTGTAGTCCATCTTCTTTATGGCCTCCATTTCTCCAATGGACAGCAGAGGACCTTTCAGCGAGAGACGATGGCACTGCTCTTCAGTTGTTTCAGTCAGGTCCCCTTCTGGACCAATCATGCACTCCATGGAGGTGACTATTTTTTCACGGATCGGATCAATTGGTGGATTTGTGACTTGAGCAAACATCTGCTTGAAATACTCAAATGTAAGTTTCTCCCTGTTGGACATCACAGCCAAGGGAGCGTCATTTCCCATCGAGCCAAGAGCCTCTGTACCATCTTTTGCCATGGGCAGCAACAGCATCTCCAAGGCTTCTACAGTGTAACTGCATATAAGGAATGTCAATGATTAACTCCAATAGATGTATAAAAAAGAGCATCGACCCACAAAAAAAAAAAACCCAGGATTACATACCCAAAAGCCTTCAATGGAGCCAGCATACCATGAATTCCCATGTTTTCCATGTTATTATCATGGCTAGACACCTAAAATAAGGAAAAATAAAATAAAATAACGTTTTCCATGTTATCAATATGGCTATAGACCTACAATTGGTGAGGGATTTAAATATAAGAAGTAACAACCACACTGACAACACAAAAAATAGATTAGAAGGAAGAAACTTTGGGAGACAAGATTTTGTGCTTACAGGCATTGTTCCGGATATGATAGGTGGGACTCTGTCATTTTCATAAACAGAATTGACAATATCTTTGAGCTCTATCTTCTGTCTATTGAGCCACTCGCCATATGGCCTTGCAAGTGAGTACTGCTTCTTCAAGGCCTCATCATCAACAACAATGTGCTTTTCAAAATCTACCAATAACATCATTCCAGGATTGAGTCTTCCTTTCCTTTGCACATCTTCAGGTGGAATGTCCACCACACCAACCTCACTGGCCATGATAACACGCCCACTATGTGTAATGTAAAAGCGACCTGGACGGAGCCCATTTCGGTCCAATGTTGCTCCGAGATAGTGGCCATCAGTAACTGTATTTTTTCCAAGAAATATTTGCAAAATCAGAAAAATAAATGCACAATCATTCAAATATGAACCATACTCCAATGTATTGATCCTTACATGATATAAGAGCAGGTCCATCCCATGGCTCCACAAGTGCTGAGAAATATTCGTATAGAGCCTTTCTATTAGGATCCATGTTTTTATCATTTTGCCATGCCTCAGGTATCATCATCATGATAGCCTCGGGCAGACTTCTACCAGCTCGAACCAGAAGCTCCAGGACACCATCAAAAGCTCCTAAAACAGGCATAAATTTCCAAGTTCCAAACATTTAAACTCCATATACACACAAATATGAGTTCTCACACATTTACATGTTGGCATGCCGGCATTTGTCTTTCCATGTGTGCATGTGTATCCGTATGGAAAATGCTAACTTCCCCACCTTATGGAGATGTTAGAAATGTCCCCAGAGATTCAAACTGACATGCCGTGCAATCTGCCATCTATCTGGACAATCCATTTATTCCATACAAATACTAGCAGGCTGTGATGCAAAAAGTATGCCGATCAGATGATCCTAACCCTTTGAATGTTGGCCATTTTGTTACAACCATCCATTTTTTACTAGCAATAGATTAGATGGTTATCATCATCTAACAAAAAATGCTTATTTGGTATCATGAGTAATCCATGATGGGGCCTACTGAATAGATGTTTCAAGATGAGTGGACTTCTTTTACTTCTCCACTCAATATTGACTGTACATTTTACATGCTATTGATTGGATGGTTAGAATCATCAGATTGGTGTTATTTTTCCATCATGGCCTGCTATTATGGTATGCAACAAAATGGACTGTCCATAGCATGGATGGCTATCCCAAGTGTCACTTAAAAGCTTTAAGAACATTGTTGTTGTATCAGACATGTATGCACATAATTACGCGCACATGTGCTTGCACATTTATGCACACACACGTATGTGCAAATACATGTGTACACAAACATTCATGCACGAGGATATATCCTATGCATGTAAATACTATGCACGCATTTGCGCACAGTGCCCAAGTTATATTTTATGTTAGTTTTGTAGAAGCAAACCTGAATCAGATGAACTCGCATCTAAAATGGATTTATGTTAGTTTTGTGGAAGCAAACCTGAATCAGACGAGCTGGCATCTACAATGGGTAGAAGCTTCTTCATCTCATTCTTTGATAGACCCAACTCCTTGCACTTTAAAAGACCCTCACGTGCTGTCATCCTAAATGAATAAGCAAAATCAGTGGCACCCCTATCTATGAAAAATACGGAAAAGAACAAAAATAATCACTTGACTGAGCAATCTAGGCAACTCTGAAACATACCAATTCACATTTCCTCGAAGAGTATTAATTTCCCCATTGTGGCCCAAAATGCGCATGGGTTGAGCACGATCCCAGCTAGGGAAAGTGTTTGTTGAGAATCGAGAATGAACCTGCATGGAAATCAGAGAACCCAACAACATCAGCTCATGCTTTCTTCTATTTCATTCATAGAAATCCTGAAGTCATCTGAGAAATTGAAGACAAGTTTGCATTAAGGACACTCATTAGGTTTCTTATATCTACAGCCAATACAAAAAAAAAATGTGGAAGCCCTAAGCTACCTTGACCAAATACATTTTCCCATCCACCTCCAAATTGGAAGTCTCATCGTCAAGTACTGACCATAAGGAGCACTGCATCAAGTTTCTGCAACATGGTTTACTCCATATCAAGGTTTTTTGCCAACTTACCCAAGGCATCCAGCACCCAAATTCAAATAATAAACAAGAGCTCAAGACAGTAGAAGAACTTAAGAAATCATTCAAAATTTGATGCCTTAGAACTTGTTGCTTAACCTTACGTCTGTCTGTTACCAATGAGTTCCCCATGCTGCTCGCTGTTTAAGTGTGGAGTTCGTAGATAAAGAAGGCATGCAGGTGGGGAAATTTACCAGGGCCATGTAGCTCGTAAACCTTTCATGTCCAAGATCTGCATAATAGTAATCCCTCAACTGATCTGGCTTTAGCTGACCTTTGTAAACAATAGTCCTGCCAAACCACCACAAACCTTAGTTGTCTTATCAAGCTGTAGTGTTTCTAGATTATGCCAGATAACTGGAGAATACCGCTTATCAAAAGCATGAAGAAAGGATTAAAAGGACACACCTTGAAGAGAGAGAACATATGTAGAAGTCCTTCACTCCACCATGCTGCAGGTTCAATGTAGCTCGTATAGCCACCATCGAAACCCTTCTCAATATGTACATCTGCAAATATAGTATGTCCAGTGTGAAGATATTGCATATAATGAACTATGCAAGTTATTTCATAGTTCACAACTCCAGTTGAAGCCTTGCAAAAAAAAGAAGTTGAAGAAGGTACAAGGATATTGGAGATCGATCACACCTGTTGTTCGAAATCAGCACTTGACCTTGGACTTGGAGTAAGGAACACTTGTTCGATGACAGGTTCTGTTTGAAGAGCGGACTTGCCCAAGCCTGTATTATCAGTTGGGACAGAGCGCCATCCAAGAACAACATGCCCCAGAGACTCCGCAACCTACAAATAGAATCAAGAACATTAGTAGAACATTTCTTTAAAAGCACCGATCATGAGTAGGTGAATCCAACCAAAAAAAAATTCAGGTCACGCAGAAAAAAGATGAAACTACATATAACATTCTACACGTAGAAGTAGGTGAATCCAACCAAAAAAGACAAGTCATGCAGGAAAAAGATGAAACTACATATAACATTCTACACGTAGAAGTAGGTGAATCCAACCAAAAAAGGCAAGTCATGCAGGAAAAAGACGAAACTAAATATAACATTCTACACATAGAATAAAGAACATCAGGAGAACATTTCTTCAAAACACCAAATCAAGAGTAGATGAATTCAACTGAAAAAAAAAAAAAAAAAACAAGTCATGAAGGAAAAAGGTGAAACTGCATATAAGATTTGGTGTAAATCAAAGCATTACAATTGGCAATTAGTCATTCAACAAAATTGACTAGAATCAGCATTCCTTTGCTGCTGGTAACAGTTTACAGTGTAAAAACCCAGGTTAAATGGCTACTGTACTTTAAATAATAAATGTTGCAAATAATCCATTTCAATCAACAAAGCTCAAAAGAGACAATCACTAGTAGCAGAATACACATGATCATCAATAGCACCACTATTGAAGAAATTCAAAGAATTTTTAAATTTTAATGAACAATATTAAATTTTACATCATTCACTTTTACCATCAAAACAAAGAAAGATTGATCTGTAGCTAGGTAATGGTAACAAAATATACAAGTTTTTGTGTAAAAGTTGACCAGTTTTCTATTGCTGATTGTAATTGACTTGAAAATTTTAAGAAAGGAACTCTTCACCTGAATATATTGGTTCCAAGGGGAAAACAGACGAAACAATTGAGGGGAAAATGGACATAATATAATCAGTTATATGATACTCAGGCTGCGCATGACACTTGATATGCAGGCACTAAGAAATTGTACAAAGTAGCATATATTAACTCAAATAACACTGAATAGATTGTGCAGCCCACTGTCACCAAGTCACAGTCCCAATATCAGTTTGGTTGAACAATCCTAACATCTGATCCATTGATACTTATTCGTGGAAATAGGACTGTCAGATATTTTCATTTTTAACCTTGAAATCAATGCCACCAATCCAATAATCAGATTATCAAATAAGCTCTCTTTTTTTGTCCCTGATACATCACACTCTACCAGCATATCAAAGTATTTGTCTAATATAATTGTCTATAGTATTCATTGAAAGTCTGTGCGGAAGAGTGGGCCCTCAGGATCCGACAATCTACACGATATGGGACCTCCACAAAACCAATAATGAACGGTTCCGGTCTAGCGGTCCACCTAACCACTACTGGAGCTGATGGGTCTAATCACTCCTCTAATTCTATAGTATAGATGGCCTCAGATTACGATCTACTACTTACATCGTTTAAGGGACAAGCTAAATGGACAATATTAATCTCTCAATTTTCTCTAGAAGGACAATATTAATCTCTCAATTTTTTCCAAGTACTCTTGTTGTTTCTTGATATGATTTTCAAGAGAGGACCTGACCGGGAGTTTGGATGAGACTCCTTATCTCATCATCTAAATCTTTGTTTAAAGTTATAATTCAACTTCAAACAATAGGGAGAAAAACAGATTTTATTTTTTATTTTTTTTAAAGGAGGCTAAACCTCGTGGGACCCACCCACTAGTGATTGCCCACAAGTGGGCCCCATGGGGCCATGTCTGAAATTCATCAGCAAATTGCTAGAGAACCAAAGTTACCTTGCTGAATACTGTTTTGCTTTCTTCACGACGAACCTCAGAAGTTGGCAAAAAGAACATCCCAACAGCATACTCACCCGGTGGTGGTAGTTCAAATCCAACATCCTTGGTAACCTGAAAAATATACACCGAACAAAAGGACCAAAAAAAAAGACCTTTATGAGATTTCTCAACAATTATGTGGATGAAGGGGAAAAAAGATTTATACGACCAGGCAAAATCTGAAGATATGATTCTTTAAGATGAGAGCTTAGAAAAGATAATTATATTTAATAAGACACATGCCTTGGCAAAGAAGTCGTGCGGGAGAGCTACGAGAATTCCAGCTCCATCACCAGTATTCGTTTCACAGCCGCAAGCACCTCTGTGCGCCATCCGCAACAACATCTCAATGGCATCGATCACCTGCAACCCCATGGCTTATACAAACTTACAAATGCAAAGGAAGAACTATAACGAACACAGAAAATATTCAGAAAACAAGCATGTGAGCTAAAAAAAAAAAAAATAAAATGAAATAAAAAATAAAAAATCATCATTCTTCTCACAGAAAAAAAAAAAAAAACGCAACAAGACGTACAGTTTTCCTGCTGTATTCACCAGACAATTCCGCAACAAAGCCAACTCCACAAGAATCCTTGTCAAATGATGGATCGTACAGACCCAGTGGCTTCTCCGGTACCTGAGACAGAGACATCGAGCGCACCACAACTCTGAGTTTAGGAGATCGTCCTGGACCATCCGATCTCCATAGATGCAATCGCTCAGAACCTGTGCAGCGCAGTTTTGCCCCGAAAAACTTAATCTCCAAAGAAGCCGCGCCAGATCGCCTAGAAACAGAGCAAAACATAGCTCTGCTTCCATTGCCGTTCAAAGGAGAAAGGTTTCTTTGATGATTAATGGAAGGAAGAAGCGCTGAATTGTTAAGGAGTTGAAATGTCGAACCGGAAATAGCCGCCATTGCCGGAAGAGCAGAAAAAATTTGAGATCTTATAAAGGACTATAGGCCTGGTTTAGTCAATTTTTACAAAAAGAAGGCTCTGTACTACTACTTCAAGAAACCTTCTATTAAAGAACCCTTTAAACTCGACCTTTACAGCCGACACCACTCAGATAGCTCCCACAGACGAAGTTCCTCTCCCTAATATCAACCAATTTTGCAGGATTTTGTTTCAAAATGATCGTTTTGACAGCGAAAAAAGCTTCTTCCTGCCGCTAAACATAGACCAACCGAATCAGAAAATACAGAGACAGATCTCTAAGAATATCAGAAAACGAGAGCTTTTTCCACCAACAGACTGAAAAAACAACCCCAAATCAATGATCGATCGCAAAGGAGGCTTTCTTCAGGATTAGAAATGCAGAAACAGGACAAAAAAGACAGATCTCAAACCGATCTCGAAAGCAGATGGTGCTTTCTACACCGATATTCACCGTTCCTTCGATTTTTCACTTCAGATCGCTACTTTAATCCCTCTAAGAGCAAAAAGAAGCAAAAAAAGGAGCTCTTGACCGATTAGGAAAGCGGAAAAGCGGTTTCTATAACGATTCTTTCATTTTTATCGTCGCGAATCGCTCCTCATTTGCCTCTCGGAGATCCGTCCGAGATCCGTCGATATGAAATGGCTGATCGGTCGAAAAACCCAAGAAGAGCCTCCCCTACTCTCTCTATCTCTCTGAGAACGGGGTTGCGCGCTATTTATACAGGCGTTTCAAATGATGTGGGGACCACTCCATCTACCCTCGACCCTAGAGGAGCTCCTCTTCACCTAGGGAGAACGCAAGCGGGACCCACATTTCTCTTTCTAATGATTTGACAGCTCCGATTTTACTGTCGATGACACGTGTGCTTTCGGCCGATGCGGCACGCGTCAGCCGCTCGTGGTGGACCCCGCTCCTCTGAAGACGCCCTTGACCGGACCTGCAGCCGCCTGCAGGCTCGGTTCCGAGCCTCCGCGACTGAAATCATAAATTTCGGATCTGGATCTAATTACCAGTTTGCCCTTTGCTTTTCTTAGCCAGCGGTCCTACAGTACGGCGCGCTTGTTGCGTTTTACCAAATTTTCATTTCCACGGACGCGGATTTCGGGAGAATGCCTTCGCGAGGAAGTTCCTGCGTAATGATGCTGGCTGGGGCCCGCCGAGATGTTTGTAAGAAATCCACCCCGTCCATCTTCTTTGAGAACTCATTTTAGGATTTTCGATTAAAAATTATATATACCCAAAACTTAAGTGAGTCACACGACAGGAAACAGTGGGAATTCATTGTGAATCGTTGAAATATTCTTTGGGCCATAAAATTTCCGTGTCAGGTAACCTTTTTTGGTATTTCCACCTCATCCGAATGATAATGATAGTGACCTTATAAACGGTTTAGATGATATATAAACAAAAAGGTGGAGCACATGAAGGTTTCAACTGTAGAAATTTCGTTCCCCAATTTTCCGTATCGTGTTACGGAATTGACTTTTGGGTTTTACTTATGTTTTTGCTGCAGGTCCTGAAATTAGCTTTCAAAACGGATGATATCTCTGTGAGCCCTACCCAGCATCCTTGTTCAATGATTTCCAAGCAAAGGCTATCGCAGGAAATCCGCGTCCCATTTTCACCTTTGACCTTCATCCATGATCCGACATCGCGGCTGCAGATTAATGGACCAGCATCACCTGTTTTACGCAGCACTTTATGGGGTCCACCATGTTGTATATGTCCAATCCATCTCAGTCATTAGGCGATGATCATTATTTGAACCGTATACGCATAAGATGATTCTGACTAAAAACTTATATGGGCCATGACAATAGAAACAATGTAAAATTGCTACCAAAACTAATAAGTTCAAATGGTATGGTCCACCAGAGTTTTGTAACACACTTATTTTTGCATCTTCTCTTCATCCTGATGCATTGCAGCTGATTAACGGGTTTGATGAAGATACATACCATGGCAACCCCACACCCACATATAAACCTATGGTTAGCATCTCATCCCGATTGTTCTAAGTGGCGTGTCGCTAATTAGGCATTAGAATCTAATATTGACATTAGAATCTTTATAGGTGGAGTGAATTTTACATATAAAATATGATGATGGGTAATAAACTTGAGTGTTTTATGCAATGCATAGAATAGGTGATGAAGCAGAGGGTGAATTTGAGGACTACAAATCTATATTAATCCTAGCCTAATTTTTCCAAATAAAACTATTGGACATTATTCATTTTTAATTGTCCATTAGTTGTCCACCAACCCAATAGAAGAGGTGATTAAAAGTAATTTTTAGGTAATGATACATCTAAGCTGGGACCATAATTTGGACAGCCTAATTTAAATTACATGTAATTCTATCAAAGTTTTTTTAATGAACACATTACCAGAGAATAAAGGAAAGGAAATTGTAGAGGGAGTTTATTTGATAATATTGAGCATGACACTTTATATCCATTCATTTATAGCTTGTATGCATGTATATGTAATCAATTTGGATTACCCAAATTAGAAAAGTGTTTGTAGACAAGTAGCTAGCTCTCTGAAAGTTACATATTTTCTAAGTAATGCTAACCTTTGATTAGTGAATAAATGTTTGATAAATTCAGATCATTGGATATTTTTATTGAATTTATCTACTAAATGGCAATTAATCAATGATTTAGATAATCAAATTAATATAATTTTCTTCATCTATGGACTTTATTTTGTATCACACAATTTGAATGGTTTAGTTCAGTTACAGTATGCCGTGTGTGCAATACTAAAGTGGTCGTGTTAGCATGGATTGATCTCCAAATTACACGAATGCCCTTATAATTAGATTAAAACTTTCCCCACGTCAAAAGTTCTCACCCTTAGCTCCTCTTGTTATATATAGTCGAGATCAAAGGTTTCCTCTAATTGAAAGTTAGATGCATGGCTAGATTATAGCAATGCCCTTGTACTTAGTTCAGAACCCATCTCATGGCTTTAAATAATGTATAGTTTCAACAATTAGTAAAACCATTGCAGGAAGATTTTTGCCCTTGGCCTCTCTCATTAGATATGGTGTGGTCTATCTAATGTTGTATATTTATAATCCACTCCCATATTGGTATATTTGTAAGAGTTTCAACACTTGGTCTCTGATTCTTACTCTTGCCTAATGGAAGACTCACAAGAGTTTCAACACTGGGAATGGGTCCTTACTCTTGCCTAGGTAGAAGACTCACAAGAGTTTCAACACAAGGTCTAGGGTTCAAGTACCCATGAGTGGTAAAATCCAACCACACAAGTGTGTGGTGACCGTATTAGTTTTTTCACGTCTCATCTTTTTTTATAATATCTTACCTTTAAGGAGGAGGATTGAATGTTCTACTTAATGACACACTAGTAGAAAATAAAAACATGATATGGCAAGCAACAATATAAGGTTGTAAAATGACATGCTACCTAAAGTTAAAAAGCAAGTTTCAGCATGGAAGAGACGTGCATATCAGTTCCATGGTGAAATTGCCCAACAACTAATCCAAGTGCACCTTGCTTAGAAAAGAGCAGCAATACCTCAATAAAGAGAGATAAGAGAAATGATCTATATTAGAAATAAGAGTTTTCATAGAATGTGAGGCACCACATCAAAGCTACCATGTGGGCCTAGTTCTCTTCATTAGGTTGTACTCATGTCAAAATTTGGGCCATCCATTCATCGAGGAGTGAGGAGTAGCGTATACTATGTAGACCAAAAAAAAAAATGGTTCTCTCATAAGGCCTGGCACATTTGTAAGGTTTTTATAAGACACCCTCTCTCATATGGGGTTAGGTTTTCTCTTGAATATTTGAATTATTATGTTCTCATTTATATGATATAGAGGCCATGGCCTTAAGGCGTGTTTAAATAGAGAATTATGACAGCATGATAATGTAAAAGTAACATCATTATGATTTTATAACCTAATACAAATATAATAGGTGTTAGGTAAAAAAGTTTATAATCATTACAAATTTACAATACATCAGGACAGTAGAAATTTCTAATCTAAGCTTAGGATTCAAATTAGTTTTTAATTAATTTGACATTTTAATAATGTAAAAGTATGAACATAATAATTTTACTATCTCTATCGATCAAATTACATATTGACTAAGAGATATGTATTGTAATTTATAATCAATGCACTTTTATGAATCATAACCATCATAATTTCTTATCTAAATAATCCCTTATATTCATGCTTCATTGATCATTCCAACCTTTTAACTCTCGGATTTTAATATCATTATCATCATCTAAATCTTATCCCAAATAATTATTATGAGTTGCATGGATCGTATATTGCCATTCCACTCTATTAAATGCTAGGCCTTCATTCAAAACATATGTCATCAAATCTATTGTCGAATTTAATTATGAGTTATTGACACAGGGATGAATGTGATGAGATCGATTACCATCTTCTTCAAAGATAACTACTCTGAATCCACAAAGCTTTTCTGTACTCCTCACAGAGACTTCTCGAATCCACGAGAAAAAAAAAAAGCAAGAAAATAGAACTAAATTCTAATAAAACTTGAAATTGATTAATAACTGAATAAAAATGAGTTCACAACCCTTTAAATAAGAGTACCAAGCAATAAGAAAGAAATCAGAATCAAACTACAACTAAAACTCTTAGAATCCGTGACTTACTATAAATAGTAAACTTACTATTTATAGACGGTCGTGATGTCTACTAATGCGCAAGGTTTTCGGCCAAAAAATAGTAAGTATCCTGTTTGGCTTCACCAAACCATTCTCCTAATTATCCTAAACACTTTTTATGTTGGACACAACTCTTAAAACTCAACGGATGAAGAGTTATACTCAAACCAAAACTTACTATTTATAGTAAAAACCAAAATAAAACAGGAAAACGACCATCGATCCAGGGGTTTCTCACAAATCCGGGCTGCACAACCTGGCATAGCGGGGTTGGTTGGCTAAAGTAGCTCGTTCCACCCCAAAATCATATATTTTACGTTAGAAAACTCATTTCGGATTGCGAGATACGCCCAATCTAAGGTCCAACGGTCCGGATCACTTTTGTCATCGACTGGGCCTTTTCTAATTCATCATGGCCATGAAACTGTTTGTAACCCGCTCTACATCAGTTATTTAAAATTTACTTTTTAATATTTCTAAATTTTCTTAGTAAGCGGCTGGCTAACCACTCAATGAATATTTCTTAGGATGGTAGAATATGAAAATGCTCAAGTCATCGTCTAAATCCATCCTGGAATTGTAGTGGTAGTTGTGGTTCAGTGGCCAATTGCATCTTATTATAACTCCTTTTTGTGAAAAATAAAAGCCCAAAAAAAAATTAATAAATAAGGATGTCAACGCTGCATATGTAGCT
Source organism: Magnolia kwangsiensis (assembly GCA_037074715.1). Classification (NCBI taxonomy): domain Eukaryota; kingdom Viridiplantae; phylum Streptophyta; class Magnoliopsida; order Magnoliales; family Magnoliaceae; genus Magnolia; species Magnolia kwangsiensis. Next base: position 4,924,336 of record CM073573.1, read on the forward strand.
CCCTTGATTAGTATTATTAGGTGGGCCACTTAGCTTCTTTTGTGGATGATACGTATTGTTGGTCAGAAATCATATAACTAATCTGAAGTATAGGCCATATCTATCATCCAACTGATGTGAATAACTGTCCATCTAAGCAATCCACTCCACACAATCCACTCCACCTAGTGGGCCACCACTCTTCAATGAAGCCACATTTGTCTAATTGCACATTTCAACCTGTTATCCAGATTGCCTATCACGTTTGCTGACTCTCCGGATGAAGAAACCTTGGACCTATGAGGCAGCCCATCGCTGTAGTAGAGGCGGATTGGATACCACCCCCACCAGGACCTAGCTAGACACGGTCAGTTCTTGCAGTTGATTTGCGGGCCCAATGTGATGTATGTGTTTTATCCGCACCGTTAGATCTTTTATTTGCCATCAGCCCAAAAAGGATGCAGATCTAAGGCTCTAGTGGACCACACCACTGGAAAGAGTGGTGACATTGACGCCCACCGTAATGCTTATTTACCATCTAACTTGTTCATAAGGTTACATAGACCTAGACGAGGGGAAAACATATTATTAGCTTAATCCAAAACTTTCATGGCTTATAAGAAGTTTTCAACTGCAGGTGTTCAATCCTCACTGCTTCCTATAGTGTGGTCCAATTGAATCTCCTTTATGCCTTCTTTTTAGGCTCATGTACTAAAATTATCTGTTAAAATCGATGGACGGCATGGATAAAACACATACACCACGATGGGGGTAGCACCCAATCCATGTCCTAGTAAAAGATGGTGATACACTTGCTTTTTTATTTTCATGTATACCATGTCTACACAGTATCTTTATTATAGTGGGACAGCTATCTAACAAATACATTTTATTTTGTTTTTTTTTCCTTCTTCTGTGAGAGTCAACTAAAGATGGTCATACCTTCCCAGATGCAATGCAGATGTATAGTTGTGTTTGTCAACTGAATTATATATAAGGGTGTACATCGAGTCGAATCAATTTGAGCTGGCCTCAGCCACTAGCTGACCTCAACTTGAACTCAGCTCTCGGCTTGGTCCTTGAGCCTGGCTGGCTAGCTCGGCTCAATTCAGTCAGTAGCTTGGGTCGATTCGAGTTGAGTTCAAGTCAAGTTCATCATTACAGTATTTTCACAAACACATTGAATACACTTTTAAAATCTCACTGTATATGAGACAGGAACAATGGTTTTATAGGTGAGCTAGGACAGTTCGTGTACACCTCTTCTTCATTCTTTTTTTTTTAAATTGTTAGCTTGTTAGTACAAGCCACTGCCATTTGACACTTCACTGCTAACCACCCCGTTGAGGATCATTACCAAGACCTCAAGTGTTGAAACAAGGTATCTTTCACTCAACCTACCACTTCAGCTATGCATCAGGGTGTATTCTTCGTGTGCACCTCTAAATTTATATCCCGGCCTGTCGTAAAGTACCATCTTTTCTGCCAGCATACCAGTTGTTTAAGAAATCAGTACCATTAAAACAACTGGCCCCAGCATGAAGATCACTCATCTTGAAATTCAGGCCAGTCCTCTCAATAGGTGGGCCACATTATACATCGAGTTAGATCGTTGGTTGTCCATTGATTCAATTGGTGTGGCCCACCTAATTACATGACAAGCCTAATTTGTGCCAGGTGATCATAGCGATGGGACTTATGGTTTCAAAGTATTCATGTTCTAAGCACGATCAACTATAAACAGCAACTAATAAAAAGGGGAAATGATCCAATGCTCGGTGGAGCAGTTATAAGTGATAGTACACCCGGTTGAATAAGGAGAACTGGATGGTCAATCGATCTATCCGATCTTTGTAGTAGATCCACCACATACTTGGAAGGATTGCATTGCAAAAATTCAGTTACCAGACTTTTCGATCTATGTGAAAGTGGACCGTCTATTTTATATCCATTAATTTTCATGATAGAAAGGTCCGGCTTGCCTGATTCAGTGATTGTTTAAAACCATAAAAGCATTCCACTACTGTAGAGATCAAACAAATAAACGGCTGAAATTGTTGATCTGGCCTACTTTTATTTAAGCAAAATTCAATATCCAAGGATTGTTGGATGGCCCATGAACGGTTGATATTCCCAAATTACATAAATAAAAATACTACAGACATGGGCGGGTCGTATGAGATAGCATTTTTAGCTGTTGGTGGGAAAACTAGTTGCATGCTAGCCGTTGACAATTGGGCCAGTTCCGTGTTACAGTTTTAACATGGTCCAATTTAATACTGCATGAGAAATTACGCCGTCTTATACGGCTAACGCTAGCCTATAGGTAAGAACCTGACCCATAGCCTTTGTCGGGAGGTGACCCCACGCAATCCAAAGCCCCATTAAATAAAATAGCCCCAAGGTTATTATTTAATAATTCTGAAAATACAATAATAAAAAGTAATAAAAAATTCACCAGCTATTTTCCAATAATTTCCTTTTAAATTTTATGGGCCTACCATGATCCCAAAGAAGCATATAAAAAACTCATGGATTACACCTCAAAAGACATTGTGAATTGAATATCTGCCATTAAAAAATTATTAAGAATAGAAGTGTTGGATCAAGCTGATATTTATATTTTTATTTTTTTTCCTCCATATCCATGTGATTTTATTAACAGTTTGGATGACAAATAAATATTACTATGGACCCTAGCAAGGTTTCAACGGTGGAAATCATTATTTCCACTGTTTCCTATGGTGTGGTTCTCTCTAACTTTGGATATGCTTCAAATTTAAGCACATCCCATAAAAGGAGCTGGAAAAACGGATGGACGGCGTGGATAAACCATATACATTCAGGGTGGGCCTGAAATAGTTTACTCAATACGATGAAAGCGGAATGAGTTATTTAGTTGACCATGCAGGATGATGTCACGGATATCGTCAGTCATACCCCTGGGTTATTTTGCGCCAACAGATCTCAACAGAGCAGATTCCATGCTGGCACGGCATTTTCCGTACTCCATGTTATTCCCAATGAATGGCACACATGGAACAGATCTAAACCGTCCATTTCATGATTTTAATAGTAACTGCCTCATGGTGAAAAATCAATGTTCATCATGATTCTAATAGTAACTGCCTCATGGTGAAAAATCAATGTTCAGACATTTCTAACACTGCACTCGGTAGTTACAATTAATGCACACTAAAAGATATAAACTCGCAACAGTTCTCATGAAGCGAGAAAAACCTATTTATTAGATGATTAAAATAGTCTAGTAAAAGCAATAATTGGTTAAAGGTAAATAAGCAGCTGATTCTACAGATTGTATGGTTCAGATCATCCTACGCATGTGCTACTTGTGTGGTATACAATCCATCTAAATGCCCTGCTTTCTGAGGCATATTATCCGTTCTCCAACGGAAAATGAGAATTCAGCAGGTTACGCGGCCAACCGAATCGCAACAGAAGATTTGAGAGAGAGAAAAGCATTGATACTCTAGAAGAGCGTGGCAGATGATACACAGCCACTTAAATTTTGCATAGGTGGCTTTCATTTAACTCAAATTAAACGGTTTAAATTACGGGTCTCAGTTAGTCGTATATGTATAAAAATTTAGGCTTATTTGATTATCATCATATCAGATTGGTGGACATTTGGACAGTTCAAAATCAAAAGTATCCGGTCATCCTATTTCAGCTAATAAAGTGTCCATGAATCGGAGGTTAGGTCTGAAATTTACACAGTTTAGCTTGGGTTAATTTATGTCAGATGTAATTTCGAAATGCCTGCGCATCAAGTGTCATTCATTGTCGGAGTATCAAATAATTCATCTTTAGAGATTTTTCCGCATCATTCGTATGGCCTTATACTAAACTAGCCTTAAAAGTCAGCAAAGTCAGCACCATTCTCGAAATGGGGTGACTTATCCACACTACTGTTGCATGTGCGTCAGACAATGTGAACATTTTAAAATATAGTCGATCATTTCATTAGTCTCACTTTAATGATATCCTTTACCCATGGTGGACCACACTAGAGATTGAATTTTAGGAGCCATTTGGCACATGGATTTGGGGGCATTCGAGGGGATTTCAAAATTCCTTGGATTGTTTGGTACTATGGGGCGTTTGGCGAATGGTATTAAGAAAGATTATATGGGATGAGATTCAAAATATATAATTATTATATATGAGTATTAAGAAGAATTAGATGGGATGAGATTCAAAATATGTAATTATTATATATGAGAGGATTGTGCTCTCTTACTATGGGATAAGCATAATTTTATGTTATATTTGTAATACTGTGAGATTTACTCATTGGCTTGCTATACATTAAATAAATATATCCACCATCATTTGAAACTATTGAGAATAACACATGTGTTATATTCAAATTGTTCATCCATTTTGTAACCTCATTTTATGAGATGAGCCTAAACATGAGGTAGATTCAAAACTTATATGGCCCCAGAGAAGTTTTCAACAGTAGGTGTTCAATCTCTGCTACTTTCTGTAGTGGAGCCCATTTGGGCTTTAGATCAACCTAATTTTTTGGCCCATGCTCTAAAATGATTTAGAAAAATGGGTGAACGGTGTGGATATATCTCATACATTATGGTGGGACCTACCCGACTTGATAATATTTAGTATAATTGGCACGGGACCAAATGCAATTCCATCAAATCTAATTCTAAGTTTTTCCATTCGTCTCATACATTTAGTAGAATTGGCACAGGACCAAATGCAATTGTATCCCACCTAATCTCATCTAATACCATATCCCAAACCCCCCTAGAGTAAATGGGGTTTTCAAATCCCCTTAGGGTGTTTGAAGTCCAAGTTGAGACCTTGGATTACATCTAAAATCATCCCCATAGTTGCATGTGTAATACGTGTATCACTAGACTATTAATGTATTTGATACATGACCCACTAATGATATCCAAAAATAATTAGATTATCAATTGCATCACTATAATTATTTTAATATGATGATCAACATCATCCAAACATTGTCCATGTAAATCAACAATTAAAAATCTTTGGTTAGTTACTAGATATGATCTTGTGCTTGTGACTCATCCGAGACTAGAAATTTCATCATTTTTGAGCAAAATATATATTTTAGTGGGCTTATTACAACCATTGTTTCAAAAATTACATAAGTTCACTAATTAAAGATATTAAACTTAGTTTAATAATTAAATTCAAACCCCTACAAATATACTATGAACAGCTACTTTTAATTAAAATTAATTCCCAATGGAGGGTGCCAAACACAACAAGAGGATTTTAAATACTAGGTTGCAAATTCAAGCTCCAAACAGGCCCTAGTGAAGTTAATTGAATGCATCTTAATGTATTGCAACGCCATAAATAATTACTTCATCCATTAAACTTGGATTATCTTCCAAACATTTTTACCGACTTAGATAAGAAGTGCAAATCTGACATTGAATTATTTAAACTATACGGAATTTGACTATTTTCTTTAAAAATGATCTATCATTATCATCTATGTAATCAAAGGGTTGAAATATTCAGGCAGAACTTTCTTTGTAATAAATTGCAATACACTGCAATGCATTACGGTGTAGTGGAGCAAATCTCTCTATCACATGTATTAGTCGGATTTGGACCTTTGATTACTTTTCATTCTTACCATTCATTACATTACCACAAATAAGCTAGTTATAATCATTTTTACAGTGAAATTTTGGTTATAAAACATCTAAGGTGAACCCCCACCTTTTGGACGGTTCGGATTTGCTTAAATGCATCTTTTGCCGTGAGAGAAGGGACACAGTGGTTGTGCTGTCAGCCTGCAACGCGCAGCACCGTATCACGCCCTTTTCTTTTGTTTTTATCTTTCGTCGATAAGCACGCGCCGAGATTTTAGTTTTCAACGCATCGATTTTCACCGAGCATTTGGAAGACGAGTTACCTCATAGTCTGCGAGAGTACGATGGTTCGTACTTATGCACCCAGAAAAGCTTCACTTGCCATAAATGTAACTCAAATCATAGAGCCTGATATAAGCAAGCTATGATGCCAAAGTTAGGACGATGGAATAATCCGAGCCGCTAATTAATAGATATCTATTTGTCAGATTCAGGTCATTGATTGTTTTGCATTTTGACTGCCACTTTTTAATATGCCTAACAATCGGAAAGTTAAAAATGTTATTTCAGTAAAACTTTTTTATCTACAACTCATTCAACGTGGGTCCACGAAATGAACGGCTTGATTTGGGGTAGATATATGCCACATGTACGATTTCTACGTGCATTACTATGAATCATGATATTCCTCAAAGAATTTCTTTTGGTAATTTCAGAAAATCTATGTACCTACCTCCCACAGTTTTGTGGGTGAAGCTACGGCGAAAGTCGAAAGTCCACATGTGGGGACCGCATGTCCAGGGATCCAATCGAGACGATTCGGACCAGCGACGTGGTGATGGCGGATGCTGCCACATGGATGGAATATTTGATGGTTTTGTGTTCCCATTCAAACCCGACACACTGCAAGCGAGAAAGCGTGACCGGAGTCGTCACACCTGCTCTTCGCAGTGCATATTTACACAAACCCTTTAGAAGCCACCAAGATTCGAAATCCACTCCGTCCATCAGATTATAATATTTTATTTAACTGCACATGCAAAAATAAAACCTCTGAAAACTACTCACATGTGCCATACAATGAGAAAAATATAAAACCATGCCTAAAACCTCTCCGTTGAGGTGGCGTGGCGCGACTGAATTTTGAATCATACTGACATTTTTTATTGTTCCCTTGTTCTTGATGAGTAACACATCGTGAACGGCTTTGATGAAATAGACACTCTATGGTAGTTGTTAGGAAAAAATATGTTAAGTCCGGAGACTTGGATATGGAATAGGTCAGCCCTGCTGACACTACTCGAGGAGTCCAAGACAATGGTTGGAACTGAGAGAATAGTACATAAGGTCAAGAGGCAAAAGCATAATACGACTTAAGTTACTCGATCGGAGAGTTAACAGCGTCTGCATAAGCCTATAAAAGGCCAAATAAGTTATAAGCCACCGACCAATAGAAGAAACCGACCTAATGAGTTAGTTTCGTCGGCCACGGAGTAAGGAAGGATGACGGATAAACATCGAGACTATTCCGTCCGTGAGAAGGCAAAAGACTTATTCTCTTAAACCCGCCGATACTCTTACAGAGTCGGTAATGGCCGAGCCGAGATAAGAAAATGCGGTATGAATAGAAATACCGTCCCGAAAATCCAGGAGTACGGGTGTCCGATCCCGATATCCTCGGGATCGAGCGAAATCAATCAAGAGGATCAAATCTTCGAATATGAAGGAGAAGAATCTTCGTATGATAAGATTCATCCAGACCTATAAATAACCATTTCCTTTACGGAAGAAGGTACGTAACAGAAAAACTCTAAACCCTTTGCCATTGATCCAAAAACTGACTTAAGCATCGGATATTTTCCAGCTCTAGCCAGGGTCCCCTTTATATGGGTGATTGTGCAGGTGAAGGACGATCCAAGCAGAAGAACTATCCATAAAAATACACCAATAGTTTGTTGTCGTCTGTGGGAAACGTGTAAAAAGTCATTTCTCACGCTCTATCTGAAAGCTGAAAAATAATCTTTAATGGTGACGACTAGACGGAATGAAACAAACGAAGCCGCTGCCAGCGTGGCTTAAGGAGCCCCACCAGTGGCACCGATCGCACCTCCGCTTGCAACATCTGCCGCAACCACCAGTCGGCAGGGCCGAGGAAACGCGCGATTGGATCAAGAGGTCCAAGAGATGCGATCCAATATGAATGTTATGAAATAGATGTTGGAGTAACTATGTAACCAATAGATGAAACAGCATCACGAGGCAAAACAAGCTCCCCCGCCAGCGTCCGGTGCTCAGTCTACTGCTCCGCGATCGCTACATCAGCCGAGTCAACACCGAGATCTGGTCGAACCAGCACCAGCTCGCTCAGCACCAGCCCGCTCAGCAACAGCCGCATTACCCCCCTCTGATTTACGGCACAAAATAGATCAAAGGAGGCGAAGTTGGCTTCCTATGGAAGAAACAGTAGAGAGCGCGGAACCTTGGAGGGCTGACATCCAGGACTTCAAAAAAGAAGTTCGGAAAGAGATGGCGAGAGAGATGACAAACATGAAACATGGTCGGAATGCATACCCGACCAAGTCTGAGGCAAAAGTTTCTCCATTTATGGATGAAGTAATGCAGGCTCAGTTACCGGAGAGGTTTCGCCTACCCCAGATTACTTCCTTTTTCAGAAAAACTGATCCGACAGAGCATATTGAATGCTTCAAAACTTATATGGAGTTACATGATGCCTCGAATGCTATTATGTGCCGAGATTTTTCCCTCACGTTAACTGACGTAGCTCGGCTTTGGTTTAAACAATTAAAACCGAAGTCATTCAGTTCGTTTGCAGAGCTAAACGATGCCTTCCTTACTAACTTCATCGGCGGGAAGAAGAAACTAAAGCTACCCGCACACCTGAACAATATAGTTCAAAAGGAAGGAGAATTACTAAAAGTCTACATCAAGCGTTTCAACTTCAAATCTCTTCAGGTTCGAAAACACTCGGAGGAGACAGCGCTTAACGCGCTCATGCAAGGGGTGAAAGATAAGCCCTTTCTAGCATCTTTGGACAAAAATTCGCAGGATACTCTGGGCGAGTTTATGGCTCCCTCGGACAAATATGCAGATGCAGAAGAAACCTGACTCCTTCTTGAGACAGTCCAGAACGCAAAGCGCACAACTAAAGAGTCGGCCAAGAAAGAAGCCGACTCAGCTGGAGGAAAGAAGCGTAAAGAAGATCGAGTGCAAGATGATGGTAAGTCGGGCAAACGATCCGACAGAAAGTTTTCTACATACACCCTTCTGAATAAATCTCAGGAGCAGGTGTTGATGAAAATCAAGAATGAGGGCTTTGTCAACTGGCCCGAAAAACTCCAAGAAAATTCGAATCGACAGAATAAAAATAAATATTGTCATTATCACCATGACCATGGTCACAACACGAGTGATTGTTATCACTTAAAAGATGAAATCGAGCGGCTCAATAAAGAGGGCCGACTCAGAGAACATATGGAAGGGTCAGGAACTGTAGAAGAAGGCACGAACAAAAATCGGCCCACAGAGGAGATCCGAACTATTATTGGAGGGCATCAAGGCGGTGGAGACTCCAATAACGCTCGGAAGAATCACGCCAAAAGCATCAATGGTCCGGAATTCGAGATTCCCCTACTGTCTCGACCTTTAAAAGAAAAGAGGAGACAGAAATACTTTATCTCATTCACTGAAGACGACGCCTGAGGCATTCATCATCCTCATGACGATGCGCTAGTCATTGCTCTCACAATTGCCAACAGGAAAGTATTCCGAGTGCTGGTGGACACTAGGTCGTCTGCGGACGTATTGTTCACCTAAGCGTTCGACAAAATGGGCATTGGACGATCGGCTCTACGCCCAGTCCGAACCCCGCTCATAGGATTCTCGAGTAGATAGGTGCTTCCTAAGGGAATCGCTTCATTACCACTTATCACCGGAAGTCCACCCCATCAAACAACTACAATGGTCGACTTCCTGATCGTCGACCAAGCGTCAGTTTACAATGCCATACTCGGTCAACCATCCCTAAACCTCCTTCAAGCTGTGGTATCTGCGTACCACCTTTTCATAAAATTTTCGATCGAGTCGGGAGTAGAAATTGTAAAAAGAGATCAACAAGATGCCCGACGATGCTATGCAACAGCAGTAAAAGCTCCGACGAAAATATCGATGGTCGAGTCGCTGGACCCCCGAGTCGGGTCTTACGAATGGGGGCAACCGATGGAAGAACTTGTCTCAGAACCATTAACCTAGACAGACAAGTCGAAAGTAGTATAAATTAGCTCATCTCTGAAGCCACCTCTCAAAGAAGATTTGATCGCCTTGCTTCGACGGTATGCTGACATATTCGCGTGGAGCCATGAAGATATGTTTGGGATCGATCCCTCGGTCATGACGCATCGACTCAACATCGATCTAACATACAGGCCGATCCGGCAGAAAAGACGTCCTCTCGGCCCTGAAAGGTATGTTATCATCGAAGAGGAAGTCGGCAAGCTCCTTAAGGCTAAATTCATAGAAGAGATATACTATCCAGAGTGGATAGCTAATGTCGTGCTCGTGAGAAAGGCAAACGGGAAGTGGCGTCTCTGTATTGATTATACAGATCTAAACAAAGCCTGCCCCAAGGACAGCTTCCCTCTTCCTCGCATTGATCAGCTGGTGGATAATATTGTAGGACATGAATTACTTAGTTTTATCGATGCCTATTCTGGGTATAATCAGATTGTAATGCATGAATCCGATAAATCTAAGACTACCTTTATCACTGACAAAGGTCTTTATTGTTACCGAGTAATGCCATTTGGTTTGAAAAATGTCGGAGCGACGTATTAAAGGTTGGTAAACAAAATGTTAGCTCGGCAGATCGGCCGAACCATGGAAGTATATATAGATGATATGCTTGTCAAAAGTATATACGCGGCTGACCATATAGCGGACCTAGAAGAAATGTTCTTGACCTTGTGCAAGTATAAGACGAAGTTAAACCCGAGTAAGTGTGGTTTTGGTGTAAGCTCGGAGAAGTTTCTCAATTTTCTTGTTAGTCAGCGAGAAATCGAAGCGAATCCTGAGAAAATCAAGGATCTACTTGAGATGGAGTCTCCCAAGACAATTAAAGACGTACAAAGGCTGACCAAGAGAGTAACTGCGCTCAATCGCTTCCTGTCCCGAGCCACCGATAAATGTCTCCTCTTCTTCAAGCAATTGAAGGAGCGACAGTTGATGGAATGGACGGAAGAGTGTGAAACAACGTTCCAACAACTGAAGTCTTATCTTGGATCTCCACCACTATTATCCAAACTCGAGTCAGGAGAAGCTTTGTTGTTATATCTGACTGTGACCGACGCATCGATTAGCTTGGCTCTCATACGAGAATGTGACGGAAAGCAATTACCGTTGTATTACGTCAGCAAAGCATTATTACCAGCAGAGACGAGGTATCCTCCCCTTGAGAAGGTAGCTTTAATCCTGGTAGTATCCTCGCGAAGACTCCAGTCATATTTTCAAGCTCACACCATCATCGTCATGACCGACTTACCATTGCGTCAGATCCTTCAGAAACCGGAAGCTTCCGGCCGACTTACGAAGTGGGCTATCGAATTAAGCGAGTTCGATATATAGTACGGACCCAGAACAGCTCTAAAAGGATAAGTCGTGGCCGATTTTATTGTCGAAGTGACTTCATACGACAACATAACGTCTGAGTCTGACAAGATTATCGGAGCATCAGCGTCCACTTCCCTCGGCCCGTCGCTCGAACTTGCCTCCTGAAAATTATTCGTCGACAGTTCCTCCAACTCTAAGGTAAGCAGGGCTGGGGTAGTATTGGAGACTCCCGACCAAACTTGTATGCAATATGCCTTACGACTCGGATTCCAAGCGTCAAATAACACAGCAGAATACGAAGCCTTGCTACTTGGCCTTCGACTCGCCGCAGGTTTAGGTGTAACTCATCTCAATGTCTTCAGTGATTTGCAGTTAGTCGTCAATAAGGTTACTGGTATTTACCAGACACGGAAAGAACAACTAAAGTCATACATGGAGAAGGCCAAAGAATTAATCGATGTATTTCAATAATGTGAAGTAGTTCGGATTTCCAGGACCGAGAATGTCAAAGCTGACTTGTTAGCAAAACTCGCCTCAGCCGAAGAAGATGATATACCTAGGTTGCTCTCAATCGAATACGTAGCTAAACCGAGTATAAATGAGCCGACAGACTCGGCTATACATGCCATTGATTCGGAACCTAATTGGTTCGATCCTATCGTCCATTATCTCAATAAGGAGAAGCTACCGAAAGATCATACCGAGGTTCGGTGGCTAAAGATCCGAGCGTCGCGCTATACCATCTTGAATGTGGTACTGTATAAAAAAAGATTTCACGCTCCCTTACTAGGATGTTTGAATTCTCATGAAGCTGACTACGTATTACGAGAAGTACATGAAGGGATATGCGAAAATCACTCAGGAGGACATTCACTCGCCAACAAAGTAATGCGGTAGGGATATTACTGGCCAACCGTACAACATGACGCTAAAAAGTTTGTCCAAAGGTGCGACAAGTGTCAGCGATTTGCAGCTATCCCGAGACAGCCCCCCGAGGAATTGACCTCGATGACTGGGCCTTTGCCCTTTGCACAGTGGGGGATCGACATCATCGGACCATTCGTTGGGAAAGGGTTAGACCAAGTTTACCGTGGTTGCGGTGGACTATTTCACGAAATGGGCCGAAGCCGAGTCATTAGCAAAGATAACCGAACTGAAGATTACAGGTTTTGTTTGGAAGAACATCGTCTGTCGGTTCGGGGTACCGCGGACTATTATCACTGACAATGGAAGGTAGTTCGATAATAGTCAATTCCGTGAGACGTGCAGTAATCTCAGGATCTAGAACGTGTACGCTTCACCTCACCATCCTCAGACAAATGGACAGGTCCAGGCTGTTAACAAGATTATTAAACAGCATCTCCAAACGAAGCTCGATGGGGTAAAAGGAGCGTGGGCTGAAGAACTCCCAAATATATTATGGGCCTACCGAACCACAGCTCGAACTGCCACTAGAGAAACCCCCTTCTCCCTTTGTTATGGTTCGAAGGCAGTTGCCCCGGTTGAGATCGGAATAAGTTCAGGCCGAGTCAATACATTCAGCGAACAGGAGAATGAAGAACTCCTATCGCTCGGGCTTGACTTATTGGAAGAGAAGAGAGAAGATGCTCGGCTGCGAATAATAGCTCGGCAGAGGCAAGTATCTCGATTTTACAATACCCGAGTCAAAGTTAGACGATTCCGTGCCGGGGATATGGTTCTCCGAAAAATATTCTCAAATACAAAGGAAGTTGGTGCAGGCACACTGGGACCCAATTGGGAAGGACCCTATGTCGTCTCAAGTACCATCCGCCCTTAAACGTATCGGTTGGAAGACCTGAATGGGCAACTATTGTCTCACTCCTGGAACGTCGAGCATCTCAAGATCTATTATCCTTAAGACAGAGCTGAAGATGCTAAAAGAGAATGAAAAAGGAATGTAAACGGGGCTGAATCAATAAAACTGAGAATTTTCATTCATCATTTTTAAGTGTTTTACATCGGGTTACACTACATTCTATTTTGTTTACATTAAAGAATCACACATCTACTTCCGATAGAGGGAATAATTTCGCTCGGCTATAGATGCTTTTGAATCGGCCCTGGATAAAAGTCTGCTTGAGGAGCTGGTGATGGTACCAAAAGACGCCCGACCTCGGTCGACATTATGTTGGCGTGAGTACCAAAAATGAAGGAGTGCTAGCGTGAGTGCCAAAAATGAAGCACAGTCGCCATCCCTTGGTCGGGGTACTCACCAAGCAGTCCCAGATTGGACTACTCCCTAAGCAGTCCAAGAGGGACCAGCCTCATCGACAGCAGCAGTCGCAGTGGGGGCTTCTTCATCGGCAGTGGCATCAGCACGACCATCACTAGTAGCCTCGGCCTCTGGACTATCAGCCTCAAAAATGGAGAGGTCGAGGTTGGGGAAGGTGGCCCTCATCTCCAGAACGCAGGCCCTATAACCACCTTGATAAAGGCGGTTCCTCTCATCTTCGAATTTCGAAGATTCGAGAAAGGTTTCCATGGCCCGGTCCTAAGCCTCTTTTACTCGACTGGCCTCCTTCCGAGCTTATTGGACGAGCACAGCGGCGTCGGCTTTGGCCCTAGTTAGATTTTTCTCGCAAGCACCATGGACATGACGAAGATGCCGATTTTCTTCCTCGGTCCCTGCAAGAAGCGATGCCAAACAGGTACTCTCAGCCTTAGCGCCCTCGAGAGCGGCCCTGACATCCTCGACTGCCTTCCTGGTAATTGACAAGTCGCCAGTCATAATGCCGATGCGACCTTCGGCGATCTCTCGGCGACCCTTTGCCTCGGCTGCAATTCTCTTAGCTGTGTCTGTCTCAGTTGCAAGTTTCTGAGCAGCGGACAACTCCGAGCAAGCCTTGACAATGCAGGGGGTCAACTGCAAACGGGAGATAGTAAGTTGTAACAAAAGCCCTAATCAGAAGTTACAAAGAAATAAGAAGAAAGGATGTTACCTCAAAAAGTAACCTCGCCGTATGACCAAGAGTCTGCAGAGTAGGGGCGTCGTAGAAGTTGGCGAAGTCCTTCTCGCTCCCGTGAGCGATGACCTAAGAAATCATCCCCGATATAACTTTATGGAAGGGTGACAACTCCTGTTGAGTCATCTCCCCTCTTGAAAATTCTCCACTCGATCCCTCTCTCTGTCTCGGAACCTTCTCTGCAACAGGTCTTAGCTCAGGAGCCGACTGAGACACAGGAAGAACTGTCTCCGCCTCTTCCGCCCTCTCATCAGGGTCGGAGAGCACAACTACTTGTGGGGCGGCTGAAACAAAAGCAGATGGAATAGCCAGCTCCTTTGCCTTTGCGGCTGTCTTCGGTTGCTTCGAAGGCCGAGTTTCCGATAAAAGAGTCGACCTCGGAGGAGCCTTCACCTTAGAGATTGGCTTGAGAGAAGGACGAATCTCAGCCATGCTAGCGGAGGCCGACTTAAGAAAGGGTCAAGCCTTGGGAAGATCTGAAATCAAGGACAAAAGCAAGTCAGACAATGCGCCGAAAGAACGTGACAACACAGTAAGAATTACCTGACACGAACGAGTCTAAACCTGCAAGATGCAGATGCTCCGGTTGCAATAGCAACTTCCAAGACTGATCTTCTACACTTAGCTTTTTCAGATCTTTAATTCGAGCTAGGGCGTTGGATCCGAGCTTCCCCATTTTCTTTAAGATATCTATAAAACACCAAAAGGTCAGATTCAGTACGTTACAGTGTGGAAAAATAAAAGGTATTAAGCCGAGTCACCTGTTTTGCGAAACGAACGGGAGACTCAAGGCTCATAGAGCCACGGATCGGCTGTCTCCCATTGTCCGCACTCCCAAAACCATCTCTCTTTTTAGTGTTTGTTGGAAGTTGGTGGGTCGGTTATATGAGAATCACCTTTGCCTCGCCATGCGCTCAGAAAATAAAAGTCGAAAAAATTTGGATTCGGTCTTACTTAGTATAGGTAGAGAAATTCATCGACTGTCAGTGGGGGCTGCTCAAGCTCGGCCCATAGCACTGCGCACCCGAATAAGTTTTTCCACCCGTTCGGAACTATCTGACCGGGAGCAAGTTTGACACGAGACAAAATCTCAAGCAATGGGTTGGAGAGGCAGATGCAAACCACATTTCATCGAGACCTAAAAAATTACAACCATCCTAGCAGAGGGATGGTCAGGCAAATCCTCCGAACGAGGGAGCCGAAGTATAACCGAGTCCGGAACATGGTACCCGACTCGGATTCTGTTCAAATCAGAATCAGTTAAAATTGAGGCGACAGGACCACTCAGGTCATCCTTGGCCCCCTCTCCCTTGGAAGATGACTTAGAAGCTTGTGCCGATTGAGTTACAGGGGACGATACAGCGACCCCCTCAGCTATCCTTATTTCCTCTTCTTCCTCTTCCTCCTCCAACGGATCCATCCCAAGATTGGGTCTCCCTGGACGGGTTACCAGAGACGACCCACCACTAGAAGGACCGGCTAGAGCAGGACGCTCAGCTGGTGATTCATCGGCCCTCATGACAAGCCGGAAAGACGTATCCGCACCAACGGCGATCTCCGCCAGTAAAGTGAGTGGCTTCGCAACATTCCAAAAACGTCATGAATCACCCTCATCACCAAAAGTTCCCTCCCGGAGGCTCTGAGAGCCATGTGTAGTCATTAATATCGATAAAAAAGGAGAGAAAAAACTCACTGGAGAAGGCAGCAATGGATGAAAAAGGAGATAACAGAGAAGAGAACGGCAGCGGAGGGACAGAAGAAGAAGAAAAAGGAAGAACCAGGAAGAAAACAAACGAGTGGGAGAATAAACGACGAAAGTAAAATTCGCACGCCTCTCCCGCCCACTTTTATATTCTTGCCACGTGGCATAAGCATTTAATGGGTAGACGAAACGAAGCTTGCCTCGACCCCCTCACTCGATACGTGGTGCACGTCGACTGACGGCGGTAACGCTTACGCCACGCGTCCAGCGCTCATACGCGGGAGAAACAACCTGGCGGCTGGCCGCTCGTGCGACCTCAAGAAACGAACCATCATACGTTAAGGACGATTCAAAAAGCATTAAATGTCTTATTATGACCTCGGACTCAGATGCGAACTAACCTATAAATTCATTACTCCTTGGTGTTGAGAACGACACAAGGAGTAAGGGGGGCTCACTGTTGGGGAAAAATATGTTAAGTCTGGAGACTCGGATATGGAGTAGGTCAGCCCTGCTGACATTGCCCTAGGAGTCTGAGACAATGGTTGGAGCTGAGAGAATAGTGCATAAGGCCAAGAGGCAAAAGCATAAGACGACTTAAGTTACTCGGTCGGAGAGTTAACAGCGTCTGCGTAAGCCTACAAAAGGCCAAATAAGTTATAAGCCACCCAATCATCAGAAGAAATCGACCTAATGAGTTGGATTATTCGACTACGGAATAAGGAAGGATGACGGATAAACACCGAGACTATTCCGTCCGTGAGAAGATAAAAGACTTATTCTCTTAAGCCCGCCGATACTCTTACAGAGTCGGTAACGGCCGAGTCGAGACAAAAAAAGGTGGTGTGAATATAAATACCGTCCCGAAAATCTAGGAGTATGGGTGTCCGATCCCGAGATCCTCGGGATCGAGCGAAATCAGTCAAGAGGATCAAATCTCCAAATATGAAGAAGAAAAATCCTCGTATGATAAGATTCATCCAGACTTATAAATAACCATCTCCTTTACAGAAGAAGGTATGCAATAAAAAAACCTTAGACCCTTTATCATTGATCCAAAAACTGACTTAAGCATCGGAAATTCTCCGGCTCTAGCCAGGTCTCCTTTGTATCGGTGATTGTTCAGGTGAAGTACGATCCAAGCAGAAAAACCATCCATAAAAATACACCACCAGTGGTCACACCCATAAGCCTCCCATCCCCATGTTGCTCCTGTAGTGTGGCCCACCTGAGTTGTTGATCCGGTGATTTTTGTACCGCTGCCTAAAACAGCTGTCTTGTATATGATACCGGTCCGTTACAGCTACCGGCGCGGCTCAGCGCAGCCCAGTCCTGCCCTGCAGTCAGGAACCGAATAACGACGAACAGGGTTATTTAGGTCATTTTCCCAAACGAGATAAGGGATCATATACGCTATCTAGCTGTTTCATACAGCGCTTTCAATCGAGAAGGTTGCGCGTGGGAGGCACGTGATGGAAGAGAATGACAGAGGAGGTTGAAACGTGAAACTTGTGCCCTGAAGCAGTCCCAGCTAAAAATGATGATATACAACCATTTTTTTCCACAAAACTTATCACATATTCAGACTATCCCATCCGACAAAAGGTGAACCATACCATGATGACCGACTTGTGTGAAAACCAGGTAGATCCACGTATAAAGCGAGACATAACGACGAAACCGCCAATGGTTTGACTTAGTTTTCCTGTGTGGCCCAGACAATGGGTGGATTGGCCTGAATTTCATCGTAAGTGATCATCATTGTGTCGTTCACCTTGTGTACGGGTAAGATATCCTACAAATGTAACACGTAGGTGGGAGAATATGGATGTACCTAAACTTCTGATACAACCCTGTATCTTAGCATTACGCGGATTGCGTCCTACCCCCGCCTATCTTCAACGGTGAGAATCATTATCACCGCGGCTTCCTGTGGTGTGGTCCACTTGAGCCTTCAATCCGCATCGTTTTCGGACTTATAACCTAAAATGATAGAAACTTGGATGGACAGTATGGATAAGACCCGTACATCAGGTTGGCCACTCAAAGCTCTGCTCGTTTCGGCTGGACGCAAAGACGGGCTGGAGTCGGAGGCAATCGGCATCCAGCCTTTGTTACGTCCTTGCGGCAGGCCCGCCCGTCTCCAGTTGGGTACGGAGAGTAGCTTTCAGGGGCGACCGTGATGTGTGGTCTTATTCACACCATTTATCTATTTTTCCTATCATTTTAGGGTTAAACTAAAAAATAAAACAGACCCAGAGCTCAAGTGGAACACACCGTAGGAAGCAGCGGTGGTGATGATTCTCACTCTGAAACTTTTCTGAGTCATACCGGCTTGTTTATTTGCCATCCCATCTATTCATAAAGTAGTTAAGCTCAACTAACTTGCGCGACTCAACTTAAAATAGCTTGATTCAACTTGTCTCGAAATTGAGTTCAAACTTAGTAAGGCTGATTTTTTTATCTTAAAAAAACTTCAAGTTGAATTTGAGCTTCTTGAAGCTCAATTCAATTCAGAACAAGGTGACTTGATTATTTTGATATTGAGTTGCTTATCAAGTATTTAATGAAACGATTCAGTGAAGTATTATTTCATGTGCATATATTTTCTGTGGAATTGACTAGTAGAGAGGAAGGAATGGATACGAAATAAATCACTATCAAAAAAATAAAAATTTATATTATAAAAATTAACCTTAAATCATGATTTTGATGCTACTCACCAAATGATTGATGAAATACTCATGTACTGCATTACTATTTTATATTATATGAAAAATTAAAAATACACTGTTTTTGAAAAAATGTTACATATGCTTGAGCTCAGCTCCATCATGCGTGGGCTATCAACGGAACCAAATTGGGCTAGCCAGTTAGGCTCAGGGACCAAGGCAAGCAAGTTCGAGCCCACGTTGGAAGTATCCTAACCCTTTGATGAATTTAGTCAACAAATAGCTGGCCAAGAGAGAAAATGCAGTAACGGCTCCTATTCAATCCTAAATAGGGCAACTGTCAGGGAGCCTGATCCTCCAATCTAGTCGATTAACATCGACCAACAATGATGTAGCCTGTCATTTCAACCGTTTGGATCGTTGAACCAACGCTCATCTTGTTAAAACTCAACAGAAACAGTAAGGTTGTATGATTGTCATACATTCTTTTTTAAACGAAAAGTTGCGGTACTTTCATGGAAGAACTTTGTACTCCGGCGGAGTGTGTTGGTTGATACACCGACACTAAGAAATTGCACTCATGGGTCCACTAACTTGAGCTGCATGGTGTAAACTTCACAAACTGACAAAATGAAAGTGATAACCGGTCTAAATTCAACGAATAAATGCCCATCAATCAAAGGTTATGATAAGCAGATCAATCTTAATTTAGGAACCGAATCTTATCTAATAGTTCATGCACTTTCAACGGTTTAATTGAGTTAGTTGTGTTTCAAGTTTATGATCCTGAGTATGAAACCATCACTCTGCCCAAGTATCAAATACCCCCCATATTCTTGAGACTACCGTTACTGGCTGGTCCTTGAGACTTGGTTATCAATATTTTGAGTGGAGAAATACTGACATTTGAGGACACTGTAGTCTTGTTTCCAACTATATACGAAGCAAACAGCCCCAGACGGTAGAAATTTAAATAGGATAATTCAATCCCCACATACTGGTTCGTGCATCTTTAAATAAGAATATATGCTTGCTAGATGTGGGCACCAGATGACTCGATTTGACTAACTCGACTCGTCCGACTCGACCTAAACCGAATATATAGGTGAGTCAGTCTGAACAGAGTAGGCTTCGCCCAATCCGAACTCAAACTGAGTCGAATTCGAGTTACCTAGTAACTCGACTTGACTCGACCCAAAACTCGATCCGTTAGACCCGACTCGATATGAAACCCGACTCTCTAGCCCTACCCGCCGCACCCTATCTGACCCAACTCGATCTCAAAATCTCTCTCTCCCTCTCTTATCCTCCTTATCTTCCAAGCCCGACTTATCTCTTTCTCTCACTCCCTCATCCTCCTCATCTTATCATTCTCCTCCTCCTCCTCTGCCTCCTATCTTTCCTCTTCACTCTCTCGGTCTCTCCCTCCCTCATCTCTCAACCTGACCTAGTACTTTTGACTAGATCGAATTCAGCCCGGATTAGTCCAAGCTGGATCGGTCTCGTTTCAAGCCATGCATGATGGACTCAGTATTGAGTTGAATCGAGTTCAGGTTAGGCATATTTCAAAATCGGATCGAGTTGAGACTGCCCTAACTCAGTCGGACTCAACTCAATGCCAAGCTCTAATGCCTGCATACAAACACTCCACCTGGGAAAACTTTAATACTCTGGTGGAGCATGACTGATGATACATAGGCAGTTAGACATTACTTACAATTTGCAAACACGGAATACAAGTAATTTAATTTAAACAATCCAAAGTATGGGTCCTAGTTTAGATGTGTCATGAACCAAAAATTACACTTATTTAATTATATAACAGTTGGATTGGTGGACTTTTATCAGACAGTTAAAAATGAAAAATATCCCATTGTCTTATTTAGAAAACAAGTTTCCATGAACCAGAAGTTAGAATTGTTCAACTCAATTTGATACTGTTACAATAAGTCAAGGGATAGTAGCTTCTATGATTTAGTCAGTTTAATTTGAGTTAGTGTATAACACTTGTACAATTTCAAAGCAGCTGCATATCGAGTGTTATACTCTGGCAGAGTATAAAATAACTTCCCACTCGACCACCTACCCCCACAGCTTGCAGTGCCATATAATTCAAGATTTTGCTGCATAGAAAGCGAAAGTTCCATACGGCTGGCAATGCTACATTGTATGGGCCATTGCAAAGGGTAGTTTCACCAACCGCAGAGGACCCATCACTAACTGTCCCAGTGGTCCCTACCTCGTGCCCACACATGCAGTAACCGCTTAGGTTGCAAGCACACTTCAATCGAGAGCGTCGGTGTGACGTCAGTACAGATCTAGCAGGCTGGCATATTCTCACCTACTCAATTCACGTGGCCACCAGATCTAGGCTTTCCCTTTCTACCTCCGCATCCATGACGTCTATTGAAATTTTGTTTTTTTATGAATTTTTCTCGAATTTAGATTTGATAATTCTAATAGTCTACTGTTTGATAATTAAGTAATAAATTCTATAATTTGAATTAAATAAGTGGGTTTTCATTCACAAGCTGTTTGGCTTGGTAGAATATAAAATGTAAATTTTAAAATATGAACATCATATTATTGATAGAAACTTATGAAAATAGAAATCTTGATGGGTTCAAACACCCAACATCTAGCAAGAGTGCTAAATGACTTTGCATGGCCCACCAATGTAGTTTTTTTTTTTTTTTTTTCAATTTACCTAATTTTAATATTTGTCATCATTTAAATATTCATTATTTTATTAGAGGTTAGTTAATTTAGGCAATGTCAAGATGAGTCAAAAGAAGATTAGGTTGAGTCTTCAAATCTACCCAACTCAGTTGAATGTCAGGCCGAGTTATTGAGTATTTAACATATGCTCATATATGATGCATAAGATAAGTGGCTTTGATGAAACCCATGATCATAATCATGGAATGGGCCACACCATAGAAGATGTTGGAGACCGAATGATCCTCCCAAAAGTTTTCATATCCCCACTGTTTTATATGGTGTTATTGATGCAAGGGAGTGTTGAAGTGATAAATTCTCTTGATATACATTGATACAACACACTCTGATAGCTTAAGCTTTTGGAATAAATGGTTATTTGACATGGTATCAAAGCGGAAAGTCCTATGTTTAAATTTCGAGAGCAGCAAATATGCCTCCGTAATATATTATTCTCCCACGGGGGGTTAGGAACATCAAGTCCGGCCCAGGGACCAAGAAATCGAGCCTAACTTAAGTTTTTGGAGTAAATAGTTATTTGACAGGGAGGACATGATGAGGTCCATCACCATTTTCCTCTATCAATAAACAACTTGAATTCACAGGAAAGTTTTCGAGTCCATGAGAAATCGAAAATGTTGCTAAGAAATTTTAATTGATTGATAATTGACGCTTCTACATGTGTCCCCATTACACATTAATAAAGAAAACAAGCAAAACAAAAATTCGTAATTATCAAAAATAACAAAAATCTAACTCTAATAAAAATTCTAGTTATAGTAAAACTCTTCTAATAATTTCTAAAAATAAAATTTTCAAATAAAATTTGCTAAAAGAGTCCTAGTATGATTACAAAGTATTTCAAGAAAAGTAAATATAAAAGTTCAAAAATAAGAAAATATTATAAAAATTAAAATTACTAAAATTACTATTTTCTTATTAAATTTGCACTTTGGAGCTGAAATTTTACGTTTTATGGCAAAACGGACAAACATCAGCTCACCTTGGATGGCTTGATAAAGTAAAGATCAGTAGGTTGTGCGTTCCGAAACAATACCCAGATCAAATGTTATAGCTAATTTGATATTCACCTTCTTTTGTTCAAATCATGCTAGAAATGTATTTGTAGCATGTCCTGCATCATTTATCCAGCTTTGGATCTACCTCATTTTTAAGCTCACGTCTCAAAATAAGTTACAAAACAGATGAATAGCATAGAGAAAACACATACCATGGCCAGTCCTGCAGATGGTGGACCGCGTCGTGCCACAAGGATATCTTTATAGCAGGCAATCGCTTCGCAGAGTGTGAAGGTTAATGGCATGTGAGGTAATGGGTTAGAGTTACGGGTTAGAGTTTGGTTGGGTTAGCATTGAATGTGTACGGATGTATTCTAAAAATTTTGCTTAAATACACCAACTAATTATGTAATTAATGACGTTGGGAACTTTTTTCACTAACGGTGTAAAAGTTGGGCTTTTATCTAGAAATGCCAGAAAGATAGGCATTTATTTTGAATTACACCAAAGGACAGGCACTTATATGACAAAACTTACTTTTTACATTGGATATTGATGACTGGACCCACTGGGGTATTGATGGCTGGACCCACCTCTCTCAAATCATCCACCCCATACGGCCCAGCAAGTGTTCACTTTAGTGGTCGGCGGGCAATAAGACCAAGACCTTTTTACAACTGCACGGTTTGGGTGGATCCGGATACCAAACTGTAGGGCCCACAAGATGGATGTGACTTACTGATGTAGATAGGGTCGCGGACAATTTCATGGCCAAGATGGATTAGAAAAGGCACGGTCGGCGGCAGAAGTGAACCGGACCAACTGACCTTAGATCGAGCGTATCTCACAATTCGGAATGAGTTATCCGACGTAAAATATATGATTTTGAGATAGAACGATCTACTTTACCCAACCAACCCCGCTATGCCGGGTTGCGCAGCCCGGATTTACGAGAAACCCCCTGATCGACGGTTGTTTCCTCGTTTTAATTTTGTTTTTACTATAAATAGTAAGTTTTAGTTTGAGTATAACTTTTCATCCGTTGGGCTTTAGGAGTTGTGTCCAACATGAAAAGTGCTTAGGATAATTAGGAGAACGGTTTGGTGAAGCCAAATAGGACACTTACTATTTTTGGCCGAAAACCTTATGCACTAGTAGACATCATGACCGTCTATAAATAGTAAGTTTACTATTTATAGTAAGTTGCGAATTCTATGAGTTTTAGTTGTAGTTTGAGTCTGATTTCTTTCTTATTGCTTGGTTCCCTTATTTAAAGGGTTGTGAACTCGATTTTGGGAAATCATCAATTAATTTCGAATTTATTAGAATTTATTTCTATCTTCCTGCTTTCTTTCCTCGTGGATTCGAGAAGTGTCTGTGAGGAGTCCAGAGAAGCTCCGTGGATTCGGAGTAGTTATCCTAGAGGAAGACGGTGATCAACCTCATCACGTTCATCCCTGCGTCAATTTGGTATCAGAGCGAGGTTTTCCCTCGGGCCGATGGCAAACAACGAAGGTATGAATCAAAATCCTGTGGACAGTGATCTAGGGATTCGTTATCTTTCGGAAAGAATGGAAGCTTTCCATCAGGAGAGTCAGTTGACCATGCAAGAGCTGCAGGCAACCCTCGACCGTCTTGCGGATGCGCTACTTCCGTCCCGAGCCCTACGCGGTGCTCCACCACCTATGGTCGCCCCACCACTCGTGGTTGCTGTACGACGTGATCCTGATTATCGCAGAGCACTACCAGCGGTAAATCGTAGGGCTACACCAGATGATTCTAGTTCTAGCGACGAAGACATTAATGAGGGTTTTGATCGACGACCAATCTATGGAGGCGATCGTCTAGATCGTGCTGAAAGAGACTATCGAGGTAAGGCTGA
Organism: Magnolia kwangsiensis; assembly: GCA_037074715.1. Lineage (NCBI taxonomy): Eukaryota > Viridiplantae > Streptophyta > Magnoliopsida > Magnoliales > Magnoliaceae > Magnolia > Magnolia kwangsiensis. Next base: position 4,948,532 of record CM073573.1, read on the forward strand.
ACTTCCTAGTTTTAACGGTTTATTACGTATCGAAGATTTTCTCGATTGGCTAGCCGAAGTAGAGAGATATTTCGATTATATGGATGTGCCAGATCATAAAAGGGTGAAGTTGGTATCGTTTAAATTAAAATCTGGTGCTTCTGCATGGTGGGAACAATTGCAACTCTCACAAGCACACCAGAACAAGGCGCCCATCGCATCATGGCATCGGATGAGACGTCTTCTTCGTTCACGATTTCTCCCCAGTGATTATGAGTAGATATTATTCCAGCAATACCAGAATTGCAGACAAGGAAATCGAACTGTTACAGATTACACTGAAGAATTCCAGCGGTTGGCTACACGAAACGATTTGTAAGAATCTGAGTCACAGAAAGTGATACGATTTATAGGTGGGTTGCGACTGGTAATTCAGGATCGAGTTCAGATGTACCCAGTCGGGACCGTAGATGAAGCAGTTCAATTGGCAGGAATGGCAGAAACACAGCTTGCAAGAGCTCCTACTCATCTCTATCCTTCAAATCGACCCCTTATGACAAGTCCCACACAGGATCCAGTGCTAGCTCGAGGAAAAGATCCGGTAGGAGAACGTCCTCAACCTCCTCCACTCGCGAACCGTGATACAGGGAGTGGACCATCCAGACCTCAACGGGCAACACCCACAACAGCGGGCCCGAGTAGGATTCCGAATCCTTATGCTCGGCCAAGGCCGAACAGTTGTTACCGCTGTGGCCAACCAGGCCACTTATCAAACACTTGTCCTCAACGTCCGGCAGCACACTTGACTATAAACGAAGGGGGCACTGAAGATGAGGCCGTAGAAGAAGATCATGGCTTTGATGAATATGAACAAACCACTGAAGAAATAGCAGGTGGCGATGAAGTGACAGGCGAGGATCGTGGCGAATCTCTCGTTGTGAGGCGACTACTGTATACCCCACGAAAGGAATTACATCCACAGCGGCACAATATATTTCGTACTCGGTGCACTGTCAACGGAAATGTCTGTGATGTGATCATAGACAGTGGTAGCAGCGAGAACATCGTCTCAAGAGTGATGGTGGATAAGTTGCAGCTACCAACGACGAAACATCCTTCCCTGTACTCAATTGGCTGGATAAAAAAAGTGAACGAGACAAAGTTAACTGAACAATACACTATCTCGTTTTCAATTGGTAAACATTATAAGGATCAGATACTTTGTGACGTGGTTGACATGGAAGCTTGCCATATACTACTCGGTGACCCTGCCAGTCGGACCGTGATGCGACCCATCGGGGGCGAGACAATGTCTGCATATTCGTCAAGGATAGTCGAAAAATAATCCTTACCCCTATGGCACCAGAGAACCACCCTAAAGCCTCTAAAGTGGAGGGGAGTTTTCTCTTAACCATTCAGAATTTTATGGAGGAATCTAAGGAAACCGGCGAGGTATACGCCGTAGTGGTGAAAGGCGAGGAAGAGGAACCTTCAAACATCCCTCCAAGCCTAAAACTGTTGCTAAACGAATTCAAGGAGGTCTGGCCTGAAGATTTACCTGATGGATTGTCCCCCATGAGGGACATCCAACATCACATAGACCTCGTCCCTGCGGCTAGTCTGCCCAATCGCCCTCATTATCGGATGAGTCCGAAAGAGTGTGAAATACTTCAGGGGCAAGTGGAGGAATTGATCCGTAAGGGTCTATTGAGAGAGAGCATAAGCCCATGTGCTGTACCAGCATTATTAAAGCCAAAAAAAGATGGAAGCTGGCGCATGTGTGTCGACATCCGAGCAATTAACAAAATTACTATTAAATATCAGTTTCCAATACCACGGTTGGACGACATGCTCGATATGTTAGGAGGAGCTAAAGTGTTCTTTAAACTCGATCTAAAGAGCGGGTACCATCAGATTCGTATTCGACCTGGTGATGAATGGAAAATGGCATTCAAGACAAAGGAAGGGTTGTATGAGTGGCTGGTCATGCTTTTCGGCTTATCGAACGCACCAAGTACTTTTATGCATTTGATGAATCAAGTTCTAAAACCGTTCACTGGTCGATTTGTGGTAGTATATTTTGATGACATATTGATATATAGCCAGGATGAGGCGGAGCACAAGAAACATCTCAGGCAGGTGTTGCAGGTCCTGCAAGATAACAAGTTGTACCTCAACTTGAAAAAGTGTAGCTTTTTAACTGACAGCCTGTTGTTTTTAGGATTTGTTGTAACGTCCACAGGCATTCGGGTGGACGATGAAAAGGTGCGAGCTATTAGGGAATGGCCGATCCCGACAAACATTTGGATTGACAACTTTCTATCGTCGATTTGTGCGAGATTTTAGCACCATAGTCGCGCCAATAACAGACTGCATGAAAAAAGGGTCGTTCCAGTGGACCGATAAAGCTGACAAGAGCTTTCATGAGGTTAAGCATCGTTTGTCTACAACACCGGTCTTGGTGCTTCCTAATTTTGATAAATTGTTTGAGGTGGAGTGTGACACTTCATATGTCAGAATAGGAGGAGTATTATCATAGGAAGGCAGACCGGTAGCCTTCTATAACGAGAAGCTCAGTGAAGCCCGAAAGAAGTGGTCGACTTACGAGCTTGAGTTGTACGCAGTTGTTCAGGCGCTGCGACATTGGTGGCATTATCTGATTCAAAGGGAGTTTGTTCTATACACCGACCATCAAGCATTAAAGTTGATTAATAGTCAGATTAATGTGAATCGTGTGCATGCTAGATGGGTTGCGTTTTTATAGGAATTTACGTTTGTTCTGAAGCATAAGTCAGGTCAGCAGAATAAGGTGGCTGATGCACTTAGCCATCGTGCGTCACTACTTGTTATGGTGAGCAATGAGGTGGTCGGATTTGACTGTCTCAAGGAGCTATATGCCGAGGATGAAGACTTCAAAGATTCTTGGTTGAAGTGCCAAGAAGGTCACCCCAGTGACTTTCATATACAGGATGGTTTTCTCTTCAAAGGGAATCGATTGTGCATCCCCCAAAGTTCTCTAAGGGAGCAGATTATTAAGGAACTATATGGAGGTGGCCTCGGTGGACACCTTGGGCGAGACAAGACGCGAGCTCTTGTGGAAGAGCGGTATTACTGGCCGCAATTAGTACGTGATGTGGGAAGAGCCGTACAACGTTGTCATATTTGTCAGACCTCCAAGGAACAATCTCAGAATACGGGCCTCTACCCCCCGTTACCTGTGCCTGACGGTCTTTGGGAGGATTTATCAATGGACTTCGTGCTTGGTCTTCCACGAACACAACGCGGCATGGATTCGGTGTTCGTAGTGGTCGATCGTTTCTCCAAGATGGCGCACTTTATCCCATGCAAGAAGACCCTTAATGCAACACATGTGGCGAATTTATTCTTCAGGGAGGTCATACGGCTACACGGGGTCCCTAAGACCATTACTTCTGATCGTGACACGAAGTTCATTAGCCACTTTTGGCGGACTTTGTGACTCGATTCGATACACGACTTCAATTCAGCAGTGCTTACCACCCACAGACTGATGGGCAGACCGAAGTTGTGAATCGCACTTTGGGAAACCTCCTTCAATGTATTTCAGGAGAGAAACCGAAGCAGTGGGATTTGGCTTTGTCTTAAGCGGAGTTTGCATTCAACAATATGGTGAACCGCTCGACAGGAAAATCTCCATTCCAGGTTATTTACGGACGAGTACCTCGCCACACACTAGACTTGGTCCCTCTGCCCAGGCTCCCAGGCATGAGTATTACAGCAGAACATATGTCAGACAGGATCATGAGTATTCATGCGGAGGTGCAGACTAAGCTACATGCCTCGAACGAAAAGTACAAGGAACAAGCGGACAAGCATCGTCAACAAAAGGTGTTCGAGGTGGGCGACCAGGTAATGGTCTATTTGCGAAAGAAAGATTTCCGACCGGGACGTACAACAAGCTGAAGAATAAGAAGATTGAACCGGTACCGATCATCCGAAAGATCAATGACAATGCTTATGTTGTTGATCTTCCGGATGACATGACGATCTCACGAACTTTTAACGTTGCGGACTTGACCGAGTATCATGAACCAGCGCAGGAGGAGAACTTGAGGACGAGTTCTTTTCAAGTGGAGGGGACTGATGTAGAGCGGGTCGCGGACAATTTCATGGCCAAGATGGATCAGAAAAGGCACGGTCGACGACAGAAGTGAACCGAACCATCTGACCTTAGATCGGCTGTATCTCACAATCCGGAATGAGTTATCCGACGTAAAATATATGATTTTGGGGTAGAACGAGCTACTTTAGCCAACCAACCCCGCTATGCTGGGTTGCGCAGCCCGGATTTGTGAGAAACCCCCTGATCGACGGTCGTTTCCTCGTTTTAATTTTATTTTTATTATAAATAGTAAGTTTTAGTTTGAGTATAACTTTTCATCCGTTGGGCTTTAGGAGTTGTGTCCAACATGAAAAGTGCTTAGGATAATTAGGAGAACGGTTTGGTGAAGCCAAATAGGACACTTACTATTTTTGGCTGAAAACCTTACGCACTAGTAGACATCATGACCATCTATAAATAGTAAGTTTACTATTTATAGTAAGTTGCGAATTCTAGGAGTTTTATTTGTAATTTGAGTCTGATTTCTTTCTTATTGCTTGGTTCCCTTATTTAAAGGGTTGTGAATTCAATTTTGAAAAATCACCAATTAATTTTGAATTTATTTGAATTTATTTCTATCTTCCTGCTTTCTTTCCTCGTAAATTCGAGAAGTCTTTGTGAGGAGTCCAGAGAAGCTCCGTGGATTCGGAGTAGTTATCCTTGAGGAAGACGGTGATCGACCTTATCACGTTCATCCTTGCGTCACTTATATTCACACTGTCCATCCATCCTGAAAGCTCATTTTAAGGCATGATTATAATGATGAAGCAGATCTAAATCTTTGGTGGACCATATATCATAGGAAACAATAGTGATTAAATCCCCAACATTAAAATCTTCATGGGGCCACTGAAATGTTTATTTGATATTCAACCTGTTGATAAGGTCACAAAGACCTGGGTGAAGAGACTACAAAAATATCAGCTTGGTCCAAAACTTTTGTGGCCAAAGAAATTTTTAATTATTAATTACCACTGTTTCTGTATTATGGTCTGCTTGAGAATTGGATTAGCTTTATTTTTTAGACCATCCTCTAAAATGAATTTTCAAAGTAGATGGACGGACGGTGTAGATAGAAGGCACAAACATCACGGTGGGCCCCACGGTCGCGCCCTTTTACGACAGGTAAATTTGGGTGGGGCGGCCGATCCGAAAAATAAATTAATTATAAACGAGAATTTAATGCTAGTCAGTGGGTATTTGTTACTGCGATAGTAGATAAGACAGTAGAATGTGGTAGATCCATCTCCCCATAGAAGAGGTGTCAGGAGTAGTTATCAATCTGGACGGTCCACTAGTGGGCCCCATTATGCACATTTTCATATTCGAAAATCATTGCACTCGCTTTTATTCACTTCGTTCAATGAATCTGACCGGGTGACCGGGACCGTTCAATTCACGTGTGCTTTGAACCTTCGTGGAAGCGGATTGCACACTGACACTGCCATTAGCTGCTGAACGGTGCACTGTGGGCCCTACATAATATGTTGTATGTGATTTATCCACGCCGTTCATCCATTTTGGATCATTATTTTAGGCCATGATCCCAAAAATGAAGCAGATTCAAATCTCAGAAGCATTACACCACAAGAAAATAGTGGTGATTGAACGGTCACCATTAAAAATTGCTACGGCCACTGTAATGTTTATTTGTTATCCAACCTGTTGATTAGGTCACACAGACCTAGATGAATGGAAAACACATGTATCACCTTGATCCAAAACTTTTGTAGCACTCGCAGAGATTATATGCATCGGGCACACATTTTTGGTGATCAAGACCATTGATCTCGTGGGCAACCACGTGGACGTGATTATTAGCCAAGAATACATAGTGATTGGGCAAATCTGACCATCCATTTCCTGTGGGTTTTTTTAATTTCTAGTGGATGTGGACCGTTCTTCAGAACTTGGTGGGAACTGATCACATGGCTACTACAGTCCACTCCCCTAGCTGGCTAGACCAATGATCCAATCCCTAACCACACGACAACCCTCAGCGCTCACCCGGTAAGTCCCACCACCAATACTAGAGAAAAGCTCTCAGTTGTCAAGGATCTTCCCCGTTCACACAAGGATGAGTTAGAAATAACAATAGTTTTAAAACTGGGTGGGTCGACTCTAAACTCGGTACAGACAATTCGACTCAACGAGATTAGGAGCATCTCTCTCATAAACTCGCTGAAGAGCCTGACTCTCTCTAGACTCAGCAAGATCATAACTCTTGCTCCGTGGTAGACTCAACGAGATTAGGAGTTTCAACACCCAGTCAAGGGTTCGAGTATCCATAAGTGGTGAAATTTCACTAAGGTGTGAACGTGTGGTGGGGTGAGTGCGTGCATTAAAATAAAATAAAATAATTTTATTTTTATTTTTTTTTTTAAAAAAAGACCACAAGACCCATACAGAGTTACTTGCCCAATACAGTGCGTAAAAATCTTTTAGTCTTTTATACTTAATTTTTTGAAATTATGCGTCACTTTCCTTGGATTTCTCAAAATCCCAAATTCGGTGGAATATGATTAATTCCATTATTGCTTTAGCTACATTCCCTTCAAGTTCAAGTCTAGTTATTGAATACTTGGACTCAGATCCAATTAATCTAGGTATCTGTTAGGTGCCCATCAAGTCTTTGGATCTAGGTTTTTAGTTAAGGAGAAACAAGAGAATGTATATTGTTAGGCCTAAACGATGGCTGCACTAGACCACATGTGTGTGCCTTTATGGTGTGTAGATGTGCTCACTTATATGTGCGGCTTAGAAAAACCTTATTTTGATGATAAAATCATCTAATATGAATAGAATAAATATAATTGTACTATAAAAAGAAAACTAAGGAGTGGATCTAACCCGAACTCAACTAGACCAATTTGTAATTGGCTCCATGAGGCAAGCCTCGAACCAAACCCAATTTCTTAACGGCTCCAAAAGATGACCCTTAAAATCGGGCTGTGTCCATTAGGTACTTGCAGACCCAATTGCTCCTCTCTTGAATGTTTTCATATTGTAGGCACTTCTAAGAAATTTAAAATTTTCTAACCCATGTATATACTGTAAATTTGAGTATTAAAATATTAAATTGAGTCTATTAAAAACTCCATCGAGTTTTTGAGTTGACCTGACCCAGTAGCCATCAAGTGAGTTGAGTTTTCAAGTTTTTGAACCATGGAAACAACAGTGGAGATTTCAAAACATTCGAAAATTCGGATGAATTGCCTAGATCCTTAGGCCCGCTTCCCATTCATGATAAAGGATCGGTAGGATGTTTGGAATACAGGAAGTTTAGGGCCGTTGATCTTTAAAAATCCTTGATACGAGTTTTAAATAAAGACATAATTCTGTCGTTTGGACACATGGAACAGGTCCCTGGAAGTTAAGATGTTGCGCTTGGCTAATACATTTTATGAGGTCTATTGAAGGTGCGTTTCATCACCATTTCGTGTTTGTTAGCATTCCATGAAGAATGACTATCTCACAAGGTGTCGTCCAATTTATAATTGGAGCATATTTGGATTTGTAAAAAGCATGGGGACAGAAATAGTGTTTCTTTCATGAAACTTAAAGAAATGAAACAGTTTTCTTTGTTTGTTTCACAAGATTTTTCAAGAAAACTTGTACCCAATTTCTAATTTTTTGTTTGGCTGAAAAAAACATTCTTGAAAAAGAAATTTCCTAATAGTCAGTGGCATATATTAAATTAACACAATTAGCATGCGTATGATTCCTTACACATATTGCATACACAACAACATTAGAGAATGAACAGCTACACATATTGCATACACATCGTATGTGGGGCACTTGAAGTTGAATTATAATGCATGTGAGGTACTTGAAGTTGTATAGTGGCACATGCGGTATAAGAAATGTATCGGCACATTTGATATGTGCGCACTTGAAGTTAAGTTGACACACATGCAGATATACTATACATCGAGTAATGAGAATGAACAGCTACACATATTGCATACACATCGTATGTGGGGCACTTGAAGTTGAATTATAATGCATGTGAGGTACTTGAAGTTGTATAGTGACACATGCGGTATAAGAAATGTATCGGCACATTTGATATGTGTGCACTTGAAGTTAAGTTGACACACATGCAGATGTACTATACATCGAGTAATTGAAGATGGACAGAGGCACATCTTTTACATTGGCATGTAAGGTGCAGAGAATGCGAATAGAAAGATTCTTATATGTGAAATAACAATGTTGTCATTTTCGTTGTCCAAGATGCATTTGATGCATGCACATGACGTTATGATAACATTTTCTAAATCATGTAACTTATAATGACAATGTCTATCTTCATGTCATTACGAGATATTAGAATTACAGGAACCCAACGATGTGTTGGCACATGTGACATTGTCGTAGCATTGTCCAAATAACATGAAACATTGTCGTAGCATTGTCCAAATAACATAAATCATATCATGTTCGGGAACACATTGGCCAATGTAGTACATGTGAGACTAATGAATAAGGATAGTGGTACATTTGGTTTTAACTTTTGAAAATCCTTTTTTTTTATAATTAAAAAAATATAAATGTCAATTTTCAGGATAGAGGCAGTAAAATTAAATTATTGATTTTATTTTTTAAAAAAAAAGGAAACAAAAGAGATTTCCCAAAGAGCGAAAGGTTAGTTTTACGAAAAATGGTGTTTTCTTTAATTTTATGAAAATTAGTGTTATCTTTAATATCCTTGTCATGAATCTAAAAGGCTCTTAAGACAAACGTTAATTTCTCAATCCATTCAAAATCACTGAGATTCGACTATCCAAACCATCCAAGGTCATCAAATGTGATGACCTGTATTAAATATATTATAAAGAAGGTACACTCATTGATCTAAGCCATCCATCAAGCATCTCACCTTTGATTTCCCATCTACTTCAAAATTCATTTTGATTTTATTATTCTAACTATCTGCTAGATGGCTATAAAACTGAACAATTGATTATAACAAAGAAAGTTCCATCACTAGTTTGGACTATTCCTTTTATTAGGCCAGAAAACACTTATATTGGATCATTAATGTTTACTATGCAACTTAAACCTTTGTCATTGTATTTTATTCCGTAACTATAGAGAGAGGCTATACATGCTGAAATCTTTGTACAATGCATATAATTAAAAACATAATATTCCGTGCACATTTATCACGTGTTAAAATATTCTACATGTTTGGTCACCATGTTTAAGTACCCATGTATACCCCATACACCACCACCGATCTTTACGTGCTTACTACGTGTCATATGTGTCATTTCGTGTGCGATGGACCATATCATGTACATCACCATCGATCTTTAAGTGCTTACTATGTGTCACGTGTCATTCCATGTGCAATGGACCATAATTCCACAACTCTTTATTTTAAAGTATTTGCAAACAGCGTACAGCTATTCCAACATTCCATGTGAAAGATAGCATGTGCAGTATGCAACTCTGTGAGCATCCAAACGCCCCTAAGATCTAGGTATAAAATAGTTGGAGCATATGACATTACAACCGTAGATTACACTCACTTCCACTAATAGAATATACGTCTACACTTACCTTGATTCACCAATTTCCAATTCCATAGGCTTTTTATTTTTTCTATTAGACAACCAATCAGGGCCTTCCATTCATTAGGTAGATCACAGGTTGATAGATACATCTAACACATACATAATATGAATGAATGGTTATGAATAATATGATGATTGGGACCACATATATGCACATGGCCCATCAGCCTCAATTTAGTGACAGGGTACGCTCAAGGTTGGCCCCACTAAATGAATGGACTGGATTTTACATAGATGTGGCCCATCAGCCTTATTCTCTATATGAGAATAGCCTTGAAGCTTTCACAGGCAAGCAGAAGATAAAAAAACGCACGAGAAAGATGCTCATGTGCTTCACAATCTACTTAATTATTCTTGGCGTAACGAGTAAATGAAAATTATTGAAGGGAATAATGCAACGTCACATAATTCTTCTATTTAAAGGACTCTAATAGGTGGGCCATCAAAATCATGTACCTCTCTGTTCCCAAAATTTGGAGATTCTCTATTCCTTTTTAGAGGGAACTGATCCACCGTCCATTTTTCATGTCTCGGTGCTATGTTCCCATAGACATGGAACATGTGTGGACCATCTATTTAAAGGAAATCATTTAATGCAATAATGCAAAGAACCCATGCTCTTCTATTTAAAGTGCTCAAATAAGTGGTCCATCACATCAAAATCATGGCAGCCTTTGGTTCGAAACTTTGGAGATTCTCTATTGCTTTCTTTAGAGGACAACCTGATTCACCGTTCATTTTTGTGCCTCCATTTCACGTACCAACAGATGTAGTACATGTGTATGATTGTCGGCTCCACCATTTATTGGTACTGATATAAAAATCTACATTGATTGAGCCGTTGTCTTTCGGTTTCTATTTGAGTGCCTCATGGGGTAAAGCATTTGGACTGGACAAACCATAGTTTAAGAAATTGGATGACTCAAATCAATTCAACCAGGTTTCAACAAGATTGGAGAAAACATTATCAGTGACCCGCCCCAACTTTCATATATTTAATTGATCCATGCATCTCTCTCTCTCTCTCTCTCTCTCTCTCTCTCTCTCTCTCTCAACCGGGTTTCAACAAGATTGGAGAAAACATTATCAGTGACCCGCCCCAACTTTCATATATTTAATTGATCCATGCATCTCTCTCTCTCTCTCTCTCTCTCTCTCTCTCTCTCTCTCTCTCTCTCTCTCTCTCTCTCTCTCTCTCTCTCTCTCTCTCTCAACCGGGTTTCAACAAGATTGGAGAAAACATTATCAGTGACCCGCCCCAACTTTCATATATTTAATTGATCCATGCATCTCTCTCTCTCTCTCTCTCTCTCTCTCTCTCTCTCTCTCTCTCTCTCTCTCTCTCTCTCTCTCTCTCTCTCTCTCTCTCTCTCTCTCTCTCTCTCTCTCTCTCCCCTTTTAAATTTATAAACAGACGCACGCACCCACACCACACACTCACGCCCTGGTGGGTTGTGTGGAGCACACAGAGATGTCTGTGATAAATCCTCCATACATCTTTTGAAATATCATAATAATACATAGATCCCATGCCACATGAAACATTGGAGATTGATGGAGGGTGATGGAACTTTTGTATTAGGACGATATATATGCTTATAATTTATCTGATTGGTAATAACTCTATGAATGATTTGGATTGCACATAAACGTCATGGTCAGCTCCAGGAAGGTGTCAATGGTGGACATTCCCGTTCCAACTCTTTTGTTTGGTGTGGCCCATCTGAGTTTTGGATCTGCCTGATTTTTAAATTTTTAGCCTATTGTGGTCTTTCAAAATAATGGAACGGAGTGGATTTGTCACGGACATCTCTGTGGGCCCTACACAATCCCGGACACAGGTATATCTCCGTGGTGCCCAGGATCACTGGAAATCCGCTTTGGACAGAAATACCGTCCGATTGAAGGGTATCTGACCCATCACATTTTCCTTTCTCAAGTAAAATGCTTAAGCCACTATCTCTAACTAATTGCAGGGGTAAAATTAATCAGCCAAACCTGTTCTTGTCATACATAGTACAGATAGGGATATGAAACATTGAAACTAGTTCTTACTATCCGTCGATCAGATGGTTGGATCATCTTCCCAACCAGTGGCTACGTAGAGCAACTCAAATAAAGTACAATTTCTATCCGTTGATTTGAGGGTTGGATTCTCCACTGGTATGATTTTGTCCCCCACTCTGGTAGTGTGCATTTGCATCCACAACATGTGAGATACTCGATTATAGCATCATACGTGTCACCTGGCCAGTACATTGAAAATCTGAAATATTGAAATATAGTGGTCATTTACCACAGGTGGGCCACACCTTTGATAGACCTCGGTTAAGTATCTTTTAATCACATGGTAAATTGAAGATGTGGACACAATCTTTTTTTTATAAAGATCTATTTTTAAAAATTTAAATTAGGGAAAGCTAAGATGCAACCTTCTCTATTTAATTAAGGATTATTTGTTGTCTCTTCATCAATGTTTTTAAATTAATATAAGAACTCTTTATATCGTTATATATATATATTAAAAAGTGACTTATGCTATGCTGAGATTTGGTAAATCTACAAGCATGTGGGAGTCCTGCCATCTGCAGGCACGCACATATGCTAATGTGGAATAGATACGTAAGATCAGAGCCTTCCATCAAGTGAGCTAAGCTATTTAGATCTCCTGCCTTTACAATCAGTCCATTTCACAATTCAGGTAGACCACAACATACAAAAGAAATGGATGACTGAAAAATAAAAAAATTATTTCAACCATGAGTTTACCTTGAATGTTATGGCCCACCTACTTTTGAGATGGATGATCTAATCATTGCTTTAAACCAAATGAAAGGTTCAGATCTTGCACGTCTCCATATCCACATGTAGATGGAATTTAGCAGATCTCTGCTATGTTATTAGAAATATTTTTTAATGCAATTTGTGTTTGGACTTCAAAGATGGTGTCAGATGCATGCATTATTATTACCTGAATATAAAAATTACAACCCTACACTTACGGGACAAAATAGAGGATGCTGCATGTGTCAGACCAACTCCTCTTTTTAGTACTCAGATCGTAAGAAAAGATTCTGCTTTGGACTCGACCTACCATCCAATACACAACCTTCTTGTGAAACATTTGACTAGATGGCCCACCATAAGCATGTGGGAGCTTAATAGCATTTTAAGAAACACGTACATTAATTGACACATGTGACACGTATGAGAGAATTAAAAATTGATGGTTGCATATGACACATGCTCTTATTTAAATATGGATGGTAGCACCTGTAAACCATTTGGCACAAATGCATACATGTGCCCAAAAAATTATATTCTTAGAAAGTATCATAGTATAAGACTATTGAGCATGTATGGTCTACATAGGCTTTTAAGGAAAGAGCCGGTAGACTGTGGAGGTGAATCAAATCTGTCAAAAATAATCCCTAACAGTCATTATTCAACCGGGTTATATGTGAATTGAATTTATCTGACCTAACCATCAACCGGGTTATATGTGAATTGAATTTATCTGACCTAACCAAACCAGCTCGGATGGCACATAGAGAATGAAGCTTGAATCAAATTTTATCTATTACCTATATGCATGTTTGCCTCAACTTTCTTTTTGTGTGTAAAAAGATACTTTACAAACTATGTAAAAGGGTACTCTACAAACTCTGTTCATGTTGTGATGCGGAGAAAGCATGAAATAATAATGAAGAAGATCATGGTCTTTCTCAAGTAATAATGGCCTTGAATTTAGAAGATAGGTTCTTAAGTCTATAAGAACAAAAGAGAGAAAAATTTCAAATATGTTTGTTATGGGAAGATCCGAGATCGCTATTCCGAGCCGAGTCAGCACCGTTCTGACTAAGGCGCGATCCATTTGGGCTGAACTCAGTATCAGCACCACACGAGTCTGAAAGCAAAATTCAACTCGGAGAGGGGTCACATCCGATCGGACCAATATATGCCCTCGACCGTCTACTTGAATTCGGACTGGCGGGAGGATAACTCGAATTCGGACTGGCGGGAGGATCGCATGCTGATGCTCCGATCGGACTATCCAAGTCGAGGCTACGTTCAGAGACTCATACCACGATCGATAGAAAAATTGCCACATTGAGACGTTGTCGGAAACTTCGCCCACAGATACGCACGATCCGCCAGATACGCTGCACACGCTGTAAATTGCGGGCAATATCTCCATGATCCTAGAATTCTTCTGATCGTGTCGAGATTGTCGAACTCAGACCGCCTCCCAGGCTGGTATAAATATGATGCATCATTATGTCTACAGGTACGTAAAATCGAGCTCTCCTCTACTCTCTACTTAGATTCCCTTGTCCTGACTTAGGCATCGGAGGGTCTTCCGGCTTAGCCAGGGTCACCTTTGCCTGCTTTCCTGGTGCCGGTTCTAGGGATTATACGTGGTGGTTGATGTGGAGAGAGGGCTGACCAGATTTTCGCATCAACATTTTTTGGCGCCGTCTGTGGGAATCTGAAACTAGAAGTCAAGTTCTCATTTATGCAAGCAATAGCAAGGAAGAAGAAAGCTGCAGTGGTACAACAACAACCTGATGAGCAGACTCGGTCGTCGTTATCGCTTCATACCGCGCAATCGGTCGAGTAAGTACCGCGCCATGCAAAGGGAGATTCAAGCCCTGCGCAACGAGATAAACTCAATGAAACAACAACGGGAGCCAGAACTATGCCCAGTTCAAGAACAACCCGTTCTCGAGCCGGTGGGGTTGTTTGTGAAAACTCGCTCCGTGCCGAGGAGTGTGAGACCCGAAGTTCCCCAACGTTCGGGGGTACCGCAGTCGGGTCAAAATCTTCCTGCGGCATGTGGTGAGGCATCCGCATGGAACGATCCTGCTCGAGCTACGACTACTGTTCACTCGGCCACATCTGCCCTGCCCCCCACGAACCTTCCTCATAGTTAGAGCGAAGGAGGGAAAGGAGGGCACCAGAGGTCGAGCATGCTCCAGAGGTCGTCATGGAGAATAAAGACCCATGGGAAGCGCAGTTTGCGGAGTTGAAAGATAAGTTCCTAACGTTGGAGAAAAAGTAGGAGCAATCGACGGTTCTGGCCACGATCCAGGCGATGATGGAAGAAACCGAGCCCCCCTTCACTCCGGTCATCATGGCCGAAGTAATGCCACAGAGGTTCCGAATGCCTCCCGTCATCCAGTATTAGGGATCGGGGGATCCATCCGAGCACTTGGAGTCCTACCGATCATGGATGCAGATCCAGACAGCAAAGGATGCAATGATGTGTAGGGGGTTCTCTATCACCCTCACAGGGTCCGCTCGGATCTGGTATCGCCAGCTGAAGCCTGGTTCCGTGGGTTCATTCGCGGAACTAAGTCGACTATTCCTTACGCAGTTCATAAGCGGTAAGAGAAGTCAGAAGCCCAACACTCACCTGCTTACCATTAAGCAGACACCGAAAGAATCACTGAAGGATTACGTCACTCGCTTCAATGAAGAAGCGTTACATGTCGAGGACTACGATGATAAAATGACCCTCGCAGCCATCTTGAGCGGACTGAAGGAAGGAAAGTTCGCTTTCTCCATCGGAAAGAATCCGCCGAAGACGCTAGCGGACTTTATGGCGAAAGCTCAAAAGTATACCACACCGAGGAGTTCACTAATGCCCGTAAGGGTATGCAAGTGTCCGATTCGACGAATAAAGGGAAGAGGCCTCGGAACGAAGACTCCCACTCGACCGGCAAATGGATCGATGACCGCGTTTCCCGTGATCGTCGACTGAGCCACAGGCCGGAGGAAAATTTTTGTTCCTATACCCCGCTCAACACATCGGCCGAACAAATCCTGATGGATATCCGAGGAGACAGACTGCTTAATTGGCCAGTCTGTATGAGAGCTGATCCCGAGCATCGGGACAAACGAAAATATTGCCGTTTCCACCGGGACCACGGTCATAACACGGACGATTGCGTAGATCTGAAGGACGAGATTGAGTCCCTCATCCGCAAAGGACATTTGCACCGCTATACGAAGAAGAAAAAGTTCGCTCGGAGAGAGGAGCGACCGCGGGAGTAGCCGAACAACCCCCCAGAGGAACCCGCCGAAATTCGTACCATCTTCGGGGGATCAGCTGGGGGAGGGGACTCAAACAGGGCTCGAAAAGCCCATTCTCGGAGGTCCGAGTCGGAACACCATATCCACTTAGCAGAACGTCCCAGTAAGAAACTCCGAGTCGCTCCATGCAGCCTGACCTTCACGGAAGAAGATGCGTGCGGGATCCGGCATCCACACGACGACGCATTAGTAGTCACCATGACCATAGCCAATCACAAAGTGTACCGCATCTTACTCGACACTGGAAGTTCTGCTGATGTCATGTACTCTGAAGCATTCAAAAAGATGAGAATTCCACGGTCCAAACTCCGACCTGTGAAGACTCCTTTACACGGATTTACCGGAGAGAGAATTATCTCCGAAGGAGCCATCTCCCTCCAAGTAACTACGGGAGAAGGGCAACATCAAGTCACACTCCTGGTTGACTTTTTAGTTGTCAATGTTCCATCAGTCCACAACGTGATCCTGGGCCGACCCTCCCTCAACGCAATGAGGGCGGTCGTCTCGACTTACCATCTTATGATGAAGTTCCCGGCTGAAGGCGGGATTGGTTATCTCCGAGGCGATCAACGCAAGGCCCGGAGATATTATGCGATAGCCGTGAGAAAAGGGGCCGCTAAACAAACGCTAGTAGTCAACGCCTTGGACCCTCGCGGGGCGACGGAGAATCCCCCCGTCGAAGATCTAGCAAGAATACCGCTTGATAAACCAGACCCGAGCAAAACTGTTCAACTCGGAGTATCCCTGAATCCCGAGCGGAGAGACGAGTTACTGGCCTTCTTGAGGCAATACCGGGACATCTTCACATGGTCGCACCTAGACATGCCGGGGATCTCACCCGATGTGCTAGTTCACAGGGTGAATGTGAACCCAGACCACCGGCCAGTGAAGCAAAAAAGAAGACCGTTCGATGCCGAGCGATATGAAGCCATTGCCGAGGAGGTCTTAGTCCTGCTCGACGAGGGTCTCATAGAAGAAGTGTACTATCCTGATTGGATAGCAAATGTTGTACTCGTCAGGAAGTCCAAGGGAAAGTGGCGGGTCTGTGTAGACTATTCCGATCTGAACAAGGCATGTCCTAAAGACAGCTTCCCACTACCTCGGATCGATCAACTGGTGGACAGCACAGCTGGGTATGAGCTACTCTCATTCCTGGACGCTTATTCCGGATACAATCAGATCGCAATGTATCCCCCAGACAGGCAGAAGACGACCTTTGTCACGGACAGAGGACTCTACTGTTACCGGGTCATGCCGTTTGGCCTGAAAAACGCTAGGGTAATATATCAGAGGTTGGTGAATCAAATGTTCGCCAAACAGATCGGATATAACATGGAGGTGTATGTGGACAACATGCTGGTGAAAAGTGTCAAAGCCTCCGACCACCTCGCTGATCTCGAAGAAACATTCAATGTCCTCCAATGTGTGTTCGGAGTTGAGTCAGGGAAGTTCCTAGGCTTCCAGGTCAGTCAGCGAGGGATTGAGGCCAACCCTGACAAAATCAAGGCTCTCCTCGACATGAATTCGTCTCGAACTTTAAAAGAGATACGGTGTCTCACGAGAAGAGTTGACGCCCTCGGACGCTTCATATCTAGGGCTATAGACAAATGCCTTCCTTTCTTCCAGCAGCTGAAGGGCCACAAGAAGGCGGAGTGGACGTCGGATTGCGAGCAAGCCTTCCAGCAACTGAAACAGTACTTGGGATCGCCGCCACTCTTGTCCAAGCCAGAAGAAGGAGAGCCCTTGTTCCTCTACCTCGCTGTTTCGACCTCAGCCGTCAGCTCGGCTCTGATCAGAGAAGTTGGAACTAAGCAGTATCCCGTGTACTACGTAAGTAAAGTCATGGTACCGGCCGAGACAAGGTACCAGTCCTTGGAGAAACTGGCACTCTGCTCGTCGTTTCGGCTAGAAGACTCCGGCCATATTTCCAAGCCCATACCATAATCGTACTGACAAACTCCTCCCTGAGGCAGATCCTCCAAAGACCCGAAGTGTCAGGTCAGATGACCAAATGAGCTGTAGAACTCGGAGAGTTTGACATTCAGTTCCGGCCCAGGATGACACTCAAGGGACAAGCTGTGGCCGACTTCATCACCGAATTGACAACTCCGGATGAGGAGTAAGTCAGGAAGGAAGTCGAAATGACATCACCCATCTCGCTGAGCAATCAAGAGCTCGCGTCAGATCCGGGATGGGTCCTTCATGTTGATGGATCTTCTAACATTAAAGGAGCAGGTGTCGATATCGTCCTAGTTGCACCCGATTCAACGACGATTCAATACGCCATCAAGCTCGGGTTCAAAGCTTCAAATAACGAGGCCGAATACGAAGCGCTGCTAGCTGGACTTCGGCTGGCAGCGAGCCTGAGTGTTCAGACCTTACAAGTCCGCAACGACTCACAGTTGGTAGTAAACCATATCTCTTCGGAGTACGAAGCTAAGGAGGTCAGAATGATTGCTTACCTCGAAGAAACGAAGAAATTGATCGAGAAGTTTTGGAGTTGCACCATCTAGCAGATCCCCAGAGCCAAGAATTCATGAGCCGACGCCTTAGCAAAGCTCGCCTCGGCCTCCGAGGGAAAGATCCCATGTTTTGTTCCGGTCGAGTTCGTTGAGCACCCAAGCATCGGCCAGTCAGAGGAGGTCAGCCCCGTCCAGTCCATCCCTAGTTGAATGGACCCCATTTTCAATTATCTATCAACCGGCGAAACCCCCTCGGATAAGCTTGAGGTGAGGCGACTCAGGATCCGAGCAGCACGTTACGCCATATTGAACGGAGTACTGTATAAGAAGGGACATTCCCAGCCTTACCTTAGGTGCCTCCGGTCGGACGAGGCCGATTACGTGATTCAAGAGATTCACGAGGGAATCTGCGAAAATCATTCGGGCAGCCGTGCCTTGGCCATGAAGATACTTCGTCAAGGGTGTTTCTGGCCAACTCTCAAGCAAGACTCTAAGAATTTTGTTCGAAAGTGCGACAAGTATCAGCGTTTCGCTGCCGTGCCGAGACAACCGGCAGAGGAAATGACCCCCATGAGTGGGTCATGACCGTTCGCCCAATGGGGGATCGACATCATCGGCCCCTTGCCCACTGGGAAGGGACAGGTTAAGTTTGCTATAGTCGCGGTCGACTACTTCACCAAGTGGGCCGAAGCCGAGGCAGTCGCAAAGATCACCGAGCGAAAAGTGATCGATTTCGTGTGGAAAAATATCATCTGCCGGTTCGGAATTTCGAGAACCATCGTCTCTGATAACGGCCGCCAATTCGACAATGATAAGTTCCGTTGTATATGCCAAGGACTTGGCATTGTGAACGCTTACTCATCACCCCGGCACCCACAGTCGAATGGACAGGTAGAAGCAGTTAACAAGGTCATTAAGCACCATCTCAAGACAAAGTTGGAAAAAGAAAAGGAGAATTGAGCCGAAGAACTCCCCTTCGTCCTCTGGGCTTACAGGACTACAGCTTAGACTTCGACAGGCGAAACCCCATTTCGTTATCCTACGGCTCGGAGGCAATGATGTCAGTAGAGATCGGGCTCCCTACAGCACGGGTGAGGAGTTTCGAAGAAGGTCAAAACTCCTAGTAGATAGCGACTAATCTGGATTTGCTTGAGAAACTCCGAGAAGTTTCCAAGCTCCGAACAGCGGCACGGCGCCAGCAGGTAGCGTGCTTATACAATTCCAAAGTCAAATTCAGGCGCTTCCGATCAGGGGACTTAATCCTCTGATGGGTTTTTCAGAACACGGCCGAACCCGGGGCGGGAGAGCTCGAACCCAATTGGGAAGGTCCATACCAGGTGGTCAGGTCTGTAAAATCGGGCTCGTACCACCTGAAAGACCTCGAAGGCCGTCATTTCCCTCATCCTTGGAACGCCGAGCACCTGAAGATCTACTACCCTTAGAGGAACTAGCCTTCTAAGACTTACAATAAAATGTACGCCTCCGAGCGACTAGCCTTTAAGGCTCCCAATAAAAGGTCAATTCTATTTTTAAATGCATCCAATTGTCCTATTCGTACAGGCACGAATTAAGCGGTCCGTTCCTTTAAGGGATCGGAACCTAACCTCACAGAAGGTCGACGAGGCATCCCTTCAGGGGAAAAAGCCTAAAAATGATCCGACCACCTGATTAAGTGTTCGACTCGCCATACAACAAAATAGAGGTGACGGGCCAAGTATCCTAAGGGGTCGGACTCAACTAAGGCTTGGGCCGAGGAGGCTCGGATAATCGACCCCAAAAACTAAATGGCAGCGGATTAAGATCATCAGCTTAACATCTCAAGCAAATCAACAATGTGACAAGAATATTTTTCATTAAATTCCCTCGGAGGGACAAAAGTACATAGGTACATTGATAGCTGAAAGAAAAAAAAAAAAGAGGTCTTCGGACTGGAGGAGGAGCTTGGGCATCAGGAACCTAGGCGTTGGGAGCTGGTTCCGAGCGGACGATGTCAGCTGAGGTATCTTCGGAGTCGTCGGGTAAGAGAAAATCGAGATCTAGGTCCGGGTACAAACCCAGAACCGCCTCGAGGCATGCGTCGAAGCCGCGGTTGTAGAACGTTGCGGCCTCAGCATCCCTCTCCTTAGAAGTCTTGAAGTTTTCGATTGCAGCAGCAACCGCTGCGGCCAAATAGGCCTCGTCCTTCACCCTCTGGGCCTCCACGGCTTGATTCACTGCTCGTGTCCGCTCCTCAGCCGTCTCGGCCTTGGCACGATTCAGAGCTTCCCCAAGCCGAACTGTCTCCATGGCCAAGGAGTCCGCATGGACCCTGGCAGGGATCAGCTCAGCAGTCGCTGCGTCACCACTCTTCTTAAAATCATTTACCTTATCCTGCAGATGTATCTCCCTGGCCTCCAAGTCGTGACGACACCCTACAGTCGCCTGACCCTGGCCCTCTCGCCCGTAATCTGTTAGCGGAGGCCAGTCTCCTCAAACCTCAAGGCTGCCACCTCGGTCAGGAGAGCCTCCAACTCCGTCTCCTTCCCCTTGTACTCTCGCACTCTCTGCCGAATGGAGAGCAGCACCAGGACGGCCTGAACAGAAAATAAAGATCAGTATCTACGGAATGTGTATAAGAACATCAAAGAAAGGAGGTCTTCTCGGAGACATACCATATAATATACGGAGGCGAAGTCGTTCAGGAAGCCTCCATCCGATCGCTCAAGAGTCTGGGCGATGTCTTTCTCCTTGGCATGCTTAGCGGCCCACGAAGCCAAGCATGCCATGTGATAGCCGGGTTCGAACCTCCCCCCGCTCGTGCCCGCTTGGGCAGAGGCCTTAGCCCCCTCGGCCCCTACCCGACTGCCGGCCGAGTTTTGACCCTCAGCGCGGACCTCCCCCTCAACCTCAGGGGGAAGGTACATTTTTTGCTACCCCGTTAGCTCCCTCTCTTAGAGGATGAGGGAACAACGATGGGGGGTTCGGGGGCTATGGCGGGAATGGTGGCGGGAGGAATGGCGACGGAGGGAGCCCGAGCAACAGAGCTCGGCGCAGCCGGGGTGTCGGCCTCGGCTACTCGGACGACCCTCGAAGGAAGGCGTACCACTGGCCGAAGCACTACCGGAGGAGTCGCGACAGTGCTAGGGCGCTTCGGAGCAAGCAGTGCGGACGGAGTGCCGGCGGGCCTCGATACCGGACTTGATGGAATTGGTGCAGCAGAAGATTCTCCCATACGAGCGGGAGTCGGCTTCTTCTGAGTGATCTTCACTCGGGGGCTTCTTTGAGTAGCTCCGCTGCGCTCGGAGCTGTCTTCCTCTTTCACGCCCCGGACGCCTCAGCCATACCTGCGAAAGAAAACTATCAACTACTAAATAAGTGAATGAAAGATTATTGAAGAGGTCAAGACAGCTTACTCAGAGAGGTGGCCAGAGGTTGGGATTTGCAGAGCCCAGACAGGTGAAGGTTGGCCGCAGTTATCAGATCGGCCCAGGAGCGAAGCGACTCCGACCACGCTCTGGCCTTTGCGACCTGATTCTTCTGGTCCGAGTCTAGGAGCGGCAACCCCTTCGCAAAAGCTGCAAAATAAAAAAATGTCACTTCTACGAAAACAGACGGAAATCAAAATAGTGACTCGGATGTAAAATGAAGTCTGACCTGGCTTTGTAAAATGGGTCGGAACCCGAGTTGTTAAGGTCCCAAGCTCAGCTGTCGAAGCCTCCCAATCACCTGTTGCCCAGAACCATTTGTTCTTCCAGTCCTTATTGGAAGACGGCAGGTGCATCACCAACCCCGACCCTTTGCTCCCCCGAGTCACGAAATAGTACCATGGGTCGTTGCTATCATGCTTGACCATGTACAGGCTCAGCAGCTCCTCTGGGGTCAGCTCGGGGTTCCCAACTTGCTTTCAAATTATGTAAACTGAGATCATCACCCTCCATGCATTCGGAGCGAACTGTCCAGGAGCCAGCTCGAGGTACGTCGCTACATTCCGGATGAAGGGATGCAGTGGGAGACAGACCCCACACTGCAGCGCGCAGAGAAAAATGGCCACCTCACCCTTAGCTGGAGCGCCAGTAATGTCCAAAGGGCCAGGAGCCCTTATCTGCACGGAGTCGGGGACCTGGAACTCCAAGCGGATTCATTCCATTTAGGATTCTTACATGACATAACTCCCAGGGACAACGTCTGCGGTCCGCAGATTCACAGGCATATCAGTGGCGGTAGGAGTTTCGACTCGGTGTGCTCGGAGAGCAGCCTTCTTACTGGGTTGCTTTGTCCTAAAACCCAGTGTCTTTTGCTTCCGAGGCGGGGGGTACGGGAGAGTGGCTTCGAAAGGTCCCTCGGAAGACCCGCTTTCGCTCCCGGTACTCCCCGGCTAGGAATCGTCGCCATACTTGCGGACCATCTCTAGATCAGAAGACATTGTGGAAACAAGGATGTAGGTGAGCGAGACTCACCGGATGATGGTCGAAAATTACCTTTTTACCGAAAACCTTAAGTTTGGCCGGAATCGCCCTTCGTCGAAAATCACCTCTCCGGTGTGCTCTCTTAAACCAGAAAGCGAAATGACTAACGAACGCCCGAAGCGCCTTATATAGGCAGCAAAAGATTTTCGCATTAATGGCCAGCTTTGATGGCAGTAGCCGAATCGACACGAGCCGATCTCCGAACACACATGGCAGCACCGCATAGGATAAATACCGAACCGTCAGTATGGCCCCGACATCGGGTAGTGTGCCTCGATACGTGAAAAGACACCTCAGCAGTCGGAGCCATCATAAATACGCCGCCTTAAGCCTGTGTAGCAACTTCTCATAGGCTGGGGGAAGATCGGGGATCGTAACCGTCGCCACGCGTAAACAGAAGCGACCAGCACGCGCAGTTTGAAATCCGTCATCAATGCGGCGAGCGGGAAACCTCCTGTGTAATTACTCTCTGAGCCTGCAAGCAAGCTCGAAGAGTAGGGGGATTCTGTTATGGGAGGATCCGAGATCGCTATTCCGAGCCGAGTCAGCACCGTTCCGACTAAGGCGCGACCCATTTGGGCTGAACTCAGTATCAGCACCACACGAGTCTGAAAGCAGAATTCAGCTCAGAAAGGGGTCACATCCGATCGGACCAATATATGCCCTCGACCGTCTACTTGAATTCGGATTGGCGGGAGGATAACTCGAATTCGGACTGGCGGGAGGATCGCATGCTGATACTCCGGTCGGACTATCCAAGCCGAGGCTACGTTCAGAGACTCATACCACAATCGATAGGAAAATTGCCACATTAAGACGTGGCCGAAAACTTCGCCCGCAGATACCCATGATCCGCCAGATACGCTGCACACGCGGTAAATTGCGGGCAATATCTCCATGATCCTAGAATTCCTCTGATCGTGCCGAGATTGTCGGACTCAGACCACCTCCCAGGCTGGTATAAATAGGACGCATCACCATGTCTATAGGTACGCAAAATCGAGCTCTCTTCTACTCTCTACTCAGACCCTGATTCCCTTGTCCTGACTTAGGCATCGGAGGGTCCCCCGGCTTAGCCAGGGTCACCTTTGCCTGCTTTCCTGGTGTAAGTTATAGGGATTATACGTGGTGGTTGACGTGGAGAGAGGGCTGACCAGATTTTGACATCAACATTGTTTACTAAATAATAATCTAAAAGTGCTCAATTAATTTGAAATTATACAAAATGACAAAAATATTATCAAAGATTAAATTTGTTTAAAGATAGAAATGCCCTGATGAACTTTACCATAGCATTCTTGACATTATTATCAGTAATTTTTAAAAATTACATAAATCCTAAAACTAAAAAAATAAAGAGATATGATGAAATTTTATTTTTTTTTTTAAATGAATGATTTTTTTGAAAATTACAATTTTAAATATTAAGACAAGCATTTCTTATAAAACGGACATCCATGACCTACCATACAATTTAGTTGACTCCAAAATCACCGTTACATAAAGATTGATAGGTTGTGTACTTCATGACGATGACCAAATTAAGAGTTACATTCAATTTACAATCAATACTTCAAATGACAATTTCTTCGAATCTAGAATTTTTTTTTTTCGAACCAAACACGCCTGGAATTCAGTTACATCATAACCTACTTAGAACTAGGTCCGATTCCAACGAATTACTTGTACTTATGTTTTGGTTTCTTTTGATTCAGTCATGCTAAAAATTTATTTATGGCATATCCAACGTCATATTGTCAATGTAAGATAGCATTAGCAATACATTGCATTGCTTGCACATAAACAATTACATTACAAACATAACTATGAGTTGACGCATACCCAGCAGCACCGGATCCCCTAACTTAGGAAGGTCTAGTTAATTCATCCCTAACTCAACCCAAGATTGAATGAGTCAATGTCACCGGGCCTTTTAACCATGCATGATTGACTCGTCTCAACGATTGCGGCTTATGGCAACAACAATAGTGTCAGCTTGCATTGCATCATGCAACAACATCTGAGTCTCTATCTACCCTAATCCACTCGCACATATTTAAAAAGGCAAATGGACAGCTCCACTCCAAGGAAAATTGATTTTAAAAACAGATCAACCGAGTCAGTTCAAAATCTGGTTGAATTGACCCAATTCCAGATGGTTTGCAACCTCAAGTACATTTGAGTCTAACACATCCGGAGTAACTGATTTATAGTTGGAAATATTTTAACTCAAATATATTAATCTAGAAGTTTTCTAAACCCACACGTCTGTTGGAGCCCTGGCCATCCACATACAGACATACGTGTCAACATGGCACGTGTGCATGATCAGATCTTTTTCCTTTAGATGGGGTGTATTATCTTATATCTTTGGGTCTAAAAATTAGGCTACTTAACTCCTCAGGATTCAGGTGGACCAGAGCATAAAAGACAAATGAATGGATAGAAACAATAATTTATTTAAATCAACAGCTTATTTTTCTATGTTGTGGCCCACCAAGAGGAGTGAAATATACTGACTTTTGAAGCAAAAGATTTAATCATAGAGCCAAACCATAGATTAAAGGAGACCGTGAGTGTCCAATTATGCCACGTAGGATGATTTGGACAGGTCATGTCAGATCTTCTAATATTTCTATCAATGTCTATGATGTATCTTATAAGCATTGCTCTCCTCCAAGGGCTGTAGTCCAAATAGCGAGAAAATGACAAAAGGGTTATCTTCTCTAATTTATCCATGTACCACTAGACAGTGATTTCCATCATTGAAATTTGTATTTTGGAAAAGGTGAGATGGGACAGGAGCTACATGTGATTTATCTTTTTTCACACCATCCATTTACTTGTCCCTGCTACAGGTGGAAATTGGTCTTAAATACACATATATCATGCAATTCTAGCCATTTGATCAATCACCTTTCAAGCTATGGTAGGAAGCAAGATCTTAATGGTCCACAATTAGTATAAGAGTGTGAAGAAAGTAATTCTTTTGATGTTTTAAACATATCACAATCAGTTAGAAGGTCAAATGCATTGGACAGCTCTACATTAATAAATCACTTGGCCACATGTACTCTGGAGAGATGGTTCTATCATATTCCGGTTCTCCGGACCCTGCCGGAAATTACTTAGCCCACCAAAAGAGAGAAAATGAGTGCTTGTTATTTTTTTAAAACATTTTCTTCTATTCGTAGGCGAGGGATTGAGACTAAAAGCTTACTTATATAATAATATTGAAATGGTCATATTCAACTAGTTGGATGGAAAGTTATCATTCAACTAAGGGATGAGTTCTAATTTTTTACCTTTAATGTAAAATCCAATCTTTCTACCAGTTAAAAATAAATAAAAATCAACTCATGTCACTCATCAGGTGGGCCACAACATAAAAACAACATATGGTTGTTGATGTAATAAAAAAATACTAGTCTAGCCTACATGATGGATGCATCAAGCTGATCTTTGCATGAGTAGATCCTCATGTGGTGGCCCCTACTTTTTGGATGGATAGGATGTTGCTCAAATATGACAAGATGGAAATTTTGTGCTCATTGGTTGGACAGCATATTAACTGTCCAACCAGTTGGAAATAGGCATCTCTGATAATATTAATAATTACTTATTCCACACGCATATGCACATGTAACAGGACAATGACATGTAGCCGAGAAGCCCTACAATATCTATTTTACTTTGGCACTAATGCATTTAATGAGCTAAGGGAAGATGGTGAAATTGGAATGCTGTGGAGCCATGCATAGGACACATGGTCAAGTGACTCATCAATCTAGATTATCCATTTAGTAGCTTTTAAAAACTTACACTTATCAAAGAATCATCCAATGGGTCTTATAATTGATGGTAAGGGTGCAATTCAAGCAGTGTGCAACAATGCACCAAGAGAAATCTAAATCGTCTGAAGATTTCAGATCAATAGATTTGATACCATGATAATGTTTGAAATTGAAGAAATTTTAATTGCTTTTTTTGTATTATTCTTCATACAAAATTGAATTTAAATAAAGAACTTACATGTGTATATAAAGAAATCTTACAATAAAATTTAATTAGAACCAATCTTAATTAAAAAAATTTTATACACGGCTAATTATAAACATGGCAAATAAAACTAATACTATACACGACAAACATACAACTAATAATATTTACAATGATATTACGGTTAGGTCATGTTAAGGGTCAACCTCTAAACCCAATCCAACCTCAATAGGATCTAACCCCAACGTAACTCAACCCAAATTCCAACTTGAGATGCCCAAACTAAGGTACTTAGTACATAGCCCAAAACTAACTGGACCCAATCCAAATACATGTAATTATTCCCAACCTAACATAAATTTTCTAATCCACCCAAACCCAATTTGATTTCAAATTGGGTTGGAGTTATCCAAATTTAGCTAGATTTGAGGACCCTGATAACAAGACCTGACCTCAGGTTGAGTCAGTCAAGTTTGGTTCAACCAAACTCAAGTTACAATAATTGATGGACCCCTGTAATGAAATAGGCCTTAAGCTTGGGGCATCTCATCATTATTATGAGATTACTTGATGAGTGGGTTAGATGACATACACATAACACAATAGACGTTGCACATTCAGTAGGATAAATTTACATAGGATATGCAATTGAATAGGTATTCCATGCTATTGAATAACTATTAATAAATTCTATTAGCAGTTGAATAAAAATTATCTAATAATTATTCTTATTCTACAACTTTGTAGAACCCCGCATTCGAATAATTAATAGAAATCTAATTAATAAAGGGACGAGCATCTACATTAACGTTAAGAGGCAGTTTGATTTTCCAATTCCTTAGTAAATACCTTATAAATGCATAATAATTATTTCAATACCTATGCATGGCATCCTTCTCTATACTTGATTTGACTGCCTACCTTTTAAACATAAAAAATAAGAATGCCTCAAAAAATTTGTAAGCCCACCGCTATGCATGTAGCTTATCTACACTATTCATCTGTTATGTCAGCTGGATTTATAGCATAACCAAAATAAGGTAAATCTAAAGCTCAAGTGGACCACACTATAGGAAAAAGTGAATTGATCACTTACTGTTAAAAATTTCTTAGGACCACTTTCTTTTGGTGTGGGCCACTTGATTGTTGGATCTGTCTCATTTTTCTTCTAATGCCTTAAAATGTTATAGTAAAATGAATGAATGGAACAAATATATCATATAAATCACCGGGCCCTTTAACCATGATTTTCTATCAAGGATTGCATCACACAACGAAAACATTGTGTCGGCATGCATCACATCATGCAACATCGAGTCTGCATCTAACCTAACCTACTTGCACGTATTAAAAGGGCAAATGGACAGTTCCACTCCAAGGAAATTTGATTTTAAAAACAGATGAACCGGATCAGTTCAAAATCCAGTTGAGGTGACCCAAGTCCAGATGGTTTGCAACCTCCAGTACATTACAGTCCAACATATCCAGAGTAACTGATTTATAGCTGGAAATATTTCAACTCAGATATATAAAGTAATAACCTAGAGGTTTCCTAGCCCCACACGTATGTTGGAGCCTTGGCAATCCACATGCGGGCATACGTGTCAACATGGCACGTGTGCATGATCAGATTTTTCCCCCTTATATGGGGTACAATGTCTTAGATCTTCAGGTCTAAAAATTAGGCTGGTTCACTCAGGACTCAGCTGGAGCAGAGTATAAAAAATAAATGGACGTATAGAAAAATAAAATATTTAAATCAGCTCCTTTTTGTATGTTGTGGCCCACTAGATGAGTGAAATATATTGACTTTTGAAGCAGAAGATTAATCATAGAGCCAAACTATAGATTAATGGAGACTATGAGTGTCCAATCATGCCACGTAGGATGATTTGGACATATCATGTCAGATCTTCTAATGTCTCTATCAATGACTGTGATTTATCTTATCTTATAAGCACTGCTCTCCCAAGTGTTGAAGTCCAAATAGCTAAGAAATGACAAAAGGGTAATCTTGTCTGAAATTTGCATTGTGGAAAAGGGGAGATGGGCCACATGTGATTTATCTTTTTGCACCATCCATCTAATTTTCCCTTATATAGATGGAAATTGGTCCAAAATACACATATCATGTGATTCTTGCCATTTGATCAATGGCCTTTCAATCAATGGTAGGAAGCAATATTTTAATGGTCCACAATTAATATAAGAGCATGAAGAAAAGATACTTGGAATTGTCAAATAGGCTTGATATTTTAAACATGCCACGGACCGTTCTGCATCAATAAATCACCTGGCAACATGTACTCTGGAGAGATGGTACTATCATATTCCGGTTCTCCGGCCAGGCCAGAAACCTCACCCACCAAAAGACAAGAGTGTTTGTGTTTTTTTACCCTTTTCTTCTATTGGTAGGTAAGGGATTGAGACAAAGTATAGTTATATAATAATATTGAAATGGTCATATCCAACTAGGGGTAAGTTCCAATTCTTTCATGTTCATGTGAAATCCGATCTTTTACCTAGTGAAAAAATCAACCTGTTCCACTCATCAGGTGGGCCCCAAAATTTTAAAAAATAAATAAAAGGATAGTCATTGATATAATAAAACAATCCTAGTGTGGCCTACATGATGGTTGCATTAAGCTCATTTTTGCATAAAGAGATCCTCATGGTGGCCCAATCTTTTGTGGATGGATAGGATGTTGCTCAAGCATGACAAGATGAAAATTATATGCTCATTGGTTGGATAGCATGCATATTAGCTCTCCAACCGGTTGGACATAGGCATATGCTTCTCTCATAATAATAATTATTTATTCCACACACACATATATATATATATATATACATGGTCAGGTGATTCATCAATCTAGACTATCCATTTATTAATGATTTTATGATGGATAGATGCAATGTTTTAAAATATATCAAATAAATCATCTAAGAGCCCTATAATTGATGGTAGGGGTTAACTCAAGTAGGTTGGGTCATGTTGAGAGTCACCCCTAATTCGGATCTAGCCTCAGGAGGATCTAACACCTGACCTGACTCACCCCAAATTCTAACATGAGGCGCCCAAACTGAATTCCTTAATACTCAACCCAAACCAACCCAGCTAACCCAAATACATGTAGTCATTCCGAGCATAAATTTACTTACCTCAAACCCAATTTGCTTTATCCAAATCTAGCTGAATCCGAGGACCCTAACAACATGACCTGACCCCAAGTTGGGTCAGTTGGGTTCAGTTTACTTAAACCCAAGTTGCAGTAATTGATGGACCTCAGGTTAATCAGGTTCAGTTAAGATCACTTGATGAGTAGGTTAGATGACACACGTATAATACAATGAATGCCGCCCATTCAATCAAATAAACTTACACATCATCAAATAACCCTTGTATGCAATTGAATACATATTCCATGCAATTTAATAATTCTATACGCTGCTGAATAAAAATAATCTAATAATCTCGTTCTACAACTTTGTAGAGTCTCCGCATTCCAATATTAATTGAATTGTAATTAATAAAGGATGTAGCATCTACATTCACACCTTAATTGATTTTTGCATGCGCCCATTTTCATCTCCTCAAAAACTTCAAATTGAATGGGTGTGTTTGGCTGCACCAAATATCATTTCACACGCACAAAGGGAGAGGTAAAATAGGCATATCAATGAGAGTTGGTGAGGAAATGGAATGAAATAGCATAAAGAAGTACATTGTCATGCAATGAAAAAGTCTAGCCCTATGTTTGACGGTCCACCAAACAATAGAAGTCACAAAGATTCAGAATTCTCAATTCGTCGTGTAATAACTGTTCAATGGCCATCATTCATCTGTTTACAGAGTGGAATACACAGAGATTCTGGTCCCGAAAAACCAGATTAATGGACATTTGATTACTGAATTTGACAGTAAGATATTAACCATCCATTAGATGTTACCCGCTTGGCTATGTTTAGAGGATCAAAGGCTTTTGGCCAAAGTTAGGTCCAAACGGGCCCACCTCAATGCTTATATTGTAAATCCACGCCGTCCATACGATTTTTCAGATGGTGCATGGTCCCAAAAATGAGGCAGATCTGAACTATACAGTAGGGATTGAATTCCTGCCATTAAAAACTTGTTGGGGACTATTGGATCAAGATGCGATTCGTGATTTCCCTTTATCCAGGACTTTGTGACCTTACCAACAGTGTGGATGGAAAATAAACATTAACGGACCCTAGGAATATTTTAACGGTGGACATTCAATCACCACTGTTTTCCTATAGTGTGGTCCACATGAGAGTTGGATCTGCCTCGTTTTTTAGACCATGTTTTAAAATGATCCAACCAAAAGGATGGACCGAGGGGATATACAACACATAGATCAAGGTGAGCCCCACGGTCAGGGCCTCACCCACTAAGCTGTTACCCCTGCCTCACCTAATCCGCCCCCTGGTTAAATCACATGACTCATCTCCCAACCTAGTGAATTTCCCGAACCACGAGGCTCGGTCCCTTCCGAACCTACAGTCCTCAGACGGCTCCTCCGCATGTAACGGCTGCCTATCACATATCGAAGCTTAAAATAAGAGTAGCATCCCTTGAAAGCTCCGGTCGCTGTACTGACATAGAAAATGTATTATTTAAATCACAAAACTAGAAGAAAATGTATTATTTAAATCGCAATAGCTGTACTTGAACTTTCAATACGACTATTTAATTTCTGCAAACTTATTACATTTATAGGTGATCTGATCCGTGAAAAGCGTGGGTCAACCCATGATGATCACATGGTATGAAAATCAACCCAATGGTGTGCTTCAGTGTAATGGTGTGGCCCACCCAATAAGTTTAATTTGAAAATCAAACCGATGGTATGATTCAGTGTAATGGTGTGGCCCACCCAATAATTTTAATTTGAATTACTTGAATGCTACTTTAGTAATTCCTCACTAGTAAATGCCTGCTTATCATTCATCACACTATACTTGAGTATGAAAGATTTCCCCTGTAATAAATTAAAAATCAACCACACGTCTGCTTGCCTTGTCATTGATAGTTGTGAGCTCATGAAGAGATATAAAATAACAAGCACAGCTGCAAAATATAATAATAAAAGCAATAGTAGCAACAACAACAATTACTACTATTATTACTAATTTACCATTATTATAACAACAACAAAGCAGCAACAGCAATAATGATTCTATTAATATAGAATGCTAATCGATCTTGAACATTTCTTTCATTATATTTATGTTTTCCAATATAGTAAAACACTTAGAAATAAAAGGCATTTCAAGAACTTCCAAAATGTGATTGATGTTCTTTTGGCTGGCTTAGATTTTAACCACAAAACCTACTTTATATATTACCTGCAAAATCAGCTGACTCTGTCTCTCTAAAGTCTACTGCAGATTTTCTTTATCAAATTACTCTCTTCCTTCCTCTCTCCATGTGCCACATACTTCATAAGAGATAACTAGAGTTTTGATAACCCCCATGGCATGTAAAAGTCTGCCACAACTATATGCCAGTGTGGTAGATTGGTGAAATATCTAAGCCATCCATTACGAGGATATCACTACTTAGATTCGTTGTCACAGGAATTAGGTTGGTCCACTAGCTCGGTGAGCTACTTATTCTAACACATCCACTTATTTCTGGTATTGTGAGCCATCTAATTAGTGGACCACCTCTATCTTTGGCCACTAACATTTGCATAGTGAGGTCTACTTGATAAATGGCTTGGATATTTCACTCGTTGGCAATGTTGGCACATATAACATGGCGCTAGTTGACTGGTACATGTTTATTAGGTTAGCAAATCTCTCCCCATATGCACTATATACACGATTCCAACAGTGTGGCAATTACTTTTTAGACTTTTAACAAATAGTTTAAAAGCTTTTTTTTTTTTAAAAAGTCAATAAACTTTTATTTATAAAAATGCCAAACACCCCCCTTAATGTACCTCGAAACATTTCTCCACGTGTAGCTAATAGGCTCTCTCTTTACATATACCTAGCACTCCTCTCTATAACCAGCTTCTCTCTCTCTCTCTCTAGCCCACACCCTTTCACTACCAATGATCTCTTCCTTTCTCTCTCTAGATGCATCACATGCCAACCTTAATTAATTACCGTTTCACACAACCTGGTAGTTACTTTTTTAACAATAGAAAATGGAGATCAATGTCCACTTGCTTTTTACAATATAAAATAATGATTAGTCAAATGACCCCTCTGATATGGCTACAGCCAAAATTAGATTTTCAAATCTAACTCTGCCAATGTGGCACTTTTTCATGAGTTGGGTGGGTCCAGTCAAATATGTTTTGTGGTATAGAGAACATGCCTATCCAGGTGGACCACAAAACGCGTGTGTAATGAACCTACATTTCTTAAGTTATTCAATGCACACTTGACCCACCTGATTTTGGCTACGGCCAATATACTATTGACATTCCAAACCAACGGCGAGGATACTTTGGTAGGTGGGGGAGAGCCGGATGGGCGGATGAAAAATGGTACTCAATCGAGCAGCATTCTCATTTATTTAGTTATATAATACACACCACTTACGCTAGCCATTATAAAAACATGTGCGGGTTAACACTAATCTAGGCACCCAGATCTCGAAAAAGTTGGACGGTCCACTTAGATTTTTTTTTTTTCATTTTGAGATCGGGCAGAGAAAAATCTAATTAAGAAAGCTTACAAACTAACAAAAGGAACTGAAGGACCCAAAATGACGACGACTATGAATAGGCTTGCGACCTCTGCGTAGTTCCTATTCAATTCCTTAATTTAAAATCCATCCCTTTGTATGTCTTTTGTGTACTCTACATGCAATTGGTTGGAAGTGGGCCACACTAGATTAATTGAATGATTTGGAAGTGGCCCCACAAAGACAAGCCCACGTGAAACAGTGACCTCATTATGCAAAATAAAATGGGTAGTCTTTTGGAGGATGGAAGAGTTCTTGTTTCAATCATTCTACAATACCACTGTTTCAAACATTGCTCCGGTGATGCTACTGCATCAGAGACTCGAATCCACTTTCACTTGCTACGGGCCCATCTGGGTTTTTTTAAAAAAATAATAATATTATTATTATTAGCTATGAATTTGATTGCACGCCTAAAATCAGTTCTTATGTCACTTTTGATTTGTAATTGGAAAGGTAGAAAAATTGGAACTTTGTCTAATGCAGTTCCCATTTCCTACGCTACCCAAACGCACATCAGTCTGTTCCACCTGAAATAGGTTGGATGACCCATTGGATCATTCGACCTGATCCGTTGATGAACAGATCTGATAATGAAACTGGACCCATTGGGTTGGGTTTGAGTCCAAAACACCGTTGTAGTTATAAAATGGGCTAGGTCTAAAACCTCTCAAAGACCCGAGAACTAATGGCTCTTCATATACGAAATTCATAAAACCAACTTTGAAATTGCTTCAGGGAGTGTTTGGTTTCACCAAATTTTATGAAATATGGTGAAAATTTGCACCAAATTAGATTGATTGATAGTGAAATTTTATTATAGTCGGTGCAACCAAATGCACCCTTTAATCAAGTAACAAAAGCCATTAATTAAAATTTAGAAGTTGTTGATAGAGTGCATTTAATATGGTGCATTGTTGTTCGGTCAACTAAGGAATTCTTGGGTCAACCAAAGCACATTATGATGTTCCTGGTCAATCAAGATGTATTTTACTTGATCGAAAAACTCTGTTAATGTCTCGATCGATCGAAGGTGCGACTGAATAGAATGAATAAGTGTGTAGTTTTGTTTCTAATTTTATACGAGGGTTATATAAACTAGGTTAATACGGGATTACAATGAATGAGAATGAAATGAGCTTAACACATTTTCAAGGATTTTAAGGAAAAAGCTAAGGTTTCGTATCTGTAAGTTATTTCATTTATTGTAACTTTCTTATTATAGTGGATTATTATATCATAGTTTTTTCTCACTATGATTTTTTCATATAAAATTCGTGTGTTGTATGTGGTTGCTTAAAATTTTCTTTTCCTATTGCGATATGTGATTCCATCTGAGGTTGTGTCATGTCAGACAAGCCATATTAAGGCTTGTTGCGTCCCTAATGAGTGGTATTAGAGCAAACGATGGGTATTGAAGCTTTAATTTGTAGTTGTTCTTCACAACTAAAGCAGAATATATGGTAGTGACAGAAACATTCAAGGAAGTTGTTTAGTTGAAAGGAATAATGAATAAGTTGGGGTTTTAGAAGAAAACTGTGCATATGCATTGTAACGGCAAATGCTCAATCAATTTAACAAAAAACTTGGTATAACATTTTGGAACTAAACATATTGATGTTTGTCAGCATTTTATCCAAAAAATACTAAAGGAATATAGTATTACTCTTGAGAAGATTTACACCAATATTAAAAATCCGACAACCATACTTATGAAAGTGGTTCCTGTAAAGAAGTTAAGGTTTTGCTCGAACTTTTATAAACTTGGCAAAGAAGAAATGAAAACGAAGTCTGTACAAAAAGCAACAATAATAAAGTTACTATGAAGGAGATATAGATTGTGATAGCAACTTAGAACAATGGATCTAAAGGATTAAAGTCGCGATAGAGATTATTAATAGGGTGCCTTTAATCTAATGTGGTGATGTTTAGTCGACCAAGATTTATTTCACTTGATCGATAAACTCTGTTATTGTCTTGGTCGATCGAAAGTGCGACTAAGTAGAATACGTAAGTGCACAGTTTTATTTCTAATTATGTATGAAGTTATATAAACTGAGTTAATACATGATTAGGGTGAATGAGAACCAAAGGAACTTAGCACGTTTTGAAGGATTTTAAGAGAGAAGCTAAGGTTTCTCATCTGTAAGTTGTTTCATCTCTTATAACTTTCTGATATATTATAGTGGATTGTTTTCAAGGGTCTTCCTATTGCATTGTGTGACTCCTTCTAAGATTGTTTCTGCATTGGACAAGTTATCGTAGAGCTCATTGCATCTTCAACAAGAGTCTCCAAAGAAAACTTGCAATTGAGCGCTTGACTTTTATTAAGTGTACATTTAATGAAAAACTAGAAATTAGACTAACCCAACTTAGACATGACCAAAATTCAATTTTATCTGGATCCGCTAAATCAAGACACGACCCAAACCTACCCAAACTCGATAATTTGAATCTGGTCCCCACCCAAGTACTATTGGAGTGTACCAGGTTGGGGCTGAAATCTGCATTGATATGCTTCTACCACTGGTAAAAGAGAGAAATACAGTACTAATAAGAAACATTGCCAGTAAGAGGTACATCCAAACGGGTCCAAAAAGACCCATCACTGTCAGTCAGTGTTGTTGATGGTTGCTGCCATTGTAAGCAACATTGAATGGATGTCTGGACCAAATGGGTTTGATAGAGCACAGTGCCCCCTACAATGGTACCAAAGTCGGTTTTCATGCTGCTTGAATCTTAGATGATGATTTAAACCATTCATTTTCTCCAAGCTACTTGAGTCTTAGACAATGATCTAAACCATTCATATTCTCCTTGTTACCTCGCAGAAGCTATGATCTTATAATCATGCTCTGTTGATGTTCGAACCTTTTAACTCTTGGTTTCGGATATGAGTCATTCACAATTAATTTTTAAATGTTCCAAATTCATCTTCATATACAATCATCCTTGCACTAAATATTTCTTAGGCACCATTTGGCTGATGATAAACAGTTGTAGGCAGTGATAAATAAATAAGCATAAAGGGTCATTTGGATTATGTAAATTATAGTAATTAGAACCAGTGTAAAACAATTTATTGTAAAATCGTGTGAATTAGAATCCTCTCAAAAGATTAAAAATCTAATGTAAATGGTAAAAACTGTCGAATTTTTTAAAAGTTGACCCATTTTATGGGCCCTAGGCTCAATTTTATTTTTATTTTACTAAAAAGTATATATTTCAAGAGGCTTATTATAATTATTACATCAAATGTCACTTATACTAACTAGGAGTATTAAAATTAATTTACTTAATGCATTCCATTTATAGGCATCCAAGAACAATTTTTTAATTTTAATGTTTTCTAATTACAAGCATCCAAACACAATTAAGATTTTCAATTCACATCGTTTCATTTACCATATAATCTGGATTCCAGTGTATTTCAATTACAAGCATTTAAATGTACCTTTACGATGGCCTGTGCGGCACGAAATCTAAAACATAAATAGTTCATATCATCATCTAAGGAATCAAAACCCATACATCTTATCATGTCCTTCCATGCATACCATTAGTAGGTGGTCCACTTTATTTAATTCCCGAGTAGGTAGGCTAGTGCTTTATAGAACACAAGGTGTTCCGTACCCATGGTGGGTCCAACTCGACACAACAAATTACAATAGTGGAGGAACTGCAACGTTAGGTGCTTCCCCGAACCTTCTAAAAGAGGACCATAAGGCCTGTTGCTTGTTGGGGGCCTTGCACAAAACCTTAGGATCCAGCCGCCCGAACAAATCAAAATTATGGGATAATAATGCAATGAAATAAATCAAAGCAACAATCACACACCACACAAGAGATTTTTACATGGAAAACCCTCAAAGAGGTAAAAACCATGGGACCTCGTCCAGATCAACAATCCACTATGAAAGTAGAACGTTACAACCTTCTTCACTCTCGCAGGAGCGGATAAACAATAAGAGAATAAAAAGAAAACTGAGAGATCTCACCGATCATGAGGACGTAAAAGCGCTGAGACGACGGCTCCCTTCCACAAGCTTCTTCTCTCTTTTCTCTCTCTCTCTCTCACACCCTAAGCCCTTTTAGGAAACCCTCTTATATTTTTCTTCACACAACATAATCCCCTATAAAATCTCAGGAACCCCTTTTTATAGTTTTAGAAAACTCCTTTTCGCATCCCTGTTGCGAAAGGACTCAAATCCGCAATTTCGCGCAAAAACTGCGTAACCTAGGACTGGTCCTAGCCGCCTACGACTAGTCGTAGCTCACCTACGACTGGTCGTAACTCACCCACGACTGGTCGTAGACCGCTGAGAAAATTAGCAACAACTCGCTGGACTTTGAGTCGTGTCAGGACTTGAACTTACGACCGGTTGAGCGCCTCCCACGGCCAGTCGAAGACCACCTACGACCGGTCGAGCAGCGTGATGAAACCCTCCGAAATTTCAACCACTGCACCGTCTCTCCTCTGAACTGAGGAGAAAAATTCCATCAAATCTCTCCCTTTCCGACTCAGGAGGAATTCACCTTCTTCAAGTCAACCAAGTTTCTACAAACCTCAAACTTGCCCTTGAGCAAAGCCTTGTTCATCACGTCTGATCCATTATCGTCCGTGTGGACTTTCTCAAGCTGTAACACCTTCGGTTCCAAAGTATCCATTATCCAGTGATACCGAACCTCTATGTGCTTCAACTTGGAGTGCTGACTTGGATTCTTACTCAAGTGTATAGCACTTTGACTATCGTAATAGACCACGTGCTCCTCCTGCTTCAGGCTAAGTTCTTGTAGGAACCTCTTCATCCAAAGCATCTCTTTACATGCCTCAGTGACTGCAATGTAATCGGCCTCTATAGTCGACAATGCTACGACCTTCTGTAGCTTTCTCTGCCAAGAAACTGCTCCCGCTGCAAACGTGAATATGAACCCCGATGTAGACTTCCTGGAGTCTATGTCGCTTGCCATATCTGCATCTGTGTAGCCCTCTAACACAGGTTTCTCGTCACCATAGCATAGGCTCAACCTGGATGAGCCTCTTAGATACCGTAGTATCTACTTCACCGCTGCCCAATGTTCTTTGCCGAGATTGGCAAAATACTGGCTGACAACACCAACCGCATATGTTATGTCTGTGCGTGTTCACACCATAGCATACATCAAACTTCTTACAGCAGACACGTAAGGTATCTTCTGTATCTCTTTCACCTCTGCCTTCATCTTGGGTCACTGCCTATCGCTCAATCTGAAGTAACCATCCAGTGGAGTACTGACCGGCTTTGCTGCATTCATATTGAACCGCTCTAGGATTTTCTCAATATACCGCTCTTGTGACAGCCAAAGCTTCCTGCTGCTTCTGTCACGGGTTATCTCCATTCCTAAGATCTATTTAGCCGGGCCCAAGTCTTTTATCGCAAACGACTTACCCAACTCCTGTTTCAGCCTGTCGATCTTCTTGATGTCTTTTCCCATGATGAGCATGTCATCAACGTATAAGAGCAGAACTAAGAAATCACCATCTGAGAACTTGCGTGTGAAAACATAGTGGTCCGACTCCATTCCGCCATACACATGCTGTAATATGAACGAATCGAACTTCTTGTACCATTACCGTGGAGCTTGTTTCAGCCCATACAAGTTCTTCCTCAGCCTACACACTATATGTTCCTTGCCCTTGACTTCGAACCCCTCTGGTTGGTGCATATAGATCTCTTCTTCCAGATCACCATGGAGGAAGGCATTTTTAACATCTAACTGCTCTATCTCCAGATCCATGCTAGTCGTCAACCCAAGCAACACCCGTATGGATGTCATCTTCACCACTGGTGAGAATATCTCCTCGAAGTCTATGCCTTTCCTCTGACCGAACCCTTTTACCACAAGTTTGGCCTTGAACCTCGTCTGTGAATTCTTCTGCTCAATCTTCATTCTGAACACCCACTTGTTACTCAGAGCTTTCTTGTCCTTAGGCAGTTTCACCATGTCATAGGTGTGGTTCTTTTACAAGGATTCTATCTCTTCTTGCATAGCTTTCAACCACTCCTTATGCTTATCGGCTAGGGCCTCAGAATAATTTTCTGGCTCTCCCCCATCAGTCAGCATAATGTACTCATGCGGTGAGTACCTCTTGGATGGCTGTCTGTCCCTAGATGACCTCTTCACCTGTGGCTCAACAGGTGGATCAAGTGGGGGCTGTTCTCCCGGTCCATCTTCTGTAGGAACCCTCTCATCCTCTGCACCTCGCTGTACTCCCTCATCATCAGGCACCACGGAAGGAATAACCGGATTCATGTCCTCTAGCTCACTTGAACTAGGCTGGTTCTTCTCTGGCTTACCAATGTCTTCAATACACTGATCTTCAAAGAAAACCACATCTCTGCCCCTGACGAGTTTATTCTCGATCGGATCCCACAATCTGTAATCAAACTTTTCATCACCATATCCTAGGAACACACACTGTCTGATCTTCATATCGAGCTTGGACCTCTCATCCCTTGGTACGTGAACGAATGTCCTACATTCAAACACCCTGAGATGACTGTACGATGGATCCTGTCCAGTCCACACCTTCTCGGGTACTTCTCCATTCAACGGGGCTAATGGAGACCTGTTTATCAGATACACCGCTGTGTGCATTGCTTCTCCCCAGAACGTCTTAGGTAACTTCGTATGGGATAACATACATCTGATTCTCTCAACAATTGTGCGATTCATTTGCTCAGCTACACCATTATGCTGGGGGTTCTTAGGAACCGTCTGTTCATGCCGTATACCCAGGGACTTGCAGTACTCGTGAAAGTCACCGATGTATTCACCATTATTATCAATGCAGACGCACTTCAATGATCTACCTGTCTCTCTCTCGACCATAGCATGAAACAACTTAAACACACCAAAGACCTCATCCTTGGATTTCAAAGCATAAGCTCAAACCCTCCTATATGCATCATCTATAAAAGTAATAAAATACAATGCCCCACCCAAGGTTTTTGTCCTCATAGGACTACAAACATCAGAATAAACCAAATCTAATGCATGCACTTTATTAACATGAGAAGCAATTTTAACGAATGAAACTCTATGTTGTTTCTCTGATAAACAATCAAGACAGGTTTTGAGAGGTGTACCTATCACGTCTGAAAGGAGACGCTTCCTCGCTAGTAGCTGAAGCCATTTTTCACTCATGTGGCCTAGACACCTCTGCCACATGTCAATAGTTGAATCTTCCGATGCGTTCAACTTACCCTTACACACACTAACACTTGCCTTGTAAAGGGTGCAACACTTTTTTTCTTTGGCTGCAATCAACGAACCCTTGATGAGCTTCCAGCGCCCACCAACAAACCGACTTTTATAGCGATCATCATCCAGCCTTCCTGTTGACATCAAGTTGAGGCGAAGGTCTGAAATATGCCTCACATCCCTGAGAACCAATGTGCAGCCCACATCGGTCTTCACATAAATATCACCAACTCTCACGATCTTCGATATGCCAGAATTTTCCATCTTCACAGTTACATAGTCATCTGACTTGTAGCTTGTGAAGAAATCTCTGCGTGGAGTCGCATGAAAAGAAGCTCATAAGTCAATCACCCAGTCGGTGTCCTGACCCGTAGTCGTGAGACAAACATCATGATTTGTGCAAAGAATAATAACAACGTCGCCATCTGAAGCGACCGCAGTAGAATCTGATTCATCTTCCTTCTCCTTTCCTTTTCCTTTCTTTTCGTTCTTATTCTTACGACATTCATGCTTGTAGTGGCCCTTCTTGCCACAGTTTTAGCATTCAATATCATTTCTGTTACTCAACTTGTCTCTTGATTTATCTCGGGCCTTTCCGCCCTTCCTGTTCTTTCCTCTCTCTCGTTCCTATGTCACAAGTGCCTCTTCCTAAGTAGACCCCTAAGACTTCCTCCTTGTCTCTTCATTGAAGAGACAGCTAGTAACCTGTTCAATGGATATCTTTTCGTCTGGCACGGAGTTATTTAGAGACACCACCAATGTCTCCCAACTGTCAGGCAACGAACTAAGCAATAGTAAAGCCTGCAATTCATCATACAGGACCATCTTCATAGAGGAGAGTTGGTTCACTATATTGCTGACCTCATTCATGTACTCGGTCACAGAATCACCATCCTTGAACTTGAGATTCACAAGTCGCCTTATCAGAAAAATCTTATTACCGGCTGTCTTCCTCTCGTACAGTCCTTGTAGTTTCAGCCATAGGTTAGCGGCTGAGGTTTCCGTAGACACATGGTGGAATACAGAATCATCTAGTCATTGTCTAATAAACTCCACCGCCTTTCGGTCCAACTTCTTCTAATCATCATCAGACATATCCTTGGATTTTGCTGATATGCCTAAATTGAAGAATATAGATCCTTGCAATAAAGTAAGTCCTCCATCTTAGCCTTCCATATGGTCCAGTTAGAACCATTGAGGTTGATCATCCTTGATGAGTCACCTTCCATAATTCCAAACTGATCCTACCTGTTCAATGAACTTAGCACTCTGATACCACTTTGTTGGGGGCCTTGCACAAAACCTTAGTATCTAGCCACCCGAACAAACCAGAATTATGGGATAATAATGCAATGAAATAAATCAAAGCAACAATCACACACCACACAAGAGATTTTTACGTGGAAAACTCTCAAAGAGGTAAAAATCACGGGATCTCGTCCAGATCAATAATCCACTATGAAAGTAGAACGTTACAACCTTCTTCACTCTCGCAGGAGCGGATAAACAATAAGAAAATAAAAAGAAACCTGAGAGATCTCACCGATCACGAGGACGTAAAAGCGTCGAGATGACAGCTCCCTTTCATAAGCTTCCTCTCTCTCTTTTCTCTCTCTCTCTCTCACACCCTAAGCCCTTTTAGGAAACCCTCTTGTATTTTTCTTCACACAACATAATCCCCTAGAAAACCCTAGGAACCCCTTTTTATAGTTTTAGGAAACTCCTTTCCGCATCTCTGTTGCGAAAGGACTCAAATCCGTAATTTTGCGCAAAAGCTGCGTAACCTAGGACTGGTCCTACAAATTTCAGGACTGGTCCTAGCCGTCTACGACTAGTCGTAGACCGCGAAAAAAATTAGCAACAACTCGCTGGACTTTGAGTCATGCCAGGGCTCGAACCTATGACCGGTCGAGCGCCTCCCACGACCGGTCGAAGACTACCTACGACCGGTCGAGCAGCGCGATGAAACCCTCCAAAATTTCAACCACTGCAATGTCTCTCCTCTTAACTGAGGAGGAAAACCCCATCATTGCTTACATCACTTGATTTGGTCAGTTGAATATGGACACTTTTAATTAGGGCCAGTCAAAGAAGCCATACTTTTAATTTATCATTTTAGAAATGAACGGATGTATGTTGATGTTACAGCCAATTTTTTACTTCCGACATGTCACGTGTGTGGAATATCTAATCCATGCAAAAGGTGGGCCGCGCCATGATGATCAACTGATATGAAAATCAAGCAAATACACTCATTGAGTAGGCCATCTAATACAGTGAGTCATACCGGATTTTCTTTTAAGGCGATGATTAGATTTTCTATACATGTGACATGTTGGGATAAAGAATGAATGCATCTCTAATTTCCTATCTTCAAATAATTATTAAGGGAAAGTTACAAAACATTCCAATTTATGTTTTTGTTTAAGGGGTTAATCTGAACCATTTATTCACTAAGGAAAAGATAAGGTACAAAAATCAAACGATTGTATAACTCTTAACCATTTTAGGACCAATTTATTTACTAGTCATAAACAGCTAAAATTATTAAATTAAAGTGTCATTTTCAAATCATAAGAAACACAAAATAGGATCTATTAAATAATGATTAGACTTATTTTATTTCTCTAGTTAGCTGTAAATGTATGTTAAATAAAGTAAATGAGTAATTATTACAAATATTAACTTTTTGATGAAGAATATAAATATATGCCATTTTCCTTCTTAAAAAAGGATAGATATCCATTCATGGGCCCCGTTATGATATTGGTAACATATCCACGCTGTGCATCTATTTTACTGGAACATTTTAAAAAAGAAGATAAAAAATGAGGCGGATCTGAAGCTCACGTGGCCCACACCATAGGAAATCGTGGTCGTAAAAAGCTTTTAACAGCAGGTGTTCAATCCACTTTTTCGTTTGACGTGGTCCATTTGACCTAGATTTGTCTCAATTTTTAGCTCATGCCATAAAATCAGCCCGCAAAACAGATGGGCGGTATGGATAAGCCAAATACATTAAAGTTGGCCCCACACAAAATTCACGCATTCCTCTGTTTTAGTCTTCAAAAAGTAATCTAGTCAATGTCAGCATTGAAATGTGAATGAAAATTACCTTAGTACGTAATTACCATCCATTTATAAGAATTTATCCTCACCTGACAAGAATTGAAAACCATGGCTTGCTCTTACTTGCATAAATGGTTTAAATTGATAATAAGTTACCTTGCTAGTCATTAAAATGATTTGAGGACGTTGTTAATATCCTTTAAAATCCTTGAAAGGTGGGAGCCTAACAAAACTTTTTAAGCCCTTTTCCGAATAGGGATACAATGGCTATTCTTTCCTGTCTTAAAATCGAACGATCGGATTGCACATCAAACCATTGGTGTTAGAGTGACCACTCATAACACTAGATTTTTCTATTTTAAATCGGCAGGTTAAGATTCATCTCGATGAATGAAATACATGTTACAGCCGCTTCAAACATTGGAGCCAAGCCCACGTGCGTCTACAAGCCACCTAACCCATCTCTGACACACATGTGACCCAATCATATCCTGCCACAGCAGGAACCACCGTGATATGTGGTTCCCGTATCCCAAGCCCACGTGCCCGTATAGGGGAAGCGGATTGGCTGGTGTACCTCTAATGAGCTACGTAGCTGCTGTATTTACGCCAGCAAGTTTCGTGGGTCTGATTACATGGTGTGTTATATTCAAACCTTCCGTTCATTTTATAAGCTCATCCTAAAGCTTCACAAAAAATAAGACATATCTAATTATCAAGCGAACCACACTAAAATCTAGGGTCACAGTAGTTTTGAATCAATATGAAATTTATTTTTCCTCGTTAGATGGAAAAAAATATGTTATGGTGGGCCGTAGAATTTTTTAACTGCGAAAATCATTACCTCCAATGGGCCCTAAAAAT
Organism: Magnolia kwangsiensis; assembly: GCA_037074715.1. Lineage (NCBI taxonomy): Eukaryota > Viridiplantae > Streptophyta > Magnoliopsida > Magnoliales > Magnoliaceae > Magnolia > Magnolia kwangsiensis. The sequence goes on from CM073573.1 coordinate 4,993,141, forward strand.
TTTTAACGGTGAAAATCGTTATCTCCAGTGGGCCATAAAAAATTTTAACAGTGAAAATCATTATCTCCAATGCTATTTGTGGTGTAGTCCAGATCATCTTTAGGTATAATTCATTTTTGAATAATACTCTATAATGATTTGAAAAATAGATGAAGGGTGTAGGTATAATAAATACATCACAGTGAGCCCATCTAATTTTGATCTCCCCGCTTCCGTACAAGCCACATAATGCACACGCAGCTAGGTATGTCGCCTGGCACACAGCCGCAATATCCAAGCAATCCGTCAAAAGGGCACCATTAGATTCTCTGTCGAAAATTTAGATCGGTCCGGTAAGTCAAGTGGCATATCTACTGTATTTACCACTTATATCTTTCTGTAATAGCCTCTACACAGTGAGGTCCACATGATCAATGGCTTGGATATTTCACCAGTGTGCCATGTTGGCATATGTGATAACATGTGCATTAGCTGCCTGTTCATGGGCCTAATAAAGCTCCATATTAATATTATTAATTTATTTAATAATAAGAGTTAAATAAGAAACCGGATCCTCTTTTTATCACAATCAGAAAATTTTTATGCTTTTTGCATCGTCCATGTCATTATCGTCGTTACTACTGCATTAGATCGTGGCAAGTAAAGGATCCGGATTCATTAAATAAATACTCATCCGAGTTTTTAACTAAGGCCTAGATAAAGATGCATGTCTCAACGCCTTTGGTTTAATGTAGAAGTAATCCAAACCGTTGATATGATTGGACACACTTTGAACGGCCTCTACACAAAAGATCACTCAAATTAGAAGATCCTAACCTTGAATGTGTTTTGATGCATTGGAGCTTCCATTGTAGCGGATTTTAGCCTTTTAGATGCATGGACCATCTTGATCACAGATCCGTGGGCGCCAGTTGTAGAAATTATAAATCCGAGGGCGATCTTTGTAAAGTCAACAAGTGTACTTCCGACCGCCGCGTCACACTGGCGTAAAGGACAGCAGCCCCTTCTACCGTGCGAGCTCCGCGGTTTTATTTGACTCGCTTACGTGGCGAGTTTTATGCTCGATATTCCATGTAAGGAACTTCTCCGGCCTTATGAATCCATTTCCTTACCATTATTTGGTGATCCACGCTGTTCATATGACGTGGCCCACCATGGATGGAATATATCTCAGAAATTTCCTCGTTGCATCATCATATCCATCCAATCTATGACTTCTTTTATCATTAGTGTTTTTTTTTTTCCCTAACCATTTATCCAAATGTCAGAATCCTCTAATCTGGAGAGCTCTTAGGTTTCACAATGGATCAACAGTTACGATCTCCAGACGATGGCTCTATGTACAAATTGTTTCTTCGGTGCCCTCTAATTCCACGGATACAGACTTGAGGCTTCCTGGACGCGGATTGCGTCCTACCCCCGCCCGGACAGTAATCCGTCCGTGGCAGGGCTCTTTGGGGCCCACCATGATGTAAGTTTTTTATTAAATCCAAGTCGTTAATCGCTTTTCTCAGATCATTTTAAGATATGAGCCAGATACTGAGAAAGGTAGATTGATTAAGTGGACCACAAAGTGTGGATTTAATGTCCACCATTAAAAACTTCTTAGGAGGTGGAGGAGTTTCGGATCATGCTAGTATTTATTTTTTCCCTTCATCCACGTCTACATGACCTTATTAATAGGTTGGATGATAAAAAGAAAACATCACGGTGGCGCTTAAAAGGGTTTCAACGGTGGGTGTCATTATCACTGCAGCTTCCTCCGGTGTGGTCCACTGGAGCTGTGTACCGGTTTCAATTCCAAAAATATAATTTAAAATGATCTGATAAAAGCGATTAATGGCTTGGATAAAATACTTACATCACGGTGGGCCCCACACAGCCCTGCCCGGACGGATTACAGTCCGGGCGGGGGTAGAACGCAATCCGCGTCCTTCCTTCGGAGCGTGAATAGTGAACTCGGATTGGTTACTGACCCCTCCACTACCCAAGTCGGTTGGTGGAAAATCCCTATGGGCCCCACCATGATATATGTGTTTTATCCACTCCGTCCATTCATTTTTACAACTCATTTTATGCCATGAGCCTAAAATTGAGGCAGATCCAAAGGTCTAGTGAACCACCACACCTACCATTGAAAACTTGTTGGGGGCACATCTGGTCCTCGTAGTTTCTCATATTTTATTCTTCCATCTTTATTTCCTTCGATGAAAAGGCCCTTCTCTTGCCAAAAAAAAAAAAAAAAAAAAGATGTGAATAGAAAAGTGGCCTTTTCGATCATTGAGGAGTTTCTCTACTCTTTCCCGGTCCAAAAGGACATAGGGGAGGCATGCTTGTCCCCTTCAAGAAAAAACAATATCAAACTCGTCGCATCCATATACGTTGATTGGATGGCTGTAGTTTTACAAACACTGCACATGTCATTCAGATGGCCGACCTACGTGGACATAAGAAACTCCTCTACCATGCGATTTTTCCCTACAGATTACATGCATTCAATAGATGAAGAGACTCAGTGGGTCTAAGAATCCATGCCATCTACAAATGTGATGCAGGAATGAACGTGATGAGGTCGATCACCATCTTCCTCAAGGATAATTACTCCGAATCTACTGAGCTTCTCCGGACTCCTCACAGAGACTTCTCGAATCCATAAAGAAGGAAAGCAAAAAAATAAAAATAAACTCTAATAAACTTCGAAATTGATTACTAAATGACTAAAAACAAGTTTATATCCTTTTAAATAAGAGAACCAAGCAATAGGAAAGAAATAAGACTCAAACTACAACTAAAACTCATAAATTTCGCAACTTACTATAAATAGTAAACGGTCGTAATGTCTACTAGTGCGCAAGGTTTTCGGCAAAAAATAGTAAGTGTCTTATTTGGCTTCACTAAACCGTTTTCCTAATTATTATAAGCACTTTTCATGTTGGACACAACTCCTAAAGCCCAACGGATGAAGAGCTATAAGCAAACTAAAACTTACTATAAATAGTAAAAACGAAATTAAAACGGAGAAACGACCGTCGATCAAGAGGTTTCTCGTAAATCCGGATTGCGCAACCAGGCATAGCGGGGTTGGTTGGCTAAAGTAGCTTGTTCTACCCCAAAATCATATATTTTGCGTCGGATAACTCATTCCGGATTGCGAGATACGTCCGATTTAAGGTCTGATGGTCTGGATCACTTCTGTCGCCGACCGTACCTCTTCTGATCCATCCTGCCCATGAAATTATCCGTGACCTGCTCTACATCAAAATGTTTCTCATTCTTCACGTCTACTTCATTTTTGTGCACATACTTAAAATGATGTGGGAGAAGAGATGGATAACGTGCCTAAACAAATACATCATGGTGGACCCCGCAAGGGACACGGATTGCGTCCCAACCGTTTCTAGCCACGAACAGGCAGTTCTATGGGTGGGCCCACTGTGATGTATTTGTTTATCCATCGCCATCCATCAGTCGTCTTATATCATTTTAAAGTATGTACACAAAAATGAAGCAAATCCAATACTTCAGTAGCATTAAATGCAAGAGTCATATGTGGTGTGGTCTACTCAAGTGTGCTCCACTTAAGTGTTGAATTTGACTCATTTTTATGCCGGTACCTTAAAATGGGTGGGCCCACTGTGATGTATTTGTTTATCCTTCGCCATCCATCAGTCGTCTTATATCATTTTAAAGTATGTACACAAAAATGAAACAAATCCAATACTCAAGCTTCAGTAGCATTAAATGCAAGAGTCATATGTGGTGTGGTCTACTCAAGAAGAGATGGACAGCTTGAATAAATAGATACATCATAGTAGGCCTGCCCACAGAATTGCCCTTTTGTGGCTAAGAGACCAGCAGAGGTAGGACGCAATCCGTGCCCCTTTGTAAGCTAGACCTCAAATGGAAGTGCATTTCATTTATTCCACTTATATGGATTTTGGATGGTAGGTTACTTAAGATGAGCTCCTTGTACTGCAACTAATTTATCTTAGTTTCTAGTTATTAAGTAGATAAATATATTTAGTAAATAACATACTTATCTCCATTCTTCTCTTTTGTCTCTCTTGATGTCTCAATTCATAAAATTATGAGAACCTAAAAAAAATTAACTGAATTTTAAGTAAAAAAGTTACTTATATCTAATTATAAGTAACTTAGCTACTAATGTAAGTAGAAAAAGTAACTTACTTAGCGGTATCCAAACGGGCCCTAAAACTCCTCCCTTTTAGAAAAATCTCCACATCTCTCTTATAAGAGGAAAAATCCAAATGGTGCTCTAATTCTTCACATGAGAAGGAATCAAGTCAACCTTGGGTCTATTTGTGTGTCTGGCCATAATACTGCTAGCCCGACCTGACCCAATGCTTATCACGACATCCAAACGATCCAAACTCACTCCTTGAATGCTTATTATTATGTGTGGCCCATTTTAAAGATAACGCTTAGACAAAGTGCAGTTTTTCATGAAAATGTTAAATGGTAAATGGTCGGAGTAGCTGTTTCTTATATATATATATATATATATATATATATATATATATATATATATATATATATATATATATATATATATATCCATGTTTGGTAAAACTTTGGAAATGTAAATTGAATTCCACAGTTATGTTTTTAAACAAACACAATCAAATTCTTTTTATGTAGAAATTCATTTGAGTATTCTTTCGATCCAAATTCCAAACACAAGCAGAAAAGGTGTAACATGAGGAATCCGCATTGACAAGAGTGGTTAGTGCAACTCAGACAAGATCGAACATGTTGAAATGAACGTGTCATACCAACATGGCCACATTCGAATGAACGGCTCACACCAACATGACCACGTAAAGGTGTGATTCCATATGAAGCATTCCATTTCTGAGTTAAATAGTATCATTTCTCTTGTGATTTATGCATGATTTTGGTTCTTCCATGCGTGAATTCCACTCCCTAAACTTTTTTTTTTTTTCCTTTCTTCGGGGGTCAGTTGCAAATGATTTTTAGTTATGCGTGTGTTCAGCTGCGTACCAAAATATCATAAAATTTTATGATATTTGGTGCAGCCAAACACTACCATAAATCTTTTGGTTTGGTTATAGGTCGTTCATCATGTGGACCCCACTCTTAACATGCACTGGCCCAGAAAACATCATATGGTCATTTTCGTTTTTTGAGTTGTTCAAACTCCAAGTGGTTAGTCCCACGTCCTTGGGAGGTTACTAAAAATGAAAGAATTAAAAATTAAAATTAAAATTAAAAATGACGAGAGCCAGGGAGAGGTTTGTCACGCAGGCAGCAGTTTGTCCTTTCTCTTAGCTCTTTTTATAAGATTTAGACGCTGATGTAGTAGGTTGATTATTAATTAGTTGAAGGATCATCTCCAAGTGGTAGATGGGCGTTGGACGACTATCAACAAATCGGGCAGAATCAGCTTGAGCCCGGCTCATTTAAATTTCAGGCCTGAGCCAGAGAGCTATTCCCTGGCCCAAGGGCTTGCAAGTTACACCTAGGACCAGTCCATTGCAGAGGTAAACCTCACCTATACTGATGCTATTTCCCCTCTTCCCCACCTACATGCACACAAGCCCACTAGAGTAGATAACGTTTTCAGTTCAAGCCCAGGGCCTTAAATAAAGTCCAATCCCAATGGGACCGAAAATTAAACTATGCCCAGCCCATGGCAGGCTTGGCCAGAGAACCCATCCAAGTGCCCAGCCCATTGACAACCCCTAGTTGAAAGGGATGAATGGTGAGGCGTAAGAGTACTTTTATATCTGATTAGGACTATCAACGGGCTGAGCTTGCCCCAGGCCTAAAAGATCTGTTAAACCCCAGCCGTAAAGTATAATAACCTGGGCTGAGCCTGGCCTGGTTACAAGACAGGCCCAGATAAACAGTCCTGTGCCCTTTTTGGGTTTCAAGGGCATTACCGTCAAATATCATGCATGATGGGCATACCTGATGAACAGCCCAGATCTTGCACACAAAATAATGGGTGGCCAGGCTTCAGGCTTGAACCATGCATGATAATCATAGGCCATGCTCAGACCTATTTGTTGCGGCGCATCATAGCCCAACCCAAGCGGGCTCAGTCAGGTTGGCCGGGTTGGTCGGGGGTGTGTGTGTGTGTGTGTGTGTGTGTGTGTGTGTGTGTGTGTGTATGGTTATGGTTATTTATCGTAAATGAGTTCATTTTTTTCTAAACAAACAAGCTAAAATATAAGACTACTATTTCTTTAAAAGTCGTGTTGTGTAGCATGCAATCTACTTGGGAGAGAGAAATCTTGCATATCTTGTTAGCTTGAGTCATCGGAAATGACGTGGACCAATGAAACCCGACGGCATTGGAATTTCTCGTGCCTTCTACACAGACGATCCGCACTCAATTATAATTTATAAGGAATTTATATATCGATCGGGTTCAGGTTAGGTCGGGCAACATGAGGCCTCAACCCAAGTTTTATTGGGTTGGTGTTCGTATAGCCCAAGCCCGAGACTGAACCCGATACATCGTGCCCAAGCCCAACCCAATGTCCGGTCGGTCACGGGTCGGCCCAAGGCCAACCCGATGTTGGGTCGGTCAGGTTGAACCCGCCCGACTTTCAGCCCTGATAGTAGACTTAGTAGTAATGCAATAAAATGATTTCGACTCTATCTCTGATTATGGTTGCACACTTGAATTGAATTGTGATATTTCAATTCAATCAAGAGGAAGTGAGAACATGGTTTTACAACCATTCAACTTGTCCGAGTTGACTCAGTCAGATCCGATCCAGTTCAATTCAATAACTAGGGTGAGTCACGAATTGGCTCGAGACCAGATGAGGAGGTCCGTGTTACCAAGTCCTCTTAATCATTAGAGAAAATTAGTGATGTCTAAAGGAAGCCCTTCAAGTCCACCTTAACAAATAACTTAACTGTAATTTGGAGCCTGAACCTTAGTTGCAGCATTCATCCATTTCACCTGACATTATTGCTTCAAACATCAGATATACACTTCCAATTCGAAATCTTACAGGAGTTGTGATTTTCCCTCTGTTGATTGTTTTTTTTTTCTTTCTTTTGGGATGGGTTACCATTTTGTAAGCAAAGAAAAATAATCGTTTGTAACCCTTATTTGATGAATCTTAAGATTAATCATACTTACAAAGATTTTATGGAAGTCTAGCTTTCTATATAGATGTGTCTTTTAATACTGGAAGATATTTTGTTCTTTATCGAGAAATGGCTGTTATTTTTTAGGCAATTGATCAGATGGTTTGATCATCCCATCAATGTTAAATTTCATTATAAGTAGTGCAGTGCATATTAGATGGATGCAAATTGCTAATAATTAGAGATAACAAGTGATTCTTATAATTCCGATATGTCCCATTGATGATGTGCCATGCGCTAGTCAAATGTAAATCTTATATATATATATATATATATATATATATATATATATATATATATATATATATATATATATAAGCCTTTGTATTATAAAACTACCTGCATGTCTTAATGTTGATGTGTATGCCAAGTGTTTGATGAAATACAAGTAAAACTATTGTTACTGTTTTTCATTATGTGAGCAATTGAAAATGCACTTTGCATATGAGAAAATGTCACATAGGCTCGAACTCGCACAAGCTGCTGACCAAACTGAGCCGAGCCAGTCAGTTAGGCTCAAGGACCGAACTGAGCCTAGTTCAAGCTGGGGTTAGCTACTAGCCGGGGCGAGCCGAGCTGTGCCGGCTCGACTCTGTTCAACTCGTGTACAGCTCTAGCCTACAAGAGCATCGGACGTGGATTAGCTGTTGAAGTGCCTGTCACCAAGTTCTGTAGGCCCCACCATGATGTATGTATTGTATCTGCACCGTCTATCCATTTGTAGAGATCATTTTAGTGCATGAGCAAAAGAATGAGGCCAAAGCTTGAGTGCACCCCACCACAAAACATTGGGAAGAATAATGCCGACCATTGAAACCTTCCTAGGGTCCCCCGTGATGTTTATTTGAAATCCAACCTGTTCATAAGTTAACACAGACATGAACGAAGGGAAAACACAAATATCAGCTTGATCAAAAACTTCTATGGCCCCTAAAAACTTTTCATGGTAGGCACTCAAGCTCTGCTGTTTTCTGTGGTGCGGTCCACTCGAGCTTCGGATATGTCTCATTCTTTGGCTCATGTCTTAAAATGATCTCTCCAAATGGATAGTGTGGATAAAACACATGCATCATGGTAGGGCCTACGGAACTTGGTGATGTCACTTCAGTACCCAATCTCGCTACTCAACCTGCCAGTAGCTAATCCGGAGTCCAAGAGCATCAGATAATTTCTCACATCTATTTTAAAATAATGTGTGGGCAAGGAGCCCTGCCATATACACGCAGCACACATGCCAATATGGAACATGTGCTTGATCATATCTTTCCATCAGGTGGGCTGCACCATTTAGATCTTCTGGCCCCAAAATCAGGCCATTTCACAGCATATGTGGACCATAACACAATCAAATTGACTGTGGGCAAAAAAAAACAGTTTTAACCATCAATCTACTTTGTACATGGTGGCCCACCTAAGGAGTGAAACAGCTTAGTCGTTCCCAGGCAGGAACTGCTCCTTTCCTTGAGCTCCCTCTTGAGTTCCTCCTAGGCGTTGATCTCACAACGGCCCTCGAGTAGGTCCTCATATTGCATCCGCCGCCACAGATTTTGCAGCAGAAGATCTAAGCATCATCTCCATTAGATGGAAAACTCACATCAATCATGCATGCTCCATATTGGCCCATGTGAATGCATGTGGATAGGCTGAGATACACAGAGAATTAGCTCATCTCATTTTATAATAGTCTAACAATAATTCTTCCTGGAAATAAAAAAATAACAATCACCACTTTATGGAATAAGATTTGGAAAAATTGCAATTCAATACAATAAAATACAGTGGCCTTCAAAATCACCACTTTAAGGAACTCTCTCACACCAGCTTTGTTGAAGAACAAAAGGCCGAACTCAACCACAATAACACCCTCAGCTCATACCACAAAAAAGGAAAGGAAGAAGAATGACAGTTATACTAAAAGAACTTGAGAAATCCATACAGGTCCAAAGCTTCAACAACAAGAAATAAAACTCAAAAAAAAAAAAGAAAAAAAAAAAAGAACCCACATTCATGGACCAGTGCCATTTTATATCTCTGTGTCGCCACAACTTACAATCAGTTGGGAAACCGTTCTGCGAGCAAAAGGAATGTAACTTAAACTGTACCTGAAATAGGTCGAACATATTGACAGCGGTCGTTGAGATGTGTCAGGTTCAGTGCTATTTGATGAATAAAAGAAGGTGAAGAAGAAACATTTAAATTTATTGGCATGTTTGGTTGATGGGGAATTCATTACATTGTTTTAGTACTTTCCTAAGGAATATTAGAATTGGCTTAGTGTTTCCTGGGGAATGATTAAATTTTGCTTGGTTGATACACCAGTTTTCTAGGAAAACCTGGGGAAAGTCTAGAATTCTGTTTTTTAGTTCCCCTCCTGGTTTTTCATTCCCCGGCTAATAGCTGGGGCAAATTATTTGAAGAAAAGCTATGGAATGGAATTCTTGAGGAATGTAGAAACTGACCAAAAGGTGTGAATCAAACTTGTTTTCTCAAACAGGGAATTGGTTAAACACGTTTGGGATTTGGATTGAATCTCCAACTCAACGTAAGTTGTGAGAGCATTTGAATTTAATATTCATGGAAGTATAGAGAACTTCAGTTACAGATGGGATTGGTTTCCTATCTTAATGGAAACAAATCAAAAGACAAGAAAGGATAACTACAATTTTGAATACAGGATGATAGATCACGGATCACACATAAAACAGTTGGAGATCAAGACTATCTTTTGACTGCTTCTTGTGAGAGAGACGTGGCGAGGGCCAAGGGGTGAGGAGCCCAAAAAATTTGGGGGGGGGGGGGGGGGGGGGGGGGGGAGCTGAGCGGCAACAAAACACGCCCATATTTACCTCACAAGATAACAAAGTAGCAGTTCTCTGTCAAAATTCTAACAACCTTTACAATTAAACTCCACTTGACTGAAAGGGTGAGCCAAGACGACAAACAGGTGAACAGAAGGTTGGCTTAGTGCATCTCAAATCCTGAAGTTATTCGAAACTTCTTCTTCTTCATCATTTTTGAAGTGAGAAGTTATCAAAGATGAAGCAAATGGTACGACAGATACAGTATCTCCCAAATGTAGCCAAATGGGTAGGTGTTAGGTTACCCAATAGGAGATAAGGTATTATATTACAATTACACAAGGAAAATGGTATTTTATGTTTGGAACATCAATGGTGCACATGGATGACATGCCTTGCGGTAAACTAAGCTGTTGATCAGACCATTCCATAATATAGTCCATAAGATTATCCTAGCCATCCAGTGAAATGGACAGTTGCAAACATCTTTGAAATTCACAGGGTACCAAATCAGATGGTTAGCATCATCTGAAGGCAAGACAACTTGGGCATATCCCCCATCCACAATGGAACCCACCACATGAATATTTGGATTACTAGAAAGGTTAGTCCCATATGCAGTTTGGTTGGCCCCAAAACAAGCTCAGTTGAGCACATCGATATGTCCTCATATGGGATAGGGTAGAAACCCCACCAACATTACTTCAAAGATTTTACAAAGATGGAATCAGCATAAAATATGCATGGGAAAAGTAGACTTACCAAATAAGGGCACAGATCTCAATTATAATTGCAAGTATCGTTAAGATCTTGCTATGAAACTGCATGACAGTTAGACAAGTAAAGATAAAATTCCCGCAAAAGAAATTTAATATATATATATATATATATATATATTTGCAAAAATGGTTCCCATAGATTGTTTGCAGAAAGACTCACACACAGAGCGCAAACAAGAGCAAGAACGACACTCCCGATGTAAATGGACGTTGCATAAATTCGGACAGGATCAAACATCATTCTTACTTGCCGTGCTAGCCCGATAACAAAGGCTGTGCTGCCACACATAGGTCCGAGTTTAGCCACCGAAATACAAGAGATGGAATTGAATACAAAAATGCCCCAGGCAGCACAGAAAATACTTCCAACCCAATGAAACTCTAAAATGAAAAGCAACAGAGGATGAACTTTTCCTGTATCTGATACACAGATACAGCATTGTAAGGCACATTTGCAGCTTTTACACTTAAATAAGGAACTAGGGGACACGGATACAATACAATGCATAACCCATTCTGAAGTATATGGATATCATTGAGAGAAATCCATTCAGAGTTTGCAACTGAAGACCTGTTTGGGTGAGAGCCCTCTATCATTCGAAATGGAATACTGCCATACTGTCTAAAAAAGAGACCCCAAGCTAATTTCCAAGATTATGAGTTGGTGCAGACAGTCTTTGCATGCCAATCTGTGATCCACACACACAGCAAAAGCTGTAACATTACATCTATCCATTCTTCAAGTGGGCCATAGTGATGGGAGAATGGGTTTTTCATGAGGTGCTGACAGGTTTTTTCATGTATATTGGGCAACAACAAGGAAAAATAGGTTCTGGGTGTCACCCAAACAGGCCCTAAGTGCTTGTTTGGATGTTTCAAGGTTGGCAAGGCTCTTGTGGGTTTTTAGGGTGGCATGGCAAACAGAACACATATTAAGTGGGCTTTCTATTTTTCTATTTTTCCACCTTTGGAAGCCGGGAACAGCAAAATGCATCATTAATGCATCATTTCACATATTAAGTGGGCTTTCTATTTTTCCAATTTTCCACCTTTGGAAGCCGGGAACAGCAAAATGCATCATTTCACATATTAAGTGGGCTTTCTATTTTTCCACCTTTGGAAGCCGGGAACAGAAAAATGCATCATTAATGCATCATTTCTTGATGAGAAAAGGCAAAAGAATAAAGAAGAAAAAAAAAAAGTGTCTGTGCGCCATGCAGTGATTCTTGGTGTTAAAACAGTTCAAATAAATAGTTGGTTACTAAGCAAGAACAGTTAAATTGGAAATATGAAATGCCTTAATTGAACTGGCCTACCTTCCAATCGCCAATAGGTTTCCAAAGCTGAATATTATAGCAAATTTCACAGGCCGCGCAAAAGCAACCAATGACTGCAAAAAAGGGGATCGTAGATTATATATTCCCATTCAGAACTGTGGAAACAATAACATACTCTCACATCTAAAAACAATTTCATTATATCCATTACATAACGATAGCCAACATCAGATCTAGCAGAAAGAGTGGGGACCCGACCGCCCATATCTTAATAGGGCTGCAACTTCGGTTCATGTCAACTCAAACCCAACTGACCAAATCTAAGTTCGGATCAGGTTGCCAGGCTCCTCAGGTCGGGTTAGGGTTGGAAAACTCCAACCCGATTTGAAATCAAGTTGGCTTCGGGTTGAGCAAATTTGATTCAGGTTGGGTTGGGAATAATCATATGTATTTGAGTCAAGTCTGGTCAGGTCAGGTCGGTTTACGGTTAAGTATAGAGGATTTTAATAAGGCTAAGATTACAAATTGGCAGCCCATACGTGAGACAGAGGTGAACATGTGTCCTACTAGAACAAGTGCACCATGTATGGTATCGTGCAACAGTTGTTATAAAAAGGCAACTCAATTTATATAGTTCCTAACGTGGAGCTTTTTTGCTCTTCACGTGTAATTTTCCTGCATTCTCTTTTTTCCTGCATTATCTTTTTTTTGTATTCGGTTATAACCACTATTCTGCAATTAATCAATTGTACATTCTAACTGCTATTCTTGGATACACAGTCTATAAATACAATTCTTTTCTTCTCTGCTCTCATGTTGTGAGCAATGTTTTAAATATCGTTATCGCGTAATGTATCAAACCCTTGGGATATGGATAAATATCAGTTATTGCATGGGATATATTGGTTGTATCGCGTAATGTATCGTTGTTGTTGGGAAACATAGGAACATTGAGAATTTGGTTGAATGTTTCAATAAAACTTCTTGCATTGTTGTAAAAGACATCAATACACACTTAGAAATAAAAACATTACAAAAATAGTGCACATAATAGGGGTTTTATTTTTATGGAGTCCTAATATATGTGCTTTTCAACTGAACTGACGCAAGTATATTTATATAATTTCAAAACATAAGAAGACATGTATGGAAACACAATCAGTACATTCAAAAGAAAAAGAACAATCACTAGATCATGTTACATATATGTTTAATTTTGTGTTTGGAAACAAAGATTACAACTGCTTTGTGAGAAATTGAGAATATTTATTTTTTTCTTCTCAATTTTCCACAACTTGACCCATCTCCCCCAAATCTCAAAATAGAAGTTCCAATCCATAATTTTTCGTGGAAAACATGAAGAATCATACATTTGTAACCATTTGACACTGGTTTAATGTGATTTACAACAAAAACATGGATCAAAAATTGAAAATGCTCACTGAATTGAATAGGTGAGATATATCGGCACTGTCTATGCGTTTCGTATCGCACGGTTGGGATACAAGATATATCATGGGATATATCGGCTGGTATTGTTGATATTTAAAACACTGGTTGTGAGAGCTAGAGTTACCAAATATCTTTTTCAATCATGTTTCAATCTCTTTATTTTCAAAATAACGAGTTTTTCAATCACGTCGATATTTAAAACACTGGTATTTAAAATAAAAAGTTTTTCAATCTCTTTATTTACAAAATACAGTATCAAAGCCTTCAACGGGAAGAGCCCTTTGAAGATTAAGAATTCTAAGAAGGAGAAGACGCCCAGATTGGTAGAAGTTTGTCCTCTTGCACAGTTGCACTGCCATCAAAGTCCAGCCTAGAGATCTCGTTGCCCCTTTTGGTAGAAGACGGTTCATCCTTTTCGCTCGACTCTAATGGCTTCATTGATGGTGAATGTGATTTACCCATGCCACTCTTCTTCTGACAATGTTTCAAATCATGTTTCTATGAAGCTATCATCTTCCAATTTTCTCTTATGGAAGATGTAGGTATCTCTCTTCTTGAAAGTGAAGATATGATGGGGTTCATTGAGAAAGAATATGACATTGCCAGAGTGTATGTTGGAATTACCCATGCCACTCTTCTTCTGACAATGTTTCAAATCATGTTTCTACGAAGCTATCATCTTCCAATTTTCTCTTATGGAAGATGTAGGTATCTCTCCTCTTGAAAGTGAAGATATGATGGGGTTCATTGATAGAGAATATGACATTGCCAGAGCGCATGTTGGAATTACCCATGCCACTCTTCTTCTAACAATGTTTAAAATCATGTTTCTACGAAGCTATCATCTTCCAATTTTCTCTTCTGGAAGATGTAGGTATCTCTCTTCTTGAATGTGAAGATATGATGGGGTTCATTGATAGAGAATATGACATTGCCAGAGCACATGTTGGAATTACCCATGCCACTCTTTTTCTAACAATGTTTCAAATCATGTTTCTACGAAGCTATCATCTTCCAATTTTCTCTAATGGAAGATGTAGGTATCTCTCTTCTTGCAAGTGAAGATATGATGGGGCTCATTAATAGAGAATATGACACTGCCAAAGCGCATGTTGGAATCCTCTAAATGATGAGGTTCAGATAATGCTCAGCACACGGCCTGGAAGAAATCAGATCATAAAGTTAAAGCCTACATCACCAATACCCTGTCTGATGAAGCCCTGGGGCTTGTGATTGGTTTAGAGTCAGCTGGGGTTGTTTGGAGAACCCTGGAGAAAACCTATGCAGATGATTCTCAAGCAAGACAAATTCAACTCACACAACAACTGCAGCCTCTTAAAAAGGGTGATTCTCCCTTATTTGACTATATCAATAAATTTAGAAGTATCAGTGATGATCTTGCCGCAATTGGACACCTTGTTATTGACAAGAACAAGGTATTTTGGCTTCTACAAAGACTAGGTCCAAGATATGAAAATGTTACAACAACAATGATGAAACCACCAGTATGCAATTATGCTGAAATTATTCCCTTATTGCAAAGCTATGAAATTTGAACTCGGGCCCATGAAGCATCTGTTTTTTTCCCAATCAAATTACAGCCTTTATTGGTCTACAACATGGTCAGGGAAATAATATAAACCGCAACAATAATAGAAACAACACAAGGAATTGTAATGCGGACACTAGGCCATTCAAAGTATATCAACGCAGGAGGCGTGCATTACCTGTGTCAATGTGTTGGATGACGGATACGGGTCGGGTCTCTAAAGGTTGAAGACTTTACACATGTGTTCGTGACATGTGTAAGTTGCTTATAGGAGTCACCTGGACCGTTGGATCACGAGGATGGTGTGATCGG
This sequence comes from Magnolia kwangsiensis, assembly GCA_037074715.1. Lineage (NCBI taxonomy): Eukaryota > Viridiplantae > Streptophyta > Magnoliopsida > Magnoliales > Magnoliaceae > Magnolia > Magnolia kwangsiensis. The sequence goes on from CM073573.1 coordinate 5,008,457, forward strand.
ACCGTTGGATCGTCACGGCCCACCTTCATTACACCACCTTCACGGCGCTATTATCGGGGCCCATCGGGCATTTTCAATTTGCATTTAGTTTATGAACATTTGACTTATTTAAGTTTTGAGATAATTTGTGCATAATTTTGTACGAATTTTAAAAAAAAAAAAACTTTTTTTAATAGGGGTATTTTGGTATTTTTATGTAATTATGAATTTATAAAGGTTGCCCTAAACCCATAGCAGGTTATGTTATATTTATGAAGAAAAAAAAATAGCTTTTTGCTTCTAAAGATTTCGTCTTCGACTTCCAGTGATTGGAAGAGGACGTGAGGCCCAGGTAAATGATTTCTCATCCCCTACTTCTTTCTCCTCCTCTCTTTTCTTAAGGTACTCTTTTCTTTAACCTCGTTCTCTTCTTTTTCTCCTAGAATCTTTAGATCTATAATTCAAATCTTGTTTCTTTTTATCTAAATCGTTAGATCTCAAAATATTTTCATCCCCACATAAAACCCATCACCCAAATCTAAATTTGAATAAACATCATTTTTTTTTTCTAAATTTTTCAGATTTCCCAATCTAGGAAATTCCTATTTTTCTGGATTAGAAAATCCACTTGGATCGTTAGATGGACCTATTGCAAGACGAAAGTTCTATCTTTCGCCAAATCCAACTAAATTCAAATTTTAAGGTTCAATACTTCATGTTTGTGATGGATGGCCCTAATCAATGCTATATTAACCTTATTTCTTTCTTATATTTATGATGTATAAAAAAGACTGATATTTATTTGTTTTTTTAAGATTGCATGAATCTACCCCTTTCAAATACCATGCTCATTTAAGGTTGGATTAAGCCGTCCTACATCAATTTTTGGTATTAAAGCTTAGGCTTCTTGCATTGGGTCGTCTTAAATCGAGTTATCAAGAGTTTAATTTTTATTTTTCTTTTTTTCTTTTTTTCTAAGGTTTCATGCATCACATATAGAGTCTAGATCTGAAATTTTCATATTTGCACAAAAAAAAAAAAAAAAAAAGTCTAGATTTGAAAATTTTCACATTTGCATCATTCTAAAGGTTAGGATCATCGGTGTCTATGGTCTTATGTCAAAACAATCTCCTAGCATCGTGTTTTAGGAAACCTAAGTTGAGTCTTATTGTGTATGCCCACTCGGACTGGTAGAGGATTTGGTCTACACCCGATTTTCAATATGAAAAGGTTAACAGAGATGATGAACATGATCAACCAACATTTGGCCATCATTGAGGCACAATATAGGAACACGAATACCCGTATGGATCAGATAGAAGCATCCCTAAGAGAAATCTCCGACATTGGAGGGGATGAACAGTCTCACGTGGGGGGAGTAGTTGAGGAACGGGTAGAAAATCGTAGTAGAGGTCATAGAGCACGTGGCCGAGGAGTAGGATGTGGAGGGGCACGAAATCCGCAGCCCGCTGTTGAGTATCATGACCATTATGATGTCGATGAAAGGGTCTTAAAGAGTGTTAAAGTAGATGCTCCTAGTTTTGATGGGCGTCTTGACCCAAAATCATTCCTTGATTGGTTAGCGGACATGGACCATTATTTAGAATGGTATGAGATGTCTGAGAACCGACAGGTGTGATTTGCGAAAATAAAACTTGTGGGTTAAGCTAAATTGTTTTGGACAAATACGGAGTGTAGGATCAAGAGATCAGGAGGTGTCTCAACTGCACATTGGGTAGAGATGGAGTTATTAAAGGAAAAATATCTTCCTCTCTCTTACCGTCAAAAGCTCCTAGATCAATGGCGAGCATTACGCCAAGGATCTATGTCGGTTGCAAATTACATCACAAAATTTGAGAAGTATATGATGCGTTGTGATATTTAGGAGGATCCCTTAGTGACATTAGCGCGTTTCAAGGTGGGCCTTCACATGGATTTGCAACGTGAGCTTATGACCCATGTAGTGAGTGGCTTGAATCAGGCTTACTAAATTGTACAGGAGTTAAGAGTTTTACCTAAAGTCTCCTGTCACGAGGCGCTTTGAGTCCCGAGACTTTACTGTTAGATCTGGTTTTCAGGGAACCAAACCTAACATCGGAAGTCAACCTAGGGCGCAGGCTAGTGCACCGCCTAAGCCTAAGGATGATAAGGGCAAAGGTGTCCTTGGTGCCAATCCTGGCAGTGGTAGTCACTTGAGATGTTATGAGTGCGGAGGTACAAGTCTTTCGCATAATAGTGCACGACAAAGACTCGTGGGAATGCCTTAGTCATAGACAAGTCAAATGAAAATGCAGATGACATGGGTGATTATGAAGTTGAGAAATATCACCCAGAAATAGGTGCTAGTGATTATGAAGAAGAAGAACCAGAGATTGCATCACTAGCTGTAGTTAGATGTGCTTTAGTGCAGGCCAAAGAGAGTGATGATTGGCGCAGAAGCACAATTTTCTACACATTTATCAAGAGCGGTGACAAAAATTGTAAAGTCATCGTGGACAGTGGTAGTTGCACCAACGTGGTCTCAGCTAGCACAATCAATCGTTTGGGTTTGAAGTCCATCCCTCACCCTCAACCCTACAAGGTTTCTTGGGTTGACACGTCTTCTATGCCTGTGTCCCAGTAGTGTTTAGTCCCCATCCAAATCGGTTCATATAAAGACATGTTGTGGTGTGATGTCTTTCCTATGGATGTAGGTCACATCATTCTAGGGAGGCCGTAGTTATACGATAGAGATGTCACGATTTTTGGTCGCTCGAACATGTGTACATTCACGCATGAGGGCAAGAAAATCAAGATTATTCCGTCGCCACCCCTGAGCCACACGGACAAGGCTGGGGATGTGAAAACGAGTGAGTCAAGGATGTGAGGAATTCTATTCCAAAGTCTCTACATATCATAAATGCAAAAGAGTTTGAAAAGAGATAGAGGATGATTCGACGGTGTACGCCCTAATGGCTAGGGAAGTTACACCCGAGGTTCATGTAGAGTAACCCCCTGAGGTGACTTCGGTTCTTGAGGAGTACAGTGATGTATTCCCCGAGGATTTACCGGATGAGCTTCCACCGGGACATCCAGCATGCCATTGATTTCGTCCCGAGGTCTACCTACCGAACCTTCCTCATTACAAGATGAATCCGCCAAAGCATGCAAAGTTGCATAGACAGGTAAATGAGCTCCTACAAAGAGGTGTCATCCGTGAGAGCATGAGTCCGTATGTCGTACCAGTGCTATTAACGCCTAAGAAAGATGGTACGTGGCGGATGTGTATGGATAGTAGGGCCATTAATAAGATCACGATCAAGTATCGGTTTCCGATACCGAGGCTTGATGATATGTTAGACATGATAGTTGGATCCACCATTTTTTCCAAGATAGACCTCAAGAGCGAGTATCACCAGATACGCATACGCCTAGGAGATGAGTGGAAGACAGTCTTCAAGACAAAGGATAGGTTGTACGAATGGTTGGTCATGCCCTTTGGCTTGACTAATGCACCTAGTACTTTTATGCATGTGATGACCCAGGTTTTGAGACCCTTTATGGGAAAGTTCTAAGGCATTTGATGATTTTTGTCTTAAAAATCCAACAAGGTGAATATTCGCCCATTGTAACATGATTGTTTTAGATGTGAAAATGTACATGATTGCCTAAGATCTATAACTGTCAAGGTGTACCAAATCGGTTACGTATCAGCCGTTATGGGAGCCGTAATGGCTGTTACGCCCCATAACGGTTGTTACTGCCTGTAACGGTCATAAACAACTAGTTTTTTTGTCTTTTTAAGTTGCAATTTTTCTCATTTTTTGGCAATTTTCTCTTCCAAATTCTTTCATAAACTATTCTATTGCAAATTCTGACCACTCTTAGCTTGAATTTGAGATTCAAAACAAGTTATTTCAAGGATTTAGTTGAATCAAAGCTCCATAAGCCATTTTTTGAAAAATCTTCAAAAAAAGGTATTTATGCCTTCTTCTTTTCTAAATCTCTGTTGTTATGGTTGAATATGACGCGTTATTCAAATTAGAACAGATAAATGTACATTTTACAAATTATGCAACTGACTTTCTATTTTTTTATATTTATACTATTTTCGGTCAATTTTTAAAAATTAGCAAACATCTACACATGTGAGATATTTTGATATTAAATTCATTCTAATATATCTATCATTGGTATTAAATAGTTAAAAAATTAAATCTATGAGTTTTGCAGTCAATTTCAGACTATTAGGTTCATAAATTTATCAAACCACCCGATACAGCTTTCTCAACAAAGAGTGGACGGTTACACCACCATGAACATGTTCAAATTTACAAATAAATGCATATTTGGAATATTTAGAATTTTCTGGATTTGATGGATATTTTTTTGGATTTTTTTAGAACAAAAAATTTTCTGACCGTTATAGGAGGCATATCGGCTGTTATGAGTCCATAACGGCCGATACGGCCCATAACTGTATCAGTAACGATGGGCACCATTACCGCAGTTGCTCCGGTGGTAGACTCTCAGGAGTTTCAACACCCAGTCAAGGGTTCGAGTATCCATAGGTGGTGAAATCCCATTATGACATGAGTGTGTGGGGGTGTGCGTGCATGTGTAAAAAATAAAAAATAAATAATAAATAAATAAGTGTGTGATATAGATTCGTGCATAAACATGCAATAGATAGAATCTTGGGAAAACATTGGATTTCCCTTTATGCTTAAATGACCTTATGTGATCTTTTGGAACCTGAAATTTGGGTCATAGGTTCGGTCAGCAACTAAGTCAATAGATTCCACCCAAATTCCATCATCCATACACCTCAAATCTACATTGTATGCTAGATAGTCTTATTTCTAAAGCATTTGATGATTCTTGTCTTAAAAATCCAGCAAGATGAATACTCATTGTTTCATGATTCCTTTGGATGTGAGAATGTATATGATTGCCTAAGATCTATAACAGTGTGATATGGATTCGTGTATATACATGCAATGGAAAGAATCTTGGGAATACATTGGATTTTCTTTGATTCTTGAATAACCTTATGTAATCTTCTAAAACCCGAAATCTTAGTTATGGGTTTGGTCAGCAACTAAGTCAATAATATAATGGGATTTCACCTGAATTCCATCATTACATGTCTATACACCTCAAATCTACATTGTGCGCTAGATAGTTTTATTTCTAAAACATTTGATGATTTTTGTCAAAAAAACCGACAAGGTGTAATATTCATTGTATGATGTTTCCTTTAGACTTATGGCCAAAAAAATGTGTGAATTTATATACGGGAAATTCCACTTTTATATATATGTAAAAACAGGAAATTCGACTTTTATATATATGTAAAAACATGTTCCAAATGTGATGTTGGAAAGTATGTACGTCTTGTATAGTAGTTTAAAAGATTACTTTGAATAATATGGTGGGATTTGTTACATTTGTAATGGTGGCATGTCTATGATTCGTAATATACGTTCATAGAAGAGTGATTGAGGAGAATTCTATGTTTAGAAAGTTTCACCAAAGTCATTTTTGGAAAAGTTTTGGGAGAAAATCCGATCTTGGGTTCCCGGGACACCAGCAAATAGTAGGGCGTACACCGTCTCTCGAGTTACAAATCCCAAAAGCAAAATAGGAGGGCTTTTAAGAGCCTTAGGTTGAAACGGCCTCAAACCCCAATTAAATCCTCTTGGCCCAAGTGTAAGGTGAGAGTGTGTCACTCACAAAGGAACGGCAGGTAGATTTTGTATGATTAAGCTTATCATGTCCCTCACTATGATCCACGTGGATGAGCGTGATGAGAACTGCAAGAGGCCACAACTGGAACTGGTGTTGTGTTGTGAAAGTTTTCACTTACCAATGATAAAAAGGCCCTAGTGTCACCGATGACTCATACAGGTGAGTGATAGTGCATCCCCTGTGCATTACATCATGCATCTTAGTGTAATTTAGGTCTATGAATCATATTTTTTAAAAAAATAACGATTAATATAAAAAGAAAAAGGGAGAACAAAAGAGGACGGCTGAGATAGCAGAACCAAGGCTACAGGCCAAGAAAAGAAAGATCACAATCCTTGAGACCAGACACATTAACAGCCCATTCGATAAGAAGTTTTTTGGGAAAAGATCCCACAGCTTGAGCCGACGAGTGAATATTGTTGAAGCAACGGTCATTCCTCTCCTTCCAAACAGCCCACCAAATGGCGAGGATCGCCATTCTCCAGATACGGCTTTTGTTCTTCCCAAGCTTGAACCCGAGTCAATATGCTAGCATGGAGGAGGCAGAATCAGGAATGCATCAGTTGATATTAAATCTAGAGAAGAAGTCTATCCAAATCTAGGAAATGAGCGAGCAGTGGACCAACAAGTGATCAGCCGTTTCCTCACTGTTCATACAACAAAGGCAGATATTGACCAGTTGCATGCCTCTCTTCTTTAAATAGTCTACCGTTAAGATCCTGTTCTTCACCGCCAGCCAGCCAAAACAGATAAATGAGATTTTAGTTTATCTTGTGATTATTCATGACTTTAGTCTCTTCTGTTAATCATCTCAAATACATTATATGTTAGAAAACCTGCCTTATTTGAAACCTGCCTTAGTTGAAACGTGCCTTATTTAGAAACCTGCCTTGTTTGAAAATTATTATTTTTGAATCATTGTCATTTTTAGTATACATTTTAGCATCATTGTATATGAATGCTTACCATTTTTAGATATCTGCTATCTTTGGAAACTAAATTATTTTTGTCAAGTACTTATTTTGAAAATTAGATGCGGTCCTCCTCTCTAAGCTTTACATCTCACCCATGTTTTGGACATTTTCGTCACAGGAATCGGTGTGGGGGATAGTGGCCATGAGAAGGAAGATTTTCTTGAAGGATGAACCAGTTATATTAAGATTTTGTTTTAGAATGATTGATTAGTAGGAAAGGCTTTGTAATAATACCCAAGTGATGGGTCTAGTGATTAGTAGGACCTTATTTATAGTTTTGGATCTCTTACTTTAAGTGTGATTGTAGACCTTGTAATTACTACATGAGTTAATTTCCTTAATAGTTTATGTGATTGAAGTTCTTATTATATTTCTTAAGATTTTAAGATTGGTTTGATGGGAATGTAGAATGAGGTGTCCCCCATGCACAAGGGGCTTGTCATACTCCATACTCTAAAGTAGCAGATTTTGCTAGCTTGTTGGGGCGCCTTCAGCCAATGTTCGAAATATCGGTATCGGGTTACGTATCGCATCCTTGGAATACCGATATGTATCAGTTATTGCATGGGATATATCGTTTGTATCGAGTAATTTATCACACTTTTTTGGGAAATATTGGGGAAATGGTTGATTTTTTCAGTGAAACTTTAGGGATTGTTTTAAAAAAGCCCTTAATACACACTTTCAAATCATAACATTTCAAAAAATAAGGGCACATAATAGGTTTCCGTTGTATAGGGTCCTAAGTTATGCGTTGTTTAACTAAACTAATGCGATTATATTCAAATTGAATATATAACATTTAGAGTGTATGTGATTATTATTCCATCAAACACTCCTAAATACTTTGAAATCAGTCTCGATTGACAGATGGTTGAAGGGAAATTTCAAAAATATATATTTTTTTTTATTAATTTTTAATTAAAAATTATTTTTAATTTCTGAAAATTGACAAGGACTTAACAAATCAATATATCAGCCCTCGTACATGCTTGATTTCATGTTTGGAATGCAACATTGCAAGCAATTTGAGAGAAATTGGGGAATTTTCCAATCTTCCCCAAATTTTCCCAAATCGGATCACTTACACTCATATTTCGAAATTAGTGTGTACGTGATGATCATTTCATCAAATACTTTGAAAGTAGTCTCAATTGACAGCTGGTTGAAGGAAATTTTCGAAAAAAAAAAAAAAAAAAACATGGAGAACATGAAGAACCAATGGATATCGATATCAAAGCTCCAACCCCATGATTTTTCATACAAAACATGAAGAGCCAATGGATTCATAACCATTTGACACTGATTTAAGATAATTTCAACAAAAGAAAGGAATGAAAAAGTCTCCTCCTCATGGCTACCAGGCAAAAAACATATGGGGATGACAATCACAAATATTTTCCTTCTTTGAATGTCGAATGTGGCATCTATTGATCACTTATTGCTCCATTGTCCCTTTGCTAATCATCTTTGGATCCAGATTCTGCATGTATTCAATGAGGTGTGATCAATGCCCTAGTCAGTTCCACAACTAATTTGGGTGTGGCATGGCCCTCAATTGAAAAAGAACCTCTTAATATTGTGGCATTTGTGTTTGAATATCTGGGGGGAATGGAACGCTTGATGCTTTAATGGCAAAACTAAATCTCCAGAAGAACTTTATTGGAAGATTAAGAGTGTCGTGTTGGAATGGGCTCATGATCTACATCATCTGGACCTTAACGCATCTCACCCCATTTTGGGCTTGTAATTCTTAGTTGACTTGTATTTTTGCTGCTTGGCAATAGTCAGGCTTCTGTTTCAATAAAATTATTCATAACTCTTCAAAGAGAGAGAATATTGTGTAATTCTTTACCTCACACCCTGGAACTCGAGACCGGGGACCTGGTACTCGGTGCTGAATTTTCGGGTGTGACATCCAGTGCCAATGTTAACACCATCACCATCCCTGAGTTGATCCCTTAGTCAGCCAACCAATCACAGGATGCCACCACACCCGCTTTAGGTGTTAATGTCAACACCCATTTATACCCACACATTGCTGAAGATAACTTGTCAATTGATGCTATTGATGCTACTACACCTGTCAAGACACATGGTCCTGCTCCAAAAAATCATCTCTTTCTGTTGAACCTGAGCAACAATTCCTCATCATCTGAATAGGTCGATCAAGCAGCAGCCACTACTAACACACCTACCTCTAATCAAGATGCCATTACCACCTCATCACATGGTGATGATCAAGCATCTGCCGAAACACATTGGGTTGTCCAAGAAGCATCCTCTCATCCATACGGCACAAGATCAAAATCCAGAGTTGTCAAACAATTGATTCATCCTTCCATGTCTATTGGAGCATCATCCATTCCATCTACACGACTACACCTAAGTATATCAAATCCTTGGCACACCCAGGATGGTTTAAAGCAATGCAGGATAAAAAATTTAACTATGCATGCTAATCAAACATGGGATCTTGTACCACGTACTCCAAAGATGAATGTTGTTGGCTGCAGATGGGTCTACAAGTCTAAACTTAATCTGGATGGAAACTTAGAGAGATTAAAAGCCAAACTTGTTGCTAAGGGTTACAAGCATATTGTTGTCATTAATTTTTACAAGCCAAACTTTTAGCCCAGTAGTCAAACCAAGTACAATTTAAATTGTTCCTACTGATGTTGTTGTTGTCTCTAGATGGAAGGTTAAACAACTAGATGTGAAAATTGCATTTTTACATGCTTTCTTGAAAGAACCAGTCTTTATGGAGCAGCCACTCAGATTCGTGGATACTAATTATCCTACACATGTCTATCAACTAAAATGTGGTCTGCATGGGCTTAAATAAGCTGCGAGGGCATGGTTTGACAGATTAAGCATTTGCTCTCTTTGTTTTTTATTATATTTTTTTGGTACCTTGCAGACTCATGTCTTTTCGTTTCCTGTTCATCTCATGGTCCCACTCTGCCACTTTTATATGTTGATGATATTTTAGTTACCAGATATTCTACTACTTATTTGGAATGGTTTGTTGCTCAACTTGGCCAAGAGTTTGCCATGAAGGATCTTGGTCAACTGCATATTTTTGGGGGATTGATGTCTCCTACTTTGATGGTGGTATGTTTCTTTCACAAACAAAATATGCCAAAGATCTTCTTGATTGTGAGCAGATGAATGGAGCTCGTACTTTTTCTACTCCTATGGCTCTCAAACAGAAATTCTCCCCTAATGATGAGTTATTTTCTGATCCTACACTATTATAGTTCAGGTCCTACAATATTTGACGATGACCAGGCCAGATTTGTCATATTCAGTCAATACAGTTTATCAACATATGGAAAAGCCTATCGTTGGCAATTTCAAGCTGTAAAAAGAATTTTGCGATATTTTGGCTGACACAGTTGATCTAGGTTTTCAGATTCTCTCTCGTTCTACACTGAATCTCTATGCCTTTTCTGATGCCAACTGGGCAGGATGTCCATCTACAAGAAGATCCGCCCACTGGTTTTTGCACTTTTCTTGTAGCAAATTTAATCTCCCATGTGCTATGAAACAACCCATTGCAAAAGCTGAGTTAAGGTCTATGGCTTCTACAGCTACAGAATTGACTTTGCTAGGTTTTATTCTTCAAGATATCAGCATTTATCTTCATCAGCCTCCTATATTATTCTGTGATAATATGAGTGCTTTATACGTGTTTCTAAAATCAATTTTTCATGCCAGAACAAAGCGCATCGATTTAGACTATCACTTTGTTCGTGAGAAGGTGGCACTTGGTTTACCAGTTACAAGATTTGTTAACTCAGCTTAACAGCTAGCAGATGTTTTTAGCAAACCTCTCTCCAGGGATGTCTTTCGTTCCATCATGGTCAAACTTCACTTGTGCTCCTAGTCAAATTTGAGAGGGAGCAATAAGGCTAAGATTACAAATTGACAGCCCAGACATGAGACAAAGGAGCACGTGTCCTACTAGAACATGTCCACTGCATATGGTTACATGCAACAGTCGTCATGGAAAGGCAACTCAATTTAGATGGTTACTAACATGGAGCTTTGGTTACATGCAACGGTTGTCATGGAAAGGAAACTCAATTTAGATGGTTACTAACATGGAGCTTTGGTTACATGCAACGGTTGTCATGGAAAGGCAACTCAATTTAGATGTTACTAACATGGAGCTTTCTTGCTTTTCACGTGTAATTTTCATGTATTATCTTTTTTCTTTTTTTCTTTTTTGAGTCTTCTTGAGGTTTGGTGGGGCTTCCGTCAACCTGACCCAACTCGATGTCAGACAGATTGTGTTTCAATATTCAGGTCTCTGGTTCAAGCCATCTTACCTATCAAAAAAAAATCAGATCCAATAGGAAAAAAAAAAAAAATGTAATGCAACTCCAAACTGCTGGAAGGCTGAAATATATGATATGGATTTAGAAATTCAATTTGCCCAAATCTGGATTCTGGGAGTATATTTAAAAAGAAAATCTTGAAGTATATAAACAAGTAGACAAGATTTGGTAGCAAAAAGGTTCATAAACTCACTCATAAAAACAAACATTCGTCCCTCAATAGATCTAATCTCAAATTTGTGTGATTAGAAGACGTGAATCCTTCAGTCATTTGCTGATATTGATTAAAAATTGGAAAAGATATAAAATCGACCTGATGACACTAAAATGAGTGTTCAACAAATCTTCTATTTGACCATGTGGGATAATAGGAATACGACTAGCAACGGTAGTTACATCTTTCACAGTGCATAAAAGAACATATTAACATCATTCTGTTTCTATCTAATTAAAATCATCTCAGTGAGTTGAACTGAACTGAACCTCGATGGACCTAAGCATGAAAGATAAGAATGTTTTGTACTCACAACAGAAAACTAAGAGATCAGTATCTCAACTTATAGTTGCAGACTTTGAGTAAAGAAACATGAAGAAGATGAAATTTCCGCAAATAACATCATTCTAAACCAGCTTCAGCCAATCAAGGCAGAAATCAAACATCAACAAACCATAAAAGGCTGTGTTGGATGCGACAAGTGAATCGAATTGTGAACATTTTATTCTATAAAGAGAAAATGGAAAATTTATTTCCAAGTATTCATAATGGGAGAGTAGCCCTCAATTGCAGTTGCATTGTTTTCAAGTCCAACTTGGAAATAATGGAATTGTTGTTTAGGCATTGACCCTCAATATAAGTGCTAGAAAAGGAAATCACAATTTGGTTATTTCCACTTCCTTATATTGATGATGGCAATTCTATTCAATGGTCCATCCAAACACACTAAAACATTGCTCTGCTTGGAGACTAAAATTATACACTTCGCAAGCCCATCAATCTGAAATCACAAAAACAATGAAATCATGAGAGACCCGGACAATCAAAGGTGGGGGCCATGACAGTCCATATTGATGGCTAGACATCTTTTCAGTTACAGCTGAATTGGACTGTCTGTTTTGTAGATCATTGTTTGGACAGGGAAAAAAATCCTGCAAATAAGATCCTTTCTAAATCAGCAAGAACAGATCCAAGCATCCATGATCAAAGTCAAGTAGCATTCATCTACATGAAGAAGAATTACACAACAATATGGCAGAGTATGACGGATCATACAGATGGCAGGTGACTGACACATGCATCAATCTACACCATCCAAATTGTGTCGCCACAATGGACACTCCACAACCCAAAAAATCACAAAAATTAGAGAACCCAAACCATTTAATCAGTAGTCATCAAATGGACGGAAAGAAAATCAGCCAACGGTCTAGATCAACTGATGCGGACACAAGCGCATTCAAGGTGTACCAACGAAGAAAGCGCCAACCACAAGGGCCGTCCTTGTGGATAGGTGACTATTGAGGAGCTGAAGACCTTTCACATGTGATTAGACATATAGAAGACCCCACTTAGGGAAGACACATGTGAAGGAAGATTGGATAAAGAAGACCAGGCGCCCGAACTTTCTCGTACTTATGTTATTTGCGCGTTTTTGTTTAGTTTAGGGTATTTTAGTAATTATATGTCTTTATTTGCTTATTCTAGGAGTATTTTAGTAATTTTATGTCTTTATTTGCTTATTTAAGTGGGCTAAAGCCCTAAACTCAAATTTTAACTATTGATTAATAAAAAGCAAACCCTTTGGTTGCCTCCTTCCTCTCTTCTCTCTAACGGTGCTTCCTCTCTTCCCTTGATCTTCTTCTTCTAATTTCTTCTTATGCCCCTCCAACTTCTTCAAGGTAATTATTTTCTTCTTTCTATTTTTCAGTTTTGGCTAATACTTCTTCGATCAAAATCTTGAGAACCGATCTAAACCCTAAACCCCCAAATTCTTAAATCCATAATCCGATAAACTTCATGGTTCTTCGGACTAGTGATCTTCATTGATCGATTGGGTGTGACCATGCAAGATCGAGAGGTCTCATCCCTCGCCGGATCCAACCTAAGTATTAATTGAATCTCATATTCCACAGTTGTGATGATGGCCCGCTCCATTGCATGTTTCCTTTATGATTTTCTTAGTTATGATGATTATTGCTAGAATTTTAGATCATTTATTCATTTTATTTCCGCTGTTTAATTATGTTTATGAGCATGCATCATTATTAGGGTTGCACTGCGTCAAATTTGGTATCAGAGCCTAGGCTTGCATGGTTTTTGTCTAAATCTAGTTATCAAATTAGGGTTTTGATTTTTAGGTTTAATTTAATTTGGAAAAGTTCCAGATTTAGAAAGTTTTCAATTTTAGAAACTTTTCAATTTTAGAAAGTTCCTAATCTGGAAAATTTTCAGATTTGAGTTGTTTCCTGTTTCAACTTAATTGTGATAGTTCATAGTAGTTTTGCATTCATCACATTCATCTTGAAAGTCATAACACCTAGTAGTCTAGTTGGGTAGAGTTTGGTTCAAGTCTTCATTGTATGTCCACGAGAAGTGGTAGAGGTTTCGGACTTCAACCTACCATGGATAACGAGCAATTATCTGAGCAACTTGCTCAATTGATACAAAAGATAACCGCCCTAGAAGCGGGTCAAAAGCTTGAATTTGCCCGCCTTGAGAACCAAATTACCACTACCATGACTAAGGTCGAGCAACTAGAGGCGTCCCAAAAAGAAACCCTTGCTATAGGGGATGATGCGTACTCCCGAGTGGGAGGAATCATTGAAGAACGCGCTGCCACACGTGGTAGTCGTAAGAATAGAGATCGTGGTAACGGTCGTGGTGTGGTGCGGTGCGAGAGGCACGAGCCACATGTGATCATCAAGACCGTTATGATCCAGATGAGCGTGCGATGAAGAGTGTGAGAGTTGAGGCCCCGAGTTTTGATGGGCGCTTGGATCCCAAGGCATTCTTTGACTGGGTTGCTGACATGGACCACTACTTTGAGTGGTATGGCATGTCGAAAAACCGTCAAATGCGGTTTGCTAAGATGAAGCTTGTGGGTCAAGCCAAGCTCTTCTGGACCAACACCGAGCGTAGGATAGAGAGAGTTGGTAGGGCCCCTATCACACATTGGTATGAGATGAAAGAGAAGTTGAAGGAGAAGTACCTTCCTCTCTCATACCGTCAGAAGCTCCTTGACCAATGGCAATCCTTACGTCAAGGGTCAATGTCTGTCACTGACTACATCGCTAAATTTGAAGAATATGTGATGCGATTTGATATCCAAGAAGACCCTCTAGTAACGCTCTCGCGTTTCAAGACGGGCCTTCGTGCGGATCTTCAGCGCGAGCTTATGACTCGGCCCTTAACGGACTTGGATGAAGCATATCAAGTCGTGCAGGAGTTGGAGCAATATCTGAATGCTCCTATCGTTTGTCGTTTTGAGTCCCGAGACTCCAGTGCTAGATCTAGTTTTCAGAAAACTAGACCTAATGTCGGTAGTCAACCTAGGGCACAGGCGACCATTCTGCATAGGCCTAGGGAGGACAAGGGCAAAGGGGTTTTTGGTACCGGTCCTAGTAACATGAGTCAAGTGAGGTGCTATGACTGTGGCAATCTTGACCACATGTCTAATCAGTGTCCTACGAAGAACCGTGTAAGAGCCTTAGTTATAGGCGAGTCCCACGAGGGTGGAAATGACCAGGGTGATTATGAAGTTGAAGAGTATCACCCTGAAGGAGGACTTACTGATGAAGAAGAAGTGGATGGAGAAGCAACGCTTGCAGTAGTCAGACGTGTGTTAGCTCAGTCTAGAAGTAGTGCTGACTGGTGTCGAAGCACTATCTTCTACACTATTGCCAAGTGTAGTGAAAAGAATTGTAAGGTGATATTGGACAGTGGAAGTTGTCAGAATGTGATTTCCACTAACACCTTATATCGCTTAAAACTGAAATCCACACCGCATCCAGACCCATATAAAGTTTCTTGGGTTGACAAGACATCCCTACCTGTCACCCAGCAATGTCTAATCCCCATCGAGTTTGGGTCATACAAAGAGTCCCTGTGGTGTGATGTTTTACCTATGGATGTGGGACAAGTTAGCCTAGGTAGACCGTGGCTATTCGATAATGATGTCACGATCTTTGGTCGTTCGAATGCGTGTACTTTTATGTATAACGGTAAAAAGATCAAACTTAATCCCATGCTACCTGAGAATACACTAGGGAAGAAGAAGGATGAGAAGGCAAGTGAGCCTAGAGAAGTGGAAAAATCTAAACCTAAGTCTCTACATATAATCAGTGCAAGAGAGTTTGAAAAAGAGGCTAAGGAAGATTCTATGGTGTATGCCCTTGTGGTTAGAGAGATTACACCTGAGGTTCCATCAGAGTTGCCCCGTGAGGTGACCTCGGTCCTGAAGGAATACAGTGATGTATTTCCTGAAGAATTACCGAATGAGTTACCACCTATGAGGGACATACAATATGTCATTGATCTTGTCCCAGGGTCTACTCTACCGAACCTTTCTCACTACAGGATGAACCCTACGGAGCATGCAAAGTTGAAGAAGCAAGTTGATGAGCTTCTACAAAAGGGTTTCATCCAAGAGAGTATGAGCCCGTGTGTCGTGCCTGCATTATTGACGCCAAAGAAAGATGGCACGTGGCACATGTGTGTGGACAGCCGTGCCATAAACAAAATTACTGTTAAGTATAGGTTCCCTATACCTAGACTTGATGATATGCTTGACATGATGGCCAGGTCCACTATATTCTATAAGATAGACCTCAAGAGTGGATATCACCAAGTCCGTATACGCCTAGGAGATGAGTGGAAGACGGCGTTTAAGACGAAAGATGGGCTGTATGAGTGATTGGTCATGCCCTTCGGCTTGACTAACGCACCCAGTACTTTCATGCGGATGATGACACAAGCTTTGAGGCCGTTCATGGAAAAATTCCTAATGGTGTACTTTGACGATATTCTTATTTATAGTACCACTAAGGAATTACACCTTGAACATTTAAAGAAGGTCTGTAGTGTCCTTAGGAAGGAAAAGTTGTACATTAATCTTAAGAAATGTGCATTCATGTCTAGCCAAGTTGTGTTCTTAGGATTTATAGTGTCATCTGACGGGATGCGTGCAGACCCTAAAAAGGTCAGGGCCATAGTTAAGCGGCCAGAACCAAGGAACATTCATGAGGTGCGAAGCTTTCACGGCCTATCTACTTTTTATTGTCAGTTCATTAGTGGTTTTAGCACGATCATGGCTCCCATTACCGAGTGCATGAAAAAGGAAGAGTTCGTGTGGTCTAAAGCCGCAGTCAAGGCTTTTAAAGAAATTAAGGGCAAGATGGTGGAAACTCCAATCATGCGTTTACCTGACTTTTCTAAAGTCTTTGAAGTAGCGTGTGATGCGTCTGGTGTCGGGATAGGTGGAGTGTTGAGTCAATAAGGACACCCAGTGGCCTATTTCAGTGAGAAACTAAATGAGGCAAAACAAAAATACTCCACTTACAACAAAGAATTTTATGCGGTAGTGCAATCCTTGAGACATTGGCGACACTATCTCCTACCGCAAGAATTCGTTTTGTTTTCTAACCATGAGGCTTTAAGATATTTGCATTCTCAGAATAAACTCAACCCAAGGCATGCTAAGTGGGTAACGTTTCTTCAGGAATATTCGTTTGTTTTAAAACACAAGGCTGGGGTTGAAAACAAACCAGCGGATGCCCTTAGTAGGAGAGTGGCGTTGCTCAACTCCTTGAGTGTAGAGATAATCGGATTTGAGCAACTGAAAGATGAATACCCCATATGTCCTGATTTTGGAGGTACTTATGCGTCGCTCTCTAGTGACCAGCATATTATGGGTGAATATGTTCTTAAAGACGGCTTCCTTTTCACGGGAGACAGACTTTGTATTCCCCGTATGTCCCTTCGTGAATTCCTCATGTGGGAGCTTCATTCAGGAGGGATAGCTGGCCATTTTGGTCGTGATAAGACCATTGCCCTCGTGGAAGATCGTTTCTATTGGCCAAGTCTCAAGCGAGACGTAGCCAAAGTTTTATGGCAGTGTCGAACATGTCAGTTGGCAAAGCAAAGAAAGCAAAATACCGGGCTATACACGCCATTACCAGTGCCACATGCTCCGTGGCAGGACATTAGTATGGACTTCATGCTTGGGCTTCCCAAGACTATAAAAAAGCACGATTCCATTTTTGTCGTTGTTGACTGTTTGTCTAAAATGGCGCATTTCCTCCCATGTTCGAAGACGTCGGATGCGTCTCATGTTACTCGTCTCTTTTTTGATGGTGTGGTGCGTCTCCATGGGTTACCTAAAACCATAGTGTCTGATCGTGATGTTCGATTTTCTAGCTATTTTTGGAAGACACTGTGGCACATTATGGGAACTCGTTTGCAATTTTCTACTACTTACCACCCACAAACAAATGGTCAAACTAAAGTGGTAAACCGTAACCTTGGAAATCTTCTACGTTGTCTAGTGGGTGAACATGTTAAGACTTGGGACCTAATTTTACCAACTGCTGAACTTGCTTATAATGGGTCAGTTAATAGATCTACAGGGTTGAGTCCTTTTGAAATTGTAGGTGGTTATAAGCCTAGAATGCCCATAGATCTCTTACCTATGGTTGTTACCCAAAGGTCTTCTGAGTCAGCTGATGCATTTGCACGCCATATTCATGATTTGCATACACATATTAGACAGCGGTTAAATAAGAGCAATGATGATTATAAAGTTTCAGTTGATTCTCATCGTAGAGTGCAAGAATTTCAAGAAGAAGACTATGTAATGGTGCGAATAAGGCCAGAGCGATTCTCTCAAGGATCTGCTAAAAAATTACAAGCGCGTAGTGCTAGACCATTCAGGATATTACAAAAGGTTGGGTCCAACGCGTATCGGATTGACCTTCCACCCATTAATCCAACTTTTAATGTGGAAGATCTAGTTCGTGCCCATACTCTCATTGTTGATATATCGTCCTTTTCATGGCCTTTTTCTGAGTTTACTACCCAACCCCTTCCACCCCCTCCTCCACCCATTACCCATACAGAAGAAATTGAGGAAATATTAGATGATGAGATAGTATCCACGAGAGATGGAGGTTT
Source organism: Magnolia kwangsiensis (assembly GCA_037074715.1). Classification (NCBI taxonomy): domain Eukaryota; kingdom Viridiplantae; phylum Streptophyta; class Magnoliopsida; order Magnoliales; family Magnoliaceae; genus Magnolia; species Magnolia kwangsiensis. The sequence continues at coordinate 5,026,648 of CM073573.1, forward strand.
CCAAAAGTATCTTGTCAAGTGAAAGAACAAACCATTGTCTGAATCTACGTGGCTATCGAGCAACGCATTGCAGGGTATTGATCCAGATCTACTAAAGCGCTACAAAAGTTTCAACTCATTGGAGTCGAGTTTTTCTCACCCGAGGGGAATTGATGCGGACACAAGCGCATTCAAGGTGTACCAACGAAGAAAGAGCCAATCACCAGTGCCGTCCTTATGGATAGGCGACTATTGAGGAGCTGAAGACCTTTCACATGTGATTGGACATATAAAAGACCCCACTTAGGGAAGACACATGTGAAGGAAGATTGGAGAAAGAAGACCAGGCGCCCGAACTTTCTCGTACTTATGTTATTTGCGCGTTTTTGTTTAGTTTAGGGTATTTTAGTAATTATATGTCTTTATTTACTTATTCTAGAGGTATTTTAGTAATTTTATATCTTTATTTGCTTATTTAAGTGGGCTAAAGCCCTAAACTCAAATTTTAACTATTGATTAATGAAAAGCAAACCCTTTGATTGCCTCCTTCCTCTCTTCTCTCTAACGGTGCTTCCTCTCTTCCCTTAATCTTTTTCTTCTAATTTCTTCTTATGCCCCTCCAACTTCTTGAAGGTAATTATTTTCTTCTTTCTATTTTTCAGTTTTGGCTAATACTTTCTTCGATCAAAATCTTGAGAACCGATCTAAACCCTAAACCCCCAAATTCTCAAATCCCTAATCCGATAAACTTCCTGGTTCTTCGAACTAGTGATCTTCATTGATCGATTGGGTGTGACAATGCAAGATCGGAAGGTCTCATCCCTCGCTGGATCCAACCTAAGTATTAATTGAATCTCATATTCCACGGTTGTGATGATGGCCCGCTCCATTGCATGTTTCCTTTTTTATTTTCTCAGTTATGATGATTATTGCTAGAATTTTAGATCATTTATTCATTTTATTTCCGTTGTTTAATTATGTTCATGAGCATGCATCATAATTAGGGCTGTCCTGCGTCATCAATTGTCAAAAGTTGATTGAATGAACAGTTCTGTCCGTCCGTCCGTCCGTCTGACCATGGGTAATGTCTGGATCAAATGCACATCTACCACGTGTATGGTGGAAGCATGCACGAGTACAATCCAACATACTCTGCTCTCTTTTTTTCTTCTTTTTTTTTTTTGGAGGGGGGAGTAAGAAAAGAGGGTGTAAATGTCAGTTCCATTTTTCTACTTCAGTTACTTGAATTGAACAGTCCCCTTTTACTTGAATTGAGCACTTCACTTTCTTACTACTCTAATAACAATAGTAGAAAGAAAGGGGAAGTATGCATTAAATAAATTGATTTTAAAAAAAAAAAGAGGAAGGTTGTAAATATCAATTTCATGAAGGTAGATTTCATTCATACCAGTAGCATACAAAGAAAAGCAGCGACCAAACACCCCCCAAATCCATACAATCTCTGTTCAAAAAGAAACAAAACAGAAGCATGAGAAGATCAAAACCGCCACGAATAAATCAAGCGGAAGAAAAAGAGAACCCAGATGGCAGATTCTGAAGATGTTTCGAGGGTGGTTTGGACCTGCAATGGGGACAGCGGACAGTAGCAGTTGGATTCGTCCAAGAAGGGGTCTTGTTGTTCTTCTTCTTCCTCTGCTCTCAGGAGAGAAGTGATGCTCTTCATGCTCCTGTATGGCTTGGATCGAAGAGATGCGGCTCTGTAATTTTCATTCCATGGATTCGGGGAGAGAGAAAAGGAGACTCAGATTGGGTAGTAACCCCTCCACTACCCAAGTCGGTGCTGGAAAGGCTCTGTGCGCCCCACCATGATTTATGTATTTTATCCACGCCGTCCATACATTTTTCCATCTCATTTTAGTCTACCATCCCAAAAATTGAGGCAGAAACAGAGGTTAACTGGACCGCACCACAGGAAATAGTGGGTATTGAATGCCTACCGTTGACAACTTCTTGTGAGTGTACAGAGACGCACTACCCCGCCCGTCTCTAGCCACGAACGTGCAGTCATGTTGGCGGGCCCACGGTGATGTATTTGCTTATCCACGCCGTCCTATGCCTTCTCTCGTATCATTTTAAGGCATGTGTTTTTGAGACAGATCCAACGCTCAAGTGAAAATATTCCCATTTAATCTTTACTGTTTTCCTGCGCACAACTTAAGCTTTGGATATATGCTTCAATCTGGGCTCACGATGGACATGCGATACAACACACTCTATAATGGGGCTCATCAAAGAAGCAGATTGGCCTCACTCAACACAATAAGGCCCTAATATAGTGATGTTTGACTGGGCCATGTGTTGCCGTAGAGATGAAGCCATCAATACGCAGCTTAGACACAGCTTCACGGCATCCTTGACCACAGGGCCACTATAATGTATGTACCTTATATACATGCCATCCAACCAAATATACAGCTCCCATACGTGATCCAAAACCTTTCTAGCTCCTAAGGAGTTTTAACGGTAAGTGTTCAATTACTCTTTTTTTTTAATTATTTTTGAGGTGTGGTCCACTTAATATTTGGATCTACCTCATTTTTTGTTACATGCCATAAAACTTGCTGATAAAAGGTTGATAAATGGTAGTTTAACATGGTGTACGGGAGTGTATTGGGAATCCAAAAATCGCTTGGCAGACTCCAAGGAGTTTCGACACCCGGTCAGGGGTTTGAGTATCCGTAGGATTGTTGGAATCTCACTACCGCGTGCGTGTGAGAGGTGTGAGCACCCGTGTTAAAAAATAATAACAATAATAAAAAGATTGAGAGGTATTTAAAATACATGGTTTCTCCATGTTTTTTAATCTCTCTTTAGCTGTGATTTGGAGCTTCACACACTTTTCTCCTAATTTTAAAGATAACAGAGTTGCATGTAGAACAAAACATATGGTTGAGTTGTCAACCTGTTATATATATATATATATATATATATATATATATATATATATATATATATATATTATACTAATGATATCCAAAATAATTGAATTATCAATTGCATCACTAAAATTACATCGTTAGGGTGATCCGATCAATCCAACACAATAACCATGTAAATGAATGGTTAAAAACATTAGTTAGTCACTTATTTGTGATCATATAACACGAAACTTCGAATTTCATCTTTTTTACCAAAGTATATATTTAAATTGGTTTTTAACAATCATTCAATCAAACAAAACAATATATACTTATACATTAAAGTTAATCTACTAATTAAATTCAAACTTCAAAATTTAAATGCATTTCTATTTTTCAAAATAATTGCATTGCCATATATATAAACTGCCGAATATAACCCAGAGTTAATTCAAATTAGAGTATTCAAAATACGAGTTCTTGTAATTCTCATGTGACTGGCGTGAACGAGGGGAAAATGATGATTAGCTTAATGTAAAAACTCTGCGGCCCCAAGAAATTTTAAGTGGTGGGAGTTCAATCACTAATGTGTAGTCTACCCAAGATTCTGCTTCATTTTGGGGCCATGCCCGAAAATGAGCTGGCAGCACTGATGGACGGCGTGGATGCACAAAACATACTTTAAGGTGGGCCCCAGAGTCTGGGCTGCACCCACCTGGCTGGATCCCGGTCGCACTTAATTCGGGCTGCCAAGATCATCGACCGAAGCCACTCCTCTGCCAACCTGCTTCCGAAGCTACCCCTCCGTACACACCGGCTCTCCGCCTCTCCTCTCTCGTCAATGGAGATTTGGCCGTTGATCAATGCATAGGCGGCGAATTGAAACGTTAAGATTTTCTTATATTAAGTATCTTTTGGGTGGAACTCAGCAACCAACGGTCTGGATTGGATTACCGAGTGGCCCCCGATTATCAGATCAGAAACCCGCGTGTACTGCGGAAAGACAGACGCAGGTCGCGTATCATTTCTCTCCTCTGTCCACCTTCTCATGCTTATCTCTCTCACGACCATGGCATCTCCTTCTCCAAACACTAGAAATCTCGAAGACATCTTCGATTCGTCTCTCAAGCTTGAAGAAACTCACTGCGACGAGGGTTTCAGAGACGGATTCAACGACGGCCTGATCTCCGGAAAACATGAAGGAAGAGAGGTGGGCCTGAAGCTAGGGTTCGAAGTCGGAGAGGAGGTCGGATTTTACCAAGGTTGCATCGACGTATGGAATTCGATCCTCCGTATCGAACCGAGCAGCTTCTCGTCAAGGGTTCAGAAGAACATGAAGCAAATGGAGGAATTGCTAGAAAAAGACCCTATTTTGGATCCGGAAGATGAGAATGTTCAGGAAATCATGGATGGTTTGAGGTCGAAATTCCGAGCGATTTCGGCGACGCTCTCCGTGCGATTTGAGTACGATGGGTATCCAAAAGTCTCTGATGATAAGGATATTGGATTTTGAGAGGATTTGATTTTGGTTCTTTTACTTAATTGAATTGTCTGATTATCAGTGAAAATTAGGTTATATGATGGATTTTTTTAGAGAGGAAATCTATCATATTTATTCATGTAAAATGATCCCAATTCGCGTAGGTGCGGCCCACGGATTGGTTTCCAGGCGGCTATTCTGTTGTATCCCACTGTGGAATGCGTTTGTGCACAGGTGCCAAAACTACCAAATTCACACAGCAAACTCTTAATTTTTCTCCTTTTCTTCTTCACAAATAGAGATGTGGTCGAAGCAATAAATAGTGCAAATTTCTTTGGCGGCCCAATTAAAATAAAATCCCCATGCCAAAATCACCATAGAGAGAGAGAGAGAGAGAGAGAGAGAGGGTCATTACATATTTTAATGTGGTGATCAATGTAATTACCCGACACGCCTAGGTGAATGCCTAGAGATTCCAGGCACAGTTTTTAAATTTCCTTTTATCTCCTCTATGTTATCTATAGGTACATATTGATTGATTGAATTACTGTGAATTTATTTTAGAGAGAATTTTGCTCATGTTATCCATTCACTGGAGCAGAGAAAGCCGTCAATAGAAATCCTGCCTTTATTTAGAGAAATTCAGAAATGATATCGTGTATTTTGAGAAATTCAGATGTTCCATTTGGCAAAAAAGTACTATTATCGTGTCAGCTGTAACCATAAATGAGGCTTGCAAATTTCCACTTCTATATAGTTTCAGTAGAAATTTAAGTTTTTGGGTGTGTTTTTTTAGATACCCATTACAAGAAATTCCAAAGGGTGTTTGGTTTGGGTGTGTTGTATTGGAGCTTCAAAAGCTCCAATGCTAAAAGTAAATTTGTAGTTTTGTGCATGGAAACCTAAGAAAAGCTGGTGTTATGAAATTCATGGTATCGTGTTTTATGAGGTTATTGAGAAAAAAAAGGGGAATGAATCTCCTTTCCTTTCTGCTAGTTTGGTGATATGTTAACTAAAGCCATTTTTCTTCTTCTTCTTTGTCTCATTTATGCTCTAAAAGGTTCACTTTCTTGTCTATGGGCCATTTGATATTATAGTAGCTTTCATCTTAGGGTGGGTTTAAGTGCATTTCAAATATTTGATATCGAATTCATTAATTGGGTTTTGCTCATATAGTGTTGTGAACGCTGAAGGAAACTTTCCCCAGGGCTTCTCACTGGGCATCCGGGTTGGACCGTCTTATGGTTGCATGAGTCGAACAATGGATATATATGTGTGTGTGTGTGTGTGTGTGTGTGTGCGAGCGCGTGCGTGCAGTGATAGATGTAGGAATATTGTATGGTCAATTGATACGGGCGATAGCATATGAAAGCCCATATACAAAGTCTATCCAGATGCAGTGAAACCTATAGCTAAGACCTCTATAACCGAACCTCGCGGAGGGGTTGAGAAGAGAGGTTAATGATTTTTAGGTGTTTGGTTGATACGGGCAGGGGCATATGAAGGCCCAAATCCGAAGTCTATACAGATTCAGTAGAACCCATAACTAAGACATCCATACCGGAACCTCGCGGAGGGGTTGAAAAGAGAAGCTAATAATTATATTATACCATTCGTAACCTCTCATGCAATATGCTCATATCCGTAGATGCTAAGCCCCGAGGGAGTGTGCACTTGGTTTGTAATAACCCTTCTGGGTTGTACACTACCTTTCACAAGATTGATGGAATGGCTCAACTGAGCACTGTTTTGGAGTCACCACTAGCCAAAGAAATGCTCCAGAATCCATGATTGGGTAGAATCCGTGGAATTGCCTTGAGATCGGGAAAATCAAAGAATTCCCGACTTGAGTGACTCCTGGTTTGATTTGCGCCATGGATTTTGGGTAAGGGCCTAGGCTACAAAAAATGAAGAGGTTAGGCACCCTTTTACCACCCATGTGAAACGTAATCTCTACTTTGCCAGGTTGTATGCTTTCAAAGGGGATTCAAGAATTTTTTAGTAAAATACTAAAATTTAGATGTCTAAACTACAAAAGATAAACTAAAAATAGAATGGGAACGGTAGAAAAATGGTTTATCGATAGAAGTACAAAAAAGAAAAAGAACACAGAGTCTTTGGTTACTCATTGAAGTCACATATTCTGATACAAAAGATTTTCAAGAGAGACAACTGTAGAGCATACTTTATGCGATATCAAAGCAGAGCTTACTATCTTAGGTATTCAAAGCAATAAGGTTGGAATATATAAACTGAAAAATGATAGATTGAGAATACAGTATTAGTTTTAAAGTTGAAATTGAATAGAAAAGATTTATAAAAAAAAAAAAAACAAAACTGAAGAGATGGAGAGAATAGACGGGAAGTTAAGCTTCTTGGCTTTTGGATGGTAGATGTTAGGGGTAGAAGCTCTACCTCTGTATCTCACTTTCTCTCTCTCTTTGTCGCAACTCCCTTCCTCTTCTAAACTCTCTTGCCCAAAAACTTCTCTCCCTACTCTTTGTCTAATCCCTCTCGCTAGACTCCTCCCTTTTATAGGCATTTGGGGAGGGATACATGGGTTCGGTTCTCCCGAACTGTAGCTTCATTTGAAAGCGAGGCTCGTGCAAACCAAGCCTGAACCACGTGCAAAACCCGCAACCTGTGGAGTGTCAGCTGGTTTGGGGTGTCTACAAGTGCGTATCAATTGTGGTTCTATGCATATTTAGAATGTTTACTTCTAATTAAGCCAAGTAGTGGTGTCAATTCCCATTTAATAATCCGTCAACCTATTTAAATATTCACTTAGAACAACATATATTGTTCAATCTCTATAACAAGCTTGTGTGACTCTAGCAAATGCGTGTTATAAGTACATTTTGTTATAGTTATTGGATTAAAAAGGCATCTTCTATATGATTTTTAAATTGTTTAAATTGTGGACAGTTCGGTACTATATCATGTACATAGGATGTTCTCCACACGACATCCTATCATGTATCTTGTTCCATGTTGCAACCATACAAGGATGGTTATTGGGCCTGTTAGAAGTGTTGAGTATCAAGTATGCCGTCAATTGGGTCTCCATTCATGGCTCAGTGGTAGACTCACAAGAGCTTCAACACTGAGATCAGGGATCAAGTGCCCATGTGCTGTGAGTGGGTGTGTGAGTATGTGGGGTGTGTAAAAAAAGAAGAAAGCATGCCATCAATTGTTGAGTATACATGGAGGCCAAAACATGAAATTTGCATATGAATAATTAAATCTGGAAAACATGGACCCCATCTATTTGCCTCTGGACCTACAGGCACTCACCTTTTGAAGATTGTATATGTGCAGATCAGATTGCAGTTCAAGTTTAGGTCAGATTTAGGCCCTGTCGGTATGCTGTTTGCTTAACACTCATTATCTTCTATTCAAGTAGGTAGAGTTATTGTTCCATACATAGTTCACTGGAGAGAGGTGCTTCAGCAATGTAGTTTAGAGAACTGTTATCCTTGTGTTACATCATGATTTTGCTTAGTGTTCTTGAGGTTTTCTTTTTGAACTCCTGAGACCTATGTTAGGCAGAAAATGCTGCCGACTTTCTTGATTATTGATGCAAACAAGCCACATCCACACATGTACACAAGAGGCAACCCAAAGTGGGTCCCACCTTATCATTTATGTGGCAGGATTATTTGTTTTTGAAAATCATTTGCATTTGCATGTGCATGTGCTTATTAAGAGCACGAAATGCATAACTGCATAAATGGATCTCAGGTTGTACATTCACGCATGTATAATAGCAAGTATACACAACCATACAGCTGTTTATACAGTTCACTGTATACAGTATTTCATAGTTGTTAAATGGCATTACACTCTTTCTTTGCAATTTTAGATTTTAGAAAATCCAGATCAGTATTGGTATTTGATCTAAATACGGCTCTAGGCCAAATGCATTATGCACTATGACTATGAACTTTTGATTCAAAGTGGCTATGGTGTTGTCTTTGTTTTGGTAGAAGAATTGGAGGGGAAATCACTCACAGTCACAGTTAATGGCCTGTTGAGCTTTGGAACTCTCATGGTCCTTCTTCCCCCTCTGTCTCCCGCCGCCCCTCCCTCCCTCTGATTTTTGGATTGCAAATCTGGTACCTATGATTCAAGCTCACAAACAATGTAGATCTTCATGCCTTTAAAAAAGTGCATATTTTCAGGTGCGAGTGGATGCACGTACACACTACACCTACAAGTGTGAATACCAGGTTAAATGTCGCAATGGTACCAATGTCATGTTGATGGTTTTTTGTACATTACTCTAATTCACCATGAGCTACATCATGGGTTATGATACTTACTAGCATTGCAACAGTGGGTTGTGTCCCTTGCGGTAGTTATTTTATTTTGTCTTTTGGAATTAATTTGATCAATCTTCAATCAACTTTCAATTGCCGTTTTATTTGTAGATCCATGGTGGACCATTCGATTACAATCCCTCACCAGGGAACTGCCGACTTTTGTTTCATCCAAAGATAGGCAAGTGCCAGATGAGGCATGCAAGAATTCCTGAGAAACAACATGGGATGGTGGCTTGGAGTCTATCAAGGATTTCACAACCACCACAGAGGATCCCTTAGGTATGTTTACTGGCAGAAACTGCCATTATTATGCTGTTACTACAAATGTTTGACTGTAAAATCAAATTGGTGTGATTCACAATGTTGATTTCCGCAACTCTGGCTGCCTGAGGACATTCCCATCCCAAGCTGAGCTCTGCATTTAATTTTTTTTTGTTTAGTATCTTTGTGGCAATGCCAATATCGTAACATTTACCTCCCTTGAGATTGACAATGAAGTAGTGACTGACAAAGCTGATGTCTGTAATGTATTGTTCAGTTTTATTCCCAGTTACTGACTGTTGATGATGTGATTCGTCCTAGGATCAATGATCTGCAGTTCCAGTCTATCTCAGAAGAAGCTATGCATCTTGAAAGACCTGGATCTGGAAGAAGTTCAATCTGTGGTTTGGAATTTAGGTAGTGATAAAGATCTAGGTCCCGATGGTTCTCCTATAGCATTTTTTAAAAACCTTTGAAGGATTATCTTTTAGCCTTCACTCTGGAGTTGTTTGATCACAAGAGGCTATCTTCAGACTGGGGAGTACTTTCCTGACCTCGATCCCTAAATTGGAAGGAGCCCAAAAGATCAAAGACTTTCGGCCCACAAGTCTTATAGGTGGTCCCCTACAAAATTCTCTCCAAATTTCTGGCTCAAAGACTGAGACAGGTGATTTCTAAGGTCATCTCCTCCTTCCAATTTGCTTTTATTGAGGGTAGAGAGATTCTAAACTTTGTTCTTATTGCTAGTGAATGTTTGGACTCATGTCCTAGGGAGAAGAGATCGGGCATTCTAGGCAAACTCGATTTCCATAAAGCTTACGAGCACGTTGACTGGTCCTTCCTGGATTATATGCTTCAAAGATTGGGTTTTGGTTTTTCTTGGAGAGCTTGGATAAGAATTTGTATTTCTTCTCCCAAATATTCTGCCCTGATCAATGGATCCCCTTTCAGGTATTTTAGAGCATCTAGAGGCCTTCATCAGGGGGACCCCCTATACCATTTTCTTTTTGTTCTGGTGACTGAAGCCCTTAGTAGTATGCTGACCAGGGGCCAGGAGATGTGGTTGTATAAAAGGTTCTCTATTAAAAATCTGCCTTTTTGCATTAACCATCTCCAGTTTGATGACACGATACCTTGCTGTTTTGTGATGCAGATGAGAGTATGGTGACCTTCCTTGGGATTTCTATTTGTTGGTTCCAAGTAGTCTCAGGTTTGAAGGTCAACATGTCGAAATCTGAACTTTTTGGCGTTAATCTCTCTACAGAGGTGTGTAATTCCTTTGCGGATTCCTTTGGGTGTGAGGTAGGCTCCCTCCCTACTCTCTATCTTGGTCTTCCTCTGTGCATATGTAAGCCCCCACTCTTCTTATGGGACAACATCTTGGAAAGAATGGAGAGATATCTTTCATAATGGAGGTTAAATGTGTTATCTCTAGGGGGCAGAATTAACTTGATCAAGGCCTTACTTTCAAGTATGGCCATCTTCTTTTTGTCCTTGTTTCGATGCCCCAAATCAGTTATTTCCAAAATTGATAGTATACACAGGAAATTTATGGGGCAAGGGAGTAGTGAATCTTTGAAGTTCCCTTTGCTTCAATGGAAGGAAGTGTGCACCCCTTACTGTGAAGGGGGCCACTGCAGAGTCAGAGAGGGACTCATTCTCATCACAGTCAAAACACCATCAATGCAATGCAAGCAAATGGTAGGATGTAGCCATTGACATGAATGCTCCCCCATTTTACTTGACAGGAGCAAGCAAGGCAGACCCTGCAGGAGATAGAATGGCCATCGAGGCGTACCTGTTACAAGAAAAATGTCAGTTCAGTGGGATAAGTGCGCCGCTGCAGTAACCGGTGCTTATGGAAAGGTGGGTGCTGTTCAGTTCACAGTGTTAAGCATGTACAAGAAGAGGGAAGGCCCAAACCTTGGCATTTGACTCGGCAACATCCCATGGCAGAAGGTTCTGCCTTGCATGATGGAATCGGTGACAAAGTATCTTTCATCATCTCATTGGGTCAGGTTCATAATGCACCATTGAAAGAGGAATAAAATGGGGAAGTTGGTGTGGTTGCATTGATGAAAAGATCATCCTCTTTTAGTTGGAAACCTCATGGGGTGCTCCCAAAATCCCATATCAACAAAGCGAGAGAGAGAGAGAGAGGAGGGCAGGCAAACCTCATGGGATGCTCCCAAAAGCGACCCCTCCCAAAAGCCCATATAAACAAAGTTTCGGTACATACGTAGCAACACAAGCAAAGAGTTTACAGCGCATACATTCCCTGATGCGAAAGCCCATATCAACAAAGTATCTATATGTACATAGCAGCACAAGCAAAGAGGCTATTATGCTGTAATTAATTAATTATTGTGTAGTATACATTCCCTGGTGTGAAAGTGTGAGTTGTTTTTCCTTTCTTTATCTGTTTTTACATTTAACTTCTCTCTTCTCCACTGTCCCATCTACATGCCACAGAGAAGGCAGAAACAATCAGCCATTTGCCAAGTGCAAAATGTTAAAATATTTTTTGGGCTGAAAGAATGGATCTATTTAGGCTAAATTCAATTTAGAGGAGCAGAAAACTTGGGAGTGGCTCTCTATTGTCACCGTCTTCTTTTCTTCACATCTTCTCATAAATTACTTGAGGGGGAGAGAGAGAGAGAGAGAGAGAGAGAGAGAGAGAGAGAGAACCAAGAGTATTGGCCTACTTCAGATTAGCAGCGGCACTGGGTCCTATGGCCCATGGAGCTAGCCAGCCTTATGAGGAAAAAAAGGTTTAAGTGATCGAAGGTTTTAATAGGCCTAGGCCCAATGTCAGATTTTTTATTTTTATTATTATTTGTGGATATCCTCAATGAATAGTAAAATCCTGTGTATAGATGGTTTGGGACACTCTGAGCATGACCGGAGATCCAATTATTTTATCTTTAGAACGATACATGTATATTGAATGAGAACCATTAACAAAATCCATCATAACAGTGGCCAACTTAATGATTTGATTGGACCAATGGGCCTTTGCCAGTTGCCACCCCTAATTTAGATCCCTCTACATACTAGTATTTGTAAGCTCATCAGCTCATCTTGTGGATGGATAGGGTAAGGCACTCTACAACAAGCCAACCCAGGTTGCATCCGTCAACATCTACTCTTCTTGAGCAATGGCTGTGTCAATGACAATCATTCCAGTAACTCTTAATGCTCAAATGAAGTGACCATATAAAGAGAAAAAAAAAAAAAAAAAAACTTTGGTACAAACCTGATTGGTGAGACCTGTAATCAGAGAGTTGAAACATTCAAGGCCCTTTTTTTTTTTTTGAGTTCCTTTCCAGGCCACTCAGATCAATTCTAATAGAGCTAATTACGCACAATACACCATCATGTTCAACTTCAGGACACCATGTATTCCATCCATCACCTCCACTTGGCCTAGCCCTAGTCCCATGACTTAGCCTGATCCAAAACTCATAGGTAGGCCACAGAAAGGGGAATGACATGGGAGAGGATACCCACCCTTCATCTTCACCAGGGCCCCACCTAAGCAGCAAAACCCACATCATTTTTGGCCTGACCCTTCATTCAGTCCAGAGAATGGTCTGAACAGCCTAGATTATATATGAACAACACTGTCAGCCCCACCCACAAACAGGGGCTTCACCTTGCTCCATGTGCCTTGGCGGACCTGAGTTTTGGATGGAGCCGATTTTTGTCCTTAAGGCAACCTGATGTGACGAATCTGATCGAATGTGCTGGATTCCATATTTCCATGAACACATCAAGAGGGCTCCACGTCTGCCAGTATAGGTAGCACTCAAGCACACCCCTTTCGGCAAAGCTCCGAGCATGTTCGGTGGTCCACGGATTAGATGTAGTATGCTTTTTTTTAAAAGAAAAAGAAAGAAAGAGAGAAATTTTGCACAACTTGAATAACATGAGAGCTCGAAAGGAGATGTAAATAAACACCCATGCACCCTATGTAAATAACATGACCTTTAAAACCACCTCGCACATCTCATTGGGTCCATCCCTTCATCGCAAGTGTTAGTGCAGAGCAAGCAGCCACAGTCATCTACCATTAAAATACCGTAACTCTAAAAGAACAGTTTATACCGAGTTCATTCAGATAATCTCAGGGAACTAAACTAGAGGCTTAAGAAGATAAAGCAATCCAACACAAAAATTTGCAAATTAAAACCACTATCCACCTAAAGCAGCTTGTTTCAGGTGTAAGACAAGCTGCTCATTCATCTTCTTGGCTGCACAACCTCGCCAGACATTCACCAACGTGACAGGCAAGTGCAATCTGGGATGTGTATCAGGTGCTTCCAATAGTCAAATGTCCACTAGCCCAAAAGTCCAGCCTGTCAAGCATTTTACACTCAATGTGCATGGGTAGCTCACGGCAAATGGGTCGGAAAGGCTTTTAGGATTGGAGGGGAAATGGATGCAGGGACCATCTTGTAGATATCCAGGGTACGAGATAAAAAATGCGGTATTGCCACATGTGCGTTTGGATCTTGAAGATGAAGTATCTGAAATTATATATCATACATAAACTACTAAAAAATCATCATTGGGAGTGGTATAATCCATCTCATAGAAGGAAACTGCACCTGTTATGCATCATCAACAATTCAAGCTCATTGACATTGTGCACTACAAACTTCTTGAACCTGTTGGGCAGGTGACAGCGGGTCTTTTTATCTGAATTGTAACTTATATTGGGCATCAAAATACATCCCTAGAGCTTCCTTCTCGCATGAGAATTGAATCAATACCTCTGGGGCTATGCCAGTTTGGCTGTCATATATACAAATACAATCGGTAAATAGCATTAGATCAATCTGAAATGGGGGGAAATTTGCTAGGAGGGGTTGTCTCACAGATTATTCTTAGTACTTAATACATTGAGACATTTAAATCTATATTTATTTGAGTGGTTCTTTCGGTTTACAACTGCATAGGAGCTCAGCAAACAGAAATCAGAAAAAAATAAATAAATAAATAAAATAAAATAAAAAATGGGTCTGGCAGTAAATGGAGACTGAGGGATCCGCTGCTAATGGGGACTTCTAATATTCAACAATCCACAGGTAAGAACCCCAGTATCAGAAAACAAATTCCTTTTTCAGATTTACTGTGCAATGCACCCTGTAAAGATTGGAATGAGCAAATTTCTATTCTGCACTGTTGCTTGGTATTTAAGGCACAACAGTTTTGCACATTAGATTTCCATAACCTTTTCCAACTAAAGAAGAATAATATAAGGTAGGGAATATAAAATGAGAACTGATGTATGTTTTACTTTCCACAGATAGTAATAAAATTTCATTGAATAGGCAAAAGGAAAATGCACCAATGGACCAACACTCCCACATGCTATGTGCATCCCTCGACGCCATGGTTTACAATATTGTCCAATATTACTTGGTTTTGCCCATGTCACGTCGGTTTCAGTCGGGACTAAAATAGATTGCGTTGGGGCTAGTTGTACCGGTTTTTCTTCAAACTCCATGCAAGTCGCTCCCTACAACCAGTATCTAAAACCATGCTCAAGGCATCACAAGAGACTGCATTGAATCTCTCTACAAATTGATCTTTGACAAACCAATCCCAGCAACAGAGGGAGTTCCACCCAAACCAAACCAAGTAATAGGAGCCAACCTTACAAGCATTGTGATGTGAATTAAAACATTAGGGTAATGTTTAGATGCACCTGTTGAATTGAATTGCAATTACCTGTCTGGTAGAGTGCAAATAACCAAGTTGTAAATATTGAGGAATGGGGCTGCGAATTGCAATTATGTTACTTTCGAGTTCGACTTTATAAGGAATTAACTGTAGTTTGAAAGGTAATTCCTTGTTATGATTTCAAGTGAACACTAAATTCATTTGTTCATCCAAACACAAACTTAGTAAATTAAGATACTTGCAATATCATCATACCCAGCCCTTTTCTTTTTTTTAACTTGATTTCAAGTGAATAGCATTAACTTTTGTCATTTCCTTGATTGAACTGAATTCGTAATTGAATTCAATTGTTCTTCTACCAAATGCAGACTTAGTAAATTAAGGTACTCACAATATCATGAGACTTGCGACTTTTACTTCTTTAGTTTATGGGATACTCAGACAATGCATGGTGTTGGAGACACAGGGCACTCATAAATTTTACACGTCTTACATTAACTCAAGTTAAACTAAATCGTGGAATCTACTGTCGCTAAGTCTAAGTTCCAAAATCAAATTGGTTTCCTAACCTCCGATTCATGGACACTCATTAGTTAAAATAGGACCATTGAATGTTTCATATGTTTAACCATCCAAATAATGTCCACCAATCTGACAATCAACTAAAACTATCTGATGTTTGGAAGACCATATGGTTATTTCAAATGCAAGTTTTGTCGCATTTAAGAAGTTGTGACTTGGACACAGTGGCAGATAAAAGAAGTTGGGGAATACCGCGAGATATATATATATATGTTATTGTTTATTGTGCAAGATGCCTTGAATTCTACCAATATGTTAGTGCAAAGGAATTCTATTTCAGTTCGATAGGTGTCTTTTTTGGTCCAGCTGGAAATAGGGGTGGATTCTTAGTTTGCACATTGTGAAGATTTTCATATTTTCGGTTTGATCGAAAACTATGAGTCGGTTCGGTTTGGTTTGACCGGAGGTCCCATTCAGTTTGACTAACAATTTACGCATATTAGAGAAAATTAGGGTATTTGAGTCTGGTTTGAATTAGAGCTTGGTTAATACGAGTGTTTTCTCTCTATGAGCAAGAATTTTACAAGGTGAGAAAGTTTTTTATACTTGTAAGAGCTTGTGAATGGATTTTCTCCATGGGTTAGAGTTTTTTCTAAGTATAAATGGCAAAGAGAAATTAGGTGATCCTGTAATTGAAAAAAGTGATTAGCGTAAACTCTAAGGTCTTTATTATGGTGGATCTTTATTGTTTTGTGTTATAGTTTTTTTTGCGAGGGTTTTTCACGTAAAATATCTTATGTTCTATATTTGCTTGATTGATTGTTGGGTTATTCTGTTCATTATGATTGTTTTATCTTCGTTGAACGTGCTTTCATAAATCGCATGATTTGACGTTAGTTTTAAATTTGAATTTCTAATACATAAGGTTGATTCGTGTTTGCTATAGTTTGGGATTACATTATGATGGTGTGAGATAAAAGCATGAACTCCAACACACTTACTACTACACATTTACATTACAAAATAATTATCATTCTGATAAGTTTATTTATTTAACTTGTGGTTATGCAATTGTGAAGCTTTTAAATTTTGATGGAAGTATTTGAACTGAATATTAATTCGACAATGTGGTTACATACAGTTCTCTTTTTTATCTTTTCTCTTTTATGATTTGAATTGTAATGGATATTTGAAATGAGACCCCTGGGGTCTCTTGGATGCGGGGAGTTGAACCTGAAAGCAAAACTTAGAAATTATTCTTTGTGCTATTCTTTAGAACTTCAACTGCATGTGGCTTTGATCATCAAGGAAGATATGTGGCCTAACCCTCTATTACATTGGAATGTTCTAGTAGATATAAGCTTTTGAAAGTGGTATCAAACTATCACTATGTTTTAAATGGTATAATAATTTTGGAATTAGTTGTGTTCTAGCCTCTAGCTATTTTGTCTCTAGTTATTATTATTATTATTTTTTTTACTTTTACTATCCCAAGGCTTTAATATCTTAACTAGATGTGTTCCACCAATCCCAGCTTGTGGAACTATAATGCAACTGCCCTTCGTGAGAATGACTATTGAAAAAGATGCCCGAGTGAGTGCCATTGTGTATGTAGCCGTGAGGTGTAGTAGAATGTTACGGTCTCAGAGGTTTAATAGCCTAACTACCAACATTTCATTAGTCACGGAGCTTTTGGCATTTTAATAAAGTTCTTAACATTGCCATTTATAAATTATTATTATTTTTTTTCAATCTCCATTCATGTGAGAGATTTTTTGGTGCATCCACCACTCACATCACAACCTGTAAAATCAACCATCTGGATCAATAAGGAATGGCCCCACTCATACATGCTTAAACCCAAAATCACACACTATAATTTCTGCATCTCCAATCCACGGAACCCTTGGAAGCCAATACCCCAACTCTTTTTTTTTTTTTCAATGCACATAGCCTCACAACCATACACACCTCGATGGCTGCCCGAATCCATGACCTTAGCGTTTGAAACTCCCATGAATTTCTATACAGTCTGGACTCGAGAAATACAATAATAAAATCGTAACTCCAACACTACTGCTATTTCAAGAGATGAAATAGTAAACACGAAAACGGCAGATATGTCTCTCTATAAAAACCCCAAATCTCCTATTCGGAATACACCGACACGTATCTATACGGTCTTTCAAGAAGACGAACAGCGGAGACTTTGTGGGGTTGGGTACGTCAACTGCTTTTCTTCGTATTTACATAATTACTGTGGTCTTTATGAAGATTAGACAGGTCTGAATTTAAAATCACCTATTGGACGGTTTGGATTCGGCACTGATATGGCCACATGTGCATGGTGTTCTTTTTTAAAAAAAATACACGCATTCGGCCACGAGGGAGTGTGAATGGCAAAGCTAGCAGGTCCACGCCCCGGCCTAAAGCCGGGTTTGGCTCATTCGGTCTGGCGGTCTACCCGGCCCATTACCATCCTCTATTATGGCCAAAACAGGACCCGTTGATAGCCCTGGCTGACAGACCCTGCGATGTTGAGGACGGTAGTACTATCTGATCCTCTCTCTCTCTCTCTCTCTCTCTCTCTCTCTCTTCCTTCTCTCTCCATCCAGGGGAAATTTTCGATACTCCGTCGAGGGATAAAATACAGGCACGTTGAAATTACATAGAAAGTGCACGTGTTAGATATGCAATTCAAATCGAACTGTCCAAATTATGGCCCCTGTTTAGATGTATTATATTCCAAAATTCACGCTTATCTGTTCAGGTCACATATCGGATTGGTGGACATTTATTGGACGGTTGAAAATGAATTAATCCAATGGTTTAGTTTCAACAAACAAGTATCCATGAATCGGGGTTAGGATTGCTCAGACAATCCTATTTTTGGAATGTGACTCATGAACAGTGGGTTCCATAGTTTTATCGGTTTATCTTGAATTAATATATTCTACGTTAGTAATTTCTGTACGCCTGCGTATCAAGCTTCATACTCTGGAAGAGTATCAAATAACTCCCCTCTCTTTTTGCATCGGCTGGGTATAATTACTTTGTGGAGCGGCCACTGTATGCTAATGGTTTACCACCATTTTCAAGTTGCCATGATCCATCCTGACCTTCGTTTAAAGCATTCTGTAGTGTCCAAAAAGTGGGCCTCTGTGATAGAGTGGAGCTAGGAATTTAAACCTATCAAGGAATCCATCCATCTGATTTCACTGGTTGAATTTGGACCAGAGACCGTTCATTTTCAACTATCCATCTAATAGCAGCCATTTGGATGGTGGGCACCAGAGCATTTTTACTTCCTTCGGAGACTGCGATTCGAGCGGTCTGATGAACGGGTTGGGGCACGAACTTGAAAGTTGTGAGCCAACCACCACTTACAAATTCCGCAGTAATTCGGGGAAAAGAAAGGGGTATTTCCGTCAATTTACATCTATTATCCGCGATTCCCCAAGAGGCGTTGGAGTCACATTAATTTCTCAAAACAGAGGGACCTTGGTTGCTTCCTCTGCGCGACCGTCCTCATTACTGCAGACATCTCTCTCTCTCTCTCAGAGATATTCCGGCTAGTCTCCGATGGCTTCGCTTCACCACCACCGCACGATCCAAAGCAAAAAAGAGAAAAATCTCTTCGTTCCGTCTCCCGACGATCTCGCCGTCAGATTCCGGTGAATCTCCGATCAATCTCCGTTATTTAGTACCAGCGTCAGTCTCCAGATTCGTTTTATCCCAAAGTTTAGAATCGGAAACATTTCTTCTTTCTCCATCTCCGGAATTAGGGTTTCGAGCTTGATTTCTCTCTCCCTTCCTCTCTCTCTCTATTCATAGTATCATCATGCCGCGGAGCTCTCGACACAAGAAGCAGCACAAGCACAGCTCCAGGGATTTCAAGGAGCGTTCGGATTCCGAAGGAGAAGAGATCTCGAAAGAGAGGAAGGTGAAGGAAGATCCCGAAATTAGGGTTTCGCGGGACTCGGATTTGGCAGGGAAAAGGAAATCGCCATCACAAACTCGGCATGGGAAGGATCCGCCATCTGGAGATTATGGCTCTTCGAAGCGGCGCAAGGATAGGGCTGGTTCGCCTGTTGCGGCTGATCGGTGGAACGGCGGTGGGAATGAGCGAGACGAGGGTTCGTTCGGGGAGAAGGCGGGGGAAGGTGAGGGTTTGGGAGCGGAGCTGGAGAAAGTGCTGAAGTCGAAGGCGTCTGCTGATTCGAAGAGCAGGTCTAGCAGCAGACGGCATGAGATTTCAAGTGAAAGGAAAGAGGAGGCTTTTGTAGCAGAGAGCGATTCTAAGCGGAAGTCAGAGAAGGATTCAAGCTGGAAAGAGGCTCATCAAGGTAAGGAAGTGAATGAACGTAGCATTGAGAGGGATAGGAAGGTTGAAGATGCCAGACGGGAACGGTCGGTTGATGTCACGACAGGGACAGCTGATGGGTCTATTGAAATGAATAGGAAGCGAGAAAGAAAGATGGACTGTTTGGACGAAGAGCAGAAGGCGAAACAAGAGGTAGAAATTACTGGTAAGGTAACTTAATGCTTTGTTGTTTATTACCATTTTTTTTTTAAGTGTTAGGCTATTGTGTTATATATATATATATATATATATATATATATATATATATATATATATATATGTTGCTCTCAAGATAAACTTAGCGAAGTTTGGAATTGGTGATAATGATATCGGAGAGTTCAATCATTCTCAATTTCAATGCAATGTCAATTAATTGCACCAGTTGGTTTAACATTGAAGATTTGGTGGAAGGCATAGTCAGAAAGAAAGGCCGGGCTACTTAATCAATCGTCATGGATTTATCATCTAGTAGTCATTTATTAGTGGAAGATCCTTTTGGAGCTTTTCAATCCCTGCTAGTTAGTTTACCCTATAAATCAACGCTCATTAGGTTTAGTGCATCTCATATATTCACCCCCCCCCCCCCAAGATTTCTTGAAGAATCTAGAATTCTTAAAATCGATTTTTATTTTTTTATTTTTTTTAAAGGTTGCCAAAAGTAAGCTTTGGCTTGTGCCTTGTGTTGTGATAAATTGAGTAGGATGATTGTGGCAAGGAGTTTAAATTCTTAAAATCAGTAAGTTTAAATTCGATTTTTATTTTTTTATTTTTTTTAAAGGTTGCCAAAAGTAAGCTTTGGCTTGTGCCTTGTGTTGTGATAAATTGAGTAGGATGATTGTGGCAAGGAGATTTTGATGGTTGACTTAAGTAGTGTGGAACTTCAATAGGTTATACCATTTCTCCTAGGAGGCACTTGGTTGCTACGTTAGATTCTGTGTGCGTTATTTGTCCACATGTGATTGCATGGGCAACAATGAAGAATTGTGTTTGGTTCACTACCCTCAAAGGTCGCAATATTGTATGATCGGCACTTTGTGGGAGTGTTGCTTTTATCTAATTCCGCGTGTGCACAACAATGAAGAATGATGTTTGGTTCACTATTCCTAAAGGTCTCAATGTTTCATGATCGGTACACTAGAGGGAATGTTCCTTTTATCTAATTCCTTTGAGATGCCTAACTTCCCTGGGCAAACTTCATTAGGTATTAATGTGTGAGGATAAGAAATATACAATACTGATTTCTTCCCTAAGCAACTGTTGGATGTATGATTGTGCTTGAAATGACCATTTGAATTGAAGAGGCAAGAGTGTGATGCTTTGTTTGTCCTGTGACATGGATCACACACGTAATCATTTTTTCTTTTCTTTTCTTTCAACATGCAATTTTCATTGCGTCAATGCCCTGTGGTTGCCAGGAGCATACTTTATAGCACATGCACCGGCAACCAATCTACCTTTCTCAGCTAGACGACCTAGGGCGCAACCTGTGTTCAAAGACTTGACTGTTTGCACATGGCTTATGCTCATATGTGTTCAAGGTAGCCTAATGCTAGATGCTTATGTCATAGAATTTGAAATTTATTTGGTTATTCTGAGTAGTGCTAGTATAATGTTGTAGCTTAGCTGGAGGATGGTTTATTAGGAGTTAATTTCTCTTATGGGAAGGGCAGGAGACAGCATAAGATTTTGGTTATGACTCTACCATGGTGAAGAATCATTGTCTTCTTGGCTTCCATAGATCATTGTCAAACCACATATCTAGTTTTGTGCGATCGCATGTGCCTGTGTGCATATGTGGTTGCTCTTTTTAAAAAAAAAATAAAAAAATAAAAAATAAAAATTTTAAAAGAAAATTAAGGGGAAATTTTGAAAAAAAAAAGTAGAAAAATATAAGAACTTGGGGGAAACTTCCCTAAGTTAATAGATAACTAATATAGTAATTTTACACATAAAATTATTTTGTGAGAAATAAAATCAATTAAAAAATTAATGAAGTACATCAAATTCAACATTCAAGAATGTAGTTAAGTAACAAAACCATCAATAAGCTATTTATTGTACAAATACAATTTTGAAGTTACATCTTAATGTTTATTATTTATATACTATAACACTAACACTGCTTACAAGTTACATTTCAAAATAAATAAATAATACTAATAGTGTAAAATCTAAATAAATGAATGTTGCTTGAAGCTTGAATCTTGAATCTTGATCTTCCAAGAGGGAAACTTCTATTCTTGAATGATCTCCTTGCTTTAATCTTGTAGAGAAGTAGGAACTAGAAACTTGAATGTTGGAACTTGGTTGGAAGTAGGAAGTATGTAAGAGTGAGCGAGGTTATAATTGCACTTGAAGTAAGAATGTAAGAGTAAAAGAGAGTTTTGGAGTGATAATGTTGCAAATGGAGGTGTGGATGCTTTTTTATAGGGAAAAGATTGATTTTTTGTGCACAAAAAAAAAATGTGCCAACTGGTAGATATGCGATCGCATATCCTCACACATTTAGCATATGCACATCGCATATGCCATTCACATATGCGAATATGCAGTCGCATTTAACAACACCGAGTCGATGCATTGTTCTTTAGACTTGTGAGTACAAAAGGGGATTACTTTTAGATTTACAGATTCATTTTTTGATCGAGTCAGGCCTTTTACAACTTTTATCTCCATTTGAGTCCCTGCATGTGCATTCTCTGAAGAAGTAACCTTGATATGATTTGCGTAAAAAGATGAACTCCTTCAGATGGTCATGAGGCTGGATGACATTAATACCTTGCAAGTCTTCTTTGTCATAGGGTGTGTAGTTGGATGATAAATGAGCATTTTCTCATTTTTTGAAGATCAACTGATGATGATGGTTGGATTGCTTTACGTGGGAGATCAGAATGGCGATGAGTGAATATTTCTGGTTTGTCGGGGCTTTTTTTTTTGTTTTTTGTTTTTTTTGTTTTGTTTTTTTGTTTTTTTTGTTTTTTGTTTTTTTTTTTGTTTCGTTTTTTGTTTTTTTTTTGTTTTTTTTTTTTTTTTTTGTTTTTTTGTTTTTGCTGCATGGACACCAAGCACAAGATTCTCGCTGACAATTAATTGCATCATTAAGTTTTCTGGTTACTGATAAATGTGTATCATATTACAAAGCTGAGGATTTGGTAAATCACTTGCTCCTTCTGCCTCTTGCTTTTCTTGTGGTCCTTTTTTGTCAAAGGGGAGCACTCTCTAGAAATGTTCTCGACAACCATCTTTGGAGCCTATGGAAAGGAGCAAAATGATATTATTCAAACGGAAGGAGAAGCGATTTGCCCGCCTTTATTTATAGGATTCCAATTGATTGCAACTGATCTCCGTAAGCATTTGAAATAGTGGTTGGGTGGGAAAAAGGGAGTTAGAAGCCACTCCAAAACTTTAGAATTTGTTTCATCAATGTGCTTGAGAATAACTGATTCATTGTGAGTCATGGATGTTCTTATCTCTTGAGGAGATCTCAGTCTAGGTTCAGATTGTATGGCTTTTTAGATAAGCTGTAGTTAGATTTCAGTTCTTCTCTGGCTAAAGCAATCTATTAATCAATACTCGAACAGTATGGACAGCCAAACAGAGACAATCAGGTTAAGCTTGGAGCACTTGTTTGTACTGAGAAGATAGAAGGAATGATGGTTGTAACTTGAAATGTGAGATTTTTTTTTTTTGAAAGGTAAGAAATTTACTAAGAGCAGAAAACAAGATACAAGAAGACAGTAAAGGAAAGTTATTAAAAAAAAACAAACAAACAAACAAACAAACAAACAAGAGGAGCACCAAAACACCCCCTAGAAACTGTACATTGGGGGCAACCTAAAAAACTAGAAAGAAAGGCAAAGGAAAAAAAAAACAACACTCCAACCCCACAGCTGGAAGAGAACCCGAATATACTTAGGAGCCCAATCCCGAAAACAGACTAGGACTCTAGAGAAGACACCTGCGGAAGATACACTTCTATTCTTGAAGCATCGGTTGTTTCTCTCTGCCCAAATTGACCAACAAACATCCGGCAAGAGGATTCTCTATTTCTTACCTAACGTGCCTCCCGGGTCAGCGTGCCACATGCAAAAGAGGGTGTCCACTGATTTTGGCATTGTCCATGAAAATCCAACCAATCTGAGGGCTCCCCACCAGACAGTTAGAGAGAAAGGACAGTGTATAAAGAGATGGTTCACATTTCCTTGCTATTAAGGCATAGAAGGCACGTATTGGGGAGCACCATCCCTCTCTTCTTCAGATTGTTGACAGTAAGAATTCTATTCTTTTCTAGCAGCTAGCCAAAAGCTGCCACCTTCGGCAGAGCACCATACTTCCAAATC
Source organism: Magnolia kwangsiensis (assembly GCA_037074715.1). Taxonomy (NCBI): domain Eukaryota; kingdom Viridiplantae; phylum Streptophyta; class Magnoliopsida; order Magnoliales; family Magnoliaceae; genus Magnolia; species Magnolia kwangsiensis. The sequence continues at coordinate 5,050,482 of CM073573.1, forward strand.
ATTCCTGTATGACAGCAACTATTCTGATCAAGAGAGAAGTTTTTATCAACCAGTGTGCTTATACAGCCAAATGATAACTATATGATGTCATTCATGGTTCATATGATCACCTTGGATGGTGGGAGTTGTTATTTCTGGGGTTCTCAATCCCGTGAGTAGTTAATCCTGGATTTTGTTACTCCTTGTATTTGATAAATATGTTGTTTTGGAGGACTATGATAAGTCATTGGAGTGACTTCATAATATTCATACATCCCTGGCTTCTAAGGATTCCTTGGTATTGAATGCTTCTTTGTTCGAAAAAATTACGGTTAAGGGCTTCATAATATTTGTCCTTCCCTAATCTTTCAAAAAAAAAAAAAAAAATCATCCTTCCCTGGCTTGTAAGGATTCCTTGGTATTGAATGCTTCTCTCTTTGAAAAATTTACGGTTAAGTCTTTCTACGTGATACTTTGGGTTTCATTGAATGCAAGAAGTCATGAGTTTTTCCACATTTTTTGGTTCTATAGTGCTCTTCCTAAGGTGGCATCTTTCGTTCAGTTTGTTGGAAGGAAGCGCGTCATAACCATGGACAATCTTTAGTAAATGTCCATAATTCTCCTGAATATGGAAAGGTGTAGCTAGGTTTGCCTCTTTGATCTTCGAGAGAATTCTCCCTAATATAAGGGATATATCGCTCTTCAATGAGGCCTTATGGGCAAGTGGGTTTGGAGATTCAGTAACGAAAGAGAGAGTTTGCGGCAACAAATTATCTCTGCAAAATATGGGCTTTCACCTCAAGGTTGGTGGACAAAGTCTTCTTCTCTCTACCGATCTTCTTTCATTTGGAAAGGTATAGTTAGGTTTGCCTATTTGATCTTTGAGAGAATTTCCTTCTGTCTTGGAAATGAGCACAAAATAAAATTCTAGCTTGATTTGTGGTGTGGAAACCAATCTTTGGCTGAATCTTTTCCTACTCTTTTCGCTACCTCTTCTAATAAGGATGTTTTGGTCAAAGATTGTTTCATCTCTATGAGAGGGGGAGGTATCCGGCTTCCCCCTTTTCGTAGGAACTTATTGGATTATGAGATCGAGGACCTTACTCTTCTCCTTTTGCGGGTGCAGATCTTTAAGCACTCTCTTGACGTAGAAGATTCGATGCGATGGAGACCTTTAGCTTCTATATCCTTCTGCAAATCCCTCGTAGCGGTTTCTTTTGCTTCATTTCCTGCCTTTATTACCTCTTTTTGGAACAATGAAGTTCTCCCTAAAGTGGCAACTTTCAGATGGTTGGTGGGAAGAAACAGAGTCCTAATGATCAATAGCCTTAAAAAATAAGGAATGTGCATCCACATCTTTTGTCTTCTATGTTACTAGTATGAAGAAATTGTGGATCACATTTTCATCCATTGTCCTTTCTAATGCAGGACAATTAACCACTTCCTCTTAAAGCTCGAACTGATAGAACATGGTGAATCAGTCCCTTTATCTCATAGCCTAGGCCCCACATCTCATGGGTTAGGACATTTGCGGAACCCCCTTGTGGACCCCACTTCACATGAGCCACTCGCCTCACACGAGCCACCTAGCTCACACGGGCTGCCCACCCCAAGGGTGCCCCTACATCCCACAGGCCACCCTATTCAAGCCCGGTGTGAAAATGCCATGCATTACTTTGTCTTCTGATATCTGGTGGAGCATTTTTAGACTTTCTAGGGTTGCTTGGGTTATGCCTTCCTCTGTGGAGGATCTTCGTTGCAGTTGGCATGTAGAGCCAAGAGGAGTGCCAGGAAAAAGAAGGTGGGGGATAGTCTTCCTTGCTGTTATGTGTGCAATTTGGTCGGAAAGAAACAACTGTTGTTTCAGAAATCTCTTTGTTGTAGTGGCTGGTGTTTTCTCTCGGGTCATCATGTTTCAGGACTGGGCTTCGTAGTGTCTTTGGTACTTCCTGGGTTTCTTTTGTTAGGGGACAAATTTTGTATATTTTTAGGCGTTTTCGGGTTTTTTCCTATTTTGTTTTAGTTCTGTTTTTTTTTTGTTGTTGTTTTTCCTTTTTTGTTCTAGTTTGTTCCTATTCCTCTCTTTTTGCCATAAAATTTCACCTTTCAAAAAAATAATTCTCCCGTTCTATGTATGAGCAAGGAAGAGTCGATTAATCACTTATTCGTACATTGCTCCTTTGCGTGTCAAGTCAAGTGTGGATCACTTTTCTAAAGATCTTTGGTGCTGACTAGTTGAATGCCACATTTGCTATGGATGTGGCAAGGCCGCACGGTGTGTGCTTGTTGAGGAGAGGCTAGCATCTTGGTGATTAATCATATTTGGGGGGAATGCAATAGGCTGTGCTTCCTTAACAAATAGGGTTTATGGGAAGAAGTAGCGTGGAAATCTAAGAGGGACATTATAGAATGGGTATCTAGGATTAAGCATATCAATGTTCTTGATGTTTCATCCATGCTTGGGATGTGATGTTGAATCACTCTTGGGATGCATTCTTTTTTATATTCTTTGCTGTCTTGATATTTGTGAAGCACCTTTAAATAAAATATGCTCATTGTTCTTCCAAAAAAAAATGTTATTTCGTCAACATCATGGACCAGGAGTCATGAATCCTAGAGGTCGTAAATTTGTTGTTTGGTTGACAGATACAAAAAAAAAGGAAAGAAAAGTACTACTAGAAAACCCAGAGTTACCCAAAAAAGGGGAACTTTTGATGGGTGATTGGACATTGGCCAGAAGTAGGTTGCACAACACTTTGATGAGGAGCTGGCAATCCCTACTTTTGGGGCTTCAGGATGGTAGGTGGACTCATGAATCCAGAGATTTCCAATCCCTGGAGGCCCCAGATGGTGGATGCAAAGAAATTACTTGGATTGCCAAATGCAAGGATCCGAATGTCCCTAATGGTGTTTATGTTAAACTTTATAGGGCTTCATTGCGATACCAAGACAAATGGGATCTAAGGCATATGAGACCTGATTGCAATTTGGAGTTCCTCGGGTAATGGTGGGGCTGCCTTCTCGGCGCCTCCTTGTAGTCTTCTTGTATTGTTCTTTTTCATTTAATAAAATTCTTGTTATCTTTCAAAAAAAGGCATATAAAACCTCAAATATATGTTCGAATGATAATTTTAGAAGGAAAAAAAATTGGACTGAAGTTTGAACTTGGTCTCCTGAGGTTCATTTGCATCACCTTTTGCTTACTTTGACTTCTAAACTTCTGCTTATTTATGTTGAGAAGCGCCCAACACCATTGTGCACAAATGAATCGACTAATGCTGCTTATTTATGTTGAGAAGCGCCCAGAATTAATCAGTGTTGTGTGCAAAAGATAGAGCATGGGTTCAATCATGGCATTTTGAATTTTTTGGAAAGAGATCGAGAGGTTGATATGTTAATGTACAGACAGAATCAGGTTGACATGGATTAGATGATCATCTCATTAGGATGTTGGGAAGAAGCACTTGAAAATAAACTACTGTGTGACAGTGCTAGAGCACAAAGGTTCAGTCATACCTTTCAGGAAAAAAAAAAAAAAAAACCAAGGTTCTGCCATGGTTTTTCAGAAGAAGAGGTTTCTATGTCAAGAAAGAACCTGACAAACATGATAGAAGGTAGTCTCATGGGAATGCTGGAAAGTAAGTTATTCTAGGACGCAACTTGAAGTGCTTATCAATATTTGGAGATCACTAAGTAGTTATTGAAATGGTAGGGTTTTTTGATATAGTGGAAGGGTAAATTTGTTGCCACTTACCATGAAGAAGAATGGATATGCTAGTTTTGGTTGGAAGCCAATCCAAGCTAAGAGACAGCAGTTGGAAAAGAAAGATCAATTCATGGTAGAAGATGAAAATGAAGGTTCCATGAAAATTTCCCTTTCTTTTTTTACAAACAAACCACACTCCATTGGCTACATTGGCTCCATAAGCAAGTCAATGCATGCCAAGGGAAAGATGCTTTATATATATATATATATATAATGGTAGTTGGATCAATAGGAGTTGATATGAAGTAGTTATTTCAATAGAAGTCATCCAATAGGAGTTTGTATTGGAATAGTCTCCCTTTGAATACTTTCCGTAGGAAGGTCCTTTGAGTGTCGTGGTTGGGTGCCCATCAATGTTGAATTGAGAAATCAAGCTCGCTTTTCTCAATGTAGAGGAATGTAATCATCTCCTCAGTTGCAATGGGCCATGAAACAATTTGTCACTTGGTCTATTCTTTCAAGATCTGATAAATCTACATCCTCTTTGGAGAGTAAATGATACATAAACCTCTAGATTCCCCCTTTGAGACAACCTTTTCATTGGATGTCAGTGGGATTATTGCGAACTGCAAACTAAATGAAGCTCGATGGGGGTGAACTTCAAGGATTTGTTCAAAACTTTAATATAGTTGCAGCTCTGTGAATGGAGAAGGTTTGGTCAAATAATTTAAATGCGTGGCTGGATAATGTGAGCATGTGCCTCCAACAACAGGAGATGTTTCCTGATAGCATTGAAGGGCAATATAGTCCCCTTTCTTATTTCATTCACCCACACAAAAGATTATTGGGCATATTTCAAACTTTATTTATGGATGGCTGTTTGTGGATTTATTAGTTGTTTGAGAAATAACATAGTGAGGGTGTTTTAGTAATCTAAGTTATATTTGGTTTAAACTTTGTAAAAGCTCTTTTGGATATTGAACTAAGGTTTGGGGCCTACAGCTGATTCTGTCATAGGATTCAAGAGTCAATTTTGGTATCAGATTCAACCATGGCCAAAATCAACTACTGATTTTTTTAAAAACCAATTCTCAACATTTGCCAAGTTGATTATTATTCAACCAACAAGTTTTGAGAGTTGGTCCCAGCCTCCCAGGATGATTATTAAGGCAAACTAGGCAAGCGGTTATGTCCCATCAGAATAAACTAGTCTTATGTGATGGCCAATACAGATATATACCGTAATTACCCAATCTTTGCCATGCAGGTAAATATAGGATGACCCTTATTGATGGTATATGGGTACTGTAATAACCCAGTCTTTGCAGTGCAGGGAAGCATTAGTGAAAATATAGGACTTACCTGCACGCTGAGTCTATGACTCAGCATGCTTGTAGTGCAGGGAAGCATCCGTCAAAATATAGGACTACGCTTGTTGATGGTATATGAGTTGCCTGTTGCATAAGCAACCTGTATCATGGACAACTGAAAGCTAGTCAAGTCTGCTGGTCCACTAACTGAGGAGAGAGATCTGAATAAAGGGGGATTAAACGAGGATCCCAGGCCTGACTCAGTGTGCTTGTCTAGCACATCAATTGTTCACAAATTCTCCTTGGTGTTTAGGGTAGTCTGTGGGTGTTCACTGTGTTGGCATGCGATGCATGTTGGTAATAATGCATTGGTGGGTTCCTTGGAATATTTTGCTGCCAAGGGGCCGGGCATGACCTTTCATGCGCATGTGCGCTTCATGTCTAGCAGTTTGCCTGTCAACTCCCCCTCCATGGCCCTTTGCTTGCTCCCCCCCTTTGGTGTGCATATGATAGTTGAACTGTGAGTCAATATTGGGTGGGACAGTATTGGCATGTGAATTGTGTGAGTGGGAAATGAAAGAATCTGGAGTGATTAATGAACAAAATATTGCAGAATCAAAAGTGGCTCTAGTCTATCGTCAGATGAATGAACCACCGGGAGCTCATATGAGAGTTGGTTTGACTGCCCTAACCATGGCAGAATATTTCCATGTTGTTAATGAACAAGACGTACTTCTATTTATAGCCTGTACCTTGGTAGGTTCCAAGATCTCGGATGGGCAGCTAATTTAAAACTTCTGCCAATCTACCATTTAAAAACCAACCCTAAATTTCTGGGGGAAAGGCTAAGTCACTAAGATGATGATGATGAGTCTCTGTGTGTATGCTTCTGCTTGTTCGAGGGCAATTGCTGAATTTTTTTTATTTTTTATTTTTTATTTTGAATTTAATTTTTGTTATTGTAAGCTACTATTGTCTTTTGTTATGGTGATTGTCGCTGAAGCAACTACTGCCATTTTCACTGAAGCTACTACTCTCTCTCTCTCTCTCTCTCTCTCTCTCTCTCTCTCTCTCTCTCTCTCTCTGACACACACACAACCACCCACCCTCCCTATATCACAAATGGGATGATTTGTGATCCCTCCCCCCCCCCCCCCCCAATGGAGGTGCATGTCTATTTGTAATATGACTTACGTGCTTCAAATGCTTGTTTTTTGGAGGCCCGTTTCTCATATATCCATGATGGAAAGGGCCTTGCACCTTCTCTGCTTCATTATCTCATTAGCATGTCAACAATGTCGGCCCGAGAAATGATCATATGATGATTTGTGATTTTGTAAAAAAATTCTCCTTTTTTTTTTTCCTGAAAATTGGTCAACCGATTCTGTAACTCTACCTTACAAAATTGAACCTGATGAAACTTATGGTACTTGAAGGATTGACTTCTTTGAGAACTGAGAAGTGTCGTCCCTAACTATTTCTAGGAAGTTGCACAGTGATAAATGCTGAACGCAGTTTTTGAGGCTTTCTGCTTTTCTTGCTGTAGTTTCAGATCCCATCTTTATCTAATAATCATTCTGTATGCAGAATGGCAAATGCAAGATGAGTTGCGCAATCCTGAATTGGAGAAAGAATTGGAGAAGCGGATTAGGAGGAGGAGAGATGGCTCTGATGATAGGGATAAAAGGCAAGAGGACAATAGAGATGGCGATGATACAAAATTATCTTCCAGGGATGATCGCATAAAAAATGGTAGATATAAAGATGAAAGGCATAAAGATGCAAGATACAGCGAACATAGAGATGAAAGGCATAGAGATGAGAGGCATAAAGATGGAAAATACAGCGAATATAGGGATGAAAGGCATAAAGATGGAAGATACAGTGAATATAAAGATGAAAGGCATAAAGATGGAAGATACAGTGATAAGTACCGTGAAGACCCTGACAAGGATCATAGATACCGAGATGATAAACTCAGAGAGGAACGCTCTTCTCGAGATCATACCAGCAAGAGGTCTGACAGTAAACATTTCAGGGATGAAAATAAACCTTCAGAAAATCGTCACAAGAAAACTAAGCCTCAGGATGGTGATCATGATGGTAGCCCATATGTTGATGACCGAAGCATCGGAAACAAAGATAGCAGAGGAAGGAAAAGGTTGTCTGATGATAATGAGGATCATCACAGTGATCTTAAGTCCCATAGTACCAGGGAACATCATATTGATGTTGAGAAAAATGCACTGAGAAGCAGTAGAGTCGATTCCCATTCTGAGAGGGGAAGGTCTGAATCGCATTATCGCCATTCAGATTTTGCTGATTCTGCAAGCAACAGCCGACTAAAGAGTTCCCCCAGCTCCAGTGCTCCCATTGTCAAAGATCAATCCCGGTATTTGTTTTCTCTCTCTCTTGCTGGCAATCACTGGTTCATTTATCGTTTCCACAATCAAATTTTAACAGAAATGGTGCTGTTATCATTTGTAATGAATAACTATAGGAAGATTTTGTTTGTCGAGGGAATTTTGTTCACAGTAAAATCTTTCTTCTCCTTTTGCCTTTCTTTTTTTCTTCTCCTTCTTCATCTTATTTGACTTTTATGTTACCTGGAAATAAGGTTTATGCACCTTTCAGTATAATTGTAGAATATTGCTCTTACCTTTGTGTCTTTTGATAGGGATATGGTGCCTTATTCTTGTCATGTTTATCAAGGGAATTTCCTTCACAGTAAAATCAACATCCAGCAAGTTCATTCAGTTTACTTGGCATGATAGAGAAAATATGGCCACAAGTGTGGTATTTTTGTTGCAACCTGTAGTTGCGTTTAGAATTCAGTGAGTTGACCTGCAACTCAGTTGAATATACTCTGATCTGTGCTCTTCTTAGTGGTGACTTGCAGAAATTCATTGATCATGTACATGTAGGTTTCTTCAGAAACTTGCTGGGTCAACTGGTTGTCTTGGCCACTTTATAGGAACCTTGTGAGTTTTTGAAAGTGTCCAGTTCTTAAATGTGAAAGCTAAGTGTCTACAGCCCTTCTTTCTCACAGGAACTTGACATGTCACCACAAGCAACAAAAGTAGCAAGTGATATGCTTATTGTCATCATGCCCTATACGAGCCTGTCTTTGTCTTGAACCTATCATAATATTGCAATCTGTTGATTGTTTTCCAACTGAGTGCCAGTACCATTGCAACATAAATGTCTCTATGAGGCCAAGTGCCTACCTCTCTATGAAGTAGCGTAGAATTTCTGTACAAGTGATGATTCATTCTGGAGAGAGATGAATAGTTGAATTCTCTTAGCTCATTTGTTTCATGTTAGGATGATTGATATATCCATATATAGTAAGTATGGCAGTCAATAAGCCACTAAAATTTTATCTCATCTCTAACCATTGATGTGTACGGTTTTCTTTTATCTGTCCTTCTTCAGCCATGGCTCAAAGCAAGTGGACTCTACATATAGAGATTCATTGTCCAAAGAAAGGATGCCTGATACAGCCTCTACAAGAGAGCTTGCTAGTGTTATCAGAGAACCCGAGAGAGTGTATGAGCCGCACTCCATGGAGAAGCCCAAACAAAAGGACGACATCCACTTGGATGAATTACCATTGAAAAATGCTGCCATTTCCCAATCAGAAAGGTCCCCAAACTTGGATAATGAGACCTCACCCATTCCGTTAATGGAAAAGTCCCCTTCGTCAACAAGTGGCGACAGGCGACATTCAGGCAGAAGTGTGAGGCGAAGTCTTGACGTGGAAGAAATTGGACGGAAGAGCAGCGGTTCTATGGATGTGGAAGAAACTGGACGGAAGAGCATCAGTTCCAAGGATGGCAGGGATAATTCTGTCAATGATGATAGAGGCCGGGAGTTACATTTGGACAAGCCAGCTATAGATGAGTTTTCTCCAGAACTGCTCAGCAATGAACCGCCACCACTTGGTTCATCATCTTTTAATAGAACTGGTCAGCTCCATAGCAATTCAGCAAGTCTTCTTCCTCCACCTCCACCTTCATCTTTTAGGCATGGGATTGAGAGCCCTTCAGTATTGGGCTCGTTGGAAGATGACGCTAGAGGTCAGACAAGTGACCGCAAGGCCGGGAGTCGTTACAAAAGGACTGGGGATCCCAATATAGGGAGAGCGCAGGGGAATGCTTGGAAGGGCGTTGCAAACTGGCCTTCGTCAGTGACAAATGGCTTCATTCCATTCCAACATGGGCCACCTCCTGCATTTCATGCAATGGTTCAGCAATTTCCTACTGCACCTCTGTTTGGTGTCAGACCATCCATGGAATTGAGTCATGCAGGGGTTTCTTATCATATGCATGATACTGCTGGCCATGCCCGTCCATATGGGTGGCGGAATCCAGTGGACGATCACTTGCATGGATGGGATGGAACCAATGGTGTCTTTGGAGACGAATCTAATATCTATGGTAGGCCAGACTGGGATCAGAGTAGACACTTGATGAGCAGTCGAGGGTGGGAGATGAGTGCAGATCCGTGGAAAGGACAAAATGGAAGTATAAATATGGAGTTCCAGGCACCCCAGAAGGAGCAGGATAACTCGGCACGTATCCTGGCGGATGAAACTTGGAATGGACAGTCAAGCCAACGATCCCGGAGTGAAAGGAACCGACCAGAACATCTCCCAGCCATAAGCACTCCGATCAAACAATTTGATAGTCTCCCTTCTGCAAAGGATTCCATTGAAGCTCCTCCAGAATTTGTCCACAAAAAGACAACTGAAACTTCCAAATTATCAACTGATAGTAGTGCGCCTTTTTATCATATTTATCTTTCTAAGCTTGATATCTCGGTAGATCTTGCCCATCCAGACTGCCTGAGATTATTGGAAATGGAAGGAGAAATAACTGATGAAATCAATTCTAATGCATTCCTGGAGGTATGTATAAACATTGATACCTTGTGCAAATATTCTGAAGGAATCTGTTCCACTATTTCCTGATTGCCGACTAGACTAATCAGCTTTTTTCTTCTTGTCTGACAGGAGGACACAAAGGTAGGTGGAAAGAGCTTGGATCACAGTCTGAGGGATTCTCTTTTTCCTGCAATAACAGAAACTGTTTTTCAGGTAACTTCATGGTGAAGGGTGAACATTGTAAATTTAACATGCTTCTTGCATATACTGCCATGTATGAGAATGCCTTGTTAGGTTACCATGTTGGTGGGCTGCTGTTGAGTTTTGAAAATGTGCCCTTTCGAGTGCTCCCTCCCTCCCTCTTGAGATCTTGATCTCGAGCAAGCAAGCGAGCGATTGCATCTCCCTGTACTTGAAAGTCAATCGAGTTGGCTAGACTTAGGTCTCACCAGAAACTTGCAACGACTCAATACTTAATAATCATTTTAATTGTAAAATGTAGTATATAACTTAAATATAAAATTAGTCTTTTTTTTTTTTTTTGGAAAGATAAATTTATTGTGATTATCGTAGTCATGTCCCAACTATTTGGGGTTCATAAAGCCAATAATCAAGATTTGAAATAGGAATTGACATGGTTGCTTGGGAAAAAGTTCGACAGCCACCTGACCCACCCGACATCAACACTCCTTCATCCAGGCTGAGGACCAGCTGTTACATTGCTACCAGTTGGAATTTCCATGAAACTAGAAATTAATATAAATATTTATATTCATATTTTTATAAAATGTAAAAATTAATAAAAATGTTGAAAATAAGTTTAAGAAAACCCAGGAAAAAAATCGATTCGACTCAAAAAAAAAAAAAAAGAAAAAAAAAAGAAGTAGATGGAGATGAGTTCTCATTGAGTCTACATGAATTACAGTGGTTGAGTTGACTCGGCCAGTCTTTTAACAATATGATTTAAGCCAAAAGATTGTGATTGTAAGTGGTGAGTTTTGAGTTTTAACATTGTAAAAGGACCTGATTTTGCCCTCTTCTGGCAGAAATGTGCAAGTCACTTGAGCACTTAGCATGATGGGGGACGGTTTAGTTAAACTTGTTAGAAGTGCATGCATAGACTGAATAACCATCTATTGTGGACAAAGAAAAAATACGGTTTGAAGCATATTCCTCATTCTTGTTGTGCTCACATCCAAGTTATTCCAAAATGGTTACGTAATGGTAATGGTGGAACACCTTGCTCACATTCATTTTTTGTGAGAGTATGCATTAGCTGCATCTCCCGCCACTGATTATTTGAACATTGATATTCCCGAGTTCTGCATTCCACTGGAAAATAAGTGGACATGAATCATTCACTGATTATTTTGAACATTGATACTCATTCTGTGTTTCCACTGGAAAATAAGTGGATATGCATCATACATACAGATATTGTTCTCCAATTGATGGGTAGTATGACTTTGCTGATTTTCTGTTTCAAATGTGCAGAGATCCATGGCGCTTTACAAGAAGCAGATGGAAGAAAGGAATGTGAAGATCTGTACCTCATCATCTCCCGAGTCAAATCTGGAGGAAGTTACCCCAGCTTCTGACGAGAAGAAAGCAGAATCGTTGGAGGAGAAAGCAGAGTCAGCGGAGGAGAAAACAGAGGCAGTGGAGGATCACTCTTTGGTAGCTGGCCATGCTTCGCCTGCTATCAGCTCACCTATTGATGAGGAACAGAGAAATGGGACTAGCAATTCTGACAGTGATCTTTCTTTGGACGCTAACAAGCAACAGTCTGATGCTGTTTCTGGTTCCATTGTTTTGGCTGATGATGGGTCTCAGGGATGTGAGGCTTTGATGCCTGAGTCGGTTGAGTGTAGGGAAAATTTAAGTCGGATACATAATTCTCCTGAAAGTACACATTGAGACGATTTTATATTCCATCCTTTTTAAAATGCCGTTCTCATTCAAAATCATGGGCTCTCATCTGTCTGCTGTTTTGATCCTGCATCATCTAAGTTTTTGTTCTTCCTGCCTGCTTTTCTTTTTCTTTCGATTTTCTTTTTTAATCTTCTTTCCCATCTGTCTGTAATTTCTTTTGAGAATTAGTAGTTTCAATTGGCTAGAAATGGAACCGGGAGAGATGGGCCTTTGGACCCACTTGTAGGAAATTTCTTTTTGTTTTTTTTTCCCCCTTCTTTTGGTTCAGGGATGGTTGGGTTAAACTTGAACATCCTGCTCTGAGGGCTCTTGACTATTAAGGCGGGCCCCAGTGGTGTGATGGACAGCCGTTCTGATTGGAAATGCTGGGCACAATATAAGGTATTGTTTCTCTTTTCTCCAGTAATTTGCCTTTTTCACAATTTGGTTTGTTTAGCTTCTTTTGACAAGCCTGCCCTGTGGAGGCTGCTCTTTATATATATATATATTTCTTCTTTAAATTTTTTTTGTTTCGTCCTATTTTTGCAGTGATTTGGTGGGAAGCATAGAGTGAGTCTTGGAAAAGATGGATGCCCTGTCCAATCGGGTCTGCTATTTGCTTGATAAGCCTGCTTTTAATCTATGTAATAATGAGAACCTCACTAGGGATTGTGCAGATTTGAGTCCCACCTGCCGCATGTGTGGGAGGGATGCTGGGCCCGGCCTGTGTCCAACTAGTTTTGGCTAATTTGGGCTGGCGGTGCAATGTGGGGTAGGTTGGGTTGAAGGTCAACCTGAAGTCTGTACACAATCCTGAAATGACCCTACCCGACTGTGAATGCGTGTGAGTGTATTCCTCGCCCAACCCAACTCAACCAGAACCCAACCCAATTTCAAATTGGATGGGAGTTGTCCAATGCTAACCCAATCCATGGACCCTGACAACCTGACCCATAATCTTTGTTGGGTTTGTTCGGTTTGGGTTGACCCAAACCCAAGCTGCGGCCTTAATTTTGGCTGAGGCTTAGGTCCGTGTGCTGTACTTGGGCATGATTCCTAATCAGACTGAGCCTGGGTTTTGATATGCACAAGTCCCACACTTAACAACTGTCCCAACACAGCCCATCCTGTCACATACCTCCCAAGTCCCAACTTATTTGAAACTACTGAAATGGTTTACTCAATCATACAGCTGGCAATGTGCCTGGCCCGGATCTGGTGAAATCAATATCTTGAACATGGGCCGGCTCACCTTAGCTAGCTCAAAATTTTGAACCAACCCCATTGCCAGCCCTGCTCGGCTGGCCATTGGTTTCAGAGTTTCAACCAAGATGCACATGTAGCTGCAGGCCTGAGCCTGGAGCTTGGGCTTGGTATCTAATTCACAGGTTGGCGCAGATTGGGTACTACCCCCACCAGGACTTGGCTAGAGGCCGATGGTCCAGTCAGTGGATCTGTGGGGCCTATCGATATCCATATGTTTTATCTGTGCCATCCATCCATTTTGACTGATCATCTTAGGGCATGGACCCAAAAAGGAGGTAGATTGAATGCTCAAATGGACCACACCACAAGAAGCAGTGGGGATTGGATTCCTACCGTTGAAAACTTCCTAGGCCCTGCCGCAATGTTTATTTGCCATCTAACCTGTTCATAAGGTCGCATAGACATGTACGTGAGAAAACATAACCACCCCCTCCCCTAAAGAAGTTTTCAACGTTAACCTCTCAATCCTGTTGCGTCTTGTGGTGTGGTCCACTTGAGCCTTCAATCTGCCTCTTTTTTGGGATCATGCCCTAAAATGACATGACGAAATGGATGGACGGTGTGGATAAAATATACGCATCACGGTGGGCCTCTGACAGGACCGTCTGTCTCTAGCTAAGGTCCTGGTGAGGGTAGTACCTCATCTGCGCCCCTTACAGGTGTGGTTCAGACAAGCGTGGGGCGGTCCCATTTACACGCTCGTATCTGGTGTTTACGTCAGCTATGTTCAAGGCCCTTGCAGACGCAGGTCATGTCAGTGTGCACATCAGCAGGCGAGCGAGCCCCACGGTGTCTGTGTCCAGCCCAGAAATCATGCCGTCAGCATTCTATGTACAAGGGCCCTGTAAGCAGACCGACCCTGGTGGATGAGTTTCCATCTTAAGTGCTGTGTTGGCATGTGCGTGCACGCGAATATGATTGCAACCCACTCTAGCAGGTATAGCCTTTGCCTTTCTCATTCAGGACGCCATGTTTTCTCATTTAAAAAAACAAAAGGAATGCGGTAGCTCAATGGAAAGCGTCCTTTGCTTCAGCCATTGGGCGTATAGGTCAGAGCACATCTGACTCAGCTCTCATGAAATCAACGGTCTGAAATAAATTGTGGGTCCCATCAACTAAAATGGTTTGATTCCTCCATGGGTGCTGGATACGTACGATTAAAATGCCCTTATGTTTTCGGTGCTGTATTATTCTTTGCTTTTACTATTAAAATATATATATAAATAAAAGAAAAATGACTACAGTAATATTTTTGGAACCCGGTGCTTTTTGTTAAGATCAGAGGCGTCGACTAGTCAGTTAATGCACACGCCACTACATATGCCAGCGTGGCAGACAGCTGCAGTATCCAAGCCATAAGTCAGAAGATTACCATCATTTAGATCTTTTATCCCAGAAATCACGTCGATCCATTGGTTGGATGGATCACTATTAACTAAATAAATGAACAGTCTTCGCAAGAAAGCAAAAAAAAACAGAGGGCGAAAGCTTTCAAAGGGCTTGTTTTTCCAGATCATTTTTTCTCTATTGAGTACGCCAGTAACATCTGCACGGCGAGGTCGACCTGACAGAGGGCTTGGGTGTTTCATTTTTCTGTTACATCTAGTTGAACGATAGTGTTACGTCCGACTAGTGCCAAAATGTCAGCTTACCAAGTGTGTACCAAAACATGGACCACCGCTAATCTAGTCTGTATGGCCCACATGAAGAGCGGGCGTTCGACTGGCTTGTGTTTTAACTAGAGGTGGAGCATGTCTGAAGGAGGACTCTACAATTGGGAGATTGATAATAGCGTCTCTTTGGAGAACACAGGGCTGTGTTCGGAACCTTAGAAGCAAATTCTGAATTCGAATCACATAATGAGAAACAAATGCAAACAAAGTACATTTAAAAACGCATGATTTTATGTGAAAAATTCTTGTGAGAAGAAATCATAGCATGAAACAATAAACAAATCCACTATGAAAATGAAAGTATAAGTAATAGAATCACTTATAATACAAAAACTCTTATTTTCTCCCTTCTAACCCCTGGAATTGACTTGTTTTATCATAATTTCATATTACACTCATATATATAATGTTACACTTCGAATAGTAAACAAATCATGCAATTATGTAAAACCTCACGCGTCTTCAATTTAAGTATAGATTGAGGTCTTCGTGTTTGTTCAATAGAATATACTCAAGTGTTTAAAGAGTTAATGTGAATTTTGTTGATTGCTTAAACCAACATCAATTGCCGCTGATTTCACTATTTCCTAGTGTTCATTCTTACAGAACAATTAATCCCCATTAAACCCGACATCACGCCTTATCGTGATCTTTCATGTAATTTAATTATACAATATGTATCCCTTCACACTATCATTATATCTTATAAAGTTATATTTTTTTGTCATTTGATCTATGTTATCTTTTTTTACTGACGGTAAATAAGAATAAGCGTCACAACCAAATACTTGCAGTCTTGATTATTTCACATTTCTTCTAAATTTTTATAACTATTAGATGTAGATGGAGACTGATTCACCAAGTAATAAACTAAATCGCTCACGTCAGTTCATTTCTCGTCGCCTAACCTAGTACTGCTTAAAATGTTTCAAAGCTACATCATTCTTTTCTACTGTATGCATTGAAATATCCATGCATGTGCAGATTAAAAACATCCAAATAACAGAGCCGTGTAAAAGAACCAAACCTTTCCTTTTAAAAATTTCATCCGTGTCGAATTAGCAGAGAGATGGACACAAGAAAGGTAATGGCTAGATTTTCTCGTGGGCTTTATTTTTGAAAAACTAACCCACGCGTCTTGGCGCAATTGGACGGATGAACCAACATATCATGCTATGACGTGTTTGTAGAGCGCTCCGTCCTGCTCTAGTTCCCGTCAATCAGAGTTGGATGGAATGTGGTAAAGCCATCTCTCTGCCTAACACGTGTCAAGCTGTCAAATCTGAATTGTCCAACAACATGAGCTCACTTCTAATTTTCAGTGCTTAAGGTTGACCGTTAGCTATTTCCCTTTTCTACTGTAGATTTGAAGGCCACAGTGTAGGTGGCTAGGATCATCTTATTTGTGGCTCGCCACGTGTAACGTAGCAATCCTGATTGAAAGAAATTCGCCTCATGTAATGTAACGTAGCAATATGGCTGGGACCTGAAAACTCTACAATTACGTAGCGTGCACAACCCCCAGCTCTCTGGAGTCAGGCCGTTTCACCTGGAAGCGAGATGTGGGTGGGACCCTGACCATAGGGCCCTCCTCGTCCACGCCGTCCATCTTTTTCTCAAGATTATTTTAGGGCATGGTCCCAAAAAAAAAAGCAGATACAAATACCAAGTGGACCACACTACAGGTAACAGTGGTCCTCAACTTGGCTGGGCCTCCACCTTTATAGCTGGTTCTGGGGTCCCATCCAAGTCGCGTTCGTTTCACCTCGGTAGCGACTTCGAGCGTCAGTTTATTGACCGTTGGATTAAACAGGTAGTTTGAGATTAACCGGCTGGACAGAAAAATAAATAAATCATAACGAGAAATGTTCGAGTGCTGTCAAATTATATTAATTTGATAATCCACTGGATTGATCTGAACCGACCATTAAGTCTATAACACATTTCAAGAGATACCATGCAAAAGTGAGACTGATCTGAAGATCGAAACCATCCAAAATTCGGGCTTACTTTGTGTAGCCATCCTTTTTCCCAAATCATGGATGGAATGGTCAGGTTGCTAATAGAATTGAATATTTACAATCATAAGTAATCCGTGATGCAAGGCTATTAAATAGACGGATAAAATTGTTTGGTTGGACCTAGTTTTGACAGATGATCTTGACCGTCCATATTTGAGGCCATTGATTAGATAGTTCGTCTAGATCGGAGTAACTTTACAGCGGAAGCTCTATTGTAGCCTACTGCAATCGCGGTTAGAAATCCATTCATTCATTCAGTTCACCTCACGGACATACCCTAAAAATGAGTCATATCCAGAACTCAAGTGGGTCCAGAACACAACGCGAAGAGGAATGATGGGCCGTCAATTCCCAATGTTTCCAGTGTCATGCCCCACTTGAGTTTTGGATCTGCATTGTTTTTTCACTCATATACTAACATGAGCTGATGAAACTGATGGACAGAGTGGATGCTCTCACAGAAATTTTAGTGGGCCCCACGTAGCTTTTTCCTTCGGGAACTTCATATAGGTGTGGTCCGGTTGAGATTTTTATCCGATTGATATTTGTATCTATGCTTAACCCGGTTGAGCTACACGTGAATAACGGGTCCGTGGAAAGATAAAATTCCATGGTGACCTCACACAAACTTATAGTGGACTTCCTATACCCATTCTTCTCCTTGGTGTGGCCCAACAGAGTTGTGGATGTGGCTGATTTATGTCCCTGAGGTCCTAGAATCAAGGATAAAACCTGATGGATAGAGTGGATTGAAAACATGTGTTGGAGAGTATTCACCAAACCTCTGTGGACCCAACTGTATTATATGTAAAATCCACTCTATGGTCCCACCATATTGTATATGTAAAATCCAGTCCGTCTACCAGGTGAGAACCCCCGTTTCACCGTATATATAAAGTGTCAGCACCACAAAACCTAGATGGGCCATACAAATTGGAAGAATGAGAAGTTGGGCCTAAAAGTTGTATGTTCATGCAGTGTGGCCCGTCTGAGTTTTGGATCAACCTGATTTTCATATTTAACACTTGATTAAGGGATGTAATGAAAGATATCACACAATGGTAGCCACACATATAAACCTACGGTTAGGGTCCTATCTCCATTGTTCCAAGAAGGCAACAGGGGGGGACGCGGATTGCGTTCTGAGTAAACTTTGTGGGGCCCACCGTGAAGTATGTCTTATCCATGCTGTCCATCTATTTTACCAGCCCATTTTAGGGTGAAGCATATCCAAAGCTCAAGTGGATCTTATCACAGGAAACAGTGGGTATAATGATATCCACGGTTGAAACCTTTTTAATAATGTGATATCGTTCATAAGGTCATACAGACATATGGACGAAGGGAAAACACAAATATCTGCCTGATCCCAAAGCTTCTGTGGCCCTAATAAGTTTTTTAAGGGTAAGAGTTCAATTCCCACTATTTCATGCGGTGTGTTCTACTCGAGCTTTGGATGTGCCCTAAAAGGAGCCGCTAAAACGGATGGACGGCGTGGATAAGACACATATATCATGGTGGGCCCCACACTTTACTCAATACATTATGGGATACCGAGTTACTCGTTACGCAATCCGCGTCGGTGTCGGCCTGCGCAGAAGAGAGCGCGACTAGGCTGGGAACATGTAACCAGCGAAGTGGGTGGGACCCTGACTGTAGGGCCCACCTCGATGTATGCTTTGTATATCCACGCCGTCCATCTGTTTTTCCCCCTTATTTTACGGCATGGTCCCATAAATCAAGCAGATACAAATTTCAGTTGGACCACACCACAGGAAACAGTAGTTATTGACCATTAAAAACCTTCAAAAGTTTTGGATATGCTTGAAAGATATCACGGCCACTTTTTCTTGTGGTGCGGTGCGGTTCACCTGAAATTTTTATCTGCTTGATTTTTGGGACCATGCCCTAAAATAAGCTGAAAAAGGTGGACGGCGTGGATATACAAAGCATACATGGAGGTGGCCTTTCGGTCAGGGTCCTACCAGATCTCTGGTTCCAGGGTCGCACGCGCAGCCAAGTCTCTCGCTTTAGCAGAGAGAAGAAGAAACGTGAACGAGAAGGAAAGTTGTCATCGAGAGAGAGATGGGAAGTTTTTTTTTTTTTCAAGAAAATAAAATAAAAAGTTTTTAATTAATTTATTTTTTTACTTTTTTGTCTTAACCGATTTTAGAGTTGCACTGAGATTAGGAAAATATCGTGATAATATCACAAGAACTACATTAACTCGAAAAACAGTAATTATTCAAGAACTTTGTTATGAATATTTTCATCTTCAGCAAGATTTTCCCAATGATATCCTGAGAAAAAACCTCAAAATTTGAATATCTCCTTGTAAATTTCCGGACGTAGAGATTGCCGCGAACGAGATTTTTCAGCGTGCTTTGGAGGCCACTATCTTTTATATGTGAAATCCACTCGCGTGTGCCTCACTAATGGAAACAACGTAAAATTGCACCTAAACCTTTTTTAAGTTGATGCGTTGTAGCAGCTTAAGTTTTCAAACAGGCTGATTTTTGTTTTGTATCTTCTCGTCATCCTTGTGATGAATGGGAATGACTCCATGGCGGCCCCACACAAACATATGGTGGGCATCCCATCTCCATTTTATCCTCTAGTATGGCCCACCTGAGTTGTAGATATGGCTTATTTTGGCTCCATGTCCCAAGTATCGAGTGCAGCCGATGGACAGAGGGATTTCATATATGCAACATGGTGGGATCCCAAAGAGCATGGGAGTGTTTTACACCGCTTTGTGAAACAGGTGTTGTAGACTATTGCTGTCTGTCAAAGGATGAATTCATTCCCCAAATGCCATTTTGAGCCAAAAACTGGTTTTCATCAAGTTTACCCGCAAAATTTGTGGAGATAAATACTTTTTGCAGATGTTGCATCCAAACATGCCTTAACAGATCCGGACACTGTCTGTTAGGGGTGGCAACCCGTTAGGTTGAGCTCAGCCCCAAGCCCCAAGCCCCAACCCCCTTTACCAAAGGAGGAAGGGGTTATTGCCTGAAACCAACCCGTTTCCATTACCCCGTGGCCCAAACCAACTTAAATTCATTGAGACATAGCCCAATCATTGTCCAGCCAGCAGCCAGGCTCGACAGACTAGGTCCAGTTGCAATTTGGGCAGTTGGGGAGAACTTCCAGATGCGCCCCGCTATTAAAGGTCCCAAAAGAAACTGGCCTCTCTCAAACGATCAGAGGAAATTAAAATTGAAAAATGAAAAAGAAAAAAAAAAGAAAAAGAAAAGGAGGTACAAATAAAAAGGCCGGAAGGGTGCCACTTTTTACACCTCTGACTGCTGGCATACACCCGTCTTTCCTACATTTTTGTTACGAGGTGGTAGAAAGTGAGTGATAATGGCCTCTCCTTACTGATATACAACAACAACAACAACAACAACAACAACAATAATAATAATAATAATAAATATAAAGATTTTATGTAAAGATGGGTTTTCCATATGAATATGGCTTTGAATTAAATTAAAATCTGTGTTTGAGACTAGTCGTTCATGCCCACATACAATTTACATGATTGCCAAAAGAAAAAAACAAAAATTGAAAAAAATTTACATGATTGCCACCACCAGGGCTGTCTGCATTCCTGTGCTTTCTTTAGCACATAGTGAAAGAAATCATAAACTCAGTGAAAAACAGCAAATTTCACAAGATATAAGAATAGCCACATGCTATGGAAAATATGGCAATTTACAAAGACCTAATTCATGAATTTCCTGCAGTTTGGAGATTTACAGAGGCAGGGAACTTTGTAGTCATCAGATTCGTCAGGATCAAATAAGTAGTCATACCTGTTAGCACCGAAAAGGCAACACTGAATAAGGAATAACATAAGCATTAGTGGATTATGCATCTAATGTAATGACCATGGTCTTTTGACTCGCTGAATCAGAACAACTCGTTGGATCCTGCATTAAGAGTTATGACTCGGCTAATTAACCGTCTATTCTCAAAACCGACTCATGTTGTTGAACTGGATCAGACTTGTCGAAGTCGAGACCGAATCTGAGTTGTCAATCCCAAGGTTTAAAGCAATGCCTGAAACCAGCATGCATCAACTGATGCAAGTCGGTTCTGTCCACTGACATATACGGTTCACCAGAACCTTGTTTTTTATGTAACAAAACGGATTTTCAATCCTTGCTCAAGCCATGGTAGTGATAAGAGCACAGTTACTTCACATGCATGTGTTGGTGCACACATCATGTGACAGGTCCACTTCCACTTCCACAAACTACTAAATATGGATTGTTACAGTGAAGGAGAAAAGAGACCGTCACTTGTTAATTTGTTCGCAGCCACTCCCAGTTGTGAGAACAGTGGGAACAGCTTGTGTGAACCCATGAACATCCAACTGAAAACAGTTGATTCACATCATTTGCGCCAGTGGTAGCCTATGGGACCATCTAATTTCGTGATCCAGCAGAATACCAAATTGGACCTCTCCAGTGCAATTCTACTAGGTTTAACTAGGGTCTGGGTTGATTTAGACACGTGCCTGCAGATCAATGGTCGGGTTTGGTGACTAATTTGGGTCATCTGTGCCTAAAGAAAACCAAATCCAAAACTAGACTGGTTCGAAAAACAGAGAGATGGTTTAAGTAGTATTTACGTTAGCTCATCACCAGCAGAAACATTTGTCTTAGCAATAAGCACAATCCGGCTCTCTTCACCACCCACGCTCATGATCCGCGCATAGCAGTTAGGCATGCACTGTGACAACAGCCATTAGATTTTCAGAATCAAGGTCTAGAAAAAGCAAAGAAATCAGAAAGTGCAGCTGCAAGCATCAAAATTTCTTGGAGGCAATGTGTGGCAAAAAGTGTCCAACTTGAAATGTAATTGCTTACAGAGTGGTTGATTAAGCGTGCGATGTTCCCCTTATCTGTCGCATCAATCACTACCTCTTCACTGATCTTAAACAGCTGCAGCATAAAATTTTCTCTGTTAGGAATGAAAACATGACGAAAGAGTCCATTTGGAAGCAGGAATTCTACCAAATTCCGTAAATTTCGCAGACTGATTTTTATAAATATAAACATCAGCATCCCCTTGAAACACAACATGATAACATATACTGCAGAAACCAATGATCATCTTGGATAGAATCGGCAACTCTTGCATGTATTCAAATAAGTTAGATTTCAGCCATTTCAGTTACAAAGGTCTCACAAAAACTCTGCTTGAGACTGCTACGACATATCACGAGCAAGGTATTCTGTATCGGTAACGGTGGCCGTAATGGTCACCACCATTACCGATACAGGTATCGGCCATAACGGCCAATACAGGGGCGCAATGACTGTTACTAGCCCCATAACGGTTGAAAATTTTCTTTTGCCCAAAAAAATCTGAAAAATTATCTAAAAAATCAAGAATAATGTAAATATTTCAAAAATGTATTCATTTTTTGTTTTGAACATGCTTATGGTAGTGTAACGGTCCACTCTTTGGTGAGAGTGTTGTATCGGGCTGTCTAGTGAATTGTTTAATATGATTGTATCTAATGTTTACACATCACAATCAAGCATTAGAACTAGAAATAAGAAAAAAGGCATAAATATTGCTTTTTTTTTATATTTTTTAAAAAGGCCCTTACAGATTCTATTCATTCAAATCACTTCAATCCACAATTTAATCTTAGAACCCATAGTAAGAGTGGTCGAAATCTGTTGTAAAATGATATAAGAGAGTTTTTGGAATGAGAAAAGTGAAAAAGAGGAGAAAAATGAATTTAAATAGAAAAAAAAACAGTAATTGTTGTTCGACCGTTATGGGAGTGACGGTCGTTATGCCCTGTAACTGCCTTTATGGCCACCGTAACGGCTGATACGGTCTCAAAAAACTAACTGCCCCTTTTCACCCCCGTATTGCGTAACGGTCATGGCCGTTACCTATATGTATCGGCCTTTACAGGTGTATTGTAATGGATACGGAACACCTTGATCACAAGTGACTATAATTTCCTTAATTTTTCAATATCGACTTTAGAGTAGTATATTTTCCTTCTCATAATGCGATTTAAATGCGCTCTTAATGTTCGAGAAGTGCCTGAGCACAACACAGTGCTTCAAAGCTCAACTGTAGTGGGTTAGGAATTCTTAAAAAATTTATACAAACATTCAGCTTGGGATATACCTTCTCAGATCTAGCAACAACACCCTAAACAGTCTAATAAGAGAACTCTGAAAAGAAGTAGAGAGATGAGACTCACATAGCAGTCTTTGCCTTCCAACCGGTAACGTGCCTCTCTCAGATCAGCAACGCTGCGCCTAACCTGTTCGCCACGATACTCAACAACCTGCAAACATGAAACAGGTGTATTGCCTCATATTTGGGAGGAAAGGGTTCTACATCCATTTCTAAGAAGCAAAATAGGAACACTTCTGATAAAAGCATTATGTCCTCATTTAGAGGCATCTATGCCAGAAAATCAGAGTAATTCTACTATAGATTACATGGATCAAGTACTAATGATACTTGCTGGAGCAAGTCCTAACTGCACGTGGATTGAAAGTATTTAGTAGTTTTATAACTAGTAGATTAGCCTTGAGACTCAAGGCAAAGAATTCCCTCCTCTACATGCAGATTGAAAATGTGCATGGCATGCACATAAAGATTAGCAAGACCATTTATTGATAATAGATTGCCAATAGGCTTTGGTTCATGGGAGCTCATGGGCTCCTAATTATTTCCTGGTTTTGCCAGTTAACTGATGGCTTCAGAAGAAGCCCATAACCTCAATATATAAGTGAATGTGTGTTTGTATTGATAAATAATCAAAAAGGTCACATCCACCCACCTGTTGCAGTGCAGAACTGTTTGCAAAGCGACCAGGCCTAGCTAATGTCTTTCTCAATATCTAAATAGTGCTGTGATTACGAAACGAGTTGATGCATTTTCATATTTTCCGATATGGTAAGAGTTAGCATATCACCTTACAAAGCAAATTATAAAATGCTGTAATCCGGGTTGGCCAAAGACCACGTTAACAGTATATGCTGATATTTCATGGATTACTGGTTTTCAGGCTTTCAGCAAGTAACCAATCTGATTAGAAAAAAGAGAGCGAGAGAGGAAAAGCTTCCGCCTGCATGAGATTGTACTCCACTGTGTAATATATTCAGAATTACATGAATACTATACACATTACATCAGTTTACTGAGGAGAGAACTGCATTCACTAGGCATATCATGGATTTGGCAAAAACCAAAGGATATCTTATTCCTTTTGCCCTAAATTTATCACGCAGAAGTGGCTGCCTCAGTTGATTACAGTTTGACACCATGAACCATCTTTGCATGAAAGTGCTAATGGATACACCCCTCTAGTCCATCAAATCTGAATGCACTCGACCTTAAACAAATACAACAGTATCTTATGTCTTGAAATTTCTACAGATTCACCAGCATGGTGAGAGGTAGATTATCGTTTCAATAGATTAGGATACTGTGCATATTGTATGTATAGTACCAGTCTATATGTCGTTATATTCACATGGGATATGTTTGTTCAATATTTTTTATTTGTAAATATATTGCACATATTTTTTAAATTAATATAATTTACTTATTAAATAATGAAAATATTATACATTAATTAAACTTTTCCACAATGTTTAAACCTGAGACTGTGAAGCTTGACAACCCATGTCAAACAAATTATGCTTAACCTTCTTGAATGCCATATGAAATGTCAAAAACAAAAAACTTCCAGGCCAAATAATGTTTAATTTCATTGATTTGGACAAGAAAATGAGTACCATCTCTCCTTCTTGAATGGCCCTACGAGCAAAGAGGCCCCATCCATGTATTCCAGATCTACCGACGCAAACCCGCCTTAGTTCAGTTAACTGGGGGCACGTGAGGCACAAATAAAAACACAGTAATGAGAAAAAATTAATCACAAAAGTGTGAATAACTGAGCTCAATAACAAGGACAAGTAGTTTGCCTGTAAGAATCGAAGGCGTTCCTTGTATGTATAAAAAAATCTAGGATCCTTTTCTTCCTGCCATTCCTGTAACAATAATGCGTATCATCACTTCTCAGTTTCCCAAGTTCTCGTATGGAAGAAGAAACTAGAAAACTAGAATGATAAGAACAAGAAACTACCCCGAATGAATTCAAACATTCAATTTCATCCGAAGAATGATGAGAAGAACCCGCAACCATATGTGCAATCGCCTCTCCTCCCATTTTCTAGCAAGTGGAGAAATAAAAATAAGAAAAAATAGAGAAGCCTGAATGCTGATAAAATTGACAGAAAATATTAATCATAGTCTTGTTCCAGCCATCTGAGCCAGCTTTACAAGTTCTTGTTTAAACAGGAATTCTCATGATTGCCTGAGGAAGTTCAAAATCAGCAACCCACCTGACATTGACACTCCTTTACCATGCTGGGGACTGGCTGTTGCATTTACTACCAGGTGGATTTAAAAATTACAGGAGTTACAAAAACAAAAGGAGAACTGAATGCCTTTATAGGGTACAAGATAGTAACTGGAGCAAGAATGAAACTTGGAACAGTCTGTTTGTTTTCTAAACAGATGGTGTCTGGACAGAGTTCTGATTCCTAAATAGATGGGTGTACCAAAACATATGAACGTTTAGGGAATAGAATGCAATGAAGAAACTTATTTAGTGTTTGAAAATATTTGTGAAAAGTACAGCTCCAAACTTTTCAATTGCTCATAATTGAAAATCACTAAGAGCTTGGTAATTTATTGAATCTTGCAGTCTCCTGAATACAGCAGCATTCTTTATTTCATTAGAATAAATATTCTTTGTCGAAAAATCTTAGAAATGAAAATAAATTTTGTATGTATTTTTCCAATACCTTACTCCACAAGAAACAAAAGATATGCTGAAATAAGGAAAACAACAAAAAAGACTAACAAAGTATGCTTCTTCTTTTTTTTTAAAAACAAAAAAGATGAGAGCAAAGTATGCAAGCAAGCATACTCTAACAAAGTATGCAAGCAAGCATTTCTTTCAAATATTCATTTCCATCCATTTGCCAGATCTCATTTTCCAATTAAAATTAAATGAAACACACATTGTGAACCATCCAACTCAATAATGTAAACCTGCCCTCACTTCCCATTAAAACAGGCCACCCTGTGAAATCATGAGGACATTGTCCTGTCAAGGAAGCTCCACAATATCAAACCAAGGGAAGACCTTTTTGCCAATTTCACAAATGCAGGGCATTTGATGCTTTTCCCCAAATCTAGGTGAGTACTACAGTTTTTTTTCAAGTTAAAGCTATTCTTAAGCTTGACAGCAGGGGCAAAATTAGCATGT
Organism: Magnolia kwangsiensis; assembly: GCA_037074715.1. Classification (NCBI taxonomy): domain Eukaryota; kingdom Viridiplantae; phylum Streptophyta; class Magnoliopsida; order Magnoliales; family Magnoliaceae; genus Magnolia; species Magnolia kwangsiensis. The sequence continues at coordinate 5,076,564 of CM073573.1, forward strand.
AAAAATTTACATTGATATATAAAGGCAGCAAGATCCACAACCAACCTCTATTAAAGGAAATAAAAATGATAAGCTAGCAATATTCCAGCAAATGGAAACTTTTTTGGCTTACGTGAAAAAAATATTTATAAATAATGTACCTTATTTTTGTATTTTTGAAAGGTCCGGCACCTTGCAGCAGAGGATGACTCAAGCTGATCAGTTTCTATGATTGAATCCCATGGAACCTCTGTTCTGTTGGTCGAAACCAACCTTGAACCAGTCCGCTTGTCCTTACTTTGGAGAAAACTTCTGGCAGAGTATACCCCCTCAGGGGTTTTTATAACTAAAATATTATCTGGATTTGGAGCCCTGCACAGAGACAATCATGGAACCAGAAACCTAGGAATATGATATGCACATATTTTAAATTTTCTTTTGAATTGTATATACATGCATGCATCCATCCATGCATGCATGCATGCATGTATGTATGTATGTCATGCAAGCATGCATGCATACATATTCGATTTTGACAAGATTTAAAGCAAATGCATATATTACAACCCCAAAGCTTAAGTTTTAAAAAACCAATAGTTTCCACCACATGGTTTTTTCTATTATTTTTGTATCACCCCAAGGATCTACATTTCAGGCATGTTCAGTGCCACTTAAGTGTTTTTGGGCAATTTTAGTTCCCAAAATCACTTAAACGAGCATTAAATGCATTTGATTACTGTCCATATTAATTGCTTATTAAAAAGGACATTGCAACAATAGAGTTTTTTACTTGAGTAACTTGGAGATGTTTCCAATTGCACTAAATGGGCAGACCTCAATTGAGGGAAACAGAACATGTGTAATGCCTATGTGCATACAGCAGACATGTCAGAGATCCAGACCATTCATTACATAGGGAGCACTTTGAACATGCCATATACCAAAAGTCACGGTAGCACACTCATCAAGTGAGCCACACATGTACACTGAATCTAAACTGTTGGACTTCTTCTGATGGCCCATTTTCTTTGACTAGTTTGATGTGCCTGATCAGCAGACCAACATTATCTGTGGTCCATGGCATGCTCACTGTGCTCCCTGTCTCATGAATGATCCATATATCTGAACGGGCGTGTCGTGCCCCGAATCTCTAACACATATTCCATCCCTTCACATGTAAGGGAATTTATTTAATACTCTGGCAGGGGTATCACATTTGATTGCAGGTACTCAAAGTTGCACACATTGCATACATCAACTATGGAACCCACCGTCACTAAGTCACACCCTCAAAATCAGATTGGTTGAACAATCCTAATCTCTAATATGTGGACACTTTTTTGTTGAAAGGGTGAGTTGTTTTTTTCCATGCGTGTTACAAACATGTTTATTTTTGCATAATCAACTATGAATAGACAATTTAAGGAAATTTTTATTGTTAATCAATTATGCACGAAGTCCTTCATCTTCCTAAAGGCAAGGATTTAATGCATGGCATTTATACAGTGGTCACTAAGAAAAATCACAAACTCATGCATGCACACGTGTGGAGCCATCCCAACATAGAGAGAGGGAAGGAGGGGGGGAGAGAGGATGAAATCTTACATGTGATAAGAGCAATATGAAACCATCTTTATAATCTGTCTCCCATTTTTCTCCGAGCATTGCAACTGCCATTTGACAAGTATAGCATAAAATCCAACTGTCTATAAGCAAAAATAAAATTCAGCAAACTAGACTTGGGAAATTGGGACTTCCATGGGTTCAAGGTCATTTAGGAGAGAATGTACGCATTTTGAAGCTGAAGAAGAAAATACTGGATTTTGAAAAAGGTTTTCAAAATTATATTGCCTTTAGAAAAAAATAAAAATAAAAATAAAAATTATTTGTTGCTTTAGTGGTTAGGTTGCTTGGTTTGGACCCATAGGACCAGAGTTCAAGTCTTTTTCAGTGCATTTTTTAAATTGACCACTGTAAAATAATGGAAATCCTCTCATTTTCATCAAAAATTGGACACTGTTTCTGTAACCTACCTCCATGTGATATCCAGCCCTTGATGCACACATTGCATGATAATAAGTAGAACACTTGCAGCATTGTGTGCAGGAACCATGCATCTGCTTACAGATAACACAAACCTAAATATCCATGGAAAACAAACCATCCATTAAATTGGACTTAGAGAAGAACTGACAAATCAGACGACAGTTAAAAACAGATATTGATCTTCAAGTAAAATCTGAAACAATTGAGTGTTGGAGCTACATTCTGTTGCAGTCAAGAGCCACTATTATAAAGAGGGATAAGAAAACTGAAAGTTATGTTACACTAATCCAACACCAACTGTAAGACGTATCAACCTTTACAAAGGAGTTTGAAGGAATTTTCAAAATTCCAACTGCAGGCTCCATCTTTTCGTCACTCAAGAAGGAAACTTCAGGTTGAAACCAAGCACACGTGACATGAACCCACAATGTCTCAACATCAGATGGCTTCAAAGCACCCCCTAAAGGAGAAACAGTTCAAATGAAGTAAGATTTGTCAGGCATAAAAGCTGAAAAGCTTCAAACATGCCAGAATGAGATAGTGGCAACCCCACCACAAAACTTGAAAATATACCTTTGACAGGACAAAGACAACACTCCTGGTGGACATCAGGTGTTTCACATGCTCTGCAAACCCAAGAAGTGTAATCACGTGTGCTTCTTGCTCCATAGCATTCCTGGTGGACAGCTATTTGACATCTGGAACAATTGCCAATAAATCAATAGTATATCTTGTAGTTATCCTGTATAACCTCCTAATAACCAATACATTTTTTTTCTTCAATCTGAAAACAAACTGAGTAGGCAAGGGTTCAATGGATAATGAGAAACACCTGTTGCAGATGATAATTTTATTGTAATCCCAATCTTCAACCCATCTGCATATCGCGCATCGTTCTGTTGTCCACTTAGCATAAACTGGATCATATTTCTCTGAGATGAAATTGCAATAACTGTCAGTTTATTCATTGGCATGAAATTGAATTAAACTTGGATGAGTGTCAGTTTGAGGATGCACAGAAAACTTCTCATCGGAGTTGGGAAAAAAAATGTAAAATAGGTGCACCTTGCAAGAAAGCAAGCAGCTTCTGCTTCCGTAGCTTTAGCTTAACAATACTTATCGAAACAAGACCATCCACACCATTTTTTGAAATCTGGAGCATATGCAAAGTTACCAATAAGAAAATACATAGAATCAGCTGGCTCAGTCCTTATAAGGTAAGATAATAAAACAAAGTTTTTATTTATGAAAGAAGATTGCATGTTTTTTCTGATCATCAAGACAATTATCTTGATGATTTGAACAAAAAATGGGAGAATGAATTATTGTCATCTCAAAACCATGAGGGAAGCATGAGCATTATTAGAAAAATGAAAGGATCTACTAAAGCACAAACCCATTGCTGCAGTGGTTGCATTGAACTTTTCACTTTAACAGTAACCTTCCAATTTTTCCATTTGGAACCCGTGTGCCGCTCCCAATCACTGAGTGTCCTCTTCTCTGCCCGGCAAGAACCACACCGACATACAACTCTAGAACAAGCATGCAATAAATATTAATAAGTAAATGGAATACATCTCCAAATCAAAATGCAAAGCAGATGAATACAATTAGTATAACATTTGAAAAGCAAGGTATCAAACTCACGACTTAACTCAGACCAACGGGTCACAAAGTAAGCAGACCCAAGGAAATAAATTTTAGCCGGGCAATTCTCCTTTTTAGTCATGTACAAAAAGACAAAAGGGATTCATAGAACTTGGAAAAAAAAAAAAAATTTGAAACATTTGAAGCTTACAAATGGAGACTCGGAAAGTATGTGCCTTCCACACCAAAACACACAACAGTTATCTCGTTGGGTAGCACGAATGGCCCATTGTTGTTATTGCATCTGTTTTACAAGTTCAAACATCTATTAGTAAGAAATTAAATAAATAAATAAATAAGAACTTGAGAAGAACATCCAGCAAAGATATTGAATCCCACATATGCAGGCATCAACCAACTTCTGCCAAAAAAAAAAAGAGAGAGATCAATAGAAGTCAACAGACATACTTAATTTGTGGCTGCCTCTTTTCAGTGTCTGATAGTTCAAAATTAAACTTCGCCTTGCAATCAGGGCAGAAATAATCAATGTTCTCCATATTCTGGGACATGAAAAGCTCAGTCAGTAAACATCACATTATAATGAACATGTCATGACATCAGCATCAAGTAGGTTCAGACCTTGAAGACTTTGTTGCTAATCTTGTCACACTCTGCGTGAACCCAAAATTTACATCCATCACAGCGTACCTATACCAGAGAGTGAGTCCCACTGTCATGTTCTATTCATGTGAAGAGAATAAAGAACAAAAAAAATCATCCAAAAAGCAGATTTTCTAACCCAATTCCCCCCATCAGAGTGATGCCAAATCTTCTTGCATATGCCACAAAATTGTTTAGATTTTAACAACTGCAATAACAGCATAGATTGTGTAATTAACAACGGTGAACGGGCTCAAGCACGCAATTCGCAAATAACGTCAATGATAACAGTAGCATTCAAAATTTCCAACCAAAGTATCCTACATAAGCCACACCATACAAACCTTGGTGCAATGTTTACATAATAATGGGCTTTCTGGAACAGATCTCTTTGTCTTCTTTGCACTTTTAACTTGCAGAGGCAAACCGCAGCTCTTACAGGGTTGTTCCAGTTTATTTTCCATCCTTCTTACATCCTGCACAGAAAACTGAAATGAATTTGTAAGCTTGGAGAAGCTGAACTTTCATGCACCCTGTGCAGAAAACTTTTCCCAGTCGAAAGAGAAACAACATTTTCCAGCAGAGAGAGAATCTCTACACAATGTCCAATCTTCTAGAATCTAGCAAAACTGTGGTAGTAAGCAATCCCCTTCAAATGACAAAGAAAAAGAGGAGAGACAAACTAGCTGAAAAGTTGAATGTATAAGAATGATGATGAGTGGATATGATTGAGCTGACCACAATGTGTGACCTATGATAGGCAGACCTTTTTTTCCCTTGTTTAGATAGACATCTTCGTAGGCAGACTACCTCACCATAGCTCACACAAATATGGCTTCTCAACAAGCACAGTGACCTGAGCATTGTATCCCAGAAGCAAGGCACAGTGTATGACAAATCAGTTGTATATAACAACCTAACTGAAAAAGTACAAAGCCAATAGCAATAGTGCTTATTACCCCACACACCATATTTTACCAGCCTAAGACCTTATATTAGTTTTTAACGATGGCTAAGACCCTATATTAGTTTTCGACCATTTTAAAAATGGTGACAACTCTTAAAACGTACACATGTCACAGTTTTATTATGATCTAGACCATCCAAATCATTGACCCAACTATTGATGGAGCACAACCGAAAAATTGCACTGAAAGATATTATTTGCCATCTCATTTTCCCTTTGAATCTGGACCACTTGCTATTTTACTTTTAATGATCCATTTGATAGCCATCATTTGTATGGTTAGGATTGCTTGTTCAGTGTGTCTTTAGACATGTGCTCCATCTTAGATAGTCAAGATAGCTGTACGTCAGTGCTGCGTGTAAAGAGGAAGATTCGTCACCAATTTTTAAATGGTGCAAAACTACCATACGAGTCTTAACCCATTTTATCAGGGGGAATGATTCCGTGGAGTCAGACTCCATGGTAACTTCCCATGGAGTCAAGTTGTGGTGGGCACACATGGTATGCATAAGGTATCCAACCCATCTAACAAGTCTTCCCACCATGAAGATCCAATGCCCCAAAAATTAGGCTGATACAATCATCAGCTGGGCCACACCACATAAAACAATGGAAAGCCAAACAAAAACGTCTAAATTTTGTGACTGGCCTGATTATTGAATCGGCCTGATTTTTCAGGCATCTGAACTTCATGATGATGCTGCCCTGTTGGACGGGTTGTATGCCATATACACACACCTCAATGGGCCCCACACAACTCAACTCCATGGTAAGCTACCAAAGAGTCAATTCCATGCAATCATTCCCCATTTATCAGATACAAATATCATGCAACCATCAAAGACCGAATCATAAATAAATGTTTGAACCCCAGTTTTCCCAATATGCTGCTATAAACTCGAATATAGCTTTCAAATCCAGTCATACTGAGTCCTTAGAACAGGCCAACACTAGTCAATCACCTTCTGCCAATTCCGAATATTTTCTGGAATCCAAGTTCCCAATGTCCATGGCATAGGCTCCACAAGTCCCTCTTTTTGTTTTGCCTTACCTAGCTATGAACTACTTCCATGTGATCAAAGATTAAGCCACCCACAAAATTCTAATTTTACGTTGCAAAGTTCTAATTAAATATGAAACAGCTCATATCATCTAGAACCAGTCAGAGGAAATCAAGGGGGGGAAAAGGAGATAGGAGGAAACTGTTGTGTTTTTGAGGTAGCTTGCCTGATCCTGAGATTGGCATTCCTCATACTGGTTTGAATCAGTGGCCTCTTGGATCCCTCTAGGAACAGACTGATGAAAAGCCGTCTGCAAAACCTTGCTCCTGTCCTCCTCTGGCTGAGTCACCGGAAATCCATGCTCTTCTAAGAACGCCTCCTCGATAGCCATCCTAAAGTCCTTAGGTTTGCTCTTATACAACTGGGTCTGCCCCTGGAACCTGACAACCCAGCATTTTACCAAAAATCCACCTATAAAAAAAAGCTCTCCTACTAATAATTCAAGTTCTACACAAATGAAACTTTAAAGAACAAACCTGTCTAAATAGTCTATGAATGGAAAGATCATCCCATGTTTCACCCAAGCATAGTCCTATTCATCACCAGTTACATACAATCAATGAAAAAGAAACAGATTCTGGGTTGCCGTAAAGCCAGGAAAAACTATAATTTGAAAAGGAGAATAAAAATAATTAAAAATAATTTACAAAAAAAAATAAAAAAAATCACCAGTTGCACCATAAGTTATGTCCCTCCACATCCCTAAACCGTACATGCAGCATACATGAATGAGATCTGAACCATTCTTTTGGTGGTTCCCAAGCACAAATGGGCCACTGACCAAAATAAACAAATTGATCACCACCCGACAGGTGGCAAACAGGCAGACTAACAGAGCAATATTTGCAGTGGACAGTGAATCATTGATCTGACTGTTAAGAACTTAAGATCATTTGATCAGCACAACTTCTGTGGCCATGCCATGGTGGATCCCACAAGATGGATGGTTCTAATCACAATACACATGTGCCACGTGTAAAGTGTAGGAACAAGCAAGGAAACAATTTCCATACATCCAGGTGCACCAAATTGTTCCCCTTATAACTACATATCACACACAAAACACACACACACACAACACGAGAGAGAGAGAGAGATTGAAATGCATTTTACCCTTTCGTTTCCATTTCCGGAGTGTCCAAAGAACATGACACAAATAGCTCCAGCTACGCAGGAATTCAGAACCGTTTCAGGAGCCTGCAAGATAGGATCAATCACAACGGCAGGCCATGCTGGATACCTTTTCCCACATTTCGCCCACACAATGTCACCCAAAACAAACTCTTCCGGCCTATAGAAATCCTTTCTCCTCTCAACCGCTTCCTCTGGTAATCTTTCTACAGCCACCAAGCCAGTACCCTTCCGAGAATCATTGGCTCCTTCCAATGACCGAGATTTCTCCTCTACATCCGCCGAACACTTGTGAACGGATGTGAGCGAACTACGTGAAGTCGAAATTCTCTTGAAACCCTCTTCTTCTTCTCCTTCTCCTTCTCCCTCGAGCTGTGCAGTGAAATTAGGGCTTTTGCAACTGAATTTCTCCTCATTGACCTGATTTCTACCACTCGGGGTGTCAAATTTCGGTTTCTGGCAGCTGAATTTCTCCTCTCCAAATTCTCCATCAGCATTTTCAGAATCAGAAACAGGGTTCATGGCTTTCGAATTTGACTTCTCCTTCTTCCAAGGATCAATGACGGAATCTCTTAATCGAGAAGGGAGTACCTGAACCCTCCCCCGTGCCGTCTTCACAAGAAGCGGATGCGGAGACCGCTTCGAATCGGACTCCACCTCAACGGAGCAGTTCGACGCTTCGGTGCACCACGAAGCCGCCACACTGCTGAAATCCTCGCCATCCTCGCCGCCGACTCTCTGCCCCAACGATCCGGCAGAGGGGAACGGAATTCCACGTGCCGCAGCATCGCTGAGCAGATCGAGCGCGTGGCAAAACGAATACGCCGCCTTCTGTCTCTTCAAATTCTTCGGATTTTCATCTTCGGATTCTTCAAGCCTTCGTCGCTTCAGATCCCGCATTCCCAATTTCAGGTTCCGCTTCGTAATCATCTTCGGATATTTAAAGAATATAAACCCTAATTCCACTCTCCAATCAGGAGACAGAATTCAAAAAGAAGACGAAAGAGAGAGGAAATGAAAAACCTAAATTCTTGGAAGACCGGATTTCGAAATCCGACGGTTGGGAGATTGGGGATTTATTCCATCTCACGGAACTGCCTCTGAATTGAGAGAATTTTGTATACACGGGAGTTGAAGTGTATACACGTGTATTCTATTCGGCGTGATGAGTTCTCGCTGGGTTTTGGCTCCAAAATTCCGAGTCCGAATCTGAAAAGCCGGGAAACACTAAAGAGAGGGAGAGAGATGGCGGTAATATACCGAAATATATTTGGAGAAAGGATATTTTACCTCAAAATTCCTCAGGAATGTAGATTTTACCAGATAATCGTTCCGCGGCTAGCTCAAATTCGCGGGTAGTGATTCTCGAGCTCAAGAGTGGCTGCTGATAATTGCGGGGCCCACGTTGAGACAATGGCAGATTGAATCATCAGATGATCTATACGCGAATCTGAATGTTTTTGGATGGTGTGTGTTGTTTGTTATGATGTGGCCCATCTTATGGCCAGAACCTTTAGACTTTTTGTTCTTCGGATCTTACGAACGCTATTTATCTGTTGGACGGGTTGGATGTCATACACAGACACCATGGGCCCCGCAATTCTCTGAAAAAACAAAGCAAGTTCAATTTGGTAAATTCATCTGAACTGGGGTAAATCCAGCCGTCGAAAGGATGCGGTTATCCTGTAAGAGTGTTTTTTTTTTTTTTTTTAAGGCTTGTTAGTACACCCACTGTTAGTTCACACTTGCCTATTAGCCACCCCCACTGGGGAATCGATACCAATCCTGTATGAGTTTTATTGAAAAATTACTCAACATTTCCTAATTTTATTAAATAGTTGCTTGACTAATAAAAATCCACCGGAGGTGCTCACCAAGTGATAAAACTTCCAAAATTTTGTATGCCATTCAAACCGTTTAACGATCCAATAATAAGGTGGACCAAGAAATAAAAACAATGCACACCATCAAAAAATATTCAAATTGATGCGTAGCTAATGTGTTCATATGATCAGCCAGATTTTTGGTTTGCATGACACCGTGGTGGGTGGCCATGTTGATCGGACTAGATGCCATGAACATGCCACCTGGGCCCTGCAGTTATCAACCGTACTACTTTTAAGAAAGAAATAGAGGAAATTTTATTAATTTCTCTCATCACACAAATTACTAGGGGAGGAAACGGATTGGCTACTCCCCCTGCCACCAGCCCCATGGCTGGTGGTCGGTGCTCGGTCGGTGCTCTGTGGGCCTCATCATGATGTACGTGTTTCATCCATGCCGTCCATCTATTTTTCCAGATCATTTTATGATATGAGAACAAAAATGAAATATATCTCAATCTCAAGTGGACCACATTACAGGAAATAGTGTTGGATGAGCGTCGACCATTAAAAACCTTTTGGGAGCTATAAAAGTTTTGGATCAAGCTGATCTTTGTTTTTTCCCATCATCTGGGCCTGTATGACCTAATCAACAGATTGGATGTCAAATAAACAGTACATTAGGCCTTAGAAGGATTTTAATGGTGGATATATAATCTCTATTGTTTTCCTGTGGTGTGGTCCATCTGAAATTTATATCCATCTAATTTTTTGAATCTAAGCATAAGATGATATTTAAAAATTGATGAACGGAAAGGATGAAACAAATACATGATGGTCTGGCCCACGGAGCACCGATGTCAAGGGGAATTGCCAATCCGTTTCCGGAGGGGAAGGGCTTCGGAGCGGAGGATTGAATGACAAAAATACCCTCGTTGCCTTTTCGCGGTTGAAGTTGAGAATTGTGGGCAGTGCCGGTGGGACGCGGATTTCCAGCGAAAGCCTTTCGCAGGAAGTTCCTGCTCTGGAAACCTGGGTGGGGCCCAACGTGATGTTTTTGAGAAATCCACCCAGGCCATCCGTTTTCTGAGATATTTTTAGTATAACGGACCAAAAATGAACCGCATCCAATACTAAAGTGGACCTAAAATGTGAGTATTGAAGGTACACAGTTGAAATATTTGTGGGCCACAGAAGTTTTAAATCATGCTAATATTTGTGTTTTCAGTTCATCTAAGTAGGAATGACGTTATTAACGGTATGGATTTCATGTAAACATCACTTTCCACCCAGAAAGTTTTCAACGGTAGTAATTTTCCTACCCACTTTTTACTCTAGTGCGCCCCATTTGAGCCTTGGATCCTTCTCAGTTTTGATATTAATTTTAAAATGAGATCAGAAAACGGATGTGCGGGGTGAATTTTTTAAAAACATTACGTTGGACCCCACCCAGTTTTCCAAGCGCAGGAACTTCCTGCGAAAGGCTTTCGCCGGAAATCCGCGTCCGTGCCGGTGGATGACATCCAACCCGTCCAACAAATGAAACCCACCACGATAATCAAAGAAACGAAAATTTTATAAGGTACAATTATAAAGTGGGCCACACCACCAATATATATGCACCACCCAAAAACATGCGAATTCATATACAGCCATTTGATGATTTAATCTTTCAGAATTTCAGTCCATTCGATCATCATATATACGGGTTTATACGTTTTACCCCTTGGATGTCATATACATGTCGCATGGGGTTATATTTCTTACTAATAATAAACAAGTCGTTGAGGTAATTTCTCTCCTCAAAAAGCATCTCACTGCTCGGTTAAATGAAGAGGCCGGTGGAATTTTGCAGCAAAAATTTCTTTTCTTACAAATCTGTGTAAATTCTGATTTTACTAAAAAAATCTATTGCAACCTGAAATTCCATTCTTGCTGGTGTAATAACTGAAGTGCCCCACTTGTATTATCCCTGAAAAGTGGTAAAATCAGGAATTGTGGGACCCACATGGTGTGTGATCGACATCCAACCCATCTAAACAGATGCATCCTACCTTGATGATCAGGTGAAACAGAAATCAGACCAATCGAACCATCGCATGGACCACAAGTGAATTTGGATGTTTTTGGGTGGTGGACATGTTTCCAACAGGTTGGCCCACCTGATGATTGTATCTACGTGAGTTTTTATTTCTGATCATCATGCTGGATGCACTTGTTGGACGGGTAGGATGCGGTACATGTACCACTTGGCCCACAAATTTAAACTTCTTTTTAGATTTATTTTTTTTATTTTTTTTTAAGAAAATAGGTAAAAACAGAGCTTTGTGGTATTTCATTTCAGCTGACTGAGCCATTGTGTTTGTGAAAATATGAGAAATGAGGAATTTTGTGGTAAATTCTTAAAAATGAAAGGGGATTGATATACATCAATTCATTTTATTTGCAGACGTGGGAAATGGGTGCAAGCTGATGAGAGGGTGAAAACATCACTTTCCACTTTGTTATTTGAGAAATACTTAGGGCTTGCTTGTTTTTGCTCTTTAGTAATAATTAATTGTTATCCACGTTGGAAAGAGAGAGAAATAGCCATTGTAATTACCCCTTGAAAACTATAATCACATGCATGTAATAGGACAAGGATTGCTTCGGATTTACTCCATGGGGCCACCATAGTGTATGTGTCTAGTCCATGTTCATCCATCTCATCAACTTATTTATTGGTGTGAGCAAAAACTAAGGTATATCATAAGCTCAAGTGAACCACACCACACAAAACAAGAGATTATGACATCCAACGATGAAAGTTGACACGAGCCTAGGGCTCATGGAGATGTGCATTTGTCACCAAACTTATTTATAAGGTTACATGGACATAGATGAGAGGAAAACACAAATACCAGTTTAATCCAAAACTTTTATACACCTCCAGGAGTTTTCAACAATAGGTGATTAGTTCCCCCTACTTCTTGTGGTGCAATCCACTTGTACTTTAAAATTACCTAATGTTTTAGATCATTCCCTAAAATGAGTGAGTAAAAGATGACCGGCATGGATCAAACATATGCATAAGAGTGAGTGCACAAATTTTACTGAACTCGTATTTCCTTTCCTTGATTTTAACATTATAGGCTGTCATGACCTGTGAAGGTGTCACGCCCCAAACTCGGAAACCGGGCTCACAAAATTTCCGATCGCCGAATCCGGCGCCGACAGCCTCCGTAGAACCCCATTCTCGGTTCCTAGCTCCCATTCGCCAGGTTCCGATCCTGAGATGCTACGAGGAGGATTTTAAATACCAGTTTGTTTCGTAATAAGCATAACGAAAGGCATAACCCACAAACAACAACCAAGCACTCCATTACATTTCCACTATGATCAAAAATTTTACAAGTACAATGAGCATAAAGGGAAATACAATGGTAAATAACAGAAACTCCAAAATGATCAGCAACGCGCTCCTGCCTCAACGCTGCTGCAGTCCAACGTCACCTGCACGCAACGGTCGTGCATAAGCTTACAGAAAGCTTAGAGGGTGGTGAAAGTGTGTGCGCAAGGTAGTAATATAAATGCAATGTCAGAGTAATGCGGAATATGCAGATGGAACCAAAACGTCATGAGCCGTACCAAGGCTATGCAATGCAAGACATGAATGGTATCGGCCATCCCAAGGCCATGCAATGTACAATGCAACTCAAGCATACAGATACTCATCAATGTCCACATATCAGTACAGCTCAAAGTATGGAATATCACCGGGGTCTAGTACACTCTAAACCAGATTGCCGCCACATCGCGCGCAATAAGGTAAGTGGAAGAGACCTCACTATCCGTCTGCCAAAATCGGGCGCGACTCGTCGATAGCGGACCCATTCCTCGAGCTGGTCAAACTCAGCCTAGCATTGCCCCCTACTCTCGGGCGGGTAAGGCCGCACCCCCTTCCAACCGACCACGACACAGTGGAGAGCGTAACCGTCTGGTAATCGGCACTCAACGCTCATCTACCCACTCGGTCTAGACGTTGGAGCAACCTCTTGGTACCATAAGGGTTTAGGGACTTTCACCCAGGGATATCTATAGTACCCCATGTAGATCAAGATTTCCGGTATCCAATCCTGCCAACCACGATGCGTCTGTGGAGGCTACGGCCCTGATGTCGCTAGGGCGTATAATAACCATGTCATACAAATGCAGAATGCATGAATCACGCTATCCAGTCATGCAACCAATCCTGCGCATACCGTGCGCTCATGTAGGGCAATACTGCCTAACCTAGAGCCCATAAACAACCTGCCCGAAGGCGATTACTATGATCAGTCAGTCCTCATATCAAACATACATATGATGCGTATGATCATGAGTCATGAAACTATACTAAACATGTTATAATGAAATGAACTATTTAACAATGCAGATGGACCTGGACGGTCAATACACAGCAAGTACGGCCTGGTGATGCGCCCTAAGGAGAGTCGTAATGTGGACATCCAACCAACATTACACTCGCAATGTGGACGTCAAACCAACATTGCTCCCAAGGCACGATCTTTGTAAACATCAACACTCAGTCTGTAATGGATTTACACATTGCAATGGACCGTAGGTTGTCCCCATTGGACCTTATATATGTATCAAATGGGCCATATCCTATGGGCTCTCATTCATCAGATGGGCCACATAAATGGGCCAAACCAATGGGCCTTGAGTACATTGCAATGGGTCAAACCCATGGGCTTGGATTGCATCAATTGGACCTAGTCATATGAGTCTAATATGTACCAAATGGGCCACACCAATTAGGCCCCCAAATGTATATCAAATGGGCCTCAACCAAGAGGCCTTACATGAGTCGAATGGGCCTAAATCCTTAGGCCTTAAACAATTCTAATGGGCCTATTCCATGAGTTTGCATGCGTATCAAAGTGGGCCTAATCCCAGAGACCCTTTTATAATCAAATGGGTTTAGTCCCATGGGCCTTACAATATATCAAGTGGCCTACTTCCATAGGCTTTGTAAAATTTCAACAAAAGGTTCAATTACATGGGCCTTGAAGTACATTAAATGGGCCTAGGATCTTAGGCCTTAAGTGGACCCAATGGGCCTAGCCCATAAGCATTTCATAAGCCAAGTGAGCCCGGCCCATAGCCCTTTTTTTAAAAAAAATTCAATTGGGCCTAGCCCATAGGCATATTACAATTTAAATGGGCCAAACCCAAATGAATGGCTCACCCACCTAATAATTCATGCATTAAAAATGGTCTCACTAAGTGGATGGACGGTTTAGATACATTACATGCATTATGGTGGGTCCCACTGTCCAATGGACAGTGCGGATAATACACATACATTTCCCAGGGCCCCACCGTCCGCTGGACGGTGGAGGCACGCAAGCAAGGGGGGGGGGGGCGCCATCACGGTGAGTGCCACCGTCCGTTTGGACGGTGGACTTGGCATACATCCACGTGGGTCCCACAAATGTGGCCCACCCTAATGTTTATTTGGAATCCAACCCGTTCATAAGGTAACTCAGACCTGTATGAACGGAAAACAAAAATTTCAGCTTGATTCGAAACTTCAGTGGGCCTCAGGAAGAGTTTCAATGGTGGGTACTCATTCACACTGTTTCTTACGGTGTGGGCCGCATGAGTTTTGGACCAACCTGGAATTCGAAGGGGGCCCACCTAAGATGGGGACCCACCCAATGGACGGCTTGAATAGTATACAAACATCAAGGTGGGGCCCACGGCTGGGGCCGTGGGTCCCTCTCTGGACGCCACCGCCCGCCTGTACGCACGCCAGCACGCTGCTGGCGTGCAGCTTCTCTGGATTGCCAGAAGCAAGAGGCCTTGCCTCTTGCAATTTTGGAGGAAAATTCGTTTCTTGGAGATTTTTACACGCGGGGCCCGCTACATCGAAATCCAACCCAGCCATTGCGATCAGTGGCTCGATGCCGTCCAAAAGAGTCTAAAGTTCAAATTTTTTTGATGAAAGAAAATGGAATAAATAAAAAAAATGATGTTTGAATGGTGAGGGTACGATCTTTGACGCTATGGCCCACCAGGTGATTGGATCAGCTCCACACTTCTACCCAACGGCTAAAATGCCGTGAGTAAGAGGATGGACGGCTTGGATCGATTATAAACATCAAGGTGGGGCCTGTGCAAGTGGGCCACCAAAAAGGCTTCCCTCTCTTTCTTTTTTTTTTTGATTTCCTTCACAACGTCCAGCGTCCCAGACGCTGGACAGTTACGTAACTCCTTCCTTTTTTTTTTTTTGAAATGGTGGGCCCCAATGAAGTGGGCCACCACATGATAGGCAGCATGAGAATAACGTCTAAGGTGGGCCCCACTTGAATAAAATAAATACATCAAGATGGGATCCGTTCAAGTGGGCCACACCATCCTTTTGCAATAAATAAAATAAAATAAAATAAAATAGAGAGAGAGGCATGGAGAGTGGGACACGGCTTGTGATGGAGGGTCCCCGTCCTTATGGGCCCTCCCTTGCAATGAAACATACAATAAATTGATCCCTTGCACATGGGACCATTAGAAATGTAAATCAACGGTGGAGATCCATTCTCCACCGATATTGACGGTCTAGATGACCTTTCTAAGTGAAAATAAACATCATGATGGGGTCCATGGAGATTGGCCCCATCATGGAACGATCATGATGATCCAAGTGGTCCATCGGCCACATATTAGGGCCCCAAGTGAGATCCACACCATTGATCGGTGGGCCTCACTTGGTCCACCATAAAAACAAGGAAAACTATACTATAGATGCACCCACCGTCCGATCTTCTCGCTCCTAGGGGTTCCTTGGCACCTTGGCTTCAACTTCAACGGTTAGGATGAAGAATGGAGGGTTGAGATGGGGGATTTTGGGGTAGGAAGGTGGGCCACTTGAAGCTTAGAGGGACTTGGGAAATTCCATACGTGGGAGCCCTTTGGAATTGTTGTTGCTTGGAAATTTTGAAATGAGAAAGAGAGTAAGAGAGAGAGTGATGTAAAGGGAGAGAGAGAGAGTGATGGATGGATGGGTGAGTGATGGTTGTGTAAGAAAGGTATGGGTTAAGAAGACTTTTGTGGCTTTTTGTGTAAGAAAGGTATGGGTTGAGAAGACTTTGGTGGTTGCTTGGGAAAAGGGATGGAAGTGATGTGTACTTGACATGTGATGGCTTGATGGGTGATTGATTGATGGGATTGATGTGATTGATGTGACACATCGTTGAGATTCCCTTGGTTTTCACAACGCGCGGCGTTTTCTCGCACCGAACGTTGGCTCATATCTCTTGATCAGGGTATCGCCTTGGCGCACGAGTCGCGGTATCGGAACCGCAACGACGGCGCGGTCGCTATGGTATAGGTCTCGAGTTGAGTCGACTCGGGTTGTCGGTACATGAATCCAGGTCGCGCGTCGGTATTGTTTAAGGGTCGAAAGTTGCCGGAATTCGACCGGTACGACCGCGGGAGTGTACGGAAAGATACGGACCAAGATACGGGTCTTACAGAAGGTGGCCGGGCTGCAATAACATGTGTAAAACATAAGTAATTATTTATCTGTATTTATAGATAACTAGAGAAATTTTGGAAACTTAAGAAAAATAAGTCCTGATACTCTGGCGGAGAGTGGGGCGGATTATACACGATATTAAGAAGTTAGAAATTTTTTACCTGCATGGCATACAAGAAGTGCAAGTTAAACTGTCGAAATTTACAAGGAAGTACAAGTTTAGTGTAATAGTTTAGTATCGTGAACTATAAAAAAATATTATTCAGTTCTCTAATTATTAGATTTCTAGACGTTTATTAGATGGTCAAAATGTTAAAACATGTAATGGGCTTATTTCAGAAAACAAGTGCCCACGGATCAGTGGCTAGGATTATTCAACCAATCTCATTTTTAATTTGTTACCTACTGGCTACTGATGGTGACTTCCTCAATTTAGACAGTTGAATTCAAGTTAACATATGCCAAGGTAATACATGTCGTGTGTACCATTTTCTAAACTCCTGTTGCAATTCCCAGGTGGCAAAAGGGGATTGCGCACTGAGTAAACTATGGGGGGCCCACCGTGATGTACATGTCTCATCCACAACGTTCATCATTTTTATATCATCACTTTTAAGGCATGACATGAAGCATATCCAAATCTCACGTGGACCACAACACAGAAAATAGTGGGGATAATGATGTCCGCATTTAAATATTCCTTGGGCACGGGACGACTCGACTCACCTAACTTAACTCGTCTTATTGGTTTAGGCCCGACTCAACCCGAATTGAATGGGTGAATAGGTCAAAATCTAGTAGGCTTCGCCCAATTCAAATTCAAACCGAGCCGAGTTCAAGTTACTAGACTCAAAACTCGATCTGACTCGATCCGATTAAACTCGACTCGATTTGAAACCGACTTAACTCGGATTCAAGTATATATAAAATAAAAAAATCTTAATTTTTAAGTATATCTAACCCTATACGTCACGTCTAACGCCGACCCAATCTCAAACCACCTCTCTCCCTCCCTCATCCTCATCCTAATCCTCTTCTAAGTCAGGTAACCACCCACCACCATCACCACCCTACTCTCTCTCTCTCTCTCTCTCTCTCTCTCTCCTCTCCACTTCCTCTCTCCCTCATCTTTCAAGTCCGGCAGCCACCACTCCTCTCTCTCTCTCTCTCTCTCCTCTTCCGTGCTCGACAACCACCATCACCACCCTCTTCCTCCTCCTCTCTCCCTTCTCCACTCCCTCCCTTCCCTACCCTCTTCCTCCTCTCTCCCTTCTCCACTCCCTCCCTTCCCTATTTCTCAATTCGAATTGGTGTCAACTTGAACTGACTCGGTACTTTTGACTGGGTTGGACTTTGTTCGGATTAGTTTAGACCAGACTTGGATTTAAATCGGTTCAAATATGCTGGACTCGATACCGAGCTGAGTTGAATTTGGGTCAAGCCTATTTCAAAACCGAATCGAGTCGGATCAGCCCTAACTCGGTCCAACTCAACTCGATGCCCAACTCTACTTATAAGGTATTCAACTTTTTTTTATAACCATCTTTTAAAAATAAAAATAAATAAATAAATTTACATACTCACCCGACACACACACCATAGTAGGATTTCACATACATAAGTATCAAACCCAATACCTAGTGTTGAAACTCCTCAAAGTCTACCACCGAGGTAAGGACTCAAACCCCATTATAATAATGGAGTAGACTCTCGAGGGCTAGCATGATATAGTTGTGCCAGGACCTAAGCCATCTAAATTGCTACCAAGCAATCAGAGGGTTTGAAATCCCCTCAAATCCCCCAAATCCACATTGCCAAATGACCCCTAACTCAACTGTAGATGGAACAGAATCTAAAAATTACAGTGATAAAGTTATATTGACAATATGATTTTCCCATTCAGATTTGGATCACTCGACACATTTCTTCTAACCGTTCATTTAATTGGTATTATTTGGATTGTTATGATTGCTTTATAAGTGATATTTTTACAAATATGCTCCATCTAGTGGCATCCATAATCTGGATGGTCCAGATAGCTGTACAACAGCGCCGCATCTGAAAAGGATGACCCACCGCCACTTTTAAGATGTTACTAAACTAATATAGGACTCTTAACCCATGATTTCGTTGTCAATAATGCCCGTGCTGGTACGGAAGACATGGGGAATCTGATGCCACCTGGGACCTGTCTTAGACTCTTAGGATGTCGAAAAAAACAAAAATCGAAATATAAAGGGGGTTTGTACAGCAAAATATCTCCAAAAGTAAGATTTTACTGAATAATATTTGCACAAACCAAAATGCAATGAAAGTGCTTTTCAGCAATGAAATTACCATAACACCGTGACACCATTATACATGAAGTGGATAATTGCGGGGCCTACAATATTTTTATAATATCCAACCCATCCAATAAATGTAATCCACTGTGATGTTCAAAAGGATACAAAATTTAACTCATCTAAACATAAGGTGAGCCGCACCATAAACAATAATATACACTACTTAAAAGCATCAAGATGCATATGTAGCTAATCCAGTGATTTGATTAGAAAGATTTTTAGTTAGTGTGATTGTCATGGTCAGATGGATGTTTGCCAGGTTGCATGACATAGGGTCTCTGAAATTTTCTGGTTATATTACTTCTTAAAGGAAAATTAATTAAATATATACATGAAGGGTACCTTGGTAACTTCCCTTCTCATAAAGTCCTGCTAAGGGTTTTTGTATCCTTGGTTGGATTCTTTAGTAAATTTGAGATTTGTAAGATTTTTTTCATAAAAATTATAAAGATATTTATAATAAGAATTTTATCATCGTTGAACAAGAAAAACCAGCACTTCACCTTAGGATAAAGTTTTAACCCAACTTTAAGTGAATGCATGTGAAATCACTTTGAACTGTCTCATAAATAATGTGCTATTTTAAAATAACAATTAAATATGTAAAGCAACATTCATTAAGCATCCAAGAATCTTATGTATTTGTTTTATGATCCATTTAAAGCATGGCGCACCATTCGAACTATTTAATTTTGAATTATGTATTTATCATGTGTAGCTGTAAGGGTGGCAATGGGTCAAGCAACCTGATGAGCCCAACTTACCTTTAAACTAGGATTAGACTTCTTAGCTTGGCTCATACTTAGCCTAAACTAAGCTTGAGCTCGAATTGATTTAGTCTAACCTAGCCCAGCCCAGCTCCATTACTTAGCTCATGTGTACATCTTATATCTTATAAATGTCATTTTAATCCTTGATCAGAAAATATGTGCATATTGATTGCATACCAATATTAATTTTGTTCAGTGTGAGTTATTATTATTATTATTTTCATGTGCCAACTACTTGATATGTATATGTGATTGATAATTTTAAGTAGTTTGGTTCGTCAAGCAATGGTTGGCAATCGTCCTCTATGCTTGTTTGGATTGCGCGTAAACAGAAAATGGAATTTAAGTGTTTTCCATTACTCCTCCGATCTTTGAGATTGTTTGGATAGCAAAGGAAATGATAACTTTGAAAAATAACAATTACTATCATTTTCCATAATAAAAATCTCATGATAAGATAATTTTCACTTATCTTTCAAACAAGACCCTCCAGCATATAAAATTCATAGAATCCATGTTTCAATAGTATTCACAAAATTCATAAGAATCTGCTGCTAAACAATCATTACACATTTTTATTTTTTTTTATTTCCTTTCACATAGATCAAACAAGCTCTTCATGAGGTTATTGAACACAATGCCATTCAAGATAACATTTCCTATCTTCATACATTGCCCCCGGCTCACTGGGGTGGACCCATGCTAGAGATCTCAGGTGAAGCCATAGACAAAAAGAACTCTTCAAAATGCATATACCTCACTGTGTAGATGCCATTTCTCAATATATATATAAGCTAATGTAGTCAACAACCGCATGTTTGTAGAGTAAATGAAAACGATTAACACATTTTGATTAATGATCCAAATTAAGAACACGGATGGCCGATCCAATGATCAAACCTATTTGGTTTTTAAGATATGTCATGTTAACTTCACGGACCTTATCTTGTGTCACCCTACCCTAATATGCTATGATACTACTTGATATTGGGAGTACTAGCCAATGCACCGGGAGCTCTAGAGTTGTTGGAAAAGCACCATAATATCTTATAATTATTCAAGCCTTATCAGACAAACCAACCTTGTATCTCACAATTCTCACAATAATCCCCACCCCATAGCCATTATGCATCTCACAAATTTTACCTCGTGGGTCGACCCATCCTAATATGAAGATACACTTGTATCATTTCTGTGTGTCAAAATTCATCAATACTCTTGATTAAATGAGTTAAGGAGTCGAATAACCAACGATGCAAGTATGTTAATTGATAATATTATAGGGAGATCCGAGCCCACGACAAAACGCTAGTCTGAGCCGACCCACGGCCATGACGTCCGAGGCAAGACTCATCCGACCTGATACGAGCATCACATGAAGATAATGAGCAGGTGTCTTCGGCAGAGGTGCAGGTCGGAACGGTTCTGATACTTCGACCGGAATTATTCGCTAACCACGACTAGCCTTGCTGACCACAATGGATCCGACCGAACGAGTCGGGTCGGATACTGCTCGAACTTAGAGACCGCGTCCTTTATTCTATGGCTGGATGAGCAGAGCCGAGTGGACGCATAATGGCGCACACCAAATACGGAAGTTGTCATAACTGGTCGTGGCCTATAACTTCGTTCGGAGAAGCGTATTATACAAGACACGATCATCAGATTATAGGAAATATCCCCACGATCCGGGAATCCCTCTAATCGTGCCGAGATTGTCGGGCCAGGTCATACCACAGGCAAGTATAAATAGAACACGACACTACATTTACAGGTATGCAATAGCAAACACTCTCTCCTCTATTTTCTACTTAGACCCCGATTCCCTTGGCCTGACTTAGACATCGAAGGGTCCCCCGACTTAGCCAGGGTTACCTTTGTCAGTTCTCTTGGTGCGGGTTCTAGGGTGATACGTTGAGGTGAAGAAGACGTGGAGGGAGGGCCGACCAGATTTGGACATCAACATTTTTTGGCGTCATCTATGAGAAGCTAAGGCTAAAAGTCAGGTTCTCATTTTCCTTCTTCTAAGCAATGACGAAGAAAAAGAAGGCTGCGGTTGTGGAACCGGAACCGAACGAGCGAACTCGATCATCATCACCATTTCATGCCGAATCTGCACCAGGGCCTTCTCAACGTTCCAGCAATTGGTCGAATAAATATCGCGCCATGCATAATGAAATTCAGGCCCTGCGCGATGAGATAAATAGAATGAAACAACAAATGGAGCCACAACAGCCCCCTATTCAAGAAAATCCCGTTCTCGAGCCAGTTGGTTTGTTCGTGGAGACTCGCTCCGTGTCGAAAAGCGTGAGACCTGAGGCTCCCCAACACTCGAGGGTGCAACTTTCAGGTCAAAATCCTCCTGCGACACGTGCCAAAGGCTTCGCACGGAATGTCACCACTCGATCCCCTGCTCCTACCATCCATTCAGTCACCTCTGCTCTAGCACCCACGGATCTTCGCCATCAGTTAGAACGGAGGAGAGAAAGAAGAACTCCTGAGATCGAGGATGCCCCAGAGGTCATCACTGTGAATAAAGATCCTTGGGAGACATGATTTGCAGAACTTAACGAGAAATTCTTTACATTGGAAAAGAAGCAACAATTGTCGACAGTTCCTGCCACGATCCAAGCGATGATGGAAGAGACCGAGCCTCCCTTCACCTCCGCCATCATGGCTGAGGTGATGCCGCAGAGGTTTCGGATGCTTCCTGTCATCCAGTACTCGGGATCTAGAGACTCATCTGAACATCTGGAAGCCTATCGATCGTGGATGCAAATCCAGACCACAACGGACGCAATGATATGCAGAGGGTTTTTTATCACCCCTACAGGGTCCGCTCGGATTTGGTATCGTCAACTTAAACCAAACTCCGTGAACTCTTTTACATAATTAAGTTGACTATTCCTTACGTAGTTTATAAGCGGTAAAAGAATTCGGAAACCCAACACCCACCTGCTCACCATCAAGCAAGCTCCGAAAGAATCGTTGACAGACTATATCGCTTGTTTCGATGAGGAAGCATTGCAGGTTGAAGACTATGATAATAAGATGGCGCTTGCTGCCATTCTAAGTGTACTAAAGAAAGGAAAGTTCGCCTTCTCCATAAAAAAAAATTCGTCGAAAATGCTAGCAAACTTTATGGCGAAGGCTCAGAAGTATACTAATACTAAGGAGTTCACTAATGCTCGTAAAGGTACTCAAATAACCGACTTGACAAATAAAGGGAAGAGACCTAGGAACGAAGACTCTCAGCCGAATGGCAAAGGGGCGGACGACCGCGCTTTCCGCGATCGTCAACCGAGCCACAGGCCACAAGGGAAATTCCGTTCTTATACTCCGCTAAATAGTCTGCCGAGCAAATCCTGCTGGATGTCCAAGGAGACAAGCTACTTAACTGGCCAGTCTGCATGAGGGCTGACCCAGAGCATCGAGACAAGCAAAAATTCTGTCGTTTTCACCGGGATCACGGTCACAACACGGACGATTGTGTGGACCTAAAAGATGAGATCGAATCCCTCATCCGCAAGGGACACCTACGTCGATACACCAGAAAAGAGAAGTCCGTTCGAAGAGAGGAACGACCGCAAGAACAGCCGAACAATTCTTCGGAAGAACCCGCTGAAATTCGTACTATCTTCGGGGGCTCAGCTGGGGAAGGGGATTCAAACAGGGCTCGAAAAGCTCATTCCCAGAAATCTGAGCCGGAACACTGCGTTCACCTGACGGTGCGTCCCAGAAAGGAATTCCGAGTCACTCCTTGTAGCCTGACTTTCACGGAAGATGACACACGTGGGATCCAGTATCCGCACAATGACGCACCAGTGGTCACGATGACCATAGCAAATCACAAGGTATATCGCATTCTGGTCGACACCGAAAATTTGGCCGATGTAATGTACTCCGAAGCATTCGAAAAGATGAAAATTCTACGGTCACGACTCCAACCTGTGAAGACTCCCCTACACGGCTTCGCGGGAGAAAGAGTAATTTTTGAAGGAGTCATTTTCCTCCCAGTAATAGCGGGAGAAGGGCGGCATCAAGTCACACTCTTGGTGAACTTTTTTATTGTCAATGTTCCTTCTGTCCACAATGTGATTCTGGGCCGACCTTCCCTCAATACGATGAGGGCGATCGTCTCAACTTACCATTTGATGATGAAGTTTTTAGCTGAAGGTGGGATCGGCTATCTCTAAGGCGACCAACGCGAGGCCCGAAGATGTTATGCGATAGCAGTTAGAAAAGGAGTCGCCAAGCAGGCGCTAGCCATGGACGCCTTGGATCCCCGAGGACCGACAGGAAGCTCATCAATCGAAGATCTGGAAAAAGTGCCCCTCAATGAATCAGACCAGAGTAAAACTGTTCAACTCGGGTCATCGTTGAATTTCGAGTAGAGAACCGCGTTGTTGGCCTTCTTGAAACAGCACTGAGATGTCTTCGCATGGTTATACGCAGATATGCAAGGGATCTCTCCTGACGTGTTAGTTCATAGATTGAATGTAAATCCGGATCATAAGCTAGTGAAGCAAAAAAGAAGGTCGTTCGATGCCAAACGATATGAAGCCATTGCAGAGGAGGTCTCTGTCCTGCTCGACGGGAGTTTCATAGAAGAAGTATATTACCCTGACTGGATAGCGAATGTCGTGCTCGTCAGGAAACTCAATGGGAAGTGGTGGGTCTGTGTAGATTATTCAAATCTAAATAAGGCATGCCCTAAGGACAGCTTCCCGTTACCTCGGATCGATCAACTAGTGGACAGCACGGCCAAACATGAGTTACTCTCATTTTTAGACGCCTATTCCGGGTACAACCAGATCGCTATGTATTCTCCAGACAGGCAGAAGACTACCTTTATCACGAACAAAGGGTACTATTGTTACCAGGTCATGTCATTCGGTCTGAAAAATGTTGGGGCAACATATCAGAGGCTGGTAAATCAAATGTTCGCCAGACAGATTGGGCGTATCATGGAAGTATGAGTTAACGACATGCTAGTAAAAAGTATCAGAGCCTCTGACCACCTTGCCGACTTCAGAGAAACATTTAACGTCCTCCGAGAGTACTTGATGAAGTTAAATCCCGCTAAGTGTGCATTCAGAGTTGAATCGGAGAAGTTTCTTAGTTTTCAAGTTAGTCAGCGAAGTATCGAAGCCAACCCGGATAAGATCAAGGATCTCCTCGACATGAACTCACTTCGAACTATTAAAGAAATACAGTGTCTCACGGAAAGAGTTGCAACGCTCGGACGCTTCATATCCAGGGTTACAGACAAATGTCTCCCCTTCTTTCAGCAACTAAAGGGTCATAAGAGGGTGAAATGGACACTGGAATGCGAGTAAACCTTTCAGCAGTTGAAATGGTATTTGGGTTCGCCTCCTCTCTTATCTAAGCATGAAGAAGGGGAGCCCTTATTCCTCTACCTCACGGTTTCGGCTTCAGCTGTCAGCTCGGCCCTGATCAGAGAAGTCGAAAGTAAGAAATACCCCGTATACTATGTGAACAAAGCCATGTTACCAGCGGAGACAAGATACCAATCCTTGGAAAAACTAGCGCTCTGCCTCGTCGTCTCAGCTAGAAGATTGCGGTCGTACTTTCAAGCCCATTTCATAGTTGTGTTGACCGACTCTCCTCTGAAGCAGGTCCTCAAGAGACCCGAGGTTTTTGGTCGGATGACCAAATGGGCTGTTAAGCTCGGAGAGTTCGACATTCATTTCCGCCCTAGAGCAACAATCAAGGGTCAAGTTGTAGCCGACTTCATCGTCGAATTTACAATTCCAAGTGAAGAGCAAATCAGTAAGGAAGTCGAGATGACACCGCCCATCCCGTCGAGCAACCAAGAAGCAGTGTCAGGTCTCGGATGGGTCCTCTATGTTGATGGGTCATCCAACGTCAAAGGATCAGGGACCGGTGTCTTCTTGGTTGCACCCGATTCAACGACAATCCAATACGCAATTAGACTTGGATCCAAAGCTTCTAACAACGAGACGGAATATGAAGCGTTGTTAGCTGGACTCAAGTTGGCAGCAAGCCTAGGTGTTCAGACTCTGCAAGTCTATTGCGATTCGCATCTGGTAGTAAATCACATTTCTTCGGAGTATGAAGCCAAAGAAGTCAGAATGATCACCTACCTCGAAGAGGCGAGGAAACTGATCGAGAAATTCTTGAGTTGCACCATCCGACAGATCCTTAAAATTGAGAACTCATGTGCCAATGCCTTAACAAGACTCGCCTCGGCCTTTGAAAGAAAGACCCCGCGGTTTGTTCCCGTCGAATTCATTGAGCATCTGAGCATTGGCCAGTCGGAGAAGGTCAATCCCATTCAGTCCATTCTAAGTTGGATGGACCCAATTTTTAATTATCTATTGTCCGACAAAATTTCCTCGGACAAGTTAGAGGCGAGGCGACTTAGGGTTAGAACGGCCCGGTATGTCATATTGGACGAAGTGTTGTATAAGAATGGACATTCTCAGCCTTACCTTAGATGCCTCCGACCGGATGAGGCCGACTACGTGATTTGGGAGATTCACGAGGGAATCTACAAAAACCATTTTGACAGTCGTGCCCTAACCATGAAGATACTCCGTCAATGGTATTTCTGGCCAACTCTTAAACAAGACTCGAAGGATTTCGTTCGGAAGTGTGACAAATGTCAACGTTTTGCAGCTGTGCCGAGGCAACCCGCGAAAGAAATGACTCCCATGAGCGGACCTTGGCCGTTCGCCCAGTGGGGGATCAACATCATCTGCCCCTTACCTACAGGGAAGGGGCAGGTCAAGTTCACCCTCGTAGCAGTCGACCACTTCACTAAATGGGCCGAGGCCAAACCCGTCACAAAGATCACCGAACAAAAAGTAGTCGATTTCGTTTGGAAGAGCATTATCCGTCGGCTCGGAATCCCGACAATGGTCGCCAGTTCGATAATGATAAATTTCATGGTGTGTGTCGGAAGTTCGGCATCGTGAATGCTAATTTGTCACCTCGACACCCACAATCCAATGGGCAGGTGATAACAATTAATAAGGTTATCAAACACCATCTTAAAACGAAGTTGGAGAAAGCCAAGGGCAACTGGGCTGAAGAGCTACCATTTGTCCTCTGGGCGTATAGGACCACACCCCAGTCCTAGACCGGAAAAACTCCATTTTCACTTTCCTACGGCTCGGAGGCGATGATACCCTTGGAAATCGACCTCCCTACTGCGCGAGTAAGGAACTACCGAGATGGTCAGAACTCCAACCTGATCACTGCTAACTTGGATTTGCTCAAAGAAGTCTGAGACGTCTCCAGGCTCCGAGTAGCGGCTTAACATCAACAGGTAGCACGTTTCTTCAATTCAAAAGTCAAGGCTAGGTGATTCCATCCTGGGGATTTGGTCATTCGAGGGGTCTTCTAGAACATAGCCGAGCTAGGAGTAGAGACACTCAGATCTAATTGGGAAGGATCATATCGCGTGGTTAGATCTACCAAATCAGGCTCATACCACTTAGAAGACCTCGAAGGCCGCCAGCTCCCTCATCCTTAGAACGCCAAGCACCTAAAGATCTACTACCCATGATGAACGAGCCTCTAAGGCTCCTAATAAAGTGTTCGCCTCCGAGCGACTAGCCTTTAAGGCTTTTAATAAAAGTTCCAATTCTACTTCACGAATGTCTATTCAATTGCCTTATCGATACGGGCACGAACTTAATGGTCCGATCCTTTAAAGAAGGGGTCGAAACCTAATCCTACAAAGGTTCAACAAGGCATTCCCTTGAGGGTGAAAGCCTAATAATGACCTGACTCTCCAATGGAGAACTCGGTTCATCATACGACATAATAGAAGGTCCTCGCCGGACAAGCGACGAGCTGAATACTTTAAAAGATCGGACTCGACTAAAACTTAGGCCGAGGGAGCTCGGAGAGCCAATTAAACGAAAATGAAAGGGCCTGACTAGTAAAGAGGTTAGCTCGGCAATATCTCAGAATAAATCAACGCGACGACAAATTAGCTTAGTAGGACCACCATTATCAAAAGTATTTCATATTCATTCATCCCCCTTAGAAGGGCAAGAGACATATCAGTCGTTCAAAAAAATAATAATAATAAAATAACAAGTTAAATCTTCATGCAGGTGGAGGCGCTTGGGAGTCGGGGGCTTGATCCGGGCGGACGACTTCGGCAGGGGCGTCTTCAGGATCTTCGAGAAGCAGAGGATCAAGATTGAGGTCTGGGTATAAACCTAGGACTGCTTCGATACAGGCATCAAAACTACGGTTGTAAAATTTTACAGCTTTGGCGTCCCTATCTTTGAAGGTCTTGAAGTCTTCAATCGCGGCAGCAACTACCGCTGCCAGAGAGATCTCATCCTTGACCCGTTGAGCTTCCACAGCTTGGGCGATGGCTTGAGTCTACTCTTCAGCCACCTCAACTTTAGTGCATTTCAAGGCCTCACCTAGCCGAGTGGTTTCGTCAGCCAATGAATCTGCATGAGCTTTGGTGCGGGTCAGCTCAGCGGTCGCTGCATCACTACGAGCTTTAAAGTTATCCGCCCTCTCCTGCAGCAGTAGCTCCCTGACTTCTAGGTCAACCACAACCCCCTGCAGCCGACTCCCTCTGGCCCTCTCGTCCGAAAGCTGCCGGTGCAGCTCACTTTACTCAGACCTTAAGAGGGCAGATTCATCTCGTAAGGCTATCATTTCAGCCTTAAGGGCCTCAAGCTCAATCTTCCTCTTCTCATGCTCCCGTGCTCTCTCCCGAGCCAAGAGCAATTTCGGGACAACCTGAATAGAAAACGAGAATCAATACCTAAGAAAATATATACAATAACAATGCGAAGGAAAGGGAGGGTCCTCTCGGAGATGTACCGTGTAACACACGGAAGCTATATCGTTCAGAAAGGAGTTGTCTGACTTACCGAGGGTTCGAGCTATATCCTCCTCGGGGGCATGCTTGGTGGCCCACGGAGCCAAACAGGGCATATGATAGCCCGGCTCGAACCTCCCGCCGCTCGTCCCCACCTGACGCGAGACCACAGCCTTCGCCCCTACCCTACTGCTGGCTGAGTTTTGACCCTCGGCACGGAGACTTTCCTCAACCTCAAGGAGGGAAAGCATGTTGTCGGCCATCCTAATGGCCTCCTCCCACTCGAAAGAAGAAGGGGTAGCAATGGGGGGCTCGGGGGCTGCGATAGGAGCCTCCGCGGTGGGGGAAACGGCAGTGGAAGGAACAGAGATCATGACTGTTGGGGTGTCGGCCATGGTCGCATAGGCAAGCATCGGGGGGGGGGGGGCTACTGCGGGGACCATGGTCGAATCGAAAAGCACCAGGAAAGGTGACTCCATAGGGGCCATGGTCGTATTGAAAAACACCAGAAGCGAAGCTGCCGGAGGAGCCATGACAGCGCTGGGAAGCACCAGAGTCGGCGCTGCACCCGACGTTTTTGGGTGAGCAAGCACCGCAAGCGTCGAACCGACGATCCTCGGAGCGGGGGCTGCAACTACCAGTGTGGCAGCAGATTCCCCCTGAGGGGGAACCTGCTTCTTC
This sequence comes from Magnolia kwangsiensis, assembly GCA_037074715.1. Taxonomy (NCBI): domain Eukaryota; kingdom Viridiplantae; phylum Streptophyta; class Magnoliopsida; order Magnoliales; family Magnoliaceae; genus Magnolia; species Magnolia kwangsiensis. Next base: position 5,105,975 of record CM073573.1, read on the forward strand.
CGGATAATCTTCACCCAGGGGGCATCCCTCAATAACTCCGCCACTGTCGAAGCCGCCTTCCTCTTCCGAGAGCCAAACGCTTCGGTCATGCTTGCAAGAGAAATGACAATGTCAGCGACTGAGTAGGTGAAACTGGGCTCATCAAAAATATTGAGACAACTTATTGAAAAACTTGGGCGAGGGCTGTGACTTGCAAAGCCCGGACTAATGAGGATTGGCCGCTATAATCACATTCGTCTAGGAGCGAACCCCTCCGATCATGCCCTCGCCTTCGCGATGCGGTTCTTCTGAGCTGGGTCGAGGAGTGACAGTCCCTTCTGAAAACCTACAAAAGGAAACGGAGAAGCTTTACTTCGATTGAAACAAATGAAAACAAGGGCAGTGGTACAGATACTGGTTAAAGTCCGACCTAGCTTTGTGAAGCGGGTCGGAATCGGTGTTGTCAAGGTTCCGAGCTCCGCTGCTGGCACCTCCCACTCACCTGCAGCCCAAAACCATTTATTTTTCTAGTCCTTATTAGAGGACGGTAGGTTCATCACCAACCCCGACCTCTTGCTGCCTCGGGTCCCGAAGTAATACCATGGGTCGTTACTGTCATGCTTGACCAGGTACAAACTCATCAGCTCTTCCGGGGTCAGCTCAGGGTTTCCGACTTGTCGCCAAATGATGAATGCGGAGATCAGCACCTTCCAGGCGTTAGGAGTAAATTATCCTGGAGCCAGCCCGAGGTAGGTCGCAACCTTCCGAATGAAGGGGTGAAGTGGGAGCCGAAGCCCACACTGCAATGCGTAGAGGAAAATTGCGACTTCCCCCTCAGCAGGAGCACAGGATGTGTCCATAGGCCCAGGGGCCCTTATCTGAACGGAGTTTGAAATTTGAAATTCCGAACGGATCCAATCTATTTGAGATTCCGACAAAATGGAACCTCCCGAGACTACCTCCGAGGCGCATCCACTCGCGGGCATTTCAGTGGCCTCAGCAGTGCTGACTTGGTGGGCTCGGATGACCTTCTTTTTATTGGGTTGCTTGGTCTTGGCACCCGTCCCTTTATGTTTCCGAGGTGGGGGGTATAGTGGTACGGCTTCGAAAGGGCCTTCAAAAGTCCCACTTTCGTCTTCAGAACTCCCCAGCTCGAAGTCCTCAGCGTACTCACGCACCATTTCGAGGTCGGAAGACATTATGAAAAGGACGAATATTAACGAAATAGACTCACCAGATGACTACCGAAAATCCCCTTCTCCCGAAAAGGTGTGATTGGTCGAAATCACCCACCGAAAAATTCAAGTTGATCGGAATCGCCTTCACCGGAAATCGCCTCCTCCGGTATTAACTCAAATTCACAGTACGCGTAGCGAGAAAGACTCCGAAGGCGGTTTATATAAGCTACAAAGGATCTCTGCATTAATAGCAGCTGAATCGGCACGAGCCGATTCTCAAGCACACGTGGCCACACCTCGTTGGGGGAGTTCTCAGCAGACGGTACGACTCTGACATCGAACAACATGCATCGACATGCAAGACGACGCCTGATCAGGGGAAGCCGTCATGAACACGTCTCCTCAGACCCGTGTGGCAACCCCTCATAGGCTGGAAGGATATCCGGAATCGTAACCGTCGCCACGCGTCCACCAAAGCAACTCACATGCGCGTGATCTTAGGATGGGATGCTTCGAATTCAAAAACCATCATTAATGCAGTCTGGGCAGGAGATCTCCTGCATGAGTACTCTCCGAGTCCGCAAGCGAATTCGAAGAGTAGGGGGCTTCTGTTATGGGGAGATTCGAGCCCACGACAAAACACCAGTCTGAGCCGACCCACGGCCATGACGTCCGAGGCAAGACTCGTTCGACCTGATATGAGCATGACATAAAGATAACGAGCAGGTGTCTTTAGCCGAGGTGCAGGTCGGAACAGTTCTGATACTCCGACCGGAATCATTCGCTAACCACGACTAGTCTTGCCGACCACAATGGATCCGACCTAACGGGTCGGGTCGGATACCGCTCGGACTTAGAGACCGCGTCCTTTATTCTATGGTCGGATGAGCCAAGCCGAGTGGACGTGTAATGGCGCACACCAAATGCGGAAGTCATCATAACTGGTCGTGGCCTATAATTTCGTTCAAAGATGCGCATTATATAAGACACGATCATCAGATTATGAAAAATATCCTCACGATCCAGGAATCTTCCTGATCGTGCCGAGATTGTCGGACCAGGACATACCAAAGGCAAGTATAAATAGAACACGACACTACATCTACAGGTACGCGATAGCAAACACTCTCTCGTCTACTCTCTACTTAAACCCCGATTCCCTTGGCCTAACTTAGGCATCGGAGAGTCCTCAGGCTTAGCCAGGGTTAACTTTGTCAGTTCTTTTGGTGCAGGTTCTAGGAGTGATATGTTGAGGTGAAGAAGACGTAGAGGAAGGGCCGACTAGATTTGGACATCAACAGATAACATGTGCCAACACAATAGGTCTTAACTGCTACTTGTCTTGACATAAATTTGCTTGAATCAAACAACTCCTAAAAATCATCAAATGACTAGATTGGCTCATGTTATTAGTACTCTCATATGTAAGTTACATCCCAATAATCAGAATTACGTAACGGTAATAACAACTGATTTTTGGAGTTAATTTAAGTTAGCAAAAAACTTCTTTTTAAATGTTAAATGCCGGAGTGCAGGATATGTACATACAACTGCACAACGAACATAGATTTATCAACCCAACGTGGATTTGCCGGCTAAAGCTTTTAAAGCCTTTGTTAGAAAGGCCCACTGCAATGTTTGTGAGAAATCTACTATGTTCGTCTATTTTTTAAATCATGTTAGGCATGGCTCAAAAGTTGAGATGTATACAAAACTCAAATGGGCCGCTGGACAGAAAAAAGTGGGCTGAGAAATGCTTATCATTGAAATCTCTCTCAGGTCTACCGTGATGCCTATATGCCATCCATGCTGCTAATAAAATCATTACTAAAATACAAAATATTAGCTATTTCTTATACTGTGGGTAGATTACTCAAAAACAACATGGCCTCCCACGAAGGAGTTTTCTTTCTGCAGAAGGCTTTCGCAGGCAATCACACCCTTATCCATCCAGCTGAAATTTGCTTGGGTGACCAGCATGTCCTGGCATCCAGACGGTGGACGGTCCCGATCATCTGGACATCTCCACATGTCGGCTCAAATAGAATGTAAGAATGACACATGAGAGGATACTTTTAAGTCCCGACCGGTAAAACAAACTCTTTTGGCGAACGCGGACGGCTCTACATGGTACGCCGTGGTACGGGCACGCGCGGATTGGATGCTACGGCTACCACGGCCCGTCAGCTCGGCACGGGCAGGTGCTCTAAGGGGCCACTGTGATGTATGAGTTTTATTCACATCGTCCATCAAATTTTCTATATCATTTCATGATAGAAGGCCAAAAATGAGGCAGATCTACGGTTCAAGTGGACCACACGGTGGGGATTAAATGTCTACCGTTGAAAACTTCTTGGGGGCATCAGAAGCTTCGGATCAAGCTGATATTTGTGTTTTCAATTCATCCAGGCCCGTGTGACCGTATGAACTGGATGTGAAATAAACATTACAGTGGGCCCTAGGAAGATTGCAACTGTAGGCATCACTGTCAAAACTGCTTCTTATGGTGTGGTCCAATTGAGCCTTGGATCTGCCTCATTTTTCGAATTTATGCCCTAAAATGATATGGCAAAATTGATGGACAGTGTGGATAAAACCCACACATGACGGTGGCCACTCAAAGCCCCCTCCTTTGCCGAACTCGGGACAGGCGGGGGTAGTACCTACCCAATCCTCGACCGTGCCGCGGAGGACCAACGTTTGCGAAGCAACGCATTAGAAATGCAACCCTCACCGTCACTTTTGTGGCCTCAGAATGGACCGTTAAAATGAGATGTCCCAGTGATCGGGATTCTATCTTTTTTTTTCTAAATAAAAATAAAAATTGTGGGCCATTCACGGAAAGGCCCGACAATTGACGGTCGGGATTACCTAAGGTGTACCGTGGGGTGGCAGCGAACGATGAGCTGTTCGGTCCCACTTAAAAGCTCGTCAAGATGAACGGATCCAATTGGAATGCGATACGAGTCGAAGATGCGTGCTAATTTAATAAAATTCGTACACTGGCTGAATACAAGCTCCATACACCGCCCACTCAGAATTACACGTATAATAACTTAAAATAAACCGGCTTGTGCGGTGTTTGTTAACGCTAAATTTTTGTACTTAACGTGGAATGAGAAAATTTTTCGTGTTTAGTGGTGTTTGTTAATGCGTTGTAGTTTTTCATTGAATTCTTTCAGTGATAGGAATCTGGCTTAATGGTGAACGTGGAATGCACTTCGTAATTTTTAATTAAACAAGAATTTTTTGCTTTCAAAAGTATCCATTGTCAAGTTATATAGAATTTTTTTTTTTATGTGCAATATAAAATCAACCTTTTAACTTGTGAAACTTCTTTATATCCCAACATGATTTATGTATTTGATACACACCGTCCATCAACGTTTTTAGATAATTTAAGGTGTGATCCAATAAAAGAAGCAAGTCTAATAATTAATTGGACCATAAGGTGGGGATTGAACATCCACCGTTAAAAACTTCTTGAGAGCTGGAGAAGTTTCGGATCAAGCTGATATTTGTGTTTTCACTTCATCCACGTCTACATGACATAATGAATAGGTTTGATGGTAAAAAAGCATCATAGTGGCCCATTTAACTTTGATCTCTTTGGACCGTTCGTACTACAGACGCAGATTGCATACTATCCAAACAGGCAATTCTGTAGACAGGCCCACTGTGATGTATCTATATATCCAAACCCTTTATCCCTTTTCTCATATTATTTTAAGGCACCAAAACAAAAATGAGGCAGATCCAACCATCAAATGGACCACATCATAGATGACTCTGGCATTTAATGCAACTAGTGCATTTTAGGATAACCAAGATTATTATTTGGTGTGGTCCACTTGAGTGTTGGATCTGCCTCATTTTAGTATTTATGCCTTAAAATAATATGAGAAAAGTGATTGACGGTTTGGATATAGATATACATCACGTTGGGCCGGGCTACAGAGCTGCCCGTTCGGAGCTAGGGACGGGTGGGGGTTGTACGCAATCTGCGTCCTCGTTAAAGACGCCGCCTGGAAGCAGATTGCGTACCGAGTAAACTCTGTGGGGTCCACAATTATTTATTTATTTTATCCACTCCGTTCATCCATGTTAACAAATAAATTTAGAGCTTTATACCAAAAATTAAATATATCCAAAGCTCAATTGGACCACACCACATGAAACAGTTTTATTGAACCTCTATCATTGAAAAATTCTTAGAGGCCACAGAAGTTTTGGATGAAGCTGATGTTTGTGTTTTCTCTTCATCTATGTCTTTGTGATCATATGAACAACTTTGATAAAAAATAAACATTACTGTGGGCCCTAGGAAGGTTTCAACGGTGGAAATCATTATTCCACACTCTTTCCTATGGCATGGTCCACTTGATTTTTGGATTTACTTTAAGTTTGGATTCAACCCCTAAAATTATTCAGAAAAATGAATGGACGGTGTGGATAAACCACATACATACACAGTGGTCCCAACTGAGTTTACTCAGTACGATAAAAGCGTAACGAGTAACTCAGTGCGCAATCCGATTTCAATCCGAATTCAAGCCGCCTACAGAACGGATTGGCTACTCTCACAGCCACCGGCCAGTGGCTGGTGGTCCGTGCTCTGTGGCCCTACCAGGATGTATGTGTTTCATCCATGCCATCCATCTATTTTTTAAGGGCCTGCTTGGCCAGCTGCATTAGAAAGTTTTAGGTGGGATGGGACTCAAAAAACATAATTCTTACCCATGGCAGGGGTTGTTCCCTCTTACCGTGGGGTAAGCTTAATTCCCAACTTTGTTTGTAATACAGTGGTACATTAAAAGGATATACCAGCCATCATTTGAAACTATTGAGAATAACACAAATGTATTATATCTAAACCATTCATTTATTTTGTAACCTCATTTTATGACATGTGCTTAAAAATGAGGCAGATCCAAAACTTATGTGCCCCAAAGAAGTTTTCAATGGTAAGTATTCAATCCCCATTGCTTTCTATGGTGGGATCCACTTGAGCTTTAGATCTACCTGATTTTTTGGCCCATGTTCTAAAATGATCTCAAAAAATGGGTGGTCGGTGTAGATATAGCCCACACATCATGGTGGGACCTACATAACTTGCTAACATTGAGTGAAATCAGCGAGGACCCAATACGATTCCATCTAACCTAATTCAAAGCTGTTCCACTCTTCCCAAACATGGAATGGAATTCTCACGGAACCAGATGCAATTCCATCCCACCTAAGCCCGTCTAATCTACCCGGCCTAAGATCATTTCATGGCATGGGACAAAAAATTAGGTATATCAAATTCTCAATTGGGCCACATTATAAGAAAGAGCACGGTTGAATGAGCGTTTACCATTAAAAACTTTTTGGGGGCTATAAAATCTTTGGATCAAGCTGATCTTTGTTTTTTCCCTTCATTTGGTCCTATATGACCTAATTTTTTATTTGTTTTTATGAATAATAATATTTTAATTTTTATTAAGTATTTTATAGTTTATTTAAATTAAATAGAATAATTTTATTTTCATTTAATAAAAAATAATTTCTTTATAACATAAAGCATTTCCAAACAGGAGATAGATAGGAGCAAATGTGTTAAATTAACATATTTTAGACATTTCAGATGTTTGTTAACAAACAAATTATTTCAAATTAAGTACTGGATTTGAAATAATATGTTTGTTAACAAACATCTTAATTTCACACATTTGCCCATATCCTTTGTTTGGAAATGTTTTATATTATAAAGAAATTATTTTTTTATTAAATGAAAATAAAATTATTCTATTTAATTCAAATAAACTATAAAGTACTTAATAGAAAATTTAAATATCATTATTCATAAAAAAAAAGATAAAAAATTTAATGATTTACACGTATAAGTGTAGCGGCAATATATTCATTTTCTGGGCTATTGTTCTAAAACGAGTTCACAAAGTGAATGGATGAGGTAGATTTCTCACAAAAGTCAGGGTGGGCCCTATATAGGTTTCCAGTGCAGGAACTTCTTGCGAAAAGCTTTCCTATGCATATATGGGTTGGTGTTGACGGTAAGCAGCCAAATTGCCACTGAAGTGACGTCACCAAGCTCTGTGGACCCCACCATGATGTGTGTGTTGTATCCATACTGTCAAACCATTTGTAGAGATGGTTTTATGGCATGAGAAAAAGAATTAGATATACCTAAAGATCTAAAGTTCAAGTGGATCCACCATAGAAAACCGTGGGATCAGTCACACCCATCGTTGAAACATTTATAGGGGCCACCACGATGTATTTTTTAGATCTAACCTATTCATAAGTTAACATAGAGATAGATGAAGTGAAAACAAAAATATAAGCTTGATCGGAAACTTCTGTAGCCCCTAAGAAGTTTTGAATGGTGGATTAGGTACTACCCTTCAAGCTTAGGACAAGTAAAGGCTCCGGTGGCCACTGAGGGGTCACTGAGATTTATGAGTTTTATCCACACCGTCCATCCATATTTCAATATCATTTTAGATGGCTAAATAAAAAAAAGGCATATCTAAAGCTCAAGTGGACCACACCACAGGAAACAACGGTACTAAGGACACCCACCATTGAAACCTTCTTAGGGTTCACTTTGTCAATTATTTTCCATCCAACCCATTGATATGATCATATACAATTGGACATCCAATCTTTTTATTAGGTCATACAGGCACAGATGAAGGGAAAAAACAAAGATTAGCTTGATCCAAAACTTTTTTGTCCCCCAAAAGGTTTTTAATGGTCGACGCTCATTCAACACCGTTTCCTGTAATGTGGCCCAATTGAGATTTTGATATATCTAATGTTTTTGTCCCATACTATGAAATGATTTGAAAAAATAGATGGATGGCATGGATGAAACACATGCATCATGGTATGGCCCACAAAGCACCCACTGGCCAGTGGCAGTGGGAGTAGTAATCCATTCCCATCTTGGCGGGACGGGAATTTCCTGCTAAAGCCTTCGGCAGGAAGCTCCTGAAACACAAGTGGGCCCATTGTGATTTCTTTTGAGAAATCCATACCGTCCATACGTTTTTTGAGATCATTTTAAGGCTTGGGGTAAAAAATGAGATGGATCCAATACTAAAATGAGTTGAAAACGTGAGCATTGAACGTTCATTGTTGAAATATTCATGGGGCAAAGAAGTTTTGAATCGTTCTAATATTTATATTTTCAGTTCATCTCAATGAGAATTATGTTAAGAACAGTATGGATGACATGTAAACAAAATTGTCAACCTTATAAAGTTTTCAACAATAGGAATTTCCCTACCCACCTCTTTCTTTAACGAAGCTCACTTGAGTATTGGATCTAGTTTATTTTTGGCCCCAATTACTAAAATGATATCAAAAAAATGTATGAACAGGATGGATTTCTCACGAACATCACAGTAGGCCCCATCTAGGTTTCCAGCGCAGTAACTTTCTACGAAAGGCTTTTGCAGGAAATCCGCATCTGCCGTGGCCCCTGGATGGCGTGTTTAACGGGGACGCGGATTGCGTATTACCATGGCCCGCTCCAAACAGGCAGTTCTATAGGTGGGCCCACCGTGATGTATATGTACATCCAAACAGTCAATCCCTTTTCTTATATTATTTTAAGGCATGAACACAAAAATGAGCCATATCCAACTCTCAAGTGGACCACACCAAATAATAATATTGGTTGCATTAAAATGCACCAGTTGCATTAAATGCAAGACGTTGTCCATTTGATCTTTAGATCTGCCTCATTTTTGTTTTGATGCCTTAAAATAATATGAGAAAAGGGATAGAGAGTTTGGATGTACAAATACATCAGGGTGACCCTGCCCGTTGGGAGTAGTACACAATCCGCGTCCGTTGTATGAACGGTTCAAAGAGATCAAAGTTACATGGGCCACTGTGATGTTTTTTTACCATCCAACCTATTCATTAGGTCATGTAGACATGGATGAAGTAAAAACACAAATATCAGCTTGATCTGAAACTTCTCTAGCTCTCAAGAAGTTTTTAATGGTGGACGTTCAATTCCCACATTATGGTCCATTTAATCATTGGACCTGCTTCTTTTATTGGATCACTCTTTAAATTATCTGAAAAAGTTGATGGACGATGTCGATCAAACACATAAATCATGGTGGGGCATAAAAAAGGTTCATGTCACGCCCCAAACTCGGAAACCGGGCTCACAAAATTCCCGATTGCCGAATCCGGCGCCGACAGCCTCCGTAGAACCCCATTCTCGGCTCCTAGTTCCCATTCACCAGGTTCCGATCCTGGGATGCTACGAGGAGGATTTTAAATATCAGTTTGATTCGTAATAAGCATAACCAAAGGCATAACCCACAAACAACAACCAAGAAGTCCATTACATTTCCACTATGATCAAAACTTTACAAGTATAATGAGCATAAAGGGAAATATAATGGCAAAGTACAAAAAACTCCAAAATGCTCAGCAACGTGCTCCTGCCTCAGCGCTGCTGCGATCCAACGTCACCTGCACGCAACAGTCGTGCATAAGCTTGCAGAAAGCTTAGAGGGTGGTGAAAGTGTGTGCACAAGGTATAATATGAACATGCAATGTCAGAGTAATGCGGAATATGCGGACGGAACTATAATATCATGAGCCGTACCAAGGCTATACAATGAAAGACATGAATGGTACCGGCCATCCCAAGGCCATATGATGTGCAATGCAACTCAAGCATATAGGTCCTCATCAATGTCCACATATCAGTACAGCTCAAAGTATGGAATATCACCGGGGTCTAGTACACTCTAAACCAGATTGCCGCCACATCGCGCGCAATAAGGTAAGTGGAAGAGACCACACTATTCGTCTGCCAATATCGGGCGCGACTCGTCGATAGCGGACCCATTCCTCGAGTTGGTCAAACTCAGCCTAGCATTGTCCCCTACTCTCGGGCGGGTAAGGTCGCACCCCCTTCCAACCGACCACGACACAGTGGAGAGCGTAACCGTCTGGTAATCGGCACTCAACGCTCATCTACCCACTCGGTCTAGACGTTGGAGCAACCTCTTGGTACCATAAGGGTTTAGGGACTTTCACCCAGGGATATCTATAGTACCCCATGTTAAACAAGATTTTCGGTATCCAATCCTGCCAACCACGATGCGTCTGTGGAGGCTACGGCCCTGATGTCGCTAGGGCGTACAATAACCATGTCACACAAATGCGGAATGCATGAATCACGCTATCCAGTCATGCAACCAATCCTGCGCATACCGTGCTCTCATGTAGGGCAACAACGCCTAACCGGGAGCCCATAAACAACCTGCCCGAAGGTAATTACTATGATCAGTCAGTCCTCATATCAAGCATACATATGATGCGTATGATCATGAGTCATGAAACTATACTAAACATGTTATAATGAAATGAACTATTTAACAATGCAGATGGACCTGGACGGTCAATACACAGCAAGTACGGCCTGGTGATGGGCCCTAAGGAGAATCGTAATGTGGACATCCAACCAGCATTACGCTCGCAATGTGGACGTCAAACCAACATTGCTCCCAAGGCACGATCGTTGTGAACATCGTACTTAGTCTATAATGGATTTACACATTGCAATGGACCGTAGGTTGTCCCCATTGGATCTTACATATATATCAAATGGGTCATATCCTATGGGCTTTTATTCATCAGATGGGCCACATAAATAGGCCACACCAATGGGTCTTATGTGCATTGCAATGGGTCAAAACTCGTGGGCCTTAGATTGCATCAATTAGACATAGTCACATGAGTTTAATATATGACCAATGGGCCACACTAATTGGGTCCCACATGTGGACCAAGTGGGCCTCAACTTATAGGTCTAATATGAGTCAAATGGGCCTAAACCCCTAGGCCTTATGGTACTTTAAATAGGCCTAAACCCGTAGGCCTTGCATGTATCAAATGGCCCACCTCCATGGGCTTTAAATTTCAACAAAAAGGGTCCAATTACCTGTGCCTTGAAGTACATCGAATGGGCCTAGTCCCATGGACTTGCAACACATCATATGGGCCTAAGTCCTTAGGCCTAGAATGAATTCAATGGGCCTAGCCCATAAGCATTTCACAAACCAAATGGGCCTAGCCCATAGGCCTTTTGAAATTCGAATGGGCCTAGCCCATAGACCCTTTTATAACTCAAATGGGTCTAGCCCATAGGCCTTTTGTAGACAAATGGGCTTAACCCCAAAGGCCTTAAACAATTTAATGGATCGACGGTTCGGATGCATCACATGCATCATAGTGGGTCCCACTGTCCAGTGGACAGTGCGAACAAAGCACATATGCCACAAAGGGGCCCCACCGTCCGCTGGACGGTGGAGTATAACACATATATTATGATGGGAGTCCACCGTCCACAACCGTGGACGGTGTATAAAAACACATACATAAATGTGGGTCCCATGTGGGGCCCACTCTGTAATATTTGTTCACCATCCCACCCATTCATAAGGTCACTCGGACCTGGATGAAGGGACGACTCAAATTTCAGCTTGATTCAAAACTTCTGTGGGCCCCAAAATCCTTTCAACGGTAGAACTCAATTCACACTGTTTCGCGTGGTGTGGGTCACCTGAGTTTTGGATCTGACTTATTTTTGGAGGGGGGCCCACCACTGGGGTGACCCACTTAACGAACAAGTCGGATGACAAATTAACATTACTGTGGGGCCCACGTGCAGGGCCGTGGGCCACCTGCTGGACGACTGCCCGCCCGCTGCACGTTGTCAGGAGGCAGAGGCTAGCCTCTTTCCAAAATCTGGAAAATACTGTTTTCCTGCAGTTTTTCACCTTTGGGGCCCATGTTTGAATGGTAAAGGTGCGACCTTTGACGCTATGGCCCACCAGGTGATTGGATCAGCTCCAAACTTCTACCCAACGGCTACAATGCCGTGGGTAAGAGGATGGACGGCTCGGATCGGATATAAACATCAGGGTGGGGCCTATGCAAGGAGGCCACCCCAAAATCTTTCCTTTCATTCTTCCTTTTTCTTTTTCCTTCACAACGTCCAGCGTCCCAGACGCTGGACGGTTATATAATTTTATTTATTATATTTTTTTTGAAAATGGTAGGCCCTGATGAAGTGGGCCACCACATAATGGGCGGCATGGGAATGGCGTGAAAGGTGGGCCCCACTTGGATAAAATAAATACATTAAGATGGGATCTATTCAAGTGGGCCACACCATCCTATTGCAATAAAATAAAATAAAATAAAATAAAATAAAAGAGAGAGAGAGACATGGAGAGTGGGACACGGCTTGTGATGGAGGGACCCCGTCATTATGGGCCCTCCCTTACAAGAAGATTATACAATAAATGGATCCCTTGCACATGGGACCATTGAAAATGTAAATCAACGGTGGAGATCCATTTTCCACCGATATGGACGGTCTAGATGACCTTTCTAAGTGAAAATAAACATCATGATGGGGGTCCATGGAGAATGGCCCCGACATGGAATGATCATGATGATCCAAGTGGTCCATCGGCCACAAATAAGGGTCCCAAATGAGATCCACACCATTGATCGGTGGGCCTCACTTGGTCCACCATAAAGACAAGAAAAATCTACCCTACAGGAGCACCCACCGTCCGATCTTCTCGTTCTTAGGGGTTCCTTGGCACCTTGTCTTCAACTTCAATGACTAAGATGAAGAATGGAGGGTTGAGATGGAGGATTTTGGGGTAGGAAGGTGGGCCACTTGGAGCTTAGGAGGCTTTGCAAAATTCCATACGTATGGAACTCTTGTTGCTTAGGATTTTTTTGAAATGAGAAAGAGAGAAAGAGAGAGAGTGATGTAAAGGGAGAGAGAGAGAGTGATGGATGGATGGGTGAGTGATGGTGGTGTAAGAGAAACTTGACTTTTGTGGCTTTTGTGTAAGAGAAGTATGGGAAATGAAGACTTTTGTGGCTTTTTGTGTAAGAGAATTATGGGATGTGAAGACTTTTGTGGTTGCTTGGGAAAATGGATGAGAGTGATGTGTACTTGACATGTGATGGCTTGATGAGTGATTGATTGATGAGATTGATGTGATTGATGTGACACATCGTTGAGATTCCCTTGGTTTTCGCAACGCGCGACGTTTTCTCGCACCGAACGTTGGCCCATATTTCTTGATCAGGGTATCGTCTCAGCGCGCGAGTCGCGGTATCGGAACCGCAACGACGGCGCGGTCGCTATGGTATTGGTCTCGGGTTGAGTCGACTCGGGTTGTCGGCACATGAATCCGGGTCGCGCGTCGATATCGATTAAGGGTCGAAAGTTGCCGGAATTCGACCGGTAAGACCGCGGAAGTGTACGGAAAGGTACGGACTAAGATACGGGTCTTACAGTTCACAGGTTAAAGATTCATTTTGTATTGTGCAAAAAATTTTCATACTAACTTGAAAACAGGTATTTTTGAAAAAAAAAAAATTTGTTTAATGAAAATTCAGAGAGCGCTTTTCACACCAAACTCCTATCACGGAAAACTTCAGTGAAAATCCACTTACTGCTTTCCATCTTCCACGTTAATAACGCATTAACAAACACCTCTAAACATAAATTTTTCCCCATTCGGAGTTGCAAAAATTCACCGTTAACAAACACGGCCTTAATCGTGGGATCCAATGTCGGTAAGTTACACTCCAAGAATCAGGTTGGCAGACCAATTACAACCTCTGATTCGTGGACACTTGATTGTGGAAAAAACACCACATGATATTTTCATTTTTGGCCATCAAATAACGGGTTTTACAAAAGATACACGGCATGGTGGCCCACAAATAAACCTATGGCTATCATTCCCTACCCACTGTTTCCGTGGTTTGGCCCACCTGAGTTTTCGATCTAGATGATTTTTTGGCGCAGGTCCTTGAGTCGAGGATAAAACCTGATGGATGGAGCAGATTTTACAAATACAATATGACGGGTCCCACAAAACTTGGGTGTTTAGGCGCTGCCTAAAACAGGCGTTGCAGAGGATTTCGGTTCCAACCTCCAATTAAAAAAGAGGCAGTGTTCCAACGAATCTTATCCTCGAGGAATTTTAATGATCATTTAGCCAAGGACGTGCACAGTATACTCGATTATTCAATCGGTAGAAGTAGGGACATAATTCAATGATCGAGACCGTTGATACGTTGCCCCCTCCATGCGTTGAACATGCCTCAAAATCTCACTTTTTGGAAATTCTTAACCTCAATCATGTGGCTCTTTAATATTTGAATGTGGATGGTTGTTGCAATAAATCGAAAGGTTTGGATTAATATTTAAAACTGAAACTTTTGACATTGTTGACGATCCCTGGTGGGCCTAACAAATCAACGGCCTGGATCAGTGAACCATGAGCCGCACTTTCTATAAAGCTACAAAACACAAAGTGAACATTCACGTAACGCGCATATTGATCCAGTGCTCCCTAGCGTCGATCCTACAATTCAGGACAATCCAACGCTCAGGTAGGACACACGTCAGACACCACAGGAACGGTGTAAAATCATCAATAAAACCACTAATTTCACGTTGTGCGGCCCACCTGACGTTTGGAATAACGTGATTTTTTTTTGGAGTTCCTACATCGGTGGATGAATAAATTGGACAGTTTATAAACTCCAGAGTGGGCCACACAAATAATTAATGGTGGGAATACCCTGCCCCACAGTTCCATATGGTGGGCACACGTAATGGACGGATTGGATCCCCTACACGTCTCCTCCACGTGGAGCTCGGTTAGCGGAGGCACGCTTCCTGTGCTACGCGACTGACGCTTGTGCGGTTCTTAACGACATGAAACCAGGGACAAAAGCGTCTTTATACACGGCCACTAATCATGGATTTACCGGCTCGGGACGGACTCCTCCTGTCTGAGGAGTTGAACAGTGAAGGGACTCAACAACCGGTCTAAATCGCTACCTGCGTGACTACGGGTAGTCATATGGGCACGCAAGTTTCCTGCATCGCAGAGCCATGTGGGGCCCAAATAGATATCCATCGAAAATCCACTCTGTCCATCGGTTCTTACAAATAATTTAAAAGAAAATTAAAAAATTAAACAAGTAAAATAATCAAGTGGGCCACATCATATGAAACAGTGGGAATGGAAACGCCAACCACTGAAATATTTCTCGGCCTCATTGTGATGTTTATATTCCATCCAAACCGTTCATAATGTGAATCCCACGGTAATGAAGGGAAAAAAAGATTATCAGGTTGATTCAAAGCATCTTTTGGCCCTATTGTGGTTTCAATGTTGCACGTTCAATACTCATTATTTCTTGTATTGTGGCTCACTTCAGTCTTGTATATGGTTATTACCATTGTAATATGATTTGGAAATAATGATGGACGGACTGGATTTTACACAGACATATCGGATGGGCACATAGCTTTGTGTTGCAGGAACTCAATGACGCAAGAAACCGAAACAAGGGGTTGCAAGAAACTCGAGTCCATGTAGGCGCGGGAATATTCGATGACGTGGGTGGAGGGCTATGTTTGGATAAGATCCACTCCGTCCATCAGGTGGGCCACCCTGTTTTTTTGTTGACTACCAAAAATTTGAAAGATGAAAAACTCAGGTAGGCTACACCATGGGGATGGGAGGTCCCACCGTTAAATCGTCCAAATTGTGTCTAGGGTCCTCCATACTGTGTAAACTCCATCCAATCTACTCATCTGAAGCCCAACTCTGTGATGAATGTAATATACGAATACAAGAACATTAAAAAACTTATCTAATCCACAAAAATCTAATTTAGAATTTTTAGGAACGAATTTACACAGTTCCCTATGATGTGGCCAATATGATAATGAATTTAACTTATTTTTAGGATCCACGGTGAAAATATGTCTGAAAACCTGATGGACGGGGTAGATCTTATTTTATAATCTCTCACAAGTGATTCTCGGTTAGTCGTAGGCATGCCCTCCGAATGACTCGGCGTAAGTCAGGCGATCGCAGTCGTAAAAAGCAAGGAATGATCAACTAGCTTTCGTTCGGTTCCTTTTCTGCCCTTGAAGCTTTGATTGTAGTTGACCTCTCTCTTTCTCGCTTGAATTTTCGATTTCTGCAAATACAACTGTCTTTCTTCGAATTAATCTGCAGCCTTTCATGCGATTAACCAGGAGATTCTCTGCGTGTTTGATTCCTTGGAGTTCAAGAGATTCCACGGTTTGTTCTTTTTTCTGTTCGTTGTTTTTCTTTACTTTTTATTCCTTGGGGTGCGTTTGGATGCACTATCGAATTGAATTGCAAATATTAGTGTAATAAAGTCGAAAATTGAAAGGGCCAAATTGCTTAGAATTCATCATGGTAAGGGACTTAGGTTCCAATTAGGCTTGATAGGAATGTGCTAGTGATTCACTTAATATCGTTCATCCAAACGCAGCCTTCGGATACTGATTGAATTCGAATTTGTTGTGAATAGATTTTTTCTTTCTTTTTTTAGTTACTTGTAATGGGTTTTTGTTGAGTGGAATCTTATGATCCCTGGCATGCCGATGTGTTGAGCATACATGCTTCTCGAGTCTGTACAATGGGGCCATGATACTGTGATTTGGACAGTTGATGTGTTGGGCCCCACAGTGGATGGACCACTCTTCGGAAATCTCTCCAGCGTGATAAAACCCAGCGATTCAACTGGTGGTCTGCTAATAGATGGTTAAGAATAAAATAGAGCAATGGTTCACATCCAATGGAAAAAAATAAATCCAAAAGATTAGATTGATAGGATCTTGCAAGAATGTTGGGGCGTGCTCCATCCACTCGGGGCCCATCTTAATCGCGATCACTGAACGATGGGGACTACTTTTATAAACTCAAGGCTGGACGATACCATACATATCTTTGGGCGTAGGTTCATATAATCCCTTGTCTATTAAATCAATATTACAATCAAGGTTTGAAATGGGCGTGTTACGTGACACGTTAACCACCTATGCCCTCATGTATTGCCTTGTTTTGTGCTGTTTCGAGCTGTTATGGGGCCAATACACATGTATTGTTCATGGGTGATACCGATATGTATCGATCGATACTTACTGGTTTCAAACGATACTTAAACCTTGATTACAATTGAAAGTTCTTACTTTATCCAAAATTTTCTTATATTAATGTTGGTATTATGGGATTTGATTTTGTTGGGATGGAATGGGTAGATTCGTGGTGGTGTGTTATTTGGGATCTCCTTTCACTAGAGTTGTTTTTTTTTTTTTTCCTTTTTGTATTGGGTTTTTGGTCACAGTCACATTTATCCATGTTTGTTTTTAAATACATGTATTCCAAAGGAAAAGAAAGGAAAAGGTAATGATTATTTCCATTTGTATGGCAAGTGGAAATCTCACATTTGTGCAACATCAGTCAGCTAGTTTATGTTCCAGGGAATCCAAACAATGAAAAAGTGCAATGATTGCTTCATGGAATCCTCCCTTTTTCTTTGCTATCCAATCTCGGACTGTCACATCAATAGAAAACCTTTTTCCATTTCCATTGATTTCCATGGAATTGGTGATATTCAAACATGCCCTTAGGGAGCATGAGAAGAAGTTGATGCATTAATATTGCTTTCAAAAGTTTGTAAAGTAACACTGTGGCAGCCATTCTTGCATTCCACATGGGCTCTAGAAAGGCATTTGGTTTCTCTTTGCCAAATTTCATGCTTGAACAGCAATGGGGCTCTAATTGGTTGATTTTTTGTTTCATTGTTTTGCCTACCGGTTCTGCCAAAAAAGAACAAAAGGGAAGGGGGGGGAGGGGGGAAGGTAATAATAGCAATAACAACAATAACTGATAACTCAGAGTATCATTTCAGAACAACGCATTACCTGGTTCCCTAGGGTGCTTTTGGATCCACCATCGAATTGAGTTACAATTACTGATCAAGCAAAGTGGACCTAACCTAATTAATTTTCTTCATTTAGCATCCATATTACTGGCCTGAGTTTCAAACAGCAATTATGTCACTTTCAAGCCAGACTTGAAAGTAATGAAACTAACTGCAATTCGAGAGCTACTTCCTCATGTGAATGCTAGGCGGAGGTATCATTATTGTTGTCATTTGTCTTCATGATTCAATTCCATTGTACGTCC
Organism: Magnolia kwangsiensis; assembly: GCA_037074715.1. Taxonomy (NCBI): domain Eukaryota; kingdom Viridiplantae; phylum Streptophyta; class Magnoliopsida; order Magnoliales; family Magnoliaceae; genus Magnolia; species Magnolia kwangsiensis. Next base: position 5,124,231 of record CM073573.1, read on the forward strand.
AAACGGAGATTTAGTCATTGTCCTAGAAAGTCTCACCATGAACAGTCACTTAGTTCCCCAAATAAGTATTATCATAATACAGACTATCTTTATATCTTTTGTATTGGAGTAAGAATGTAATAGGATAGCAACAGACTGTGTTTTTGGCATGTCATGTATTCACTTACATACTCATACAAGGTCAATCTTGTTTTTGACATGACATGTGAAATAAACATCTCAGAAAGTGACTTTTCAACATGTTAATATTTCAAACAATATATTTGTTTTGAGAAAGTTTTGGCATTGCTTATAGGGTGTGGAGGACAATTTCAATCTAGCCACCGGTTATATATTGTGGTTTCCTGTTTATAATGATTGGCATTGAAGCAATCAGGCAAGTAAATTTCACTGAAGTCCCAATTATTTTTTGCACGGCAATTTAATGTTGTCTGATTTAAGAGAAGCAGTTCATTCATTATTAGATTTTATGCTTTTATTTTATAAAAACATTGGGTTTGCTTTTTTCAGGAAGTGGAGAATGTCTTAATGGATGGTGGTCTAGGAAAAATAGAGGTTTTTCCAGACCACTTTGTAGCTTCAACACCAGAAAAGGATTGTCTTCAGAAAGAGAGTTCAACAAATTCACAACCAAGGACAGACTACTCTTCTAGGTATTACACTGTGTCTTAGTATGCATTTGGGTTAAATTACAAAATATTGTGGAATGACTTTATAGATTTCTTTACTTTTATATTATAGGTCTCGTAGCCGTTTGTGGGCTAGAAGGAGATTAGTGAGTGCCACAGCTATGCTGAACTTGTTTAGTCCATGGAGATCTGGCAGCAACAGTGACAAGGTTTGGTCTACTGGGCTTTCCACTTCAATTGCCATTAGCGCCATATTTCATTACTGAAGTCATGCCTTTGACTTGCAGGTTGAACTAACTGTTGCAGAACTAGAATCTCTTCGTGCAGAAATTGTTGCCGCAGAAGAGAGAGAAGTTCATCTGAAAGCCCAGTAAGATCAACTGGATGGGTTGTTTTCTGTTTCTTCCATTTGTCCATCTTTTACTGTTGGTTTTATGCTTTCTGTCGTGCATATATGGTTCTTATGAGGAATCGGTATGTATGTTTAGTCATGCTATACTAATATGTCAAAGAAGGTTTCAAAATGGAACAAAAAGGAAGCTGGGAGAGCACTTTTCTAGCTTGTTGATGGGGACATCTCGTGCACACGCACGCCCCCCTTACGCACGTACGCAAGGAGGAGGGCCCTGCCTTCTATCTGGATTGATGATAACATCCATGGAGGATCTCCTAGTTAGAGGACTGTATTTTGGTTCCTTGGGGTGGACTTGATCATCATGTGGATCCCATCATTGGATCTCATGATCGTGACCCACTACCCTAGGTGACCTAGTACTTTGGGTTTTGCTTATTATTGTTATTAGGAATATCATGAACTGTTTAGATTGCTTTGATTAGTTGTTATTTTTTATTACTTCATCTCTAAGTAATAGGTTGTGCACATGGCGCGAGTTTTGGGGTATAGGATTTTATTATAAATAGGCACCCCTTGTAGTTTTTTTTCTCTATGAAGATAAAATTATTCCGTTTTTCTGCTCCTCTAAATTTCTGAGCTGTGGAGATTCAATTGGGTGTGAAACTCTCCCTTCTTCGAAGGGTTGACTACTGTGGTACGAAGCCACACATATCCCGATTCGCCCCCACCTTCATCCATATTTCTCCTCCTACAATCATCTACGCTTCAAATCCATCTTCTATTGCAGTCGTTTTTCTCTACACAACAGATTTTCAGAATCTGGCCCTGCAAGAGGGCTGAAACTTCGGCGGAGCACCACGCACAAACCGTGCATCGGATTTAGCTGAGATTTGAGAGTTTTGGAGTCCATCCTTGGCCGATCAGGGCCAATGTGGCCTTTTCTGAATAGTGGGCCCCAAACACGTGTGGCCGGGATCACACGCGCGTGCATCTCGGCCATCGCTGTCCACATGTGCGATACTTCTCTGGTTTGTCTCTCTCCTCTCTTTCACTCTTCTTTCACCCAAAATTCCTAAACCTAACCCTAAATTACTCGAATCCCCACTTTTGTGCCATTTCTTCAACCTTAGGGTTTCTCGAATTGAAATTTCTGAATCCCTTGGATTGGGGAATTATTTCTGTGCATGTGTGGATGAATTTACCCTCATTTGATTCTTGTTTGGTATATAATTTTGATTGATCTGTCCCTAGCATGTGTAGGCCTGGATCCGCATAAGATTTTCCTTGATTGAATGTTTGAACTTTTGTGTGGGATGTAGAATTTCGTGTAATTGTTTCCGAACTAGTTTGATCTAAAGCCTGAAAATCTTGCACATAATACTTGAATTTCATGTCCTGCATCACTTGTGCTGTTTTCTAACTTTTGTTATCAAGCTGTCGTAATTGGTGGTTGCCATGCGTGAGCCTGTTTGCTGCTGGTTGGTATTAGCATTCTACATTTTAGTAATTGTGACTAGGATGAAATTGTATGTGCCGTGTCTTCATGCGGTATACATGGGTTTCCAATTCTTGCAAGTGGGGCCCATGGTTCAGTAATCCAGGCCATCAGTCTGCCAATTCCCACCTTGGATGGACCACACCCCAAAATCTTCAAGATCAGAAGATCCCAATGGTTAATCTTGGGACTTATTGAGGAGATTTGTGAGGAATAATGCATCCATGGTGGGATCCAACATACTAATGGTCTAGATTAGTGGACAATATCCCCTGCTCTTAAGAACTGAATACCCACATGTGCTGTGCAAACACGCTGGTCAGGTATAATGTAATTCCATGGTTCTCATTCTTACTGCTTCTTTTCATGCCGACTCTTATCAAATGAATCCAGGATAAACATTTAGCAGCATGTCAACTGGACTATGTTATAGTTTGTTCTAATATCCCTTGTCAAATTTCTAAAATAACAAATGGAACATTTTTTTGAATGCTTGATCCACTACTCGATATTTTTCATCTATAATTCCTTCATAGGACTCTTAACCAGAGGTATATTTCCTTTTTATCCTCATGCTAAAATCTCACTTCGATTCTAGAGATTCAGCACATGTTTTGGATCTTGGTTTTTCACCAAAAGATCCATGTAACATTCACCTGGTTCAAAGTAAAGCATCTTTTGACAGTTGGCATTCACCTATTGGTTGGTACTAATTTGAGTTTCATTCGTTTTGTTCAAGTTTGTCTCTTCCTTACCCCCCGGACCCACCCCCCCCCCCCCCCCCTAGATTCTTGAATCATTGCTGATATTCATGTGAGTTCATTTTAAGTGCTTGTTTTGACATGTATTGGTCCAGAAGCCCATCAACCGAATCTGTTGAGGCTTCGGTTTATTCCTTTGTGCTTGTTGCCATTCAAGTCCATATCCAACTCTTGCAGCTTAAAAACTAAAACGTGTTTTAAGACTGATTCTCCTGTAGACCTTTCAATATTCCGTGTTCCTAAATTCAAGCTTTTAGCGCATGTAGCAGAAGTGCACCTGATGAGGTGGATTCTCTTCCAAAATTTCCAGAGTTAATGTTTTAAATCAGTAGCAGGCACACATCTTGTGGTTGTTTATGATAACCAAATCATGTGTGTATATGTTATCAGGATTCTGATGTGCCTGTGTCCAATTTCAGCTGAGACAACATGATCTGGGCAGCTATTTTCAGATACCAAAGCCTGAGATTTAGCTTGGAACGCTAAAGCATGTCATATTGAGTCTGTCGACGAAGGCTACTGGTGATTTCTTAGTTGCAGGAACCTTCTAACCAACAGGCCGCTCTTCCTTCCTAGGCGTTTACAGTTTCTAACATTTTGAAATGGAATCTTCCTCTCTTCTGCACCAGAAACTGCTCCTAGCCTCACTCATCGTGCACCTATAGTCAATTTAATGCACTTGGGTAGTTTGCTCCATATCGTTTATCTATTTAATTAATTCTAATTTCCCTATATTAATGCTTTGACACGCTGCAATGGCGGAATAATTCCACCCTTCTTTACCTCTCAGTCATTTTGCCACTCTAATGTTGCCTTGGAATCATGACAAATTCATACTCGGAACTTACCAAATACCAACTTCTTAGGTTTCAATAGTTCCACATTTTTATATGATTGATATTAATGATTCTAAAGGCTGGAAAACTTCCTTCCTTTCAGATTGGAACATCTTGACGAAGTTTTGAGGTCTGCTCGTCTTGCTGGATATTTGTATATTCGAACTGTAATGGGTTCCCATCCCTGTCTTGATTCACCTTTTTCTAATTGTAAATGTGTACATTTTCAATCTGACTGATGGTTCTCATGTTTTTTTTCCCGTTCTTTTTAATTTTCATAGAGATGGACTGCCCTCCCAGGAGAACCACCACCTCTAGATGACGGGGATGTGGATGATTGGCTTCCGCGCTTTGTTGTTCTTCATGGCTTGTGTATCTTCTTCTACCTGCATTCTATCGGTAATCGTCCTTGACAGTATCCATAAAAGGCTGCAGGTTACTGTGGTTGGTAGATGCCTAAAAATGAGTTCAACTCATTTTAGTAAATAGTAATTATCTATTGGAGACTATATAATTTGTTGGTTATCAAGATTTTTTTAACCCTACAAACAATCTCTAATACATAATTACTGTTAACTAAATGAGTTGAGCTCATTTTTAGGAGTCTGCCAAATAGGCCCTTAGATTTCAACTACTTTAGATTTGCCTACTCATACCATATCAAAATTTTCATTAGATGTAAGAGGGAATAAGTGCTATGGTACCTTTTTTTTATGAGGGATGCCATTTTCTATCCTTCTACCCTGATGAGGTTTGCTTGAATAAATCCGGACATATTACAATAAGATTTATCAGGACTCATAGTCCAATTGAGAGCTTTTATTTGTTGTGTTTTCACCATACAAATTGAGAATTGTCATATGAATGTGTTGGATCATTGGAAGAATACCCAGTTTCAACAGCTGAAGTCAAGACATATCGCATTGCAATATGTCGCAATGTATTTGAGCAAACCTCAGGGCCTCTACCCTGATTTGGTGAGATGGGTATCTTTTGAAATGTTCATGTTATTTACTCTCCCTCATTTAATTGCCTTATATATATATATATATATATATATATATATATATATATATATATATATATATATATAAACAATAAAATCATCCTCATTTGATTCACTCCTAGCTTATCATGTAACATGGGGAAGGATTGCTTCCGTCTCTTTCTTATCTATACACATAAATCAAGGGACGCATGCTTTTTACTCTAATGGAAAGATCTCTTCCGCTCTATTCTTTCATCAGCATGTCCCATTGTCTTTTGTAACCTGTACATTTCTATTGACTTGTGAATTCACAAAATGTTCCATGCAGACATAAGTCCACAAGATTCCACTCTATTGTCCGATGTTGTTGAGGTAGGGCCATTGCCGAGCTTCTTACAAGAAGATCAACAACTACGCTATTCATTTTATATCTTGACTCGTCAAGGACTGCGATTGGAATGCTCGAGTGTTTCTAAAATGCAGGTAATTTCTTTCCCATGCATACCATTTTGTTCTTATCCTACCTTGCCAATTTATTTTTCATTTTTTGTTTTCAACGGGTCTTGAATGCAGTTGGGAAGAATGGCATGCCACTAGTCCAAACTCTAAAGTGCCTGTTTGGATGACACCCTTGCATTGAAGGGAATGATTTCTGGCTGCAATTGTGATGATACCATCAGGAACGTAGCTCTCAGCTTGTCCCCAAAAATGATTTGGGGAGGTGGTGTTTTTCTGCCATTGCACACACTTGCCTATGTGTTGCACCTGTACAAGATCAAACTGTCCATTAGATGTGGCGTCACATAATGATACTCTCAATAAAATAAATCAGCTCCATCTGCTCTTTAGTTGGGCCACGAGAGGAAAGTAAATTTGAACCGTCGGCCGACTTCCCAGACAGGCACAAACACATTTGCAGTGCCCATCAGTTAGAAATGAGATGGAATTGTCTTTGGTTGTCATCTAAACAGATGCTAAGATGATGAGATTAACTTTATTTATAGAACGTGTAATTAGGAACTCATCTGCACAATGATTTTTTACCAATATTGAATACTCTCAGGTCACGTTTTTAGGTGTGAGAAGAAAAATCTAGATAGTTGGGAAATTAATGTCTGGAATTGGTTCCCCGATAAACTCCTCTAGGGGACTTTCATGAACAACGGAATAACAGCATGTGGGGCTAGATTTCTATGATGCATGGCATAGATGTATATGCCAATCCTGAATGTCCAGATCATGGGGCCCTATTTTGGGTTGAGCATATTCCACAAACCACACTCATGGGATGATCCTAACCATGCCACTGGTGGCCAACAAATGTACTGTTAGAATGAAAACAGTTGTAGCTGTCCAATTTAAGTAGTTTGCCCCATCCATGGTAGGT